>JACVBY030000555.1:0-1382393 GCA_017589505.3 Metroxylon sagu | reverse complement strand
CTATACCCTATACCCTATACCCTAAACCCCAAACCCTGGGCAAACCCCAAAACCCTAAAACCCTAAACCCTAAACCCTAAACCCTAAAACCCTAAAACCCTATACCTTATACCCTAAACCCTAAACCCTAAACCCTAAAACCCTAAACCCTTAAACCCTAAAACCCTTAAACCCTTAAACCCTAAAACCCTTAAACCCTTAAACCCATAAACCCTTAAACCCTAAACCCTTAAACCCTTAACACCTTAAACCCTAAACCCTTAAACCCTTAAACCTTTAAACCTTAAAACTCTAAACCTTAAAACCCTTAAACCTAAACCCTAAAACCCTAAAATCCTAAAACCCTAAAACCCTAAAACCTAAAACTCCAAAACCCCAAAACCCTAAAATCCCAACCCCAAACCCCTAAAACCCCAAAACCCTAAAACCTAAACCCTTAAACCCTTAAATCCTAAACCCTAAACCCTAAACCCTAAACCCTAAACCCAAAAACCCTAAACCCCAAAAACCCCTCAAACCCCAAAACCCTAAACCCCTAAAACCTTAAACCCTAAAACCCTAAAACCCTAAACCCCAAAACCCCAAAACCCAAAACCCCAAAACCCCAAAACCCCAAACCCTAAAATCCTAAAACCCTATAACCTTAAACCCTAAAATCTAAATCCTAAAACCTAAACCCTAAACCCTAAACCCTAAATCCTAAACCCTAAACCCTAAAACCCCTAAAACCCTAAACCCCTAAAACCCTAAAACCCTAAAAACCCCAAAACCCCAAAAACCCTAAAAACCAAAAACCCCAAAACCCCAAACCCCAAAACCCTAAAACCCTAAAACCTAAAACCTAAAACCTAAGTACCCCAAACCCTAAAACCTAAAGCCCTAAACCACAACCCCAAAACCCTAAACCCTAAGCCAACACCCTAAAACCTAAAGCCCTAAACCCTAAACCCCACAAAACCCTAAACCCTAAAACCCTAAAACCTGGCTTGAAGCTAAAACAACGATGGGCCACGCACTAACGAAGGAGTGGCAGCAGCACTCGAGATGGCAATCGGGATGCCGCACTATATTGATTCCCTATATTCTCTAAGGCAGGGTGTGTCTCGAACCCAAGAACAGGGATGAGATGATCAATAGAAGGCTAACATAGGAGCACCGCACGGGTGCGACCGGTGGAGGAAGGAAACCCGGGCATTACGGACAATGGCATCAAGGGCACCCAGGCCGGTTTTCCACACACGAGATCGTGAATCGAATAGGGGTCTATTCCTTGTTTCTCAAGAAAGGCTGCCCGATGCGTTGCCCTGAGCCCGTAAGGAAGGCGGGCAAGGAGGGGAAAAAAGGGCTAGGTGCAGCCAGCAGTTGGCGCTTGAGCTTCAAATAATGAGGCGAGGGCGAGGCGAGGCTCAGCTTCTCGGTAAAGTAGAATCAAGTGACGGCCAAACAAACCCACAAAGGTGGCTCGATTCATTCTCGTAGATTTGAGAAGAAGACGGAAGAAGGAAGGAAGGAAGGAAACGATGCAATGTTATGATTTTTGTTGGTGGCTGGATTATTAGCATTTAAAATCATGAAATAATCGTATGTATTAATAAGGAGCATAATAATTACTTATGATTTGGCATTGAGTAGTTTTTATGGAATTGAATCTTACTCTAAGGTATTATATTAGAAAACTAAATATTTTTAAAATTATAGTCACATTAAAATTTAATTATTCAATCTGAATATCATTTTTAAATAAATAAATATTTTTAAAATTTAAACACCTATAATTAATATTATGCAAGTAAGAGAATGTTAAAAAAAATTTATATGTAGACTACCATTAATTCTTAATGATTTATGTAGGCCTGAAGTTCGATAGTAAGCCATGATAGGAGGGTTTAACAGCATTTCATTATAAATAAGATAGATCCCCTCTTCTCTCTTATATTTAAAATTAGTTTTTTCTAACAAAAATATCACCTAAGGAAGGAGCAAGAACAGAAAGATTTACGTCTCTTAAAATCTTAGTAGCTTTCATATAATGGTGCAAATAGGTATAAATTTTATTTTGTTATTATTTAGTGCTTTAATCATACATATGTGATCCTAAAATTCCAACATCTAATGCTTCAACTTCTTTTTCTTCTCATTCATTTATTTATATATTTTTTTATAACTTTTGGATTTATAACTCTCAACCTCTTCTCATTCTTCTCACACTTTCTTTAGAGAAAAAACAAAATCCAGAACCCAACTTTGCTCTTATTACTCTATTTATGGCTCATAAAATGCACCTTATAAGTGTAGGTATTCTGTTGTGAGGCACCCGACGTAGAGCAATCCTTATTTTCCTAAATTTAATAATAAACTACAATATCCTGATGGACAGTAAACTTTTTTTTCATGATAAATCATGGGACAATATTGTTTTCAAATTCCTAATATCATATTTACAAGTTAAAGCAAGATAGGATGATAACTCAACAACAATGGTTAGATCCATTTGTTTGTGTTAATAGACTGAAACTTTAGTGAGCTGCTCCTAGTTAAAATTACAACTGCTTGCCCTTTTATTGCCACCCAAGTATGACCTTAAAGATCCATAGAAACCTACAAATCTTTCAAGAATTTTTTTTTTTTTTTTTTTGAGTAATACAAGCATTTCAAGAATTAAAATCCAAAAATAGCATTGATAAGTAACATCACAATTTTCTGATTACTTTTTTCTTTAGAAAAGCTCCTAACAACATTTTTTTTTTTTTGTGCGCTATGAGTGCCTTCACTGTAAAGCTACGATGCCTATTTTGATTAGGGTAGTTAAAGAATTGATACTAACTCAATTTAATAGGATCAGATTAATTTGATTCTAAGGGTTAATAAGATTAATTTTAAATTTAAAATCTTGAAATTAACCCATTAGATTGGTTCTTGCAAGGTTCGGACCTATTTTTTAAGCAGAATTTAAGGTTTGATTCTTTTTTTTAAGCAGAATTTAAGGTTCGATTCTTCAGTTTTAATTCCTTGATTTTTGATTCACACTTTATAAGTTATCTACAATCTTTACTAAAAAAATATCCTTAAGCATTAAATCAATCAACAAATATTATATATTCTTATTATTGAACATGGTTTAAGAAAAAAATTTTAACCATTAAAACAATTATGTGCCAAACAAGAAAAAAATAAAAAATCAGTTCTATCCTATAACAAACTCAAAAACCGAACCAATATGATCGTATTTAGTTTGGATTGGTTTGAAGATATGATCGAATTGATTCTCAGTTCAAATTTATGGAATCAATCCTGTTTAGATTGGTTTTAGGTTCTGAACTAGAACTAATCCCCTACTACTGATCTCGTTTGGAATTTTTTAAATTAAGTCATGTGCTCTTTTTTCAACGTGATTTTATAGTCTTTTACTCTATTTTCTAACGAGTGCTGGAATTTGACTGTTTTTTGAAATTGTTCTTTGAAAGTATCAGATACCTAAAAATTTAAACTGAGTTTGATATATATTGGACTAACTTTGAATTTGATTCTTATTATTTCAATTGCACGGTCAGAAGATGATGGATAATAGCATTATTTTATCATCTTCTTTGTTATAATTTGTAGACAAATTTTTTATTGATTGGTATTGAGATAAAATTTTTTATTTATCATTTGAGTTTTGATGATATTTTTTTATATGTGACTCCAACTGAATCTGGATCCCTCTGGTGTTGTTGAATACAACAATGTAAAAATAAAAAAATTAAAAATTTAAAAAATTAAAAAATTGTTCCATTCACTGTCAATATTTTTAGATTGCTGCTCAACATCTCATAAAAATAAAAAAATAATAATAAAAAAAAGGCATTCTTATAACAAACATCAAATGTTATCTGAACATTATAATTTAGATTAGATTTATCAAATATTAAAAATTAATTTATTTTGTTGATTGACGCTAATGCATCAGTTTTTGTGGCACTGCAATGTTACGAAATGATTGAAAAGCAGAGGGCACAAATAATGGGCTTTCTCACCGCGTGATGGCATCTATCAATCGTTATCTATTTCCAAGATATTTGATAAGGATGGAACTTTCATGCACCAGCAATGAGCTTTTTTTTGCGTCGGTAAAGAAAAACATTCTTCTTCTTTTTTTTTTTTTTTGTTGAGAGGGAGACTATTTTACCAATCGAGTCATGGGTATCAGACATATTTATACCTAAGAATTTTTTATAAAATGGTAACAAAACATATATATTACACAAATTTTTTCATTTTCTTGTACAAATCTTTTCATTTTCGATCCGATCCATTCATTCATAGAACTATTTACTCGATCATAGATAATTTTTGCGACACCTCTAAAACAAATAGTCAATTTTGAAAGAACTTATAACCTATCTTCTCAATTTCAATTCAAATATGAATTTGATTCACACTCTATGTTCTAAAAAATATTTACAATCTGGAAAGAGGAACATACATATTATCTATTTTTGAATAAGATGAAACTTAATAAGGATGAAACTTACATACAATTTCTTAAACATAGATGTAATTAAAATTCATCATTTTTTTATCATATTTAAGGGTTTTTTTAAATATGATTCCGATTAAAGAGAAATAGACTTTAACGATAAAAAGGATTGGATAAAAATAGACTCCAACCATATCGGTCAAAGCTTCTACCGTTAACCGTTCGAAAAGATAAACTCTAACCAATAAAAAAATTGAATAGATATGGACTCTAACAATATTTCTTGAATAGATATGAACTTCAATTACATCCCTCAAAGAGAAATAAACTCCAATGACACCTAACAAATAACATATAAATTTTATTTATTTAAAAATTTAATTAAAATCATGATGATAATTTTAAATCATTAATGATTGTTATCCTAAAAATTATATCAGAATATATTTTACAACCGTTAAAAATATTTTATCATTTTTTATATTATTTATTATTATATTATATTATGATACAACTAAATTATAATATAATTATAGTATTTATACTATAATTTTATAATATCAAATTATATTATATTAAATTTTTTTTTTTGAAATATTTTAGACCTTCAACTTCAACCCAGCATAAATAATGGTTAGGAGATCACTGAAATTATCCTCAATAACGAGCATGGAATCACTGAATTCAACGATGGTTCTAAATATCCATCAATCACCACATTATGTAATCGAAGCATCCCAAACATGATCTCCTCCTCAAATTGGATATCCGGACGCTCCCTAAATATATAAATACGCAGAAAAACATTTTTAGTCAGAGATTCTGCCACAGCATGCGACCTTCTGTGGCAGAGAAATCTCATTGCCTACGGTGATGATCATCCCAACCTCCGAGGGTAGATCAAAACCCTATACAGCCACAACATTCCTCAGTTTTCAGACCATACACAAAATCGAAGAACATACACAAACACGAGACTCACAATTTTCAGAGCACCGAAAGGATCAAACTTTGACAGTAACACTGCATATTATTGATGTCCCATTATTATTTGTCACCAATCAGTCAGAGAACAAAGCATACGCTTCAAGAAGGCAAATACTCCAACCGGCAAGGACACTGAACCAAGGATCTATACAATGCCGAACAGTCACAGAGATCATCCATCTCCACCATCAAGCAGCAGCCTTCCTGGCCCTCTTCGCAGCAGGGGACCTGATGGACTTGGGTTGCTTCGGCTTTGCAGAGCTGGCCTTCTTCGCCTTCTTAACCCCTGGTTTCTTAGCCTTTGTAGGCTTCGGGGACTTCTTCGGAGCAGCAGCACGGGCCTTCCTCTTAGTCGGAGCAGTAGATCGCTTCCTTCGCCGGGCCGCTTCTTTTCCTTCGCCGGCTGCTTCTTCTTCTTCTTCTTCTTCTCCTCCTCCTTCCTGGTCTCTGATAGCTTGAAGGAGGCCTTCACCTTCACAAGCTTGCCTTTGGCAGTGAAGTTCCTCAACTGGATGGCCAACACCTTCTTGTAATTCGCCGGCAAAACCCCCTTATGCTTCTCCTCCATGTGCTTAACAAAGGCATAGGGGCTGGAGCTAGTCTTCTCGTTAGGCACCAAGATCGCATCTTTGATCATCTAAACCAATCGACAATCAAAACCCAGAACAAATTAGCAATCAAAATCGAAGCTTTTTAAACATAGAAATCATCGAATTGGAGAGAGAAAGAGGAGATCTTTTTTACCTGGAAATAGGGCGGGTGGGAAGGGGCGGAGGAGGACTTAGAAGCCTTGGGCTTCTTCTCCTTGGGGGCTTTCGGGGCTCTGGGCTTCTTCTCCTTCGCCGGCTTCTCCTCGGCGGGCTTGGACTCCACCTGGACCTCCACCACTGGCTGCTCGGCGGGAACGACCGCGACGTCGACTACTTCAGTTGTCGCCATATGTGCAAGTACGACAAAATTTACCTGAAAAACCATCGTTCCCCTGATCGCTGACGAAGGGCACCGGAATGCAATGGCCTTTTATCATAGGATGGGATCTGGTGGGGGAGAGAGTGGAGCGATGTGATTGGAGGCATTCTTGTGTTTTTGGCAAGCACGCGGACGTTCCGTCGGAAGATTGGCACAGGATCCGTCGGAAGATTGGCACAGGAGGTGAAAAGTTTTGGGGATTCTCGGGGTCGGGAGGCGTTCTTGTGTTTTTGGCAAGCACGCAGATGTTCCGTCGGAAGATTGGCACAGGATCCATCGGAAGATTGGCACAAGAGGTGAAAAGTTTCGGGGATTCTCGGAGATTCTCGGGGTCGGGAGGCGTTCGATCCTGACAACCCTAGGATTTGCTTGTCCATGAACTCCAACGTGTTCATCGGATCCAAAGGAGAAACTTCCGACAAAAATATAAAGTAAATTGACCAACCTCGAAGAATTATGCCGTCAAGGGTTTTACGATCTTCTTTGGAGAAGGAAAGCACAGGAGAGAGAGAGAGAGAGAGAGAGAGAGAGAGAGAGAGAGAGAGAGAGAGAGAGAGAGAGAGAGATTTTTCGCCGAACAATAATAATCCAAAGAGATTTTGGTATGATGACCCGTGAATGAAGAATCCAAATCCAAGGGGTTTCCACCAAATGGCGTCAGCTTATCGGGTACGGATCCAGTTTGTCCCTATCCATCTTCAAACCGAAAATAACTGGATCCAAATCCAAGCCCGATTTAAATCCTTACATCCATAGATATAAAAGAGATTGGATATCTGGTCGTATTTTGAATATAATTTAGATATCGAACAAATTATTTGCTACATTATTAAACTATTTTTTAAAAATTTCTTAATACACTCAAAATGCAATGTTATGAATAATAATTAAAAAATATAATAAATTATATCTGTAAAAGGTGTACATGTTTCTTATGTTATCTAAGGATCAATGTAACCAAGAGCTATGAAGAAATTTTTTTTTTAAAAAAAGAAAAAATTTTCTACTATAATAAAGTTTCATATAAATACTCTACTTATTATTTTCACTATAAGTTAAAAGAAATAATTATACATAAAAAAAAGATTTACATAACCATATTTAAGTAGATTTTACTTAAAATATGAGCTATTTTAGTTTAGATAATAAGATTTTATATTGATGAATCAAACTATTTATATAATTTATTCTAACCAAATTTAAGATGAGATCTATTCGAATATAGCCAAGTTAATCACTCTTTTTTATGTTTAGATGAATTTAACTTTAATATTTTTTTTTTTAATTCTCTTTCATGAGCAATTTTTTTTTTTTTTCTCACATATATTTCCTGGAGTATCAAACCCTTGATGCTGAGCTAATGCAAAATAGATGATATTTATTTACAAATAGATGACTCGCTAGGACTTTGGCCAGGCAAATCTAATATCGACGGTAGGTGGCTGGCCTCATGGATGAGAAGGCCTTCATTTCACTTGCCTTGCCCACGATCGGTGCAAATAGTATTTTGACTTCTTAGAAGGCAAGACCTTCACTGGCGACACGGTTGAGGAGCTCGTAGTCAAATGGATCTAGATTAATGTCTACTTTGTCTTCTAATTTTAATAGCTTGAGCGTCTTGGCTTGGAGCATGTAGTATTGCAAATAGCTCCACCCCTTCAAGTAGGATCGGATTCTACGACGTATTTGTTCCTCCAACCTTGCGGACCAACAATAATTCATGATCCAACTTTCCAACCTGATCCATGATAACCATTTTAAATACATTCAAATTCAATTGAAATGAATTCAGATCAAAATATGTCAATCCAACGAGATCTATTTATTAAATAATTCAGGTTCGGATTTAGATCTATGATCTATTTAATCTATTTTGACTTACCTAATAATGAAGTTGGATCATGAATTGGCTTGTTTAATCTATGCAAACAACATACTTAACTTGTTTAAAAATATACTTAACTTCTTTTCCTAACTCACTTAACATGTTTTAAATCCATTTAATCTATTAAAAATTCACTTAATTTGTTTAATTCATTTAATTTGATTTTATCTATTTGATAAATAAATTGTGCAGATAGAGTTGGATTGTCTATTTAACAAACAGATCATGCTCAGATGATAAATTTTTGACCTAAATAATATCTGATCTGATTTGATTACCATCCTCAGTTTCATCTAGTTATTGTCATATAACTTCAACTTAACAATAAGTATTAGCCATCCTATTTGGATAATAATTTGAATCCCTTCATGTCCACGTAGGAAGCTTCTTCTTTAGCTCTTTACATAATTGAAGCATCGAATGGTTCTTTTATACACTAAAGGAGTGTTTAATAAGAGATTAAAAAAATAAAAGATGAAAAATTACATAAGTAACATTTTTTTATGTAAATTTTAAGTATATAAAGGTTTTCCTCTTAACCATATTTGGTTGCATTTATAAATGTATGGCAAAATATTACAAATGTAATTATTAATTATATTTGGAATAAAATTAATATAAAAGAGGAATAGAATAACTTAGGTAGGAATGAAAGGGATAATGAGACAGAGGAACTGGTAACAATGTGAGGGAAGAGAGCGAAAGAAAATGGATTGGTTCTATACCCAACTATGCTACAACTCTTATGATTATTTATTATTGAGTACATGATGAAATTATTTAATATTTTATTAGTCATAATGTTTTGGCCTTTTTTTTTATCTCTTAAATAATTTTTGCTTTTAACTCATATTATTCTATTCCCATAATTTTTCTTGAGAGATTATCTCTCGGAAAAATATTAATTTCATATCAAATACCCTCAAAAGAAGGTGAAGAATGCATCCTTAATGTTTTGGATCATATTAATCAAGGTTGATTTAACAATATGAGTCAAACTTTTTAGCACATATGTGTTTAGAATGATGCTACTGCAATTGTCACCGAGGTTGGCTTATGCTATATTCTATTCATTGACATTGACTTATATAATCCATTCATATCGAAAACACTAAACCTTTTTTTTTTAAAAAAAAATGCTTTTCAAAGGATGGGATCAAATTTTCTTAAAATAATCAAGAATTTATTTAAGATTTAATTTGTGAAAGATTTTAAAATAACTATGGAAATAACTACAATGACATTGTAATAATTATTGAATAAAATTTTTAAACTATATGGAAGCCCACAATTTGTCTAAATATTTGTAATTATGAGCATACTTGTGGTTAATGGATATTAGGTATACATGGCTATGGTGCTATCATGGTGCATCGATGCTACTTAAGCAAGATGATGGTGTAGCAGTAGGATAGGAAGTAGTTAATAGTCTAAAATTATGCAGCCTTTTCTCTTTAATTTATAAATATTTTAATAAAAAATTAATAAAAATTAAAGTCACATCCATGTATACAAAAATATCATTTGCATTGAAAATGATGCCCCCAATCAACCGTTAGAAAGCATCAATTTATCAGATTGGTCAAGCTTTTGACAAGTAAATCACGTGATTTGTAATCAAATGTTGAAAATAAAAAATTTTAGGAGATTGCTGCCTTTCGTGCAGCTCAACTCAATGATGTATGTGTGTGTGTATATATATATATATATATATATATATATATATATATATATATATATATATATAAGTAATAAGCATATTTATACAAAAATAGGGTTATATGTATATAATTATTACAGTTCTCTTAAATCTTTAAATTTATGAAAATAGGACTTTTGAATATTTGTTTGAATAAAATTAGAATTCGATTCTCATTACATTATACCTTTTTACTTACTTTTTCTTCTCCTCTTCTAAGTCACTCTAACCTTTCTTACTCATCCTTTCTCTCTCATCTTCTCATCCAGTGCCATCTTCCGTTCCGATTCTAATAGAATCTAATTTTAATTTCGATTTCAATTCCAGCATTAAATCAAATGAGCCTTAATCAAGTTTTGATACTAGCTAAATAAATAAAAGAGCCAAAATACATCCTTTCTCTTTTATTTGCAAGGTGTGATAATGAACATTGAGGTGCATCAAATTATTGTTTTCATTGAAAACGTGCCATTAATAAATGACAAGGAAAAAAAAAAATAAAATAAATATAATAAGATGTCATTTAGAATTCGCTAGCACAACTAGAATTATGAGCAGTCGTTCTCATGATTGGATTGCTAATTTATCTACAAAAACCTATCGCTTTTTTACTAGAAAACCAGGACTTGAATTGATTCGAATCGGTTATTCTGCTGGACATATATTATTATTCTCACAAAATACTGGAAAGCACAAGCATAATAGGGTCTGATATTTCTACTGGTTATGTCACGAACCGCAAGTGCGACCTCTCCAATTGCCTCCTCTCGTTGAAGCAAGAATAAATCAACATACGTGGCTGACTCATCTTAGCCATTTGGATGCTCAAAAGATAGCCACCAGTCTGGAATAAAAAAATATCTTATTGTTGATGACTTGGAATAATTTTAGCCCTGAGAAAGATATGGATCGGATGGTCAATATAGAATGGAGAGCAGTCTTGACGAGAAAGAGCCACACTGATCCAGGTTATTTCAATCAGATGCCTATGAACATGGACAACAAATTATTATTATTATTTGTCTAGTATTACTATGATATATTTACAATATTTGCAGCAAAATGCAATATTTACTATGAACATTGCAGTCCTCGCGTTGTGACGTCTGCTACGTCGCAACTTCGTACCCCAACTCTGACCACTCCATGTACGGAGCAAATTTGGGAGTAGTTTTTATCTCGGTGGGTGCACAGCTTGCTGAAAGTTTGACCGTCAAGAAAGGAATCAAAGATGGTAAAACACATGGCTTTGCATACTCTCTCTCCTATAATATTATTAAAAAAAGACTGCTCTACTGTAAAAATAAATGCCTCTCGGTAATCTAATCATAATCATACCCGACCAAGAGGGAGGACAAAGAAAGAGAGAGAAGTGTAATTAGCAATACGGCCTCAAAAAGCCAAAGCCGAACATGGACCGGTTCTAGGGTTCAGCATTTTTCTGGTGGAGGACATGAGAATCGTAGATGCTCACCTGTACGAGGATGCTTAAATCTGCAAAAGAATGGCACATGTGAAGTTGCCCAAGTCCAATCAGTAATTTGATTTCTTATACAATAATCAGCAAACTTTAGCAGCTGGCTAACTCGCCTCGGTGCATTCTCCAACAGCTTCACATGAAATGCTCCTGGAAAACAGAGTTACCACAGTTCTAAAAGCATGCATCGAACGTGTCTCCCTTTCCCTGCACATGGATGCTTCCCACGGTACTCTAATACAACGCCCCACCTTTCCATCCCCTTCTCACAATAAATGCCGCCCTCTGCCACGCTCCCCGCCACCCTACCATACCAAACGATTTTTCACGTTCCACAAACCATGGGCTTGAGGATGAGGAGGAAGCCTGTAAGATGCTGTGCAAGCACGTGAGAGAGAAGTCACTTGGGAGTCTCAGGACACATCTGCCAGAGCTCTTCCGAGCTGTGTCCGAGTTCACCTTAGAATGTTCTGAAATGTATAAGAAGTTGAGCTCTCACTCAGTCAGAATGGTGATTTAGAGTTTGCTAAATCTTGTTTAGTTTTGAATGTAGGAATTATTATCTTTTCCAAGGATGCAAAAAGAGTGCCATATATATCTTGTATTGCTTGTGTTAGCCAGATTTTTTTTGCATCAAAGATTTATAATCCATTGTTCCTTTATAAATCATATATTTATAATTTATGTTTTAAATAAAATTGTAAATTTTGCATACCTTACTCTTTTTTTTTTCTTTTTCTTTTTTGGTTAATTTGTTTCCTGCTTGAAAAAAGGTTAAAAAAAAAAAAAAAAAAAACTCAGTTCTCCTCCATCATGATTCTTTGGTTGTTATTAACCAAGTATCTTAGAGCCAGCTCATATGCAGAGAAGATGGCTCCATTGACAACAAAGGCCTCAGGCCAAAATATCTGCCAATCTGTGCCGTTCAACCGCGGCGATCCGTACAAACTCGATGGCCCTCACCACCCTTCCATCACTCTCTTGGACTCACTGATCGGACGGTATGGAACACGTCAGAGTTCATAGTATACGGACATAAAGAACCGCTATATATATATTCCGAAACGGCTCTTGGAAACAACGGAGGCACGGAGAGCCGGTGCCAGAAAAATTCCAACGATAAAGCCCGAGGGCCGGAAGAAAAAAAAAATGATAGCCCAGCCTAAGTCTAGCCTGACCTAATGTTTGATAAGCTCTAATCACCAATCATTTGTATAATATAATTCTTCGGACAATAAAAATACTTGCACTATAGTTTGTAGTTAGTCGGCCCATAATTTCTTTTGTTTAGTGGCCCATGGACCAATCTATTTCTACCTTCCAAGACTGAGAATTAAAATAAAGTAAGGAATGGAGAACTGAAGACGGCCCAAAGGTAAAGAAGAGGCCCAATTACCTACCGTATAAATGACACCTGTAACGACTGAAGGAGGCAAACCCAAGGGAAAAAATTCTGGCATCTTAACATCGCCCGGTCGCTAGGGTTTTAGGGCAGTCATCGCTGCTTCGGCATTCTCGCTCAGTGGATGCGGTTTGGTCCCACCCAGAGAACAGCCGAAACCACCATGTGGGCTTAGATTTGAAAAGTATGCCCTGGAAACCTTTGGACATATACTTTTGTTTCATATTTCTCTATCGTTTCATAGAAGGGCCAAAGTAAATAAATGATCATACCGCCTTCTTTTTGGTTGATTCAAGCGAGAGGGTTCGAGAAGACAGCCCCGCCCCCGCCGCAAGCGCAGGAACACTGGATGGATGGATGGATGGATGGATGGATGGCGGCAGCTGCGGATGATTCAAAGAGCGCTACGGACGGTCGAGACCGCTAGAATAGACGAGAGCGCGGGGCTGTTGGCCGGGCCCATCATTTATCCACACCGGTCCAGGCGATATAAAATAGACCCGCCCACAACCACCACTGCAGCCCGAACCGACTGAAACGCGAGAGCGAGAGAGGGAGAGAGAGAGAGAGAGAGAGAGAGCCAAAGGAAAATGAGAGAAGCGAAGGTGTATCCAGCAAATGATCCTCTTGACCATTGCCTCTCTTTGCGTTGCCTTCTTTCACCAGTGGCACCTCTTGTAAGCTAGAAGGAGAAGACATACGAAGGGCAACTAGTTGAGTTGGTGAGCTAATGAGGAATGAATGATAACCAGCCAAAGTGCGTTTCACACCACCACCTTCCAACTTTTTAGCAGCATCATCCCCACTGCCGTGCTGCGCATATGGTTTACTGATTGATGAGCCGGAATGAATATTAGTAATGACATGCGAGCATGAAGACATATTAACCATGCACTGACATGGTACTTACAGCAGTATACTCCTATATCTACTAACGGTTAGCCAATACAGGTGGTACAGCACATGTCCATACTTGTACAAACCATGGTATGGAGCAGTGAAACACAATATGCCCTGCAGTATGATCGATCATTTCTGAGCAGCAACATGCGGAGCTGAGGTGATTAATCATCTTTTTCTTCTCATGACAATATTTACCTTGCACATGGGCATGGGTAATTGACATGAGAAAAAGCAAGATGCAAGCATCCACAAGCATGGCCTGTTTGGATAAAGTAACTCTTTTGGTTGTGGACTGTAGTTTTCTCTTGTTGGTCTTCACAGCAGTTTACTCCTACGGCTGATGGATATGTAGACTGTAGTTCAATGCCTCAATTAACTCATGGGTGTCACGAAAAAAGGGCGTCGTTTGGTTGTAGCTCTGTCTTGTTTTGGGCCCAAGCAGAGCACATGCTCAGCATTGAAGAAGGGCAAAGAAACGCTCAGGAATTATTTCTAAACTTATTTAGTCTCTATGACAGAAGATAGTACTAGTAGGATATCTTTGGCATATAATAACACTTTTAGACCCTCTCACTAATGCCTTGAAAGCAGCTTGGATTGGTGCTTGGGTGGTTTGAACTCTAAACTTGGCGACAAATGTAGTAGTCCAGAGCATGACGAATGCAACGGACTCTTTCTTCATGTAGAATGGCAAAAACCTTAAAAATGTAGTAGTCCACTCATTAATGAGCTTGTCAAAGATAATGACTAATAACCGGATGAATTAGATATTAGTAATCATAATTGATTGGAATAATGTGGCTTATTGATGATTATTCATAATATTGATTATATTATGAAAAATATGTGCTTTCATGATGTTATATGATTTATTTATTTAAAAATAGTCATTTTACTATAATGTGGCAATTTATCCTAAGATATTCTAAAAAGGTGATAAAATTCCACCGGCACCGTTTCCGCTATGCTCAGAATATGCAGGCACGGGGCTCAACTTAGACCTAGCCTACCCAGAGAACAAGCTGGTTTAAAGCTAAGACCTAAAGCAAGTTTAGGTCCGATTGGGCTAGGTTGGGTTATGATCCATTCTCCCAAGCTTGCAGCCGTGATTTCTTCCTTTAGATTTTGGTGGATGGATGCACGGTAAACAAAAACAAGAGGAGCTTATCGTTTGTTAAATATTAAGTTATTTAACATTGAAAATATTAAAAGTATGCACTTCAGTCCCAATGGAGAAGGTACAAAGTGGAGATGGTTGCTCAAAAGATGGTGGAAGTCAATGTTATCGTAAGAGATGGTGGCCCTCATTGAAGTGGATGCTCATTATTAAGTCCGCATTAGAGGGGAAGCTACTACCACGTGAGTACTGCTTGCACAGCATCTCTGAGACGCCTCCCAGCCATTGTTGTGAATTCTTTAAAGAGAAAAAATGTCAGAAAATTAAGAGCCATTATAGAAATCAACCTCATTAAGGAATATGTACCAAAAGAATAATAAATGGAAGAGACTCTCAAACAAACAATAATGAAGGCTAAACAGGAAGGAAAAAAGTTTTACTTTGCTAAATATGTTTAATATTTGCACTTTTTGTTGGAAGAAATAAACAAACAGTCATGTTTTAAAAGTTGGTCATAAGCTCGAGCAGAAGGTATCAAGCGAACAAATACAGAATTTATTAAACTATTAGAAATTAACTAGAAATAACTTGCCAGAAAACTAGACATACTAACTCACAAGAAACAAAAGAGAAAGGCAAAATAAATGAAACTCTTGGCATTATTAAAGAATAAATTATCGTGTAACATGGCATGTTATATCTAGTAGATGTCCTTGGAAGGTCATTACAGTTACACCGGTTAGTTGTTGTCTTCCATTCGTCTGTGTTCTCTATAAATTAGTTTGCAAGGTTCCATGACAACGCCGTATAAGTTCTGCCATGGATCAGGAAACTGTCTCATGAAATTATCCCAACTGTTGTTAAATTGGTTCAGATTGCCTAAATATATTCCCTAAAAAATTCATGAAGCTTGCCGATTTCTTATGTTTGAAAGTGGAACATTTTAGTTGAGGGATAATTGGATACGACTCGCTACACAATAATATTGTTATCAATTTCCTACTTTAAATACTAGTGTTGGGCATGTGATGAGAAAGAAAAAGGATTCATGTAATTTTATCTAATTAAAGACTTTATATTACATATGAAACAATAACAGCCCACTCTCTCTCCTTAATGCATTTTTTTTTTAATAGTTATATCTTATTCTTAGATAAAGGAAAACACGATCTAGCTAAAAGCCTACAATTATAGAGATGATATAATATTTATAATAATGACCAATTAACAAAGACAAGGTTGGGGTTTGGAGTTCTCATTTTAATTATTAGTCAAAATTTCTTTAGTGAACCTTGCTTGGCTCTAGTTTCTTCCAATGTCTCATGAACTTGCTCCATCTTTGAGACAATGATCAATTGGTATACTCGATAAAATTCCATCTAAATATCCCTCATGCAAAAAGAAAACCAAAAAAGAGATAAATCTATATTTTGTACTCTTTATCTGTAAAATTTAATGTTATTATCAATCTGTAATGATATTAGATTATGCTTTAGAGATATTTTCACCATGTTATCATGGTTATTTGGTGATATCAACTGAATCTATAATATTGAGCCATTTCATTGATCCTTACATTTTTATGTGCACATTAATCATGCATTTCTTCTCTTTCATGATTTTTGTTAACAAGATCTTAGAACAATAGATGTACTTAATATGTACCAAAAATATGTTTGCTGATAATAGCTCAAAAATGTTTGTTCCAAAGAAAAGATAATAGCTCAAGAAGAAGATTTGTTATGATGGGTCTTCAACTATTCATACTATTCTACCTGTATCATTTGTTAAGAAACCAAAATATAACACGCTTTAAATTCTATTTGGTTTTGTTAAGTAAATTCCAATTTTATGGTAGCATTAAGAGTAGTGCTATCCTAGGTATGCTAACAAGTTATGGGCGCTTCTCTAACCGCAGCACTTCTGGCGCCAAAGAGTCTCTTGTGTACAGTTACGGGAGAAGCTTTAATGGATTTGCTGCGAGGTTAACTGACGAAGAAGCTGCCAGAATTCAGGGTAAGAATTACTAAACAATGAGGCATGCAACATTTGATTAAGTTAAATGTTTTCATTCCTTTGATTACACCTATCTTTTCTATATATGACTGCAGAGATGGATGGAGTGGTCTCTGTTCTTCCAAATACTATGCTCAACCTTCACACCACCAGGTCATGGGACTTCATGGGTCTTTCCATCGGTAGAACTATTCGCTTTGCTAGTGAAGGAAATGTCATCGTCGGACTGCTTGACACGGGTATATATGAATACAATTTCATTGGTTCTGCCTTCAGTTAGCTAAATTGAAAAAATAAATCGCCATCTTAGTTTCCTCAAAATTGTACATGTTATTATTAGGTCCTTGATTTCTTTCCATATTTATTTATTAATTACTTTTATATTTATATCCGATTCTAATGGATTTGGATCTTACAAAGATCATACATAATCTTACGATGGTAATAGAATATTTTATTTGGACAGTGATATGCTATCACCGTAGATTAGATTCACTATCCAACGGGTGATCCCAATCCGACCCAAAGGTGGGAATGCCACATCACCATGGTGATGGTGATGTTGATCAAAAAAATTGAGAAAACTTCGTTCCTATATTTATGAATCTCTTTCCAAATTATAATAATATAATATAATGATTATAATATATAAGTAGTATATAATATATTATTATATATTATAATATTAATATATAATCAATATATTAATACCATTATATTTTAATCATATAATATTAATTATTATAATATATAATGTATTATCATTAATATTATTATATATACTAATTATATATTATATATTATATTACTAATAATTATATTATTATTTATTCAAATGATATAATATAATAATAAAATTATATTAATATTGTTATATTAACATGTAACTATTATTACATTTTATAATATATAATATTTATGTAGTATTTAATATTATATTATTATATATATTTATATTATATAATAAATATCTTTAATATATATTATTACAATGTTAATTATTATTATTATAGTATAATACTATAATATACTATATTATATATAATGCATAATATATATTTATAGTATTATTAATAAGATTATTAATCTTATATTATAATATATAATTTATGCATTATATATTATATAATATAATAATATTATTATTATAAAATATATTATGTAAATAAGTTTTGAAGGGTATTATTGGTATTGTATGCATGGTGACCTTCCATTTTTATGGTATATCAAACATATACATTTATGATCACCAATAATATTTGATTATTGAAATATTTTACATCAAATGAGATGATATTGAATCACTAATGATCCTACCATTAATGATTCTATTACTGGTGATTAACCGAATGGCTCCTACAAGGATAGAGTTTAAAAGCAACTACAACTTGGCATGATATTGGACAAATTTAAAAAGGAAATCACATGCCTCACCGAACACATCCTTTTTTTATTATTTTGTGAACTCATAGTTTTTATTATTTCATGCCTAAGGGATAAAGAAGAGTGCGGATGGTGACCAAAAATACAAACAGTGGCAAAAAAAACTTAATCTTCTGATGTTGAAATATAACATTAAAGTTAGGTGACTTGAAAAATATGAAGTTATTTTGCTTTCCATAGAGAGGTTCTTATTATGAAATAATGTTGTATAATATATTAAGAATTTTAAAGGATATTCCCTGTACATTTATTAGATGCTAATATCATAATACACTAGTAGAAATGTGGAATTTTGGCAAAGTGATTTTATATGCCACACTAGTAATGTGACTTTTTGGAGGCTTAAACCGGTAATGTGACTCCCTTCTCTTTGGAACTTTATGGCTTTTCTTTTCTTTTTTGTTTTTTAGGTCGAATTCCTTTCCTCGATATAGGGTAGGGTTTGGAATTCTTTTTCTAATGTTCCATCGATGGCGTCTATTTCGCAATTCTCGGTAAACGATTCGGGTGAGAGTGGCATTGTCCCTTATTTTTTCGGTGAATCTGATAAGAAATTAGGATCGTTTAGTGATTCGATTAGAGGTGCTTGTACCCAAAGAAGCAAAACAAGAGCAAAGTCTTTTTTCATGATTTTAACCGGTACCAAAAATTATTAATGGAGAACCAGGAAGTTAATTGGAAAAAAAAAAAAAGGGAAGAAGATTCTTAGGATATAGTCCTCCCATGTATATACTGTCCAATGCATAACGTATATACCAATATAGTACCGGTACGGGTTCGGTACCGAGATGGCGAGCGTTGGTTGCTCGATGATCTTTTATGGATTCTCGTTGCAAATAAGAGCGGGGTATTTGCAGGCTAGCAGCATCAAGGGAGAAAAGAAAAGGAATTTCGTACATATTTCATACACCGTGAATGAGGATGGTGGAATTGCTCACGGAATGGAAATGCGATTACGAAACAATGAGGAAAGGTGGTGATAAAAATAGACAACACATTTATGATTTAATTAATGAGCAGATTTGATGTTGTTGTAGAAGTGATGAAGACAAGAAGACATGAAGGTGGGATCAGGCAGTGATCATAGTGTAGAAAATAATAATAATAATAATAATAATAATAATAATGCAACAAACATGTTTAGCTTCATCAATGACTCCGTATAATGAGAACATGAAGGCATGGTTAGCTTGATTTATAAATATATACAAGCAAACAGTGCATGCATGTGATATATCAGTACATGTTTTCAGCAGTTTGTGACACTAATAAACTTAGCTTGCAGTTCTTATTCTAGACGTCTGGAATCTGCCATATGATTCATAGTGTGAAACATTGGAATTTATAAGTTTCTAGATTAGCTTTCTACCTGCTGTCAGCCCCTTTTCAGTTGATGGTGAATTTCTAGCGAAGGCAGCTTTTGGCTTGAAAAGGACCTAACTACAAGAGTCAGGAGGCCTGTTTGTAGAAACCAAAATTTACTAGGAATTTACAATCAAGAAGCAAGCCAAGCAAAACTTAGCTAGACTTGGAACGAGTCTAAACAAAGTGAAAAGTAGGCAAGGCTTGATATAGGGAATTGCGGTTCTTTACAAGGCAACATCAATCAACCAAAAAAATGGAAGGTTCATTAATCTAAAATATCATAGAAGGAGTCACTTTGTCACTGGGCTTTTTAGGGTTTTCTTTTATAAAGGGAGTGTCTTATACACATCCAATGGATCCTTCATCAACTAATGTTTTATATGAAGCTGCTACCTATGAGATACCACAGTCGTTGTGCAGTAGCTGATTGGATTTGTGTCTTTTGACTATAAAAATTAGCTTGATGCATAATGAGACTGTTCATCCATTCTCACATGTGCCCCTCAGGGTTCAGTATCTTAGCTTACTTCTATGCTTGTCATTTTCATTTAGTTTATCCACTGATTTTTGCGCATCCAATATTCAATTTCTTATTCATCATTTAGTCATTTTAATTGGTCTTACCTTGCTTTGGCTTATTGTGCTGCAGTAGTGGGTTTTATCATGATCCCCATGCTGGATGGTATTACAGCAGTAGAGATGGTCTTTACTACACATATGAAGATGGAAAATATGTTCCATTGTCATGCAACAAGGCAGGGGTTCACTTACATTGGTTTTGGTCATATTAGCAAGCTATGTATATGATTTCCTTTAATTTGTCCATATTGGAACAGGATGAGGAGCCTGAAGCTGTTGAATCTACAGGCTCTGCTCCCAGTGAAGCCAACAGAGACAAGGCATGTATGTTTTAGGTGCTGAATTCCATATCCATACTGCTAAAGGTTCTTTGGTCTTGTTGAAGCATGGTTTAATTCTCTTTTAAGCAGGCTACTTTACCGCCACTTTCTGCAATTCTAAATCTTTGATTATCCATAAAATTTTATACAATAGATTAACGAGTTTTTGAATTATGCATTGTGCACTGAATAACATATTGGCTCATATAATATGTTTTGTGATGAAATCACTTGTGCTGGGAACTCTGCATCTAGGCATGATAGTTTGCCACCTTTACTTTATGGGACTACAATGTTCTAACCCCAAATAACCATGACATAGTCCTTTTTCTTTTCTTTTCCAGTAGATATGCCTGCGCATGCAACTGGTGATGAATCTGGAATTCCTAGTCCACCATCTGAGTGGTTCTCTTCTGGAAACCTTCTAATGCATTTCACATAAAATTGATTGCTTTCAATAGGGTTATTTAATTGATGGGTTCAAATTGTTTTTTACAGGTTAGAAGAGACACTCATTAATCTATATTTGTCTGGTTATTTGACTTCAGATGTCAATGTTGAGAGCTCATCAACAACTTTACAAACAAACAGTTAGTTTAACTAAAATTGTCAAGTCCACCGTTACTTACTTTTCTACCTCTTGTCGTGAAGAGGCATAATGTGATGAACCCCTACTTAAGGAAGTTTTTATTGATCAGGAAGTCAGGTCTCTTCTGAAGAACAATCTGATCAACCATCCTCAGATAAGTTGCCTGGTAATCATTTGGAACCTTTTGCATTTGTTGTTCCATCTAATGGAACTATAATTTTGTTGCTTCTGGACCAGAACTTGGTTAATGGGAATTTTATGTTTTGCTTGCCCAAGAAGTGACAACCTTCCTTCTATGTGACTAAAGATTTTTTTTCCCCTCTTAAATAATTTTATTTCCAAAGCAGATGCATCATGTGATGAAGAAAACTGGAAAGCTCAGTATGGCCAGGTTGTATCCTTAGATGATAAGGGCTCAACATTTTTTCCCACAGTTGATCTATGGGATTGGGAAATTGTTAAAGAGCGCACAAAGAAAAGACATCGGATAGCTAAACTGATAGGAAGATTGGTCAGGCGTTCCAGCAAGCTGCATCCTTCTGTGCCAGTTGGTGGTAGTGTTCTAAAAATTGCTGCCATTCGTGCAGTTCATCTGGATCTAGTAGGTGTTGCATCAGGTCTCTCTCTCTCTCTCTCATATATTTTGTTGACAATGGATTCAATATTAGCATGTCAAAAATTTGATGAGTGCTAAATTATTGACTTTTCATTGAGAAGCATCTGCTTGACCTTCCCTTTCTTTTGATAAAGGGAGTTTCAGTTACTTATCAAAATTTTATAAGGTAAAACTGTAAAATACAATTTGGTGTTCATGAACATAATAGTTACAAACACTTTACCTTTCCAAGGAGTGTTTTGAATGTGGCTGCTGGATATTTTTATTTCCTTTTCTTTTTTGAAGTTTATGCCAGGGTAGATACATCAGATATGAAATATAACACCAAATTACAACTTTTATTATGAGGAATGGTTATATCTGTTATTGATTTACCTATGAATCGAATATTCTTTTTGGGCATAAATCTTTCTCTTATCCACATAAGTGGACTCTGGACTCCAAATTTACATCCATAATTTGTCTTTGGTAATGTGCTAAGAAGATATTGATGACCGCAAATGATGGCACTATTATTCTGTTACTATTGCTTTCAATATAAATATGTTTTTGTGGTTAGAATTGTTTTTGCATGAAATAGAATGGGGCTTTTTCATCATGCAGTTATTCATTATATGATTTGTTGAAATTCTCAATCCATTGTTTATTTGGTAAACATGTTTGCATGTGTGAGACCATCGAACCACAATCTGTGAAAGTATTTGAAAATTTTCTAGAACTGCCTCACATAGAAGCAATAGCACAGCCTTCACTTTAAGAGGCAGGTGCTGAGCCAACTCACCCAGGGGTAGTTGGCCACTAATATTTATACTTTTTTTTTTCAAGATGGGAGGCTGCGATTCCCATCTGGCTTCCATCCATTCTTTTTTATTATTATTAAATGCTGTTTTGGAACGCTGTTCTTTTTTTTAACTTTGCTGTTTGTAATTTTTTTTTTTTTTTTAATTTTCAGGGAAAGTCTACAGGTTGAGGACCCCAAGCCCAAGATACTTGGCTTCTATATCGACGTATGATTCTTCTAACCCAACTAAAGACTGGGGCTTCCCTGACTTACATACTGACCTGCAGAGAAGTGTGCACCATAGTCTAAATCCAATCTGTGGATCTGACATTGCAAATGCAGCCAATCAAGATCATTTGCCTGCTTCTGTTGATCAGGTTCCTGTTGCAATAAAGGAGGTGATTTGCTGTTTTAACAAGGATTCTTTATAATTGCAAAAAACGTCTTATAGACCATTTTTATAAAGTGGGCCTTATCAAGGCCACAAGTCCCATCAAGAAATAGTCTAACTTGTGAGATGATGATGGTGATAATTTGGGGCTGGTTTATACAATAGGATGAACACATGTTTCATAGCACCTAATTTGTTGAAGAATGCAATTCATTTATTCCAGGTAAACCATGAATGGTTTAAAATGTTGACATTTCTTAAAGATCTCTTAAAAAGTTATGCATAATTAGAGGCTTCAACTACTGTTAGTAAATTTATCAACAATCTAAAACTTGTTATGAATGTAATGCATCTTAGTTGTCTCAAAAATGAATCTTTTGTTCTTCCTGCTTGCTTATTTGCTTAATCATTTTTTTTTGTTCTATTTCTTGCCTAAGCGATATGGATCTGTTATGCATTTATGATCAGAACATGTGATGATATCTGCAATATAGTGGGGTATCCACAGGGGTTTTAATGTTGTATGTGACTCTATTATGCATTGTCAATTAGGACATGTGGTTATGTCTATGATAGTTTCTATGATGGTTGTCTATCAATGTTATATCATTCATCTTTGATCCTAAATATGTGGCTTCTAAGGCACTAACAGATACTCATGCCTGCCTGCCATGATTACAGCGCCAGAATCTTGCTTATAGAGATAGAGCTGCTGAGAGAAGAATGTTGCATGGTGGTTTTGGTATAGGGCCAGGACAAAAGAATGTTGAGAACAGCAATTTTCATGAGGTGGGGTCACCTTCACAGCCTTGTGATGCGGAAGAAGCTGCAGCAGAAGCCATGGACATATCTTTTGGAAGTGGAAGTTATGCTAGGAAGATTCTTGAAAGCATGGGTTGGAAACAAGTATGTTTAAGAGTTGCCTCAAGTTTCTGCTACCCGGTGCATCTCTGATTCATGAATTGGGATGGTACCATATCTAAGTTTCAAAAAAATGCATCTTTAAGGTCTAAATGTGATCGCAATTCTGTCTTTTGGTTATTACATAACAAATCTCTGGTAGTTTTTCGTTCTATTATATTTCTTGCAATACGCACACATATAGATACATATGTATGTACGTATGTCCTTATGGATGCATATATGCATGTAAGGTCCACCCAACCAGGGCCAAAGATTATCCAGTGATGATCCTTTTTAAAAGAGAACTTACATTCTTTTTTTTTTTTTGGTTGGGGGGGTGGGGGCGGGGCTCGGTGTGCGCCCTAGATATTTGGTTGTTGGAAAGGGATGGCTTCTATAGTTTCTTTTCAGTGATATTTATTTAGGGAGAGGCTCTAGGGAGCACCACAAAGGGCATTTTGGAACCGCTGCAAGCTGTTGGTAACAAAGGCTATGCTGGTTTAGGATGGAATCCAGCCAAGTAGTGAAGCTTAATAGGTAATTCTCGTCTATCGCCATTCTCAGGTTGTGATACGTGAAGCTTTTGGCATTGTTGCTATTTTATTGTGCAAGTTGTTGATAGGCCGTTGCATTGATATCGGATACTGCCATTTGTGCGTGAATTTATTTGGTGCGGTTTCACTGCCCATTGTCTTCTGCATTGCGCTTCAGTGCTATATACAGAGAGGTGGAGCCTACTTTCTGCCTTGTTTGTGGAAGGTCAACTTGCCATAGACTATCCAGGCTTTGAACATTTTGTAGCACCCTTTCACCAACTATTGGAGGTTTTAGAAAGTTCCCTGTACTAAAAAATCACTATATTTAGTTGTTGGCTTTGATATTCACATGGTTCGCCCCTCTCTTTTACCATGATGAGAAGTGAGCGAGGTCCTATTGCTGTAAGTAATGGTGTCGTTTATGTCTGTCCTGGCTACCGGCTTGATGTAATTCGATACACACACCTTTAAATCAAATTAACATTTGGACAGCAAATGTTTCAGCAGTCTTTTGACATCATTGTTTTCATGTTTTTGTTCCCTAACAAATTAGTGAAATACAATTTGATGGTTAATGTTAAAGATATCATTTATGAAAGCTTATGCTATTTTTTATTTTTGTCACTCTCTCTTTCTCTCTTTTTTATCTCTCTTTCTTTACCTCTAAAGTAATAGGTCATAGGTGCAAAAAAAATTCAGAAAATTTTATGAACAAAGTCAAAAAAATTTAAATGTTCTCATCATACACTTTAGATTTAGTTTATTTTCTTTTTGATTTTTTAAAAAATAAAGGTAGAAAATTAAAGCAATAGTGAATGAGTTTGCCTTTTGATATATTATGGAAAGAGCAATCAATCCATCAGATGGTGATGTATGACTCAAGGCCACCATTCATCCTTCAGCCCAGCCGTTCTTTCCTACGCATCTACTATCAATTTTAAACACTTATCATGAGATGAGTGTAATTTCTGCTTCAATGGTATTTTAGTATGTTATATGCACTTTGATGCTTTATCAAGTTGATGATCTGAACTTATGCAACACTTTCAAGTGCTTGACCTTTGAACTGCAATGCTTGTGCACATTCTCATGCCATAGCTAGACTATACTTAAAGAATGCTCCACATTTATGCATCAATATCAATTCAATACTTTGCCTAAAACCCTAAACCCTAAACCCTAAAATCCTAAACCCTAAACCCTAAAACCCTAAACCCCTAAAACCATAAACCCTTACAATCCTAAACCCTAAACCCTAAATCATAAACCCTAAACCCTAAACCTTAAACCCTAAAAACCCTAAACCCTAAAAACCCTAACCCTAAAAACCCTAAATCCTAAAACCTTAAACCCTAAACCCTTAAACCCTAAAGCCTTAAACCCTAAAACCTTAAAACCCTAAAACCTTAAAACCCTAAAACCCTAAAACCTTAAACCCTAAACCCTAAACCCTAAAACCCTAAAACACTAAAACCTTAAAACCCTAAAATCCTAAAACCCTAAAACCCTAAATCCTAAACCCTAAACCTTAAACCCTAAACCCTAAACCCTAAAACACTAAAACCCTAAAATCCTAAAACCCTAAAACCCTAAACCCTAAAACCCTAAACCCTAAACCCTTAAACCCTAAACTGTTAAACCTTAAACCCTTAAACCCTTAACCCTAAACCCTAAACCCCTAAACCCTTAAACCCTAAACCCTTAAACCCTAAACCCTTAAACCCTAAACCCTAAACCCTTAAACCCTAAACCCTTAAACCCTTAAACCCTTAACCCTTAAACCCTTAAACCCTTAAACCCTAAACCCTTAAACCCTTAAACCCTTAAACCCTAAAACCCTAAACCCTAAACCCTAAACCCTAAACCCTAAACCCTAAACCCTAAACCCTAAACCCTTAAACCCTAAACCCTTAAACCCTTAAACCCTTAAACCCTAAACCCTAAACCCTTAACCCCTTAAACCCTAAACCCTTAAACCGTTAAACCTTTAAACCTTAAAACCCTAAACCCTAAACCCTTAAACCTTAAAACCCTAAACCCTAAAACCCTAAAACCTTAAACCCTAAACCCTAAACCTAAACCCTAAACCCTAAAACCCTAAAACCCTAAAACCCTAAAACCTTAAACCCCTAAACCCTAAACCCTAAACCCTAAACCCTAAACCCTAAACCCTAAACCCTTAAACCCTTAAACCCTTAAACCCTTAACCCTTAAACCCTTAAACCCTTAAACCCTAAACCCTTAAACCCTAAACCCTTAAACCCTTAAACCCTAAACCCTTAAACCCTTAAACCTTAAACCCTAAACCCTAAACCCTTAAACCCTAAACCCTAAACCCTAAAACCCTAAAACCCTAAACCCTAAAACCCTAAACCCTAAACCCTAAACCCTAAAACCCTAAAACCCTAAACCCCTAAACCCCTAAAACCCTAAAACCAAAAACCAAAACCCTAAAACCCTTAAAAACCCTAAAAACCCTAAAAACCTAAAACCTAAACCCTAAAAACCCTAAAAACCCTAAAACCCTAAAAACCTAAAACCCTAAACCCTAAAACCTTAAAACCCTAAAACACTAAAACCCTAAACCCTAAAACCCTAAAACCCTAAACCCCTAAAACCCTAAAACCCTAAACCCTAAAACCCTAAAACCCTAAAACCCTAAACCCTAAAACCTAAATCCTAAAACCTAAACCCTAAACCCTAAACCCTAAACCCTAAACCCTAAACCCTAAAACCCTAAAACCCTAAAACCCTAAAACCCCAAACCCCAAACCTCAAACCCTAAACCCTAAACCCTAAAACCCCTAAAACCCTAAACCCCTAAAACCCTAAAACCCTAAACCCTAAAACCTAAAACCTAAAACCTAAAACCTAAAACCTAAAACCCTAAACCCTAAAACCTAAAACCCTAAAACCCTAAAACCTAAAACCCTAAACCCTAAAACCCTAAACCTTAAAACCCTAAAACCCTAAAACTCTAAACCCTAAAACCCTAAAACCCTAAACCCCAAAACCCTAAACCCTAAAAACCCTAAACCCTAAAAACCCTAAACCCCAAAACCCTAAACCCTAAAACCCTAAACCCTAAACCCTAAACCCTAAACCCTAAACCCTTAAACCCTAAAACCTTAAACCCTAAAACCCTAAAACCCTAAAACCCTAAACCCCTAAAACCCTAAACCCTTAAAACCCTTAAACACCTAAAACCCTTAAACCCCTAACCCCTAAACCCTAAACCCTAAAACCCTAAAACCCTAAAACCCTAAACCCTAAACCTTAAACCCTAAAACCCTAAAACACTAAAACCCTAACCCTAAAACCCTAAAACCCTAAACCCTAAAACCTAAAACCTAAAACCCTAAAACCCTAAACCCTAAACCCTAAACCCTAAAACCCTAAAACCCTAAACCCTAAAACCCTAAACCCTAAAACCCTAAAACCTAAAACCCTAAAACCCTAAAACCCTAAACCCTAAACCCTAAACCCTTAAACCCTTAAAACCCTAAAACCCTAAACCCTAAACCCTAAACCCTAAACCCTTAAACCCTAAACCCTAAACCCTTAAACCCTAAAACCCTAAACCCTTAAACCTTAAACCCTAAACCCTTAAACCCTAAACCCTTAAACCCTAAAACCCTAAAACCCTAAAACCTTAAACCCTAAACCCTAAACCCTAAACCCTAAAACCCTAAACCCTAAACCCTAAACCCTAAAACCCTAAAACCCTAAAACCCTAAACCCTAAACCCTAAACCCTAAACCCTAAACCCTAAACCCTAAAACCCTAAAACCCTAAACCCTAAACCCTAAACCCTAAACCCTAAACCCTTAAACCCTAAACCCTTAAACCCTTAAACCTAAACCCTTAAACCCTAAACCCTTAAACCCTAAACCCTTAAACCCTTAAACCTTTAAACCTAAACCCTAAACCCTTAAACCCTTAAACCTTAAAACCCTAAACCCTAAAACCCTAAAACCCTAAAACCTTAAACCCTAAACCCTAAATTGTAAACCCTAAACCCTAAAACCCTAAACCCTAAACCCTAAAACCCTAAAACCCTAAAACCCTAAACCCTAAACCCTAAACCCTAAACCTTAAACCCTAAACCCTAAAACTCTAAAACCCTAAACCCTAAACCCTAAACCCTAAAACCCTAAACCCTTAAACCCTTAAACCCTTAACCCTTAAACCCTTAAACCCTTAAACCCTTAAACCCTTAAACCCTAAACCCTTAAACCCTTAACCCCTTAAACCCTAAACCCTTAAACCCTTAAACCTTTAAACCTTAAAACTCTAAACCTTAAACCCTAAAACCCTAAAACCCTAAACCCTAAAACCCTAAAACCCTAAAACCCTAAAACCCTAAAACCCTAAACCCTAAACCTTAAAACCCTAAAACCCTAAACCCCTAAACCCCTAAAACCCTAAAACCCTAAAACCAAAAATCAAAACCCTAAAACCCTTAAAAACCCTAAAAACACTAAAACCCTAAAACCCTAAACCCCTAAACCCTAAAACCCTAAACCCTAAAACCTTAAACCCTAAACCCTAAATCCTAAAACCCTAAAACCCTAAACCCTAAAACCCTAAACCCTAAAACCCTAAAACCCTAAACCCTAAAACCCTAAAACCCTAAACCCTAAAATCCTAAAACCCTAAAACCTAAAACCCTAAAACCTAAACCCTAAAACCTAAACCCTAAACCCTAAACCCTAAACCCTAAACCCTAAACCCTAAACCCTAAACCCTAAACCCTTAAACCCTTAAACCCTTAAACCCTTAAACCCTTAAACCCTTAAACCCTTAAACCCTTAAACCCTAAACCCTAAACCCTTAAGCCCTTAAACCTTAAACCCTAAAACCTAAACCCTAAACCTTAAACCCTAAAACCCTAAACCCTAAAACCCTAAAACCCTAAAACCCTAAAACCCTAAAACCCTAAACCCTAAACCTTAAAACCCTAAAAACCCCTAAACCCCTAAAACCCTAAAACCAAAAACCAAAACCCTAAAACCCTTAAAAACCCTAAAAACCCTAAAAACACTAAAATCCTAAACCCCTAAAACCCTAAACCCCTAAACACCTAAACCCTAAAACCCTAAACCCTAAAACCTTAAAACCCTAAAACACTAAAACCCTAAACCCTAAAACCCTAAAACCCTAAACCCCTAAAACCCTAAAACCCAAAAACCCTAAACCCTAAAACCCTAAAACCCTAAAACCCTAAACCCTAAAACCTAAAACCTAAAACCTAAACCCTAAACCCTAAACCCTAAATCCTAAACCCTAAACCCTAAAACCCTAAAACCCTAAAACCCTAAAACCCAAACCCTAAACCCCAAACCCTAAACCCTAAACCCTAAAACCCTAAACCCTAAACCCTAAAACCCTAAAACCCTAAAACCCTAAACCCTAAAACCTAAAACCTAAAACCTAAAACCCTAAAACCTAAAACCTAAAACCCTAAAACCTAAAACCTAAAACCCTAAAACCCTAAAACCTAAAACCCTAAACCCTAAACCCTAAAACCCTAAACCTTAAAACCCTAAAACCCTAAAACTCTAAACCCTAAAACCCTAAAACCCTAAACCCCAAAAACCTTAAACCCTAAAAACCCTAAACCCCAAAACCCTAAACCCTAAAACCCTAAAACCCTAAACCCTAAACCCTAAACCCTAAACCCTTAAACCCTAAAACCTTAAACCCTAAAACCCTAAAACCCTAAAACCCTAAACCTTAAAACCCTAAACCCTAAAACCCTAAAACCCTAAAACCCTAAAACCCTAAAACCCTAAACCCCTAAAACCCTTAAACCCCTAAAACCCTTAAACCCCTAATCCCTAAACCCTAAACCTTAAAACCCTAAAATCCTAAAACCCTAAAACCCTAAACCCTAAACCCTAAACCCTAAAACCCTAAAACACTAAAACCCTAACCCTAAAACCCTAAAACCTAAAACCTAAAACCTAAAACCTAAACCTAAACCCTAAACCCTAAACCCTAAAACCCTAAAACCCTAAACCCTAAAACCCTAAAACCCTAAACCCTAAACCCCTAAAACCTAAAACCCTAAAACCTAAAACCCTAAACCCTAAACCCTAAACCCTAAACCCTTAAACCCTTAAACCCTAAACCCTTAAACCCTAAACCCTAAACCCTTAAACCCTTAAACCCTTAAACCCTAAACCCTTAAACCCTTAAACCCTTAAACCCTAAACCCTTAAACCCTTAAACCCTAAACCCTAAAACCCTAAACCCTAAACCCTAAAACCCTAAAACCCTAAAACCTTAAACCATAAACCCTAAACCTAAACCCTAAACCCTAAACCCTGAAACTCTAAAACCCTAAACCCTAAACCCTAAACCCTAAACCCTAAACCCTAAACCCTAAACCCTAAAACCCTAAAACCCTAAACCCTAAACCCTAAACCCTAAACCCTAAACCCTAAACCCTAAACCCTAAACCCTAAACCCTTAAACCCTAAAACCCTTAAACCCTTAAACCCATAAACCCTTAAACCCTAAACCCTTAAACCCTTAACCTTAAACCCTAAACCCTTAAACCCTTAAACCTTTAAACCTTAAAACTCTAAACCTTAAACCCTTAAACCTTAAAACCCTAAACCCTAAAATCCTAAAACCCTAAAACCCTAAAACCCTAAACCCTAAACCCTAAAACCCTAAAACCTTAAACCCCTAAAAAACCCTAAAACCCTAAAACCAAAAATCAAAACCCTAAAACCCTTAAAAACCCTAAAAACCCTAAAAACCTAAAACCTAAAACCTAAAACCCTAAACCCTAAAAACCCTAAACCTAAAACCCTAAACCCTAAAACCTTAAAACCCTAAAACACTAAAACCCTAAACCCTAAAACCCTAAAACCCTAAACCCCTAAAACCCTAAAACCTTAAAACCCTAAACCCTAAAACCCTAAAACCCTAAAACCCTAAACCCTAAAACCTAAATCCTAAAACCTAAACCCTAAACCCTAAACCCTAAACCCTAAACCCTAAACCCTAAAACCCTAAAACCCTAAAACCCCAAACCCCAAACCTCAAACCCTAAACCCTAAACCCTAAAACCCCTAAAACCCCTAAAACCCTAAACCCCTAAAACCCTAAAACCCTAAACCCTAAAACCTAAAACCTAAACCCTAAAACCTAAAACCTAAAACCTAAAACCCTAAACCCTAAAACCTAAAACCCTAAAACCCTAAAACCCTAAAACCTAAAACCCTAAACCCTAAAACCCTAAAACCCTAAACCCTAAAACCCTAAAACCAAGCTAAACAACGATGGGCCATGCACTAACGAAGGAGGGCAGCACTCATGCAACTGGATGCCGCACTATATTGATTCCCCTATTCTCCAGAGGTGTGTTTGAACCCAAGAATAGGGATGAGATGATCAACAAAGGTGACATAGGAGACCGCACGGGTGCGACTGTGGAGAGGAAACGGGATTCTGGACAATGGCATCGGCAGCCCATAGTTTTCCACATGAGATCATGAATCGAATAGGGTCTATTCCTTGTTTTCAAAGGTCGCCCGATGCATTGCCCGAGCTCATGAGGAAGGCGGGCAAGGAGGGGAAAAAGGGCCAGTCACCAAGCCGGCGCTTGACTTTAAATAACGAGGCGAGGCGAGGCGAGGCGAGGCTCGCTTCCTGGTAGTGAATCAAGCGGCCAAATAAACCCACAGTGGCCGATTCATTCTCGTAGTTTGAGAAGAAGACGGAAGAAGGAAGGAAGGAAGGAAGGAAACGATGCAATGTTATGATTTATGTTGGTGAGGATTATTAGCATTTATAATCATGAAATAATCGTATGTTAATAAGGAGCATAATAATTACTATGATTTGGCATTGATAGTTTTTATGGAATTGAATCTTACTCTAAGGTATTATATTAGAAAACTAAATATTTTTAAAATTATAGTCACATTAAAATTTAATTATTCAATCTGAATATCATTTTTAAATAAATAAATATTTTTAAAATTTAAACACCTGTAATTAATATTATGCAAGTAAGAGAATGTTAAAAAAATTTTATATGTAGACTACCATTAATTCTTAATGATTTATGTAGGCCTGAAGTTCGATAGTAAGCCATGATAGGAGGGTTTATCAGCATTTCATTATAAATAAGATAGATCCCCTCTTCTCTCTTATATTTAAAATTAGTTTTTTCTAACAAAAATATCACCTAAGGAAGGAGCAAGAATAGAAAGATTTACGTCTCTTAAAATCTTAGTAGCTTTCATATAATGGTGCAAATAGGTATAAATTTTATTTTGTTATTATTTAGTGCTTTAATCATACATATGTGATCCTAAAATTCCAACATCTAATGCTTCAACTTCTTTTTCTTCTCATTCATTTATTTATATATTTTTTTATAACTTTTGGATTTATAACTCTCAACCTCTTCTCATTCTTCTCATGCTTTCTTTGGAGAAAAAACAAAATCCAGAACCCAACTTTGCTCTTATTACTCTATTTATGGCTCATAAAATGCACCTTATAAGTGTAGGTATTCTATTGTGAGGCACCCGACGTAGAGCAATCCTTATTTTCCTAAATTTAATAATAAACTGCAATATCCTGATGGACAGTAAACTTTTTTTTCATGATAAATCATGGGACAATATTGTTTTCAAATTCCTAATATCATATTTACAAGTTAAAGCAAGATAGGATGATAACTCAACAACAATGGTTAGATCCATTTGTTTGTGTTAATATACTGAAACTTTAGTGAGCTGCTCCTAGTTAAAATTACAACTGCTTGCCCTTTTATTGCCACCCAAGTATGACCTTAAAGATCCATAGAAACCTACAAATCTTTCAAGAATTTTTTTTTTTTTTTTTTTGAGTAATACAAGCATTTCAAGAATTAAAATCCAAAAATAGCATTGATAAGTAACGTCACAATTTTCTGATTACTTTTTTCTTTAGAAAAGCTCCTAACAACATTTTTTTTTTTTGTGCGCTATGAGTGCCTTCACTGTAAAGCTACAATGCCTATTTTGATTAGGGTAGTTAAAGAATTGATACTAACTCAATTTAATAGGATCAGATTAATTTGATTCTGAGGGTTAATAGGATTAATTTTAAATTTAAAATCTTGAAATTAACCCATTAGATTGGTTCTTGCAAGGTTCGGACCTATTTTTTAAGCAGAATTTAAGGTTTGATTTTTTTTTTAAGCAGAATTTAAGGTTCGATTCTTCAGTTTTAATTCCTTGATTTTTGATTCACACTTTATAAGTTATCTACAATCTTTACTAAAAAAATATCCTTAAGCATTAAATCAATCAACAAATATTATATATTCTTATTATTGAACATGGTTTAAGAAAAAAATTTTAACCATTAAAACAATTATGTGCCAAACAAGAAAAAAATAAAAAATCAGTTCTATCCTATAACAAACTCAAAAACCGAACCAATATGATCAGATCAGTTTGGATTGGTTCGAAGATATGATCGAATTGATTCTCGGTTCAAATTTATGGAATCAATCCTGTTTAGATTGGTTTTAGGTTCTGAACTAGAACTAATCCCCTACTACTGATCTCGTTTGGAATTTTTTAAATTAAGTCATGTGCTCTTTTTTCAACGTGATTTTATAGTCTTTTACTCTATTTTCTAACGAGTGCTGGAATTTGACTATTTTTTGAAATTGTTCTTTGAAAGTATCAGATACCTAAAAATTTAAACTGAGTTTGATATATATTGGACTAACTTTGAATTTGATTCTTATTATTTCAATTGCACGGTCAGAAGATGATGGATAATAGCATTATTTTATCATCTTCTTTGTTATAATTTGTAGACAAATTTTTTATTGATTGGTATTGAGATAAAATTTTTTATTTATCATTTGAGTTTTGATGATATTTTTTTATATGTGACTCCAACTAAATCTGGATCCCTCTGGTGTTGTTGAATACAACAATGCAAAAATAAAAAGATTTAAAATTTAAAAAATTAAAAAATTGTTCCATTCACTGTCAATATTTTTAGATTGCTGCTCAACATCTCATAAAAATAAAAAAATAATAATAAAAAAAAGGCATTCTTATAACAAACATCAAATGTTATCTGAACATTATAATTTAGATTAGATTTATCAAATATTAAAAATTAATTTATTTTGTTGATTGACGCTAATGCATCAGTTTTTGTGGCACTGCAATGTTACGAAATGATTGAAAAGCAGAGGGCACAAATAATGGGCTTTCTCACCGCGTGATGGCATCTATCAATCGTTATCTATTTCCAAGATATTTGATAAGGATGGAACTTTCATGCACCAGCAATGAGCTTTTTTTTGCGTCGGTAAATTTTTTTTTTTTTTTTTTTTTTGAGAGGGAGACTATTTTACCAATCGAGTCATGGGTATCAGACATATTTATACCTAAGAATTTTTTATAAAATGGTAACAAAACGTATATATTATACAAATTTTTTCATTTTCTTGTACAAATCTTTTCATTTTCGATCCGATCCATTCATTCGTAGAACTATTTACTCGATCATAGATAATTTTTGTGACACCTCTGAAACAAATAGTCAATTTTGAAAGAACTTATAACCTATCTTCTCAATTTCAATTCAAATATGAATTTGATTCACACTCTATGTTCTAAAAAATATTTACAATCCGAAAAGAGGAACATACATATTATCTATTTTCGAATAAGATGAAACTTAATAAGGATGAAACTTACATACAATTTCTTAAACATAGATGTAATTAAAATTCATCATTTTTTTTATCATATTTAAGGGTTTTTTTAAATATGATTCCGATTAAAGAGAAATAGACTTTAACGATAAAAAGGATTGGATAAAAATAGACTCCAACCATATCGGTCAAAGCTTCTACCGTTAACCGTTCGAAAAGATAAACTCTAACCAATAAAAAAATTGAATAGATATGGACTCTAACAATATTTCTTGAATAGATATGAACTTCAATTACATCCCTCAAAGAGAAATAAACTCCAATGACACCTAACAAATAACATATAAATTTTATTTATTTAAAAATTTAATTAAAATCATGATGATAATTTTAAATCATTAATGATTGTTATCCTAAAAATTATATCAGAATATATTTTACAACTATTAAAATATTTTATCATTTTTTATATTATTTATTATTATATTATATTATGATACAACTAAATTATAATATAATTATAGTATTTATACTATAATTTTATAATATCAAATTATATTATATTAACTTTTTTTTTTTTGAAATATTTTAGACCTTCAACTTCAACCCAGCATAAATAATGGTTAGGAGATCACTGAAATTATCCTCAATAACGAGCATGGAATCATTGAATTCAACGATGGTTCTAAATATCCATCAATCACCACATTATGTAATCGAAGCATCCCAAACATGATCTCCTCCTCAAATTGGATATCCGGACGCTCCCTAAATATATAAATACGCAAAAACATTTTTAGTCGAGATTCGCCACAAAGATGCGACCTTTCCGTGGCAGAGAAATCTCATTGCCTACGGTGATGATCATCCCAACCTCCGAGGGTAGATCAAAACCCTATACAGCCACAAGCATTCCTCGCCTTTCAGACCATACACAAAATCGAAGAACATACACAAACACGAGACTCACAATTTTCGCAGCACCGAAAGGATCAAACTTTGACAAGAACCGCATATTATTGATGTCCCATTATTATTTGTCACCAATCAAGCCGTAGAACAAAGCATACGCTTCAAGAAGGCAAATACTCCAACCAGCAAGGACACTGAACCAAGGATCTATACAATGCCGAACAGTCACAGAGATCATCCATCTCCACCATCAAGCAACAGCCCTTCCGGCCCTCTTCGCAACAGGGGACCCGATGGACTTGGGTTGCTTCGGCTTTGCAGGGCTGGCCTTCTTCGCCTTCTTAACCCCTGGTTTCTTAGCCTTTGTAGGCTTTGGGGACTTCTTCGGAGCAACAGCACGGGCCTTCCTCTTAGCCGGAGTAGAGACTGCTTCCTTCGCCGGCTGCTTCTTTTCCTTCGCCGGCTGCCGGCTTCTTCTTCTTCTCCTCCTCCTTCTCGGTCTCCGATAGCTTGAAGGAGGCCTTCACCTTCACAAGCTTGCCTTTGGCAGTGAAGTTCCTCAACTGGATGGCCAACACCTTCTTGTAATTCACTGGCAAAACCCCCTTGTGCTTCTCCTCCATGTGCTTAGCAATGGCATAGGGGCTGGAGCTAGTCTTCTCGTTAGGCACCAAGATTGCATCTTTGATCATCTAAACCAATCGACAATCAAAACCCAGAACAAATTAGCAATCAAAATCGAAGCTTTTTAAACATAGAAATCATCGAATTGGAGAGAGAAAGAGGAGATCTTTTTTACCTGGAAATAGGGCGGGTGGGAAGGGGCGGAGGAGGACTTAGAAGCCTTGGGCTTCTTCTCCTTGGGGGCTTTCGGGGCTCTGGGCTTCTTCTCCTTCGCCGGCTTCTCCTCGGTGGGCTTGGCTCCACCTGGACCTCCGCCGCTTGCTGCTCGGCGGGAACGACCGCGACGTTGGCTACTTCGGCTGTCGCCATACGTGCAAGTACGACAAAATTTACCTGAAAAACCATCGTTCCCTCGATCGCTGATGAAGGGCACCGGAATGCAATGGCCTTTTATCGTAGGATGGGATCTGGTGGGGGAGAGAGTGGAGCGATGTGATTGGAGGCGTTCTTGTGTTTTTGGCAAGCACGCGGACGTTCCGTCGGAAGATTGGCACAGGAGGTGAAAAGTTTCGGGGATTCTCGGGGATTCTCGGGGTCGGGAGGCATTCTTGTGTTTTTGGCAAGCACGCGGACGTTCCGTCGGAAGATTGGCACAGGATCCATCGGAAGATTGGCACAGGAGGTGAAAAGTTTCGGGGATTCTCGGAGATTCTCGGGGTCGGGAGGCGTTCGATCCTGACAACCCTAGGATTTGCTTGTCCATGAACTCCGACGTGTTCATCGGATCCGAAGGAGAAACTTCCGACAAAAATATAAAGTAAATCGACCAACCTCGGAGAATTATGCCGTCAAGGGTTTTACGATCTTCTTTGGAGAAGGAAAGCACAGGAGAGAGAGAGAGAGAGAGAGAGAGAGAGAGAGAGAGAGAGAGATTTTTCGCCGAACAATAATAATCCAAAGAGATTTTGGTATGATGACCCGTGAATGAAGAATCCGAATCCAAGGGGTTTCCACCAAATGGCATCAGCTTATCGGGTACGGATCCGGTTTGTCCCTATCCAATCTCTTTTATATCTAAACCCTAAAACCCTAAACCCTAAAACCCTAAACCCCAAAAACCTTAAACCCTAAAAACCCTAAAACCCAAAACCCAAAACCCTAAACCCTAAAACCCTAAAACCCTAAACCCTAAATCCTAAAACCCTAAACCCTAAACCCTAAAACCCTAAACCCTAAAACCCTAAAACCCTAAAACCTAAAACCCTAAAACCCTAAACCCTAAAACCCTAAACCCAAAACCCTAAACCCTAAAACCCTAAAACCCTAAAACCCTAAAACCCTAAACCCTAAAACCCTAAACCCTAAACCCTTAAACCCTAAAACCTAAACCCTAAAACCCTAAAACCCTAAAACCTTAAAACCCTAAAACCCTAAACCCTAAAACCCTAAAACCCTAAAACCCTAAAACCCTAAACCCCTAAAACCCTAAACCCCTAAAACCCTTAAACACCTAAAACCCTTAAACCCCTAACCCCTAAACCCTAAACCCTAAAACCCTAAAACCCTAAAACCCTAAAACCCTAAACCCTAAACCCTAAACCCTAAAACCCTAAAACACTAAAACCCTAACCCTAAAACCCTAAAACCTAAAACCTAAAACCTAAAACCTAAAACCTAAACCTAAACCCTAAACCCTAAACCCTAAACCCTAAAACCCTAAAACCCTAAAACCCTAAAACCCTAAACCCTAAAACCCTAAAACCCTAAACCCTAAAACCCTAAAACCTAAAACCCTAAAACCTAAAACCCTAAACCCTAAACCCTAAACCCTAAACCCTTAAACCCTTAAACCCTAAACCCTTAAACCCTAAACCCTAAACCTTAAACCCTTAAACCCTTAAACCCTAAACCCTTAAACCCTTAAACCCTTAAACCCTAAACCCTTAAACCCTTAAACCTTTAAACCTTAAAACCCTAAAACCCTAAACCCTAAAACCCTAAAACCCTAAAACCTTAAACCCTAAACCCTAAATTGTAAACCCTAAACCCTAAACCCTAAACCCTGAAACTCTAAAACCCTAAAACCCTAAACCCTAAACCCTAAACCCTAAACCCTAAACCCTAAACCCTAAAACTCTAAAACCCTAAACCCTAAACCCTAAACCCTAAACCCTAAACCCTTAAACCCTAAAACCCTTAAACCCTTAAACCCATAAACCCTTAAACCCTAAACCCTTAAACCCTTAACACCTTAAACCCTAAACCCTTAAACCCTTAAACCTTTAAACCTTAAAACTCTAAACCTTAAACCCTTAAACCTTAAAACCCTAAACCCTAAAATCCTAAAACCCTAAAACCCTAAAATCCTAAACCCCTAAACCCTAAACCCTAAAACCCTAAAATCCTAAACCCCTAAACCCCTAAAACCCTAAAACCAAAAACCAAAACCCTAAAACCCTTAAAAACCCTAAAAATCCTAAAAACACTAAAACCTAAAACCCTAAAACCCTAAACCCCAAAACCCCTAAACCCTAAAACCCTAAACCCTAAAACCTTAAAACCCTAAAACACTAAAACCCTAAACCCTAAAACCCTAAAACCCTAAACCCCTAAAACCCTAAAACCCTAAACCCTAAAATCCTAAAACCCTAAAACCTTAAACCCTAAAATCTAAATCCTAAAACCTAAACCCTAAACCCTAAACCCTAAATCCTAAACCCTAAACCCTAAAACCCTAAAACCTTAAAACCCTAAGACCCAAACCCTAAACCCCTAAAACCCTAAACCCTAAAACCCCTAAAACCCCTAAAACCCTAAACCCCTAAAACCCTAAAACCCTAAACCCTAAAACCTAAAACCTAAACCCTAAAACCTAAAACCTAAAACCTAAAACCCTAAAACCTAAAACCTAAAACCCTAAAACCCTAAAACCTAAAGCCCTAAACCCTAAACCCCAAAACCCTAAACCCTAAAACCCTAAAACCAAGCTAAACAACGATGGGCCACGCACTAACGAAGGAGGGCAGCACTCATGCAACTGGATGCCGCACTATATTGATTCCCCTGTTCTCCAGAGGTGTGTCTGAACCCAAGAACAGGGATGAGATGATCAACGAAGGCGACATAGGAGACCGCACGGGTGCGACCGTGGAGAGGAAACGGGCATTCTGGACAATGGCATCGGCAGCCCATAGTTTTCCACATGAGATCGTGAATCGAATAGGGTCTATTCCTTGTTTTCAAAGGCTGCCTGATGCGTTGCCTGAGCTCATGAGGAAGGCGGGCAAGGAGGGGAAAAAGGGCTAGGTCACCAGGCTGGCGCTTGACTTTAAATAACGAGGCGAGGCGAGGCGAGGCTCGCTTCCTGGTAGTGAATCAAGCGGCCAAATAAACCCACAGTGGCCGATTCATTCTCGTAGTTTGAGAAGAAGACGGAAGAAGGAAGGAAGGAAGGAAACGATGCAATGTTATGATTTATGTTGGTGAGGATTATTAGCATTTATAATCATGAAATAATCGTATGTTAATAAGGAGCATAATAATTACTATGATTTGGCATTGATAGTTTTTATGGAATTGAATCTTACTCTAAGGTATTATATTAGAAAACTAAATATTTTTAAAATTATAGTCACATTAAAATTTAATTATTCAATCTGAATATCATTTTTAAATAAATAAATATTTTTAAAATTTAAACACCTGTAATTAATATTATGCAAGTAAGAGAATGTTAAAAAAATTTTATATGTAGACTACCATTAATTCTTAATGATTTATGTAGGCCTGAAGTTCGATAGTAAGCCATGATAGGAGGGTTTATCAGCATTTCATTATAAATAAGATAGATCCCCTCTTCTCTCTTATATTTAAAATTAGTTTTTTCTAACAAAAATATCACCTAAGGAAGGAGCAAGAACAGAAAGATTTACGTCTCTTAAAATCTTAGTAGCTTTCATATAATGGTGCAAATAGGTATAAATTTTATTTTGTTATTATTTAGTGCTTTAATCATACATATGTGATCCTAAAATTCCAACATCTAATGCTTCAACTTCTTTTTCTTCTCATTCATTTATTTATATATTTTTTTATAACTTTTGGATTTATAACTCTCAACCTCTTCTCATTCTTCTCACGCTTTCTTTGGAGAAAAAACAAAATCCAGAACCCAACTTTGCTCTTATTACTCTATTTATGGCTCATAAAATGCACCTTATAAGTGTAGGTATTCTGTTGTGAGGCACCCGACGTAGAGCAATCCTTATTTTCCTAAATTTAATAATAAACTGCAATATCCTGATGGACAGTAAACTTTTTTTTCATGATAAATCATGGGACAATATTGTTTTCAAATTCCTAATATCATATTTACAAGTTAAAGCAAGATAGGATGATAACTCAACAACAATGGTTAGATCCATTTGTTTGTGTTAATATACTGAAACTTTAGTGAGCTGCTCCTAGTTAAAATTACAACTGCTTGCCCTTTTATTGCCACCCAAGTATGACCTTAAAGATCCATAGAAACCTACAAATCTTTCAAGAATTTTTTTTTTTTTTTTTGAGTAATACAAGCATTTCAAGAATTAAAATCCAAAAATAGCATTGATAAGTAACGTCACAATTTTCTGATTACTTTTTTCTTTAGAAAAGCTCCTAACAACATTTTTTTTTTTTTTGTGCGCTATGAGTGCCTTCACTGTAAAGCTACAATGCCTATTTTGATTAGGGTAGTTAAAGAATTGATACTAACTCAATTTAATAGGATCAGATTAATTTGATTCTGAGGGTTAATAGGATTAATTTTAAATTTAAAATCTTGAAATTAACCCATTAGATTGGTTCTTGCAAGGTTCGGACCTATTTTTTAAGCAGAATTTAAGGTTTGATTCTTTTTTTAAGCAGAATTTAAGGTTCGATTCTTCAGTTTTAATTCCTTGATTTTTGATTCACACTTTTATAAGTTATCTACAATCTTTACTAAAAAAATATCCTTAAGCATTAAATCAATCAACAAATATTATATATTCTTATTATTGAACATGATTTAAGAAAAAAATTTTAACCATTAAAACAATTATGTGCCAAACAAGAAAAAAATAAAAAATCAGTTCTATCCTATAACAAACTCAAAAACCGAACCAATATGATCAGATCAGTTTGGATTGGTTCGAAGATATGATCGAATTGATTCTCGGTTCAAATTTATGGAATCAATCCTGTTTAGATTGGTTTTAGGTTCTGAACTAGAACTAATCCCCTACTACTGATCTCGTTTGGAATTTTTTAAATTAAGTCATGTGCTCTTTTTTCAACGTGATTTTATAGTCTTTTACTCTATTTTCTAACGAGTGCTGGAATTTGACTGTTTTTTGAAATTGTTCTTTGAAAGTATCAGATACCTAAAAATTTAAACTGAGTTTGATATATATTGGACTAACTTTGAATTTGATTCTTATTATTTCAATTGCACGGTCAGAAGATGATGGATAATAGCATTATTTTATCATCTTCTTTGTTATAATTTGTAGACAAATTTTTTATTGATTGGTATTGAGATAAAATTTTTTATTTATCATTTGAGTTTTGATGATATTTTTTTATATGTGACTCCAACTGAATCTGGATCCCTCTGGTGTTGTTGAATACAACAATGTAAAAATAAAAAAATTAAAAATTTAAAAAATTAAAAAATTGTTCCATTCACTGTCAATATTTTTAGATTGCTGCTCAACATCTCATAAAAATAAAAAAATAATAAAAAAAAAACATTCTTATAACAAACATCAAATGTTATCTGAACATTATAATTTAGATTAGATTTATCAAATATTAAAAATTAATTTATTTTGTTGATTGACGCTAATGCATCAGTTTTTGTGGCACTGCAATGTTACGAAATGATTGAAAAGCAGAGGGCACAAATAATGGGCTTTCTCACCGCGTGATGGCATCTATCAATCGTTATCTATTTCCAAGATATTTGATAAGGATGGAACTTTCATGCACCAGCAATGAGCTTTTTTTTGCGTCGGTAAAAAAAAACATTCTTCTTTTTTTTTTTTTTTTGAGAGGGAGACTATTTTACCAATCGAGTCATGGGTATCAGACATATTTATACCTAAGAATTTTTTATAAAATGGTAACAAAACATATATATTATACAAATTTTTTCATTTTCTTGTACAAATCTTTTCATTTTCGATCCGATCCATTCATTCGTAGAACTATTTACTCGATCATAGATAATTTTTGTGACACCTCTGAAACAAATAGTCAATTTTGAAAGAACTTATAACCTATCTTCTCAATTTCAATTCAAATATGAATTTGATTCACACTCTATGTTCTAAAAAATATTTACAATCCGGAAAGAGGAACATACATATTATCTATTTTCGAATAAGATGAAACTTAATAAGGATGAAACTTACATACAATTTCTTAAACATAGATGTAATTAAAATTCATCATTTTTTTTATCATATTTAAGGGTTTTTTTAAATATGATTCCGATTAAAGAGAAATAGACTTTAACGATAAAAAGGATTGGATAAAAATAGACTCCAACCATATCGGTCAAAGCTTCTACCGTTAACCGTTCGAAAAGATAAACTCTAACCAATAAAAAAATTGAATAGATATGGACTCTAACAATATTTCTTGAATAGATATGAACTTCAATTACATCCCTCAAAGAGAAATAAACTCCAATGACACCTAACAAATAACATATAAATTTTATTTATTTAAAAATTTAATTAAAATCATGATGATAATTTTAAATCATTAATGATTGTTATCCTAAAAATTATATCAGAATATATTTTACAACTATTAAAATATTTTATCATTTTTTATATTATTTATTATTATATTATATTATGATACAACTAAATTATAATATAATTATAGTATTTATACTATAATTTTATAATATCAAATTATATTATATTAACTTTTTTTTTTTTGAAATATTTTAGACCTTCAACTTCAACCCAGCATAAATAATGGTTAGGAGATCACTGAAATTATCCTCAATAACGAGCATGGAATCACTGAATTCAACGATGGTTCTAAATATCCATCAATCACCACATTATGTAATCGAAGCATCCCAAACATGATCTCCTCCTCAAATTGGATATCCGGACGCTCCCTAAATATATAAATACGCAGAAAAACATTTTTAGTCAGAGATTCTGCCACAGCATGCGACCTTCTGTGGCAGAGAAATCTCATTGCCTACGGTGATGATCATCCCAACCTCCGAGGGTAGATCAAAACCCTATACAGCCACAGCATTCCTCAGTTTTCAGACCATACACAAAATCGAAGAACATACACAAACACGAGACTCACAATTTTCAGAGCACCGAAAGGATCAAACTTTGACAGTAACACTGCATATTATTGATGTCCCATTATCATTTGTCACCAATCAGTCAGAGAACAAAGCATACGCTTCAAGAAGGCAAATACTCCAACCGGCAAGGACACTGAACCAAGGATCTATACAACGCCGAACAGTCACAGAGATCATCCATCTCCACCATCAAGCAGCAGGGGACCTGATGGACTTGGGTTGCTTCGGCTTTGCAGAGCTGGCCTTCTTCGCCTTCTTAACCCCTGGTTTCTTAGCCTTTGTAGGCTTCGGGGACTTCTTCGGAGCAGCAGCACGGGCCTTCCTCTTAGTTGGAGCAGAGACTGCTTCCTTCGTCGGCTGCTTCTTTTCCTTCGCCGGCTGCTTCTTCTTCTTCTCCTCCTCCTTCCTGGTCTTCGATAGCTTGAAGGAGGCCTTCACCTTCACAAGCTTGCCTTTGGCAGTGAAGTTCCTCAACTGGATGGCCAACACCTTCTTGTAATTCGCCGGCAAAACCCCCTTGTGCTTCTCCTCCATGTGCTTAGCAATGGCATAGGGGCTGGAGCCAGTCTTCTCGTTAAGCGCCAAGATCGCATCTTTGATCATCTAAACCAATCGACAATCAAAACCCAGAACAAATTAGCAATCAAAATCGAAGCTTTTTAAACATAGAAATCATCGAATTGGAGAGAGAAAGAGGAGATCTTTTTTACCTGGAAATAGGGCGGGTGGGAAGGGGCGGAGGAGGACTTAGAAGCCTTGGGCTTCTTCTCCTTGGGGGCTTTCGGGGCTCTGGGCTTCTTCTCCTTCGCCGGCTTCTCCTCGGCGGGCTTGGACTCCACCTGGACCTCCGCCGCTGGCTGCTCGGTGGGAACGACCGCGACGTCGGCTACTTCAGCTGTCGCCATACGTGCAAGTACGACAAAATTTACCTAAAAAACCATCGTTCCCCCGATCGCTGACGAAGGGCACCGGAATGCGATGGCCTTTTATCGTAGGATGGGATCTGGTGGGGGAGAGAGTGGAGCGATGTGATTGGAGGCGTTCTTGTGTTTTTGGCAAGCACGCGGACGTTCCATCGGAAGATTGGCATAGGATCCGTCGGAAGATTGGCACAGGATCCATCGGAAGATTGGCACAGGAGGTGAAAAGTTTCGGGGATTCTTTCTCGGGGTCGGGAGGCGTTCTTGTGTTTTTGGCAAGCACGCGGACGTTCCGTCGGAAGATTGGCACAGGATCCGTCGGAAGATTGGCACAGGAGGTGAAAAGTTTCGGGGATTCTCGGAGATTCTCGGGTCGGGAGGCGTTCGATCCTGACAACCCCAGGATTTGCTTGTCCATGAACTCCGACGTGTTCATCGTATCCGAAGGAGAAACTTCCGACAAAAATATAAAGTAAATCGACCAACCTCGGAGAATTATGCCGTCAAGGGTTTTACGATCTTCTTTGGAGAAGGAAAGCACAGGAGAGAGAGAGAGAGAGAGAGATTTTTCGCCGAACAATAATAATCCAAAGAGATTTTGGTATGATGACCCGTGAATGAAGAATCCGAATCCAAGGGGTTTCCACCAAATGGCGTCAGCTTATCGGGTACGGATCCGGTTTGTCCCTATCCATCTTCAGACCGAAAATAACTGGATCCAAATCCAAGCCCGATTTAAATCCTTACATCCATAGATATAAAAGAGATTGGATATCTGGTCATATTTTGAATATAATTTAGATATCAAACAAATTATTTGCTACATTATTAAACTATTTTTTAAAAATTTCTTAATACACTCAAAATGCAATGTTATGAATAATAATTAAAAAATATAATAAATTGTATCTGTAAAAGGTGTACATGTTTCTTATGTTATCTAAGGATCAATGTAACCAAGAGCTATGAAGAAATTTTCTTTTAAAAAAAAGAAAAAATTTCCTACTGTAATAAAGTTTCATATAAATACTCTACTTATTATTTTCACTATAAGTTAAAAGAAATAATTATACATAAAAAAAAGATTTACATAACCATATTTAAGTAGATTTTACTTAAAATATGAGCTATTTTAGTTTAGATAATAAGATTTTATATTGATGAATCAAACTGTTTATATAATTTATTCTAACCAAATTTAAGATGAGATCTATTCGAATATAGCCAAGTTAATCACTCTTTTTTATGTTTAGATGAATTTAACTTTAATTTTTTTTTTTAATTCTCTTTCATGAGCAATTTTTTTTTTTTTCTCACATATATTTCCTGGAGTATCAAACCCTTGATGCTGAGCTAATGCAAAATAGATGATATTTATTTACAAATAGATGACTCGCCAGGACTTCGGCCAGGCAAATCTAATATCGACGGTAGGTGGCTGGCCTCATGGATGAGAAGGCCTTCATTTCACTTGCCTTGCCCACGATCGGTGCAAATAGTATTTTGACTTCTTAGAAGGCAAGACCTTCACTGGCGACACGGTTAAGGAGCTCGTAGTCAAATGGATCTAGATTAATGTCTACTTTGTCTTCTAATTTTAATAGCTTGAGCGTCTTGGCTTGGAGCATGTAGTACTGCAAATAGCTCCACCCCTTCAAGTAGGATCGGATTCTACGACGTATTTGTTCCTCCAACCTTGCGGACCAACAATAATTCACGATCCAACTTTCCAACCTGATCCATGATAACCATTTTAAATACATTCAAATTCAATTGAAATGAATTCAGATCAAAATATGTCAATCCAACGAGATCTATTTATTAAATAATTCAGGTTCGGATTTAGATCTATGATCTATTTAATCTATTTTGACTTACCTAATAATGAAGTTGGATCATGAATTGGCTTGTTTAATCTATGCAAACAACATACTTAACTTGTTTAAAAATATACTTGACTTCTTTTCCTAACTCACTTAACATGTTTTAAATCCATTTAATCTATTAAAAATTCACTTAATTTGTTTAATTCATTTAATTTGATTTTATCTATTTGATAAATAAATTGTGCAGATAGAGTTGGATTGTCTATTTAACAAACAGATCATGCTCAGATGATAAATTTTTGACCTAAATAATATCTGATCTGATTTGATTACCATCCTCAGTTTCATCTAGTTAGTGTCATATAACTTCAACTTAACAATAAGTATTAGCCATCCTATTTGGATAATAATTTGAATCCCTTCATGTCCACGTAGGAAGCTTCTTCTTTAGCTCTTTACATAATTGAAGCATCGAATGGTTCTTTTATACACTAAAGGAGTGTTTAATAAGAGATTAAAAAAATAAAAGATGAAAAATTACATAAGTAACATTTTTTTATGTAAATTTTAAGTATATAAAGGTTTTCCTCTTAACCATATTTGGTTGCATTTATAAATGTATGGCAAAATATTACAAATGTAATTATTAATTATATTTGGAATAAAATTAATATAAAAGAGGAATAGAATAACTTAGGTAGGAATGAAAGGGATAATGAGACAGAGGAACTGGTAACAATGTGAGGGAAGAGAGCGATAGAAAATGGATTGGTTCTATACCCAACTATGCTACAACTCTTATGATTATTTATTATTGAGTACATGATGAAATTATTTAATATTTTATTAGTCATAATGTTTTAGCCTTTTTTCTTATCTCTTAAATAATTTTTGCTTTTAACTCATATTATTCTATTCCCATAATTTTTCTTGAGAGATTATCTCTCGGAAAAATATTAATTTCATATCAAATACCCTCAAAAGAAGGTGAAGAATGCATCCTTAATGTTTTGGATCATATTAATCAAGGTTGATTTAACAATATGAGTCAAACTTTTTAGCACATATGTGTTTAGAATGATGCTACTGCAATTGTCACCGAGGTTGGCTTATGCTATATTCTATTCATTGACATTGACTTATATAATCCATTCATATCGAAGACACTAAACTTTTTTTTTTTAAAAAAAAATGCTTTTCAAAGGATGGGATCAAATTTTCTTAAAAAAATCAAGAATTTATTTAAGATTTAATTTGTGAAAGATTTTAAAATAACTATGGAAATAACTACAATGACATTGTAATAATTATTGAATAAAATTTTTAAACTATATGGAAGCCCACAATTTGTCTAAATATTTGTAATTATGAGCATACTTGTGGTTAATGGATATTAGGTATACATGGCTATGGTGCTATCATGGTGCATCGATGCTACTTAAGCAAGATGATGGTGTAGCAGTAGGATAGGAAGTAGTTAATAGTCTAAAATTATGCAGCCTTTTCTCTTTAATTTATAAATATTTTAATAAAAAATTAATAAAAATTAAAGTCACATCCATGTATACAAAAATATCATTTGCATTGAAAATGATGCCCCCAATCAACCGTTAGAAAGCATCAATTTATCAGATTGGTCAAGCTTTTGACAAGTAAATCACGTGATTTGTAATCAAATGTTGAAAATAAAAAATTTTAGGAGATTGCTGCCTTTTGTGCAGCTCAACTCAATGATGTGTGTGTGTGTATATATATATATATATATATATATATATATAAGTAATAAGCATATTTATACAAAAATAGGGTTATATGTATATAATTATTACAGTTCTCTTAAATCTTTAAATTTATGAAAATAGGACTTTTGAATATTTGTTTGAATAAAATTAGAATTCGATTCTCATTACATTATACCTTTTTACTTACTTTTTCTTCTCCTCTTCTAAGTCACTCTAACCTTTCTTACTCATCCTTTCTCTCTCATCTTCTCATCCAGTGCCATCTTCCGTTCCGATTCTAATAGAATCTAATTTTAATTTCGATTTCGATTCCAGCATTAAATCAAATGAGCCTTAATCAAGTTTTGACACTAGCTAAATAAATAAAAGAGCCAAAATACATCCTTTCTCTTTTATTTGCAAGGTGTGATAATGAACATTGAGGTGCATCAAATTATTGTTTTCATTGAAAACGTGCCATTAATAAATGACAAGGAAAAAAAAAACAAAATAAATATAATAAGATGTCATTTAGAATTCGCTAGCACAACTAGAATTATGAGCAGTCGTTCCCATGATTGGATTGCTAATTTATCTACAAAAACCTATCGCTTTTTCACTAGAAAACCAGGGACTTGAATTGATTCGAATCGGTTATTCTGCTGGACATATATTATTATTCTCACAAAATACTGGAAAGCACAAGCATAATAGGGTCTGATATTTCTACTGGTTATGTCACGAACCGCAAGTGCGACCTCTCCAATTGCCTCCTCTCGTTGGGTTGGGCTGGGTTGGATTGGGTTGGGCCACGGGTTATATGTTCACCATCGCAAACATTAGAGCCTATCTCCCATTGTGCTCAGCCCGGGCGACCTTAATGCCTTTGCATGCAAGTGAGTTGTTCTTTTATTTATTATTTATTGTTACATACGTTTCATTGTTATTGGGCTCACGAGGCTTAGTCTCGGCTCTGTCAATTTGCAAGCCGTAAACTGACCTGAGAGAGCGGGGGCGTGTTTTGTGGTCTCCGGAGAGATGGCGGAGGAGAGCTGCGCGTGGGAGGGCGACTGCTCCTTCGAGTGGGACGAAGAATCGAAGCTTTACTACCACGCCAGGTTGGTTGGTTGGTTGGTTGGTTGGTTGGAGAGGATGACTCCCTTCTCTTTGGAACTTTATGGCTTTTCTTTTCTTTTTTGTTTTTTAGGTCGAATTCCTGTCCTCGATATAGGGTAGGGTTTGGAATTCTTTTTCTAATGTTCCATCGATGGCGTCTATTTCGCAATTCTCGGTAAACAATTCGGGTGAGAGTGGCATTGTCCCTTATTTTTTCGGTGAATCTGATAAGAAATTAGGATCGTTTAGTGATTCGATTAGAGGTGCTTGTACCCAAAGAAGCAAAACAAGAGCAAAGTCTTTTTTCATGATTTTAACCGGTACCAAAAATTATTAATGGAGAACCAGGAAGTTAATTGGAAAAAAAAAAAAAAGGGAAGAAGATTCTTAGGATATAGTCCTCCCATGTATATACTGTCCAATGCATAACGTATATACCAATATAGTACCGGTACGGGTTCGGTACCGAGATGGTGAGCGTTGGTTGCTCGATGATCTTTTATGGATTCTCGTTGCAAATAAGAGCGGGGTATTTGCAGGCTAGCAGCATCAAGGGAGAAAAGAAAAGGAATTTCGTACATATTTCTTACACCGTGAATGAGGATGGTGGAATTGCTCACGGAATGGAAATGCGATTACGAAACAATGAGGAAAGGTGGTGATAAAAATAGACAACACATTTATGATTTAATTAATGAGCAGATTTGATGTTGTTGTAGAAGTGATGAAGACAAGAAGACATGAAGGTGGGATCAGGCAGTGATCATAGTGTAGAAAATAATAATAATAATAATAATAATAATAATGCAACAAACATGTTTAGCTTCATCAATGACTCCGTATAATGAGAACATGAAGGCATGGTTAGCTTGATTTATAAATATATACAAGCAAACAGTGCATGCATGTGATATATCAGTACATGTTTTCAGCAGTTTGTGACACTAATAAACTTAGCTTGCAGTTCTTATTCTAGACGTCTGGAATCTGCCATATGATTCATAGTGTGAAACATTGGAATTTACAAGTTTCTAGATTAGCTTTCTACCTGCTGTCAGCCCCTTTTCAGTTGATGGTGAATTTCTAGCGAAGGCAGCTTTTGGCTTGAAAAGGACCTAACTACAAGAGTCAGGAGGCCTGTTTGTAGAAACCAAAATTTACTAGGAATTTACAATCAAGAAGCAAGCCAAGCAAAACTTAGCTAGACTTGGAACGAGTCTAAACAAAGTGAAAAGTAGGCAAGGCTTGATATAGGGAATTGCGGTTCTTTACAAGGCAACATCAATCAACCAAAAAAATGGAAGGTTCATTAATCTAAAATATCATAGAAGGAGTCACTTTGTCACTGGGCTTTTTAGGGTTTTCTTTTATAAAGGGAGTGTCTTATACACATCCAATGGATCCTTCATCAACTAATGTTTTATATGAAGCTGCTACCTATGAGATACCACAGTCGTTGTGCAGTAGCTGATTGGATTTGTGTCTTTTGACTATAAAAATTAGCTTGATGCATAATGAGACTGTTCATCCATTCTCACATGTGCCCCTCAGGGTTCAGTATCTTAGCTTACTTCTATGCTTGTCATTTTCATTTAGTTTATCTACTGATTTTTGCGCATCCAATATTCAATTTCTTATTCATCATTTAGTCATTTTAATTGGTCTTACCTTGCTTTGGCTTATTGTGCTGCAGTAGTGGGTTTTATCATGATCCCCATGCTGGATGGTATTACAGCAGTAGAGATGGTCTTTACTACACATATGAAGATGGAAAATATGTTCCATTGTCATGCAACAAGGCAGGGGTTCACTTACATTGGTTTTGGTCATATTAGCAAGCTATGTATATGATTTCCTTTAATTTGTCCATATTGGAACAGGATGAGGAGCCTGAAGCTGTTGAATCTACAGGCTCTGCTCCCAGTGAAGCCAACAGAGACAAGGCATGTATGTTTTAGGTGCTGAATTCCATATCCATACTGCTAAAGGTTCTTTGGTCTTGTTGAAGCATGGTTTAATTCTCTTTTAAGCAGGCTACTTTACCGCCACTTTCTGCAATTCTAAATCTTTGATTGTCCATAAAATTTTATACAATAGATTAACGAGTTTTTGAATTATGCATTGTGCGCTGAATAACATATTGGCTCATATAATATGTTTTGTGATGAAATCACTTGTGCTGGGAACTCTGCATCTAGGCATGATAGTTTGCCACCTTTACTTTATGGGACTACAATGTTCTAACCCCAAATAACCATGACATAGTCCTTTTTCTTTTCTTTTCCAGTAGATACGCCTGCGCATGCAACTGGTGATGAATCTGGAATTCCTAGTCCACCATCTGAGTGGTTCTCTTCTGGAAACCTTCTAATGCATTTCACATAAAATTGATTGCTTTCAATAGGGTTATTTAATTGATGGGTTCAAATTGTTTTTTACAGGTTAGAAGAGACACTCATTAATCTATGTTTGTCTGGTTATTTGACTTCAGATGTCAATGTTGAGAGCTCATCAACAACTTTACAAACAAACAGTTAGTTTAACTAAAATTGTCAAGTCCACCGTTACTTACTTTTCTACCTCTTGTCGTGAAGAGGCATAATGTGATGAACCCCTACTTAAGGAAGTTTTTATTGATCAGGAAGTCAGGTCTCTTCTGAAGAACAATCTGATCAACCATCCTCAGATAAGTTGCCTGGTAATCATTTGGAACCTTTTGCATTTGTTGTTCCATCTAATGGAACTATAATTTTGTTGCTTCTGGACCAGAACTTGGTTAATGGGAATTTTATGTTTTGCTTGCCCAAGAAGTGACAACCTTCCTTCTATGTGACTAAAGATTTTTTTTCCCCTCTTAAATAATTTTATTTCCAAAGCAGATGCATCATGTGATGAAGAAAACTGGAAAGCTCAGTATGGCCAGGTTGTATCCTTAGATGATAAGGGCTCAACATTTTTTCCCACAGTTGATCTATGGGATTGGGAAATTGTTAAAGAGCGCACAAAGAAAAGACATCGGATAGCTAAACTGATAGGAAGATTGGTCAGGCGTTCCAGCAAGCTGCATCCTTCTGTGCCAGTTGGTGGTAGTGTTCTAAAAATTGCTGCCATTCGTGCAGTTCATCTGGATCTAGTAGGTGTTGCATCAGGTCTCTCTCTCTCTCTCTCTCTCTCTCTCTCTCTCATATATTTTGTTGACAATGGATTCAATATTAGCATGTCAAAAATTTGATGAGTGCTAAATTATTGACTTTTCATTGAGAAGCATCTGCTTGACCTTCCCTTTCTTTTGATAAAGGGAGTTTCAGTTACTTATCAAAATTTTATAAGGTAAAACTGTAAAATACAATTTGGTGTTCATGAACATAATAGTTACAAACACTTTACCTTTCCAAGGAGTGTTTTGAATGTGGCTGCTGGATATTTTTATTTCCTTTTCTTTTTTGAAGTTTATGCCAGGGTAGATACATCAGATATGAAATATAACACCAAATTACAACTTTTATTATGAGGAATGGTTATATCTGTTATTGATTTACCTATGAATCGAATATTCTTTTTGGGCATAAATCTTGCTCTTATCCACATAAGTGGACTCTGGACTCCAAATTTACATCCATAATTTGTCTTTGGTAATGTGCTAAGAAGATATTGATGACTGCAAATGATGGCACTATTATTCTGTTACTATTGCTTTCAATATAAATATGTTTTTGTGGTTAGAATTGTTTTTGCATGAAATAGAATGGGGCTTTTTCATCATGCAGTTATTCATTATATGATTTGTTGAAATTCTCAATCCATTGTTTATTTGGTAAACATGTTTGCATGTGTGAGACCATCGAACCACAATCTGTGAAAGTATTTGAAAATTTTCTAGAACTGCCTCACATAGAAGCAATAGCACAGCCTTCACTTTAAGAGGCAGGTGCTGAGCCAACTCACCCAGGGGTAGTTGGCCACTAATATTTATACTTTTTTTTTTCAAGATGGGAGGCTGCGATTCCCATCTGGCTTCCATCCATTCTTTTTTATTATTATTAAATGCTGTTTTGGAACGCTGTTCTTTTTTTTAACTTTGCTGTTTGTAATTTTTTTTTTTTTTAAATTTTCAGGGAAAGTCTACAGGTTGAGGACCCCAAGCCCAAGATACTTGGCTTCTATATCGACGTATGATTCTTCTAACCCAACTAAAGACTGGGGCTTCCCTGACTTACATACTGACCTGCAGAGAAGTGTGCACCATAGTCTAAATCCAATCTGTGGATCTGACATTGCAAATGCAGCCAATCAAGATCATTTGCCTGCTTCTGTTGATCAGGTTCCTGTTGCAATAAAGGAGGTGATTTGCTGTTTTAACAAGGATTCTTTATAATTGCAAAAAACGTCTTATAGACCATTTTTATAAAGTGGGCCTTATCAAGGCCACAAGTCCCATCAAGAAATAGTCTAACTTGTGAGATGATGATGGTGATAATTTGGGGCTGGTTTATACAATAGGATGAACACATGTTTCATAGCACCTAATTTGTTGAAGAATGCAATTCATTTATTCCAGGTAAACCATGAATGGTTTAAAATGTTGACATTTCTTAAAGATCTCTTAAAAAGTTATGCATAATTAGAGGCTTCAACTACTGTTAGTAAATTTATCAACAATCTAAAACTTGTTATGAATGTAATGCATCTTAGTTGTCTCAAAAATGAATCTTTTGTTCTTCCTGCTTGCTTATTTGCTTAATCATTTTTTTTTGTTCTATTTCTTGCCTAAGCGATATGGATCTGTTATGCATTTATGATCAGAACATGTGATGATATCTGCAATATAGTGGGGTATCCACAGGGGTTTTAATGTTGTATGTGACTCTATTATGCATTGTCAATTAGGACATGTGGTTATGTCTATGATAGTTTCTATGATGGTTGTCTATCAATGTTATATCATTCATCTTTGATCCTAAATATGTGGCTTCTAAGGCACTAACAGATACTCATGCCTGCCTGCCATGATTACAGCGCCAGAATCTTGCTTATAGAGATAGAGCTGCTGAGAGAAGAATGTTGCATGGTGGTTTTGGTATAGGGCCAGGACAAAAGAATGTTGAGAACAGCAATTTTCATGAGGTGGGGTCACCTTCACAGCCTTGTGATGCGGAAGAAGCTGCAGCAGAAGCCATGGACATATCTTTTGGAAGTGGAAGTTATGCTAGGAAGATTCTTGAAAGCATGGGTTGGAAACAAGTATGTTTAAGAGTTGCCTCAAGTTTCTGCTACCCGGTGCATCTCTGATTCATGAATTGGGATGGTACCATATCTAAGTTTCAAAAAAATGCATCTTTAAGGTCTAAATGTGATCGCAATTCTGTCTTTTGGTTATTACATAACGGATCTCTGGTAGTTTTTCGTTCTATTATATTTCTTGCAATACGCACACATATAGATACATATATATGTATGTACGTATGTCCTTGTGGATGCATATATGCATGTAAGGTCCACCCAACCAGGGCCAAAGATTATCCAGTGATGATCCTTTTTAAAAGAGAACTTACATTCTTTTTTTTTTTTGGTTGGGGGGGTGGGGGCGGGGCCCGGTGTGCGCCCTAGATATTTGGTTGTTGGAAAGGGATGACTTCTATAGTTTCGTTAGCTTGAATAATTCTTTTTTCTTTTCTGTGATATTTATTTAGGGAGAGGCTCTAGGGAGCACCACAAAGGGCATTTTGGAACCGCTGCAAGATGTTGGTAACAAAGGCTATGCTGGTTTAGGATGGAATCCAGCCAAGCAGTGAAGCTTAATAGGTAATTCTCGTCTATCGCCATTCTCAGGTTGTGATACGTGAAGCTTTTGGCATTGTTGCCATTTTATTGTGCAAGTTGTTGATAGGCCGTTTGCATTGATATCGGATACTGCCATTTGTGCGTGAATTTATTTGGTGCGGTTTCAACGCCCATTGTCTTCTCGCATTGCGCTTCGAGTGCTATATACAGAGAGGTGGAGCCTACTTTCTGCCTTGTTTGTGGAAGGTCAACTTGCCATAGACTATCCAGGCTTTGAACATTTTGTAGCACCCTTTCACCAACTATTGGAGGTTTTAGAAAGTTCCCCGTACTAAAAATCACTATATTTAGTTGTTGGCTTTGATATTCCACATGGTTCGCCCCTCTCTTTTACCATGATGAGAAGTGAGCGAGGTCCTATTCTTGTAAGTAATGGTGTCGTTTATGTCCGTCTCCTTGGCTATCGGCTTGATGTAATTCGATACACACACCTTTAAATCAAATTAACATTTGGACAACAAATGTTTCAGCGTACTCTTTTGACATCATTGTTTTCATATTTTTGTTCCCTAACAAATTTAGTGAAATACAATTTGATGGATTAAATGTTAAAGATACTCATTTATGAAAGCTTATGCTATTTTTTATTTTTGTCACTCTCTCTTTCTCTCTTTTTTTCTCTTTTTTCTTTACCTCTAAAGTAATAGGTCATAGGTGCAAAAAAATTCAGAAAATTTTATGAACAAAGTCAAAAAAATTAAAATGTTCTCATCATACACTTTAGATTTAGTTTATTTTCTTTTTGATTTTTAAAAATAAAGGTAGAAAATTAAAGCAATAGTGAATGAGTACGCAGCTTTTGATATATTATGGAAAGAGTGAATTCAATCCCATCGGATGGTGATTGGTCATCTTTTTAGCCTGTGCCATTCTTTCCATGATGCATTGTGACAAGTTGTACATGATAGTCGACTTGTTTGGCATTGATTGCTGATACTAAAGCCATTAAGTGCTTCCACTGAATTTGCATTTGACTGCTGCATAGCTAGGCCGCACCATTGCATATCAATCCAATATTCTGCTTTGCGAGTCAGATTGCTATATCCAATAAGGTACTTTCATCTATTTTCACATTTTGTCCCTGCATTCTAAACTTGTCATAAATATAGGAACATTTTGAGCATATAAAACTCAAAACTTCATTGCTGTTTTAGGAAAATTCTAAAAAAACCCCATATAAAACCCTATGGCTTTGGCTTTGAATTCGCATGGTTAACCCTTATCTACCAATCCCATGAGAAGAGAATCTAATTGTAGAAAGTCCTATTGTCATAAAAAATTGGTCATCTATGTCTAATATGACACTAAATTGGCTTCATGATGTCATTTGATAGCTAGATCTGCACCTTTTCTGGTAAAACATTTTGGACATGATCCCTCAAAAAAGTATTGCAGGAGTCTTTTGACTGTAAACCTTTGGTTGTAAATTTATGTCTGGATCCTGAACTCCCTAATGTCTTAAACACCTTAAAAAATGAATCTTACAATTTGAAACTTCCATGTTTAAACTTACTTCATGCCTTAATCATGTTTATTTCTTCACTAACATTAAGACTCTTTTTTTCATCATTCCTCAAAACCAAATAATATCATGAAAAGCTTATCCAGCAAAATTTTATGCATATGTGACTCTAAAATTTAAATTCTCATCATACATTTATTTATATCTTAAACTCTTTCTTGACCCCTTAAACAATGCCCTAGAAAATTAAAGCAGGTCATGTTTGTCCTAAAAATATACAGAAAGAGGCTTCTAAGCATGAACCTAAACCTCAATCATGATTTCACTTAAATGTGATCTACTCAAGGCCACCATTCATCTTGTCTCCTTCTTCCTCCAACTATGATTTTTTTAAAAACTTATCGCATAAGGTTTTAACCCTAGTACATGTTATATGCACTTGCCTTTAGCAAGTTGATATCTGAATCCCTATGGGAAAAGCCCTTTCAACCTCCCTGGACAATATCCCTTCTGGAATGGATAGTAGACTATACTTAAACCTAAATTTTGTCCACATTTATGCCCTTTAAGAGTTGCCCAAGTTGTACTTGCCATCTTGCACATATTTAACCACTATCAAAAAAATCCCCTAAAAATGTCATCTAATTAAAGACGTCTATAATTTACACTAACCAATTCCCATGCCAAAAGTTTTCGACCCTATTTTAGTATTTACCTATGCACTTTGATCGCACACATATCATTGATGTATCATAATTATTAACTATATGCATAATTCACCCAAGGTGACAAGAATTATGCATAGACTAACCTAAACAAGGAACTCCACATTTTTATGCATCAATTGATCCCCATACTAATACTTTGGTTGAAAACCAAACCTAAATATTAAATTTCAGTGAAATATTTATAGCTTAAACCCTAAAATCCATAAAACCCTAAAACTCCTAAACCCTCACAAATTCTAAATCAAAACCTAATACCCTAAACCCAAATTATAGGCCATAAATGTCTACCCTATGGATAATAGTGAAACGATAAAATTTGTAAAACCTCGTCACACTACCTCAAACCCCATTCCAAACCAAAAGCTTAAACCCTAAAACCTTAAACGCACCTAAACCCCGAGCTATCACCCTAAATATATTAATATTTAATTAAACTAAAACCTAAAACGCCTTGAACTTTATAAAATGACGCAACATAACCAATAAATACTGTAGCTACTCCAAACTTAAACCCTAAACTATCCTAAAGTCCTAAACCTCTAAATTTTCAAAATCCTAAATGAACCTACTAAAAACCCTGTGCTAAAACAAAACACTATCAACCCTAAATTGTTGGCAAACCTTAATGGTACCCTATAAAGATCTTAACCTAAATGAAAACCTAAACCCTTAAACTATCTCAGTAAACCCTAAATATGCCAAAAAAACTGGCTTTGATTAAAATCATTAAAACAATCACTTAAACCTTGAAAAACCGAAACATGCAAAACCGTGCAAATTAACGCATTTAACAGACCGCGCCTAAGCCATGTTTAAAAAGGGCCTTCTCCTCTACTTCACATTATGGCTCCAAAGGTGACCTACGTTCCTAAGCCGCCATTAGCCTGAAATCCCCTTCCTCCAACAAATTATCCATTATGTATGACAGCCCAGGCCGTGAGGCCACCATTCATGGTTTCCCTTATGAAGCTTTGACCTATCTCAACCCTACCCCCTTTAACATACCCTCAAGGTGGTTCCAAGGTCATCCATCCTTGTCCTTTCCTCCTGGCCTAATGGGCCTTATCGTTTGCACAAAACCAAAGGTTCAGGCTACACAAAAGTTGTGTATACCAAGAATTCTATCACCATCTAAGCAACCTTGAGAACCGTATCTACTTTACCTAGGCCAGGCATATTATAAATTTGACAGACAAAGCATGAATAGTGCAGCACCTAACACCCCAATATATTTATGACAATTTAATCCTCATGGGCCTGATTGTATGAGCCTGGGGTCCCTTCTGATCCTTTAATTAGGTTGTAGTTCTGGGCAGCAATCCCTAGCACAAGCTATATCCTAAACCACTTGATCATGAGAAGTGTAATTGCTGAGGCCTGCACTTGATCCTTATTTGCCTATGGGATACCTTTTATTTTATTTGTAGACTTAAACCTGCAGAGCACTAAAAGTCTATCCTGCCTTGGGGCCTGGGCTTCAATGGGGGCGCTGGGCCTGGAGTCATATGGGGCCATTCTACAGTGAAAAAAAGTACCTTAAACCCTTAAACCCTAAAACTCTAAACTACAATTTAAACCCTAAAGAGCCCCTAAACCCTAAACCTAAAAAGCCCTAAACCCTAAATTCGTAAAGACCTAAAACCTTAAAACCCAAAAATCTAAACCCACTAAACCCTTAAACCTTTTTTTTCCTAAACTAAATACCTAAACCCTAAAATCCCTAAAAACCCAAACCTAAAATCTAAAACCCTAAATCTAAACCTAAATATTCGAACCCTAAACCTAAGGGCCTGAAACTGGGCCTTAAACCCTACTAAAGCAACCCTAAACCCTTGGGCCAAACTCTAAACGTGAGCCGGGCCCCAGCCTGGGCCGCTCTAAAACCCTTAAAGCCTAACTCAAGGCCCTAAAACCCTCGGGCCACCAAAGCCATCCCCATGAAACTTTTCCATTACTAAACCCTCCAAAACCTGGGGCCTGAAAACCCTAAACCTGCCCTGATTTTTAAACCCTGAAATCTAAAACCTGGGGCTAAAACCCTCGCCAATCGGGCTCGTGAACTCCTACCCTAAAGAGCCTAAACTCAGCCAAACTTAAGCCTAAAGGGCCATCGAGCCTTTAACCCTAAAACGGGCCTTAAACAAGGCCCCTATGAGCACACCGCAAGCAAACCTGACCCTGAGCCCTAACTCCCAAACCCTGAACCTGACCTGGGCCCAAAACCCTAAAGGCCCCAAAAGCCCTAAAGCCCAAACTCCACCTGGGCCTGAGCCCGGTGACCTAAGAGAGCCTTCAAAGCCGGCCTGGGAGAAAAGCCTGAGGGCCTGGGCCTGAGCCATTAACGGAGCCTGGGAGCCAGAAACCTAAGGGCCTGAAGGGCCTGAGCCTAAAGAGCCTGAGCCTAAAACCCTGGGCCTGAACCCTAAATCCTGGGCCTGAGCCTGGGCCAGCCCTGAGCCTGTGCCCTAAACGTGCACCACCGACTCAAGGCCCTAACCGCCTAGGCCTCTCCTGAGCGGTTTGAACCTAAGGCCTGGGCCTACCAAAGCCCTGGGCATAAAGGGCCCTAACCTTCTTGAGCCTAAAGCCTGACCCAACGAAAAACCTTAAACCATAAAATCTAACCAAACCTCCAAACGGGACCTAAAGCCTAGCACAAAAGCTACCTTTGAATCATCTAAAGGCCCTGGGCAAACTTAAACCCTGAAATCCCTGTAGAGCCCTAAAACCCTGAAACAAGACCCCTAAAGCCTCTGTCCCTAACCCCAAAACACTAAAAAACTTAAAACGGGCTCTGTATATAAATCTACCCCAAGGCCTAAGCCCTGCAACCTAAACTCCCAAACCCTAAAACACTAAAACCTAAAATCCTGGGCAAAACACTGCCTGTACCCCAAACTCCCCTAAACTCCCACCAAACCCAGCATAAACCCGCAAAGCCCACACCCCAAAAGCCCAACCCCAAACTGAGCCCAAAACCTGCAACCAAACTCCTACAAAAGCACTAGGCCTCCAAAAGCCCTTAAAACGGGCCTAAACCCCAAAACCACAACTGGGCCTAAACCCCAACCCCTAAACGGGCCTAGCAAACCTGAGCCAACCCCAAAACTCAAAAAGCCTAAACCCCAAACTCCGGGTCATCCCTGAAACTTCAATCAACCCCAAACTCCAACCTGCCAGGCCAACCGGCCATAAGTCCCTACCCCAAAACTCTCAAGCCTGAGCCAAAACCCCAGGCAGCAGGACCCCTGCCTAAAAGCCTAAACCCTCAAACTAAGGCCCAAATTCCCAAACCTAAACCTAAAACCCTTCAAGGGTCCCACCCCAAAACCTAAAACCCCAAAGGTACCTCCAGTCCCTGAAACCCCAGCCGCAAATTCCTAAACCCTAAAACTGAACCTAAAACCCCAAAACTCCTGTGAGTCCCCTAGTCCCCACCAGTGCCTATGTCCCTGAACCTCGCAAAACTCCTAAAAACCCCACAACCCTCCACAACCGTAAAACCCTACAAACCTCCTAAAACCTAACCCCTACAAATCCTAAACCCTAAAACCCTAAACCCCCAAAACCTAAAACCTCTAAACCCCAAAGGGGAACAAAACCCAAAACCTTAAACTCCCTAAAACCCTAAAACCATAAAATGTCCTAAAACCCTAAACCCTTAAACCCAAAATAAAACCTAAAACCCTAAAACCCTAAACCCACCTAAAACCCTAAAAGCCTAAAACCCTAAACCCTGTAAAAACCCTTAAAATCCTAAAACCCTAAACCCTTAAAACCCTAAACCCTTAAAACCCTTACACCCCTAAAACCCTTAAACCCCTAACCCCTAAACCCTAAACCCTAAAACCCTAAAACCCTTAAAACCCTAAAACCCTTAAAACCCTATAACCTCTAAACCCTAAAACACTAAAACACTAAAAGCCCTAAAGCCTAAAACCCTAAAAGCTAAAAAAAAAACCTAAAACCCTAAACCTAAACCCAAAACCCTAAAGAGCCCTAAAACACTAAAACCCTAAACACTAAAACGCTAAAACCCTAAACCCTAAACCTGAAAACCTCAAACCCTAAAATCCCTAAAACCCTAAAACCCTAAACCCTTAAACCTAAACCCTAAAATCCCAACCCTAAACCTAAAAGGGCTGCAAAACCCTAAACCTTAAAGCCCTTAAACCCTTAAAACTCCCAAAACCTGTCCCAAGAGCCTTAACCCTAAACTCCCAAACCCTAAACCATTAAACCCTTAAACCCTTAAAGCCCTTAAAACCCTAAACAGCCTAAACCTTTAAAGCCCTAAAACCCTAAAACCTTAAAAACCCTAAACCTTTGCAAATTGTAAACCCTTAAAGTCATAAACCCTAAACCCCGAAACTCTAAACCCTAAACCCTAAAACCCTAAAGCCCTAGACCCTAAAACCCTCCAACCCTAAACCCTAAACTCTAAAACTCTAAACCTTAAAACCCTAAACCCAAAAACTTCAAAACCTAAACCACTAAAACCCTAAACCCTCCCAAAACCTGAAATAAACCCTAAAACCCTTAAACCCTTAAAAAACCATAAAACCCTCTAAACCCTAAACCCTAACCCTTAACACCTAAAACCCTAAACCCTTAAACCCTTAAACTCTTAAACCCCGTAAAACTCTAAACCTAAAACCTAAACCTAAAACTCCTATTAACCCTAAAATCCCAAAAAAACCCAAAACCCTAAAACCTCTAAACCCTAAACCCTAAAACACTAAAATCCAAAAGTCCTAAAACCCCTAAAACCCCAAAACCTAAAACCAAAAACCCTTAAAAACCCTAAAACCCTTAAAAACCCTAGCAATAATAAAAACCCTAAAACCTAAAACCCTAAAACCCTAAACCCCAAAACCCCTAAACCTCAAAACCCTAAAACCCTAAAGAGCCTTAAAACACTAAAACACTGAGGCCCCTAAAATCCTCAAGTCCTAAAACCCTTAACCCCTAAAACCCTAAAACCCTAAAACCCTAAACCCTAAAATCCTAAAACCCTAAAACCCTAAACCCTTAGATCCTAAAACCCTAAACCCGAAACCCTAAACCCCAAATCCTAAACCCTAAACCTCCTAAAACCCTAAAAACCTTAAAACCCTAAAACCCTTAAACCCTAAAACCCTCTAAAACCCCTAAAACCCTAAACCCTAAAACACTCCTAAAACCCCTAAAACCCCTAAAACCCTAAAAACCCAAACGCAACCCCCCCCCCCCCCCCCCCCCAGTCCCCAAAAAACCCTAAAAACCCTACCCCAAACTTCCTAAACTCCTGGGGCCCAAAACCCTAAAAGCCCCAGGGCCTCAGTCCAAAACAGTTCCTAAAGCCCCTAAAACTCCCTGCCTAAAACTCCAAAGCCCTAACCCCAACCCCAAACCACCCTGTACCTGTGCCCAAACCCAACCTCAAAACATGTACCAAACTAAGTCTCAAAGCCTGTGTCCAGTCCCCAAAACCAAGTCTAAACCTAAACCCCGATGGGCCACGCATCTCCTAGACGAAGGAGGGCATACACGCACTACATCATGGCACCGGATGCCGCACTATATTGATTCCCCTGTTCTCTAAAGGTGTGTCTCAACCCCAAGAACGAGGATGAGATGCATCAACGAAGGCGAACAATAGGAGACCGCACGACGTGTGCGACCGTTGAGAGGAAACGCCTGGCATCCTACGGACAATTTACGGGCACCTGGCAGCCCATGTTTTCCCCACATGAGATCGTGAATCGAATAGTGGTCTATTCTGCTTCTTTTCAAAGGTCGCCTAAGTGCATTGCTGCGAGCTCATGAGGAAGGCGGGCAAGGAGGGGAAAAAGGGCCAGTCCGCCAGTGGCCGGGCGTGCCATTGACTTTACATAATGAGGCGAGGCGAGGCGAGGCGAGGCGAGGCGAGGCTCGCTTCCCCGGGTAGTGAATCAAGCGGCCTAAATAAACCCTAAGCAGTGGCCGACTGTTCTCATAGTTTGAGAAGAAGACTTTAAGAAGGAAGGAAGGAAGGAAGGAGCAACGTATGCAATGTTATGATTTATGTTGGTGAGGATTATTAGCATTTATAATCATGAAATAATCGTAGGTTAATAAAGGAGCATAATAATTACTATAGATTCGGGTACTGATAGTTTTTATGGAATTGAATCTTACTCTAAGGTATTATATTAGAAAACTAAATATTTTTAAAATTATAGTCACATTAAAATTTAATCTTCATTCAATCTTTCGAATATCATTTTTTAAATAAATAAATATTTTTAAAATTTAAACACTCAGAATTAATATTATGCAAGTAAGAGAATGTTAAAAAATTTATATGTGCAGACTACCATTAATTCTTAAATGATTTATGTAGGCCTCAAGTCGTCTGACAGTAAGCCATGCATAGAGGGTTTATCAAAGATTTCATTATAAATAAGCATAGATCCCCTCTTCTCTCTTATATTTAAAATTAGTTTTTTCTAACAAAAATATCACCTAAGGAAGGAGCAAAGAACAGAAAAGATTTACGTCTCTTAAAATCTTAGTAGCTTTCATATAATGGTGCAAATAGGTATAAATTTTATTTTGTTATTATTTAGTGGCTTTAATCATACATATGTGATCCTAAAATTCCAACATCTAATGCTTCAACTTCTTTTCTTCTCATTCATTTATTTATATATTTTTTTATAACTTTGGATTTATAACTCTCAACCTCTTTCTCATTCTTCTCACGCTTTCACGTTGGAGAAAAAACAAATCTAGAACCCAACTTCGCTCTTATTACTCTATTTATGGCTCATAAAATGCACCTTATAAGTGTAGGTATTCTCAAGTTGTGTAGGCACCCAACGTAGTAGAGCAATCCTTATTTTCCTAAATTTAATAATAATAAACTCGCAATATCCCTATGGACAAGAAACTTTTTTTCACATGATAAATCATGGGACAATATTGTTTTCAAATTCCTAATATCATATTTACAAGTTAAAGCAAGATAGGATGATAACTCAACAACAAATGGTTAGATCCAGTTTGTTTGTGTTAATATATCGAAACTTTAGTGGAGTCAAGCTCCTAGTTAAAATTAGAATCCGCTTTTCGCCCTTTTATTGGTTAAATTAAGTATTTAATTTTAAAGATCCATAGAAACCTACAAATCTTTTCAAGAATTTTTTTTTTTTTTTTTTTTTAGTAATACAAGCATTTCAAGAATTAAAATCCAAAAATAGCATCGATAAGTAACGTCACAATTTTCTCGATTACTTTTTCTTCTTTAGAAAAGCTCCTAACAACATTTTTTTTTTTTTTGTGCGCTATGAGTGCCTTCACTGTAAAGCTACAATGCCTATTTTGGATTAGGTAGTTAAAGAATTGATACTAACTCAATTTAATAGGATCAGATTAATTTGATTCTCGAGGGTTAATAGATTAATTTTAAATTTAAAATCTTGAAATTGAACCCATTAGATTGGTTCTTGCAAGGTTCGGACCTATTTTTTTTAATTTAAGGGTTTGATTTTTTGAAGCAGTAATTTAAGGTTCGATTCTTCAGCTTTTAATTCCAAATTGATTTTCGATTCACACTTTATAAGTTATCTGGCTAAATCTTTACTAAAAAATATCCTTAAGCATTAAATCAATCTAACAAATATTAAGTATATTCTTATTATTGAACATGATTTAAGAAAAAAATTTTAACCATTAAAACAATTATGTGCCAAACAAGAAAAAATATAAAAATCAGTTGCCTATTTTATAACAAACTCAAAAACCGAACCAAATAGTGATCAGATCAGCCTTTGGATTGGTTCGAAGATATGATCGAATTGTTTCTCGATTCAAATTTATGGAATCAACTCAAGTTTAGATTGGTTTTAGGTTATGAACTAGAACTAATCCTCTACTACCGATCTCATTTGGAATTTTTTAAATTAAAGTCATGTGCTCTTTTTTTCAACGTGATTTTATAGTCTTTTACTCTATTTTCTAACGGAAGTGCCGAATTTGACTGCGTTTTTTTGAAATTGTTCTTTGAAAAGTATCGAATGCCTAAAAATTTAAGCCGAGTTTGATATGAATATTGGACTAACTTTTGAATTTGATTCTTATTTATTTCAATAAATGCACGATCAAGAAGATGATGGATAATAGCATTCATTTTATCATCTTCTTTGTTATAATTTAAGAATAATTTTTTATTGATTAATTGGAGATAAAATTTTTTATTTATCATTTGAGTTTTGATGATATTTTTTTTATATGGGACGCTCAACTGAATCTGGATCTCTTTGGTGTTGTTATGAATACAACAATGTAAAAATAAAAAAAATTGAAAATTTAAACAATTAAAAAAATTGTTCCATTCAGCAATCCAAAATTTTTAGATTAAGGCAATTTCGACATCTCATAAAAAATAAAAAAATAAAAAAAAAAGCATTCTTATATAAATACATCAAATGTTATCTCGAACATTATAATTTTAATTGAATTTATCAAATATTAAAAATTAATTTATTTTGTTGATTGACGCTAATCGCATCGATTTTTGTGTACTTGTAATATTTACGAGAAATGATTGAGAAAAGCAGAGGGCACAAATAATGGGCTTTCTCACCGCGTGATGGCATCTTTATCAATAGTTATCTATTTCCAAGATATTTGATAAGGATGTGACTTCTTCATGCAAGCCCGATAATGAGCTTTTTTTTGCGCTTTCAGTAAAAAAAACATTCTTTTTTTTTTTTTTTGAGAGGGAGACTATTTTACTAATCGAGTCATAGGTATCGGACATTATTTATACCTAAGAATTTTTTATAAAATGGTAACAAAACGTATATATTATACAAAATTTTTCATTTTCTTGTGCAAATCTTTTCATTTTCGATCAGATCCATTCCATTCGTAGAACTCATTTACTCGATCATGAATAATTTTTGTGACACCTACGGAAACAAATAGTCAATTTTGAAAGAACTTATAACCTATCTTCTCAATTTTAATTCAAATATGAATTTGATTCACACTCTATGTTCTAAAAAATATTTACAATGCGGAAAGAGGAACATACATATTATCTATTTTTCGAATAAGATGAAACTTAATTAAGGATGAAACTTTTACATACAATTTCTTAAACATAGATGTAATTAAAATTCTGTCATTTTTTTTAATCTTATTTAAGGGTCTTTTTAAATATGATTCGATTAAAGAGAAATAGACTTTAACGATAAAAAGGATTGGATAAAAATAGACTCCAACCATATTGGTCGAGCTTGCTGGTTACCGTTCCAAAAGATAAACTCTAACTTGATAAAAAAATTGAATAGATATGGACTCTAAGAATATTTCTTGAATAGATATGAACTTTCAATTACATCCCTCAAAGAGAAAGTAGCTTCGATGACACCTAACAAATAACATACCGTTTATTTATTTAAAAAATTTAATTAAAATCATGATGATAATTTTCGTCATTTAATGATTGTTATCACAAAATTATATCAGAATATATTTTACAACTATTAAAATATTTTATCATTTTTTATATTATTTATTATTATATTATATTATGATACGACTAAATTATAATATAATTATAGTATTTTATACTATAATTTTATAATATCAAATTATATTATGTTAACTTTTTTTTTAAAAATATTTTAGACCTTCAACTTCAACCCGGCATAAATAATGGCCGCTTAGGAGATGGCACAAAAATTATCCTCGGTAACGAGCATGGAATCAACACAACGTTCAACATTGGTTCGTATCCATGAATCACCACATTGTGTACCCGAAGCATCACGAGCAACGATGTCACTCCTCCCAGGTGGATATCCGGATGCTCCCTAAATATATAAATATGCAGAAAAAAACATTTTTAGCTCGGAGAATTCGCCACGGCATGCGACCTTCTATGCGGCAGAGAGAAATCTGTTCACCTACAATGATGATCATCCCGGCTCTCAGAAAGGGTAGATCGAAAACCTATACGACCACGGCATTCCATTCGGTTTTCGAGACCATACACAAAATCGAAGAACATACACAAACGCATGAGACTCACAATTTCGAGGAGCAAGAAAGGATCAAGCTTTGACAGTTGACAACACGCATTATTGATATCCCATTGTCATTTTTATCACCAATCGGTCGAGAGAACAAAGCATTTACGCTTCAAAGAAGGAAAATACTCAACGAAGCCCGTTAGGGACAACGAACCAAGTGATCTATACAATGCCGAAACGATCACGGAGATCATCCATCTCCACCATCATCAAGCATTGACGACCTTCACCGGCCCTCTTCATAGCAGAGGCTTTGATGGACTTGGGTTGCTTCGACTTTGCTGGTGGCCTTCTTCGCCTTGTTAACCCCTCTGGTTCTTAGCCTTTGTGGGCTTCGGGGGACTTCTTCGGAGCGACGACACGGGCCTTCCTCTTAGCTGAAGGAGAGACGGCCCCGCTTCCTTGGCAAATTTCACTTCTTTTCCTTCGGCAGGCACGCTATTCTTCTTCTCCTCCTCCTTCTCGGTCTCCGATAGCTTGAAGGAAGGCCTTCACCTTCATAAGCTTGCCTTTAGCGATCAGGTTCCTCATTTGGATGGCCAATCACCTTCTTGTGGTCGTCGGCAAAACCCCCTTGTGCTTCTCCAGTCCATGTGCTTAGCAATGAGCATAGGGGCTGGAGCCGATCTTCTCTCGTTAAGGCTGCAAGATCGCATCTTTGATCATCTAAACCAATCGGAACAATCCAAAACCCAGAACAAATTAATGATCAAAATCAAAGCTTTTAAATATAGAAATCATCGAGAATTGGAGAGAGATCGAGGAGATCTTTTGCAAGAAATAGGGCGGGTGGGAAGGGGCGAGGAGGACTTAGAAGCCTTGGGCCTTCTTCTCACAAGAATGCCTCCAATCACATCGCTCCACTCTCTCCCCCACCAGATCCCATCCTACGATAAAAGGCCATCGCATTCCGGTGCCCTTCATCAGCGATCGGGGGAACGATGGTTTTTCAGGTAAATTTTGTCATACTTGCACGTATGGCGATAGCTGAAGTAGCCGACGTCGCGGTCGTTCCCGCCGAGCAGCCAGCGGCGGAGGTCCAGGTGGAGTCCAAGCCCGCCGAGGAGAAGCCGGCGAAGGAGAAGAAGCCCAGAGCCCCGAAAGCCCCCAAGGAGAAGAAGCCCAAGGCTTCTAAGTCCTCCTCCGCCCCTTCCCACCCGCCCTATTTCCAGGTAAAAAAGATCTCCTCTTTCTCTCTCCAATTCGATGATTTCTATGTTTAAAAAGCTTTGATTTTGATTGCTAATTTGTTCTGGGTTTTGATTGTCGATTGGTTTAGATGATCAAAGATGCGATCTTGGCGCTTAACGAGAAGACTGGCTCCAGCCCCTATGCCATTGCTAAGCACATGGAGGAGAAGCACAAGGGGGTTTTGCCGGCGAATTACAAGAAGGTGTTGGCCATCCAGTTGAGGAACTTCACTGCCAAAGGCAAGCTTGTGAAGGTGAAGGCCTCCTTCAAGCTATCGGAGACCGAGAAGGAGGAGGAGAAGAAGAAGAAGCAGCCGGCGAAGGAAAAGAAGCAGCCGGCGAAGGAAGTGCCTCTCGCTCCGGCTAAGAGGAAGGCCCGTGCCGCCGCTCCGAAGAAGTCCCCGAAGCCTACAAAGGCTAAGAAACCAGGGGTTAAGAAGGCGAAGAAGGCCAGCCCCCGCAAAGCCGAAGCAACCCAAGTCCATCGTGTCCCCGCCGCGAAGAGGGCCGTGAAGGCCGTCGCTGATGGTGGAGATGGATGATCTCTGTGATCGTTCGGCGTTGTATAGATCCTTGGTTCGGTGTCCTTGCCGGTTGGAGTATTTGCCTTCTTGAAGCGTATGCTTTGTTCTCTCGACCGATTGGTGACAAATAATAATGGGACATCAATAATATGCAAGGTTATCGTCAAAGTTTGATCCTTTCGGTGCTCAAAATTGTGAGTCTCGTGTTTGTGTATGTTCTTCGATTTTGTGTATGGTCCGAAAACCGAGGAATGTCGTGTCAGATAGGGTTTTGATCTACCCTCGGAGGTTGGGATGATCATCACCGTAGGCAATGAGATTTCTCTCGCCATGTAAGGTCGCATGCCGTGCGTAATCTCTCCGACTAAAAATGTTTTTCTCGCGTATTTATATATTTAGGGAGCGTCCGGATATCCAATTTGAGGAGGAGATCATGTTTGGGATGCTTCGATTACATAATGTGGTGATTGATGGATATTTAGAACCATCGTTGAATTCAGTGATTCCATGCTCGTTATTGAGGATAATTTCAGTGATCTCCTAACCATTATTTATGCTGGGTTGAAGTTGAAGGTCTAAAATATTTCAAAAAAAAAAATTTAATATAATATAATTTGATATTATAAAATTATAGTATAAATACTATAATTATATTATAATTTAGTTGTATCATAATATAATATAATAATAAATAATATAAAAAATGATAAAATATTTTAATAGTTGTAAAATATATTCTGATATAATTTTTAGGATAACAATCATTAATGATTTAAAATTATCATCATGATTTTAATTAAATTTTTAAATAAATAAAATTTATATGTTATTTGTTAGGTGTCATTGGAGTTTATTTCTCTTTGAGGGATGTAATTGAAGTTCATATCTATTCAAGAAATATTGTTAGAGTCCATATCTATTCAATTTTTTTATTGGTTAGAGTTTATCTTTTCGAACCAAGTTAATCTGTAGAAGCTTTGACCGATATGGTTGGAGTCTATTTTTATCCAATCCTTTTTATCGTTAAAGTCTATTTCTCTTTTAATCGGAATCATATTTAAAAAACCCTTAAATATGATAAAAAAAATGATGAATTTTAATTACATCTATGTTTAAGAAATTGTATGTAAGTTTCATCCTTATTAAGTTTCATCTTATTCGAAAATAGATAATATGTATGTTCCTCTTTCCGGATTGTAAATATTTTTTAGAACATAGAGTGTGAATCAAATTCATATTTGAATTGAAATTGAGAAGATAGGTTATAAGTTCTTTCAAAATTGACTATTTGTTTCAGAGGTGTCGCAAAAATTATCTATGATCGAGTAAATAGTTCTACGAATGAATGGATCGGATCGAAAATGAAAAGATTTGTACAAGAAAATGAAAAAATTTGTATAATATATACGTTTTGTTACCATTTTATAAAAAATTCTTAGGTATAAATATTTCTGATACCCATGACTCGATTGGTAAAATAGTCTCCCTCTCAAAAAAAAAAAAAAGAAGAAGAATGTTTTTTTTTACCGACGCAAAAAAAGGTCATTGCTGGTGCATGAAAGTTCCATCCTTATCAAATATCTTGGAAATAGATAACGATTGATAGATGCCATCACGCGGTGAGAAAGCCCATTATTTGTGCCCTCTGCTTTTCAATCATTTCGTAACATTGCAGTGCCACAAAAACTGATGCATTAGCGTCAATCAACAAAATAAATTAATTTTTAATATTTGATAAATCTAATCTAAATTATAATGTTCAGATAACATTTGATGTTTGTTATAAGAATGCTTTTTTTTATTATTATTATTTTATTTTTATGAGATGTTGAGCAGCAATCTAAAAATATTGACAGTGAATGGAACAATTTTTTAATTTTTTAAATTTTAAATCTTTTTATTTTTACATTGTTGTATTCAACAACACCAGAGGGATCCAGATTCAGTTGGAGTCACATATAAAAAAATATCATCAAAACTCAAATGATAAATAAAAAATTTTATCTCAATACCAATCAATAAAAAATTTGTCTACAAATTATAACAAAGAAGATGATAAAATAATGCTATTATCCATCATCTTCTGACCGTGCAATTGAAATAATAAGAATCAAATTCAAAGTTAGTCCAATATATATCAAACTCAGTTTAAATTTTTAGGTATCTGATACTTTCAAAGAACAATTTCAAAAAATAGTCAAATTCCAGCACTCGTTAGAAAATAGAGTAAAAGACTATAAAATCACGTTGAAAAAAGAGCACATGACTTAATTTAAAAAATTCCAAACGAGATCAGTAGTAGGGGATTAGTTCTAGTTCATAACCTAAAACCAATCTAAACAGGATTGATTCCATAAATTTGAACCGAGAAACAGTTCGATCATATCTTCGAACCAATCCAAACTGATCTGATCATATTGGTTCGGTTTTTGAGTTTGTTATAGGATAGAACTGATTTTTTATTTTTTTCTTGTTTGGCACATAATTGTTTTAATGGTTAAAATTTTTTTCTTAAACCATGTTCAATAATAAGAATATATAATATTTGTTGATTGATTTAATGCTTAAGGATATTTTTTTAGTAAAGATTGTAGATAACTTATAAAGTGTGAATCAAAAATCAAGGAATTAAAACTGAAGAATCGAACCTTAAATTTTGCTTAAAAAAAAGAATCAAACCTTAAATTCTGCTTAAAAAATAGGTCCGAACCTTGCAAGAACCAATCTAATGGGTTAATTTCAAGATTTTAAATTTAAAATTAATCCTATTAACCCTCAGAATCAAATTAATCTGATCCTATTAAATTGAGTTAGTATCAATTCTTTAACTACCCTAATCAAAATAGGCATTGTAGCTTTACAGTGAAGGCACTCATAGCGCACAAAAAAAAAAAAATGTTATTAGGAGCTTTTCTAAAGAAAAAAGTAATCAAAAAATTGTGACGTTACTTATCAATGCTATTTTTGGATTTTAATTCTTGAAATGCTTGTATTACTCAAAAAAAAAAAAAAAAAATTCTTGAAAGATTTGTAGGTTTCTATGGATCTTTAAGGTCATACTTGGGTGGCAATAAAAGGGCAAGCAGTTGTAATTTTAACTAGGAGCAGCTCACTAAAGTTTCAGTATATTAACACAAACAAATGGATCTAACCATTGTTGTTGAGTTATCATCCTATCTTGCTTTAACTTGTAAATATGATATTAGGAATTTGAAAACAATATTGTCCCATGATTTATCATGAAAAAAAAGTTTACTGTCCATCAGGATATTGCAGTTTATTATTAAATTTAGGAAAATAAGGATTGCTCTACGTCGGGTGCCTCACAACAGAATACCTACACTTATAAGGTGCATTTTATGAGCCATAAATAGAGTAATAAGAGCAAAGTTGGGTTCTGGATTTTGTTTTTTCTCCAAAGAAAGCGTGAGAAGAATGAGAAGAGGTTGAGAGTTATAAATCCAAAAGTTATAAAAAAATATATAAATAAATGAATGAGAAGAAAAAGAAGTTGAAGCATTAGATGTTGGAATTTTAGGATCACATATGTATGATTAAAGCACTAAATAATAACAAAATAAAATTTATACCTATTTGCACCATTATATGAAAGCTACTAAGATTTTAAGAGACGTAAATCTTTCTGTTCTTGCTCCTTCCTTAGGTGATATTTTTGTTAGAAAAACTAATTTTAAATATAAGAGAGAAGAGGGGATCTATCTTATTTATAATGAAATGCTGATAAACCCTCCTATCATGGCTTACTATCGAACTTCAGGCCTACATAAATCATTAAGAATTAATGGTAGTCTACATATAAATTTTTTTTAACATTCTCTTACTTGCATAATATTAATTATAGGTGTTTAAATTTTAAAAATATTTATTTATTTAAAAATGATATTCAGATTGAATAATTAAATTTTAATGTGACTATAATTTTAAAAATATTTAGTTTTCTAATATAATACCTTAGAGTAAGATTCAATTCCATAAAAACTATCAATGCCAAATCATAGTAATTATTATGCTCCTTATTAACATACGATTATTTCATGATTATAAATGCTAATAATCCTCACCAACATAAATCATAACATTGCATCGTTTCCTTCCTTCCTTCCTTCCTTCTTCCGTCTTCTTCTCAAACTACGAGAACGAATCGGCCACTGTGGGTTTATTTGGCCGCTTGATTCACTACCAGGAAGCGAGCCTCGCCTCGCCTCGCCTCATTATTTAAAGTCAAGCGCCAGCCTGGTGACCTGGCCCTTTTTCCCCTCCTTGCCCGCCTTCCTCATGAGCTCAGGCAATGCATTAGGCAGCCTTTGAAAATAAGGAATAGACCCTATTCGATTCACGATCTCATGTGGAAAACTGTGGGCTGCCGATGCCATTGTCCAGAATGCCCGTTTCCTCTCCACGGTCGCACCCGTGCGGTCTCCTATGTCACCTTCGTTGATCATCTCATCCCTATTCTTGGGTTCAGACACACCTCTGGAGAATAGGGGAATCAATATAGTGCGGCATCCAAGCTGTACGAGTGTCGCCCTCCTTCGTTAGTGCATGGCCCATCGTTGTTTAGCTTGGTTTTAGGGTTTTAGGGTTTAGGGTTTTGGGGTTTAGGGTTTAGGGCTTTAGGTTTTAGGGTTTTAGGGTTTTAGGTTTTAGGCTTTAGGGTTTTAGGTTTTAGGTTTTATGTTTTAGGGTTTAGGTTTTAGGGTTTTAGGTTTTAGGGTTTTTAGGGTTTAGGGTTTTAGGCTTAGGCCCAGGCTCTCAGGCTCAGGGGCCCAGGCCTTTAGTTTAGGGTTTAGGCTCAGGGTTTGGGTCCCAGGGCCCAGGTTTCAGGCCTTAGGCTCAGGCTTTAGGACCCAGGCTCCAGGCCCAGGCTCAGGCTCAGGACCCAGACTCAGGCTCTGGGCTCCAGGCCTTAGGACCCAGGCCCAGGGCTCTCAGGGCCCAGGCTCAGGCTCCAGGCTCAGGCCCGTGCCCCAGTGCTCCAGGCTCTGTGCCCCAGGCCCTGCCCAGGCTCCCCAGGCTCAGGGCCTTGGGGGCTCAGGCCCAGGCCCCAGGCTCAGTGCCCTTTGGTGACCCTCAGGCTCTTGCTGGGCCCAGGGCCTGGCCTTGGCCTTGGCCCCAGGCCTCTCAGGCTCAGGCTCAGGGCCCAGGACCCCAGGCTCAGGCTCAGGCTCAGGCCCAGGACCCCAGGCCCCAGGCCTTGACCCCAGGCCCAGGCTCAGGCCTGGCGGCCTGGCTGCAGCCTGCTGGCTGCCTGGCCTGGGGCCCAGGCCTGGCTGCCGGGCGGCCTGGCGGCTCAGGCCTGGGCCTGGCGCCTGGCGGGCCTGGGCGGCCCAGGCTCAGGCCCAGGCTCAGGCTCAGGCCCAGGCTCAGGGCTCAGGCTCAGGGCCCAGGCTCAGGCCCAGGCCTCAGGCTCAGGCCCAGGCCCAGGCCCAGGCTCAGGCCCAGGCTCAGGCCTAGGCTCAGGCTCAGGGCCCAGGCTCAGGCCCAGGCTCAGGCCCCAGGCTCCAGGCTCAGGCTCAGGCCCAGGCCCAGGCCCAAGGCTCAGGCCTGGCCTGGCGGCTCAGGCCCAGGCTCAGGCCTGGGCGGCCTGGCGGCCCAGGCTCAGGCCCAGGCCTCGGCCTGGCCCAGGCTCAGGCCCAGGCCTGGCCCAGGCTCAGGCCCAGGGCTCAGGCCCAGGGCTCAGGCCCAGGCTCAGGCTCCAGGCTCAGGCCCAGGCTCAGGCCCAGGCTCAGGCTCAGGCCCAGGCTCCAGGCCCAGGCTCAGGGCCCAGGCTCAGGCTCAGGCCCAGGCTCAGGCTCAGGCTCAGGCCCCAGGCCTTAGGCCCCAGGCCCAGGCCAGGCTCTCAGTGCCCAGGCTCAGGCTCAGGCCCCAGGCCCAGGCTCCCAGGCTCAGGCTCAGGCCCAGGCCCAGGCTCAGGGCTCAGGGCCTGGGCGGCCCAGGGCCCAGGCCCAGGCCTTGGCGGCTCAGGCTCCCAGGCTCAGGCCCAGGGCTCCAGGCCCAGGCCCAGGCTCAGGCCCAGGCTCTCAGGCTCCCAGGCCCAGGCTCCCAGGCTCAGGCCTCAGGCCTCCAGGCTCAGGCTCAGGGCTCCCAGGCCTTGGCTCCAGGCCCTGGGCCCCAGGCCCCAGGCTCCAGGCCCTAGGCTCAGGCCCCAGGCCTCAGGCTGCCCCAGGCCCAGGCCTGGGCTCAGGCCCAGGCTCAGGCCCAGGCCCCAGGGCTCTCAGGCCCCAGGCCCCAGGCTCCCAGGCCCAGGCTCCAGGCCCCAGGCCCCAGGCTCCCAGGCCCCAGGCCTTGGCCCCAGGCTCAGGCCTTCAGGCCCCAGGCCCAGGCTCCAGGCCTTAGAGGCCCAGGCTCAGGCCTGGGGCCCAGGGCCTGGGCCCTCAGGCCTTGCCGCTCCCAGGCCCAGGCTCAGGCCCAGGACCCAGGCTCAGGCCCAGGACTCCAGACCTCAGCCCAGGACCCCAGGCCTACTCAGGCCCCAGGCCCCAGGCCCAGGTCCCAGGCTCAGGCCCCAGTGCCTCAGGCCTCAGGCCCAGGCCCAGGTCCAGGCCCAGGCTCAGGCTCAGGGCTCCCAGGCCCAGGCCCAGGCCTCAGGCCTCAGGCTTTAGGCTCAGGCCCAGGCCTAGAGCTCAGGCTCAGTGCTCAGGCCCAGGGCTGCCTGGCGGCTCCTCAGGGCCTTGGCTCCTTTGGCCTCAGGCAGGCCTTGGGCCCAGGCCCAGGCTTGCCCAGGCCGACCTTAGGGCTCAGGCTCAGGCCCAGGGCTCCAGCTCCAGGCTCAGGCCCAGGCTCTCAGGGCCCTGGCGGCCTGGGCTCAGGCTCAGGCCTTGAGGCTCAGGGCCCAGGCTCAAGGCCCAGGCCTAGGTCCCCAGGCTCAGGCTCAGGCCTGGCCCAGGGCTCTGGCGCTGGCCCAGGGCCCAGGCCCAGGCTCAGGGCTCAGGCCAGGCTCAGTGGCCTATAGACCTGGCGGCTCTGGGCGGCCTGCTCCCCAGGGCTTCAGGGCCCAGGACTCACCAGGCCCAGGCTCAGGCTCAGGCTTGCAGGCCTCAGATGGCTCAGGCCTTGGCCTTGCGGCTCAGGCTCTGCCCAGCCTGCTGCCTGGCGTGGCCCAGGCCCACGGCCGGGCGGGCCTGGCGGCTCAGGCCTCTCTGGCGGCCCAAGGCTCGGCCTGGCGGCTCAGCGGCTCAGGCCGCCTGGGCCCAGGCCTCAGGCCTGCTGGGCGGGGCCTGGCCTCAGGCCCAGGCTGCCCCAGGCTCAGGCCCAGGGCCCAGGCCCAGGGCTCAGGCTCCAGGCCCAGGGCTCAGGCCTGGGCTCCTAGGCCCAGGCCTAGGTGGCCCAGGCCCTGCAGGCCCTCAGGCTCAGGCCCAGGGCCCTCAGCGGCCTGCTGGGCGTTAGGCCTGCCCTGCTCAGGCCTGCCCGGCTCAGGGCTCAGGGCTCAGGCCTGGTGGCCGAGGCCCTAGGCTCAGGCCCAGGCGCCCAGGCTCAGGCCCAGGCCCTGGCAGGGCCTGGCGGCCCAGGGCTCGGCCCAGCGTCTGGCTCAAGGCTGGCGGGCCTGGCGGCTGCCCAGGCTCACGGCCTCAGGCCCAGGCCTGCCCAGGCCTGGCGGGCCTGGCGGCTCAGGGCTCAGGGGCTCAGGCTCCTGCCAGGTCAAGGCTCAGGCTCCAGGCTCACGGCTCAGGCTCAGGCCCAGGCTCAGGGCCTTGTGCCTCAGGGCTCAGGCCCAGGCTCCAGGCCCAGGGGCTCAGGTCCAGGCCCAGGACTCCAGGGCCTCAGGCCCCAGGGCCCCAGGCCCCAGGCCCCAGGACCTCAGGCTCAGTGCTCCAGGCTCAGGCCCAGGCCTTGCTTCAGGCCCCAGGCCTTGGGCTCCAGGCTCAGGCTCAGTGCTCCGCTCGCCAGCTCTCAGGCCCCAGGCTAGGCCCCAGGGCCTGCTGCCCCAGGACCCAGGCTCAGGCTCAGGCTCAGGCCTTGGCCCAGGCCTGGCCCAGCTCTCAGGCCTGGCCGCTCAGGCTCAGGCTCAGGCTCAGGCTCATGACTCAGGCTCAGGCTCAGGCCGTGCGGCTTCAGGCCTTAGGCTCAGGCTCAGGCCCAGGCTCAGGCTTCACAGGCCCAGGCCCAGGCTCAGGCTCAGGCTTGGCCAGTCCTGCCCAGGCTCAAGGCCTGGTGCCTCACGGGCCCAGGGCTCAGGCCTGGCCCAGGCCGGGCGGCCTGGCGGCCCCAGGGCCTGGGCTGGCCTCAGGCCTGGCGGCCTAGGCCTGGCCGGCTCAGGGGCCTGGCGGCCCAAGGGCGGCCTGGGCCTGGCGGCTCAGGCTGGCCCAGGCTCAGGCCCAGGCTCAGGGTTTAGGCCCAGGCCACAGGGTTTAAGGGTTTAGGCCCAGGTTTAGGTTTAGGGTTTAGGTTTAAGCCCAGGTTTAGGGTTTAGGGTTTAGGGTTTACAATTTAGGGTTTTAAGGTTTAGGGTTTAGGTTTTAGGGTTTAGGGTTTTCAGGTTTAAGGGTTTAGGGTTTGGTTTAAGGGTTTAAGGATTTAAGGGTTTAAGGGTTTAAGGATTTAAGGGTTTAAGGGTTTAAGGGTTTAGGGTTTAAGGGTTTAGGGTTTAGGGTTTTAGAGTTTTAGGGTTTAGGGTTTAAGGTTTAGGGTTTAGGGTTTAGGGTTTTAGGGTTTTAGAGTTTTAGGGGTTTAGGGTTTAGGGTTTAGGGTTTAGGGTTTACAATTTAGAGTTTAGGGTTTAAGGTTTTAGGGTTTTAGGGTTTTAGGGTATTAGGGTTTTAGGGTTTAGGGTTTTAAGGTTTAAGGGTTTAGGGTTTAGGGTTTTAAGGTTTAAGGGTTTTAGGGTTTAAGGGTTTAGGGTTTAAGGGGTTAAGGGTTTAAGGGTTTAGGGTTTAAGGGTTTAAGGGTTTAAGGGTTTAGGGTTTAGGGTTTTAGGGTTTTAGGGTTTAAGGGTTTAAGGATTTAAGGCTATGTTTATAAAGCTAGCCTAAGAGAAGGGCCTATGTTTATAAAGCTAGCCTCAAGCCTTGGAAAGCTGATGCCTTTGCTGCTCACATGAGAAGCGCACCCTCCAACACCAACCCCAAACAACCCCCTCCCCCTGTGCCCGTGCCCACCAAAAAAAAAAAAAAAAGAAAACAAAGGAAACCACACATAGGCACGAGAGAGAGAGAGAGAGAGAGAGAGAGAGAGAGAGAGAGAGAGGTACTGTCCATGTGTTGCTGATTAAGGCCCAGTGTTCTGAATTTGAAATTGAGAGGAAGACTTATCATGCATGGAGGTTGTGTAGAAGGATATAAGCTTAGAATAATATCAAAGATGATCAGGAATGAGAATGCTTAGCAAATGAGGATCTACAAAGCCGGTCGCAAATAGTTGAGGGAAAGTTTCTGATTCTAGAATTGAAACACTTTTTGTAAAAGCATTATGTGGTTGTTCATGTTCATATTTGATTGTCATTGGTTACTTCATAATCTATTTTCACAAATGAAGACAGAAAGAATGGCTATAATTGCAATAGCTATATGCTTAAAGGTGAAATAGATCTAACTGGTCAACTCAATGGTATAGGACTCTAACTTGCTTGCTAACAGATGTGATCTTAAATGTTGCATTTCAGGTATATATTTTACAAGAGAAGCTGGAAGCGAAGGACCATGAGCTGAAAAGGTTGAAGGAAATGCTATCCCAGAGAGAAACAACGCAGGAAAAAGATGAATTGGCTGACGAAAAGAAAGCAACCTATGATGTAGATTCTGCAGAAGTTGAGGCTTGAGATTCTTTACTTTTTATCCATTAAAGTGATGTATTCCAAAAGGGAATGGTAGAGATTTATTAAGAAACTAGTTATATCAAATCTTAAGTATCTATTGGTGGACCGGTGAGCTAATTGTCAAAGTAGCCAGATGATGAATTTCTGTTGGCTTCTTGTTTGCTAGTCACTGGTGGTTATTATTTGTGCTCTGCATGGATGGTTTTTCGTTAAAATTTTACCAATTCGCGAGAAGGTAATGTGAAGTACTTCACAATCCCCTCCGGCCCTTCCTTTTCAAATAAGCAGAGAGCGATCCTGTTATCTTTCAGTGAATGTCACGTTATCGTCAAGGGGCTGAACGTGTGACTCTTGCATGTTCGCCAAGGTCCAAGGTAAGGTATTTAAGAAGCCCTTCATCTTTAGTGATTTAATTTTGCCTGAAATATTTTACAAACAAATCATTGCTAATTGAATCAACGGACAAGTAATTACTCATTTATTTTTCATTTATCCATGGAATACTCTTTGGATTTCGCATGATACCATGAATCACAATTGCTTGCGGTGTGTTCAGTGAGCTTGTTTCTCCTCTTCGCAGTAAACTATGGATTTTGAGATTCATGAAGGAGTTATTATGGTAATTTCATCATCTGAGCCTCGATTGAGTCTTGAAGTTTTGCCTTGCCCTCCGATTGATCATGTTTAAAAATCACATTTATTTTCTATTGATCAGAAAAGTCATGGCGTGATGGTTTGGTGGAAATAAATATTCCTTGCATGTTCTCACGTTATTTGTAATTCAAATCCATTTTTTTGGTTATATATATATATATATATATATATATAGAGAGAGAGAGAGAGAGAGAGTGAGTGGAAAGGTAAATTTTGGCTACATTCGAATGTAGCCAAGTTTAGATTTCATCACTTTCTTTGCATTTGGATTTACATAGTTCATATATTTCAAAGTTGAAAAAAAAGTAAAAAAGAGTAGCTTTAGGATTTGTATGGATGTAAGGGTGAGAAAAGTGATCGAATTCTGAATTTAGCTACATTCGAATGTAACCAAGTTTGATAGGTTTGACTACATTTGAATGAAGCCAAGTACAGGATTCAATCATCTTTTTCACTCTTGAATCCATATGAAATCCAGAGACCTTTCTTTTTTTTTATTGTTTTCATCTTTTTCACTCTTGAATCCATATGAAATCTAGAGACCTTTATTTTTTTTTTACTTTTTTTATCTTTGAAATTTGTGAACTATGTGATGTGAGAGGGGGGGAGGGGATAGACTTTTAGCTACATTTGAATGCAGCCAAGTCTACTTATATATATATATATATATATATATATCATCCAACCATTTGTATGGGGATCAATAAAAAATAAATTCTATAAGCTTTTCCTTGTTTGAAGTTGATATAGCTTGTCAACTATATACCTTCTGTTAATTATTTCTGCAACCTAATTAAAGTTTTCTATCATGACCAAGTTTACATGCAATCTAAAAACTAGTAAATGTAAAATAAATGAAAAATATACATCAAGGTTGTTAGGTAAATTATCACATGCAATTTAAGAATTAGTAAATGAAAAATATATGCCTAGGATTAGGTAAATTATTAGATATGTCGATTTGAGGAACTCAATTGGCTAAGCATGGTGATAATTCTTGTAACACAACTTAGAGATGTAACTTAACTCAGGGACAACCTGTTTAAAGTCGACGATAAGTGCATTAGAGGGAGGAAAGGACTGGCCAGAGGATGGATGGCGACCTTAGGGCATACATCACCATTTGATGGAGAATGTGTTGGAGGGAGGGGAGGGTTAGGCTGCAAGATGAATGGTGGCCTCAAGGCGTACGTCATCATCCGATGGAGAATGTGTTGGAGGAAGGGGAGGGTTAGACTGGAGGATGAATGGCGGCTTCAGGGCATAGGTCACCATCCAATGGAGAATGTTTCATTGATGGTGAATAGAGGACCAGCAAGAGCTCTTTCCACAATATGTTGAGAGGCATGGCTTAGGCATGACCTGGCTTTCTCATGCTCGTAGGATACAAGCGTCATGGCATGGTTGCAGAGCAAAGTAATGCCATGCTCGGATGGTTTCACGAGAGATGTTTGGTAATGATTAATCAAATGAGTTATGACCATATTGCATAGGGTCTTCGCTCGAGATCATACTTCAAGGACTACTTTATACATTCTTGATCTTTATAGTAGAGTGTAGAGGCAACAAGGGTTTAGTTGGGTAAGGGTGTGACCTATTTAAACAAGCAAGTCTTATGTTCATTTCAAGTGCAATAACTGAACATTTCAAGAGCAATGACTTGTGGGATCCATGGGACTCTATCAACCATGGAGTATAAGTGGGCTGAATGGATTCAATTGGCCTGTACGTCTTAAAGTTGGGCCAAGGATCTAGAATGTCCATGAGAGTTGTATCAAGGAGTGGATAACGCTAAGTAAATATGGCTGATCGGATATATTTACTTAATGGACAAGCTCAAATGCTAGTGTCATGGCAGTGCATAGTATCATGCAAGAAGGCCGTGGATATAGCTATCAAAGCAAAGATGGCTCTGGACCAATGGGGTTGAGGTAGTGTGCAGCGGTGTGAACATGTCAAATATTATCGTGCAATGTAGCCATAACGGGTAGACATTCTAAGGCTATAAGATTGGGATTGTAGTGTATTAGATATTAGAATGTTGTGAACAGTGAGGATCGAGGGAGTCCCAAGCGTCCATGATCAACCATGGCTTCGGGAGCTATGGGGGTTGTTGATTTAATGGTTTGGTTGAGTAGCATCGATGGAAGCATTTGTCGAAACCTTATACAGTGCATCAGCATTGCATGGTCATGTCATATGAGTTTATGAGTTTGATTTATGGATAACAAAATGATACGATAGTGCAATGGATATGTCATGGCATGGGAATACTTTGTCGAAAATAGTTTCATAGTGCCATGAAATGGGAGTACCTTATTTGAAATACTTTCATAGTGCTAATACGCTGCAAAGGCAAAGTATTGAATTGATATTGATGCATAAATGTGGAGCATTCTTTAAGTATAGTCTAGCTATGGCATGAGAATGTGCACAAGCATTGCAGTTCAAAGGTCAGGCACTTGAAAGTGTTGCATAAGTTCAGATCGTCAACTTGATAAAGCATCAAAGTGCATATAACATACTAAAATACCATTGAAGCAGAAATTACACTCATCTCATGATAAGTGTTTAAAATCGATAGTAGATGCGTAGGAAAGGACTACTGGGCTAAAGGATGAAGGGTGGCCTTGAGTCATACATCACCATCGGATGGATTGATTGCTCTTTCCATAATATATCGAAAGGCAGACTCATTCACTATTGCTTTAATTTTCTACCTTTATTTTTTAAAAAATCAAAAAGAAAATAAACTAAATCTAAAGTGTATGATGAGAACATTTAAATTTTTTTGACTTTGTTCATAAAATTTTCTGAATTTTTTTTGCACCTATGACCTATTACTTTAGAGGTAAAGAAAAAGAGAAAAAAAAGAGAGAAAGAGAGAGTGACAAAAATAAAAAATAGCATAAGCTTTCATAAATGATATCTTCAACATTAACCATCAAATTGTATTTCACTAATTTGTTAGGGAACAAAAACATGAAAACAATGATGTCAAAAGACTCCTGAAACATTTGCTGTCCAAATGTTAATTTGATTTAAAGGTGTGTGTATCGAATTACATCAAGCCGGTAGCCAAGACAGACATAAACGACACCATTACTTACAGCAATAGGACCTCGCTCACTTCTCATCATGGTTAAAGAGAGGGGCGAACCATGTGAATATCAAAGCCAACAACTAAATATAGTGATTTTTTAGTACAGGGAACTTTCTAAAACCTCCAATAGTTGGTGAAAGGGTGCTACAAAATGTTCAAAGCCTGGACAGCCTATGGCAAGTTGACCTTCCACAAACAAGGCAGAAAGTAGGCTCCACCTCTCTGTATATAGCACTGAAGCGCAATGCAGAAGACAATGGGCAGTGAAACCGCACCAAATAAATTCACGCACAAATGGCAGTATCCGATGTCAATGCAACGGCCTATCAACAACTTGCACAATAAAATGGCAACAATGCCAAAAGCTTCACGTATCACAACCTGAGAATGGCGATAGACGAGAATTACCTATTAAGCTTCACTGCTTGGCTGGATTCCATCCTAAACCAAAGATAGCCTTTGTTACCAACAGCTTGCAGCGGTTCCAAAATGCCCTTTGTGGTGCTCCCTAGAGCCTCTCCCTAAATAAATATCACAGAAAAGAAAAAAGAATTATTCAAGCTAACGAAACTATAGAAGTCATCCCTTTCCAACAACCAAATATCTAGGGCGCACACCGCCCCCCCCCCCAACCAAAAAAAAAAAAAGAATGTAAGTTCTCTTTTAAAAAGGACCATCACTGGATAATCTTTGGCCCTGGTTGGGTGGACCTTACATGCATATATGCATCCACAAGGACATACGTACATACATATATATGTATCTATATGTGTGCGTATTGCAAGAAATATAATAGAACGAAAAACTACCAGAGATCCGTTATGTAATAACCAAAAGACAGAATTGCGATCACATTTAGACCTTAAAGATGCATTTTTTTGAAACTTAGATATGGTACCATCCCAATTCATGAATCAGAGATGCACCGGGTAGCAGAAACTTGAGGCAACTCTTAAACATACTTGTTTCCAACCCATGCTTTCAAGAATCTTCCTAGCATAACTTCCACTTCCAAAAGATATGTCCATGGCTTCTGCTGCAGCTTCTTCCGCATCACAAGGCTGTGAAGGTTACCCCACCTCATGAAAATTGCTGTTCTCAACATTCTTTTGTCCTGGCCCTATACCAAAACCACCATGCAACATTCTTCTCTCAGCAGCTCTATCTCTATAAGCAAGATTCTGGCGCTGTAATCATGGCAGGCAGGCATGAGTATCTGTTAGTGCCTTAGAAGCCACATATTTAGGATCAAAGATGAATGATATAACATTGATAGACAACCATCATAGAAACTATCATAGACATAACCACATGTCCTAATTGACAATGCATAATAGAGTCACATACAACATTAAAACCCCTGTGGATACCCCACTATATTGCAGATATCATCACATGTTCTGATCATAAATGCATAACAGATCCATATCGCTTAGGCAAGAAATAGAACAAAAAAAAAATGATTAAGCAAATAAGCAAGCAGGAAGCACAAAAGATGCATTTTTGAGACAACTAAGATGCATTACATTCATAACAAGTTTTAGATTGTTGATAAATTTACTAACAGTAGTTGAAGCCTCTAATTATGCATAACTTTTTAAGAGATCTTTAAGAAATGTCAACATTTTAAACCATTCATGGTTTACCTGGAATAAATGAATTGCATTCTTCAACAAATTAGGTGCTATGAAACATGTGTTCATCCTATTGTATAAACCAGCCCCAAATTATCACCATCATCATCTCACAAGTTAGACTATTTCTTGATGGGACTTGTGGCCTTGATAAGGCCCACTTTATAAAAATGGTCTATAAGACGTTTTTTGCAATTATAAAGAATCCTTGTTAAAACAGCAAATCACCTCCTTTATTGCAACAGGAACCTGATCAACAGAAGCAGGCAAATGATCTTGATTGGCTGCATTTGCAATGTCAGATCCACAGATTGGATTTAGACTATGGTGCACACTTCTCTGCAGGTCAGTATATAAGTCAGGGAAGCCCCAGTCCTTAGTTGGGTTAGAAGAATCATACGTCGATATAGAAGCCAAGTATCTTGGGCTTGGGGTCCTCAACCTGTAGACTTTCCCTGAAAATTTAAAAAAAAAAAAAAATTACAAACAGCAAAGTTTAAAAAAAGAACAGCGTTCCAAAACAGCATTTAATAATAATAAAAAAGAATGGATGGAAGCCAGATGGGAATCGCAGCCTCCCATCTTGAAAAAAAAAGGTATAAATATTAGTGGCCAACTACCCCTGGGTGAGTTGGCTCAGCACCTGCCTCTTAAAGTGAAGGCTGTGCTATTGCTTCTATGTGAGGCAGTTCTAGAAAATTTTCAAATACTTTCACAGATTGTGGTTCGATGGTCTCACACATGCAAACATGTTTACCAAATAAACAACGGATTGAGAATTTCAACAAATCATATAATGAATAACTGCATGATGAAAAAGCCCCATTCTATTTCATGCAAAAACAATTCTAACCACAAAAACATATTTATATTGAAAGCAATAGTAACAGAATAATAGTGCCATCATTTGCAGTCATCAATATCTTCTTAGCACATTACCAAAGACAAATTATGGATGTAAATTTGGAGTCCAGAGTCCACTTATGTGGATAAGAGCAAGATTTATGCCCAAAAAGAATATTCGATTCATAGGTAAATCAATAACAGATATAACCATTCCTCATAATAAAAGTTGTAATTTGGTGTTATATTTCATATCTGATGTATCTACCCTGGCATAAACTTCAAAAAAGAAAAGGAAATAAAAATATCCAGCAGCCACATTCAAAACACTCCTTGGAAAGGTAAAGTGTTTGTAACTATTATGTTCATGAACACCAAATTGTATTTTACAGTTTTACCTTATAAAATTTTGATAAGTAACTGAAACTCCCTTTATCAAAAGAAAGGGAAGGTCAAGCAGATGCTTCTCAATGAAAAGTCAATAATTTAGCACTCATCAAATTTTTGACATGCTAATATTGAATCCATTGTCAACAAAATATATGAGAGAGAGAGAGAGAGAGAGAGAGAGAGAGAGAGACCTGATGCAACACCTACTAGATCCAGATGAACTGCACGAATGGCAGCAGTTTTTAGAACACTACCACCAACTGGCACAGAAGGATGCAGCTTGCTGGAACGCCTGACCAATCTTCCTATCAGTTTAGCTATCCGATGTCTTTTCTTTGTGTGCTCTTTAACAATTTCCCAATCCCATAGATCAACTGTGGGAAAAAATGTTGAGCCCTTATCATCTAAGGATACAACCTGGCCATACTGAGCTTTCCAGTTTTCTTCATCACATGATGCATCTGCTTTGGAAATAAAATTATTTAAGAGGGGAAAAAAAAATCTTTAGTCACATAGAAGGAAGGTTGTCACTTCTTGGGCAAGCAAAACATAAAATTCCCATTAACCAAGTTCTGGTCCAGAAGCAACAAAATTATAGTTCCATTAGATGGAACAACAAATGCAAAAGGTTCCAAATGATTACCAGGCAACTTATCTGAGGATGGTTGATCAGATTGTTCTTCAGAAGAGACCTGACTTCCTGATCAATAAAAACTTCCTTAAGTAGGGGTTCATCACATTATGCCTCTTCACGACAAGAGGTAGAAAAGTAAGTAACGGTGGACTTGACAATTTTAGTTAAACTAACTGTTTGTTTGTAAAGTTGTTGATGAGCTCTCAACATTGACATCTGAAGTCAAATAACCAGACAAATATAGATTAATGAGTGTCTCTTCTAACCTGTAAAAAACAATTTGAACCCATCAATTAAATAACCCTATTGAAAGCAATCAATTTTATGTGAAATGCATTAGAAGGTTTCCAGAAGAGAACCACTCAGATGGTGGACTAGGAATTCCAGATTCATCACCAGTTGCATGCGCAGGCATATCTACTGGAAAAGAAAAGAAAAAGGACTATGTCATGGTTATTTGGGGTTAGAACATTGTAGTCCCATAAAGTAAAGGTGGCAAACTATCATGCCTAGATGCAGAGTTCCCAGCACAAGTGATTTCATCACAAAACATATTATATGAGCCAATATGTTATTCAGTGCACAATGCATAATTCAAAAACTCGTTAATCTATTGTATAAAATTTTATGGACAATCAAAGATTTAGAATTGCAGAAAGTGGCGGTAAAGTAGCCTGCTTAAAAGAGAATTAAACCATGCTTCAACAAGACCAAAGAACCTTTAGCAGTATGGATATGGAATTCAGCACCTAAAACATACATGCCTTGTCTCTGTTGGCTTCACTGGGAGCAGAGCCTGTAGATTCAACAGCTTCAGGCTCCTCATCCTGTTCCAATATGGACAAATTAAAGGAAATCATATACATAGCTTGCTAATATGACCAAAACCAATGTAAGTGAACCCCTGCCTTGTTGCATGACAATGGAACATATTTTCCATCTTCATATGTGTAGTAAAGACCATCTCTACTGCTGTAATACCATCCAGCATGGGGATCATGATAAAACCCACTACTGCAGCACAATAAGCCAAAGCAAGGTAAGACCAATTAAAATGACTAAATGATGAATAAGAAATTGAATATTGGATGCACAAAAATCAGTAGATAAACTAAATGAAAATGACAAGCATAGAAGTAAGCTAAGATACTGAACCCTGAGGGGCACATGTGAGAATGGATGAACAGTCTCATTATGCATCAAGCTAATTTTTATAGTCAAAAGACACAAATCCAATCAGCTACTGCACAACGACTGTGGTATCTCATAGGTAGCAGCTTCATATAAAACATTAGTTGATGAAGGATCCATTGGATGTGTATAAGACACTCCCTTTATAAAAGAAAACCCTAAAAAGCCCAGTGACAAAGTGACTCCTTCTATGATATTTTAGATTAATGAACCTTCCATTTTTTGGTTGATTGATGTTGCCTTGTAAAGAACCGCAATTCCCTATATCAAGCCTTGCCTACTTTTCACTTTGTTTAGACTCGTTCCAAGTCTAGCTAAGTTTTGCTTGGCTTGCTTCTTGATTGTAAATTCCTAGTAAATTTTGGTTTCTACAAACAGGCCTCCTGACTCTTGCAGTTAGGTCCTTTTCAAGCCAAAAGCTGCCTTCGCTAGAAATTCACCATCAACTGAAAAGGGGCTGACAGCAGGTAGAAAGCTAATCTAGAAACTTGTAAATTCCAATGTTTCACACTATGAATCATATGGCAGATTCCAGACGTCTAGAATAAGAACTGCAAGCTAAGTTTATTAGTGTCACAAACTGCTGAAAACATGTACTGATATATCACATGCATGCATTGTTTGCTTGTATATATTTCTAAATCAAGCTAACCATGCCTTCATGTTCTCATTATACGGAGTCATTGATGAAGCTAAACATGTTTGTTGCATTATTATTATTATTATTTTCTACACTATGATCACTGCCTGATCCCACCTTCATGTCTTCTTGTCTTCATCACTTCTGCAACAACATCAAATCTGCTCATTAATTAAATCATAAATGTGTTGTCTATTTTTATCACGACATTTCCTCATTGTTTCGTAATCGCATTTCCATTCCGTGAGCAATTCCACCATCCTCATTCATGGTGTATGAAATATGTACGAAATTCCTTTTCTTTTCTCCCTTGATGCTGCTAGCCTGCAAATACCCCGCTCTTATTTGCAACGAGAATCCATAAAAGATCATCGAGCAACCAACGCTCGCCATCTCGGTACCGAACCCGTACCGGTACTATATTGGTATATACGTTATGCATTGGACAGTATATACATGGGAGGACTATATCCTAAGAATCTTCTTCCCTTTTTTTTTTTTTTTCCAATTAACTTCCTGGTTCTCCATTAATAATTTTTGGTACCGGTTAAAATCATGAAAAAAGACTTTGCTCTTGTTTTGCTTCTTTGGGTACAAGCACCTCTAATCGAATCACTAAACGATCCTAATTTCTTATCAGATTCACCGAAAAAATAAGGGACAATGCCACTCTCACCCGAATCGTTTACCAAGAATTGCGAAATAGACGCCATCAATGGAACATTAGAAAAAAGAATTCCAAACCCTACCCTACATCGAGGACAGGAATTCGACCTAAAAAAACAAAAAAGAAAAGAAAAGCCATAAAGTTCCAAAGAGAAGGGAGTCATCCTCTCCAACCAACCAACCAACCAACCAACCTGGCGTGGTAGTAAAGCTTCGATTCTTCGTCCCACTCGAAGGAGCAGTCGCCCTCCCGCGCGCGGCTCTCCTCCGCCATCTCTCCGGAGATCACAAAACACGCCCCCGCTCTCTCAGGTCAGTTTACGGCTTGCAAATTGACTGAGCCGAGACTAAGCCTCGTGAGCCCAATAACAATGAAACGTATGTAACAATAAATAATAAATAAAAGAACAACTCACTTGTATGCAAAGGCATTAAGGTCGCCCGGGCTGAGCACAATGGGAGATAGGCTCTAATGTTTGCGATGGTGAACATATAACCCGTGGCCCAACCCAATCCAACCCAGCCCAACCCAACGAGAGGAGGCAATTGGAGAGGTCGCACTTGCGGTTCGTGACATAACCAGTAGAAATATCAGACCCTATTTATGCTTGTGCTTTCCAGTATTTTGTGAGAATAATAATATATGTCCAGCAGAATAATCAATTCGAATCAATTCAAGTCCCTGGTTTTCTAGTGAAAAAGCGATAGGTTTTTGTAGATAAATTAGCAATCCAATCATGGGAACGACTGCTCATAATTCTAGTTGTGCTAGCGAATTCTAAATGACATCTTATTATATTTAATTTATTATTTTTTTTTCCTTGTCATTTATTAATGGCACGTTTTCAATGAAAACAATAATTTGATGCACCTCAATGTTTATTATCACACCTTGCAAATAAAAAAGAAAGGATGTATTTTGGCTCTTTTATTTATTTAGCTAGTGTCAAAACTTGATTAAGGCTCATTTGATTTAATGCTGGAATCGAAATCGAAATTAAAATTAGATTCTATTAGAATCGGAACGGAAGATGGCACTGGATGAGAAGATGAGAGAGAAAGGATGAGTAAGTAAGGTTAGAGTGACTTATAAGAGGAGAAGAAAAAGTAAGTAAAAAGGTATAATGTAATGAGAATCGAATTCTAATTTTATTCAAACAAATATTCAAAAGTCCTATTTTCATAAATTTAAAGATTTAAGAGAACTGTAATAATTATATACATATAACCTTATTTTTGTATAAATATGCTTATTACTTATTTATATATATATATACACACACATCATTGAGTTGAGGTGCACAAAAGGCAGCAATCTTTTAAAATTTTTTATTTTCAACATTTGATCACAAATCAAATGATTTACTTGTCAAAAGCTTAACCATCTAATGGTTGATTGGGGGCATCATTTTCAATGCAAATGATATTTTTGTATACATGGATGTGACTTTAATTTTTATTAATTTTTTATTAAAATATTTATAAATGAAAGAGAAAAGGCTGCATAATTTTAGACTATTAACTACTTCCTATCCTACTGCTGCATCATCATCTTGCTTAAGTAGCATCGATGCACCATGATAGTACCATAGCCATTTATACCTAATATCCATTAACCACAAGTATGCTCATAATTATAAATATTTAGACAAATTGTGGGCTTCCATATAGTTTAAAAATTTTATTCAATAATTATTACAATGTCATTGTAGTTATCTCCATAGTTATTTTAAAATCTTTCACAAATTAAATCTTAAATAAATTCTTGATTTTTTTAAGAAAATTTGATCCCATCCTTTGAAAAGCATTTTTTTTAAAAAAAAAAAGTTTAGTATCTTCCATATGAATGGATTATATAAGTCAATGTCAATGAATAGAGTATAGCATAAGCCAACCTCGGTGACAATTGCAATAGCATCATTCTAAGCACATATGTGCTAAAAAGTTTGACTCATATTGTTAAATCAACCTTGATTAATATGATCTAAAACATTAAGGATGCATTCTTCACCTTCTTTTGAGGGTATTTGATATGAAATTAATATTTTTCTGAGAGATAATCTCTCAAGAAAAATTATGGGAATAGGATAATATGAGTTAAAAGCAAAAATTATTTAAGAGATGAAAAAAAAGGCTAAAATATTATGACTAATAAAATATTAAATAATTTCATCATGTCCTCAATAATAAATAATCACAAGAGTTGTAGCATAGTTGGGTATAAAACCAATGCATTTTCTACCGCTCTCTCCCCTCACATTGTCACCAGTTCCTCCGTCTCATTATTCCTTTCATTCCTACCTAAGTTATTCTATTCCTCTTTTATATTAATTTTATTCCAAATATAATTAATAATTACACTTGTAATATTTTGCCATACATTTATAAATGCAACCAAATATGGTTAAGAGGAAAACCTTTATATACTTAAAATTTACATAAAAAAATGTTACTTATGTAATTTTTCATCTTTTATTTTTTTAATCTCTTATTAAACACTCCTTTAGTGTATAAAAGAACCATTCGATGCTTCAATTATGTAAAGAGCTAAAGAAGAAGCTTCCTACGTGGACATGAAGGGATTCAAATTATTATCCAAATAGGATGGCTAATACTTATTGTTAAGTTGAAGTTATATGACACTAACTAGATGAAACTGAGGATGGTAATCAAATCAGATCAGATATTATTTAGGTCAAAAATTTATCATCTGAGCATGATCTGTTTGTTAAATAGACAATCCAACTCTATCTGCACAATTTATTTATCAAATAGATAAAATCAAATTAAATGAATTAAACAAATTAAGTGAATTTTTAATAGATTAAATGGATTTAAAACATGTTAAGTGAGTTAGGAAAAGAAGTTAAGTATATTTTTAAACAAGTTAAGTATGTTGTTTGCATAGATTAAACAAGCCAATTCATGATCCAACTTCATTATTAGGTAAGTCAAAATAGATTAAATAGATCATAGATCTAAATCCGAACCTGAATTATTTAATGAATAGATCTCGTTGGATTGACATATTTTGATCTGAATTCATTTCAATTGAATTTGAATGTATTTAAAATGGTTTATCTTGGATCAGGTTGGAAAGTTGGATCGTGAATTATTGTTGGTCCGCAAGGTTGGAGGAACAAATACGTCGTAGAATCCGATCCTACTTGAAGGGGTGGAGCTATTTGCAGTACTACATGCTCCAAGCCAAAATGCTCAAGCTATTAAAATTAGAAGATAAAGTAGACATTAATCTAGATCCATTTGACTACGAGCTCCTTAACCGTGTCGCCAGTGAAGGTCTTGCCTTCTAAGAAGTCAAAATACTATTTGCACCGATCATGGGCAAGGCAAGTGAAATGAAGGCCTTCTCATCCATGAGGCCAGCCACCTACCGTCGATATTAGATTTGCCTGGCCGAATTCCTGACGAGTCATCTATTTGTAAATAAATATCATCTATTTTGCATTAGCTCAGCATCAAGGGTTTGATACTCCAGGAAATATATGTGAGAAAAAAAAAAAATTGCTCATGAAAGAGAATTAAAAAAAAATTAAAGTTAAATTCATCTAAACATAAAAAAGAGTGATTAACTTGGCTATATTCGAATAGATCTCATCTTAAATTTGGTTAGAATAAATTATATAAACAGTTTGATTCATCAATATAAAATCTTATTATCTAAACTAAAATAGCTCATATTTTAAGTAAAATCTACTTAAATATGGTTATGTAAATCTTTTTTTTATGTATAATTATTTCTTTTAACTTATAGTGAAAATAATAAGTAGAGTATTTATATGAAACTTTATTACAATAGGAAATTTTTTCTTTTTTTTTTTAAAGAAATTTCTTCATAGCTCTTGGTTACATTGATCCTTAGATAACATAAGAAACATGTACACCTTTTACAGATACAATTTATTATATTTTTTAATTATTATTCATAACATTGCATTTTGAGTGTATTAAGAAATTTTTAAAAAATAGTTTAATAATGTAGCAAATAATTTGTTTGATATCTAAATTATATTTAAAATACGACCAGATATCCAATCTCTTTTATATCTATGGATGTAAGGATTTAAATCGAGCTTGGATTTGGATCCAGTTATTTTCGGTCCGAAGATGGATAGGGACAAATCGGATCCGTACCCGATAAGCTGACGCCATTCGGTGAAAACCCCTTGTATTCGGATTCTTCATTCACGGGTCATCGTATCAAAATCTATTCGGATTCTTCATTCACGGGTCATCATACCAAAATCTCTTTGGATTATTATTGTTCGGCGAAAAATCTCTCTCTCCTGTGCTTTCCTTCTCCAAAAAAATCTAAAACCTTGACGGCATAATTCTCCGAGGTTGGTCGATTTACTTTATATTTTTGTCGGAAGTTTCTCCTTCGCTGTCGGATCCGATGAACACGTCGGAGTTCATGGACAAGCAGATCCTGGGGTTGTCGGGATCGCAGCAGGGCGGCAGCGGCGGCGCCGGCGGCTTCTTTGATCTGATAAACCCCCAGGAGGAGCACCAGATCAACGGAAAGAAGGAAGAGATTCTTCCCAGCTACGACTTCCAGCCCATCCGGACCCTAGGATCCTCGCCGCCCACCGCCTCCGTCGCCTCTCTCTCCAAGCCATCATGGGGCTCCGTCGACTCCAAGATAGCCTCCTCCAATCTCAAAGTATGAATCTTTTTATTTATTTTTACGGCAATCCACATCTACGTATTCTTTTTGTTCTTTCTTTGATTGATCTGATTTTCTATAGTGACCTTGCTGATTGGGAGCGTTTTAGAGTTGTTGTGGATTCGATTAGGGTACATATGGGGTTAACATCTGTGTATTGGATGGATTCAGTTTTTGGGGAAAGGGCCTGGTGATATTTCGTTTCAATTTGGGGACTTTTTGAGTAATTGCACAATTGAGGATATCTTCTTCTTCTTCTTTTGAGATGGGAGGGGCTGCTCTCCACCACCATCTATCCTGTACACCCCCACCCTACCCAGGCCATGAAGTGGGCTGCAGAATCGTACCCCCGCCCCTTGCCTAAAGTGGCAAGGGTCGTGCCATCCGAACCAAAGTTCAGTGGTATGATCGAGGATATCATTGTGGCTTATCTGTTATGGGTTTTTAGAGAAGATCATGAAGGTCAGGTTTTTTTTCTTTTTTTTTTTTTTTCTTTTTTTTTTTTTTTTTAAAGGAACAACTATGTTGATATTCTATTAGTTTCAAGGGAAATTTGTGGATTAAATGTTTTTTGAGGACATAACAAGAATCAGGATGGCTGTGTGGCTTTTTCTTTATCAATAAAATGCACGTTGTTTAACTTTGTTTTCTGTTGTGAGAATTGCTCTCTGTTTTATAGTGCAAGTAGTTTCTTTTCCCTAAAAAAAGGGAAAAGATATAATTTGTTTCCTAAAAGGATACCTGATTGAAAATTTGAAATTTCCTAAAAAGATACCTGATTGAAAATTTAGAGACAGTAGTGGCGAAAATATTTTGATTAACAGCTGAAGCTCAACGTCAAGTAAAGTTTGATTACTGCCCACTTGATGTTGTTACAATGTTAACAATAAAGCATAGAATAGAAATATATATATATATATATATATATATATATATAAATCACATCGTAAAACCATGAAAGCAATTTAAAGGACAAAGATTCTTGCTTAAACCATGGTACAGGTGTTGACATTTGATACTGGTATGGGGTATCAGACAGCTCAGTCACCCAGACTAACGAGGATTGTCTTGGTGGGGCATTTTTCTGTTGGGGGCGCTTCTGGTGCAGTAGGTAAGAGAAAGTTGGCAACCTAAAAAATAGCATGTGAAAATTAAAATAGAGTATCTATTCACCACTGATCCATGGAAAATTGATCCTTAACCTTTTACCGTATGCTTCAAAGAGCCTGAATCATGCATGAAAATAAATTATAACAGTTTCTTGCATTTAGGGATCCTCATTTGTGTTCCCTTGTGGACATCCATGAATACATGTTGTGGATTGGTGGTCCATGTCTCATGTTTACATTGCTTCCTTCTAAGACCTAGAAACTGGTATATCAGTCCTGTCTTCTTCAAAGAGCAAGGCAGAACAGTGAGATCAAAAGTTTTTTATTGCTAGGTGTGACAAGCAGTTCACCAGTGATCTATAATCACAAATTCATGTGGAATGACATTTTATCATTAACCATCATCACAAATTATTCACTTAGTCTTAGGTGATATTTCACATGAACAAGCTTATTTTGTTAGTGATTGATGTAGGATTGCAATTATTTTATGCTTTGCTGCAGGAGCAATTGATAGTTTACATATTATTCTCTTGCTGTTATCTTGCATTTTAATATATCTTTTGATATTAATGCAGAATGCAGGTATTCTGGAGCCACATGAATTGACAAAAGTTAGCCATGAGAAAGAGAAGAGTGCATTTGATGCTGCTACAGTGGCTGAGGTTGATCGTACAATGAAGAAATATGCTGATAATCTGCTACATGCTTTGGAAGGTATAAGCTCAAGGCTGACGCATCTGGAGAGTAAGACTCACAACCTTGAAAGTTCTGTAGATGAGTTGAAAGTGACAGTTGGGAACAATAGTGGCACCACAGATGGAAAACTGAGGCAATTGGAGAATATTCTTAGAGAGGTGTGCCTTCTTGAACATCGTACTTGATCCATATCGTATTAATTTATTCAATCATCTGTTTTCATTGATTCATTTTATGAATGTGTTGTGAGGGCCAGATTGAATTTATGTCTAATCCACTGCTTCTATGCATAGGCTTCTAGTATCACATTGTTTGACCAGATTTGAAAAAAAAAAAATCAACAGCATAGCGACATATTATCCTTGTAACTAAAAACTAATCAGCCATGAAAACATTGAGGTCTCTCTACTCCTGTCTCCCAACTTATAGAAAGATCCTCAGACTCACATGATCAACTTCTGGTATCATGACTAATGTTCTCTATGCTAAATGTCTACATACTTCTGACTGTGTCGTGAAGGTGTATTACTTCCTCACTTGTACCTGATGCACATCATTGTGGTAGACACTAGACACCATTGATAATTTTGACAATGCTTGATAGATGCTGATCCAATGCATAAAGCATGAAGCACCTTGGTATACCTGGGTGAGGAATGTTGTTTGCAGGCAAGAGTAAATTGTAATGCTATAATAACTAGATGGAGTGCATATGTATGCATTTGTGCATGTTTGATGTACATGCATGGTGTCTTTAAAAGTTCTAAACTAGGAACACTGCACTATAAAAATGAAGACAGGTGGTGGATACACTGGAGCAGCTACTCACTCCCACAAAACTGGATGCAAATTCAGGTTGATTGCTGATTTTGTTATGTATTATCAAATGCTTCCTAGAAAGCATGAGTTTTGTTGGCAAACCTGAGTTGCCTATGCTTCCTAAATTTTATTAAAGATACATTCTCTTTATAAGCAGGCCCTTGGGTGGCTTCTCAGACACTAAGCTGTCAAAGTTTTGACATTCGTTGCATTTGTTGACATTGCAGTCATTTGTCTATATCCTGCATGAAGATTTGCTTGCCCATTTTCTTGTGGATCTTGATGAGTTGATGTAGTGTAAAGTGCACTGTGGTCTTGCCAACTTCCATTTTCATTTCATTTGAATCTAGGCAGAACTTGAGTTTTGCTACTTGGTAGGGAAATATACCAGGACATAGAAGAACATCAAAGAGTGAATCTGGATACATATCCTAAGGTGAGAAATATGCTGGTAATTGATGCGTCACTTATGTTTTACCTCAGCTTATTTAAGGTGAGAGGGTGCAGTATGACCAATCGAAGTATACAGTCCAGATTAAAATCAATGATGAAGTTTTCTTGATATTCGTGGATATATATATATATATATATATATATATATCCATCGTATTTTGCTTAGATGTTTCCTTAGATCATAGAGGCAATGTAAAGATGCATGCTTTCATGCAATTAGTTATCTGAGACTTTTGATGCTGGTAGTACCATGATGGTTGGATGGATTTGGTGGCCTAGACCATGCCTTTTCATATTCCTAAACGAAATAGCTGTAATGTGATAGTGCACATGCAACAAAAATAAAACCTTAATTTCAAACTAGTTGGAGTTAGTTACATGAATCCTTGTTTTATAATTTTGATCGGTTTAGAGTCATATTTTTTTTAAAATACAAATATAATATGTCTTTATTTATTACTTTCTCTCATGTATTTTTCAGTTTACCTTTACTTTTTCAAATCGCTCCTTTACACTGGTATATATTTAGATTTACATTGCAAATATCCAAATCATTTAAGTTATCCTTTCTATTTATCCTCAGTTGGTGCTGCCATTATCTTTTTATGAATAATTTTATTTCTTATTCTATCTTTTCTTATATTACCATACATCCATTTCAACATTCTCATTTTAACTACATTCATCTTATGTAAATGAAATTTTCTATCTGCCTAACATTCCGTATCATAAAGCATAGCAGGTCATGATTTTCTTTTAAAATTTTTCTTCAACTTGACAAATGTTTACAATCACAGAATATTTTGGTTGCATTTCTTCATTTTATCTGACCTACTTTGATCCTATGAACAACATCATTCTTAATCTCTTTTTTCTTATGGATAATCAATTCTAAATATTGAAAATGATGATAGTGCACATGAATAAGTTAAATTTTTAGGATTGCAGAATTTTAATATTAATTTTTTTGTTACTTAAATTCTCATTCTTCAAATGAAGTTGTTCTAGTAAGAGGACATCTACTAATGGGAGGTCTGATATTCCTTTACCCCTTTTCATGGCTAAGGTTCTAGGTTGATGCTATACATGATTGTGGGTACATCCAAATGTACAGAAAAATTGTGATTTTTCATGTTGTGACTTTGTAATGTTGTTGTTGTAATATGGGTTTTGGTTGTGTAAATGAATCTTTAAAAATCCTAAAATCATATAATTAAAAATTTCTGCTTTGAGTTGATTTTTTCAAATTCACATTTTCCTCTCCCCATATTCAGTCTTTTCCATCATCGAGCTTTCTTCAACACCTCGTCTAAGATCTTAAACTTTTAAAATCCAAATTTTTAAATTTATAAAATATTAAATCATGATTTTGAAAATCTAAAACCTCTAAATGCAGCCTTTATGATTCAAATATGAAGCATTGTACCAAGAATTGATACAAAAAAAAAATCTTCAGGTCTTAGATGCATCAACTATTGAATGGGTAAGATTCAAATGATAAGATGCCATTGATTTCACATACGGAACAAGATGATATCAAGCAGCAATCATCAAGATAAAAGAATATGTTCATAAGAGAGGGGATAAGAGCCATCCTATTAGTGATGATTGCATCATGACGTGATCGATTGATAAAGATGAAAATTAGAGTTTGATGGAAATGATGGAAACTCCATGTATGGCTACATTTCCTTGAAAATATTGTTGATTGTATTTTATTATAGAGGAAAAGTTCATGAGTTCATTATTGGATGATTTAGGATACTGGGAAGATAGCACCTGACATTTTGTGATTTTCGATTGACACTTGCATATTATTTTAGGAAGGCTTGGATTTTGATAATTCAAGATTTAGGGGCTGCTAGGTTTTAATTTGTTTTCTCATCTGAAAAGTTGAGACTGTGAACATTTCTAATAGAGTACAAAGCAATATGCCATCATAAATATTATTGGCTGATTGATGAATTTTCTTAATGGAGGAAAAGTTCGTGAATTCATTATTGGATGATTTAGGATACTGGGAAGATAGCACCTGACATTTTGTGATTCTCGATTGATGCTTGCATATGTATTTTAGGAAGGGTTGGATCTTGATAATTCGAGATTTAAGCGTTGCAAGCTTTTGATTTGTTTTCTCATCTGAAAAGTTGGGACTGTGAACATTTCTAATAGATTACAAAGCAACATGCCATCATAAATATTATCGACTGATTGATCATCATTTTATGTTTGTACAAAGATGTTAGCAAACCTTCCAAGTTAATCCTTCACCTCATTTTTGACACTGTTTTTAAGCTGCTCAACTATCAGAAGGAATCCCACACATTCCTTGTTGAGATGCCTTAACTTCTAAATGCCAACTGTTGTAATCCGTAAATAGAATAGAAGAAGTTAAGGTTATCTTGATATATTTTTCAGACATCAAAAGATTTTAACTGAGTTAAGATCCATCACAACCCCCCCCCCCCCCCCCCCAACCAACTCCAAAAAACAAGCATCTCAGGATCAGGATTTGTGTGAACACTCTTCCTCTTCCAAGCTAGTTTGGCCCCATTTATTTGTCACGGAACACATGACATATTAGTTGTACATTCAAGCAGCCAGCGTAAACCTCCCTTAATTTGGGTTTTGTTAATGCAACTCATTCTGGAGGTTACATTTAAGTATGTTAAGTTGTGTGGTGTATATATGTGCCGGTAATTTTGTGGCATTTAAGCAGCCATTCATCACTTCAGTTGATATTTCATATTTGCTTTTGTGGCAATTTTTAAGGTGAGTCAGATTTTATCCTGTCAAAATAGTTTATAGGATTTTCTTATTGTCTGTTCCAACAAATCTCCCATCCTTCACACACAATCCCCGTCCACAAGACAACAAAAATCACCAAACTATGAAAAGTACAAAAGCTTTATAAAGCTGCGGAGGAATGCATTCTGTAGCAATGCATGAGAACACATGGACAGAAGATTGTTAAATTGCATCAAGGTGTTTCTCAGATACATGTGAACTGACTCTGATTAGATGTGTTGCTTAAAAGACCGCACCTGAAACTTTGCTGGTTAATTCAGTATTTTAATATCTCTATTTTTGGATAAAAGTTTACAATAATGAAAATTGTTTGTGACAAAAGGCTAGTAATCTGAGATTTATGGAGTCTTTGCTCATGAAGAGATCCTTTCCCAACTGAATAAGATGAGGGACTGAAAGCTTTCATTCTCATGTTTTCTGAGGCAAGTGCCATTCCATTTCATGCAGGTCCAGACTGGTGTCCAAGTTCTACGCGGCAAACAAGAAATCATGGAGTCTCAGCTGCAAATGGCAAATCTACAAGCTTCTAAAGGAGGAAACCAACCCCAGCATTCCATCCAACAGTCACATCAACATGCTGTCCCTCCTTCACAACCGACCATGATTCCTGCTTTACCTGCTCCAAATGCTCCTCTACCGCCTCCGCCTCAACAAAATCTACCTGCTCAATTACCTCAGCCCCAAATACCTTCTGTCCCATCTTTGCCTCGCGATCCCTACTTTCCTTCACCAGCTCAGCAGTCTGAGGCCACACATCAAAAGTATCAAGTCCCAGTTCAGCAGCCACAGCCGCCTCCACTATCCCAACACTACCAACCTTCAAATCAGCTTCCACAATATTCTCAGCCATCCCAGCCTCCACAGCCTGTGAACCGCTCACCTCAACTTCAACCCCCATTGCCTCAACAACCAGAAGAATTTGCACCATACATGCCACCACTTCAGACCTATCCCTCGAGCATCCGCCAACCTGTCTCTTTTACTCAGCCTCCAAGTGGGCCACCTCCTAATCAGTACTATGGGCCCAACCCAAACATGTACGAACCACCTACAAGCAGACAGGGCTCAGGGCAGCCACCCTTTTCTACTGGATATGGCCCACCAATGGGGACTAATTTCTCTGATTCATATCCTTACAGTGGATCTCCTTCCCATAGTAGCAGTTCTGCAATGAAATCATCACCCTTCACTCCATCTGCAGCATCATCTGGTGGAAGCAGCAACTACCCACAACTCCCGACAGCCCAGATATTACCACAAGCACTGCCAGCTGGGTCTAGTTCTGGTGGTTCCTCAGGGGATAGGGTGCCGATTGACGATGTGGTGGAGAAAGTTGCAACTATGGGGTTCTCAAGAGATCAAGTCAGGGCAACTGTGAGGAAGTTGACAGAGAATGGAAAGTCGGTTGATCTGAATGTGGTGCTAGATAAGCTGATGAATGATGGGGAAATTCAGCCACAGAAGGGTTGGTTTGGACGTTGATCATGATGCAGGCATCTTAATAACTGTGTATATTACACCTTCGTGAACCTTTTTTATTTTTTTTTCCTTTTATTGTTCGGATTGAGTGGTGTGACTGTTGAAGTACATACAGGTCTCCAGTGTTATTATCAGTTATCGGAAATATAGATGAATAATCAGTTGAGTTCATAATTGTTCTTGAGAATCTCTTGCTATTGTGCAATCTGTGCAGTGCCAGAATCCAGTATGTAATTTCAAGCTTCTATTCCCGGAATCACATGGCGCAGTGATTCAGAGCGTTGCTGATACAACTGATAAGAGCCACATTCATGTGTCATTGCAAGTACTGAATGAACAGCTCTGTGTAATTGTTGTGATTAGCAGTCAACTCTTGTATTATTGTGCTTTCCAACAGAGCAGCTAGTCTTGGAATATTGGATATTTAAGGTGATTTTAATTTCTTAGATGTAACATGCCATTAGGCTCTACTGTAGTGGTTTGTGGGGTCGCAAGGACTCTGGCAAATAAATTAGCGTTATGGATACAAAGAAGGGGGCTGATTCCTTTCACGTTTTGTCATTAAGTTTTCAGGCTGGTTATAAGACTGGGACTTAAATGCTTTAAATGCTTCTTGTGTTTTCTCAGTGAGTGGCTAGAATTCTGTACCATGGCCAAAGACGTTCATTGTGGGAAAAATAGGCAAGCAGTGTTCTAGTTATCAAATGATATGGCTTATTTATTACTGTAGGTCTGTAACATGTACAAAACTTGGTGCTTATTTATTTTCTGTATCTTTTAGGTTTCAAATCAGTATTTACCAGATAGCTCATTAAATGCATTCTCCTAAATTAGCTTTTGGTTTTTATTGAGGCTTCAGCATGCTTAATTATCCTTCACTACCCCCCTAAGTCCATGCAATGAAGCTGTTCTCGCTAGGAACAGGCTCGAATTGTACTCAAAAAAGGGCAACTGGGTTGAGTGCAGAATTAAATATTTTGTTGTTGAAAAAAAATAAAAATAAAAAACAAAATGCAGAACCATGTGCTTCTCATCACCTATCTTTGTTTTGTTTTGTTTTGTTTTGTTTTGTTTTGTTTTTCCTCGTTGTGTCTTTTTTTTCATCTATTTTTCTTTGGTCCGGTAGCACCCTTTTGAAGAATGCTTTCACGTGGATGATGAGATGGAAGTCTTGGCAAATAATTTGGTACCAAAATGTCACGCATTCCTTTCTACTTTTATCCTGCTGAGGTGCGGGTGGGTTAACTTATCATTATATAACTCTCGTTTAGATGCTGAAATAATGGATGGTTGTGACGTTCCTGCCATAATTGGGAATGGCAAAGAGTAGAAGCCGAGGTGCAAGAAGAGACGGGATTAGCCCGTGGGGCAATTTCATCATTTGAGAGAGAACCCAAAACGTAATAAAAGCTGATTTCCTGGATTCGAAATTACTATGGTAAGACCAAAAATCTCCTTAATCCTGCTAACTTTCTTCTCTCTCTCTCTCTCTCTTTTGTTCTTTAATTTCAAATCTTTTCATTGCATGAAGGATTTCTCACGAATTTCGCCAACAAAGGCATTTTTGAACGCATGGATTCTAGATTTGACTGATATTCCGATCCCAAATCTTTGTAATAGCATAATGCGGCAGGAAGGACTGTAGGATGGGAAGAGAGAGAGAGAGAGAGAGAGAGCGTAGGGGGTCATGAGGCCCTGTCACCGCCGCAAGATTAAAAAGAAAGTCTTATCGAGATCTAGACTGCATTTGCATCCGTTAACTGTTTAATTTACACTCGAACTTAAAAGAGTTCAAACTTGATTTATAGTTAGTTGGATTCGATATTCAAATCCAAATTGAGTACCACCACCACCACCACCACCACCACCACCACCAAAACCTCACTGACAGTTTCCGTTCGCCTAACTTTCTTTGTTCCATATCTGTTTGTCCACCAAGAGAATGATGGATGATGGGTTAGGCTCGGTTGGTTGGCTAGTGGGGTTATGAAAGGGAGTGGATGTCAACAGATTCGTTTTTGTTTTGGTGCAGCAGGAGATAGAAAACAGGCAGTCCGAAAACGCCCAGCGATCATTTTTGGAGAGAAGCGTGAGAGCCTTTCTGTTCTTCCAACCATGGCGGCCGGCATGCTTATTAAATTGAGTTATCATAAAATTCCTATGGAACAAAGTTTCCCATCAACGTGTTCCGCCGAAACCCTGTAATACTTTAGTCTCATGAATCATCACATCAGCTAGCTAGCTAGCTAGCTAGCTAATCCTTGACGGTTGAGATTCATCTTCATTGTTGGTTGATCCCATCATCATATTACTTGATTAGTTGTTAAGTTGATCAACCTAGTGTCGTACCAAATCCATTCCAAAACCGATGCAAGAGCGTACGTACTGCCCGCCATTGCTGTTGCTAACCTGCCCGTGAGCCCAGGGATTGAACGTCTCATGCCGCCCCTTAAAACAGGGTTGTGATATCGCTTGCAGGAGGAAGCTTTGCCTCCATAATCAGTTTGGAACTAATTCCGATAAAAATAAATAATTTTTTTTTAAAATTAATTTTATAGTTTTTAATTTTAATCCTTATATTTGGATTAAGTTGTAAGGCTACAGAATCCAATACTATTTTCTTTTAACTAATATAAAAATAACATTTATAAAATAATTTTACTATATTATTCTTGATACAAAAATAATAATAAAAATAATAATAATAATTTTAAAAGATAAAAAAAAAAAACTTATAAGATGATTCAAAATAAAATTCAAAGGAATAGCAAAAGATTGAGAGAAGTAGAGCATGTGAGAAGAGAATATGAAAAAAAAAGGGTTTCGATCAATGGTTTGAAAGGAATGTCATTTGGTTTGATAGATATCTAAAAAATATATATATAATATTTTATTATGATTTATATGAATTTTAATTTATTTTTTTTATAGATTTAATTATTAAATTTATGTTTCCATAATTTTTAGGATTTAAAATTTAATTTTATAGTTTTATTTTATTTCAAATGTTAGTATTGAAACTACAGAACCTATAAAGTTTTTTAGGGGAAGAAAAGCGTCATAAATTCATTGAATAGATAGACTATATATTTTATATAGTAATATTAGTCAATCCTTTATGCATATATATATAATAATAATAATAATAATAATACTATAAAAAAAATTGAATCTATGGATATAAAAAATATTATAAAAATTATGTAAAGTTATATTTTAAAAAATAACTACAATAAAATAGTCGCAATATTTTGTTATGTATCTAAAAATTTATGCAATTTATTTAAAAGAAATCCAAATTTCTAACTCCATGATTTTTAATGGTCCCCTTCAAGTTTGGATTGCGAGGGACAAGAAGTAGGGCGGGATCGCTATTCAGGGGTCGGGGTCGTGGTCCCGTCCCCCTTTAAGTTGAATTCTGACCACCGTTTCATATGGGTCCAAAGGGTTCTTTTTCCTCCTCATCATGTGGTTCCAAAAGAGTTCTTGCTTCCCTGTTGTTCCGTCGCATCATCAATCACTCACCTCACTACATATGCTCTCTCTTTCTTATGGACAAATGCCGCGTGGGCTGGGTGGATCCAAGACCAATCCCCTTGTCCCCTCCCTTTCTCTCCGAACGAACATGTAGCTTTTTGACGAAACCATTCACTCCTAGTGCCGGCCGGCCACCGTTGCGATCATGTGATTCCTTCCCTCTAGCTGCCAAACGAATGCACCACCGTTGCGATCATTGTGCTTGGCTCCATTACTTCGACTAATTTAGGACTCCAGTTCTCTCTCTCTCTCTCTCTCTCTCTCTCTCTCTCTGTGACGGCGCGCGCAAATACACATGCAAGTCTCAAGCTGAAGAAAAAAGAAAAAAAAAAAAACTTTAAATATCTCGAGAGAACAGCACAGCACTCAAGATCTGAACTTTGAGCCCTTACTTCCAAGTAGAGTGGTGTGACCACTAGGCTACAGTTGAATTCACAGTCTCCTAAATCTTTCGTATGACCAAATCTCCCACTATTTCTTGAAATAATAATAATAATATATTATTATATCATCTCTCCTTTCTAGATTAAACCTACTTGGCTGCTTGGAGTCAGGCCAGCTGCAACTAGCAATGCCTATCTCGGCTGTCTCATTAATCTAAAGCAGAGGCGAAGCAGGTCCTTAAAGTGGCCCATGGAGGGTAAAAATGGTCCCGAAACGATTTCGATTTCAATTTCAAACAGGAGCAGGAGGCCGAGAAGCCGGGACCAGTCAGCCAAGTGGGCCCTCGTTCAGCCCATTTGCTCTAAAACACATCTCAAGAGCCCAGATCCAGGCCCAAATGCTCTCAGCTTGACTCGAGGTTCTAAACCTATAAAAAGCACCCACATTTCTCTCTCTCTCTCTCTCTCTCTGTGTTCCTTTTCTTTTTTTTTTTTTTATTATTCTTTTTCGATTACAAGGGGGGAAAAACTCAGTAGATAAAAACGGATGGACTATGAACTGTAAAGCACCAGTTCAAATCGGTCCTTCAGTCGGGACAGGCACCGAGAGTAATGGAAGCAGCGCAATTCCTTTTCAAATCGTAGCAAGTTGGGACCGTTGATGACGTAGACGGATCATGCTTAATAAATTCTCTCGTCCTTGAGAGTAGAGGTGCGAGCACCGCCAACTATTGTTACACGGATCGATGATCTCTTCCTTCCATCTCCCGAGAGACACTCCACTGCTCGGTTTCAACCCCCCAGTCCCCTTGGCCTCATCCCAAGTGCGGGGTGTTGTCACAGTATAGGTACAGCTTGGCTATGCTCAACCACTCCCATATAGGATGGGACATGTGTTACTCGCACAACCATGAGATCCATCTTCATGAGTAGTGCCTTTCAGAGCTTGACTGAAGATTGATCATCCAATATTTGACATAGCTGGTGCACTTGCTCCAACTTTCGATTGCTAGGCAGGGATTGCACCTCTGAATGTGATAGAGATATGGGCATGAAAAAAACTATACAACCGTGTTATTAAATATTAAATAGCAAGTTATGCTAAATAGTATAGATTAAAAAAAAAATAGAAGCAAGAAGTCCAAATATGCTGAGCAGAATTAAAAGAATAATAAGTAATTTTTATTTATAATTAAGATAATAAAATATATAAAATAAATAAAGTTTGAAAGGTATGCAGTAAAGTACTATTTTTAAAATCATATATATATATAAAAATTATCCATTACAATAGCTTTAAAGGTATAAATCAAAATTCGTTCTTCAAAAACAACCTCTTCACGAATAGAAAGAATTGGTTCAGATCATGTTACTAAATGCTGCAATAATATAAAGAAAAATTAAAAATAGGTTAAAAAGCCTTTAATGATTTTCTTCAAATCAATGTATCTATATTCCGTTTTTGCTTCTGCACTTGGAGAGAGAGAGAGAGAGAGAGAGAGAGAGAGAGAGAGAGAGAGAGAGAGATGAGAAAAAAAAAAAAATAAATTTGGACAAATGTACATTTCTCACAACATCCAGCTGTTACCATGCATCCCAGGTTACAGAGGATGCATGATTCCGGAAATAAAGTCACGTATGACGCGTGATGAGGGCAACGGAAAAGGAAAATAATACATAAAAAAAGGAAGACTTGATTCGCAGCCATTGCTGGCGCGCGATGGGAAGAAATCAGGAAAGAAAGGACTAGCGCCAGCTAGCCATCCTTTCTTTCCCTTATTATTATTATTTTTCTTTTTAAAGCTTTAAAATATCTAATAATTCCCCATAAAATTTATAATAATAATAATAATAATATAAATATAAATAAATAAAGATGTAAGTAAGCAACTATGCATCATGCTACGTATCTTAAGATTTGAATTTATACTTTGTTACGATTGTATTAGAATGAGGATACATAATGGATTGGATCTTAAATCATATTCTTTCATTAATTTTTTACAATCATGCACATAGTAGGAGAAGTACATTGATCTTTTAAGCAGAATAGCATTATTATGGTCATGCATTGACCTTGATTCTCATGAGAGTTATCAAGAATTCGCTCAATTCCCATAATCGCGGCCTCACGATGGCTCTCACTTAAGTGAGTCCTTAAAAAATACTAGCGATAGAGCACATCTGACAAAACATATTATCTTGGACCCATTAAGAGCTAAATTCAATCTAATCATCGTATGGAATACTTTAGCATAGGGATAGGAGTTACAACTTCAAAATTTGTACTTCTCACAATGCTACTTAGCACTTTATTAGTGCCTTTTGGACCTTCTTCATGATAACCTAATCATAAAGGTAGGGGTTCATATTGATGACCATCTTATAGGCTTTAACATCATTCTCCTCAATGATTCAATTATAACAGCCTTTGAAAGGCCTTTAGTTAATTGATTGGTTAAATTCTTTTATGATCTCATAAAATTTAATGAAATTATTTTACCATACATACTCTTAACAGGTTTACATCTCATCAACATATGTCTATTCATTTTTTTATTCAAATTTTCTTCGTTAACCAATTCTATTACAATTCTAAAATCACAATGAATGGAAATAGAAGGCGCCAATTCTATTACAATTCTAAAATCACAATGAATGGAAATAGAAGGCGATACTGTAGAATTAAAAGGTAACTGTGATAATGAACCTCAAAGCTATCTAGCTTTTAGGCATGTAGTGTCAAGTGTAATTAATTCAGATTCCATGGTATTACAAACTATTATAGTTTATTTATAAGAACTCTAGGCAATGGCAGCACCATCCAAAAAGAAGACATAACCAGAGGTAGATTTTACATTGAGAAAATTAGTGACTCAATTGGCATCATTGTATCCCTCGATCACACTAGGGAATCCATAATAGACCAAAGAAAGATCAGAGCTATTCTTAAGATACCGAAAAATCCTAGCTAGGGCAATCCAATGTTCTTCATTAGGATTACAGGTATACCTACTCAATCTACCTACAGCATAAGAGTTATTAGGACGAGCATGATTTGCCACATACCTTAATAATTCTATTTGTTGGGTATACTCATACTGCCTCATGAGTTCACCTTAGTTTTTAATTAGGTGTACACTAGGATCATATGGAGTGGCGACAAGTTTAAGATTAGAATACTTAAATTTATCTAGCATTTTTTTAATAAAATAAGAAAGGCTCAAAGCAATAGAGTTTTGATTCCTAATCAGTTTCATGCCAAGAATGACATCAACCTGACCCAAATCCTTCATATCAAAAGCACTAGAAATATAGTTCTTAATATCTTTTATTCAATCAAGAAAAGTACCAAAAATAAAAATATCATCAATATAAAGAAACTAGTTTCATATTTTTTTAAATAAAGACATTTGTCAAAATCATTGAATTGAAAGTTAAAAGCCAAAGATAAAACAACTCTGTCAAATTTCATATACCATTATTTAGGGGCTTACTTTAAACTATAAAGTGATTTCATTAATTTATAAACTTTATTTTCTTGACCTTTTACTACAAAACCTTCAGGTTGTTCAATACAATTTTTTTTCTAAATTTTTATTTAGAAAAGCTATTTTTATATCCATTTAATGAATTATTAGGTTATAAATAGAAGATAAGGCTATAAAAGTTCTTATAGTAGTAAAACTACTAACCGGCGCATAAATATTAAAGTATCAAATTTTTTTTTTTGAGAAAAATATTTTATTATTAATTTAGCTTTATATCAATAGTACCATGGGGTCTAAATTTCTTTTTAAAAATCTACTTACAATTAATAGCTTTATTTTCTAAAGGCAAATTAGTTAAAATCTATGATTTATTTTGCAAAATGCTTTCAATTTCACTATCAACAGCTTGCTTCTAATATGGAGCATCATCAGAAGACATGGCATTAGCATAGTTGGAAAGATTACCTTCAATAAGAAAAAAATAAAAATCAGTACCAAAATCCTTTTGAAATCTCAAACTTCTTGTTGATTCAGTTTTTGTATTAAGCATAAAAGGAATAGAAGAGGAAGAAGGAGAAGAAATGATAGGTTGAGAGAAAGTCTTATTTTTGAAAGGAAAGATATTCTCAAAATAACTTGCATCTCTAACTTCAATTATTCAAAATAACTTGCATTTCTAACTTCAATTATTGTAGTGCTAGAAATTTCACTTATTTCCAAGTTGATTACTAGGAATTTATAGGCATTGCTATTTAAGGCATGCAATATAAATACAACATTAATAGTTTTGGGTATAATCTTTCTATATTTGGGTTTTGAAACACAAACTTTAGATAGGCATGTCGATACTTTTAGAAAGTTTAGCTTAGGAGTCTACCTTTTCAAAGTTCGTAAGGGGTTTTGTCACTATCCCTAAAAGGTATATGATCAAGAATGACGCAAGTAGAAAAGAGGACTTCTCCTTACAAGCTCTTAGGAAAGCTAGAACTAATTAGCATGATATTTACCATGTTCATGAGAGTTTGATTTTTTCGCTCTGCAACACCATTTGGTTGTGATGAATAACGAGCAGTGATCTTATGTACAATATTGTGCTCCACACAAAATAAGGTCATAATTGATAAAGTGTACTCGCCACCTCAATTAGACCTAAAGATTTAAATTTTCTTTTCTAATTGATTTTCTAAGGATTTTAAATTTTTTTCTAATTTAGCTTTATAGATTTTTAATCTATCTAGAACTTCATCCTTAGTTTTGAGAAGAAAACAGTAACCAAATCGAGAGAATTCATCAATGAAGATAATAAAGTAGCAGTTACACATCTAGTTGGAGTTCTAGTGAAGTCACAAACATCCTTAATTTTAATTTCGCTTAGCATATTTTAACTTCATATTTTTGTTCTTTCATTTTATCGCTTTAATCATTGTTTAGAATTCTATTTTCTTTTAATCTACTATTTAGCATACTTCTACTTAATTTTTATTAATAATTTTAGAACTCTAAATGGTTATCGTACAGATTATTCATCACGGTAGTTTTTAGGATATAATCCGAAGTTTGTTCTTAAAAAAAAACTCCTCCAAGAGATAGAAGGTAAGTAAAACCCTTTGCTCAAAACGACGAACATGACATGCAGGAAGAAAACCTTAAAAGAAAGCACAAGCAGCAAGAAATCATCTGTGGAAGGTGAGCTCATGTGCTGTCAAAGGTCCGCCATGCTAGACTACCACTTAACAGAGCACAAAGCACATTTGTATGATCGAGTCATCGCTCGACTCACCACATGGTAAAGAGCCTCCAGCACTGTCAGCTAAAATAAAACATAAAGAAAGAACAGAGGAAAAGGAATGTTTTGCCGCATAGGAAGAGCTCGGGAGGAAGATGATTCTCAGGGTGCTAATTGGTGATCATTTGTCGATCAAGACTGGCTTAGTAGGATTGCCCATGAGAAGAGTTACGAGTGGGCATGAGGTAAGTGGCCCATAGCTGGCTTAGAAAATTTTAAGACTTAAATCAAAATATTCTTGTTAAATTTTAGGGTCTTCAATAAATAATTTATTACATAAATTTGAATAAAAAATAAAATACTTACTTGATGCGAAACTCATCATGCTCGCAGTAATTTGTTACATAAACTCGAATAAAAAATAAAATACTTACTTGATGCGGAACTCATCATACTCGTAATAATTTGTTACATAAACTTGAATAAAAAATAATATACTTACTTGATGCGAAACTCATCATACTCGTAGTAATTTGTTACATAAACTCGAATAAAAAATAAAATACTTACTTGATGCGGAACTCATCATACTCGTAATAATTTGTTACATAAACTCGAATAAAAAATAAAATACTTACTTGATGCAGAACTCATCATACTCGTAGTAATTTGTTACATAAACTTGAGTAAAAAATAAAATACTTACTTGATGCGGAACTCATCATACTCGTAGATAGACTAGAATCTGATAGGGTTTTGATAGTCTCTTTTGTAAACAAAAACAACTGGTTTTCTCTTTCTTAACCTTATCTCTTCCAAAGCAGATAACTCGATAAATTTTTAAAAAACTACTTCCTTATCAGGTGGAGAGAGGACCAATTATATATAGATAACTTGGCTTAAACTTTTGGACCATAACTAATACCCGATCGCAGCGGAAAAGATACCCGATCGCAGCGGAAAAGACAGTGGCCCTTCACCTTCCGCATACAAAGTACGGATTGGAAAGAGGCAACAACTCTTCCCCAAATATATCTAACATTCTCCTACTTGGTCCACTAGTTTATGACATTAAAATTTAATAGTGTAAACATTAGACGCGCATAATTAAATTTCATAATGCCATACTTTTATCATGATTGACTTTAACATAATAAATTACATAATAAGAGTTATGGCGGTCATACACGTTTCAATTGCATACTCCCTTCCATATACTACTATATTAGCAACTTATCACGTTAAGTCACACAATTTATATATTTTAATGTCCACTTAGTTGTCTTAAAGACACATTGATTTTCTTGTTCAAAACATTAAGCGTATACAAGCATAAGGAACAAGAAATAATTTTATAAAACCAGAAACGTATCATATTAATGAGCTCAAGAGTGTCATAACATCATCATAATCAATCTTCAATACAATCAAGACCCATTTTATGTACATGTTCTTTAAATGTTTTTGGTTGTAAACCTTTAGTTAAAGGATCTGCAATCATGAGATCCGTTCTAATATGTTCAATACACACTCTTTATTTCTGAACCTTCTCCTTGACAGTAAAGTACTTTATTTCCATATGTTTAGCACCTCTGTAATATTTGTCATTTTTGGAGAAAAAAACTACTGCGAAATTATCACAATAAATTTTCAGCGGCTTGGTAATGGTATCGATAACCCCAAGTCCTGAAATAAAGTTTCGCAGCCATAATGCGTGAATTGTAGCTTCATAACAGGTTACAAACTCTACTTCCATAGTGGATGAGGCAATGATAGATTGTTTGGCACTTTTCCATGAAATTGCCCATTCTCCTAATAGGAACAGATAGCCAAATGTTGGCTTTCTACTGTCAACACAATCAGCAAAATCTGAATCTGAATATCCAATCACTTCCAACTGATCAGACCTTCTAAATGTGAGCATATAATCCTTAGTTCCTTAAAGGTATCTCATCATTTTCTTTGCAGCTTTCCAATGATCAATACCAGGGTTACTCTGATATCGACCCAACATTCCAATCGTGAAGCTAATATCTGGTCTTGTGCAAGTTTGCAAATACATTAAGCTACCCACAGCAGAAGCATATGGAATAGATTCTATTTTCTTACGTTCCACATCATTCTTTGGAGATTGCATAAGACCAAATTTATCCCCTTTTTGTATTGGGACAACACCTGCTGAACAGTTGTTCATATTAAATCTCTCAAGAATTTTCTTGATGTAAGCTTTCTGAGACAATCCTACCAATCCATGTGATTTCTTTGTAAATATTGAAATTCCAATCACATAAGATGCCTCTCCCATATTTTTCATCTTAAAATTCTTAAAGAGAAAAATTTTAGTCTCATACAAGATGCTTAAATCATTAGCAGCAAGCAAAATATCAACATATAGAACCAAAAATATAAACTTACTTTTACAAATCTTTCGATAAATGCACCGATCAACGATATTTTCATGAAAACCAAAAGATGTAATAGTATCATTGAACTTAAGATACCATTGTCTGGAAGCTTGTTTAAGTCCATATATTGATTTCTTAAGTTTACACACCATATGATCCTTTCTTTCCATAAAAAAACCTTCAGGTTAATCCATATAAATTTCTTCCTTTATATCCCCATTAAGAAAGGCTGTTTTCACATCCATTTGATGTAACTCTAAATCATATTGAGCTACCAAAGCCATAATGATCCTTAATGAATCTTTCTTTGAAACCGCTGAAAATGTCTCTTTATAATCAATGCCATCCTTCTGAGTATATCCCTTGACGACAAGTCTAGCTTTAAAACGTTTGATATTGCCATTCATGTCATGTTTGGTCTTAAAAACCCACTTACATCCAATTCGTTTAGAATCTTCTGGCAATTCAACAAGATCCCAAACATTGTTTTCAGCCATTGATTTTAACTCATCCTTCATAGCATTAATCCATTTATCAGACTTGTCACTGTTAATGGCTTGTGAAAATGAAACAGGATCTTCATCAATGCCACAATCAAAATCTAACTCTTGCAAATAAACCAAATAATCATTTGAAATAACTGATTTTCTTATCCTTATAGGTTTACTTAAAGCTATTTCACATGGTTCATTTCTGTCAGCTACTAATAGGTTAGGCTCTTCATAGGGTACTTGTTCATTCAAACATTGTTCATTATTGTTTTGTTCTTACAATTCTGGAACAAAGTATGAAATAATTGTGGATGCAGGAACATTTATGGGTAATGAAACATTAACCCTTACTTCATTGATATCCACAATCTATTTGTCAGCACTCCCACTAACTTCATCATTCTCAATGAATTTGGCATTGCCTGTTTCAATAATTCTAGAACTATGGTTTGGATAATAAAACCTGTACCTTTTGGATTTCTCTGGGTAACCAATAAAGTAACCACTGACAGTTTGAGAATCCAATTTCTTTTCATATGGATTATAGACTCGTGCTTCTGCTGGATAACCCCAAACATGCAGGTGTCTTAAACTAGGTTTCCTTCCAGTCCATAACTCAAAAGGAGTTTTAGAAACTACCTTACTAGGAATCCTATTCAGTAAATATACTGCAGTTCTAAGGGCATATGTCCACAAGGATTTGGGTAATGAGGAATTACTTATCATAGTCCTAACCATATCCATTAATGTTCTATTTCGTCTTTCTGTCACACCATTTTGTTGAGGTATACCTGGCATAGTATACTGTGCATATATGCCATGTCTTTCAAGGAACTTTGCAAATGGACCTGGATTTTGCCCTGATTCATCATACTTTCTATAATACTCACCACCTCTATCTGATCTTACTATTTTACTTTTTTGTCCAGTTGCCTTTCAACCTCTTTAGTAAATGCCTTAAGGACATTTACAGCTTGAGATTTTTCTTTAAGCAAATAGACATATCCATAACGTGAAAAATCATCTATAAAGGTAATAAAAAACTTTTCTCCACCAAAAGATGGAGTATCAAAAGGTCCACATATATCAGTGTGTATAATCTCAAGAAGCTGAGTACTTCTTGTAGCTCCTTTCTTGTTATGTTTGGTGTGCTTTCCCTTAATGCAATTTACACATAATTCAAGATCAGTAAAATTTAGATTTGGTAGAATTTCATTCTTTACTAATCTTTGTAGTCTTTCCTTGGATACATGACCCAAACATTTATGCCACAAGTAAGCAGAGTTGTCATTTGCCATACTACGTTTAATTCCAATATTTTGATGAACATGCATCAGGGATGCAGAAAAATTATCATCAAGTTTCAATTTATATAAATCATCCATAAGAATTTTAGAACTAATAAAGGAACCATTTTTATTAAATAAATTGAAACATCCTTTTTCAATCTTAAAACTAAACCCATTAGCATCAAGTTTCGATACAGAAACCAAATTTCTAGAAAGTGAAGGGACATAGAGAGTTTGTAGTAGATTCAGGTGATGCCCGGTATCTAAAGTAAGACGATAAGTTCCTATGCCTTTAATTGGGGCCTTCTCTCGGTTCTTTATGAACAGGAAGTTCTCATTTGGGTTTATGCTCTGAATTGTAAGGAATCCCTTTCTTTTTGAACCAAGCTTTTCATTTCAGACAATCTTTCCGATAATATCCTTCTTTCTTACATAAGCGACATTTATCTTTCTTCCTTTCCTTCTTATCATTATCAACAACCTGTGTTACTTTATTGGGTGTTTTTTTCTTAAATTTCTTGGATTTTGTTTTAATAACTTTACCAGCTCCTTGACCCACTCCTTGACCCACTAGATGTATTGAATGAACCCCTTGTGCTTTTAATCTCGTTTCCTCTTGAGTAAGCTTACTGGCCAATTCATTAACATCCCACTTATCCTTAATAGTATTATAGTTAATTTGAAAAGGCCCATACTCTTGAGGTAATGAGTTCATAATGAATTGTATCAGAAAGGAATCATCCACAGTCATTCCCAGGGTCCTAAGTCTTGCTGCAATATTAGTCATATTAAGGACATGTTGCTGCATACTTCGTGTCCCATCATACTTTATGGTCGTGAGTTCAGCCATTAGTGTCCCTGCAAGTGACTTATCAGCGGAACGAAAGCGCTCTTCCATAAACTTGAGATATTCTTTAGTAGTTACACTTTCTGGAAGAGTAGACTTAATGTTATTGGCAATTGTCATTCGCATGAAACTAAGACATAATCTATTAGATCCATCCCATGCTTTATGTTTTAACATCTCTACCTCACTGCTCGTATCAGTAATGTCAGTAGGCTTTTCTTCTATTAGTACCGAGTCAAGATCCAAGACACCTAAATGAAAATTGACTTGCTCATGCCACTCAAAGAATTTTAAACCATTAAAAATAATAACAGCAGAAGCATGTGAATGCAGAGAAACAACTGCAAAAAATTATATATATATAAATGCTCACAAATTTAGATAATATATATTGTAGATTTTCTTTGGGTAAACACAACAATATATATACATCATCATCGTAAACCTTATCAAATATATATATAGTATCTTTGGATATCCACATTATTTGATAAGAGAATATTAGATTTCCTCCTTTATGTATGTTAGTTAAAGAATATCAATCCACCTTTGGGCAAATTCTTAATTTCTAACAACCAACAAATCATTATGATTTAAACAATAGCATTCTATAAAATTTCATAAATTATATGACTGAATATAAACTAGTTTGGCCACTTTGGTGACTAACTAACTAATTTAATCTTAATGCCATATAACTAAAAAATTTCATAAATTATATGACTGAATATAAACTAATTTGGCCACTTTGGTGACTAACTAACTAATTTAATCTTGATGCCATATAACTAAAAAATTTTATAAATTATATTAAAAAATCTCTTTATAGAAGTGATATTTTATAACTGAGACTCGGATGGATTGGATGTTGCCTGACTAGCAGGAGGTTGTGAGCCTGCTGGAAGCGCACATAATTATGTTTCTATTTCAAGAAATGAACAGGATTGATGATGCACCCAACGAGAAATAGTTAACCCAATCTGGTTGATGACATGAATCCTCATAAATTTAAAGAGAGCCCCGATACGGCATCGAATGCCAAAGTTGGAGGTGGAGGACATCAATTAAAGAGAGAGACCATGCTCCTAAATATATTTTAATGGCCAACAATACAACCAGTCAAAACTTAAAAGTTCACCGTCGCAAAAATTAATCAATCATAATATATGAACAAATTATTTATTTTAAAAACTCTGGCTCTGATATCACTTTGTTAAATTTTAGGGTCTTCAATAAATAATTTGTTACATAAACTCGAATAAAAAATAAAATACTTACTTGATGCGGAACTTATCATACTCGTAGTAATTTGTTACATAAACTTGAATAAAAATAAAATACTTACTTGATGCGGAACTCATCATACTCGTAGTAATTTGTTACATAAACTCGAATAAAAAATAAAATACTTACTTGATGCGGAACTCATCATACTCGTAGTAATTTGTTACATAAATTCGAATAAAAAATAAAATACTTACTTGATGCAGAACTCATCATACTCGTAGATAGACTGGAATCTGATAGGGTTTTGATAGTCTATTCTGTAAACAAAAACAACTGATTTTCTCTCTCTTAACCTTATTTCTTCCGAAGCAGATAACTCAATGAATTTTTAAAAAACTACTTCCTTATGGAGAGAGGACTAATTATATATAGATAACTTTTAATCTGGTACTTCCATCAAATACCAAACTTCATGGCTTAAACTTTTGGACCATAACTAACACCCGATCGCAGCGGAAAAGACACCAGATCGTAACGAAAAAGATGGTGGCCCTTCGCCTTCCGCATACGAAGTATGGATTGGAAAGAGGCAACGACTCTTCCCTAAACATATATAACAATTCTAGCTCATAGGATTAGAACAAATTAGTTTTTTTTTAAAGACCCATTCAAATTTCAAACTAAATTTGAGCTTTAAAAAAATAGATCTAATTCAAAAATTTATTAATTTAAAATAATTTTTGTTAAATATATTAGAAGAAAGCCGAACATCAATTCTTATGATTAGAAGGTAAACAGCTCAACCATCCAATCAGTGTGTCGAGCCTTCAAACATGTGGATCAGACTTAGTCCAGTTATATTTAACTCAAGCTTAAACTTAATTTATTTATAATATTTTATATTTATTTATTTAATTAATTAATTTATTAACAAATTAATTAATATAATTTTAAAATTTAAATATAAATTAATAAGCAGCAGATAAAGTTTTTTTTTTTTTTTTTTTATTCATCCAAGTACTTATGAATGGAAGAGTTAATACCAGCAGGCTTCACCGTTTTTCACACCCTCGTGAAACGAGGCACGTTGCACATGGCGCAAGAGTGACGTCACGCCTTCCAACCGCGAGGCCCAGGGTCAATCGTAAATATTAGTGGGTATAATCGGGGCCCAAGTCCATCTTCTTCTATTTTCATAGAAATCTCCGATTAAAACCTGAATCATCTTTGATCTCAAAGAATAAGCAACCACCACCTTCATCTTCTGCCAATTTGTTTGTTTGAACCATCAATTCCCATCCGTCTTCTTTTCTCACATCGTCCTTCCCTATATAACTTAAAAAAAAAAAAAAAAATTCAACTCATTTTATATTTAATATAATGTATTATTAATAATAATTTTAATTGTATTTAAATATATTTAAATTAAGATTTAATTATTTTTTAATAAAATTTATGTATTTAAAAAATAAAAAATTTTAAAAAAAATGAAATAATATTAAAATTTATATGAATTCAAAAGTAAAAAAAAATAAAGAAGATGATCGATCTGTCTGGGCTACTCAAATGTAGCTCAGCTATATTATTATATATCTTAAAATTTTTAAATACTTAATACAGCATTAATAATTAATAATTAAAGCAAAAGAACAAAGTAAGGAGGAGCCCGAGCGTGCCCAGAGAGTAAAGCCACGCCCCTCCATTGAACCGCGCCCGGAGTGCTTCCGGGTGTTCTGTTCCTTCTTTCTCCTCTGGTACTGAAAAAAGAGGAAAAAAAATATAAAAGAGGGAAAAAAAGAAAACACTCTCCGAAGGAGCTAAGAGAGAAAGAGAGAGAGAGGAACGGTGGAGTGCTCCATTTGAGATTGGATGAAAAGGTCACGAATTTCTGAGGGACCGAGCTGGATGTCCCGCGCCAGCCGAGTGCTCCCTCTGAGGAAAGAGCATGGAGAATCGGGGATATAGGCAGCCGTTCTCCTCCACCGTCCCCCTTTTTCTCTTCTCCGTGGAGGAAGGATTTTGAGGCGGGATTTCGAAATGTACCTCGTTTCGAGCGATTTCGTCGCTCACTTGTAGATTCGAAGCGGAAAGGTGAGATCTTTGACGGCTCTTCCCCCGGATTTCTTCTCCGGGATTGAGCCACAGATCGTGCTATGCTAGAGATTGGTCGACTCTTCTACTTGAGGGAAGGAAAGATAGTTGTGGGGTTATTTTTGGCGATCTTGGGCGGAAGAACAAGAGCCATGTCGAACTAGATCAGCCAAAGGAGCAAAGGGAAAGAAGCAGGATTTTATGTTTATCAGAAAAGGAGAGATCTTGGGGACTTCGAGCTCGTTCCCTATGAGAAAGAAGAGCAAAAACAGAGAAGTTCTGGAAATCTCTCTTCCCCGACTCCAGGAGCCATCTAACTCGGGAGAAACGAACCCGCAACCAGGGAAAGCAGCCGGGGAGGGCGTCCTCGAAATCACAGGAGGAACCGAACCGAGGAGGAGGACTCTAGCCAACGGAAACGGGTCTCCAGGAGTTCCGGTGGCGCAGCCCAGAGTCGCTCCTCGGACCAAGCTCGAGACCAGCGGCGATTCGCTCGCTTGGATGCTCTCTCATTTACTGCAGAGCATCCTCTCGTCTATGAATCCGGCTGGACTCGGAGAGGAGGCGCCTTTCCGGAGGAGAAGAGATACGGCGATGGCGAAGAAGGGGAAGGCAAGCCAGGGGAGGAGAAATCCAGGACGAATTTGGAGGCTCGCGATGTTTTCGTCCCTGGCGCTGAACCTGGCCCTGGTAACCGTGCTCGTGGTGCTTCTATATAAGGGCCGCGACAAAGGGCAGGGGAGATGCGCGGCCGGCGCGGCGGAGGAGACGAAGGTGGTCGCGGCGCCGCCGCCGATGGTGCAGGATATGGAAGACATGACCGCGGGGCAGGAGATCGCCGTCAGCTCGACCAGCGGCATGCGGCCCGTCTCCAGGGACTCCGTCATTAACCTTGACCAGTGAGTGCCGTCACCGCCCTCTCGCCTTCCTGTTTTTTCGTTTCTCTTTCTATTGTTTTGTGGCCGGATCCCGTCACCGATGCCAGGCGACGGTGACGGGATCACGCTTGTGATGTCTCGCGGGTGCCGGTGAGAGGCTAGCGAGCGCTGCAGGCTAGCAGTTAAAAATAAGACGGGCGCTCCGGCTTGTTCATGGTTACCATCGCGGCCGTGGAATCGAAATCAGACCAGTGTTGGTGGGGCCCCCAGCTTCATGGTCTCTCTCTCTCTCTCTCTCTCTCTCTCTCTCTCGAGTGGGCATCAATGAAGCTCTTTGTGACGGTTGGAGCAGTTATTGCACCTTCCGACGAAGGAGAAAAAAAAAAAAAAAAAAATCTATACAAGGGTGTTATTAAAAGCCATTTTCGTAAAAATAGATGGGCCGGTTACCAAGTTGATGATTCCCTTGTCCGTCCATACGTTAACCTGTGGCAGCGGTTGCTCAGATCATAATATTGATGATTTTCGAATTAACAAAAGAGCTCTCCAAACTGTCGCTGTTTTGTTCTTGACCATCCGATTCTCTTGGTAACTCTTTTTTAAGGCGTTGATAAGAGTATCCAGTTATTCATAAATTCGATAATTTATTTATTTTATTTTTTTTAAGGTAAGAATTCAATAGTTTAATTGTGAGGTGTTCAAGTTCTACATAAATCGATGATGCCATGTCGTACCGTTAATCGTGGGGTTTTTTCTTGGTGCTTTTTTTTTTTGATTTTGATTTTGATTTTGATTTTGATTTTTGTTCTGAATTGGTTTGTATTGTTCCTGGACGCCGAGCTTGATGCTATGATTCAAATTAATGTAAACTTGGACGCAGTGGAGACCCGACCATGTTCGAGTCATTTTGGAAGGGGATTGGGGACCGAGGCGACATCGTAATTCCGGCATGGCAAACCATGAGCTACTTCTCAGATGCGACCAACGTATGCTGGTTTCTCGAGCCCGAGTTTGCCCAAGAGGTCCGCCGCCTCCACAGCCTCATAGGCAACGCCGTGACAGAGGACCGGAGCATCATCGTCGGTACTGGGTCGACCCAGCTCTTCCAGGCTGCACTCTATGCTCTGTCTCCCACCAACACCTCTGAGCCCATAAACGTTGTCTCTGCCGTCCCTTACTACTCGGTGAGTTCTTTACATGGATGGGAGTATGAGAGGATTTTTACCATTTTTGCTTCTTGAAACAGTATTTAGATACAGTAGCTGCTCCATTAAAGTACTCCTTTTTGCTTCTTTGAGTTATTATTGGTAGTCTCCTTAGTTGGCTGGCGGTGTCGCTGTCATGTCATTCCTTGTTTATAAATGAGATATGGACATGATATAGATATAAAGATGGTGGTCCTAATTCTTAATATACTGCATCTTTCCTGGCCCTCCCTGATTCTTCCATCATCTCTCTCTCTCTCTCTCTCTCTCTGCGCATGTGAAGCTTAGTGGTGAAGAATAGACAAAAAAGCATCAGTTAGAACTTTGTCTTTTAATTGAAGTTAATTTTTACTTATCATGTTTTGCCTTTCACTTATGCTTGTAATTTTGGTTTGCATTTGGTCTTTTATTGGAGTTACTCATGTTGTTATGTCACTCATATCTGTGAGGGTTAAACAAGTCAATGTCATGGGTGCTGAGCATGTTGCTGGGTAACATGACCCACCAAATGCGTGTTTCCTGGTTCTATGGGATACATATGATGCGATTTGTATTTCAATTCACATGAATCATCTAATTAATGCATTTCTACTGGAGACTAACCATGATGTGCACATTACGGTGTTCCTAGCAAATTATGTTTAATTTATATAGCCTGATTAAGTAGAGATTAGACGGGCATAAATCAAATGCCGGATTGGCTTTCCATAGTCCAGTGTGTCCACAAACTGCATTGGTCAAAGCAACCGAGAGGAGAATTTCCCCCTTCTTTAGGCTAGGTGTGGGAGCTTGTTTCTCATGAAAGTTTCTGATCCTTGTTTAATGCACCAAGCTTTATCTGGCACTTGCAGTTTTTATCACCACATTTCTTTCTTGTCCTATCTACTATCTGATTTATTTCTGATAGGCACCACTCTGATGTGCACTATTGCTGCGAGTACTATAATCCGATCGAGTTGATCTTTGTAATGTTCCTGATGATTTATTTTCTTGATAAGCAGTATAAGCTTAGAAGGCTCTGTTGTTATGGACTGAGTGGTAGGTAGGAATGCAATCTGAAGTTGGCTTGCTTCTCAATTGCAGTCATACCCAGCAGTGACAGACTACCTTCGGTCGGGGCTTTTCCGGTGGGCCGGGGATGCCTATGCATATAAGGGTGACAAATACATTGAGCTGGTCTGTTCCCCCAACAACCCCGATGGCTCGATCAGGGAGGCTGTGCTGCTAAGTTCTGAGGCTGGAAAGACAATCCATGACTTGGCCTACTATTGGCCTCAATACACTCCCATCAGAGGTCGAGCAGACCATGACATTATGCTCTTCACAATCTCGAAAAGCACTGGCCATGCCGGAACTCGACTTGGGTACCTATCCCACTTCCCTGTTTATTTACCATAGGGTCATCATGGTTAAAACTCACTAGTTTGATGCTCTTTTTAATGAGTTGAAGTTTACCACTTGAGATGGTCTCTGGCAAGCAGGTGGGCTATAGTGAAGGACAAAGATGTTGCTAAGAAGATGGTCAAGTTCATAGAGCTGAATACTATTGGAGTGTCCAAGGACTCACAACTCCGAGCAGCAAAGATTCTTAAAGTGGTCTCGGATGGTTATGAACTCCCTAACACTGAGAACGCAAACAAGCTCTTTGACTATGGTCGACGTCTAATGACCATGCGGTGGCAGAAATTGCGAGAAGCTGTCAAAGCCTCGGGCATCTTCAGCCTACCTGAGTTCCCCTCTGGCACCTGCAAGTTCACTGGAGAGTGGACTGGAACCAACCCAGGTATGCAACTTTAGCCTTTGTATACTTTTTTTTTTTTTTCCTTCCAATGATTAAAACTGGAATGCTGAATTAGTTTGGGATTTCATAAATACCTCGTCAACCAGTTTGCTTCCTTCCATGTGAAGTTTTTTTTTTTTTTTCTTTTAATGGAAAGTGAGGAAAGAGAGTTTCCCCACAAATTTTATTAGATCAAGTAAAGTTACAAGGAATTCAATGAGGTAGGGAAGGAGGAAGAGACTCCAAAGACTTTCCAGAACAAAGGTTACCCTAGCAAGTGAATGTAGCCATAGATATATGTGAAGTAAAGAATAATAAACTCTCCCCACTGGTTGTAGAGATAAGCTTGGAAGAATTCAAAGTGGCATGAGCACCCACAAGTAAAAAAAAATATAAACACTGATGCCTTTGGTCTCATCAGTGTTGACGATTTGATGTGCATTGCTGTTAAAAGTAGCCTGGCAAGACAGGTAGGTATCTTTTGTAAAATAATCCAAGGAATGCGGTGCCTTTGAGATATATCATTACCTTTTTATGGGACATTGAAATGGAATAATCTATTCTGTATGTTGGATTTCCATATCTTAGTCTTGCTTTGCTTTAGTACAATGATGAGTTATTGCTTTGGATGGCATAATTCTTATTTTATTTTATTTTTTTATGCTATCAAAGATCTTCTCACTGTCTTAAAACTTGGTGTTTGCATGAAGGTCTAGACGTTACTCAATTTTACCACATAAAACTAATCATGACTGGACTCTCTTTAGTAGCATTGATAGAAGAATAGAAACTAAAGTTGCTCGTGTTTGATCTGAAGTTATTTTCTCGTCTTTCTTTCTTGTTGGCCATGTGTAGCTTTTGCATGGCTGAAGTGCGAAAAGGACGGGGTGGAAGATTGCGAGAGCTTCCTAAGGAGCCATGGAATACTCACTAGGAGCGGTAGGCACTTCGGAGTGGAGCCGAAATACGTGCGGATTAGCATGTTGGATCGGGACGAGACATTCGAACTTTTCATTGAACGGCTGTCATCCCTTAACTGAGGCATCTCCTCCTTTTTTTTTTTTTTTTTTTTGGTTTACCCATCAGAAAAATTCTTCAAGGGGATTAAGATCCATTTTTTGTAGCGCTCATTGCTTCCCCACCTTAAGTCCTGCTTTAATCTTCTTCAAGACATATATAAATTTTCCTCACCATAAGTTGCTGTTGTTATTGTTGTTTTTCTTTTCTTTTCTTTTTTTTTTTTTTTTGGCTTTTCATGTTTCCTTGCTAATATATATATATATATATATATAATTTCTAGTTCATGTGTATGATGTTATATTTTATAATGGAGCCTTGATGGCCTAACAGTTAGTGGGCCACCTACTGCTGGTGTCTTTTGTGAAAGCGGACGCAAGCAATGAAGATTGAAGACGGTCTGTTGCTCGCACCATACTGATTCAGGACCAACGCCATGGAGAAGGGTGAAGGAAGTTGCAATTGTTTACAGAGTTTTTTCTTTTTTCTTTTTTCTTTGTTAAAAAGAAATGTTTAAATAGCTCCATTTGCAATTGAAATTTTATGCTGTCAATAAGTAAAGTCATAGATCAATGAATTTTTAAAAGCATAACTAGACTTGATAGTAATTACTGTTGTAAATTTTCCTCAATCCCTGCTGGAAAGGCTAGACATTCTAATAATATTCTTCATTTCTGTATTTAGAAATTTCTAAGAGCTTCTTTTGTATTTGAGATCCTTTATCGATCAGTAATAAATTCATGATGCATTGAATTAGTGATAAGATTGATTAAACTTGATAGCAATTGCTGTCATTTATTTACCTGCTGCCCAATTCCAATTTTGGAAGGGTTCTGCTTTATGTCAGAAATGTCTGAAAAACTTGAACTTTTAACCCAATAAAACATTTAAAGAACTTTACTACGTTTAAAGTCCTGTGACTATCAATATAAATTCATAACAGTATGAATTTTTTAGGAACATAATTAAATTTACTAGTGACAGCTCTTAAACATTTTATCTACGGTTATGGTAAGAGGCGCGTTTGCATTAAATTTTCAAGCGTGGAATAAATTCTCAGGAAGAGGTCAAAAGGAAATTAAAAATAGAAACAAACAATTGTCAGTGAGTTTTGTAGACTGGAACAAATAAAACCATGAGAGAGAGAATGCGGAAAGCTGAGGAGCTGGGTAAATACTCGAATCTGAAGGATAAACCATTGGAGGAAAAAAAAAAAGAAAAAGAAAGCAACGAATATGGACCGATGGGTAAAGTTATGAGGCGGGTCTTGCGCCGGAAGCAATAAATTAAACGAGTTAAAAAAGATCATGGCATTCTGAAGGACCATCTATAATTTATTTTCTATAAATTACTGACAAGTTGACAACCTACAAATCCAACAATTTATAGCATAACAATTAAATGATTAAATTATTTATTATTTTTAAAATAAAATGATTCCGAAATATAGACGATAGGATTTGTAGGTTGCTGAATTGTCATCAGCCTACAAAAAGTAAAACACAATTTTTTTTTTTTTTTCTTTAGTGTAGGTAAAGAACTCGAGCCGGGAGCTAAGGTATGAGACTGGTCCCCATCCGTCATGATACCATCATTCCGATCGAGCCTCTCTAACAGCTCTCCTACGGTCATAACGACCATGTCTTCTCCGTCACCGCCTCCACAGCCTCTCCGTCGACCTCATCCCCAGCTCCGGTGATGAGAACGAAGGCACCTCGGACTGCTGTACGCTTGGGACGCTGTACATTTTTGTTTTAAGGAAACATGTTGACCTCGTATACGAATGCCATCTGTATGCGTTCATAATTTTATAGCTTTGATGATGATTTCTAGTGAAGGTTTTGATAGTTCTCATGATGCTTTTTATCAACTTGCTAAAATCCTTGTCAACTAGGCATGTACAAGTTCATACTTGAAATAATGGACTAAAATCTCTCTAATATAATATTTTCATTTTTGGACGACCTTTTCTTCTTCGTATTTGTAATCGGAGCTTTCAGTCAAACAAGACCGGTGAATCTTGATCAGATTTTGAAGCTGAGTCTAATTCGAAGGCCTTCATTTTACTTGAATAAAATTGGTCCTATAAAATATACCCTACTGAAAATTGATACGATCGAACCCAAAACAACAATTTGAGATTACAATATAAGGCTTCAATAGAAGAAAATAAAAAATATGATTATAATATATATCTGAAAATTTTACTGAAAACTAATGTCTTGCTTAAAGAGATGGGTCCCAAACCATCCATACCGAAACAATATCTATATTGACATATAATTATTTTCATCAAACTTAGAAAAATTGATAATAGAGGCCTTCATAGACTAAGATTTGGTAAAAGCAGAATTAAGCTTTTAAAATAAAGGACCTTACAAACTTATATTACAGTTGACTATCGTTTCGTCATATTTTCAATGAAGACTTTAATCTATCAAGATCATAATTACACCTTTTACTCATGATAATAATTTCAGCATGGTAGAACAATAAATGGAAATTACGTGTGCCGTATTTCTAATGAGAATTTTGACATATCAAGAGAAAGGTTGCACCTTTCATCGGCAATAATTTAGCATTGTAGAATGATAAACATGAAGCATTAACTACAGAAGGAAGGGATGTACAACTCTTTTTACTGAAATTGATGGAAGAGATGAATCTTCTAAACTAATGATAGCTCCTCTTCTTCTGCTTCGGTTTTTGAAGAGCAGAAGGTATGGAAGGGTATCAAGAAAAGTCTTAAGGCTTATGTTCATCTCCATCTGTCTACATAAAATGAAGTTTACAAAAATAATACAATGGACTGTGTGCTGTAAATGTTATCCCTTTTTATGCTGCCACAGAATTGAAAGAACTAATTATCATGCATGAAGACATGAGTTATTAATCTAGAGAAATTCCATGACATTTTCTTTATAAAGCCGCAAATGATGCAAATGCGTTAAGTCCTATTTGTTGCTTTAAATTTAGTAACACATTTTGAAGATGTTGGAACATTTAAACACAGAATTGATAAGCAGACACGATTCCTATTTAATGAACAAGAATGTTGAAACAATCTAAAAAAATTAGTTGTGTCGGGCTCCACACCATGATGTTGTATCAACTTAGCGTTTCAGATCCAATAACACACTCACAGGATGCTAAAACATATAAACAGACACAAGGCGCACTTTATAAAATCACCAATATTAAAGACAGCAAAATAGAATGGAATGGTGCACAAGTGATGCAAACTTGAAGCAACACAAGGGATACAATGAAAACTGGTGCCTTTGTCTTCTAAACTTTGATGTTGGACCAGGCTGCATTCATCCTGCAAAAATGGCAAAGAATCCTCAACATATTGGATTCTTTCAAGAAGATAGTCCCCGTTCAATTCAGTAAAACCACTTCACCACACTTGATCTCGTAACCCAGAAGGCCCGAAATTCAAATTTACGGATTCGACATGGCCCTATTGGACGAAAAATGGACCCAACCAAGACTCGAGTCTCGGCTCAATCTTCGGCTCAGGCGGACCTTGTCACGTTAAAAATTAAAATCCAGTGAACGGGCTTCTCTGTAACGGTGGACCGCGTGCATACAAGCTGCGAGCTGCCGCTTTCTTCTCCCCCGGCCTCCACGTCTCCAGCTCCAGAGAAAAGCCATTCGGACGAGATCCGGGTATCGGAGAGAAATCAGCGTTCGCTTTTGTGGAGGCGGAGGACGAGCATTTGAGCCACCGCCTTCGAACGAGAGAGAGAGAGAGAGAAATCTTCAATGGCGGCAAGGGAGGAAGCGGTGGCCAGATCCCGATCACCCGCCTCTCGTCCTCCTCTGATCTGATCGCCGGAATCCAAATATCCCATGGCGGGCGCCGTCTCGGCGCTCTTCCTCCTCGACATCAAGGGTCGCGTTCTCGTATGGCGAGACTACCGGGGGGACGTGTCTGCCCTCCAGGCCGAGCGCTTCTTCGCCCAGCTCATCGAAAAACAGGCAACCCATCTTTTCTCAGATCCAAGCCCTGGAATATTTTGTTTTGTTTTCTCTTGATTATCCTAGATTGCTCGATGTGGTCAAATCTCGCATTTTCTTGCAACAATCTTTGCTTTCCGCATGCTGTTGTCACCGTTTGATTCTTATTCTTGAAATGTGGAGTCCTTTAACGGTTTTGGAAAAGGTTTAGATAGGTTCCGCATTTGATTTGTGGTTTTGAAGAGAGGAAAGGTCGATTTAATAGGGAATTCTTGTGTCGGATTTGTGGCAGGGTGATCCGGAGACTCAAGATCCGGTGGTATTCGTTGACGGAGTGACCTATATGTTCATACAGCACAGTAATGTCTTCTTGATGACGGCTTCAAGGCAGAACTGCAATGCTGCCAGCCTTCTTCTCTTTCTACATCGTGTAGTGGATGTAAGCTCTCCTCTTCTTTCTTGGTATGGTTTTGTTGCAACGACTTTAACTTTTCAACGTGAAAAAATAGCTAAAGAATTGTACCAGATGATACTTCGTCACAAATGAAGTGCAAAATCGTGACTTTGTGAGTACAAGGCAAGTGTTGCTTGTGTAGGTTTTTAAGCATTATTTTGAAGAGTTGGAGGAGGAGTCATTAAAAGATAACTTTGTTGTTGTGGTAAGAAGTTAAAACCTAAACGCTTCAATCTGTCCGCTGCACTGATTATGAATTATATGAACTGTAAATTATAGAATTCCATGTTGTTGAATGGTTTGGGCAGTATGAGTTACTGGACGAAATGATGGACTTTGGCTACCCTCAGTTCACTGAGGCGAAGATCCTTAGTGAGTTTATCAAGACAGATGCTTACAGGCTGGAAGTTTCACAGAGGCCACCAATGGCTGTCACAAATGCGGTGTCATGGCGCAGCGAAGGGATACTGTACAAGAAAAATGAAGTAGGTTGTTTTTAACCTGTCTTTTAAAGATGGTGATGACCTTGGGTAAATTTGTGTCTTATGGAAAAAATATCATTCTTATTTCCTCAGGTGTTTTTGGATATTGTAGAGAGCATCAATATTCTGGTCAACAGCAATGGCCAAATTATCCAGTCAGATGTTGTTGGTGCATTAAAAATGAGGACATACTTGAGGTGTGCTTTTACATCATTTATTCCTTGTGTTGTTCAATTCATTTTCAAATTGCTAAATTCATCAGCATCTTAAAAAAAGTACATAATATTGCAAGCTTATATTCTGTTCCTCTTTTTATGAATTTCCTCAAGTTCTTTTTCTCTCCGGTACAAGCTCATTAACTCTATTATTTTCTAATGTATAGTTGGAAACCACAAGCAGTCTTGAAAATGACAAGTCCTTCTATAGCACCAATGCTTTGGATAAGTAAATCATCCTATCCAAGGCAATCTAAACATCATAATGATGTTGAAATATGCTTAGCAATAAAAAAAAAAAAAAAAAATTCTTGAAAGATACAACCGATGAATTACGGCCAAGCTATACGTATAGTCAAGCTGCTCGGTAATGTCACCAGCGTATGCGATAAAGCAGTTCAATATACTGAAGATTTTGGTTACTGCATGAAAAATTTGTGGAAACAGTAGCAGATATGCACATTCAAGTTAATACAGCACAAAACTGCATGCATAGTCTTGAAGAGTATAACTTGCTTCCCAAATCATACATAACTTTGTTGTTATGGGTGATTATGATGAGAATCCAGATAAAATATAACATGCCGCAATCATGAAATAGGTCGCTGTACCTGACAAAGAATGCCATTTCCTTTTTTTAAATAATCAGATCCTTTCAGACATCAGTGTGAAGGAAGAATGCTCATGGGTGTTGCAGATCAAAGAAGTTGAACCTCGACTTGTTGCAAGGATTATATGGAACTTCTTAGCTGGTTTCAATTGTGTGAAGTGCTCGATACAGCTTCTCTAGTTGAAGTAGCTAACACTAATTTTAGCTAACAAAAAAAATGGGGATTCATTGATGACAAAGAAAGCAAAGTTGAAATGCTTTGATATTAATTGCTCCTTGATTTTTCCAAGCTAGATTGTTAGTTGCTAGAAGCGAGGGATGGGTGTAGGTGTAGCGAAAGATACTTCATGAGTACTTTAAGTAAGGAAGTACGTAGAAAGTGAGTGCAGGTTCAAGATCTTGGAAAGATTCTAAAATGAGTGCATTATCCTAGGTAAAAGACTCTCGCTACTAAAGTTAGACCTCAATGAAATGTTATGTGAATCAAGTTTTACCTGTCTCCTTTGACCTAGAGAGGATTTGGTCACAGCTTCTTTGACTTGGCCTCCAACTGAGTCAGCTTGGCCTGAGTCTGGGCTGGGTCACCACATCTTGTTTCTGTTACACTGGAAGAAGAAGAATAATGTAATCAGCGAAGAACGGAAAGATCTCTAGCACCACTTTAAGAAACTAAGTAGAATATCTCATCAACATTTAATTGAAATTGCCTTTAAAATTGTCCACTTTTTCAATATTGTCATGCGTGGTTTTACACGAAAGTAAAATTCGGATGAATATAAAAAAATACTGCCATTTTATTGAAAAAATTTCATAAATTGTTTCTTGGTAACTTTGATGAAAGAGTAAAATCATCCTTTCTTAAGATTATTTTGTTACCTATACAAAATAACCATTTTATTTCGAATTACTTTTCTGTTCTTCCATATTGTTATGAGGCCTAGCATTTTGTATGCCTCAAAGTAGGTCTTCTGTTATTTATCATCCTTCAGGAGCTGAAGAAAAACTATGTAGCCTAGTAGGATCTTGAAGTCTACATCATCATCCATAAAGGTTCTGTTGGTCTTCTAGTCCCATTGTCATTCTTGGGGAAAGAAATTGAATTTCTATACCCTGTTTACTTGAAACCTAATGTCTCTTTATATGCTATATTTTCCAGCCCAATGATTCTCAGGGTTATTCTTCTGTTTCTGTGTCTTTTGTGTCGAGTCAAGCTGGAAAGCTCATCAACAATTCCGCAGATTTCCCCTAGCTATACTCCACTCCCATGCTAATACCTTTACATTCTACATGAAGGTGGAATTGATTCATTTTTCTACTTAGAAAGAATGCTGCCTCTATTTTGATCTCCATAACCAAGGTACCGTAAAAATATTTTCCTAAATCTGATGAGTTGACCACCCATAGAGGACCCAAATTTCTGGCTTATAGCACGTAACAATCATGAAAAAGATTTTGCTGTCTCTAGAAAATTTGCAACTGAATGAATTGAATGATCATGAAAAATCTTCCCAATTTTCACACAGCTGTGCTTGCTCTCCAAAAAGAATAGGTTAGATTCAGCTGCTTTTAACAGGTGCTATACCCACAGAGTCCAAATTCTAACATAAGTTACCTTGGTTTGTGGTGGTGGAGGCCCTAAATCGTATACAACATTCACCTGTCTGTCTGTCTGTTTGTATGTATGTATTTTTCTCTAAATTGGAGTAACATTGCACCTATCACTTCTTTCTAAATTATGTTAACAACATTCCTTTTTATTATTGCAAGAATCCCCTTGCAAGTTGCTATTATCTCTTAAACATAAATACTTTTTATAAAAATAAATTTTCTAAAACTTTCTAATCAAAACTAGCTAGATATGGCATTTTTTCTTTTTATAGTGCTTTTATTATTTTTTCTTTGTCCGAGAACTTTTAAGTTTTAAATTCTTGCAGCACCACTTTTAAGCGGTTAAATCCTTTAGTAACATCAAACTATCAATGCAATGACTTTTCAATATCCTTTGATCCCTTCCACATAGGATGAGAAAAAGTCGTATTTACCTCATATTGTTTTTATGGTCTAAAGTCATTGTGGAATCAATTTTTCCTTCGCATTTTAAGAATCATCTTTATTCGATATGCACTTTCACATTCTTCTGTCCTTAATAACTCTTATCTTCCTTCTTGTTTCTCTTATCCCTATAGAAGGAACAACTTTTCTCTCTTATGAAAGCTAGGAAACTATTTGTACTGTAATTTTCTCCTTTCTTTCATCTTTTCCTCATTGATATGGAATTGTATGTGTTTAAGCTACTTAAATCATCTAGAAAGATTATTTTATCTTACAAGCAAGACTGTAATTGTTCACAAGACTTGTTGCATTTGATTCCATGGTGGAGCATTTTGTATGAAAACTGTGAATCATTATTTTTGTGTAACTTGGCGTTCATTTTTAACTCTTCTGTTAATTGTATAGTATCAATTATCCTGTATCAATTAAAAAAAAAAAAAAAGAAATGGATTGAACACTATCCGTTTGTATTGCCCTTGTGGATCCTCCTTTGTCAGACTCTTGTGAAATTCATGCTTGCAAGAATCAGAGATGCTAGCAGATTTCAGTGTGTGAATCTGGCTAGAACAACAAAGCTTATGCAATCTTGTAGATGGGTCAGCTATATAAATCATTAGTACTATTCTTTTTGATCCGATTTCCTTTTGAAGCTCATGCAGTGACTTGCTCAGAGTGGGTGGGCCTTTAAACAGAAAGGATAACTCTTCCTGGGGCCTTTGCCTGTGTCTTTGGACTCCCTGATGTTTTTGCATTGACCACCACCCTGGAAATGGCTCAGTCAGAGGTAGGGTCCAGTGTGGCAGCCGACGCCAATGTTGGGGAGTCTAGAGATGTTGGTGGTGGCCCGAGAAGAGTTATCCTTTCTGCTTAATGGCCTGCCGACCCTAAGCATGTCACTGTGCGAGCTTTGAAAGGGAATCGGGTTAAAATTGTGATGAGTTAATATCGAAGAAATGACCACATGGAGCAAATGCTTATGCTTTTCAACGTAGGTATAACACCAATATATTTTGGATCGCAAGCTCTTTTGCATGATTGTTGGATGAAGGATGCCCCCATTAAGATACCATAAGTGCCTTCTTCAACTGGTCGACTGCCTTCTTGAATTGATTTGGTTCATTGAATCTTTCAGACAGAAAAATCCAATAATCCTGCAAGCATGGATGATAGTGGGAAACGTCTTATACTTCACGGAAATCACCATTTTCCATTCAGTGAGGGAATGGTATTTTAATTTAATGGTAAAATGAATGGTTTGGAGAATCGTTGTTTTCTCTAAATGAATTTGATTATTGTTGATGTTTCATCATCCAAATGATTTAATAAATGCACGAGCCATTCATAGTAGCAAAAGTTGCCCTCCCAAAATAGATTTTACCAGGGATTTTGTGACACTGATGAGACAGGCTTGATGCTGTCAGTTGTGTTCATCATGACTGCAGAGGTTTTGAGTTCTTGCTTCCTTGTAATTTAAGTTCAGTTTTGACTTAGATTAATAAAATGGTATCCTCTTCATGGCATATCAATAAAGTTGGGAGACTTGCCTCTCTGTTTTGCTTCTTTAATGTTTTCTCAAATGTGCACGGCATTCTTCCTCACTGTCATAATCCTTCTGGTTGTCCATGCAGTGGAATGCCTGAGTGTAAGCTTGGGCTAAATGACAGGGTGCTTTTGGAGGCTCAAGGTCGGGCCACAAAAGGGAAAGCGATAGATCTAGATGATATCAAATTTCACCAGTATGTGGTTTGTTTCCCCTTTATTGTTGATGTTTATTGACCACTTCCCTTCTTTGAGTAATGATCTGGACGGCTGGCATAACTTGGATTTTCACATCTCTTTTTGGTGTAGGTGTGTACGTTTGGCCCGTTTTGAGAATGACAGGACAATATCCTTCATACCACCTGATGGATCTTTTGATTTGATGACATACAGACTCAGTACTCAGGTCAACCTTTTGCTTACATGTGTGAACCCTTCATTATATTTTTCCTATCATCTAACAAGCTCGTAAAAACGTTTCTATTTTCGATTCTTCTTGTTTAGGTAAAGCCTGTTATCTGGGTGGAAGCTCAAATTGAGAGGCACGCAAAAAGTCGAATAGAGCTCATGGTAAAGGCAAGAAGTCAATTCAAGGAACGGAGGTACTCTCTGTAATTGGTTTATATTAACAGAAGCTTGCATTCTTTTTCCACCTTGCTGGTTCTCATAGGCCAAAATCATTAATTGGCTTCGTGAATAACATGGTCGCATTCTCTGCAGCACTGCAACAAATGTTGAAATCGAAGTGCCTGTACCTTCAGATGCTACAAATCCTAATGTGCGGACCTCCATGGGATCTGCTAACTATGCACCTGAAAACGATGCATTGCTTTGGAAAATAAAATCTTTTCCTGGTGGCAAGGTGTGATTTAAACCCTTAGACCTTTTTAGTTCTGAGTTAGCATTATATCACCAATTGATAGTCCATTCATTGACTCACTAGGGTTTCTGTGTCCAGTAGTGTGTTGATATTCTTCCTTACGGCTCTGAAACTAAATTGATTCTTTAGGAGTTCATGCTGAGGGCAGAATTCAACCTTCCCAGTATAACTTCTGAAGAAGCGATGCCTGAGAGAAAAGCTCCCATACGTGTGAAGTTTGAGATCCCTTATTTTACAGTTTCTGGGATACAGGTAAATTCCACATTTATCTTTGCTGAATTTTATGCTTCATATGAACATAGGACTCGGTATGTATGATGATCAGAACCTGAGTGTTGCCGGTCCTTTCTTGTCTCTCTGCATCTTTTGCAAGTTTAGTAGTTAAAGTTTTGCTTTTCTATCATGTTACCGTCAAATTTGCAGGTTCGTTACTTAAAAATCATAGAGAAAAGTGGGTACCAGGCCCTTCCATGGGTGAGATACATAACAACGGCTGGCGTGTACGAACTGAGGGTTATCTAGTCTCTCTCTGTGATATGCTGCTGTTAAAGCCAAACCACTAGCACATGTCTTGAGAATATTCTGCTGATCTTAGCAGGCCGCCGGTTGTAAGCGTAAAGTCCTTATTAGGATATCATTTGTTCATTTTATCCTTTCAAAATTGTGTGTTAGGTTTCTTTTGTATTTGATTGCTGTCTTTCATTCGCTTTTGTTCTCATGGATAGGTTACTGTTACCGTGAGAAAAATGCTTTCAAGTTGTACTGTGTGATGGGGGTTTCCACGGCTTGTTAGCCTTGATCAGTCCATTTCTTCTGTAAATATTATGATCGAGAATATATTATGCTATTGCAAACCCTCAGGCGAAAATAAGTGCGGGGTTTTCGTAGCCTTGATCAGTCCTTTTCTTCTATAAATATTATGATCGAGAATATATTATGATATTGCCAACCCTCAGGCAGAAACAGGCGCCAGGGAAGCTCGTAAATTTTTCCCTTCGTTTCTTGTGAGGTTGCGTGTAGTTTTTAGTGCTGAAAAGAGTGCTGGGGGTGCGTGGGAAAAAAAAAAAAAACTGAGCATCATGGAACTACGAATGCTCTCGGTTCATCAACTTTAGAATCCCAAGGAAAAGTAAAAATTGTTTACATCTATTAAATGCGTCGTGTTGGAGGTTTTGGCTCTTGACAGGCTTCACGCAGGGGGATCTATAAGCCGGTTGGCAGGCTTTCTTGGATGGTCCTGCGTCCATGCACTCTCACTTTTCCTATGGGCTCGACTTTCATCTTAGAGGCTCATAACCATCGTGCGAGGTACACCGATGCTTTTCGCTATCGTGTTCCATGTGGGGAGTTTGTGCTTTCCTTGTCTCTCGGTCTAACAGGAGCATCGACCGCTTTTTCTACCTGATGAATACCATAAGCTATGGGCGACGTACATAATCTAAGATCACGATTGCCAAGCCAACATTCTCTCCTGCACCATGGCTCGTTGCGAGGAAAGACGATGAAGATGCGGCAACAGAGGATAGGATTCAAAGAGGAGCGTACTCCGACCCACGGTGATGGTTCGTCACCGGATTCGGGCAATGGTAACGGCCCCTTTGGTCGATGACCAAAATACCCTCCGGACTCGCGATAAAAGCAAACCCCGCCCGCCTTCCATCCCTTCTTTTTTCTTCTTCCTCAGTCGAGGGGGAGAGAGGGAGAGAGAGCGCGAATGGAGTCATATTACGCTCCTCTTCTCGAGAAAACTCGTCTCCCCCAGTCCTCCTTCCAGCGCCTCGCCGTCGTCTCCATCTTCCAGAAGCTCCGGGCGGCCCCTCCTCCCCTCGGCCTGGACTCTGACCCGGGCCGCCATGCCCTCTCCCACTGCCTCCACTCCCCCTCCGCCGCCGTCGCCGACCAGGCCATCCGGGAGCTCTGCCACCTCGTCCGCGACGGCCATCTCACCGCCTCCGCCGGTCTCATCGAGCTCCAGTCCGGCCTCGAAGGCTGCGATCCCCGGTTCGCCCCCGTCTTCGTCAAGGGGATCGGCTTCTTGGTCCGCTTCGCATTCAAAAGCGATCCCTCGTGGGGCCGCCGCTTCGATCCTGTCGAGCTTCATCCCTTCGTCAAGGTTTGCTCTCTCTTCATCTCTTGATGGTCTAACAATTTCGTAAACCCTTCTCGGTCGTCTGTTTGCTTAAAACCCTTGCGTTCTTGGCTTCCTGGGTTTTAAGCTAACGATTCTTGGCTGCCAAGATCAAGAATCTCGGGCGCATGCTTCCAATCTTACTTCTCCAATCATCTACTTTGGCGAAGTCCTTGATCATTTCGGTTGCTGTTTTTGTATTTGATTTTACTCTTTTTTTTTTTTTTTTGGCACATGGTCTCACCGAGCTACCGTTATCTATGCATTGATTTCTAAGTAGCATATGATCCGTAAATCTGATGAAGCATTCCATAACTTGGAATGCGCCAATTTTATTTTGTTGTTTTGTCTTGGCTGGTAGGTTCTTTCATGTCAGGCAGAGATGCAGTCAGAGCTCATACAGCAAGTTCTGTTGTTCATCACACAGAATAAGTCAATTGGGATGGAGGCTGTCTCAAGATTCTTGAAGCCATTTCTCACTTACTCTATTCTACAAAAACAACACTCATCTTTTGTGAGGGAATTGATGTCATCGATTGCATCATTGTCTTGCTCCTTTCTGTCTGAAGCTGTCTGCATTATGAAGCTTCTCACCGGATGCCTGAAGTACTTCCCCTGCAGTAATGAAGAGGTGAGGTTTTCATTATTGTATTCATATTCTAACTGTGCTAGCAGGTGATCATGCGGGGCATATTTATGATAGATGGTGTGATTTTAATAAAATCATTTAATAACAAGTTCATATGTTAATTATTGGTTATAATTTAAAACAAGTTAACCTGCCAGCGAAAAGTTATCTTTGATGATGTTGGTGTCTAAAGAGTTGACATTGTTATCTTCAAGTTTACCTTGTGTTTTTAGAGGGCTTCCTTGGATACTTTGGAACCATTAGTATGGTGCCACCACACTAGCTTTTTTCTGTTGCATACTGCTGGAAAATTTGTTCCCATGAATGAAAAATTAGCTTTACTGAAACTCAATGTCTTCCTATGTTCTAAAAACTTTTGCAGGATTTTAAGTACCTGATTGCTTGTGCTGAGTATTTGGTGGATGCATTCATGGTGCTCTTGAAACAAATGGTTTCTACTAAAATGGTATTTCCTCTGAACTCTGCAATTAGTCAAGTCTTTGTTTCAAACGAGACCCAGTGACTTTCTCATCATGGACGCTGGTATATTTTCTGCCATTGTCACACATCTTTCTGTCCGAATCCTAAGAAGTACTCATCAAAGTTTAGCTCGATATGTCACCATGTTTGCGTTTATTTCACACATACAGGATAAATATTCGAGTTCTTGTTATAGTTGTATCCCCATCGTCTTCTGAAAGAATTTAGTGGTTTTGAAAGCTGACATTGATTATATATGAAAGATAATTTTTTTTTTTTTTGAGATTTTCCCTCTGTTTAGATTAAGAGATTTGGAGAAAAGAGAAGAGGAAGGGAGGAGAGAGTGTGTAGTGAAAAGAGAAGAGAATTTAACTGTCTTTTAGATAATAAAGTAAGGAGAGGAGAAGAGTAATGGAGAAGAGGTTTCTCTCTGAGTACTCTTTTTCAATCTCTCCAAAAGTTTTTGGAGAGATTCTGAGAGTAGAGAAACTCCCTTGACCTTCCTCTTGTCTTCTCTTGCATCTGAGGTTCTCTTCTCTTCCTTTTTTTCCTTCTCTTGTTACACTTCTTTTCTTTTCTCTTCTCCACTTTGTGCCCAGCCAAAGTGTTAGTTTGCAAAGTTCTTGATTTGTCAATATCCTATAGGAATCCAAGATGTGGTGGAACTTTTACAGTGTCTATATGTATCTGACACCATTAGTCCTTATTTCTTTTTTCCTTTTTTTTTTTGAATTTCTTTCATAAGATTTTCTAAAGCTAAGGTGGCTTTTAGTTTTAGTTTAGAGCCTTTTTTTTTTTTTTTTTTTTCAGATCGTTTAGTTGAAGGAGGTCATGGAGCAATTTGTCATATACTCCAAAAGTTTTTAAGTTCCACTGTTGAAAGGCACACCATCCAGAGAACTGTGAATAACATTGCCTCAGAGCATTTGTTATTCATGTGAAATGTAGTTTTGAATCTATTTCAGGATAATGGTGCTAAGCGTGTAAAAAGTGGACCATCATTTTATATTAAAAAACTGTTCTATTAGCTAACAATCTTATCCTTCAATCTTGATTTAAGAGAGTACATGTCTGTTGTCTTTTGATTAGTTGTTAACCAATTCAGATACTGCTTTCTTTGTTTCCTCCTTTTTATTGTTCACTGTTGGTGGCAAATTCTTCGATGCCTGTATTGTCATCTCCTCTTCAACCTCTTTATAGATGGGAATTTTCTGAAGTATTTTCAACCATACAGAGGTAAAGAAAGTCTGCCTAGGGAGCTTTCTATGTATAGAGATTGACTAGTTGCGGAATGTAGTTTAGTTTAGAAGTTTATAGTATAGAATATACCTTGAACAATCATGGTGCTTGTTATTGAAACATGAACATCTATGAAATGAGAGCTGTTAGAGTTAGAACATTAGAGAGATCTTTGATGATCACTAACCATAACCATTACCACAACCCTTAACTCGAATTCTTTGTATTTCTTGAAATCAAGGGCAGAGCTAATTCTGTTAAATCTTACATAAACTTAAGCCAAGCAAGCCTTTTTGATCCTTTCCCACAATTTCGATCTAGAAGGATCTCTCTTTCTTATTTTTTAAGTGTTTGAGCAAATTATTCATTTAACTGTATGTGCATGCCCCATGGACTTTGTTGCATGCTTATATGCTTCTCAGTTACCTATCTGCTATCTTCACACTTATAGGTGTGATGTATGATGCCTATAAAATAGTTGTCAATCATGGTCTTCTTATTCTATTTTCTTCTTACGATCAACCTAGCCATTCTTATCTTTCCCATAGTCATGTTCTTGCCCTAACCCTTTTTTCATGCACACTTTGATCACTGTATGAGTGGTGCATTTGATAGTGGACTATGCCATATCTGAAACATCCTAGTCCTTTCAATGGGAGAGTAAGGCTTGGATTTTTTTCCCCAGCTAGTTCTGGATCAATTTGCTTTGTTTGGCTCAGTCAACATGCAGAATCCTAGGCTTGGAAAATTGTAGAGTTGGGTCTTTGAAGGGACCTCAATCAATAAAACATTTTAAAATTGGCGATATGAGGGACTTTTATCGAGCATCAACTCCAAATTACTTGGATGTCTGTTGTACACATGGCAGATGGGAGGTCAAGGAACAGTAGCCACATCTATGGGCCTGCATGGGGTACTTAGTCAATGAAGGAGAATGACTGATTAAGTAGTGATAACGGAAACATGTAAACTTTTAAGTAGGACCGTAGTGTATATTCTGTACATTTTTAAGACTTCATAAGGATAGTTGGTAGAATGAATTAGTTGATCCTTTTGGTGGAAGGAATAGGAAACACTGGACAAATGATCAGATTTTTGGGGCCAATGCTAAAGGGGGGTACAGAAAACTCCATGAAACATGGTAAAGTCCTTGAAACCTACTGCTACTCCCAATCAGTTCTTTTTATTTGATGAATCCAATGACGCAAGAAGGCTCTTATGGCTGTGCAATAATTCTTTATAATTTCGATAACAATGAATTCAGAAGTAAGAATTATAGAGATCAGGAAAATTAAACAACCTAAAGAATCATCTTATGGAAGTAATGATGCATTGTTAGAGACATTGAATGGAACATCAAACTTGATGATCATCCCGCCGCACCTCTAATCTAGTTGCAATTTAACTTTGGCATCTTATTCCACCTTTTATCTGATCCTCATAGAGGAAAGTTGCTTTCTTGCACTTAGATTCAAAAACTCTCTTCCTCTACCATCAATAATTTTCTTCCACAAGCCTCCATCATCATCACCCAATCTTCACGTCCGTCCTCTAGGTAGTCCCTATTTATACGTTTGAACCTTTGGGTTTCAGTCAACCTTCCCATAGATTCTAACTCTTTGAATGGATTCCCATGAAAGAATTTTCTCCTACTAAACTAATTCATTTGGAACTCTTAAATGAATCATAGAAGTTCTTTTTCAATTAGGCTCCAATATTAGTAATTTAATTCATTTCAAACATTAAGGTAAGTTTTCTTTTTTTGGGTGGAAACTATGAACTTTCTTGCACATAACCATGCCTTAATATTTTGAGAATATTAGCTTGAGTCAACACAAGATCCATATTCTCAATATCAATGATCGCATTGGTTTATGGATCTTCATGTTATGATTTTAAGAGTATTTTAATGTTATTTTATTTCATGTTAGTCCCAAGAGATCTATGATTGCTTAATGAATGCAATTATAATAATCAAACATAGTTTTGTCATAATTAAACATAGATATGCATATTTTTGGACTTGAATATATATATATATATATATATATATATATATATTAAATTGATTTGAATTGCAATATACACAGAACTCACATACATGCATACACACAAATATATATCAACATCTACTTCTTCATAGAGTGTCTATGTGGCTTGTAGACATCGGGATCTTTTTCATTGTTGGAGCCTTAGACATGACTTTAGCCTAGATATTGTTCTCACCGCTGCATTTAATAACCTAAGTCTGCTGGTTACCTATCTTGAAACTAATCTTTTGTCTAAATTCTAATTTCGGGCTAGTCATCCCACTCCCATCTGAGGGAGGATTGTGATAGTGAAATCTAACCCATATTGTGGCTAGGATTGTGGAGAGTAGGATTGCTCAAATGTGATATCTTAGATGAAGGATATACATATGGGCCATCCCTTATCTCTGTAGAATAGAATTTGGTGATCAAGATATGTTTAGAGACTGTACTCTGTGTATTTTATCATTAGCTACTAAAGCGTGGTGTCTTGAACCACTTTGAAAGGTTCATCTCCTATATGCTATTGTATCCTTATGGGGTTTATGACATGCACTGTGGTTTGTATCTTGCATGGCATGAATGAAACACAACTCATTAATGAATTGATTGATGTGTCGTTACTTGAACCATCATTAGTATTAGCACTTGTATAGTGAGATAATCTGGGAAACCCATCATTTGAGGGCTTAATGGTCTTAGGATTTAAGTGAAATGAGCTCTATAGCTTTCTTTCCTTTCCTTTCCTTCTCTTGCTAACTTCAGAACTACTTTTTTTACTGGTTGCCCATGCTTGTCTGATTTTGTTGGATTGCTTGACTAGGCCCTCCTCCATGAGTGGCCTCACCTCCCTAGTTAGACTGGGTTCCACCATGATCATTCCCCAAGATCTTCCTATTATGTCTTTGGATGGATCTCTTAGGCAGCGCCTTGTGATCCCTATCGCCTTCTCCTGATCTCCTTGATTGCTCCTATTGCAAAGCATCTGTTGGTTGTAAGGGAGGTATGTGTTGCTTTGCCTAGTGCTCTACTTTCATCCTAGCCTCCTTTGCTGAGATTAGTTGGTCGAGGTGATCTTGGCTTATCAAGCTTTGGTTGTTATTGCCGGTTCTCAAGCTAACTAATTATGAGATTCTCATTACCATATATAAAGCTGTTAGGAAGTAGGTCATCATACTCAACTCTACCTTCTCATGAATGCACTTTAATATGAGTCATGGATTGTAGTGCTCATATGCCAAGTCATTCACTCTCTTTTTTATTAGGTGATTCATTTTTGTTGTGTATTTAAGTAATTAAATACTAAAATAAATGATTATTTACATTGTAATTCAGAAAAGGTTGAATTACTTCATAAGATATTTTTAACTATCTATACAAAATATTATTTTTTATATTTTATGATTTTTAATTAATTTTTAAATAAAAATGACACTTAACTATATAATATTTTAAAAATAATTTTAATTTGGATTCATGTGAAACCTTATCAGGGGTATTATATATGTCTTTCAGCCAATCTATATTAATTTGAACTTGGACTTATGTTTGAGTAACCATAACCATGCCCAAATTAAAATAAATCACTGTCAAAATAATATAGCAAGTAGCACGCATACCCCAAACATGCTATCAATTTTTTAAATTTTTGAATATTATTTTATTTATTATTATTTTTTAAATTAAAATATTTTTAATCTAAGAAATTACATGATCAATAAGAAATTTTGATTTCTTTTTCAATATTTAAGTCATGCTTAGAGCTATGGTATATCATGAAATTATGTCAAATTACAAATTTTGGCATGATTTCTCTTTGATTTTACCAATTTTCAATCTATTTCGGTATATTTTTTTTTTTAAAAAAAAGAATGAATAGGAGGGAGTGGCTTATACCTGATTTGGATTGGATCTGGGCTCCAAATTGATGAATTATCCCTTTTTCCTGATTTTCCCTCCCATGTTAGAACTTAGAAGCTGAATTTTTGAAGGAGAAAGAAGGCAATCTTGTGGTCTTCTCTCTTGTTGGTCATGGGGTGTCCACTCAGTTTGGAGTGGTTTGGGCTAGTTTAGGTCACTTGCTGAGTTGAAAGGCCTTACTAACCTGGATCCATACCGGCTTGGGTTGGTACACCTAGAACTGGGCTGTTTGGATCAGTTTGGTTGACTTTGGGTCAACATAAAGAATGCTCAATTATATGGACTTAGTTACCTTATTGCGCTCAGAAAATTTTCATGACTTTATGGTATTCATATATTCATTGGTAGCAACATGCATGTCATATATAGCTGATGTAAGATTTATATTGTTCTTTGATATACATATATTACAATTCAAAAATAAATTATAATCAGAAGAGAGAGAGAGAGAGAGAGAGTGCTGGTTTAGTGTCTGTTATTTGCCCATTATTAAAGGCTTAAATACTTTTTAATGTTTGAGGACTTAATCTTTTCTGGCTATGGTATTTTGTAATTTATAGCGTGATAAACATGTTACATTCGACCTTTTTGAAAGCCTTACCACATTTATAAGGAAGCTACAATGTTGAAGTTCTATACAAAAGGGAAAGCATGCATTATTATATATGTTAATTGATCTTATAACATGACTTTTTTTGCACAAGAAGTTGGTAAGTTGTGTATGATTTTTTTTTGGGTGTTATTTTGTATCTATAAAATATTGACATGTTCTGAGAATAAGTTGTTTTTTGGATTAGAAGTTTTTGTTTATGTTGGCCTAATCATTCCTGTAGTTAACAACTGATGTCCAAACTTGCACTATGGAGCTATTGGAGTCTCTCCTTTCACTATGTACTGGTCAGCATAAACTTCAGGGAAGAGCTGAGATTATTCTTGAGTTGTCAAAGCGTTTGTTAGTATCACAGAAAGAGCTCGGCTTGCTCTATTTGCCTGAGTTTGTCATGATTACTGTCTCAATTTCTATCATCCTTACCCAGGCAGAGTTTGAACATGAACACCTCTCTATTTTGAAGCTTCTAAATTTCTTAATTGAGTGGAAAACTGAAAATGGTATGGCTTTCCTATCTGTTCTGACAGATTTGCTTTATATTCATTTGACAATGTCCATTGGAAACTTTAGAATGTGCTTTTCTGTCTTTAACAAAGGGTGTAAGAATAATGCCTGAACTAAATGTTTTATTTTTTTTCCTTTAAAGAAGTTCCTTTCCAGTTGATCAAATATGAAATCCAGAACAAATGTTTGGCTATATTTGAAGTTCTAACTTGGTGCTCTCATATTCTTAGAAATGCTGACTGTTTGGATTTCAAATCCTGTGCATGTGTGATATGTTGACATGGCTTCGTAGGAGGCTGCTGAGCCTATGTTCCCAATGGTTTGGGGATGCTATACTCTTTTAAAATGAGGTGTATTCTCATATCTGAGAACCTTGGTTTACTGTTTAACGGCCTTCATGAGTTGTGACCCTGCCTACTAACTCTCTCCACTTCTGTTCTTTTCAGCCCTTTCCACAATGAGAAAGATATTACACAGATAAGAGATTTTAGAATGTGCAATGAAATATAATCTTAGGATTAATGTAGAATGTCTTATGCTACCTCTTGTTCCATGCACACGTAAATTCTCACCCATTTAACCTTGCAACCTAACTGATTTGGGAAAGGATCCCCAACATTTGATGGTGAAAAAGATAACCAGTTAAAGAATAGGAAAGGTACAATCATGTTGTGGTGTTGCTAGATCATTGGCCACATAGTATAGAATCATATATTAATCTTTATGGTGCCTTGTCTCAGTGAAAAATATTTTGAGGTAAGAAAACTTTTTATTTCTAGAAATTGATATTTGGTGATGATTAATGTTTAAACTTTAAAGTCTTATGTGAAGAGCCAAAAGTAAAATATAATGCAATAAAGGCATACCTATCCTTTGTGTTAAAAAAGTCGACAGGTGATCCTCTCTAAAAATTTGTGTTCAGGTTGTCCATCAAAATTATCTACTATGAATTGCAGTACATAAAGGCTACACGCACTGGCAAACATGCAAGCAGGCAAACATATGGTAGAGAATCTGGAGATAATATAGGATGGAAAGGAAGATTTTGAACCCACTGCAAATTTAAAAATGAGGGTCATAAAATGAAAATCTAGACTGTTTGATATGATTTACGAGGCCTAAAATGGATATGAACAAAAATATCATATCCTTTTGAGATCTCCCAATATTAAGACATAATTTTATGCCAATTAAAAATATTATTTTGGGATGAATTGATGCACAGCAAAGGGGCTTCTAAAACTTATTATTTTCTGTTTATTGATGTTTTAGGCCTTGTTGATCATATCTAATGGTTTGGAGTTTCATTTTGCAGCTACCATCTTTGAAGTTACTGGGTATTGAAACCAATCTTTCCATCCAATGCGTATGATAACTCTACCTGTATAGATTGAAGTGTTTACAAGTTGGTGACTTTGGAAGTTTTTGTATTGGCTGCATGGGCAATTTGATTCTAGGCATCCATGGCTGTACTAGATTACTCTGTTAAAAATGCCTGCAAGTGCCTGTGTCGATTTTAATTTGTTGGATTATACATTTTTGATTACTTCTACCTTTCAGAATGTCATGTTTTGGTCCATCTGTGCCTAAAAACAATGATTTATTTGTTTTATACTTGATTTGCCTTGCTTTTTCTTGACATTCGTGTTTGAATGTTTGGTCTATGTTAATGACGGAATTCAGGTGTAAAATTTGTTGATGCTGCAGAATTTAATATAAAAAGAACTTCATGTTGCCTCTGCGAAGAGCTTCTGTGGGTCTTTCCTGTTATCAACCTTATGTCGTTTCCTTCTAAATCTGTTAAAGCTGCGGCAGCTGGTTTACTTTCGAAAATGGACAGGCTTCTACTTGATTTACCAGTTGCTCTGGGAAAAGCACTGATTTCTGATGCTATGTTTCTATCTATAAGCACGCCAGAATCTATTCTTTCCAGGCTGCTGCATCATATCTGGTTCAAGGTTAGTTTGATATTTTTTCATAGTGATTTGATTCACTCATCTATCAAACTTTTGATTATTAACATGTCAAATTTTGATTCTCTACTATTTTATTCATTTTCTGATGAAAGGTGGGTGCATATTGTTTGATAATAATGTATTTAAAATCAAAATTTTGTATTACATTGATTGTCACTTAATCTCCAAGCTGAGTTCTTGACCAGGTCAACTTGATCTCGCTATATTAAATACTAGTTGTTGATTTTGCTGATTGTCGCACTCCTAATGCTATTGCATTAACTTGGTAGGTGCCTATAGTTTACTGCTTGATCATCATCGTCATCATTATTATTCTTTCTTTCTATTTGAAGTGATTTAAATTGTATGTAATCAATTGGTTCTAAATTTTCTTGTCCTGAGTAGACGAGGAGAGACATTTTCTCCCTGTTTTCTATGTTTTGTTATAGTTGTTCTTGGACATACATGATTGTTGTTGTCATTTACTATATAAATCTAATCTACCCTTCAAGTGTTCTTGCTAACTCTATTATTAACACTTATTACATCTGTGGACTTGTACAGCTAGCGGTACTGTTAAGGTGGCTTATATTGTAGAATTCATCGTATTCCGTTATTTGATTTTTTTTATTAATATATGCAAGTCATTTGTTGGTTACCAGTACCCTTCCTCTTGTAACTATCCATGTAAATGCCAATTGGTTTAGGTGATGAGTCGTCACTTCAATTAGATTTTGTTGTCCTAATTGTGTAAATATAAGGAAGCAAAAATTTATTTATTTAGTAGCGATATGAGTTTTTAGAGTCATTCTCTCTTTCTATTTATGTATCATGATCTTTTATCTAATATAATCTAGAGGGCAAGCTTTGGTAGAACAGTAAGGTTGCTCCATTGTAACTAAGGTGTCATGGATTCAAAACTTGGAAATAACCATGAGATAAGGCTGTATATGTCTGACTCTCTCTAGACCCCATCATGGACTAGGATGCCTTTTTTATCTTCTATCTAATATAATCTCTCTTGTAGAATGATCTTATTTAAAACATTCTTTTAGAAGTATTTTTGTGTGTTATTTTTCCACTCTCTCTCTCTCTCTCTATATATATATGTGTGTGTGTGCTCATGCGTGGGACATGTGTTCATTTATTGATTCTCAACTTCTGCTATGAAATTAAATGAGTTGTAGCTTTCCTTTATAGGAAGCTCCCATTTTAGACCCTTGATAACTATTTTCACTTTCATCTTATTATGTGTCCATATTGGGGACATTCTTTATGTGATCATTATTCTATGTTCATCATATAATTCTAATTCTAAATGGGTTGATACGTTGAAACACCATTAGGCTTGTTGTGATCATAGTTTTAGGTTTTGGCAGGACATCTCGTGAGATGTCGGATGGGTTGCCATCCCAAGTGTTAAAACGGAACCGTCCCACCAGCATAGATAAGTTATGCAAGTTAAAAAGGGCCTAAGGCAACTAAGCTTGTTATGGACCATTATGGTAGAGTACTGGAGTTTTGCACTTTTCCTTATAAGCCTTCATTTTCTTTGATACCACCTTGGGCTTGTTCTTTTGGAGGGGTAACAAAATTACCCAAGAATCTACATTTTCCCGGAAAGTGTTAGTCAGAAAACATTTAGACGGAGAAGCAATATAACCATGTTCTTTTGTAGATTGGAAGGTAATATTGGTTTTTGTTACACATATTCTTTTATATTATAACTTTTCTGTATAAGTTGTTAAGATCTATTCATCTTTTCCATATTACCCTTTATACTACTAGGCCTACTTTGCATACTAATTATATCTGTCCCTTTGTGATTGAAGTTTAATTTTCTCTTGTCAAACTATTTTTTTAAGTCATAATTTTGATATATATATATATATATATATATATTAATTATATATAAATTTTATTTGTAAAAATAAAAATAAATTTTCATAGTTACTATTTACTAATTAAATAATAATATTATATTTATATCCCTTTACAAAACATCAATTATATCATAAGAAGATATTTTTATTTCAATCATAGAATCTTTCACAAATGCTACATTTTTTTTCAAAAAGCATTAAGAATAAAAGGCAGGTAAACATTTTATCAGTAGTGATCAAGGTCCGCAAAACCGTGAATCGGTAGTGAACCACCCTTTTCCCTTCTTTTTATTTTTTAATTTTTCATAGTTTGAGGAAGAGAAAAAAGATATATTTTACCCAATTGATGGGAAACCAACTTAACCATCTTCTAGATGCGTAAGTCTTTCCTCTAAATTTATAGGTCAATGATAGCTTGAGAATATAACTTATCTATTTGACTTTTTTTGACCGAAGTAAAGAAAGATGAATAAGTTGGTCAATAGAAAAGTTGATCAACTTTTTCATGAACTTTTTCGACCAAAGAACAGAGCCCTTATCTAACTCATATAGAAATAATTCCACCATGGGGATCATATGATATTCTCCATAGTTGAAGTTATTCTACCTCCTTTTCCAATACTTGTTAAATAGTTGAAGTTATTCTACCTCCTTTTCCCATACTTGCCCTCTCTTTGAAGCTGTTAGTGTTTGAGGTTCAATTGCAGTTACATATTGGATGTTAAGTGATTGTATACGAAGTTTGCAATGCCAGGTAACGTAGTTTATCGCTAATACCTTGTCCATCAACACATTCTCAATCATTACCTAGTTTATCATCTAAAATTGTTAGAGGGGGTAGGATTAAATTCTCAACAAGTGTCAATTGGTCCAGCTATTTCATGATAACTCACTTAACAAGCTGCAGGATTCTGACAGTCCAAGAGACTATTATAATATTTGTTTTTTTGTTCTGGTGGCCACAATATGTCATGGAGTAAAACAATTAAATCATTATCTTCCATGAACTAGGAATTTCTTTTTTGGTGCTTATTGGAATGTGATTTTTACCTTGACAGTCAGCTATGTTGGAGGTTTTAAAATCTTATGTACACTTTCAAGAATCTTCGCACAGCTTGGAATATGGAGGACAAAAAAACCTTTTTCAAACAATGTTATAAAGAGGGGCCATGTAGAGACCATGACCTTTGAAGAGGCACTTTGTAAATGCAATTTACGCCATTCATTCATGCAACTCTAGTCTCATATGGTATTCAGTATTACTTTCTTCTGGCATGTTTTTTATCTTTGTTTTCTTGCTGCTGCAATTGTCCTCAGTTAACTTAGATCTGCAAAACTCACATTTCTTGTCAACCCTATTCCACTCTATTTCTGTATATTTGGTATTATAAGATCTCATAAAGTTTTTATATGTAGCCAGTCTAAAGCCCGGATGGAGGAGAAGGGTTGCAATAGCTTGACTGTTAGTATGAAACTATAGTTACACTTTATGAACAAGATCTCATAAAAACTGTAGCTTAGAAAAATTGGTGAAGTTTCATTATTTCAGTGCGTCTCTCTCTAATAGCTTCTGTAGTCAAGTTATACAATCACATTCATGTCATTGCTTATCTCTCCCTTGGAAAAAACTAATTGAGGACCCCTTCTCCCCAAATAAAAATATATCCCCAAGAAGTTAGAGAAAAGTTTAGTCTGCTCCTTTTGGGGTAGAAAATTTTATTGTCAAGGGCATTTTTACATTATGTGGGTTTTGTTTCTTCTTTTTCCAGTTTAACAGTTAGATCGTTATGGTAGGGCACATTGTATCCAAATCTGTATGTTCCCTAACTCATACATGTATTTTCTTTTTGTTTATGTCATCCAATCTTCTAATCAAGCTTTTGTTGCTGTTAAACCTTCTCAGACTCATGATCTCTTATTAAAACTGCCAGCAAGACTACCTCTTATAAACTGCTTTCTCTCATTGTTTAACTACATTGTTGCTAACTTTCTATCAGTGGTTGATAGCATCTTTGCATACTAAGGTAGTTTTTTTTTTTGGTATCAAGAAAGACTGCAGTTCAGGAAGTATTGAATTGACTAGTTTCTAACCTGTGAAGGAGGCATCAAAATTTAGGTTGAATTTTGGCAATGAGGATGCTGGTTGATCCTTGCCTTGTGAAATGCTTTGCTGCTACTGTTACATTATTCATGGTCAGTTCTAAAGTATTGAAAATATAGAAGCTTTAGTTTAAAAATTTCCATTTGTGTTTTCAGGAGCAATCTTCTTATCAGCATTCCTTTTTCATACTAATTACTGGGTATGATGCATCTGCGGTTAGTGAGGCATATGAGGAAACAAAATATTGGACATCTCATCTGAAGAAGTACTTACGGACTCTTGAAAAGCGGAAGATGACGTCACCTGCCCAACCACCAGAAAATGCTCTTGCAGGTTTCATGCCATTTACAATGCCTTGGCATATTCTGGACCTGCCTGTCTGTTTTTTCTTCTCCCGTTATACTAGTCTAGAAAGTGCCCCATGATATTTGTTCTCTCCCCATGATGCCATTTTTTTGCCCTTTTGTAGGGATCTCATGGTTACTGGGTTCCATAACAACCAGTTTAGTTATGCATCCTAAACATTGTGTCACTGCTGTTGATTCTTTGGCTGCTATTGGTAAAATGGACCCTAGATTGGGAATGCCATTGCTGCTAAGCATTCTCTTCTACAACAAAATTCTCTGCAGTAGTGAGAATGACTCACCTGATATGCTGGTAAGTTGTCAAAATTGCACCTACATGCTATTTCTGGCCGTAGAAAACTGAACTAAAAGAATTCAAAGTAAAAAGGAAATCAACTCACAATTTGTTAGATAAACTGATTGATGGGAAAAAAGATAAAGAAAATAATGGGGGATACTGTCTCATTTTCTTCTCCTAGGAGGGTGGTTGTGTGAGACGATGAAAAAAAAGGGATAGGGAAAGAACTTGGGATCTGACTTTGAATGTGGGCCATTGTGATTGAAGTGATTATTGTAGTTCTTGGTTGATTGGTTGGGTAGGTGGCGACCTTTAGAAGTTAAAATGTTGAGGCAACCCTTGCTTAGATGATCACATGATGTGGCTTTTAGCCTTTTGGGAACTCCCTTAGGTGGCTATGTGACATCTAGCTTTTTTTTTTTTTTTAATTTTTTCTTTTCTTTTAACCTTGTTGTTTATTGTTGTGTGTCCATGTCTGAGTTTTGAAATTAGAAATTGATATGATTGGCCAACTTTTCTCCTCAAATTGTCATTAGATTTTTCCAAGAAACCTTAATAGAAATGTTATCTGTATGATGATATTTCTGTAAATATCATACATAATAGTTTTCTTAGTTTTTTCTTTACTGCTATGATTCTCTCTGTATTTACATGTGTTTTTCCTCTCAGTGCAATCTTCAGCTCAATTAGTTGGACCATGCATATATTAAAAATTAAAATAAACTAAAGAAATTATAATTAAGTTTGTAATAAGTAGGGGTGGAGCATCCGGTGGGTTGGGTTGGATGTCAATCCAAGCTCAATCTGAGACCACTACCCAAAATCCATCCCAACCCAACCTTGAACTGGAGCTCCTCAACCCAAACCTAGCTCAACTTTAATTTTTTGAGTTTGGGTTGAAAATTGGGTTTGGTGGGTTGGGTTTATTGGATTGGTTTAACCAAGTCATCTACAAATGCTTCCATGCTATATGAATAATATCTAAACGCAAAACAAAGTGAATTAGGGACAACAACTTGTGACTATAATGTGAATCCTAATGCAAATAGTTAAACAAACGCCGGTGACATTTTGGAAAATGAAGACACATCTATTAAATGATTCATATAGGTTCCCGGTTCGGTTGGGTTGAGTTGCCTGACATCTTAGCCCAAATTTTATATTGTAATTTTTAACCCAAACCCAACCCAATCCAACCCAAGCTATGTCCAAACTTGCCCGAGGCTGGTTGAATTTCAGGTTGGGCTTGGATTGTGTTCATGTTGACATTCTCAATTTCCACCCCTAGTAATAAGTATATTTTATCTTGATAATGTTATAACCCAACATTGTCTTATGGGTTAAGAACTAAGATAGTTGTTTGAATATGGGGGATAAGGGTCCAACCTAGCCCTTAATCCCATTTTCTCTACTTTTTATTTAAAAAAAAATTAAGAGGGAAGAAAGAATATAGGTCACTAAAACCTTTTGGTGGGTTGAGCTATACCAGTATAGAGCTGATGGGTTTCACCAAGTCAATTGTAGACCCCATCCAACTAGAGCACTAGACCAGACCAAGGCCAGGGTTACTAGTGTCCTAGTCTGACTTCTATCTCTTTCTTATTCCTCTTTTGATTGTTTCTCTTTATATTCAACTCTTTTTAAATTTTTATTTAATTTCTAGTTGATATATCTTTTTTTTATATCATTATATTTTTTGTTTATAGAGGTTGAGCCTTAGTGCAATGATAAAGTCGCTCTATTGTGTCTTGGAGGATAGGGCCTCAAAACACAGAAATAGTCTTTCCTGATGCACCATGCTGCCCCTTTTTTATTTTTTTTCCATTTTATATTTTATAAACTTTTATTAGTATTGCTTAATTTTTTTATTGTATTTTTGTTTATTTTATTTCTATTTATTACCTGTGTTTTTATTATATAATCTTATTTTTATTTTAGTTTAATTTTTAGAAATTACTTTGTTTTGTTTTAGTTTGAATTTTAGTGATTCTATTTTTCATGCTGCAATATATGTGCTTTACTTTTGCATCTTTTGCCATAGATTTTATTTTTCAATTATTTATATTATTTATTTTTATATATTTCTTTTTTGAATTTTCTGCTTTGCATATCATAGTATATTTTCAGTTTTCTGTTTTGAATTTTTTTCAATTTTCTTTTTTTTTTTTGTTTTCCATTTGTTTTGTTATCTGTTTTTGTGAAATGATTCATCATATAATGGAAATATAAAAAATATAGTACCAATGAATACATTATTTATATAATAATAATCTAGCCTTTTCCCAATGCTTTGGGGTTGGCGTGAACAATTATTTACATACATATGCTATTATTTTTTCTCTAGCATGTATTAGACATGACCTTTGCAAGTATACAATAATATGTATGCTTACATATATGCATTTATTTGTGAGTTACTTTTTATTGGTTGTTTCTATGGGATCCAATTTAATGTCTTACTCTGCATGAACATCCAAAAAATGTCTTTCATTCGAAGTCTTGGAGTCTAGGTCTAATTGCTAGCTTGATGATCAAATTAGATGAGCAATTGGAACCATTTGGGTGCATTCACTGCTTGCTATCATTGACTGCCAGCATTGTACAATGGCCTATGTCCTCGCTACATTGTATTGTCAATCACCAAATCAAAGAGCATAATATCCAACTCTCTCTCTCTCTCTCTCTCTCTCTCTCTCTCTCTCTCTCTCTCTCTCGCGATGAGCAGACAATAAGAGTTCCTAATGTTCTTGTCCTTTCATCCTTTTTTCAGTCTTGTTATTCTCTTTTGCATCCATACACATTAATAATGTAAGTAGTGTTTATTTCTTTCAAACCTAAGGTGTGATTGAGCATTATCGGGTATCCCAAATTGTTACTTATGCTCTTTTTTTTCCTCTCATTTGCTTGCAGCTCAAACTGTTGGAAATGCTTCCTTCACTTGCTTTGCATTCTATCATGGTGCCAATTATTGTGCAGACCATTTTGCCAATGCTTCAGAGGGATTCAAAACCGTATGCTATCTTCCGATTTCTTTCTGATTATGTTACTTTGTCATACATGACTCATGCTTGAACTGCTTCAATGGTTAATTCTGACTGTTATCCCTTGATTGTTCAATTATTTTTTAATAATGCATCTTGAGATATGCCCACCTAGAGATAAGTTGGTGATATATGAGATTAATTTGTATGCTGAATTTTTTGCCTCTGTTGTATGCCATGCTCAGTGAATCTCATTGATCCATTTTCTCACCTTAATGGTTCTGCTCTTTCTGGAAGTAGCAGAGTACATGTGATGTGTTGTAAAATAGGGAAGGCTAATGTTAGCAATTAGTACATTTATGGTGCATAGGTTCTGCGCAAGTTGATTAAGTGATAATTAAGTTAAATGCACATGCACAAAGAGAAAGCAAGACTGCATGAATGAGAGTTGTTAAAAAAAGAATCTTGATGTCAGAAATAGTTGGATGTGGCCCTTGATAGCAATTAAAAGTGAAGAAGGATTCAAGGAGCTGACATGAAATAGGCACGAGTTGTTGGTTATGTTCATAATTGCAAATTGTATTAGAAGAATATTTGCTATAATTCTTTGAATGGAACAAAATGCATTCATAAGTGGGGGCATATCTTGATTCAATATTTTAGGTGCAGTGTGTTGTTACGTTATAAATAGAGCTGATCAAATGTTGAGCCGGGTTGGACTTGGGCTGAGCTACATGCTAGTAGTTAGGCCCGATGCTCATGCCTAGGCTTAGCTTGGCTTGGCCGTTGGGCCTATATTTTTGATCAAGCCTGCTTTGATCTCAAATAGCCAATCTCAAGCTTGCCCACCAGGCCTGAATTCCTTTTTTTTTCCTCCTCGTTATGATTTAATTAGAGTTTTTTTAATGCTTGATACCACAAAATTTTGAGTTGGGTTGGATGGGCCACCTAACTTGTGATCAACTCTCTCTCTCTCTCTATATATATAGAGAGAGAGAGAGAGGTAGACTTAGTTACATTCGAATGCAGACAAGCCTAGATCCGATCATCTCTTCTACTCTTGGATCTACATAGTTTACGAATCGCAAAGATGAAAAAAGTGAAAAAGATGGGATGGTTTCGAGATTCATGCGGATCCAAGGATGGGAAAGGTAACTGGATCCTGAACTTGGCTACATTCGAATGTTGCCAAGTTTAGCCCCCCTCTCTCTCTCTCTCTCTCTCTCTCTCTCTCTCTCTCTATATATATATATATATATATATATATATATATATTTGAACTTGGGTTGGGCTAGGCTATTTTTTAATCTTCTCAAGCCTAGCCCAATTTTTAGGGCTTATTTTTAGTGCCCAAGCCCTAAAATTTTGGGCCAGGCTGAGCAGACCACCTGGCCTGTGATTAGCTCTAGTTACAAAACCACCTTGTTGCCTGTTATTATTTTTCTTTACATAGGTTCATTGTTATTATTTTTAGTTACATAGGTTCCTAAATGCTGCAGCATAAGATTGTTCAGTATTTTACTAGTAAGGTTCTGTGACTAATTGGACATTGGCTATTTATTTATTTTTTGTGGGATACAAAACTGCTCCTAGGTTTATTAATATACATCGACGTCTCTCTCAGTTGATTGCATTTTTAGATTGAAATAAATCAGCCATTTTCTCTTGATTAGTCTATAACTGTGGGTTGGGGCCTGTAGCTCAGTTGATTTGAGAAGAACATTTGTAGCTTAAAGGTTGTGGGCTCAAGCAACTTGTATGGCAGAAGGCATGATCTAGAATTGCAGGACTTCTGATATGATTTTTAGCTTCTGGGTTTTGTTGCAATTTTTTGTAGGCATTATTTTTTTATGTATTACTACTATTATTATGGTTGTTGTTGTTTGTGGTGAATGAGTGAACAATGTGGATAAGTTTTCTAATATTGCTTTTTCAGAGTGTTATATGCTACAGCTGTCCGTTTGCTTTGTAAGACATGGATTGTTACAGATCGGGCCTTTGGAACTTTGCAAGTAAGAAAATTTACTTTTCATCATCTCAATTGATATTGTGGGCATCTCTTATGTCTTGTAATTTTTTGCCTAGCATCATCTGCATGGGTATATTTGTAAAATTGCAAGATGCAGGGAACCATATTAAATTGCCTAGAGATTTGGGTGTAAATTTGTAGTAGTAGCAAGGAAAGACGTAGGATCTAGGGCTCCCAAGATTCTTACATATTACTTATTCTTAAATACGACTCCATAATATCCATAATGTGGCTGTATCTTGTATATCATGACATTGTAAAAAATTGAAGAAAAACTATTAAGCATACACGAATAGTTGAAGCTATGCTAATAACAAGTGCTGGTTATTTGATGAGGGGTGTGAGTATTAGGAAGTGGGTTTGGCGGTAGACATGGTATTCTCCCAGGTACATGTGACACATATAAAAGTGAAATTTATCTGCAGACTGTTTTGTTGAAGCTTTATTTGCTGCATAATCTGTAATTTTTTTAGGAGACTCAAAGCTGAAAGCATTATTTTAATTTCATTGTAAGTGAAGCCCTATCATGGTCACCATCCACTTTGATCTATGACTGGTCTCATTAAGTGATAACTAGTTTTTACTTACTTTTGTTGGCAGTACTCATGAATGTAACTGTACACAACTACACATTCTTGTGAACAATGATTTTGTGGACATTTTTGTCCATGTCATAATTTGACTGTTCTGTCAACCAAATACGTATGTGCATATTCAAGTTTGCATCACCCCCATGTTGCTGCATCTGGATTTTGAGAGTTTGCTGTGGGAGACACTAGTATGCTTGTCCCCACATGACAATTATTTCTGTATCTGCTATATCATAGCTTCTGAGGGTTCAAGCATGTGGTTACAGCCACATAGATTAACAGTCTGAATGATTGGCACTGGTATTTTGCTAAATAAAAATTCAGTTAATGACTTGGACTGTTTCTTTCATCCTGATTAGATGTGAGTAATTAAGGATTTAAGTCCTGCCAGAATAGGATGGTATCCTCAGTACTGTACTGTTCTGACTAGAAAACAAGACCAATATGGGTGCAGGACACCAGTTCTCTAAAATGTCCCGACCATCCTGTTCTGGATGGACGCAGACTGGTAAACAATTTTTTTTTTCTTTTTTATTCTGGTCGTTATTGACTGTTTTGGTCCATTCCAACTGTACAATCGAATCTTGGAACCATACCATCCAAGAGCAAACCAAGATGGGGCGAATACCAGGATTTATATTCATTTAACTGACTTTTCTTGCAATATCCCAACCATCAACAAAAATGAAATGTAGGCATGTAGCCGGTCGAGTTCATTGAGCCAATCTCCTTGCATCCTTCATGTTAGGTTTTTTTCAGCCGAAACATTTTTGCTGTTTATATCATTACTTTTACATGGTGTTATTATATTTGAGATGTCTTGATGAATTTTGTGGAAATATATGCCAATTTAATGACCGCTTTTAACTATTATGGCTCATTTGTCATGTTCATATTCAATACTTCATAGATATTTAGTATGCCTTGGACTCCAAGAAATTATTAATATGCTCTCTATATAAACATTATTTGGAATTAAAGCTTTGTTGTTATTGTTATTGTTGTATTATATAAACATTATTGTTCCATGTGGACCATCTTCGACTAATAACCAGTCTACATTGGTTACTGGTAAATGAAAATTAATTTGCATCTTTATATCTTTCTCAATTTTTTCTTCCCTTTGTTTTGCACATCTTAAGTTGGTGAAGATATTCGCATCTAGGACTTCAATTTAAAAATTGAGCAATATATTTAAACTACATAAAACAATTAGATTGATGCCAATATCTTGGCATGATAATTTATACCTGATTGTAGAGTATGACAAACTGGAAAGTGAAAAGTGACAACAGACTTATGTATTCATCCTTTTGTTGTCAACTGAAGGGGTTGCTTGAGGGCCAACAGTAATGGTAGGATTGTTGATGCCTACTTATACATGGTTTGCATTAGCTTTTATCAATTATATACTAATAATAAAGAAAATTTATCATACACACACACATGTAGAGGTAAACTTGACTATATTTAAATGTTACTAATTTAAAATCTGGTTATCTTCCCCATCCTTGAATCCACACGAATTCCGAAGCCACCCACCTTTTTCATTTTTTTCATCTTTAGAATTTGTGAACTGTGTGGATCTAACGATGGGAAAGGTGACTGGATTTAGGCTTGGCTACATTCAAATATAACCAAGTTTAGCCCCCCCCCCCCCCTCTCTCTCTCTCTCTCTCTCTCTCTCTCTCTCTCTATATATATATATATATATATATATGTCACTAGATAGAAAATACCTGCTTAAATTTTTCGTTTCATCCAGTTCTTTGCTAATGGTCTTCCACCTTCCTATCAAATAGGGAGTCTTGGATCCTGAAGCATTTTCTGTTTTCATCTCTGAGAGAGAAATTTGTATAAGTGTTGCTGCTTCAATACGCGATGTTTGCAGGCACAATCCTGATAGGGGTGTTGACCTTATACTCTCTGTGTCGGTATGAATCCTAAAAAACTCTTTCCATGCTTGTCTGGCTATACTTTATAAACATTGTCTATATTCTCTGAATTTACAGTCATGTATTGAGAGCAGAGATCCCATTGTGCAAGCTCTTGGTCTTGAAAGCCTTGCCCATCTTTGTGAGGCAGATGTAGTTGGTAATATTTCTTTACTTGTATGATAACCGTTACAACCATCTTGTTTAAAAGATCAGCAATTTAGCTTTTTTTTTTGTGCCATTTTCTCAGTTAGTAATGTTTTGCATTTTATGGTCATCATATTATTGCTATGCTATACAAGAATACTCTCAAACAACGTCGGTTGTTTGATTACGATTCAGCTATCCTTTATATCTGTGGCTGTGGCTGCTAATTGGCTGGGGCCAGCAGGGCTTCTGGCCAAGCCTCAGAGACAAATGATAGTTGGTTCGGGGCCTGATTTGTGCCCCAAATTCTATATCTGATTTGAGTACGGACCAAGTTTGCACTAACAGTTGCCTGGCCAAGGTTCAGAGAGCCCCACAGTCATGGCTTGGCTCAAAATCCAATAGTTGAATTCTTTATGTTTGTATATCTTTGGGTAATTTTAACCATCCCTTCAATACAATTCCTAGATCAAAGTTTTAACACCTAATGCTACCTTATCCTCACCCCTTCATCCCTGAATATTTCCCTCTCCTCTCTTCACTATAGCGTCTGCCACACCTTGGCCTCATGGTGACCTGTTTCCATCACCATTAGGGAAATAAAAGTGCTTCTCTTTTCTTTTTTCAATAGGCCTAATAAGATTCTGGCAATGCATTCCATCCCCTAATCTAACCGTCATGAATGTTGACAAGTCATCCATGTTTGCCCATCTGAAAAATTCTAAACATCTTTCACTTCTTGGACTCTCTCAAGTGATTCCTTTCATCTTAATTAAGTTGGTTTATTTCATCAAAAATTGAATTAAGTTTTGATATAAGATAAATATTTTAGGGTCTCAAGTCTTCCCCTTGAAAAGACGAGATAATATTAAAAATAGGTTCTTCTGGGAGAGATATCTCAAAACTTCAGGTAATGATTTAAAGGTGTGCATAGAAAATAGAAAAAAAATGTCTTTCAAAAGAACTTGGAGGCAACTACATGAACACTCAAATAGGGTAGAAGAGCAACAATAGCTAACGAGGTTGATGATGAAATAAATCTGAAAATTATGATCCCCATGATTGTATGAAAGATTCACTGACCACATACATCGGGTCTATTTTTAGAGCGATTAGAACATATAGATTATGGTTTGGGTCAAGATTCAAAAAAAAAAAGAGGTGAAATTTCACACCCAAGATACTTCTGGACACTTACTGAGGAGATATTTTTAAACAATTTGCAACATACACAAGCACACTATCACACCCAAGATCCCTATTTATTTATTTGTTTAATTGTTTATTTTATGGCCATAGTATTCATTCTAGAAAACTAATTGTACATAGAGGCTACTAAATACACACAGGTGTGTGCACCCGGATGCTATTTATTTATTTATTTTTGGTATGCATTTCAGATGCGCGGCGCACACAAGTGTACAATCACGCTTATTTCTTTATTTTAAAGCCAACTAAATTTCTTCTAAAAAACTAATTTTACATAAAGGCTATACCCACATAAGCATACACATTTGTTCTAAGGCCAACATTCCAGAAAACTAATTTGGCATAAAGTATATTAGATGGACAGGTAGCAAAGTTGAAGGTAGATAGATGGAGCAAACACTATTTCACCAAGAAGAAGGTATTAAATGTCGGAGGGATTGTGAGGCACGTCACAATGAGGATGGGATGAGTCGGGAAATAGATAGGGATGGGACAAGAGATCAACTATCTCGAGTATCAATATGAGGGGCATCCCGTTCTATGAAAAACTATGATGGCCTTGTTCCATGGTATATAAAACGTTAGTTGACAACCATATTTTTGAATGCTTGCCATTAGATTGTGAAACTAGTGATGTCATTGAAATTCATATTTTTAGCCAAAAGAGATATAACCATGGAAGGCAGAATGGAACCGATTGGGAATTGGTTCGAATTCTAGTTTCGGTTCGGTTCTACCTTTGAACCGATATGAATCTGTCTGAATCGTCCAGTTTGAGCTGATTCGAGGGTGGGATGAGCAGGAGGTGGCTCACATCCTCTCTCCTATTTTATTTTCATTTAAAATCATTTAAATAAATATCATCATCTCTGCTCTTTCTTTTCTATTTGTTTAAGATTTCTTATGTAAATAAGAAAAATATCTTTCATCTGAATTCAACAAATATCAAAAAAATCAAATTATTTAAGAAGACAAAGTCAACTCTTTCTTTCAAGAAAAAATTCAAAGAATTTCAGGAAATCTCGGTTTAGCAATTATCTAGTTAGGTTATTTCCACTTCGGATAAAAATTGCAGAAAATTAAGTTAACTTAGAAATGATGAGAGAACAAAATACCAAAAAAAAGTTATGACATGTCACTAGATTGGAAGTTGGGGTGTTTTTCTTAATGGGGAAACCTTTGGTCTGGTATAGTGACATGTCATAATTTAGATCCTAAAAAATACGTTTTAACCTTAGGAATTTATGTAAGTTTAATTTTATTGTTTTGATAAGTTATGGATTAAGTCGGCATAGGTCAGTATGAGGTTCACTATTATTGTGATCTTGTCTGAGTCTGAAAACCTTATAAGTTTGGTCAAGTATTGACCAAAGCCTTACAAATTATATTTTTAGATAATTTTTTCATGTTTTTTTATCATTTCTAAGTTAAATTAATTTTTTTGAGATTTTTTATCTAGATTGGAAGTATTCTAAATTGATATTTGCTAAACTAAGATTTTCTGAAATTCTTCGAATTTATTTTTGAGAGGGAGAGTTGACTTTTTATTCTTAAAGAATTTGATTTTTTTGATGTTTTTGTTGAATTCAAGTGAGGGATAATTCTTTTATTTCTATGAGAAATCTTAACTAAATGGAAAGAAATAAGGAGAGAGAATGATATTTACTTAATTGATTTTGAATGAAAATAAGAGAGGAGAGAGGATGAGTATCCAATAGGAGGCTCTCAGCCTTGTATACCACATAAAAAAATAAAAAACTAAGAAAAGAATGCAAAAAATGGCTAACTATCGGTAATCTGCCAGATTGGTTTGGTACCGGTTCACGGTTCCAGAAACCTTGGATATGACCATATCAATTATGGACAAAAATAGTTGATAATGGCATTGATTTTGTCATGAGGGATTTTGTGGGAGAACCGATCACAAAAGAAATAAGCATCAAATATGTTGGGTGGTTTTGAGAGATGAAAGATATCAAGAGTTCTTTAGAGTTTTGCTATCGTATCGACATCTAAAGAAAATGTTGTGTTGGTCTAATGAAATTAGGTTCGCGCCTCAAAGTTATGCAATAGAAGAGACATAAAGTAGTGTTGAAGTAAAGAACTAATGATGAGATACCTGTACAAAGAGAACACAATATCATCCAAAAGTATGAAGAGATATCTGTATCTTTTTTTCAACTTTGTCTTGGAGCTACTTAAAGCTTGAAATAAGCCCTTTGATGAAAATTTCTTGGAAACATGCAGACAACCGTGTTGGCTATTCTGTACCCAAAAGATAGATCTGAAGAACGTTTGTTATCTATTCCTAGGTTACAAAGGCCCTTGATCTTTGTTAATAGACTGGTTGATTAGAACAAACATTTAAAATTGATAACTAGTTCTGATGCACATATTTTGTGTCATCTAGAATCAAATTATGAAGGATTGATCTCGATTGGTTAACAAGATGCTGTATGATCTCTGTTTAAAGAAGCCTTAATGGTTTAATCAACAATCAAGGCTGTAAAGTAAGGTCTATAAAACTGGTACCAAGATCCATATCAGTACATTATTTGTTCAGTACGGTATGGTATGCACCTCATATTGAGACTAGATGCCCATTTTTTTCTTACTTTTAACTATAATATCACTTGATATTGAGGGATGTAGGGTGGTTCAGCTCAATTAGTTCAGCTCAATTCGGACCGGTTTGGTTTGTATCGAAACGAAACTTGGTATTGTACATTGGTACCTTATTGGTACAGTGCAGTATAGTTCGTACTGGTCGGTATAGCAGACCTTGCCATGAAATCGAGCCATAGAGGCTGTTATAGTAACATGAATCTAAAGAGATGAACTAGAACTTGTCTTGATGGCCAGACCCCTCTGCTTGTCAATGGGAGGTTTTTGGTTTAATACAGGAGTGGTGAATCATCAAAAATCTAGATTGGGGTAATTGTAGTGTGGTGTGTATCAAATCATCAAAGGTTGATCTGGATTGATCAACAAGATGCTTTATGATCTCTATTTAAAGAAGCATCAATGGTTAGATCATTATCCAAGCCTGTGAAGTAGAGCTGTAGTGGCTTTTATAGTAATATGAATAGAAGAGGATGAACCATGACGTGTCTTGGTGGTCACACCCTTTTGCTAGAGGAGGTTTTGGATTTTGTTCTTGGATGGTGCAACCTAAAAGATCTGGACCTAGGTTATTATCCTTCCCCTCGTCCCAACAAAAGAAAAGAGGAGGCAATAGGGAGAGAGAATAAGGGAAGGAGGGGTGAGTCTAATTCGATATTTAACTCAGGCTGATAATCTGGTTGGCTTTGTACTCTTTGATTCACCACTTAGAAATGTTGGTTTACCCAAGTTGGGCCTAAAACCATCACACTAGGGCCTAACAATTCAAAACCATTGCATATTAACCCAAGAACAATATTTCATGATTTCATCAAGTAACTCTTCAACAACCTATATTTGTATTGATTCTATCATACATGATTTTTGTTAATTCTATTTGTGCACTGCTTCCTTTGCTCAATTATTTCAGAATGTTGTAAGCAATATCCAAAACTTTGTTTTAAGTGCATTATTGTTTCCCTTATCCATAGATTGTTGCATATATGGTCATGCAAGTAATACTTTGCTCAATTATTTCAGAATGCTGTAAACATTATTGAAAAACTTCATTTTAAGTGCACTAATGTTTCCCTTATCAGTAGATTGTTACATATATGGTCATTCAAGTAATACTTGCTCATGTGATCTATCTTCTTGCCAGATTTTTACACAGCCTGGTATGTTATTTCAAAGCATATGCTTGATCATTCTGTTGATCCTGTTGTTGCACATGGGTAAGTTTATTTCCAGTAGTTTATCCTTTTCTTCGGAGGGGACTGAGTGACTCAAGTATTCTATAATTCTTTAACTCTATTTCACTTGCTCTAGTATGTAGGTACATTTTAGGAAGCACACTGAGTGGTTCAACAAGATATTAGTTAAAAAGCTGCTTATATGATGACATTTTGCATGTGCCTTTCTAGGGCATCAACAATTACTGTGTCATTATCTCTACCAACAATTTTAAACTTAAGCAAATGAATTGTTGCATGAACTATGCCATTACTTATGAGTTTTGTGAGTTTCTTGTGTCATCTATATGGTTTCATTTTGACTTTTTTGTCATCAACTTACAGACAGCCCTAATGTATTCCTCTTTAAAAATTCTCTCCTAAAATCCTTCAATTTGTTAGGCAATTTAACCATCTTATCAAACACCTTCTCATAATCTGAACCTGAAATAGGACATTTGTGGCTCTTGTGGTGCATGCTCAAACTGGCTTATTCCATCAATGTCTAATAATTGAATCATGTAGCCTATATATCACCAACTTACATTTTAAACAAGATTGAGGGTCTTTGATTTTGAATATTCAGTCTAAATGACTACTAATAATCACACTATGATTCAGAGAGCTCACTATCATTTTATTTAGTTGTTTTATTTGATGTCTTGAGCATAATAATTAATTTCTTCATGGTATCTCTTTGTTATAAAAAAAGATTAATGGCAGTCATATAGATTAAAAATTAGATCTCCTACGTGTCATTTAAGTTAGATCTCCTACATGTCGTTTTGTTTGAATTTAAGTGCCTTAAAATCACATGATCTTCTATCCATGCAAACACGTGCTATTGTCACAACAAATGAGAAAAACCTGAAGGTGCATACTGCAGTTGGCCTGAGATTAAGAAGAAAAACAAGGTGAACAATGAAGAAAGTAAAGAAACAGAAGGGAGAAACAGAGGTAGAAAGTGCATCTCTATGTTGCCACAATGTTTTTCCAGGAGATCAGATCAAAATGCCCTTTAGTCTAGATAATGATCATTCCATTGGTTACAATGTTGGCTGGGCCGGGCTGGGCTGGGCTTGTGCCTGGTTACAGACCATTCTTTGACCACTAATGTGTATTTGCAAGCAAACTGGGTTTGGGGTGGATTTCTTTTGACTGATAATAAATTATTGACAAGATAATCTCTTTAGCATCTGGCAATTGGAAATGATTATGCAAATAATAATGGTGCTTAATTTAGTGGCAATCAAAATAATTGAATAAATAACTGGTGAGATAGCTAGAGTCTAAAAATTTACTAGATAAAAACTTATTGAATAAAAATGCTTCACTACTAAGAATAGCATATCTAAATATTGGTAAACTAACATGCTTTATTTCATTGTTATGGGGTTGGGTCCAAGATTCCTTTTTATTGTTTTTCCTCTCCATGGCCACATTAGTGCATGCCCATTTACATAACATCACTGAACTTCGAGGGAATTTTGTAGTTGTTGGTTGCTGGTACTATTTTGTCATCATGACAAGGATTACCTAAAGGCTAAAGCATTCATTGCTTTCATCTCCCAGTTATTTGCTGATTATTCACAAGTAAAGAAAGCCAGTATTTCTCCCATTTGCTTTCACAGAAAACTGAATCTTAGCAATCTTTTCAGCAAACACTGTCTTTTCACATGTGTACCACTGTTTGTGATATTGGTTCTCCCAAACCATGGTGCAGTTTGTGCACCTTGTTAAGATGGGGTGCAATGGATGCGGAAGCTTACCCTGAAGCTGCAAAGACTGTTGTGCAAATTTTGTGGGAAGTGGGAACAACTAGGAGCCGTAACTTGGAACCTTTATGGGTGAAAGCACGGGTGGCTGCCTTTAAGTCCTTGTCCCATTATGAGGTGAGGTTTTTGTCCTTTCTTGTTCAATGACTCTCTCTTACCACATCTGCCTTTTATGCTTAGAGTAAAATTTTCTTTTTTTTTGTTACATTTTGATATTTTTAACTTGATGAATTCCTAAAATATTTGCTTGCTTTCTTGTTTAGCTCAAAACTTGGCTTGTCTCTCATTGCTTCACATAAATAAAAAATCTCAGGTTGCGCAAATTCAGGAAAATGTTTCTGATTTTAGGAGAAGAAATTTTCAGTGTCTTGTTTCTGAAGATAATGTGGAAGTACTCAAGGCCATGGAGGAATTCCAAGTCAAGATTATCAAATTTGAACACATGTCAACATCATTTTTGTTAATTTAATATGTCTTCTTATTATTGGGAAAGTGATTGATGTGCACTTACTAAGATCTGCATGTTTACTCAGAACTCGACGTAGATTACATAAGGAGAAAAAAGTCATGGTGCACAAGGTTGAAAAATTGTTGGATGCCTTTCCTCAGGCTATGTTTTCTCCAGGTAACGAGAAAGACTGGTTAATCCTTCTATACAGATGACCTTTTAGTACATAAAATATAACTAAATTTTCATTTTGTTGATCTGAATACAATCTCATACTTGTTGCAAATCTTATGTCTTGTGAGTGTTTATTGCTTTTTATCAATTTTATTACATATTTGTATCTGAATCACAACTTTTTTGAAGCCAAAAAGTTGATTTAAGAACTTGGTTCTAATGTTTTTATGCAGGGGAACGAAGAGATGTTGAGATACCTGGTGCAGCTCTGCTGTCTCTTGTTTTCACTCCCAAGGACCCCACTGGCAATGGGACATCAAAGGTGAGGCTTCTATACTACTGTCTAGTGGTTGATGATGTTTTTTCTTCTTTAAGAACTGAAAATTACACTGTCGGTTGTTCCCCTATAAATTTGGTTTTCCTATAGGATCTGCGCAAACTGCATTCTGTATATGAAAAGGCACTATTGGAAATAGCTGAATCCCTTCATGTATCGAGAAATATATTGGTTGCATTACTTGCACTGCAATCATGGAAGCCTTTCATTCATCGTTGGATGAGGATGGTGGTTATTGTTGCTGATGCTAAAGGTTCTGATGTGTTGGATAAAAGTTCAAGGGCTGCCAATGATATCTTCAAGGTTCATTCCCTCACTTTTATATATGACCACTGCATATCTTGTCTGTCATCAGTTCATCTTTTTGAATGGTGCCGAATGTAACTATAGTTCCTCTCTCCAAACTAAATAAATACACCTTGTGGGAATTGAGGGTATTAATGTATTATATTATACCAGCTTGAGTGTAGCTTGATTACCAGAACCTAACCTTAGAGCAATTGAGAATTAGGTAAAAGCTGAAAAACAAGGTTTGATTTCATAGAAGACAATGCTACCACTTATATTGCATACTCATGTCTCATGATTCTAAAAGAATGCTAGGACTAAGGTGGCACTGCTTGTAGCCTAGGATGTGTCAATTGTCAAACAAAGGGGTGGAAGTTGCTTGGCATGGCTATAACATAGTGTTTTTTTGTTATTAGAAGGATAGAGACTTTGTCTTCTAAATTGCAGGCTTTCTTGTGATTATCTTGTCCGATGAAAGCTCATCTTAAAAATCTGCTGTCATGCCTAGAAATCAGGGTGTCATTAAAAAAGAAATCACAAGTAAGCTCACACATAGAATGGACGAATGTATTTACAAGTAAAGAGACAAAAAGGAAAAACAAGATTTTAAATATTGTGGGATGGAGCTGTTCCATTTGATTTCCCAACTCATCTTGTCCTGTCATTTGCACGATTGTTGTCCTATGAAAGCTCATTCTTAAAGATCTATTGTAATGCCTAGGAATCAGGTTGTCGTTAGAAAAGAAATCACAAGTTCGCATGCAGAATGTACAAATGTATTTACAAGTAAAGGGTCAAATAGGAAAAACAAGATTTTAAATGTTGTGGGATGTAGTTGTTCCATTCCATTTCCTATCTCATCTTGTCCCAACATTTGGATGGTTCCCCTTCTAGACGCTCAGGATGATGGGGCACTCCACTACCCCGTCAGTATTTAAAACCTTGGGAACAATCCAAATGCAAGAGCCATTTGCAAGCATGCAGCATATTGCCGCATAAATATTAGATGGAAGCTAGGGAGCCATGCCTAGCTTCCCACGCCCCACTTCCCACACATTCATTGACCCCTAAAACTGGTTTCCCTTTAACATAAATTTGGCTAATACAAATACTCCTTGATTGTGCTCGCTATCCAATTAAGTCATGCCCTCCCTTCTCCTGGGAGCTAGATTTAGACAAACTGATATTAGATGGTGATGGTAATATGCTTTTGCTGCTTGTTGGTTTGACTAATGTTGCAAGGAAAAAATGGAGTACACAGGGCCAAATAAAAAACTATATATTTTGCATCTATCTTGACATGCATGCATGCATGCATGTGATGTGATGATCATAATGTATCATAGCTCGTGTTTATCTTAATGTACTGTCTAATACAAAATGCGCTTTGGAGCTGCAGCATTTCTTGCTTTTCTAGGTTCATCTTGACTAGTTTTCTCCATGGTGCTGCTTGGTTACCATAGAACCTTAGTTATTTAGGTCATGACCTTGTCCAAAGAAATAGGGACATGGGGGTGAAAGGAAAAAACAAAGGCAAGGGCAGCTGACTTTCCTACCTAGTACACAATATTGCACCGACATAATTGCCTCATCAATTCATCAATTAGTTGCTTCCATTCTCATTCTTTTATGTTCATAAATGTTGTATTTTTTTATTATTTTCTTTTATATCTTATTAAGATTTTAAATCCTATGAGGTGGGGGCGTCTCCGTTTTTCATGAAATGGGACACCTTGCTATCTTAGCCTATCTTACATTTGGTGGGGGATGATCCAAGATGAACTGATTGGAATGTGGAAATGATGGTAGGACGATCCCATCTCGGCATCCCATGGGATGTTTCGCCAAGACTTGAAACCATGTCTCTTATTTTATAATTGAAATCATTATTCTAGAGAATTCTAATTTTTTGTTAAAGAACCTATGCTAAAGGTAATCTTAGGACATGATTTTTGGAACATTTGATGTATTTGATGTCTGATGCATGCTTGCTCAAGGAAAGATGTTGACATAGATTTGTTGAGATTGAGATAACAAGGAATCACCTTTCCATGATAAGCAACATTGGGTTGAAAACTTTATGCGAACTTTCATGCTAATTAGTGCCAATGGCAAGACTTTTTGAAGCATTTGATGTATTTATTGTCTGATGCATGCCTGCTCAAGGAAAGATGTTTTCATGGATTTGTTGAGAGTTGAGACCGAGATATCAGGGAATCACTTTCCCATGATATAGGCAATGCTGGGTTGAATCATTTTTGTAAACTTTTACACCATTTGGTGCCAATGGCAAGACTTTTTGAGAGAATGCTAATGGCAAATTTGAAACCTTGTTCCATGTGAAACTTACAGTTAATTCACTCGATGCATTCTACTTCATGTAATTGTCATGCAAGTGCAAGATGGATCGGGGGTATTCGATAAATGGGAATGCGTTTTGAGCTTGTATGTAGACTTTTGTAGCATACAAATGTAGAGAATCATGGACTCTAGGGTTGGGTAAGCCCGAATTGTTGGGGACATACAGGGGGAAATAAGCTCAATGTGTATGAATCTGGGCTAGTTACAGCCTTACAGGCCTTACTACTATACTGTCGGGGTGGTAAGGAATCTGCAGTGCCAGGTGCCTTCAGTTGGTTTTGGTTTAAGTGCTGAAAAATATGACCTTTTGCTGATCTCACCTTGTAGCTTGGGATTATGTGTTTTCAACTGACAATTATGGCTTCTGTCTTGCTGCATTGACAGTTCAATAGCTTTTATTGGCAATATAAAGGCTCTAGTGTTGCTTCTCCATAAGAACACAAAAAACAATTTGCCAAAATAATCCATTATAGCAAGGTTTGCAAAACCAGTATCAAGAATCGTTCAAGCACCTGACCGATTTGGTATGATATGGTACACACCCGTATCGAGATGGGATGTTAATACTTTTTCACTCAGTCATAATGTCACTTGATACTAGGTGGTATGGGTTGATGGTAGGTGGAATGGGGTGGTTCCACTTGATTCGGTCCAGTTTGGTTCATATTGAATTAAAACTTGGTACTGTACTAATACCTTATCATACAGGTTGGCACGACAGGCCTTACACTATAATATTTGGCTAAACAAGCATTTGAAAGTTATATAATGCAGAACTTGTTTAAGAGATTAAAAATCTCTTATTCATACTTTATAAAGCTCTAGTAAAAGGCATGTAGTGGTGAGTATGAACCATAGTTTCAAATCCTGATGGAACGTCTCGTGGGATGTTGGAACGAGTTATCGTCTTAAGTGTTAGGACAAGACCGTGCTTTAAGAATCTAGCTTGAGTTTATGCTTTCTAGTGCTTGAACTGAAGTCTCCAGACCTTGCAAAACCTAATAGTTTCACCTAATATTGTGATTTGTTATGATCCTGGTTTATAGATGACTATTCTCCCATCATTGGGTTTATTCATATAAGTTAGCCTCTTGGGCCTAATGGAAGTGCTTAGGCATGCTGGCAAAAGAGAAATGGCTAAATGCTTATTGCTCCATAATCCCTTCCACATAGATTTTTATGTAATAAAATGCCTGAATTTTGGGGCACAACATCCTCTGGAAATGCAAAGCATGTCATTTTACTTGTTGACATCACAGTTAGTGAATTATTTGCAAATACACAAAAGTTCAAAAACACTATGTAATAAGTTGAGATATATATGTAAAAGCTAAATTTCAAGATTTTCTTTGATTGATTTGGAGGATCTTTTACTATGCCCCTTTGAGCTTTCCAAGTTTCTGTATGGTACAATACAAATGAAAGGACAAAAATGAATTTCACGGGCAATTCCCCATATTGGGGCATGCCTATTTTCCTGACTACGGAAGTTGAAAATTTTGGAATTGACTTTTTTCAATATTCATTTTACTTCTGCATCTTGGTTGAATTCCAGCCTAGCTTTTATATCCTAAACAATCTGAATCATTTCTTTCCTAATCCACTCTTGAAGCCTTTTTCTTTCATCCGTAAACAGATTTACCTCAATGCCGAAACTTTTCCAATATCAATTCAAAAATGCCGTGTCTCAATTTCTCTTGTATTAAGTTACATTCATCATCATATCATCTTAAGTGATATACTTTGTGGCTTTAAGCCCTGTTCATCTTAATATTATCCAGTGATTAATTAAGTTTTACTTTCTTAGCACAGCCATAACAAGAGTCTGAAAAATCCAGGCCGAACGAGTCCTAACATCAAGCCTTTTTTTTGTGTGTACAATGATAGATATGTGTTTTTGCATTTTGCTGCAAATCACTAATTCGTAATACCCTATTTTTGCTCCTCGTTTCTTGTCCATTTTTTCACCAAGTACTCCATGTTTAATTAAGTTCTCTATATGGTTTATACATTGATGTAGTAGCACAGCTTTTGTTTCACATGAATTTGACAATTCAGATCCAAGAACCATTTCCCCCTTTGTATGCTAGTTTTTCTTAAGCTTCCATATGATGGATTCTAGTGCTCATACTTAAGGAAGAAACATTTGTTTATTTTCCTAGCAGAAAAATGAGATGGACACCAACATTTGTTTCCCTTCATCATGTAATTACTTAAGGAAGAAACAATGTCCCTAGCAGAAAAAAAAAGGCTGGGTTGGTGACTACATTTTCCTTGAAAAAGGCATGCCTCTATGATGCAATAATTTTCACATGCAGATTTCATGTTACTGCTGTGAAATTTATTGTTTTTTGTAGTGTTTCTGGTATATCTTGTATGCTATTTTGCTTAGCTTTGTTTCAGGTCAAGTAAATTGCTGGGGTTTTCCAGTTTTAATTATTGTACATATTGTAGAGTATGCCATAGAAGTGTCACTTCTTTTGCAAGCTAATCATCTATTTTTTCTTGTGCAGACAATGTGTAAAGTTGCCACAGAATCCATTCCTCGAGTTGCAGTAAACATAGCCTTTGCTATTGGTGCACTATGCATGGTAAGAATTTCATTGTGGTATGTCTTATCTGTTTCATATTTTTTATAATGGAAATGTTATTGAATGATAGTATAGGACAGAAGAAGATTAAATATGCTTAGTGTTAATAAATCCACATGCAAAGTCATACAAATAATGGCAAACTAAATCGCCCTCAAAATGTGGAATTGTATAGCCTTTGCTACCATTTTGAATCACTTACACAGCTCATCTCAGCATCTTATTAGATGATTTCAGTGATTGTTAATCCAACCAACAAGAGAATGAAAAGTAACAAACAATATCTTCTGGTGCAGATATCTGTCCGAAAGAAACAAATCAATGAGGACTGTTTTCCAAAAGGACAATAGAGACTGCACAGGAGATGAAAGAAATAAGAGGGAAAGGAAATAGATTTACACTAGCCAAAAAAAATCCATGTTCCGTTGAACATACAAATTTCAAATATCAGTTATTCAGGGCTTCACAAGACTGCGTAGACAATGAAAGCATTTCAATAATAACGGCTATAAATCTTATTTAACTTTAAATAAATAGATCTCACAAAATCCAGCTGCAGAAAATTACATCATCATGACAGGCAACTCTTTGTCATAAGCATCTTCCAAACCACACTCATTTAGCTGAGGACCTCTGCAGTATGAAGCAACCATAATGCTAATGACATTTCTACTATTTCTTTTTATATTTTTCAAAAACAAAGCACATGATATCTAATAAAAAGTTATATATTAATACTATATGACAAATATCATTCTATGTTCTTAGGACAAAAGTTCTTTGATTTTATTATTCTTAGCACACTATTCATTTTGTTCAATTTTATCTATGTCCATTCAAAATTCCCTTAACCTTGGTAAGATTGATGTAGGCAAATTTTTGGGCTCTAATACGAAATCTGATGCAGATAGGATTGCCAAAGAGAATGATTGTTGGAGTTGGGACTAACTCCTTGAGGGTCTTTAATTATCTCCGACCTCTTTAAGGAAGATCATCGTCCTACACCACCTTAAGCTAGAAATTATTTTAACTCTGGAAAGAGAGAAATTTCAAATTGTATTATGGAAATTGATTTTAATAAGGTACACTAGGGGCTAGATGGGATCTCTAAAGGCCAATAGGATTCTTATTTCTCATAGGATATCAACTTTCGAAAGAAAAAGATAAATATCAAATAAATTTTTAAATATATATATTTTTAAATCATAATCAATGATTTAAGTCTCGATGGGATGGAAGCCAAGATGGTCAAGACATCTCAACCTAGAGAGATCACAGGACCGATCTTGATCATCCTGTCTCTTAGTCATAATACATCATAGCGTTAATTTTAAATCGATCTAATTTACATAAAGGTATAACTTTTAAAGTTCAAATATGTTTAAAAATTGAATAAAACACTAAAGCTTCATATATAATTTTTTAAAGAAAAAAGCTTCCAAAATAAGTATTGGGTCAAAGATTGAGACGGGACGTGGAGCGTCACGTTTCGTGGAAAAATGGGGACGCCTCCACGACCCGTTTCGTGAAAAAACCGGGACACTTTTATCTTACGAGATTTAAAATCTTGATCATAACTTCTACTCTTGTAACTTGAATTCATTGACAAAATAAACATAGAAATTTGAATAAAATTAAAAAAAAATCATTTGTCTATCATTGGCCGTGGAATGGTATTTTTGTATTTTTTAAAAAAACTTCATTAGCATTGATATATCTTCCATATTTAGCTCATAACTTCCTTATTTGTCCTTCATTTTGAGTAATTCAAGATGTATTGAAAAGTTAAATCGATAGCAAACATCCTGAAAGTAAATTATCTTGAAAACTGTAATTATATTAGTGCCAATGAAGCTTTCTTTTAGACCGATGTGCGTTAAATTGCCTTTTCTCACATAATTGGAGATAAAACTTTAAAATTTAATCTTATCAGACACTTATAGATAAAGTGTCATCTTTTATTCTTCTTTGAAGAGGTGCATATTAGTCTAATGGTCTTATAGAGTATATTCCATCCCACATCTTAGCCTATCATGCATGTCATGGAATTATCCTTCAAGCTTGTTCAGTTATAACTTTCAATGTAACCATACTTTTTGTTTGTTCTTTAGCAATCAATCACATGTTTTTCTTTGATGAGCCCTCTTTCCATTACATTTTTTTTTTTATTATTTTTTATGAGCCCTCTTTCTAAGCATTCGTTTCTTTGATTTGATTAATTGATAGATAGGAGAACCTTTAGTTGCATGAAAGACCCTAGTTACCTTCTAAATTCTCACTAAACCTTGTTTTGAGAGATCCTTGTAGTGCAAGGAACCATTGATCTCTTGCCTTAATTTGTTTTACAAGTCATATGCTCTTAAGCCTTTTGAGATCATCCATGAGACATGACATGATTCTTCTTTTGTAAGCTACAATTGCTTTGAGAGAGATGTTTCATGTTTTGTTGCCTCAGAATAAATAATGCATATTCTCTAGGCCAGCTATGTTGATGTTCCCATATGGTGAAGTTTGTCCTAGTCTCTTAAGTCAACAGTATTGTAACCAAGGTTTTAAATCTTGTGGGATGAGGCCATCCTAGTTGTTTGATGGAACAAAAAGTGCTGTTGTTATGCCCTATCCTGATGCTTAAGACAGAAAAACATTCTAAGATGTGTCGATTTGGAAGATGAGAGGATGGTGGGACGGTCCTGTCCTGAGACTTGAAGTAGTAGCCAATCCTGTCATCTCACATGATGTCCTATAAAGATTGACAATATAGATGGGGGAGAACAAATGGCATCAAAAAAATTTGAAAAGATATAATTTTATATTTCCTACTTGGCTTTATGATATAATTCATTTGTTTTAATTTGTCTCTGATACTCATGAAACTGATTTCAATCACCCACTAATCTTGTAACATACTTTGATATGTGCTTATTTGAATTGTAATGGAATATAATGGCTAAGCGTTACTATTTGAAATCATTATTCTCTCTTTTTGACGACAACATTACAAAAAAATAGAGTATTTAGAAAAATATCAACAATAATGACACCATGGATGCAATGTTGGTTGGCATGGTATAACATGACATAGAATGTACAATGCCTGAGCCTCACTGGCACATGGCATGGGCATGGAATGGCATGTTATGTTATGGTGTGCACACACACAAGCACTATGCTAAGGCCAGGCTGGCATGCCATTGGTATATGATGCTTCAATGTTTGAATGTCACAGATCACTACAGAAAGTATTCCAAAAGTTTACTTACTGCATCCTCACATGAAAAAGCCTTTTCTTATTTAAGGCTTGTTTGACATTGCTGCTGGTTTTTGATTTTTAGTTTTAGTTTTTTGAAAACATGAATATCAAGACTAGAAACTTGTTTTGTTATCTGTTTTGCTTTTTGATTTTCTAAAAATGCTTTCAAAAAATTCTGAAAAAGTGAAAGATCTTAGGATTAGCTTTCACTCTTTTTGAAAACAGAAATTGTCTATGACCACCACCACCACCCCTGCTGGCCTGTCACCACCCATAGCCTTTGCTATCAGCCACTGCCACCAGCTGTAATCGCTGTTTGCCAGCCGATCAGCCACCACCACAATGTAAGCGGCTACCAAACAAATTTTGGGTTTAGTTTTTAGAGAAAATAGAAGCTAGTTTTGGTTTTCATGAAAACTGAATACTGAAAGTGATGCCAAATGGAACCTTTGTTACACATTCTTGCATATCTGAAAAGAGAGTTTTGGTTTGACTTATGGACATTGGACTTCACATGTATGACCCTCCAAATATGACTAAGTTTCTTATTGAGGCCTAATAAGTACACCCTGGCAAGTGTGAATCTGTTAGTGCAACCCATTACTCCAGAGGGTCCCATGTGCAGTTGCTTACCACTGGATCTAGTTAACTTCTACTTGAGAGAAAGTTGATTACATTAAGTACAATCCTGTGAGTACAATTCTGCGAGTAGGACTCAAGACCAATATCTACTGGCGCACAATGTGCGGTGGGCATTGAGATTGAAAATTCACATCATTGAATGTAATCCTGACACCTTGCATGATGCAAGACCAAAAAAATTCTTTTTGGAGGTTTACTACCAAAGCGTTTAGTGGAACAAAAGTGCATGGTTTTCCATCTATAACATATGAACTGTGTTTTTGTCTTAGCCATGCTACATTGCCTTTTATTGTATCATGTTGAATGATTAATTATATTCTATCAAATCTTTTTTGACCTTTTTTTTCGCTTTAGTTCATGTTTATGATATGTTATTTTCTTGTACCCATCTCCTTTCTGCTTCATTTTTCTCAGGCTGTGCCCTTGTCAGCCCATGCAGTAATCGTTGCAGCGTCAAACTTTCTTCTGAAATGGTTGTTTGAGTATGAACACGAACACCAACAGTGGTCAGCTGCCCTTTCATTGGGACTGGTTTCTAATTGTTTTCATGCAACTGATAGAAAGCAAAAGTTTGAGGTCATCAATGGACTACTTCAGGTGCATTATCGGTCTATTCTTTTAAATAAGATTGAATCTACCAGTTGACTATCTATCTATCTATCTATACATACATGCACGGATACATACATTGGGGTTGGGGTTTGTCAGTTCATTGAAGTAATCACAAAGCCAAATCAGCTTTTGAGGTAAATCTATATGACTTTGGAGCAAACAAATTTTGGTTAATTTCCAGAAGAAAAAGGTACGGCACTTGACTAGAAGTGTCATTTTAAGCTATTAATTTCAGTCACTTGAAATAATTTAGACTTGTGTAGTCAATTGCACCACAGTTTCCTCTATACAATGCCCACTAGGTATCGTATATAAGACGATCAATCATGGGATACCGTGCTGATGCACCGCCTCATACCGGGGTATACCATACCATGCTGGTACCAATTGTAACTCGATACAGGAGGCGCATCAAGTCTTGGTATGCTGAACTGATCTTCATACCGGGCATACCAACACTATATCAATATGGTACCGGGACGGGATTTGGTCCCAAGATGATGAACCTTGTGATCAACAATGTATAAAATTATGCTAATAATACTGTCAATGGCAATGTGCTTTCTAAACCAACATAACATTTAGCACAAATATTCCATTCAAACTAGGACTCTTGGGATGCTAAAATTCATTTCTGACTAACCAAAATTTAAGTTTCTTAAGCCACAAATTTATTTGCCATGTGTTTGAAGACCCTTATATTTCATCTCACAACACTGAACAGAAATATACAATTAAGTTAAAATTAAAAAAAAAATGGAGATTTTTTTTTTTTTTCTTTTTCTGTTAGACATTTCTAGCATCAAAATGAGCTGTTATAGTTTGATCAATATATTGGAATTGTTGTATACATTCACACTGTTTATTTTTTTGGTCAGGTGCTTCTATTTTATTTTCTTGAAGGTTATAAACCACAAAAAAAAGGAGAAAATGATAAGATCTGTTATCTTTTTACATTTTTCACCCTAATCTGCATCTCATAAACTTGTTGGTAATTCTGCTGTCAGACCAGTGGTCATGGCATTTTTGTTAAGATTCTGTTATTGCATGATTGTTGCAAGGCTGTGTCTAATAAAGTATTTCGATGCTCTTGCTTTTGGTTGTTCACTGTATCAGGTTCTCTGTAATAGCAAGAGCCATTTTGTGAAAGGAGCTTGTGGAGTGGGTTTGGGTTTTGCTTGTCAGGACCTTCTTACAGGGGCTAGAATATCTGATGACTCAGAATTTGGAGGAAGTACAGGGCTTACAGAAACTAAATTACTTCATAATATTATTGGGACATTGTCTCTGATGATTTGCCAGCTATGCCCTTCTACATCTGATTCATTTAAGAGCCTCAATGATAGTTTTCCAATGACCAGTTATGGAGCAAGCACTTCAGACTTGCCCCTTGAAAACTGTGATAACTTGGAAGAAGATGCTTGGGGTGTTGCAGGGCTTGTACTGGGGTTGGGAAATTCTGTTGTTGGACTATACAGGTTTGGAGCTTATGATGCTGTGCTTAAAATAAAAAATATGTTAGTTTCATGGATCTTGCACGTTGATTCGCCTACCTATAGTTCCCTAGTTTGCAATGAACTGGCTGAGACATCACTCTGCATGGGCTCATGTCTTGCACTTCCCAAAGTTGTGGCTTTTTGCCAGAGAGTTGAATTAATTGATAATGATATAGATGCACTCTTCAATCTTTACACTTCATTAATATCTGAACTTCTCAACTTAAAAAAATCTGGAACTCTTTATCAGAATTTGTTGATGTCGTCCTGTGTTGGTGCTGGATCCTTACTTTCTTGCATCCTGAACGATGGGGTGCACCATATGAGATTTGATGATGTAAAGCATCTTCTGGAAATTTTAAGAAATACTTACACTCGCCCATATCCTCCTCCTGTCCAACTTGGTGGGATGCTTGGAGTTGTTAATGCATTTGGGGCAGGTGCAGAAGATCTCAGTCAAGTGTATGCTCAGCCCATCACTTTGCAAATTAATCGTGAGCAGGTGATTAGTTATTTCCAGACTTATTATTTAGTTTGTAGCTTCTTCATTAATTGACTTGACCATCATCTTATTAAGCAGGAGTCTACCTTTATCAGGGGTCCCCTACTTTCAAGTCCTGTTTGTGAGACCCTCTCAACATCAATGATTCAGGAAATGTTTCTGGTTGCAAAGGATTCGAAGGATCAACAAATTAAACAATATGCTGCCTGGGCTGTTTCATTTCTTAGACACCGATGGTGGTCAAAAGAATTTCAAAATGTGAATAGTTCCCAAACTAGTTCCATTGATTTCCATCAATCATCCCAAAGTTTTGCTGAGGAAAGCTTAGTTTGGAAACTCTGCATATGGCTAAAAGATATGAACTATAATAAGGTGAGTTTTCTGTGCCTATGGTCAGTCTTATCTTCATTTTACTGAATTTTCTTTGCATTTGTGGTTGGTACTAAAAAAAAAAAAAGAAAAAAAAAAGCTACTGTTAAGGGGGGAGATGTGCTGAAACAGCTCACATTAAGAAAAGATGTTGTAACTTTTAGGACACCCGAACCTCAATCACACTTGGTAGCTTTAAGAAATTTCTGTGTTTGGTGGAACATGAAAGAATCTAACTGCTCTTTGAAGTCTGAGAAGTTAGCACCGTGGTCATATTAAAGGTAGTATCTGAATTGGAGGACTTTACCATGACCGAAGATGACAAAAATATGCCAATGTGAATGCAGAGAAAGGTGTATTGAAGAATCTTTGTTGTGTTGACTTACAAAGCTGAAGAGGAAAATGGATATACCATAGAAACAATCTCTAATAAACAGTGTTGCAGTCAAACCTTCCATTGGGAAAATCTTTTATCTTTATTGTAATTTCAAGAAATGGGTAATTTTATACTTTTAGAAGTTTCGTGAATATTCACAAATTCTATCTTCTTTCAAGTCATATGGTTCCTCAACTGGACAAGTAATTCTATCTTTATTAACATTTGTTGCATATTTTAGTGCAATGATTTAGAGCAAAATTATGCAAGCTGCACAGTATGTCTTGAAATTTAAGTAATTCACAATTTTGCCAATATTGTTTTACTTAAAAACCTGTGCAAATTCTCCCAATATTGCCATTTGATTGTCACTCTATTATTTCATCGATTGACTTTGCAAGATTCACAACTGCTTTTTCTCCAAGTGAGAGCACAGCCATTAGCATGTTTCATCACTCACATCTTGCTTTATACCACATGCATATTCATAGATTAGTGTTGTCATCCCGAATTCGCAATATTTCCCTTTCCCAATTAGTCCAATTAGTTCACAATTCCCTCCTTCTCAATGTTGAAACAGTTGAAGGAAATTAAACTAATTTTATTTTCATCTTTGGTTTGCATAGGAAAAGTAACACATTTGATCCACACATTTCATCATTGTTTTTTCTATTTTCCCATATTTTTGTGCTGACAATCAAAAGAAGCTGGTGGAAAGGGAAGGAATTGTGCACGCACTTGCCAATGAGAAGTCCATACAGTTGGATGCTGATGAGAGATGCATCATTCAGGATGACAGTGAACAAATTAGACATAGGCAAAGTGTGGCATAACGTAAGAAACATTGGATATGGAGCTTGGAAGTGTTGATAGAGCTATTTTAAAAGTATGGTCTTACTTTTATCCTGTACAAGGAATTTGTGAATAACAAGCAACAAGTTAACTTGTGGAGACTAAGTTCATAGTTCAATTAGGAACCTGAAAAACATTATTAACTTTCTGGGCCACTACTAGGATTCCAAGATACATTTAGAACATTCCAAATTTTGAAGATAGCTGCTAAAATTTAAGGATAAGTTGATCCACCAGGTGTCATATGATGAGTAGCTCCAGAACTGGTATGAACTATGCAGGATAGTTAGCCAATAAGGCAAGTTGTGCACCAGTATTCTGGAAAATCAAGTGTTCAATGGTTACAATAATGCAATGCGTTACTAATAGAGACAAGCATGAAGGGGTATAAAAATGCCGTGGAAGACTATGCCAAACTTTGGTCAAAAAAATGAGCGCAATTCATTGAGAGCACTGGAGACTAGATAATTATTAAGGAGTGACCAATGTGGGGCATTAGCCCAACTTATACAGTTGCAGTAGGCCATATATCCTATAAATATAATATTCACAATTGATGCATGGGACTGTGGTTTGTACATATGAGACCTGACAGTGTCCATGCAAGAGATTATGTGCAAGTCAAAGAAGCTTAAAAGGATGAACCTAGTGCTGAAGATAATTCTGGATATCTGGGATTCATATTGATTGCTTTACTTTTGATGCCAATTTTTGACTTTACGGCAAAAGTGACATTTCTAAGTGACCACATCCTTTAATTATTTCTGTTGTCAACATTGATTTTGTCATTTCTTTATTACAAATTTTTAGTTGTATATTCACTTGTTTTACTAACCTACAGGTAGGCGAGATACCGCATGCAAGCACAATTGCAACTGTTTTAAGATGCCTCTCAGAGGCTCCTAGATTGCCTACTTTGGATTGGGGCACTATCATGAGACGTTGCATGAGGTATGAGGCCCAATCGTCTGTCAAAGTACAGATGGAACTAGCTCTGAAGTCACTTAGAGAAGAATGCATAGTTTTTTCTGTAGCTCATGCAAATGATGTCAGCCACCTCCTGCATTTCTTGGATGAGCTCGCAGAGTTATCCAGGTTCAGGACACTAGAGCCAAATCTGCAATCAGTACTGCTCCTCCACATGTCTGACTTATTAAAACTATTCTCTGGTTTGAGGTTAGAAAATCTGTATGATGATTTGGTCAAGTACTTCAGTTCTTCAGGTTCTTCATACTTGGTTTATGGACCAGATCAGAAAAGGTTATTGAGAGTTTCATTTTGGAAGGGGCTTTGTCAATGCCTCACTGAGACCTTTGAAGAATATGTTATATTGAATACAAAAAAGTGCATGGAGTGCTTGTTCTGTTTATTGCCTTTGTTGACCTGTAATGCTGTTTCAGAAGGGGGGCAGGTTGGCTCTGTGGAGGAGTGGTCAGAAGCTGTAAGATGCTTGGCTAAGGCACCACAAGATTGGCTGATGGATATGCTGCAAGTACGTATATGTCGCTCCTTTGTTTCTAAATATTCCTTTTTATGATCTATTTACATTGTCATGTGAACATATACTCAACTGCTCTACCCTTGCATCTTGTTTGTAGAAGCAAACTGTGTGCACATGTTCTGCAGCGCATGACTGCATTTGCCTAGTTATCTGTAGAAATGAAAATTTTCAAATATGAGAATAAGGCTTTAATTTTTCCTCAAAGTCTTGGAGGCCTTGAAACACTTTTTGTTGTTATTACTAAAATGAAATTTATTGCACTTTAGTTTAATTTTTATGCAATAGGCATTTATGAGTTATGATTCTTCTTGCAGGTTCCCATTGCAGACCTGTTTAATGGAGGGGCCTACTCTAGTGAAGTGGCAAAAAGAGTTTTGGCCAAAGCCAGGCTAGTTAGGATTGGATGTGCTCCAGTTTCTGAACTGGGAAAGCTAAGAGCCTACATATTGAATGCAAAAACTGAAGGTCAACTTTTGCAACTCAAACACAACTATAGTCTTACTGGTTTTTTACATCTACATACAGTGTTATGCAGGTAGAAGACATGGTAATATGTATATTTTCTAAGAGTCTAGTAGATGCAAATGTCACACACATCCACGCTATAGTGAATCTGGGAGCTGACAACTTGCAGTATTCCAGTTCCCTATTATTGTTGCTAACATAGCTATTGAGAATTGAGCCCCATATCTTGAATGGAAGATTGCAAGGGATCTCTCTGGCATTAGTATTAAATAGGTGACAACCATATACAACTAGCATGGTGACCCCTTGGTGATTCTTAGAGGATATTTGGATTGGCTCAACGACACAGTTGCTTCTTCTGTCCATGATGTCAAATGAGGTCACTCTGACTTTGCATTTTACAGATGGTAGCATCTTGGAGCGCTTGTTGCCAGTGACTGTTCATAACAGAGATGAAAAACCTGATACTTCCATGTTAAATAGAAGGAATTATTCTGTACTGCTTTAAAATTGACTGTTCATAACAGTAGCAAGGGGGCATATAAATTATAGTAGTAAAAGGGAAGCTCATGAAGCATTAGCCGGTAACTGGATTAGTGAAGGAATTCCATAATAAAGACATTATTGACAATATGCACTACAAAATAGACTCCAAATGGTGCTTGCTTTTGGTATGGTTATGAGCAGCAACATCAATAAAATGCATAAGTAATCTAAAAGAAAATCAGAAGGTGAGCTTGGAAGTTTTCTAACATGCTGAGATATTTGGTTATGGATACAGAGGTCATGATTGCAAAAGAAAACATGCTGAGATATTCTTGATAGGAGACTTGTGGACAAGGTTTCAAATATTGGTACTGGATCTTGTATCAATTTTTTGCTGAACAATAGAGTTGCCGATACCAACACATGGTAATGGACCACATCCCATGCCAACAGACACTGTGTCAGTGTTGGTTTTCTGCTGGAGTGGTATAGTACTCCTCATACCGTCCCATTCTAGTGGTTTTTTAAACTCCTCATACCGTCCCATTCTGGTGGTTTTTGAAACCTTGCTAGTGGGTACAAATGGAGTGTGTGGCAAGGATGGGATCTTATCTTTTCCTCAATGGGGACTTGTCCATGAGGTCATTGCAGTTAGTATGAAGGGTCGTCCAAGTTCCATTGAGAGAGGTGCATGGGTGGATCCATACTACCGAGGTGGTTCTACGGTTGTGTGATTTACTTTCAATAACAACTACTTTGATAGATCAACTCCCACATTATTAAATTCTTATCTTGGAATTTTATGATAATGATTTACCTAGATTTGCTTTGGACCCTGTGCCAACAATTTCAAAATGCTTGGGAATTCGACAGACGCTATTCCATTCAAGTTCAAGCATAACCATGGATAGTTGATCTCTCTTTCCCTGTTTAAATTTATGTGGGCAATAAAAGAATAGAATTTAAATTTAAAAAGATGAAATGAAATAAAGAATGTTTTGGGGAATCGTCATAAAAAGGAAGAGTTTAGAAGTGAAAGTTGCAAGGCATTTTAGGAAAGTTATGACTTTAGGTTTTCAGGTGAAGTATACTAGTCTATATGAAGAGAATTGACTGCTATTATATTTTTTAAATCCAAGAAGGAAATAGAGAGATCAATTTGTCTCAGATTACTGCTAATTGAAGGTAGACATGCAATCCATTGTCTTGGAGAGAGAAGTGACAGGATCATATGGTCTGAGATATCAGGCCATGCCATTTCTCTTTCATCATACAAGGTAGAGTGAACAATTGTGGGATCAAAAGAACTGAACGCCCTTCATAAGTTTCATTCTACCATATATGCAGTTAAATGGTTTTTGATCTTGTATGATGGCCAATCACATAGGATGATATCTAGAATGGCCAGCAGCTCTATAATACACATGAACAACTTAAGTTAATCACAATCGCTGCACCAAACAGCATTAGTGAGTTTCAGCAACAGACAGAAGGTAGAAAATTTAAAAAAAAAAAAAAATCATCCCAAAATCAACAAGTGTATTATCTATGAGGGGTTTATTTTAAAATTACAGTTTAAGGGATATATCTTTCTCTTATTAGCTTGCTTCTACCTGTCTTATTTGCTTTTAGTGAATGCATTTGGTATCTTTGCCTTTTAGTTGAAATACAAAAACAGGCTTACTTTTCTGTGCGCCTTTTCTTTTGGGCTGTGTGTGTGTGTTAACAGGTATCTGGTGGAGCGTTATTGTGGAAGTTGTTGCAGCTGTATCTAGCGCAGAATTTGGTATCAAAAGACAATGGCTTTTTGATGCATTGGAAATTAGCTGTATAACAGAATACCCTCCAACGGTGAGCATATTTCATATTCTTAACATATAAATTACTTAGCACCTTTATTTTTTTTATATATTTGAAATCTGTTCTATGTAATTGCATCAAGAAGTTTCAGATAATATTTCTTTTTTTAAGCATCTGTGGACAGCTTAATGTAGCTTTTAATGGCTTCATCTAGTTCTGTACATTTGTGCACGCTGACATAAAGCCATGCTACTAAATAGTCTCATGGCTATTGTGAACATGCCTTCTTGTGCGTACGTGACATAATCGCTAATTAAAAGCAATAGATAGTCTGAATCCATGACTTCTGGATGAAAGCACAGGCGCCTTATTCTTTTATAAACAAAAAGAGGAGAGAGGTGGATATGCGAATTGACATGATCAAATCCTTTTTCTGCAATAGAATCCTTCTCCACACAGGAATATTTAGAGAGAGATGGGTCACAGCTTCTTTTATATTATCTTTAAAATTCTCACGCGTCATCTACCAATGACCTAGATCTTTTTTTCTCCTTATTACCCAAGAAGATTCAGTTTAAATTAGAATTCTGATATTAGAATTGCAAGAGAACAAACTGCAGACAAGTTAATCAAACTCTATTTCTATCATATCCAGATCTAGTTCTATCGGTGGAAACTACAATTTATAAACCGGACCTAGAGAAACCAAGATACAAGTATAAATAAGAGGTAAACATACAACTAAAATAGCATCGAAATATGCATTTTACAACTACAATTTGATCAAGTGTTGACATCAATCATATGTTAGGTTATTATGTAAAAAAATTGGCTTTGAAAGATAATGTATGCTCTCTCTTTTATTATTATTATTATTGATTATTTTAATCAAAAATTTTCTACAGGCACTGCAGTTTATAGGTTTGCTAGCAGGTAGCTGTTGCATGTATATGCCACTTCTGATCGTCAATCCAATCAGCGTCTTAAGTGACCTGCCTGTTACCCTGCCATCGCTTATTTCTGACGGCAACTGGGGTAGCATTTCCGGGCCCTTGGTTGATAAGCTATGGTCATCCACGGAGCGAATTAGTACGTGGGCGGCACAGTTAGCTAATGGGATTGGCTTTCCCAGGCAAGACCGCAGCAATGAAATTGAAGCCAGCATGCTCATTTTCTTGGCACGTGTGATGTGTCGGACATGCATTTCTTTGAAACACTACTTGCCATTCGATAAGCAGGTCAGGCTCGCAAACCTAGAGTTTGTAAATTAAAGGCTTTCTTGAATCTATCTGCACATCTGTTTACAACACATCTTAAGTGAAATAGTTTTTTTCTCCTTGCTCCTTTTTTTTTTTTTTTTTGCTTGAGTTATAAATCAAAATGCAGTTTTTTTTTTTTTAAAAAAAAAAAATTTATTTGAGGGAATGAAATGCAGTTGTTTTTATGATCCATTTACTGTCCCATCCCAGGGACGACTCTTTTTTTTTTTTTTTTTTTTGTCTCCCTAGGCACGATGAAATCAACTCCTCGCGATGAGCATGAATAAACCTCTACTAACAAGAAACTCGACGTCAAACCCCCTCCTAGGCTCCCATGGCAACGGAACCGACGCCATTGGAAAGATTTACAATTGTCTGGCGACTAGCAATCTACAAGAGCGACCAAGCTAGATGTCGACCTATTTGCTTAAAAATCATTTAAGGATACAGTCAGGCGATGGATTGATTCAGTTCTCATCTCTGATTGATAATAGAAATGGGATGCTTATAGTCTACTCCTAATCTAAGATGCGGATTAAAGATGATGACTACCATGTGTTCGTGAGAAACCAACAATCAGCTTGGTTCCTATAACTATTGGAACTTTCATCAGGCTTTAGCTTTGTAACCGCCATTTGGTTTATAGTTTTCAAAAAAAAAAAGAATTGACTAAAATAATTATTACAATTTTCATACTTTCAATACTATCGTTTGATGTCACATGTAGTTATTATATTTAGGATCATCACTATTTGCTAACATATGTAAATATCAAAGAAGAATAAAAAAATTATATATGTATAAATTACCATTAAGGATGGCAATTTCTCTCAAACTCCTGGGTAGCTATTTGCCTTTAGGTCAAAAAAAAAAAATAATAATAATAAGTATGGAACAGATATCTATCACGAATGCAGGATATATTCATTACATCTGTTAATAAAATTACTTAATAATTTTATTTATAATTTTTAATAAAAAATTATTTTTATTTTATAAGGATTGGCTACAACCATAATAGTTTGAACCATAATATTTTGAGCCTAATCTATCTGATTTGAAATTGAAAAAAAAATATTTTTAAATAAAATTAAATTTTTTTTAAAAAAAATTATTTGAATTAATAATTAGAAATTAATTAATTTTATACGTATAGTAAATATGAGAGAGGTATTAATATTATTATTTTTTTTTATGGATACAAATATGAATGTACTTCAAACTTTTGTTTGAATAATGTAAATTTGAAATCTTTCGAAGAATCTATTATAGAAAAGTGCCAACCATGCTTTGAATTTTCGAATACTTGATTTCATGAGCAATAAAATCATCCATATATGTCATATGATTTATACTATTCGAACATATTTTTTAAAATATAATAAAAATGATACCTTATATTACCAATTATAATCGAAAGTGTCTTATTAACTCTTTTTTTTTTTAAATTAATGATTGAAGATTTATACGTTCAGACATTATTTTCGATCAAAAATCCTTTTTCAATGCTTAACAAAGATTTATGCTATTAATAATATTCACAACGATGATTTATATTTGCCACATATTCTCCCATCTATTTTTTATCTATATTTTCAATATTTTTTATTTAAAAAATATTTTTTATTTTTGATAAGTACTTGAATTCTTTCATGATTTCTCCTGTCAAGAGTAATAATTATATTTTTGATTTATATTATTTAAAAATTTTAATAATTCTTTCCGGTATTTGAAACGATCGTTGAAATAATATTTCAGTTTTAAATTAATACGATATTACGCTGAAAGTATTGCATCAACGCTACCGGGTACAAACAGAAGCGAAACTAGTTCCATCCTAAATTAACGGAGCACACAGAGCACCACGGCAATTTCCTTTGCTTTCTTCTTCTTCTTCTTCTTCTTCTAAGGTTTTACGTCTCGGGCCTTCTCTTGAATCTCCTGGCCGACGTCCTTAGCCAGCTGCCCGACGCTACCTGCAGCCTCCACCATCCGCCGCCGCCCCCTCCCGTTGTTCAGCATCCGCGACAGAGCCAGAAGCACAGTCAGCCCCATCGCCCCCCACGCCAGGAATCCCGTCACCGCCAGGCCGATCGCGACCATCGCTGGCACCAGCACCGGGCTGAAGAAAACGAACAGCGGCGTCGCCACGGCCAGGCCGATGACGGTGCATGTGAGGATGACGCCGATGAGGGGGAGGAGGGTGAGCACCGCCAGGACCTGAGAAGCCGAAGGGCCCTTCTCCGGGAGGGATATCTTGACTCGCTCGACGGCTGCTGGCGGTGTCGGCCGGTATTGGCTCTCGTACTCCGTCAGTATTGCCATCAGTATTTGCTTTTGCTCGCTTGCAGTTGGTGGGTTCATGAGCGCCTGGAAGCGAGCCTAGATTTTAAAGGGAAGGACGATCAGGACACGTATAAATAGGGCTGACGCGTGTCGCAGGGAAGGGAGTGTCGAACCCATGCCCTCAGCTCGATGTTTCTCTCAAGCGTGAGGGTGGTGTGATGGTGCGCTCATTTGGGACCTTTTCCATGTACTTGACGTTCAACTTACCGGTCCTTTCTTCCCCTTGCTCGAATTTTCGTTTGTTATGCGCATTTTTCACTTCTAATTACAGCATTTCTTCTTTCTTTCCCTTTTTTTTATTATTATTTTTTTTAAAAAAAAAAAAGTCAAACCATAAATTATATTCATATCAACTCCTGAGGCAGTATTTTAATCGTATGCAACTCAAAAACCATAAATTTAAGACTCAAGTAATTTACATTTTCTTCTCTGGTGATAAATAATTATGATAATATATTAATAAAAAGAAATAATTATACTTTCAAGTAAACAAAATAAAATAACCAGACATACCATTTTTTATTTTTTATTTTTCCCCTCCTCCTCTCTAGGGTTACAGTTGACGATATCCATTGAGACTCCATTCTGAATATAGCTTGTTCTTACGTTATGCAGAATAACTATGATGACAATCACCAATTCACCCAAGAAAAAAAAAAAAAAAAAAAAAAGGATAAGCTTTTTCGTACAAGTTCCTTTCCTTTTTATGAAATTAAATATTCTACTTTTTCCATGATTTCAATCCTGAACCTCCTGCCAAACGAAAGAGTGGAAACAGAACAGCTTACACAGAATCCTCTTGATCGATTTTTTTTTTTTTTTTTTTTTTTGTGAAAATATATAGGCATGCATATTTGGGGTGCACGTAGCAAAAACCTAACGAAATTGCGGCATCTGCGACATAAAGCTGGCAATCTTAACATGCACACAGAGAAGGCTAGGTTTTATTCGGAAGATTAGAATTCAAGTCGACTTTAACGGGGAGGCCTGCGCTTCGGCCCCACCCCTCGCCGACCCTTGACGTAGCTCAGCACCGACGACAGCGACATCAGCGCCGTCAGCCCGAACGCCCCCGACGCAAGGAAACCCATCACCGCCAGTCCAATCGCCAACGCCGCTGGTACCAGCACCGGGCTGAAGATCACGAACAGCGGCGTCACCACGGCTAGCCCGATGACGGTGCCGGTGAGGATGATGCCAGAGAGAGCGAGGAGGATCCCGCCGATAGGGAGGAGAGTGACCACCGCCAGCACCTGGGAGGCCGAGGGGCCCTTCTCAGGGAGAAGGCCCTTGATGCGTTCCATCGCCGCTGGTGGCGGCGGCGGCTGCTGGTGCCGCTCCGCCATCGGTGATCAAATTAGCTGGAACTCGAGGAGGAGTTACTGCTTACGGAGGACCTCTGGAGGCGACGGCGGTGGAGGAGTATATAATGGAATTTATAAAGGGATGGAGGGGCGGCGCGCATGTTCGTGTCTGTATTGCCAACACGTGTAGTGCGGTGGGGGGGAGGGTGGCGTTACTTGGCGAGCTCACATGCACCATGCCACCTTTTCTCTTGTCAATTAGAGAGCCTGGGTCTGAGTCTGGTAGAAGGAAGACGAGAGAGAGAGAGAAAGACCGAGAGATATTTCCAGCCCTCAACATTTAAGCTAGCTGTCGAATTCACGAGACGGCGGTGTCTTTTCGATCATCTGTCTTTATCCAAGCATGGAACACAGCTGGCAAATCAACGGGATTGCTGTCTAGCTAGCAACGGAGTCCACGAAGAGATGACGCTGACGATAGAACGTGTTTAATGATTTGATCGGGTTCAAAGTGTCATATGATATGATATGATTTGATTTGATTTAATTTGATGTTTTATCACCAGCTGCTGTCATCCATCCATCATGCATGTTGGCACGTAGCTTCTTTCTATACTTCTATCACATCGATGACATAAAGAGAGTGAGGACAACAGAAGCTAAACCTCCTTTGCCACGAAATACCAATTTGCTATTGAACTTCTGCACCAAGCCGCGTTTGGATAACTATATTTTATTCATCCATTTTTAACTCTGGAATCCCAGCTTCCCAGCTTTTTTTTCTTTTCTTTTCTTTTTTTTTTTTTTTTGTTGGGTAGTTCATTATTATGAGTCTGTACTTTTAGTTACCGCATGTGATCATAGGTCCTCATGTTTTCTATGTTTATTTAAATTTCGTCATCTGGGTTTGGAATAGTTTAAATTTCAGATCTCGTTGCAAAATATATATATATATATATAATATAATGAGGGTTTATTCAAGGATTTGATGTCTGAGATCGAGCTTCCATAGCTGCAACGAAGAGCTCTGTTTCTTTAGAGCGGGCCGTAACCAAGAGCTCTGTTCTTTAGATTGAGCTTTCATAGCTATAACGAATCCATCGAAGCACCGCCGCCGCCGCCGCCCCACCGGACGGCCGTCGTTCTTTTTTTTTTTTTTTTTCTCAAAGCCGGTAGCCGCAGCAGCTGCCCTGTATCTGACCCAAGCAACCCCTGTTCTGGCCTGATCGTCACTCCCACTTGCGAGACCTCATCAAACGGTCACTCTGTTGATCGTGGACCTACGGCATCACGGGGCGACGCCTCTCCGGCCCAGGCAGCGGCGACACCAGTAGGGCCTCCATATATCCTGCTTCTGAGATCGAGACCCTCCACTGATTCCCTACTAGAACTCTCGGGATCGGGCGCCTAGGATGGCTGCAGAACGTCGCCTCTGGCCATGCCCCGCCTTCCTTTCCCTCCAGGCCGTCGTCGATCCACGTCGAACCCTCGGCCGCTACCAATCGGCGATGAAACCGCAGCACCCTGTTTTGGACGCTGTTTCAGCCGAATGAGCCCACCGCTCTGAGCCCCCTAATCGGGCTTGTTGTCGGCAGCCGGGTATCTCCTGGCCTCGTGCCTTCTCTCCCTTCCATGGCCGCTACCGATTGCTGCTGTCGGCTGCCGACGCCGCCAGAGAGCGCCATCGAACGGTGCCTTGGTCGCGCCACCACCGATTGGAGTTCCGATGTGCATCAGATCGGCCGATCGGGCTCTAATTTATCGGAAGAAGTCGTGTGGTTCCTTGTGGAGTAACACTCTGTTTGGAACGAATAAATTTCATGTTTTTTTATGAAAATCATTTATAATTCCATGATTTGAAATTCTAATTATGAAATTATGAAATTCCTCCTTCTTAACTCAAACCCTACTCATTTTGATAAGATTAACAAATAAATTTAATAAAACAAAGGAAATATTTTTTTTTAACAAAATTGCCTATGATCAATGCAAACATAGGTCTTTCATCTCCTCCCACTCCCTTTCCATCGTAGGCTTCAGCCCTCCTCTTGATCTTTGTCTCAATCTCTCTCGCATCATCCACTTTGATGCTCTCATTACTGCTTCAGATTTTTTCGAATTATCATATAATCATATTTGATTAGTTTTTGTTTTTTTAATTCTATCTCTATCTTTTTTTTCTTTTTTTTTGATTGCATTAGTAGATTTTTTTTGATCGTTTTTCAAATGAGAAAAATGGATGAAAAACAAAGTTCTTCTACAACTATATTATATTCCAAACAACGAAAATAAAAAATAATTCATTGTAGTAGATCTGAAATAGTTACTTTCATAAAAATAAAAAAATAAAAAAAAATCATCATTGCTTATTGAAAAAATAATTTTTTTCATCAAAAAATAATTAACAATCTTATTTCTTTATCTTGAGCATCTATGAAGTTATATTGATGTTGCGTCACATTAGTTAGATGACGATTTAATGTAGAATTTTACTGTATATATTTCATCGGATCATATGCTCTGTGTGAGCGAGGGAGAGAACTGTGGAAGGGATGGAAGGAGCTCAGATTTTAAAGGGCAGGAGAAGCACGGGATCAACGTTGGGGAGGTGAGCGTGAGAACTAGTTAGGGGTGAAGGTTGGAGAAGTTCACACGCTTCTCATGGAGTTTCACTAATTAATATTTTTTTATTTTTTTAAAAAAATAAAAATTATAGGATTACTTTTTCTCAAGGGAACTGCAGGAGGAGCCTATGTGAGATTTCATCCAATTCTTATGTTATATTGTTTCTCTTGGATGGATAATAATTAATTTGATTATTTTCAATTTAGTTGGCCTGCTTGTTTTCTCAAGAAAATCATAGGGAAAGCACCTAATTGGCTTATTCTGAAAAAAAAATGTTGCAGAGCCTTTCTTCCATGGTTGGTAAGCAAGGATTTTGATAATGCCACTTGTCCCTGAAAACAAGAAATCTAAATTTTGAATTGTCAACTCTCCTTGATTAAGATTTATTTTTTTCCTATGAAAAAAAGTGAGGCAGAAGTCTAGAGAGAGAGAACCTCTGGCTCAACTTACTCTCTATATTCAATTCAAACATTATTTATATACATATATTAAAGAATGAAAGAGATGATCAAATTTATATTTAATTATATTCGAATATAGTTAAAACTATCTCCTTATATATACATGCATATTGCATTAGATTTCTTTCATACTTTACAACATATGCACCTCAACAAAGGTTTTATGTATGAAAATTAAAATTTTAATATTCTTTTTAATTTAAAGATATAGACTGCCAATTTGGCTTAATTAAATTTGTTAAATCAATCCAATTCAGAATATAGGCTTTGGCCATTGTGAGGCCAGCTTGAGGAAGAAGCTCTACCTCAACTAACTCTCCAAATATGTTTAATTCAATCATTATATATTTAATTTAAATATATATATATATATATATATATAAAGATGAAGAAGATAATTAGCTTTATGCTTGATTACATTTAAACATAACTAAGTTTAACTCTTTATATATACATGCATACATTACATTAGATTTTTTTCGTACTTGTAATATATGGATCCTGACGAAGGTTCGATGTATAAAACCTAAAAATTTTTTTTTTTTTAAAATTCAAAAATATAGACTCCCATGCACACCAATATAGTGTATTTTTAAGACAGATTATCGTATGTATTCTCCCATCCCATGCTTGGTAACGTGTAAAAAGCTACTTGTTACCAAAAAAAAAAATAAAATAAATAAAAAATAAAAAAAAAGCTGCCACTCTTGCAGCAGCTGGGAGGTAGCCCTGTTTTGACTCGTCAGCATCCCTTTACCTAGAAGAGGCACGGGAGTGCAAGGTACGCTGGAGATGTTGTTGTCCTCCTTGGTATTCCAATGGCTCTGGTAAAAATTACATCCTGACGTAACTCCGCCATGTTTCCCTTTATATATATATATATATATATATAAAAGGAAGATAAAAACAAAAAAAAAAACAAGACATGACTCGTCCATGGAGATTCCATGATCTCCATGGATATGATGCGTCACGTTGCCATCTGCTTGCCAGAGTCTGCTAAAAAACCACAGTTGAACTCTTCCAAAGAAAACGAGAATGACCTCTCAGATCTAAATTAGATTAAATTGTAATAATCATTTCAAGAAAGAGATTAATAAGACTAATTTTCTAGTTGAATCGCGAGATATATACCTTGTGCGAGTTATATATGCCTTCTCGTGAATACCAAGGATTTTTCCGCTTGGACCGAAAATGAGTAGAGGTCTGGTGGATTTATATATATATATATATATATTATTATGCTATTGAAATAATTCAATGAATGAATTGGTATCACCAACTTTTTAAAATAATATTTTTCAAAAATTTTAAATTTTCTTTTCTCTATTTATCAAAAAAATTTAAACTTCTTTCTGTTTTTCTTCTGTCTCCTTCTCTGCTCATCTCAGAAATAAGTTGTAGTTGTTTGGGTGGGAGTGGCATGTTCCTTTCAAACTACTTAGCGTGAGAAAATAAATAAATTATATATATATATATATATATATATTTTCTAGCAATTACATCAATGGAAGACATTTGTTAGGTGAAAACCTAATAAGCCACATTTCTGACTCAAGAATCTCATATTTACTCATCTTCTTAGTAACCTATGCTCTATGAAGAACATCATTAGAGATTCAAAAAAAAATTTTTGAGAGAAACCCACCGATACTAATGAGGATCAAGAAAATTATAAGCACGAAGAAAAAGAATGAAAGTGGGCCTTTCATTCCTTGTAATTGAGGCTTTGGTCAGTTGGCTCCTTTATATAGGTGTTTGAAGTTTGTTAATTATCGATTGAGCTCTTTGTGATGAGTGGCTAAGAATTCATTCTTGAACTAGCTTGAGTTAATCAAAGTATAAACGGGTTAAATATCTTCTTAGTTTGGATGGAGCAATTATAAGATGATTCAAGTCATTTCATTTTAACAAATTAACTTATAGATTATGATTTTTTATATGGCTACATGTCAATATGTGACTGACTTATCAAATCATCCCATACTAAATAACAAAAATAAAAATGAGAAAAAGAAACATGCCTGATACCTGTATCACACATTCTTAAGGACTAATTTTGTCTTCTTGTGCTAGTTGTTGGCAAGTTGTTCTTAAAGTATAATGATTCGACTCGATTTATCATAAGCACGATTGTATAACAGTGGGATCCAAAAGTTTCTTCAGATGTCCAAAAACTCAAAAAGATGAAAAATTAATATACCAAAAATTTTATCATGTTATGTAGGGAAAGAACTTTATGCAATATTAAAGGTGATAGCCCTTAGAGGTTAAATGTTCAAATGTTCTTTGCAACCTTTCTCTTTTATTTGTTTTTGGAATTATGAAAGATATTGATCAAGGGAGCCAATAAAAAACAGAGTTCATTCATCCATTAAGATGGTTTTGGTATGGTGGCAGAGAAAGAAAAAGGTAAGAATTAGATTTAAATGGCATGAGCCCTATCATTCCACTTATATTCCAAAGCTATAAACATAAAATTTGGTAAAGACACCCCTCTATTATATTTCCTAATACCAAGGGATCAAATTGATAATCTTATAGCATCAACATTCTACAATAATTACCCTAGAAATCTGATGATTTTAGAATGACTACTTTGCTGAGATTTTGTCCTCCGGCAATCCAATCTGAAAACCTTTTTTTTTTTTTTTTTTTTTTTTTTTTTTTTTACCTTGGTCATCAAAAGGCATACGAGACTCGAGTTTTAGTGAATAGGATGACATTTTCTCTCGTCCAAGTAGAGAATAGAGTTCGATTAGCTCTGTTAATCCATGGATATCCACCACGCAAATAGCCTAATGCACCACAACCACACAATGGGATCATGGATCCAATGGCTCTTTGCGAAATGCATCCAAAGCATTCTACGCGCGCGTGACATGCATCTCCTGGTCACTGGTTGGCAATAACTTACAGATGAAACCACACACACACACACATATATATATATATATATAAATGATGGATGGAAGGATTTTTCAAGTGAGTAGAAAAACAACAACGATCACAATTTGGAGGAATAGGCCATTTAACTAGGTGAAATTTGATTAAGATTATAATAGCTATTTAGAAGAAAAGAAATCAATAAAAAATAATTTTTGGTTAAATGATAGGGACTGTTTTTATCTCCATGATCCACCACCTGGTTCTCTCTCATTAAGAATTCTGGATTAGGTTGCGAAATGGAGTGACTAATACGACAAGTGAATTCTATCTTCTAGTTGGTGCATTGGGTTTTTGAGTTCGACTAAAAAAGATGATTCTTCGGGCATTTTATTCTCAAAATATGCTTTTTCATGAAAATAATAGGGAGGAGCCCATATATATATCAGCAATATTTTATCAATTTCATGTAGCCACTATATCGTACCACTTCTCTTCCGTGGTAGCAGCTAGCATCTGAAGGCACATGTGACGAAGCATTTATAATTTAAAATTGTTGAATAACCTTTTCTCCCTCCTCTTACCTTTACTGTTAATCAACTTTTGCAACGCTTTAAACCCATCTAATCCCGTTAACCTTAAATCTCTCCTACCAAACTTTTGCTAATCCAATTAACCTCCAATCTCCCCTACCAAACTTTTACTAGTCCAATTAATCTTTAATCCCTCACCAAACTTCCATTCTTTCTTTATATTAATCAAACTTTTGCATGTTTGGATCGATTTGCTGGTTCAATTAACCTAAACCTATTAGCAAATCAAAATTATATGGTTTTAAAAATTTAAGTAAAAGTTAATTAGTAGTAAATAAGTTTAAATTATAAGTTTTTTTTTTTTTTTTCATTTGATGTAAAATTATTTTTGATGTATTACAACTTTGTTTTGGGTTTGATAGCTTGTGCTTCGTATGTAGTCAAGGTTGAATGGCTTGGTTGTGCTAAGGGTTATTTATCGCTTAAGATGATGCTTACGTCAAACGCTTGTTCGAGATGCATGGAATGGATGGCATGTCTCCGTGACCAATGGTCGATGGCGTTTCATGCTGGCGGCAGCCTAAAAATCAGTAGGTTTTTGGGCCAATAATCGCGTTGGGCCTATTTCAGATATTGCATTGATTGTGCTTAGAATTGGCCCATTAACAGCTGACCTCTCGTGTTGATCAGCAATGGTCTAATGTGTACCCTGCTATCTTATAAGAGACGAGACGTCTCTCTCTCTCTCTCTCTCTCTCTCTCTCTCTCTCTTTGAGAAAAAGGACATGAGAAATTCCAGGATGAGTGCAGGACTCAATATCTGGTTCTCGCACCAATTTCCAACAACTTCATGACCCACATTAGCGGGCACCTTCTTGTGTATTTAATGTTTATGCTCGAATTTTATCTCATTTCATTTATTCATTCATATCAGGCCTACTTAACATCTAATAGTTTGTTTATTTATTTATTTTATGGCTTTGCATCCATCTCTCATCTTGAACCCAAGAGACAACATATATTTTTAGTAAATCCAAGCTTTGATGCCATGCTAGCTAACTAATTAACACCAAAAACTTAAAATAATAGAAAAAAGTTGATAACGTATATCAAATTTGACACAGAACACTTTCATTGCTCGCAATTTAAGCTCATCAAAATAAAAATCCCTGTCTAAATTAACGGTTTTTAACATGTGAGACCAGCCATTGAATATTGGGAGGAATGCCTATTATTGAAAAATTTACATTTTTTTTTTTTACTAAATTAAATTAATTATGCAACTGTAGTAACCCAAAAAAAATGATTCCATACACCACCAAAAGTTTTTTGAATTAATTAAGCGGTAAGTAACACGATCATGTTTTCATCACTGGTCGTTATTTTTTACAGCGAAGAAAAAAGAACGATCATGATTTTGATTTTTACAATTACTTTACAGTGATATTGATACGTAAACAAATACTGACCATGACAGTGAGGTTCCTCTACGGTGCACTGTAAATGGAATAATAACGGTGTTATCAAAGCCTTGCTAAAGGATGTATGGTCTTAATGCAATGCAACCACCACTGCATGCATTTACGTATACGGTGGTTTGCCAAAGATTAAAGAGCTCGGAAAGTAAAAAGTAGTACTAAAATCAGAGGAGAGGAGAGGAGGGTACAGGAGAGGAGGGTACAGGAGAGGAGAGCGAGAGGAAAGAGGGTGTTAGCAATCATGTCCATTAGACAAGACAGTTTTTACCGCGCTACTGTTACGTACTGCAGCCACGTACAAGAGATCTCTGCTGCTGCTGCTGCTGCTGCCGCTGCTTTCTGTGTACGGGGAACAGAGAAGAGTGGCCCATCAACTTGGATGATTTCGAGAGTGGGGCCTCCCGGACTTCTCTGCACCGCATGGAGTACGGCGGCTGCCCGTCTTCCATGGCCACACACCATCCCGCCCGCCCGCCCGCTCACCAAGTACACCGTGACGCTGTTGACGCCTCGCGCGCCCAACAATAGATGAAAGCTACCGTGCCCTCACCCCTTCCCTTCCGCTCGCCATCCATCCCACTTTTCCGCACAGGTACACAGACCATGCTCAGTTTAAGAAAGCAACCTCCCCCACCCAACCATAGATTCTGGAGAAATTACCACATCTATTCCGAAAACATATGATGATGGGATGCTTGCTTGCTGCCTTTTATCCCATCCTGTCTTTTACTCATGGATAAAATACCAGTTAGAGCTTGGATAATTTCTTCAAAACCTCCTCTTCTCAATTATTTTTGTCTTTTGGAGATTTGAATTCATCCTTTTCCTCCTCCTATCAAGTAAGTCACCATCTTCATCCCAGTGAAGAAATCTTTCAGTCCGAACGGAATGTTAGGCGGAGACGGAGGGACGGACGGACGGACGGCCCGCCCTGTAACAACGACGGTTTCAAAGGCAAAGTTGGTCGCATGATGGACCATTCGTAAGCTCGGACCATTCCGCTTCCTTTCATTCATAAAAGCGTTTTATGCGGTCGGATGCGGAGGCCGGTGATTTGATGATCTCGAGAAAGGAGTCGGCAGAAGCCGCGGTGGTGGGGACGTGGGCAGCAGGCCCGGCACCGCCGAGGAATTGGCGTCGTGATTGACTTGACCCTCCGATTCCGCTCTAACGCTGCAAATGACAAAAAGCAAATCTACAAAGGAAGCGCTCTCCGAATCTCCTCTCTCTCTCTCTCTCTCTCTCTCTCTCTCTCTTTCTCTCTCTCTTTTCTTTATTTATTTTTATTCATGCACTCATTATTTATTATTTATTTATATTATATCAGATTATTTTTAAGACAGAAAATAAAGGACGTGGATGCTCATGGACGAGTCAAATCAAACAGCCCTTAGGTACAAAATATGCACATAAATAGTAAGTTAATTAAAACAAATAACGTAACAAATAACTCTCTCTCTCTCTCTCTCTCTCTCTCTCTCTCTCTCTCTATATATATATATATATATATAAGGTCTTTATTTTGTAAGTGTAAGATATCCCCAAAGCATTCTCAAATTATCTTACTAATTTATAGTTCTTTTTTCATGTTTAAATTGGATATTCTGGCTCTGTTAGCAAATTGGGTACTACAGAGTCCACGTACTTATTATTTTGGGCACTGTGTTCGGGACAGGATTTCAGGTACCCAGCTACATCTATAGTATCAAGAAAATTGCTGTCTCTATCACATAACATGCTTTACCTATATTTTTGTATTTATTTATTTATTTTCCTTCACTCATTTTCTGTATTTAATTTCATTTTCCTTTCTATTTGTTCCATAATTCCAATAATTTGAAGTTCGACTGTAGAATGTAACTTCTCAGATGTTATACTCTCAAAAAAATATTGCAGTTTTCATTCCATTGATGATTATATAAATAATTGTTATGTTAATTTATTAACAAAAAAAGTAATGGAAAATTAAATTTTGAGTAGTGATTATGACAAAAAAAAAAAAATCATTATCTTGACGATGTTATATCTTATATTCTCATAAAAATTGAAAAAATTTTTTATAAAATATTAGGGTGTGTTTGATTTATAAAAATAGTTCTATTTTTTATTTTTCATTTTCATAGAAAACGAAAATACTTATAAAAATTATTTAAGTTTAAAATAATATAAAACTGCAAATGGTTTAAAGATATTTTTAATGTTTTCTATCAAAATAATGAAAAGAATAGAAAAACAAAGGTTAGAGAAAACACAACAGTGAAAACATGGGAGTGAATAGTATTTTCTTTATTTTTTTGAGCTATCCTTTTAAAAAGACATTGTTTATAATGAAGATAAAAAAGTAGAAAGTAATTTTCATTTTCATATACCAAACATATTTTCTACAAATAAGAAAGCAAAAGTAAAAATTATTTTCAGAAGATGAAGATAAAAAATAAAAATAAAAAATATTCTCAAAAATAAAATGCAGCATAATTTTCTTGGGAAAAATTATTTTCATCTTTGAAGTCAATAAAATTATCCCAAAGGCCATGTTAGAGTGGGATACAAGCTTGGTATTTCAAGTGATGGCATTGAAGTTGGATTTAAATTTTGTAGGCATGCATGCTGGTCAAGGTGAATAGATATGTCGTGTCTTCAACAATGATCAATTAACCTCTTTCTAAAAGATGCGTAGGACAGTCTTTAGCAAAGAAGAGATTGGACAAACTAGGAAAATCAAGAAAAAGCTATGTAGTGCTATGCAAATTTTCCATTCAATAAAAGGAAAGCATGCTAGTCTTAGATTACATAATAAATGGATAGAAGATAGTTGACATTTGACTCTATATGACCCCAGGGGCATCTACCACGTAAGAAGCCAATGGTGCACCTAATTAAACTATTGAAGGCTATAATTGCATGTATAGCATGCAGTCAAGGTATCAATTTCAAAATTTGGTAAATTTTCTTGAGGTCCATAATATTGTGCTAATCTCTAAATGGTTTTACATGCAAGATCCATTATTGGGTGAGAATGTTACATGAAAAAATTTTTCAACTTTCTCGTTAACTATTGAAACAAATCAGATGAGTAAGTCAAATTTTCATAGGCATCATGAAACGAGAGAAAATGCTTACCCATTGAAAAGATGGATAAATTGATTTTTCATTCGCTCTTTGTTAAATTCTCAAAATATCCCTTACTCTTGTCATATTTTTACTACAACAAATTCTATCTTAGTTAGCATTGTTGCAATCTTCTACTATTTTCCAGCCAAAAGATTGATAAATATTGGTTAGTCTAATATTTTTCATCTTCTTTATTAGTTGATCTCAACTAGTTTATAATTAAAACATTGTTATTATCATTATTATTGTTGTTCATATTCTTCATCATTTTTTTATAGTTATTTTTCTCTTTTCTTCCTAAGCCTCATATTTTTTTTCTTTCATCGCTTTATTTAGTCATATTTGATGAAAATAGAGCCATGAAGGTAACCTTTGCTCCTCATGTACAATCTTAGGCATTGCACTTAGCTGACCTCCACCCTCGTTGTTTTTTTATATATTTAATTTTTTTTATGTTCTTGATCTTACATTTTTTTTTTCTTTCATCATGACCTATGTTCACATTTGATGAAGTTTGAAGAATAGAACCAAAATAGAATCTCTGCCTCCATTCGACCTCCACGAACATTCATTACTCTTTGGCACCACTCTTAGAAGCGCATGAGGAGACATTACATGTTGTATGTATAGTCTTAAACATTGCCTTTCTTTGGGTCCATCCAACCTAGAAGCATAAGGGATATTATAAAAAAGGATGGATAAATTTGATAATCTATCAAAAAAAAAGTCATAATACAAAAAAACATGGATATCATAGGTAAGAAATACCGAGCCACTTTCTAATATGAAAAAAAATATGAGTAAATTATTTTCTTATCTAAATATAATCTGAGTAATATTTATTTAGAAAAATATAAATTTTTAGATAACTTTGATGCCCTTCAAAGAATGAGCCCATAGTGATTGAGGCTATGTAATGATGTTTAGGTCTAGTCAATAAACAAATTTTTTTCAAGAAGCGCTTCAACTAAATGTATCTTTTAATCCAAAAATAGTTAGGAAAGAGATGGCTAATGACAAAGTTGTATTAGAAATTAAGTTTGGTTTCAAAATGATTTTAATTTTATCATGATTATTATCACTATAGTGATAATTTTGAAAAATAAAAATCTTTTCCAACTAGAAAAGGAATTTGATTTGGATTTGCAAGAGGCAGGCCTTGCTTGTATAAATGGAGTTTATTGTAATTAATTCTAAATTTAATTAATGAAAGAAATCTGAATCTTGGATCCTACTTTTGCAATCCTCTTATTTAATTAGTGAAAGAAATGGGTTGACAAAAGCCTTTCTTTTCCTTAGCTGGATTACTATACTTTGATGTGCAGGTCTTCCAAAATCTTTTTGAGTCTGAGAAGTTTGATTGCAAAGAATGGTTTGCCATAATTTAATGCTGCAACTTTAGAACTAGATATGAAAAGTAGAAGATACTTTCACATTTTTTTTCCTTTGTTCTTATACATCTATGTACTATTTTTCTTAATTCTCCAAAAAAAAAAAAAACTATTTTTTCTAAGTGTTAACTCACATGGAAATAAATTCTACCATAGCTCTTGTTGTAGAAATTCCAATGACATGAATGCACTTGAGGATTTTTATAGTTAGGACAATTCTTAGCTCAGTAACGAGGCAGTATTGAATGATGACCTTATCACCTTATCTCTTCATTTTGTACTCTAAAATGATGATCCTTAGTTTACATTTGGTAATGGAGAGATAGTTGATTTCAAGTTACTGTCCTAAATGGGAGGGTCATTGGATTAGTTTTTACTATTTGTAGAGATGACTGTTTGCTCTTCTCTAAGGCTTGTCTAAGTGACTATGTTTACTTTTAAGGAGGTGATACAGTATTATTATGCTTAGTCAAGACAGGTTATCAATCTTAGAAATCTATGATATTGTTCAATCCAAAAATTAAAAATAAGTTGGCAATAAAATTGATCTTGGATTGTATTTGGGTGTTTCTATTAAAGGTACAAGACTAAAGAAAGCAGATACTCAGTTTATAAAAAAAAGAATTAATACAAAGCTAGATGACTGAAAATGGAAAGTTCTTTTGCAAGTAGATGCACTCTAATTGCCTCAATCCTATGCTTATTATCTCTTCGTATAGTCTCTAATACAGTGGTTCCATAAAGTTTCTTAGTGTGGTTTGAGAAAACAACAGGAGCTTCTTGTGGGGATATTATTAGGGGATCAATCTCTTCATACTATATCATGGGATAGCATTTACAGAGATAAAAAAGTTAGTGGCTTGGGCATATTGGAGATTCAAAAGTAGTACTGGCATTGTTGAGTAAAGTAGCAGATGGACTTATTCTTAGGGATAATAATTTCAGCTTGTAAACCAAAGATCCAACCCAACCCACTTTGTTTGGAGTAGGAATTTTTCATCTTTTGTGGATATAGAAGAGAGGATGGAGATTATTTTTATTTCTGTTGGAGAAATAATGGATAAGTATATCCCACTCTGTTCCATCTCACCCTATCTCTGTCCCATTGGCCCATACTTAAGTATTATAATAATTTTGTCTTCCATCATCTTTTATTTTTTCAGCTATATTATTAATTCTATAATTTTACTAAAAATTTATATATTATTAGGAGCAAGGTGGAGTTAAGGATAGAATAGAGATAGGGTGAAAATAGAGATTTATCATTTTTCATAGGACAACGGTAAAGATTAAAAGAATCCCTATTTACGGTGATGGGGCGAGGAAGAGGATTATTTTTTTTGGCAAGGATGGGGATGGGGATTAGGGTCCCCAACTCCACCTCATTGCCATCCCTACTTATTCTCCATTGCCACAATCTATTTGCCTGTCTACTTTTTGCAAAGTATTAATTACAAATTGTTTGGTATACATACAAGCTACCAAGAACATATTCCCCAATTTGGAAAGCTATTTGTCCGTCTTCTCATTGCTTCGTAGGCAACTTTATTTAGTCAATAGGAGAAGGGAGTGCCATTGTATTTGAGCCTTGGATCTCTTCAACTCAGCTCAACTGGAGCCCAATTAAATATAAGATGAATCTAGTGGCAGTGTTGTTGATCATGAATAGACTCAGATCTTGTGATGGAGATTAGGACATGAGTCTTCTGAATCACTACTTTCCTTCATCTTTGGTTTTAGAAATTGTCAATACACCTTTAGTAGAACCGACTATTTGGATGTCTTGTGTTAGAGTTCAGGATATAATCAAAGAATTGGTGTGAAATAGGTGCGCAGGCGCTTAATTGTCAGCTCTACAGATACACCTAATACTCAGTTTAACAAACTTTGGAAGCTTCCAACCCTCTAAACCCCTCTTTATTTTCTATGGAAGCTCTTCAATAGTAGTTTCCCAACCTTTTTGTTGTTGGCCACTAGGATAATATCCTTGAATCCGATTTGCAAAAGATGTGGTGTTGAGACTAAGAGTTTAGATCACCTTTTTTTTCAATGTCCAACTTCTCAAAAGCTATGAAATGGGCTATCTGCTATCTACACTGTATCAAGTTAGGTTTTGTTTAAGCTTATACGTTACTTTTAGAGATGTCGAGCTCAATGCATTACTTCTTCTTGCAATCCTTTCTTGTTTATTTGCTGTGGCTCATCCGGAAGGAGAGAAATAAGAATCTTTTTCAATATAAAAAATTCTATCCTACTCAAATATCTAGGTAAATTTTTCATTTATCCAAGAAATTTATTAGATTCATCAAGGTCCCTTCAGTAATGTTCTCTAGTATGTGGGGTGGCAATGGTCACTAGCATTTGGGACCCATATCTAACAAATTGTTTCTTGGCAGCCCCTTCAATCAGGCATATAAAAATCAACTTTGATGGATCAATTCACCTTGGATTTGAATTTGTCATTCCTGATCATTTAGGATGACCTCTCGTTGCTGCTGCAATTTCTTTTCAAAGAGTGCCACTCCAACTATTGAAATCATGCCAGCTTGGTACGGTTTGATGGCTAGATCATTTGATCTTTTAGAAGTACTTGTGCAATTAGTAGATGTTATTATTTTGAAAGGTAACTCAGCCACAGCAGTAGTTTGGATCAATGGTAACCCCAGGAACCTTCATCAATGGCTTTCATTGCCAGCATGTATTCTAAAAGGTTAACCAAGTAACAATTTTCTTGAAAATCTCACTACATCCATCACACTTATCACATATTAGCAAAATAATTTTCTTATAAATCTTTGTCCTATCTTGGATGCTAATGCTAGTCGAACAAGTATCGTAAGGTTGTGATAGCCATTGTTTTCATCAGGGAAAAGGGGGAAAAAAAAAAAAAAAAAAACACGAGGCAATGGATCCTCTGTAAACCATATTGTAAGAAATTCCTCTAACTTGGAATGCATGATAGATTTTTATGTCAGTAAAATGAATCTTATATATGAGATTCTCTTTCCATGTAAGCCAACTTCTCATAAGAATTTGGCGTGTAACTCGATTATATCAAGCTGTGAATGGCTCAGGTAATCTACAGCGACATACTTAAACATGCTGCAGAAAATTATCAAACGTATATCAAGAAAAAGAAGAAGATTAACAAACGTTTGCGTATGGCAGACGGATGGTCCTCCGAAGACGACAGCCTCTGCATTTGAAACGTGGATAGGAGGGATCGACGCGTCCCTTCTGTACTTAATCACCAGTCTACCTCCAACAAATTTTTCTGGTAGCCTCTACCGACAAATCTGCACGCGGATATGCGCTAAAAACATTCGTATGAACTAATAATAATGACACTAATGGTAATCCGGACGACGATGATGATGACGACCATTGAGGATGTCTTATAAGAGACGTATGAACTTCATATAGTGCCTTGCTGGATTCTAGTAAGTGAAAGTCAAAAACTCTCTCTCCCCCCTCTCTCGCTCCACCCCCCGACAAGAAATGAAATGAAGTGAGGACTGATGCAGTGGGTGCAATCGGTTAAGGCTTGATATCTACCAGATTGAACCAAATTTATTAATTGCCTCAATATGGTTTCCTACCTTTTAATGGCCAACGAAGCCATTGGCTATCTGTCCAATCAATCATAGAAAATCGCAGTGGAAGGTTAGGAAGCACTGACGTGGTCCATGGTCCATGGATTTGGTAGTTCCCATTAGCGGTTGGTGGCGGAAATACCAGCCGGAGAAGAGCCTCTTGACCTATATATATTTCACTACCTAAGCGCAACAAAATTCAATCTAAGTTTCTTGCAAATATCTCAAGCATGAAGAGAGGGAATTTCTTTTGCTTGCACCTCATAAAGTAGGAATTTTTTAGGCTTAAAGCATGTTATCTATTGACTCTCTCCACAGAAAGACAGGCCGTGATGAGGAAGTTGGGGGGAAGTTGGGGAAGGGAGGGACCGATTACAGTCAAAGGAATATATGTAGATTGAGAAAGGACAAGGATGGAGTCTCGGGGAGAGGGGGGCGGAGGGACAGCATTTTTGTATGCCTCTGATGGAGAGGATGAAATTTTCCAGCATGTATCCCTCTCCTGCACATTCTCTCAATAAAAACTTGAGGATCTTTTTTCCCCTTCTTACAGTCAAAAAGAAATTTTCCAGCATGTATTTCCTAAAAAACAGAAAAAAAGAAGGAACTCAGTTGATTGACAATTTTAAATTAGATAATATCAGGTATAAAAACTATATTCAAAGAGATTAGTATCATCAGATTCATAACCTAAAATCAAAAGTAATTATTATCAGCATGCCATGTCTTAATGACATTCGTCCGAGTGTATCAAAAATATTATCTAGAAGTTCCATTACTCTTTGGAGTCCTTTCTTCAAATTTCTTCAAATAAATACAACTTATGCCTGTGATGTCTACCTAATATTTCTTTGAGCAGAAAAGCCTATCTGATATGATAGAAATAAATCATGGTGAAGTTCTGACTTCTCCATTTTCCTGCCAAAAAAAAAAAAAAAAAAAGGATTGAAGGATTGCCTATTCTATTTTGAGACTAAATCATATTGGTTTGATTGGTTGTAAGGTCTTGCCGGAATCACAAAGTAACGGTTTTGGAAATGCACATCACTAAAAGAGAATAATTAGAGAAAGAGAGAATATGATAATCTAAAAGGTGAGGGGAACATAAAATAAGAATAAGCACTCCAATCTTCTTAGAATACGCAAAACTATAATTTTTCTCAAGAAAAAAGGACTTGCTAATAGAATATAGCCTGCACATGGTCTCATAATTATGAACTGAGACACAACCAAACGATATATAGCTCCTGACCTTCACTGCAAAGTTTGCTTCACCTAAATTTTCAAATCCCCTCTCAATTGAGCTATGCTAGAAGCTTGAATGGAGTCACCAAAAGATGATGCAATGGAAGACATTGTACCCACGGTAGATATGGTCCGCTAACAGATTACAGCACACACCATATCATAACTTCACGATACAGCTACAAGAATTCCGTCACATAGAGATGGAATCCAAGTACTAAGTCGCCATTATAGACATATTTACCGTTTATCTCGAAGTTTTCACAGGCTGCTCTCCCTCCTTATCTTTGATCCAAATCTCCTGAAGGATCGTTGCCGTCTCCTGGAAGGCTGTTAGCAGCCCATGGAGGAGGAGGAGGAGGAGGAGGGTAATAGACCGGCATCCCGGGAGCCTGGCAAAAGGAATTCCCTCCATTGCCAACCCTACTCCTCCCATAGTCGATTCTCTGGTATGTCCCCATCGTTGACGCCAATGACGGCGTTATGGGCAGCCCTGTCGGAATCTCGCCGCAGGCGTAGCGGAGGAGGTCGGCGTTGGCGGCGTCCAGCTCCTTCTGGAGCCTCTGGACCTGTCGCTGGAGGACCGAGATGGCCCCGACACAGCCATACACTGGATCCTTCACCCGGGCCTCAGCCTCGTAGGCGAGCGAGTTCACGGCATCCTCCCGCTGGTGGGGGAGGAGGTCGTTGAGGAGTTTTGTGACGTTGCTGGCCCCGAAGATCTTGTGGACGTTGGCAAACTTCTGTGGCTCTTCTGGGGGGAAGTAGGGTGCGAAGATGCAGCCTGGCATGCACTTCCTCCGCAGGAATTTGCAGGCGGCGCAGGGGGAGTTGGAAGAATAAGAACTCGACGATGCCATGTCCCACTGCACCAATAAAAAGGCAAAAGAAGAACAATACCACAATTTGGTCTTGCCGACAGCACATGGACACTCTTATCTCTTTTCTTTTCTTTTATTTTATGTTTTCTATAATGCTTTCAAGGTTAGGATTGGGGATGATGAGATGCTGGCTGATTTCGATAATAGTGGTTGGAAAAAGATGGGACGGAATAGCACTCTTTGATTTTTTGGACTCAGAAACATCAAATTTACTTGATTGCAAGAGATCTTGTCATTAAAACAGTTTGAACTGTCAATGTTATCTCGGAATGGGTCAAGAGTACTGCGTTTGCTCGCATCCACTAGGTTCTCCCCTATCAAAGCAAACTAAAGTTTTCCATTATAGTACTCAATTAGTTATTCCAAAAAAATAAAGGAAAAAATGTCACCCCAACCCAAAGCCCCATACAGCAAGATCTGTACACCAGCACTCTCTCTCTCTCTCTCTCTCTCCAGATAAACTGATCTGTGTGTATGACTACAAAATAAAGGGAAGAGCAGGTGCTACGTTACCTCTCTCTGTGATCTGGGAGGGGCTATTGCTCGGGGCCAAAGGTCAGCACCTTGTTTCCTTGTCTGCGCGCCTGATCACTTTCTCTCCCTCTCCCTCCTCCTCCCCCACCCCCCATCTCTCTCTCTCTCTCTCTAGCAGCAGCTTCCAAATCCAAGAAGCTGTTGTAACAAAGGGAAACGATGGGATCTTTGATTTTTTGGCCCCTTATCTCTCTATTGCGTGAGCTGTGAGCTTTCAGGGAGAGAGACAACAAGACCCTTATCCGGGGAGGAAGGCTGTAAACACTGCAGCAAAGGAAAGGCAACGTAGAGGGGGAGCAAAGTGCATTTAGTGTGAGAAGAAGAATATAGGAGGGGTAAAATTGAAAGAATAGATAAATAAAGACAATTGGAATTAATAACAAGTAGAGACAAAAGGGTGACCGTGACACTGCACCCCCGAGAATTGGTAGAGATAATGCTATTATCACTCTGACTGCCGATTTCAAGTTAACTTGATTTAGGACCTAGGCTTTTGGTGTAGCCATTTTGGAAACTAGTGATGACCAAGTACTAAATGAAGTTTGTTTTCATGCCTGAGTTGCTGTCAAACCTCTAACTAGGTTTTGAAAAAAGCCCTATAGTTTAGAGTTTGAGGGGGAACTAGGAGTGCGTTTATAAGGAAACCTGTTTAATTACTTCATTTCTTTTCTTGGTATTTATCTCTGGAGAAGGGATCTCATGTGTTATCTTTTGCTATCCAAGGACAGTGTAAATTCATTGTAGATTAATTTAGAACAAAATATTCCTGCATCTCCTCCGTCATGAAAGTCTTTCTTCATCCTGTTTTGATGTTGACTGAGGCGTGAGGTGCTAGCCTTCCATATGCTAGTCTTTGATCCCGGGCAACCAGCGTCGTAACTATAATATCTTACACTGCTTCATCTTATATCTTCTTGAACAAAAGTTGAAAAAGGCAAAGCCAAACCTTTCCTCTAAGTGCTGCTATTTAAATGTTCTACTCACAACACTGAATCTCACAAATGTATAATCGAGATTGTATCATGTATTTTAAAATGGACCTATATACTGAAGCAACCCATTAGAATATTAAATCATGTGTAAATAAACAAAGTAGTTCTAATGTTTTTGTTTTCAACAGTCAAGCATCACTGATAAAAGAAGAAAAAGAAATGTTGCTTGCTAATGGAGCTGCTGTTGTTCTCATATGATAGTTATGGTAGTTAGCTAACTCAGTATTCTTCTTGAGGGAAAGCTAAGTGAATATCCCTGCTAGTTTATATCAATTAATCATTGTTTTCTTACAGAATAATTTTGTAATTTGTGTTAATTATGCTATTGCGGTTGGAATATGATGTTCATTCTTAATTTTTTATATAAAGGAAATACCGGATGCACCTGTTCTTCATTATATTGTTGGAGTTAACTGCAGAACCATTTGCTGTCAGAAGGTAGCATGGATTCATTATATTACGCCTCAGTTGGTTTAACTAAACCAGCTTAAGCTAAACCTAAACGCATTAGATTAAATATAAACCAAACTAGTCAAAACTGGTTGCCATTTTCATCAACCCATCTTCTTTCTCCCATCACTTCCAAATGCTTTCCTTGGACAGACTCTAGAACCCTCTTCATAACTAATTTGATCCTTATTATAATGAGTACCAAATCAAAGAGGGTTCGAGAATTAAAATCCTCTATAAAAAAGAGCCGAACCAAATTTTCCTTCTTCTTGTGATTGTAAACCATGTTAGGCCACTAATCTTTTCTCTTGGTATCAACGACTGCGAAGCTACCATCTCCGATGATGGAGAATCAAAAGAGGTAAGTTTGCGAATATTGTTCTGTTCATCATTATTGCCACCTTCGCTACATCATCACCAAATCTAATGTCAAAACCACCACAACCTCTGCTATCTTCACTCTAGCTACCATGACCATCTCTACTGCTATCATCATACATATTTTTTAAAAAAATATAATTGACCATGCCAAATATATTTATATATTTAAAAATTAAAAGCTAGACATAAAATTTTTATATTTTAAAAAATAGAAAATGAAAGTGATAAGAAACGGTACTTAAATTTTCCTGTAATTAAAAGAAAACTACTATGGTTACCGATTGTGAGCATGGCTTTTCAAGTGAAAATGTGAACAATCGCCCCCCCTTCATCTGTAAGTGGGTCATCCATTGGTTGGCTACTGCAAACATTTGTTTCTTAAGTTGCCTTCTGCAACATCCCTAATAATGCATCCACCGTGAATACCGTCGTTAAATCCTTAACCATTCCTGATCTGAGCACATTCATGATTCATCAACGTCTATAAGATATGATCACATGAATCCAGCAACTTATCATTGGAAATGACACTAGAGGAGTTTATTAACATATAATCCGCACCCATGGCATATTAATGTTCGTAGTAATCGTTCTTGAAGCCAGTAGTATCTTTTATTAAAAGTGCTAATCTAAACGCATCCCCATGTACGCATGCATTGCATCTGAATGCATCAGCAAGACAACAACTCCTCATGCATGTGGAACCGCACGCGAGTTAAGCTGGATGTAAAGAGAACTTTGACACCTTCTTTCCTGTCATTATGTGGGGAGAAAGAAAGTTTATTTCTACCAAAACTTTATGGCACGGGAAAAAGATTTGCTGCAAGTGAAACTGGAAGGATTTCTTAGCCATTAGAACAGCAGAAATGCCCAAGAATAAAATTGAACAGAAAATGGCATTTCATCATTTGATGATCTATGGATTTCTTCTTCTCCTTTTCTTTTTTTTTTTTTTAAAGTAAAACGTGATGAACTATGGAGTGGGTCCTTGCCTTCAATCACAACTGTTTGGTTACCGTATGAAAGGGATGACTAAATTGTAACCCCAACATGACTACAGTGGCACGAATGGGACTTAGTTTAAAAAGAAACGATCATGTATAGCAAAATTATACTGAACTATAAGAGTGATTGGATATGAACCGAATGGCAGTATCAATCATTTTGGAATGCATACGTGTGGACTCGATCAATCGCTGAATGTAGACATTTCAGAACAAAGTAAACAGCTCCTATTCTTTGTTTGATCACTAAAAAACAGAATATGGATGTGACTTACTACCTGATATGCTGACTATATCGTCCTGAACGAAGAAGAAAAGATAAGCTCACAATGCAACAAATAATTCACTGTTTTCATCATAGAGAAAACCTGCTATTATTGCTTGGTAATATTGGGGAATATGGTGGTAGATAAATCATGATGGATATGGAAAATTAAAATTCAGAAAACAACCAAATAAATTGCCATCTTAGGGGCATGTGACACGCAAATATCACCATCTTGTCTCAGTAGATATTGGACCACTGCTTTGGCAGTTTGACATTACAAAAGTATGCTGTTGTCTACCTGAATGAAGAAAAAAGATTTATAATTGTCTTGATCTTAAGAAGTAGGTTCTTTGAATCTAAAATGCCATCATTCTATGAATTCGATGATGACGAAAGTCTTGCCTCAATTATATTATCGTGTGGACTGTCCATCCATCACGATGAACCTGACAACCTTTGGTTAATAGTGCCATAACTTAAGCTTAACCTGTAAGAATATAAGGTTATCATATTAAGAATTAAAGCATCAAAAATATATTATCTATTGGTCTAGGTAAATAGAAAAATAAGTGCAGACCGTTTAATTCCGGCGTGCCTTCAGGTTGCTTCTCTTCAAGAACATTCTTCATGCGGTGGAAATAGGAGAAAAGATTGAGCCCTAATAAAGTAATAATCCAGTTATTAAATCCTCTCATTAAGGTGCCCAAATAACCAATAACTAGTTCTTGCACCTTCATACCACATTCTCATATATTAAAATATCGATAATACCGAGGTGGCTCATGGCTCGATATCCTATTGATCACAATTTTATTTGGGGTTAAATGGGTCAATTTATCTAAGTCACTTTGGACCTATTTATCACAAACAAAAAAAAATATGTAATTAATGGTAGCTCACATTCTATTAAAAGAAAAGAAAATCTTGTATAACAATCCATATCTCTAGCACAGTTTATGCATTAGCTTAAAGAACCCTTGCTCAATAAGAAAAGTGATAGGCAAGAATTGAAATCAGGTTAAAATAATGAAAGATGGCCTTCATTCATAGATATCAGAGTACATGATTTGAATCTTAAACTTGATTCAAATATGATTGAATTTAGGATCACGTGTTTGGGTATAAACACACGAATATATATATATATATGTGTGTGTGGGTGCGCGCGCTGAAACATACTCGAATGGACATGGCCTTTAGAGCGTCTTGCTTTTAAAGTATGGTTTTGGTTTGGATAGTTTGAAATAGATTAAGATTTTAGGACAAGACTTAAAAGTTTTAGTCTCTGAGTTGAACCGCCTATTTATCATTGGAACTTAATTTAATTAGACAGGAATATGGTCTAAATAATTTCATGATCACTAAAGATTGCTATATGGAAGAGGAGTGGATGGTTCAATCCTATAGTTTCACCTTTATTGAGCCATATATGGCACTTTTATATTAAAGCAACTGGCTAGATATTGTATCCTTTAGGCCAAAGCTTAAGCATAGTTTATTAGATATTTATCATCAAATTTTTTAATTAACAACTGACATGTATATAATTATACAGACCATCAATAATAACAACAAAAGAATAAGAAAGATACCATCTTTTTGTTTTCCCTCAACATCTATGTCTTTTTCTTACTATTTTAATGGTATTAATGAAGAGCTATCACTTGTGAAGAAAAGAATCTTGTGATGGTAAAAACCTACTGAACTGCATCTAAGTTGTATTCTATTCTTTATTCAAGATTTTTTTATCAACTTTACTCCACTTGAAAGCTTCAGGACATCACGCCTACTAGAATTTGCCTTTTTGGAGCACTGAATGCAGAATAAAACATAATAATGCATCAAAGAGACTGTTATATTCTTTTAAGGGATCAGGAGAAACAAATGCGTTGACCAAGTGATTGGATGCGTAAAATTAGAGATAGAGCAAAAGATCTGTCCTAAAAGATCAGATATCGCCTTATTTTTTGGTCTCCTATTTATGGAACTTAATGCACACACAATCTTCGTTAACCCCCTCCCCGCATTAAAATAATAATAAAAAAAAATCACAGCGTAGTTTCTTGAGAATTAAAAGATGAAAAGACTTTGCTGATCAGTTGTTTCTTTTCTTTCTTTTTATCCTTTTGGGTGAGAGCTGATCAGTGTTTCAAAACATTTCTTTCACATCAAAGGTACGTATAAGTTCTACTAGAACAAAAAAGAAGAAGGTTGGAGTACTTCTAAGGTAAATGGTGTGGAGGACGGCACGCATAAAAAGACTTGGAATGTGGGTGCATGCATGATTCCTTCCACTAGTCCAAGATATTCTGATTCCTAACCACGAGGAACCTAACACAATACCCTATGCTCTAAAGTGAATAGATAGGCTTTTTTCACATAGGTATAGGTCATTGTCACCATTGCTCTTCAAGCTAAAAAGAATGATGATGATAATGAAAATATGTAATTAAGAATCACACTCGTTAGGTATCTTTACATATTATATAATATATATGTATGCATGTATTTGTGATGAATTAGGTTGGATGGACCAAAAAAATTTTTGTATTATTAGATTTTAGTCACATATAGGGAGTTCCATTCAAAGGGAGAAAAAAAAAAAGAAAAAAGAAAATAAAATGAAAAAAAGGGAAGATATTATTGATAATTCAAAATTATTTGTATGAACATAAATATTGAAATGTATATTGCTTAATTTTTTTTACTAAAGAAGTGAAAGAATTTTTGTGTTAAATAATAAAACTACATTTGACTAGATATGTTACATCAGGAGATGATAAAAGAAAAGATAAAGTACATATTTACTTTTTAAACTTTAAAGGTTGTTTCACTTTCGTTCTTATGCACATTTATAATGCTAATATTTCTTAACGGTAGGAATTAGACTGAAACAAAATTTGAAGTTGAAGAACATTTTAAAATTTTTTTTTTTAATATAAGAATGAAAGTTAAACAACCCCTAAAATTTAAAGATTAAATGTATACTTTATTAAAAAAAAAGGAACTAAATGGAAAAAAAATGATTTGCATTATGCCTTCTCCACTGCATGTGGTAATTCACAAAAGTTGTATGCCAAGCAACAAGATTCTAAATTAAGAGTATGGTGTGAAATTATAAATGTTAGCTGTGAGGAAGAATAAACTGGTGAAAAAATAATGAGGAAAATTCCACTGGTTGTTGAAAAAAAGTTAGCTGTATGCTCTCAATTTTCTTTCCCTTTTTGTGTAAATATATATTGCTAGTTATCGAGGAATTACAAATGGCCCAACTAACTTAATGATAAAGCCCTAGCTAGATACAATGATATCAACTAGGCAATTGGTGAGAGCCTTACGACTGTGCATCATTTCATTTGTGAAGAAATGTCCCTCTTGTGATAGCTTTGCTAATATAATTTTATTTTCTAATATAATATATCAAAGAAAAAGGTTATGAGAAGGAATCTAGAGAAGTAAAAATAGTACAATTTTAAGTTAAGGTTCCACTCGCCTCCATACCTCCTTTATTATATTCATAACCTCCATTCGCACAGAATACAAAACCTCAAAAATGGATTCCTAGCTTCTAGCAACTTAAAAGATTTCATCCGATATTATTTAAACTTTTTAATCCTATATAAATACCTTAAAACTCTTCAACATAAAAGTATAAAGCAATATGAGCTCTTACATACTACTCATATTTAAGTCTCGACATTCTTGTCAAAATAAGAGTTGAAATTCAAATCTAATTAAATTCAGTTATGAATATATGAAGTTCGTTTACAATATTCTTTACTTTCACATGAGCTATCGATCGAGTTCGCTTTAATATCATCTCTGGTTATCCAGGACTTTACCTAAAAAAGATCCAATAGGAAAGCATTATTTGGCTTTATAATCCAGTGTAGGCATTCAAGGTCTTTCCGGCATATACTAAAAAAAATCAAGCATATATTAACATGGCTCTTGCATGGTCCCTTCTGCCTTCTTATGAACTCAATAAGGCTCAAGACACCTTCCTAGTACAATTGTCCGTTCACCCAAGCCCTTAATCCCATGACCCAGGGTGGCCCCATATTTCCTTTACATTGGCCCCACACACGCGCTGATTGGAAATTTAGGTTGGCAGGCCCAGCGACGTCTAATCGGTATCAACCGGACTCCAAATGTCAGAAGGAGAAAGCATGGGAGCAAACTTCCAAACCTCAGATGAAGTCCATTCTGGATGCTTGCGGTAGAGGGTCATTTCCATCTGATCAACAAACCAACTGGACACGCAAGCGAGAATCCATCTTTGGTCTGCTTTGAATTGAAGGGTTGGATATAAGCTAATCTCCTTGATTGGTTAGAAGCAATAAAGATCACGCCTAACTTCCATGGTTCTTCTCCACAGAGTGCTCGGTTCGAATGAAGAAGCCATCGGACAGTGGGAAACAACTGCATCTCTCTTAATGGCAAGTTCATGGGGCCTTGGAAGCTACGTTCACACTGAACAAAGGGGGATGGATGGCAAGAAATGTCTCCGTAGTTCCTTTTCATCGCTTCAAAAACATTTGGTCAGCTGAATAATGAGCACTTAAAGATAGCAACAATGGGTGGTAACCCTATAAAATCCAACTCGAAATTTCGGATTTCAAACCTCATGACATCTTAACTATAACTCCTACAAACTAGAATGGATTCGAAACATTGGCTGAATCGAGTTCGATAAACTGAAGACCCAAAAGAGTGTATACGTTTTATTAAACACCATGCAAGCACTCATTGGTTTCAGATACGCGGACGATCCCATTTGAACCCCACCTGTCGCCAACCCTAGGTGAAGTGAAATCCATGATCAGGAAAGGCCATATAAACTAAAACGTACTTTTGGATGATCTGATTTGCTTGCCATGTGCTATGGTGTATTTTATATCCGAGGCCATGATAGGCACGCATGTGTTATTTTTAAGTGAAAAGAAAAGGAATACCATGGCTTTGGATGATTTGGGAGAATCTAGCGAGTTTAAACTTTGGCAAATATTGTAAAATATCTAGGGGAAAAAAAAAAAAAAAAAAGGTGCATGCTTTTCAAAGTAGCCTCTTTATGGTGTGGAAGAGGAGCTATTTTGATGCTTTGGGCTCTCTGATCCATCATCCTTTTTCTCTAGCAAGGTCAGGACATCATATAGGGGCTCATACGGAACTTTGCTAATGGGAAGAGGAGGCATTCTTTCTCTGTTGATATAATATGACTGGATAAGGATACATGGCAGGTTTCACTTTCCAAAATGCTTTGGAGAATAATCTTATATCCCATCTAAAACAAAACACTGGGGAGGAGCTCCCATCTCCTATTGGAGATGGAGGAGATGGGTGAGATGGGTGCTTAGCCTTCTACACCACTTCATGCACAGAAAAAGGCTTACCTACCTAAAGTTGAAATGAGAGCTCCCATAGAGTACGTCTCCCTGGCCAACCTTGGGCACAAAGTCTTGTGGTGCCTTAGGCACTAGGCCCCCACCCCGAGTGCTTCATAATTCTCCGAGCAGTAAGTATACGTCGTCCCACTAGTGCCTCCAATAGCAATCCACTTGTAGTATTTCAAAAATCTTGAAGCATTTGCGTACGATCCTAAACCTCAGCCTCAAGTTCCCCTCTAGCATATGGTAGATGTGTACCTTTTGATCAAGCTATTTATTTGAAAAGTTACCAAGCGCTCTTTCCCTTGACGACACCTTAAACAAAATTTTTCTTGCTGATCGAAACCATAAAATCTTATCCATCTTGTAAAGTTTTTTCTGATATGCATTTTCTTTTTCGATACCATTTCTTCATATATATATATATAATTGATTTCATATTGCATGCAGTTATCTTCTAATGCATATAATAAATATAAGTATGCACATAATTATCTTCTTAATGTATTCAGTTATCAAAAGCAAAAAGAATTAAAAATTAAAAAAATTGATCTGATGAAATGAGTATTATATTGTTGGTCAACACAAATTAAATCTTATAGCTTGGTCTCATGAAGAGCCAGATTAATTTGCACATATTTATTTTGCTTGTGATGAATCACAATTGAATCTTCAAACACCTATGATGCATGCATGAGACGAGGGGCAAAATGGTGTAAAAAGCACCACCTTACTAACCCTTCTTTGTAAATACAGCTTTGCTTTGGATTCCTTTTATATATCATGTTTTAAATAAAAAAAAAAGGTCTAAGAAAAGCAACTTTATGAGTAAACTTGTTTCTTATAGTACTTATATTTATTTCATATATTTAGGATGTTATAGTTTTTTTTTTTATTATTATTAGAAGGATGATTGCTAAACAATGCCTATTTTGAAGTTTTGTGTCTGTCATCTGCTTTGAAGATTTTGAAATTACATATTTATGGTAAAGACTTTGAATCCTAAAATTTTTTGTGTTCAAATATTCTTTCTCTCTATTATCTCCATTTATGTACGTAGATCATATATTGAGCAACATAAATTTTAAAAAAATATTTAAGATTGAATAGATTTGGTTGAAGCTCGTTAATTTAAGATCGCATCATTAAAATGATCTCTCATTATTTAATATGTAATTAGTGGTACAAGATATTATCATTGGGTTTTCTAAACAATAATAAAAACCTGCTTAAAAGAATTGGTATTTATGGTACATTATTGCTCGGTAAATTTGTCAAATTAAATCAAGAGGATTTAATTGTGTGTAGAGCTTTCTTGTGCAGGGCTTCTTGATGTGCGTGGGATATCATATAAGCTTCTTTACTTATATAATTTGTATGGGATACCATCAAAGCCTTTTTTTTTTTTTTTATTTGTTCATTTGATCAATCTTCATGATTTAGAGAACAATCATCTAGTGACTTTTTCTTTTAAGAATTCGCTTAGTGCAGAAATGCTTTTGGATCCAACATGCAAGCTTGAGGTATCGGATTTGCGTCAAATAAACAGATTGAGTCAGAAATTACATCCCTAAACGGAATTAAAACTGTTCCAATTCAAATATCTCGAACTGTAACAACATTTGAACTTGTAAACTTTTCTAAAGTTCTGTTTCAATTATATTTTGAATATTTACATTAAATTAAAAAGTTAAAATAATATTTTTTTTAAAAAAAATTAAATATGAATTCTGATTTCTGCTCATATTATTTTTGAAAATATTTTTAAAAATACTTTTTTTTTTTTTTTTTCTTTCTTTAAGACCCGAGTAAAACAGTGAGCGGCGACTCGTCCAAGGAAGTCCGAGCGCGTCTGTTTCAGTGTGCGCCGGCTCACGTGGGAGCGTGACTGATTACCGCAAGTAGCGCGGATCGTCGCGCGGGCGCGAACGGCAGATGCGTAACCACGCTGGGGAGAACAATTTTTTCCTCAAAATAAAAATAAAAAAATAAAAAATAATAATAAAAAAAAAGGAATGAGTGAAGGGGTTAAAAATTCGAGCCTGGAAACTGCGAGAGGAGTCGAGTGCACGAATTCCCTCGATCCAATCCATTGTTAATGTTTGGGTTTCGTTTCTGCTTTTTCAATCGGTAAGCTGCGATTTCTCTCATTTAAAACCTAGTTCTTCTTCCCCTAAAAGTTTGGGTTTCTATATTTTTTTTCTTTTTTTATTCTTGAATACTTTTTTCGCTCATAGGTGTGATCTCGTTCTGAATCCTGTTTTGATTGGTAGGACCATGATGAATTTCTTAGTTCTTGCAAGAATTGTCTCTTTTTGTGGGAAATTGATTGCAAATTATCCCTTCTTCATTCCCTCCTCCGTTTTTCTGTTTCTAGATTCTTGTGTATATATATATATATATATATTGGGTGCATCAAGAGCTTAAAATGATGAGTTTTTTGGGAACGATTTGGATATTGGGATGGAAATTTCTTCGTAATTTCAAAAAAAAAAAAAAAAATCTAGCCTTTCCAGGGATTTGAGGTATCAGAAAGGAAGATTGACTGCGGTGCTTTTCTTTTTCTTTTTCTGTCTAATCTAGGCCACTGCAAATTCTTACTATTTTTCGGTGCTAGATGTGGTTCAAAAGAAGGAAAACAAAAAAGCTATTAGGAAGTTCAACAGTGAAGTTCTCAAATCCTCTGTGTGATTGTAATTGAGTAGTCGGTAAAGTGACAGGTTGACATCAGAGGGAGCGTGGCGAGTTCATTGCATTTTAGTTGAGCAATATGAACTGAGAAATTGAAGCAATAAAAAATTTGTTTCAGGTTAGTTTCTATAGTTTTTTGCTTTTCCTCATTAGTGCTTTAAAATCTCAATCTCATTTTCCCTTCAATTTCTACAGCTTTTGTGATCATTGGTTTTGATCTTGAATTTTGATAATGGTTAATGAATATTGGTTTGTGAAAGTTGCGTATCCCAATTTTGTGGTGATGATGATTTAGTTTCGTTTGTGATTTGAGTGTAGAACAACAATTGCCCCTATTTCCATGCTAATTATTGTTTATAGTAATGGTTATATCCGCTTTCTTATGAATGCTTTAACTCTAATAATGTGATTTGGATTAATTCATAGAATATGCTTACATATGTTCTTCCAGGGGTTATCGACATTCTGCCTTTGATTACAAGCTGAGATTGGAGCGATAACGGGTCATTATGGCTGGTCTGGAGGAGCTGAAAAAGAGATTAGAGCCCTTGTTTGATTCAGAAAAGGGGCCTTCGATTGGGATGTCATTGGATCCCTGTGACTCATATATGGTTAAGTATTTCAGTACAAAAATCAAATTTCCAGAAAATTGATCTGCTTTAATTTCGAGAAACAGAACAGATTAATGTCATGCCAAGCTTATGTTGCCAACAGAATTGATAAGGTGTCTTCTTGCTGAGAATTTATTTGTGAACAGCGGATACTATAATCTTTGTCCCAGAAAGAGAGGGAGTATGGTATCTCTCATGTGTGCATATGTGCATGCACTGTGGGATTTCTTCTGAACTTTTAATCATCTACAATACTTGCTAAAGAAATAAAACAATTAAAATCATTCATTTTAATTTGATTTTAATTTGTTTATCCTTTTTTCTTTTTTGATTAAAGAATCTGCACTACTAGGTATTAGACTTGTAAATAGATGACATCACACTGATTAGCCCACCACTTCCTCTTACAAAGATAGCCTCGATTTGTTCTTCCCAAAAACTGTGGTCTTTTGATATTCTTTTTGGTGAACATGGATACGGAATTTTGTTCAATTGTATTTTTTAAAATATTTTTTAATACAAGCTTCTAACATTATTCTATCTACATTTACAAAGATGTGTAATGTATCCATGTTACCATAAAGCTATTAGTCATTCTGCTTCTGTTTTTCCAGAAACCCACTTGTTGAGTGCCATACATTATATTACTATCTAAATCACACCTTATTACTTTCAATAAGAACGAAATATATAACATTTTGTTTTTTCTGAAGGTATCGGATGGTGGAACAGTCAACTTATTGAGCAGGTCTTGTGGGGTGTACAATATCAATGAGCTAGGTCTGCAAAAGCGTACAGCTGGGTTAGTAGATGAAATGGAAGGGGAAAAGATGTATCGTTGTGCTTCTCATGAGATGCATATTTTCGGAGCCATAGGTTGTGGAGCAAGCAGTGTTGTTCAGAGAGCAATATATATACCCATTCACCAAATTTTGGCCTTGAAGAAGATCAACGTATTTGAGAAGGTCTACATTTTTGCTCCGTTTTCATTTTTGATCAATTGTGCCAGGTTAAAAGTGCAGCCATTATTCCTGATATTAAATCACTTATGTTGGTCTCACATGATATTCTTTAGTTCCTAAAGAATCATCAAAGACCAACTATCTCCATTGGGGCTTCAGTCTTAAACATGTCATATACAAGCCAATTATCTTGAACTACCCAAACTTGAACCCTGTATTGTGGAGCTGTCAAATACCGGATATGTCTGCAGAAGTTCTTCTTCATTCCTAGAAATTCTTTTGAGATATCTTTGATCAAATTTTAGCTATTGCCATAAAATCTAACAGATGAACTTTTTGCTCATGTGAACTTCCTTTAGTTTCACAGCTGTCCTCCCTTTTCATTCGGATCCCAAAACAAGCCCCTTTTTATAAGAAGAGAAATACATGGAGCCCCTAACTTTGGGTCAACAGGAAAAATCAACCCCTCTCATCTAACTGAAAATTAACTGCCTTGCAATCTTTCATTTAAATGACTATTATGACTTAAGCTAAGTTTAATACCTATGAACTGGTGGTCAAGCCATGACCATATAACAAGCCACAGATTAGCTCTAATGGCCTCTCATGACATGTATCATTTAGTTGCTGATTCACAGTGCCACAAACTAAATTGTATACCAGAGGAGGGACATGGTTTAAGTGAAAATTGAAAATACTACCATCAGAAGTTAGAACGGTCCACTTAGGTTGGAAGAATTTTAGGTTAAAATAATCATTTAAAATGAAGCAGTTAGACAAAGTTAAATCTTTTCACTGACAGGGGCTTTTTTCTCCTTTCACAAAAAAAAAATACTGAAATGTCTTTTCATAAGAAAATGAGCCTGTTTTGGGAATGTGTCAAGAAAGGGGGTCTAATGCATCAAAATTCCTTTCTCATCTTCTTGACATTGCAAAGCTTTAATATAGTGTGTCTGCATGTGCCAAACCTACGCCAACTTTGCCCCTAGTTGTACCGTTGACTGGTTCTGGGATCTTGTCAATGCAGAATGAATTGCTTGCAGATCTCCCTCCCTCCATCCCATGCCCCATGCCACACCTCCTTCCACGCCTCCCCCCCACGTGCCAACTTTTCTCTTTCAGATGTGTGCATACACACGTGCATGCCTGTAATCATAGTGAACATCATCTTGTGGAAATTATTGCTGGCTTTTTGTAACGCCCCAAGCTCACCCGCTAGCCCAATTAATTTCATTAGCGGACCGAAACCACATGGTCAAAAAACTCAAGTGGAAGTTAATTGGTAACAAGTGGACTTGAGTTAAAGCACATAGTATATTTCTCTTCCATCCAATGTGGGACTAAACTTGGGGTATCACAATTTCCCAACCTTATAATGCGACGTCCTCGTCGCACGCCACAAGCTAGCCAGAATCTACCCCGAGTCGGGTCATTGGTGCTGCAAGGGTGGCTCCACGCCATGGTGGAACTCCATCACCGTTCCATGGATAGCCCTTTCCTTATGCCCACTAACTTTCGTACACGAGTCGGCTCTGATACCATTTATAACGCCCCAAGCTCATTCGCTAGCCCAATTAACTTCGTTAGCGGGCCGAAATGACGTAGCCCAAAAACTCGAGTGGAAGTTAATGGGTAACTAGTGGACTTGAGTTATAAGCACATAGCATATTTCTCTTCCATTCAATGTGGGACTAAACTTGGGGTATCACACTTTTTTCCCTAGTTTTCATTTCATCTGTCAGTATCTGTCAGTAGTAAGCATATATGCGGTGAATCATGCACGCGCAATTTTAAAAATTTGTTCATTTTTTTTAGAGATTTTGTTGCATGTCTAGACATCTACAGCTAGATGTTATATTTAGTCACCCATATCTAGCATGACATGATGGATGCAACATATTGGTTATTTATGCATATTTTCTTACACCTTAAAGGAGAAAAGGCAACAGCTTCTTAATGAGATAAGGACACTTTGTGAGGCATCTTGCTATCCGGGTTTAGTCGAATTCCATGGAGCATTTTATTCCCCTGACTCAGGGCAAATTAGCATTGCCCTGGAATACATGGATGGAGGTTCACTTGCAGATGTTTTACGGGTGCAGAAATGTATACCAGAGCCAGTTCTTTCGCATATGGTTCAAAAATTGTTGCAAGTAAGATTCTTCCACTTTTTATTTGCTCTGTTTCTGTTATTGCTTGATATTTTTGCACATTGTGCCCAATTTTTTTAGCTGAATGATCTGTTGTTTTAACTTTCAAGGGGTTAAGTTACTTGCATGGGATAAGACATCTTGTGCATAGAGATATAAAACCAGCAAATCTGCTCATAAATCTCAAGGGGGAGCCAAAAATTACTGATTTTGGAATAAGTGCAGGTTTAGAGAATTCAGTGGCAATGGTATGTTATCCCTGGCGCAATACTAGTAATCACTGAGTTTTGTTTCTTCTAATGCTAGCACTTTTTTCAAGCCTATGACTCTTACAGAATTGCTTTCTCGCAACGTCTCTTTGACATGGAGATTGATAAGAGTATGTATTTGTAACATCTCTGTATATTTTCTGACAGTGTGCCACCTTCATTGGTACTGTTACTTACATGTCACCTGAGAGAATTCGAAATGACAACTACTCATACCCAGCTGACATTTGGAGCCTCGGATTAGCCATATTTGAATGTGGTACAGGAAAATTTCCATATACAGCAAATGAAGGACCTGCCAATCTTATGTTGCAGGTGAAATAGTGTTTGGTAAAATATCTTATTGTTCTCGAGTTTCTTAGATTTTGCTTTTCCAATCATGCCTTCATTGCTGAACTACATTTGCTCTTTTGAATCATGCAAAATAATAGCTTCTTATATTAAAGTAATATAACTTTTGCCATTTTGTCCATAGCTAAATAGGTGCCAACAAGAAGAGTCTATCATGAAGTAAAACTAGGACACATATTTTGTGGTGTTTAAGGTAGATTTCTTTCTCTTTTTAGGGTTTTCTTGCATGTTTATCCTTATAAATATCTGAAATTGTATGTATACCTTTGCAAATTTACTATTTGCATAGATATTCTTATTTCCTTTTGCATGTACATCCTTGTAAATATCTGAAATTATATGTACACCTCTCAACTCAGTTTTTATATTTAACCTTATAAAATATTTCTTTTACACATGCACTTATATATCCTTAACTTAATAAGTGAAGACATGCGAAAAGAAATAATTTATAAAGGTATACACATAAATAGTAAATTTACAAGGATATACACATAATTTTAGATATTTATGAGGGAATGCATGAAAAAAGAAATAATTATAGAGTGTGTGTAAGTAGTACTTGCAGTTTTAGATTTCTATAAAGATCAAGGTAAGCCAAACCGTGCCAAATTGGTCAGTTTGGCCTGAACTAAGCTGGAACGACTAGGAACCGGTACATTTTTTTCCTTCGGCTCGGTAGAGACCCCGAACTAGTCGAAACTTTGTTGAATCGCCTGGTTCAGGTAGTTGGGGGGTAGGGCATGTAGGCTCTTATGAGATTTCATCCTCTCTTTTCTCTCTTATTTCCTCTTTCTTTTTTTCTTTCTATTTACTTAAGTTTTCTTATGAAAATAAAGGAATACTTCTCATTTGGATTCAACAAAAATATTAGAAAAATTAAATTCCTTAAGAATAAACAGTCAACTTTTCCTCTCAAGAACAAATTCGAAGAATTTCATGAAATAGTAGTTTAATAAATATCAAGTTAGGATTCTTTCATTTCGGATAAAAATCACAAAAAAAATAATTTAACTTAGAAATGATGAAAAAATAAAATACTAAAAAAAATATTTAAAAATATAATTTATAAGGCTTTGGTTAACACTTGGTGAAACTGAATGGAGTTTTCAGACTTAGACAGGATCACAGTGACAGTGAACCTCATACTGTTCTATGTTGACTTGATCCCCAACTCATCAAAATAATATAAATTAAATTTGAAAAAAAACCTATGATTAAAACATATTTCTTAGGGTCTTACTATGAAGTGTCATTAGATTGGAGATCTTCCCATTAAAAAAAACACTCCAACCTTCAGTCTAATGGCACATCATAGTTTGGATCATAAGAAATACATTTTAACCTTAGTGCTCATTTGGTATTTTTTTTGAGAAGAGTCCTGATAGGAAAAGTTTTTTCTAGATCTATTTTTTTCGAAAAAGTTTTGTAGAGAAAAATAAATTTCACTATGTTTGGTTGATAGGAAATTTGTACCAAAAAATAGCTCTGAAAATATTTTTCTGCATTTGGTTGGAGGTAATTTTATATGAAAAAATGCCAATTTAACTATAATACCCTTAAAATAAAGATTGCATGAGAATTAATATAATATAAAATATTATATTATATTATATAATAATATCATATAATATATTATTATAATATAATATCAATATAATAATATTAAATTATATTATATACTAATGTTTTGTTTATAATGTAATATGTAAGATATAATATATGATATTATTATTATTATATTATACTATATTATATTATATTTATCTAATATTAGTTTATATATTATATTATATTATACAAATTATAGTATTATAATATACATGTAATAGGGGTAATTTTGAATTTTTGATGCTAAAAATTTTTCTAGTGAGATGGTAAAAGATAAAATACTACCTCCCTCATAAGAAAACTTTTTCAATGGAGCCCTCTAGCCATTTTCTTTTCCTTTATCAACCTAATGTAGAAATATAGGGTGGAAAACTTTTCCACCCTTATTTTTCCTCCAACCAAACAACCCCTTAAAATTTTATGGCAAGTTTACTTTTATTATTTTGATGAGGTGTTGATCAAGTCGGTATAAATCAGTATGAGGTTCACTGTTACTGTAATGCTGTCTAAGTCTAAAATCCTATAAGTTTGATCAAATATTGACCAAAATCTTATAAATTATATTTTAAAATAATTTATTTTCTGATATTTTGTTTTTACATCATTTTTAAGTTAAATTAATTTTTTATAATTTTTATTCGAAATAAAAGTACCTTAACTTGATATTTACTAAACCGTTATTTTTTGAAATTCTCCAAATTTGTTCTTGAGAGGAAAAATTGACTTTTATACTTAAGAAATTTGACTTTTCTATATTTTTGTTAAATTCAAATGGATGGGTATTCCCTTATTTTTCATAAGAAATATTAAGTAAATGTTACTTAAATAATTTTAAATAAAAATAAAAGAAAGGAGAGAATATGAGAGGCTCTCAACCTCATATATCATATTAAAAAAGAAAAAATATGAAAAAAATAAAAAGTTGCAAAAAAAAAGGACAAACCAACTCAAACCGTTAGTAGGCTATTGGTTCGCTTCAATTCAGCATTGAATTGAATCAGTCCGGCATGTACCTCTTAGGTGGAGTCTAAGAATTATCACATCTTTTCAACTTGTTCTCCAAATAACATGGTAGCAAACCTCCTTGTGAACTTTTGGCAGAAACATCCTGATTAATTGTATGAGACCAAGTCATTCGTTGTTCATCTCTATGGTTTGCTTGAACTATTATATGAAGCCTGGCTAGAATCAAGCAACTCGAGTGTCATCTATTGTGTACTCATTGAATCACAAGGCTTCTATGCCTGATGGAGTGAGGAGTTCACATTAGTGATTCCTTGAAGGATATTGGAGTTCAACTTAAAATTTAAGCATTTTGGTCAATTTATGGCACTTAGTTTGAAGAAATCATGAATTTTTAGTGGTTGGACTGCCATGATTTGATATCGTTATGTTAGTATTGACAAGCTGTAACTGATTCCACAAAATTTTGCTATTCAACTCCATTGCCTAAGAAACCATGTAAACCACGTTTGACCCTCTTATGGGCCAACTTCATGCAAACTTGTCATCACTTCATTATTTATTTATTTATGAGTTAGGGCCCTTACTGAAGTGACCAGGCATATATGAAGCCCCCTTGTTTAAGTTTTGGGCCCCATAATTTAGAAATGGGTACAACCTGTGATTCAATGTTCATAATGAACTGTAATAAAATCAAGAATCAATAATATGAACCCAATTTGCACCATACATCTAAGAGTGACTTTGAAAATCAACAATTTAAAATCAAGAACCTACACTTCCAATCTAAATTGAACCTTCCATTTAAACAAGACCTCTATTTGATAACCCCTTAAAACAGTGTGATAGTGGGGTCTTGGACATCTTGCTAAACAATTTTACAACTCTTCTCTTTGGCTTCTCCTTTTGGTTCTTATCATTTGATCTTCTTTAGTTCAACGGTCAACTTGGTTAGCTTGAATGATGTTCAATGCTTTGGATACTGTCAGAATAGAAGATCAAAACAGTAGAAGCCTTTGAAACATGGTTATTGAATGAAGGAAATATCGAGAAGTGGTAAACTAGCACGCTATAGGTGGTGGGTGCTATTGTTGGCTTGGAGCTAGCCATATAGATTAGATCATGTATGAGGTAATGATACCACCTAGGATTCAATAGTGGTTCACAATTTATGGGACAAAGCTTCAAATGAAGATCCATCAATTTGTCCACAATGTTAGAATCAATTAAGCAAGCACGAATAATTAAAATGAAAGTGTTCTTATATTGCAATAAAAAATACCTTGTTAGGAAGGCAACTCCAAGATGGTGAGTCTTGGTGCAACAGCAAGGTTTCTCCATGTAACCTTGGTGTCACAGGTTCTAAACATGAAAGCAGCCTCTCTACATGCAAAGGTGAGGCTACATACACTTAACCCTCCTCAAACTGCATAGTGACAGGAACCTCCTACGCCCGGCTTCTCTTCTTTTTTTTTTCCTTTCTTTTTTTTTTTTTAAGGAAGGCAACATCGAGGTTTGAGTTGTGGAGAGAGTTAAAGTCTTTCACCTCAAACTCCTGTTGGAGGTACAGTTTTAGATGGCAAATCATGATGTTGTCAGCAGCAACAATCATATCTCAGTGAACTTAACCTTAAAAGAGAATGTGCTAGAAGCACTCAAACTGGGCTTGAGGAACCTGTAGGAGCCTTGAAAAATATCTTGAATACCAAGAAATGCTGAAGGCTATCGAGCATTCAAACCTTGTCAGATAGAACACTGCTGATACATTTTCATATCCATTCAGTATTGCAGCCAATTGTGAGACAGAGTATAGACAATGAGCTAAGCCATATCATGGTTAATTTCCATGCTTTAAACTACAAAATAAACTGGTTCTCCTCTAAACAAGCTTTATCAGTGCTCTATAGAACTTTCTGAATGAGTTGCAATTTATAGATCCAACTTGCAGTCAATACAGATCTTCCTGGTTGGTTGGGAAAATGATTTCATGTATATGCTTGTTAATAGCCTAAGGCTCATGATTGACAGATTGGATACAAGAAAAAAACCTGTAAATGGGAAGAACAGCAGTTAGTTCCATGCTAGCAGAGCATCTAGAATGCCAGGGGATAAGCGTCATTATGTCAAGATCTGGGCCTTTCTTCCATCATGCTTTAGTATAGGTGTTCAATTTTTTATTATGCAATTTTCCTTTTTTACCACCACCTTTAACGTCATTCAGGTTTTTTTTGTTCTGTAGCATAATTTACAATAAATGTTTTATACACTTTTCAGCATGGAATGAGGTCATAAAGAGACCCCATCAAGTTATTTTTTAGCAGGCATTTCCATAATGCAGCTTCCAACCATTCTCCATCAAAAAGATGGTAGCTACAACAATTGTTACTGGATCTTATAATGGGATGAACACATCAAGATTTGATTAGGTCATTGTTTGCAGGATACAATATTTTTTAAATCATATACAGTTTTGGGTTAAAAATATTTATTTTATCTAGGTCAATAGTGAAAAGATCAAATAATAGCTCTTGCAGCCATTATGTAATAGCTATTATGTTACTTTAGTTGGGATGATGCTGAAATACAACTGCTTGAACAAGTAGAGATCATTCATTGAAATGTTGCATGTGGCTTCATAAAGTAGTTTTTTTAAAAAAAAATAAAAAAGAACTTTACAACTTCAAATCTTCCACATCTGCAATTCAAATTTTGCTTGCATATATTTTCCCCCTTCATTTCTAACATCTAACCATCTGAGATTTTTCCTGTGTTGTGATTTGAATTTGTTCTACATGTGAAGTGTGCATGCTTTCTGTAAGTGTTACATAATGCTTTTTTTCTGTTTGTGCCATTTCTATGGCCACAACATTAAGATTTGTTAGCCCATGTATGATATTCTTCCTCTGTAGAAATGACGTGGAACATCATGCCACTGAACATCATAAATACCATCCTGTAAGTGACACATCCCAAATCGTTGAACAGAATTTGAGACAAGATACACATGCTTAATACCGGTGCTTGCTTGAAATAATACACATTGTGCATGTCATAAGTTGATGCATGTATGAGTGTAAATGTATATTTTGAACATGTATCTTGAACATGTATGAGTGCATGTGATAATTTGATGTGGTGTATAAACACTTAAGACTGCACATACAATGCATGGTTGTAGGATGTTAAGATATACCTAGATGAGTTATAAATATATTCGCTTTCAGTTAGGCACCGAAGCCTAGCATGAACAACAACAGCGCAACTTGAGCATTAACAGTATTGAGTGGATAAATGATCTCATGCTTGTTGAATATAAATCGTATTTATTTTTTATTTTGCTCTGTTGATCATTGCCACGTCTACCTGCATGTCATGACAGATCTTGTATGACCCATCACCTACACCTCCAAAAGACTCGTACTCACCAGAGTTCTGCTCATTTATTGATGCTTGCCTGCAGAAAGATGCTGATGCAAGGCCGACAGCTGAGCAGGTGAGAAAAGCAGATGCTTTGTTTCCTTGTTTTAATTTCTGAGCTCACATTTCTTCATTGAAGTGATTCTATCTGTACAGATTGATAGGCCATTTAATTTTCTTTTAAAATGATGTTATTATAGGATGATTATCGTACTCTGATTAGTACATATATTAGTATCAGGGAATTAGCAGGATATGTTATGGTTTCAATGTTGAATGCTTCTGTATTTACTCTAAAGTTGCTGTGAACTTGTAACAGATATGAACTTGTGTCAGTTGTGAACTTTAAGTTATATATATATATATATATACACTTAATTGATCAGTGCCTTGCTTATGTAAAAATACCATATGTTTATTCAACTGTATAGCATCTATGCTACATTACATAGTAGAGGATTTGTTTTTATAATTATATAGGCGAGCAATTAATGCAAACATTGATGAGAATAATTTGTGCATAATTGTTATTGTGAAGAATTGGATCATTTGAAGTTCAATCCTTCTACACTGCCTACCCAAAATCCAAACTTGCTTCGGAATGTCTTGCTGTTAATCCAGTGGTCTAGACTCCACTCTTATTGAAAAAGTTAGGTTAAATCATGCAGCGGATGAGTGTGTAATTTTATTAGCTTTTGATGGAAGAATGTGATGAAGTGTGAAGAGTGATTCGGTCACTAGGAATTAAGATCAGGTATCAAATACAAATTGAAGGAAAGCTATATTGAAGAATCCTCCAATAGATGAGGGAAGTTCAATCCAAAAATTATTTTGTTAATATATCAAAAGTCGCCTTTATAAAATATATTATAAAAGCATATATAGACCACGACCCCTAACCCGAATTTGGGTACTGAATCTGGTATAGAATCATACTAAAAATAGGACTTAGTAATAAGGAAACATGTTATAATTATCCGAGTATAAATTTAGAAATTTGACTAAAATTCAATACTGTCTAATGAAAAATTTATAGAAAAATCCAGCGAGATCCTCTGAATCCCATGAGTGAGCATGCTTGCTCATGAGATGGAAATAAAATCAAATATTTGTTTGTTTAAGTCTTCGCCTATGAATCTGCTAGTTCTTGTGAAGCTTGACATAATCCAGATGGTCATAGTACTTACTGGCTGCACCTTGTGCTGCATCAAAAATGAATGTGTTTTGATCTTTGCCAATATGTTAATCAGGCCCATATGGCAAAATGATCATGTTAGAATCGAGGGTGAAAGGTAAGAAAGGAAACTGCTCCCTTCAAGTCTGATAATTAATTAGTGTTAAATGACTTGAGACATAGTATTTCTATATTATATTCCCAAACTTGAGATTCTGTAATCCGTTTTCAGCTCCAAGTTTAATTTTATTTTGGCCTAAAATTCTAGTTGCACTCCTGAATTTTAATCAAACCTAGAACTAGAGTTGAAGATTGGACCTGCACTTCTGCAAGTTGGGCAGTTGTCAGTTTACCATGAAAGCTCATCTCATCTCATAGTGTGAGACATGCTGTCATGCATGATGTGTGTTGAAGAGTTAATTTATGAATGGAAGCTGGCATGATTTGGGCTGAAGTATTGTGACACTAATGATTGTGAGTAATTGAGATGTACTAACTATATTGCAAGGAAATTATATCCTGGTTATGGTATTTTAAACTTCTGTTTTTTCCCCTCTCTGCATTCTGGTACTTATATCTGCTGATTCTTTATTTCTGCAGCTCCTATCACATCCATTTATTAGGAAATATGAGAATACCAGCGTGGACTTGGCAGAATATGTTCGAAATGTTTTTGATCCAACACAGAGGTTAAAGGAAATAGCAGATGTGAGCATCTGGCAGCCTTTCAAGTAATAAACTCTCTAAAAAACCTGTTTGTAAGATGCAAAATGATGGCCAAATTTTGGATTCTGTGAGGAGGTGTGGCATTGTGTTTTCAGGATTCTAGGCCTATTAAAATGTGGTGTATGTGCATTTGTCTACTATACATAGATGAAAAAAAATAGTTCTTTGAGTGAGTTCTTTTTTGAATTTCTACGTCAAACCAATTGTCAATGATTATATGTTGATACAATTTGGGAAGTATTATCTTCTTCAGTGCTTTCCCCAACTAATTTGGGATTAAGGCGCTGTTGTTGTTGTTGCTGTTGTGTTATCATCTTTAGTGCTTTGGTTGCTAATTTTGATGTGTGGGTTGTGTTTCATGAACAGATGTTAACCGTACACTATTACTTGCTTTTTGATGGAGCTGATGGGCTTTGGAATCATACTAAAACATTCTATAATGAAGGTTCAACCTTCAGGTACTTTGCTTCAAACTGTAATGCTTTTTTGAGATTTTGAGTTGTGATTCTTGTTTTCCATTGTTATTTCAGTATTCAAATATGGGCATGTTTGGCTCCTACATTTCCAAAAGGCTCTTCATGAAGCATTTCATGATATGCTTGATGGAAAGCACTTTGCTGGTTAATGATGTTTGTCTAACACATAATGGAAAAGCACTTTTTATGTCTATTTGATTTTAATAGGGTTTGATGATTATGATAGATTTCTAATTCTGATAGATACAAATCCACTTTAGTTGTGATTTTGGTATGGTTTAAGTAATCAGATCCAATTTGCAGGATCAAAGTTGGGGATCTGGGTTTGGTCCATGATCACTTGGATTTATTTTTTTGTTCACCTAATTCATTTTTGCCTTCACTTCAGAAGCTTCAATTAAGTATGAGCCAAAAGCTAGTTTTCATTGCTTCTACTAGAAGTAGCTCCAGGTATGCCTTGAAAGCATTATGTACAGTCTGCATGTAATAAAGCTAGAATAATTTTCAAAGTACTTGGCAACCCATTATTTCTGATGCAAAATCAATGATTGCCCTTTAAAAGTGAAATTCCACATTGTTGATTATAATTTTTGATGTCCACATTACCAAGAAACAAAAATTCCTGTGCTTTGGATGTTCTTACCGATGCATCAATTGAGCACACAACAGATGGTTGCAGTATGGTAACTGAGCTGTGTACATCACAGGCCATGCATTTTAAGATTCTAAAGACTGCTGATATTGATCTAGGCATGTTAAAAACATACACAAATGAAAATTAACGAATCTGGATGCTGTAAGCTATAAATAAAATCAAAACACATTATCCTACCATTAAACTTTTCTGTTTTGCATCCATCATATGTTTAGGCAGATGATCTCTAAATCATGTGATTTTTGGATTTGGATTCTAGGCTTTATAGATATCAGAGATCAACAATGTGGATTTTTCTTTTAAAAGGACTGTAATTAGTTTTGCATTGGAAGAATTTGGGTGCTGAAATAAACAGGCCCCCCCCCCCCCCCCCCCCCCCCCCACCCCCCCCAAAAAAAAAAAAAAAAAAAGAAAGGGCCCTCTGTTTTTTTTTGTGTGTGTGTGTGTGAGAGAGAGAGAGAGAGAGAACACACCCAAAAATATCTTTGAGATGTAATGCTCCTTTGCAAATTATCAAAATAAACCTGCCTTAGCATAAATTTTGCTCATAGTTTACTTTGTGATCTCATCAAATGGAGTCAGATTTATGAATCAAGATATAATCCATTAAGCGGGCGTGATCCTGTTATTTATATTAAGGAAGACTAAACCATGATTATATAGATCAAATATCATACTTCTAAGGTGAGAAGGTCAGCCTGCTCATGAAAGTTATGCCAAATCACTATTTGTAGTATTGGACATTTGTATCCTCATGTTTTTTTTTTTTTTTTTTTTGAGGATTACATCCTGATATTGGCTATTTTTTTTTAAATGACTTCAAGATGGATGAAGTTTCCTACATCAAAGTTTGCCGTCATCCTATTTCAAGGTCTAAATGAACCTTGGATGGTCTCATTCGTTGCATAAGTTTAAGTTTCATGACCTGCAAAATTGTCCACCTCAGCAACAGCCCTTTTTAGGTTTTAGGCCACTATTTTGTCCAATGCTTCCATGATGATGCAAGACCATTCTTTGGATCCATTATTTGAGTCATGGACGTGGAGTCTGTTCCCATTGGGGCTCTAATTTTCATATGAAGATCCATACTCTTATGGAACCAGCAAGGCACATTCCTAGAGAGTGTTAGTGGTGTTTAGAGACATTGATTTGAGGTCATTGTAGCATGAGGGACTACTATTCATGATACCATAGGAATACTGTAGTAGATACTATTGATTGTATGCTTTCAGGAAAAGTTGTAGTTTTGCTTATTTTCTTTCCTTCAAGCCACTATTTACTATTCTCAGTGCTGTAGAATCCATGATGCTATAGCAGGGGATTGTCATGACACTGTAGCAGTAACTCACTAAGAGTTTTTGGGTCTTTTAGTGTTTCTTTTGTTCAAAGTAATTGTTAAGCTTTATTTAATTCAGGGGTAGGTTGGGTCTGCAGAGCTGTTAGTAGTATAGTAGTAGCGCTTGGTTTACACTTGCTCCTGAGCTTGATGCGCCGAAGTTCCTGACAGAGCCATCATGTTACCCAGGTTATTGGGATTAAAAAATGTAAACCACATTCACCTTTACAGTTATGTTATCCCCTGACTGAAGCTGTGTTGGCTGGACTGGTGCCTGCCATCTGATGAGGCTGGGGTACCATACTTGCGGGCAAGTTGATGTTGTGGGTACTTTATGTCGAGATCAAAAAAGCTGCAATAATATCTTTAGGGGTGTGGGTTTTGGGTTAATTTAATCGATAGAAAGAGGTAGCCAAGGTCTTACATCATATAGGTGCCTCTAGCATCCTATCTACATGAGCTTTTCATGGAAAAAATCTCTGCCAAAACTGTGTCCAATTCCTGCACTCTGCCATGGCCAACCAATTAGCTGGTTGGTTCCCAATTCTTCAATCTACTATTCTACTTGTTTTTCTGCTATCTTTTCTTATTGCCACAATTAATTACTGAGAGTGAATTTGATTATATTACTTGGATTCCTTGAGACCTCTGCAACCCTTAACATATATTATTAACCCTAGAAAATCCCTCCAGCCTTATCTTCATACCTCATTCCCATTATAGATGTCAAATATTTGTGCGTTATTACAGAAACCTGTGTGCATAACACAGATTTCAGATTACAAATCTTTTAGAATACATTTGTAAGCCTTTTTACCATACATAAAACCCTATATCCTGTTTTCCAACACCAATTGCAGGAACACCTTCTATCTCCCTTTCCATAGTACTGCAATAAGTCCCAATCTGTTCAGAATTCTGGTGCTGGGAAGGAAACCCTGAGATCCTTCTTAAAATGCTAGAACCTTCAAGACTAGCCATTGCACATATGCAGTGCAACCCTAATTGCTAGGCTCCTGCATCACATGGCCAGGATTTTGGTACCACTCAAGTGATGACATCAGAAAGGGAGCTAGTCATAGAAGGTTCTCAAATTTCAGCAGGTCTTAATCCATAAAACCAGCACAACATAAATGGGATTAGAAATGTTTGGTGAGGATGAATTGAATACAGTGCTTCTGATATAAATGAACCTAGGCTGACATAGACACTTGAGAATTGGGGTCATCCTAAAACAACTGGAGGCTTATTTTGTGAATAAAAAAGGAGAAAAAAAAGTGAATATATAAATGACCTAATACAAGGATTGATTTTATTCTTCTATTATTAGTAGATGGTTTTTTTTGGTTAAAAAGAATTTTAAGTTGTAAAAGTGAATCACAACGGTCTAGACTAGGTTTGGCATCATAACAAGGAAGTGTCCACATTCTAGCCACGGTCCCCTGATCTCTCATAAAATCTTTGCCACTGCATTGCGAATTTGGAGACACCAGTGTCAGCAGCAACATTATGGATATTGTCAGTTAGCTGGAAATAGCATTGTTTTCTTGTATTAAATCCGTTTACTTAATACATTTTGAGTATATTTACAAACAAAGATGTAATCTATTATATAATTGCATTCTTAGATACACATACACATACTTGCATACATAAATAAACACACATTGGTTACATGTAAAACAATGATATATAATGGCATTCAGGTATGTAATATCACATATCTCATATGGGTGGGTGGTAGAGGTCCAGGAAAACAAGATTAATTTTGGCAGTGATGAAAGTATTTGTTTGATGAAGGTGTTACAAAATTAGGGAGAATCGAGCCAGGAATTAGTATTTTCGAGGTGTAGGAGATGCACTAATTAGAAGCAGTGGAAAATTGATTCAGATGGTAATTATGTGCAAGAAAGGTCTAAAGAGAGGTTGTCAGAGAGGTCTTACTGAAGAGGGGAAGAACTAGCTAACATGGATGCTTATTTTTCCTTTTTTTTTTTTTTTCTTTTTTTCTTTCTTTATGTAAAAGATGGAATGGCCCATCTGTGATAACAATAATGAAAATTGTGAAGAAGGATTCAGGAAAATATATGGTGAGAAAATGAGATAATAAGAATGATTGACCACCAAGGGTGCATAGAAACAATTCTGCATGGTAGGGACAAGGCTTGGTGGATGTGGTCGTGTTATCAAGCATATAACTATATAAAATATATGCTTAATTCATATATTATGTGAATTACGTTCAAACATTTCATATGGCTTTGCATTGTGCTGTACATTAAGTGCGTTTGTTTTGTAACCTATTTGTTTCACCAGCTTTGCAGGAAAACAGTATGTTGGACAGAATGATATATTTGCAATTCTATCAGATATAAGGAGAAAATTAGCAGGTAATCGACCCCAAGAGAAACTTGTGCATGTTGTGGAGAAGCTTCAGTGCCGCATGAATGGGGAAGGTGGGGTCGCAATTCGTGCATCAGGATCCTTCATTGTAGGAAACCACTTTCTCATATGCGGAACTGGGATGCAAGCAGAGGGAATGCCCGACATGCAAGAACTATCACTTGATGTTGCCAATATGCGTGTGGGGACTTTTCGTGAGCAGTTCATAATGGAGCCAGGAAGTTGTGTTGGATGCTTCTTTATAGGAAGGCAGGAGCTGTACATGAGGCAAACATAGCGACAAACAATGGAGTGATCCCGTAATGTCAGTGTAGTTAAATTTTCTTTCGCTAATAACTTCTGAAATTCAACCATGATGTTTTCTGTTGATTAACTTATTATAACTGAAATGGAAGGAGCTAGCATGTAGGGAAATTATACTCCAGTTGGTTCCATTGTCCAACAATATTGTGTGCATGTTCCGATTATTTTGCTATGCTCATAAATTTGTATCTGTTGCGAGATGTTACATTCCAACTCCGTGCGCCCAGAGCTTCCAGTTCGTTGTTTCTTGTTTGGGAAGAGTAAGCGGGTCCACAGGTAAAGTTTAATAGAAGTGTAGGTTGCGGCAGAATATCAACTCACCTTGTTCTTGCAACAAGTAAGTAACCAGATGAATTCAGCAGCAATTTTTTTAAAGATAAAATATAAATTACTACTTTAAATATTATTAAATTATATTTATTTGATTTGAAATGTTATACTTAACTATCATGTGTTTTAAATTTCATATGATTTGGAACGTGATACTTTTAAGTATCATGTATTTCAAATTCTATTAAATTACATACGTGGTTTGATATTTACACTTAACTACTATATGTTTTAAACGCTATAAAATTATATCCATATAGTTTGAAATATCATATTTAACTAACTATATATTTTAAATCTACTCAAGCTTTACTTAATATGCTTAAATTTTTACATGAGTGTTATCTGAATGTATAGTGTTTAAAATATATGATAGTTAATTATAAATATCAAACCATATGATGAATGTAATTTGATAAAACTTAAAATATATGATAGTTAGTATAACATTTCAAATCATATAAATGCAATTTGATAATGTTTAAATAAGAAGATAGTAATTTATATTTTATCTTTTTAAAAAAAAAAAAAAAAAATCAGCTTAAGCAAAGCTTTATCTTCCAATCTGTGCTGCCTTCTCAAGAACCATAGTAAGATGCTTTACTTAGTTGTTGATGAACCGCTATTGTTTATTTTAACTTGAAAGCATCATAAATGTTGCTGAGGGGGATCCAAAATGAAAAGCATGTGATGAAGCAGACGTATTGTAAGTGAATTCATTTTATCTTCGTGGAAGGGGGAAGCCTAGTTTTTCGGTTATATTGATTGGTTTGACTGATTCATATATGAAACATCATCCATCTGGAGGGCCTGCCGGGAAGAGATCAGAGAGGCTAGCGTCGTCGATGGTGTCTTTGGGTGGCTATACCTTAAATCGCAGTGCCTGCGGGGAGGCAAGGAACGAAGGTGGGGAGGCAAGGAACAATTCCTGGAGGTGTCCTCTATTAAGGATAGATGCAGCCACTGGTGAATTTCGCAGTGGGGCTCGAGAAAGCAGCTTTGTTGATCGGGTGCTTTTATGGTTTATCACAGCAAACATATCAAAAACTTGTTCAAGAAATAAACACATCCAAAACTCAAGAAGAGAGCATTATTAACATTTTAATGGACGTGGAGCCATATTATACCTCCGAGGACAGACCATTCCCCCTTTTGCGCGGCAGTAGCCTGCTTTGATGCGCCTCGTAGGACGTTCGAATTATTCCTTTCCTTGTGCACGATAGCATTTAGGTGATAAGACCTTTATCCATGCTAGAGCTGCTTTTGTGAGTCAGATAAGCCCTTTCACCTTTTGAACAACGCCTCCTTAGCCTTGCGCCACCAACCGATTGGCCTTCTTTAACCGCAAAACCATAAACGAGATGTCTGCTACAACGTCAGGACGGACGGCCTTTTCCTTTTCCTTCAATCAACCGAAGGAAGGAAGGCCCTGTACTGTTATACTGCAGATGTGAAACATTAAAAGAGTTGCTTTGAAGAAAAAACAAAAAGGATCTGTGCTGCTGGGTGTAGTATCTGGTGGCTTGCATGGATGAACATGCACTGATATCGTCAACCAGCAGTTCCATTTGGTTAGATGGTGGCTTTACAGAACAAAAAGGATTTTTATACAGATACGGAACTTTCAAATTGCCTCAGCCAGCTGTTATCATTAAGAAAACAAACAACAAAGAACCAAAAAGACAAAAGCTTAGACCTCAGTTATGCAAGGGGCTAGCCACCTGCAGTGCCAGATCACCGCCCAATTCATCGATAACTTTCTCTAGTTTGAACAACATCTCTGGTAAGAGCACAAGCAACAGCCAGAAAGAATGCTTGTGAGGCTAGGATCAATGATAACATTCAGCTAGTAAGATAATGTATTAACAAAAGGGCACTCATGGAAACTTTTCTTAAAATGAAGAGTATCAAAGATTGTTCTTAAGTTATTCGAGCCATGGCAATAAAATTAGTGTGCTATAAAACATGATGGATCCAAAGAAGGGGACAAGAGGCAAAACCATACCATGAAAGGAAGCATCCGACATGTATTTCTGAAGCCAACACCAAGGAAAAAAAAAAAAAAAAAGGGGAAAACAGTAATACAATAACACAGGTATAAGTAGCAGCCAATAAGACTAAAACGTCCAACATTACCAAGAATAAAACAACAATACCGCGATTTGAGTCTTTAGATCAGTTTCCTCCACCTCCACTGAGTTTGGTTGTTTGACAGCATCTACAATTACTTCAGAAAGAAAAAGAAGTATTATTGTTAGAATAACTACATTGGTGTCTCTGATAAGACCCAACATATCGGTGAATGAATATCAAAATACCATGAGATTGCAGATCCAATGGGCATCCCTGAAGAAAAGTTTTCATATTAAATTAAAACATTCTTTTAAGAGGCATTGCGTCATTGTAAAGACCAAGTAATTTGAAACCAAAGATATTGCATTGAAAACACGGAATCAGAAAGTAAGTGAAAATTACCCCATTCTGTGATGCAAGATCTGTCTCTGCTGCCGGCTTTTGCTCTATGTATCAATTAAGGCCAAGCAAGACAAAATGCAGAGTATCACTGAGTTAGAAATGGAAGAAAAACTGCCTTGCAGCAAATTCTGTTTACTGGAACTAGCATTTCATGTGACTACATACCTTTTTCAGTATCAGTTGAGCAATTGGTTAGTAACTCTGTAAAGCTGGGAGGTAAGCCTGAGAAAATTGTATCAATGTTGTGAGCAAGCACAGGCTGAACGGAGCACTCAGTTTGCTCTTCATTATAGCTCAAAGATGGCATTTCTGGAGCACAAGTTGTGACAGGCTCTTCAAAGCTTGATTCCTCATCAAACCTATAAATACAATGCCACTCATGCAAGTGGATGTTTTAGAGGTTTTCTTCCTGAGCCAAATATTCTGTTCAATAAAAGAAGTAATGTGCAGAGATTCTCACCTGTAATGAAGACCATTTGAAGCAATAAATTCAGAAGGAGATGAATTTTCACACACAAAATCACTTCCTGGATGCATGGTATGCATTATGTCCCTCGAGCATTCCTAAGTCACACGACAGACACCTAGATCAACTTAAATAATTTGATGGCGTATCTAGTGGAAATTTAATCAATGGATTCTCAGCAATGCAGTTTCCTTTTATAGACCAGTGAGATATGAGGATCCTGATCCAACACTTTATTATGATAATTACCATATGAAGAAAGCTGCCTTCGTTGCAGTTCATATGAAGCACCCAGTAGACCCATTACATCAGTTCATATGCATACTTTGGTCTCATTAAGGTCCCACTCATGTTGACCATAAATGGCAGAGTGTTTCACAAGGTATGCATACAGCAAAGCAACAATGCATTCTGCTGCAAGACTGGTGGCAAAGCTGATGGTCAAAAACCAGCTTCTAGTGGTACTACTATTTGAACTCTAATATGAAGTTCCTAGAGTAACTCATCATCACACAGTTGTGTCTATACAACAACAGATCCCAGGTCCTCATGAATAATTAATAATGCAGATACATGCTTATACCTTCACAAAACTGGCTGCTGTTGCAGTACTCATACAATGCATAAAAAACTCCTGACAATTTAAGTTTGCAACACAAAAAACCATGGAAAAAGCCACCAACAGCACTAAGAAATGTCTTTCTATGTATTTTCTACAGTACTCATACAATGCATAAAAAACTCGTGACAAGTTAAGTTTGCAATACAAAAAACCATGGGAAAAGCCACCAACAGCACTAAAAAATGCCTTTCTATTTATTTTCTAATATACCCATATGTTTTCTATAATTAAAAAACAATTCAAACAATTTTTTTGTGTCAGCTGTTCAATTTCATGCAGTGCATCTAAACAAGCAAAGCCAGCTGGACTTTTTGATTTATAAAGAAATAAAAAAAAGAAATTAGAAAAAGGTTCTACCAGATAAACCACTCTATTTCTTAGTTTGTATGTTGCTGTCCATCTTCTGAACTCCTTGAAGATGAATATAAATTGCAATATACCTCTAGTCATGCTAAGCTAAAATTGGTATAAATACCTTTGGGGTTTTTTGTCCCCTCAAAGGTGTGATTGTTCATCGTCAAACATTATTGCTTTCTAGAACTGAGTAATGAAGGAAAATCTTAAAAGGCATTCTTAATCATAGTTTCATACTTGTATGATCTTCATCTTTGCATGCAACTCCAGCAAGGAACTCAAAACTTTGAATAAATGAAGTTTATGAGACATCACTTGAACATAAGAGAAGAACATACACCTGTTTCAGTATTCGCTGACAAAATTTAAGGAAGCGATTCCAAGGATAGATATATGGAAAACTGCAATTCTTGAAACATAACCAAAAACTTGGAGGGGGGAGAAGGGGAAAAAACACCTCATCACCAACAATTTCTGTTAGAGACAGGTAATGGCACCTTTATCCAGTTAACAAAAAGTATGAACTTATCAAGAACACATTATAGACAAGCATGCATGTAGATCCTGCATACTGAATGATCATTATTGTTGATGCTAAGCGCATGCACTGTCATTGCTAAAGTTCCATGAGTAGGTTGGGCTTTCCAAATTTGATGGCTAGCCGAGCATGCATGTCAAACATTTTCCCCAGTGCCAACCATAACAGCTTGGTTTCATTGTCACTGCTTGTTGTTGTTAATACCCTCCGAGCCAGAGCATCAGGGAAAGGGCAATAACGATATGCCTCCATCAAGGCACATATTGGATGATCATTATCAGATCAATAAATAAGTGGGTAAAGCAAAACAGATCACATATAAGAAAGAAATAGGATAGTGTACCTTCACGAAATTCAGGAATTTTTCTGCATCACAGCATGTAGGAAACCGAACCGCAAATTTCTGAATCTGCAAGTTTCTAAGCTTTTTTGTTATCAATAATAGTACAATTTAAGGACCAAAAAATTCAGAATAACCAAAACAAAGCGCAAGTATGATTCTGTGCAAGTTAACAATTATATATAAGCACATTAGAAAACTGGAGGGGGTCACAAGCATAGACACACATTATTTAGTAGAGGTTGATCATGTAGATCCGTTAAATTGGTCATGTGGATGAACAGAAATAGCCTCATACTGACACAGAATCACAAAACTTAAAACTGATGTCAAAAAGAATTTGTAAAACAGAAGGTTAACTTCCATCGGTTTTCTTCATGTAACTCCCAAGCATTTTTTATGAACATTGTGCGCATTGAGTTGTTGAACTTTAATATTTACTGATCGACTGCAGTAGGAATTAAGTTATAACGATGACCATTCTACAATCATGAGACAGTAGCTCCACTTGCCTGACTGGAGCAATCCCTGTAACTGAGGAACATTACCCTGCTTCCCCTAATCGGACACTGAGAAACGCATGACACCTGTGGCCATGAGAAATGCAGATTTGAAATAAAATGCTCCTCCTGGAGCCAAAAAAAAAAATCAACATAAGCTCGCTCAGTTTATGAATTAAATACCAAACACTACTAAAGTTGTCCAACAACCCAGAAGTTTTGAAGCATTTTGAGTGAGGTCAAAAACTTCCAGAGGTAATAAAAGGGGAAATCCAAACTTCTTGATGATTAGAGAAAAATAGGAAAAAACCCTTCAATTTCTGTACGCAATTCACAAAATTATTTGAATAGACATACATATAATCTGAAAAACCCTGTCGGGTTTGAGCATCCAGGTGATGTAAAATCATAGATGTTTCATAAGTATCCAAGAAAATCGGAAAGTGATTAGGCTCTGCCTGATCTTTTACCCGAGAAAAACAGGAAAAAGATCAAGAAAATCTTCGAGCTGGAGCCTATCATGAAAATAACGGCAGAAATCAAGCGCACACACCCAATTTTCCACGAAGCTAAACGCAACTCGGACACAAATACTCAAGAAACTACCAAACTGGATGTTGGGTGCAAGACATAAACACCAATGCGACGCAAAAAGACGCAAAAACTCCATGAAGAAAGAAAGAAAGGGAAAAAAAAAAAAAAAAAATCATCAGTAGCAACGTAAATCTTGCGGAAAATATCAAGAAATGACGCATGCAACTAACTACATTTACTGGGCTTGCATGGATCTCGTCTGGGGTTTGACGGCTAGAGAAAAATAGCCTTCCTTAGTTGGCTCGAAAGAACCAGCAAAAGGAAGCAAGAAAAATGAAGGGAACTCCGCAAGAAATCGACCGTAAGCTAGGTTTCCACGGATTTGAGATGAAAAAGGAGTTTGATAGGGAGAGAAGAGCGGAGACCGACGTGGACATTGCCGTGGACGGAGACGGAAAGGATGGGGACGGAAGCAGCGTGGGATTTGAGGACGAGGAGAAGGGCGGGGGAGGCGGAGGTGATCCAGGTGCCGCTGGAGCGGAGCTTGCCCTTGGGGAGGGGCCGGAGGCCAGCCGGCAGGGGAGACGGCCGCCGCGGAAAGTTGAAGAACCGAGAGAACTCCACCTCCCACTGCTCCACCACCGCCGGCACTCCGGTGTGGGTCACCGACGGCGAGAATCCCACAGCTCCCGCCATTTTCTCTGCTCTTGGTTAGCGAGAGGGCTAACAAAGCAAGATGGAGGAACGCGCGCTCGATAGCTTAGAGGGCGCCGGAGGTCGGGGGACAGAAATCGTTGGAAGATCCATTCCACAAGGTATTCCAAGGAATTTCTTTTGATGGGCTCAGATTATGCCAGCTGTCTCGTCTGACGGGTACGAGCGTCTTGGCGCATGGAGCTGTATTCAAGACACGAGCGATCGCCATTTTCCGAGTAGCCCCTGCCTCCCATAACTTTTTCATATTTAATGGTTTCTCTATTTTATCCGAATAATTATTAATTGGCCACAACGCGATGTCTTTTCGTTTTTTTTTTTTGTAATTTTTTATTGCCTAGAAATGTTTTGAGATTGCTTGCGGAAAAAAAATAAAAAAAAAAAAAACTTTTTCTAGAAGGTTCCGACCGTGGGTGGTATCGTAAATAACTCAAAAAAAAAAAAAAAAAAAAAAAGTGATATGAGAGGATGAGAGCATTATACGCGGCTTTCAACAAATAAAATCATCTTAACTAAACCTGTAACATAATTACAATAACAACTCCATAATACATTATTAACAAAAATTTATAACTAAACTATAGTATTGGCCCTCGAAAATAAGAATTGTGTTGTGTCTCTTTACTCCTTAAATTTTAAAAAAATTAAAAAAATAATCCCAAACTTCCTTTTTTTTTTTTTTTCATTGGTATCCCCATCGTTAAATAGAAGAAACGTTATTTTACATGGTATTCAGGTGACAAAATCAAATTCAAAATGGCATCTTTCCTATTTAACGGTGGGGATTAAAGTAAAATAAAAAAAAAAAGTTTAAAATTAGTTTTGTAATTTTTTGAAGTTTAGAAATCAAAGTGATACAACCACTAAGTTCAAGGTTTAATACAGTAGTTTAGTCAAAATTTATCAATGAGATGATTTTTTTTCAACTACATGTAGCATTGCTAAATTAATTGTCAAAAGAATTGATCATTGTGTCACCGACGCAAACATAAAGTCACTTTACTCCTTAAATTTTAAAAAAATTAAAAAAATAATTCTAAACTTTTTTTTTTTTTTTTTCATTCGTATCCCCATCGTTAAATAGAAGAAACGCTATTCTACATGATATTCAGATGGCAAAGTCAAATTCAAAATGGCATCTTTCTTATTTAACGATAGGGATTAAAGTGAAAAAAAAAATTTAGAATTAGTTTTATAACTTTTTGAAGTTTAGGAATCAAAGTGACACAGCCACTAAGTTCGAAGTTTAATACAATAATTTAGTCAAAATTTATGTTGCATAAAATTTATCAATGAGATGGTTTTTTTTCAACTACATATAGCATTGCTAAATTAATTGTCAAAAGAATTGATCATTGCGTAACCGACCCAAACATAAAGTCAGATCAAAAGATATTTGAATCTAAAAGAACAATATTGCATTTTCTAGGATGAAATTTTAGAGGCATTATATATTTTAGTTAGTTTTCATAGAGCAATGCTATACGACTTGACTTTATATTATTTTATGGCTTGCATGCATATGAAGCCATGCATCTTTCTTCCACCAATCTTATTAAACAAACTATGCACCAAAACCCAGAACTCTCCACGCAAATCAATCACGCTGTCCCAAGCTTTTCTAAAAGAGGAATGGTATGGGTATTGTATGGTGATGTTATGTAGCACTTTCTGACATATTACATTTCATACACATTTTAATTAACTATAAAAAAAAAAAATGTTAATTAAAGAGCATTATAACCCATTAAAAAGGGGAATGAGAAAATCTAACCAAATCTTAACATGTCTTCTAAAACTTAATGAAAAGAAAACACTTCAACCCAAATCAAAAGTAATCTATTAATTGCACATTCGTCTCTCTTTCCCTCTTGCATCAAAGGACTATTGAAAATTATTTTTAAATTAATAATTGAGTTTCAATAACCATCATCATTTAATAATTATTTTATTATAATATGATCAAGATGATAGATGCCATTTAACACTAGTAACAATAGGAAACAAACAATATAATAGACAATGATTTGATCAACATACACCGTTAGTTGTCTCTTTTTTTTCCTTTTTCATTGTAATGATAAATAACACCTATAAAAACAATTATTGTTACTTTTAAATAATTTTATCATGTATAGTTTTGGGTAAAAAAGATTGCTATTATTATTGTGGCAGTCAATAAATATATTGGAGTGATATTATTATTGTAAAATTTTACATTGCATTTGGATAAAGCATTTTGAAAATTGATAGAATTTTAAAATACAACATTCAAAATTTTATGATTTTATAAATTTTCTGTTTGAGTAGCTATTTTTGAAATAAAATTTTATTTAAGGATTGTAAAATTCAATATTTTGATGCATCACTTTATCTATGAAATTACAAAAGAAGAATTTAAAAGTCTAAAAATATATTATTTACAAATAATACCAAATTTTTAGTATATAATTCATTATGTATAAATATTATTTCGTAATATTTGCATCTTTCGTAAATATTTTATTTTGTAAATTTGTTTGCAGTCTTAAGGGTTAGATAAGCTAAATATTATAAAAATATTTACATAAGCAGACAAAAATTGAAGCAGTTTAGGCGAAGAAGAACAATTAATCACACAACTTACTCCAACAACCACTACAATTATAGGCAACTTTAAAAGCAAAAGAAGTAAAAAGTCTACCAAAGGAAATGAGGCAAAGAAAGTGGAAGGAAATAACTCAAATGTCTTACTAGTAGTACAATTTATTTATGATAAACAAGTTTGAAACACTTATACAAGACCTCAATACCCACTTTACCATAAAGGTTACAAAATGGCTCATAAAGATGAACATGAGCACCAAATGTGAGTAAAGAACCATATAAAGTGCATGAGCAACTTAAATTGAAGGGATTAACTAGTAGAGAGGTGCTAAAAACTATTAATATGCTTGCAGTCAAGTTCCATAAACTTATAATCTTATTTCAACTTCTGCATCATCTTAGAATGCTATATGTAATTGGCTTCTTTTATCCAAGCAATGTTGTGTTAGTTCCCACCATTAAGTGCTGCACATTATGGGTGGCTACTTTGTTTTTCTTTAAAATAGATATGGTAGAGTTATGGTACAATTAGAATAGACTTTACTCTCTCTTTTTTTTGGTGTTATTAATACGATGATATATAAGAACTTTACTACACTAAAGTTATGCTATCTTATGATTTCTTATGATTGACCTAAACTTAATACTATGTTATCTATACAATCATAATATAGATATTATTTTATTATAATTTTATTATATATATTTTTTAATTTTTAGATTTATTAATTTTGAATTGGCTCGATAGCAAAATTGAGAATCCAAACTAATTTCAGTTCCAAAATTTGGATGAACCAACAATAGTAAGAATCAATTTGATTTCGATTTTGATTTTCATGCGAACTGCACAAGTGGAAGGAATGAGCGATTTCGATTCCATCACAATGTAATCCGATTCCGATTCCAATTCTAGCATTGAATCAAATGGACAATAAGTTTTTTTCTTACTCCTTTAAGATTGGCTAAATCTATCATGAAAAATAATTATAAAATATATATGTTATAAATATATATAACTTATCGATAATTTTTAATAATAAAAATAAAATAACTAAAAAATAAATTATTTTTTATTTTTTATTTTTATCAAATGTAATTATTAAAAATCTTGTTTTGAATTTATTGATATATTTAGATTATATAACACCAAAAACTTAAGGTCATACCTACCTCAAAAGCTACAATCTATAAATAAATAAAAAAAACCATGAAGGTTATAATAAAAACATTGAATTTTTCCTCCTCTATCTCTAACTTGATTTTGCTGTCCATAAGATAATGAAAATATATCTTTTTGTGGGTCACGTAGTATATAATTTGTTTTGGTACTAAATCTACATTCGGAACAAATTTTTTTTTTTTCTTTTTTATACCTTTTAGATTCCTCTCAATCCTCTAATAATAAACACCAACTCATGATAAAATCTTTATCAACTCCTCTTCCATGCTTGTCTTTTCCAATAAACTTGAAAATAAGAGACGAGAAGAGATGAAAATTTTATATCCACTTTCAATAAAACCATCACTTCTCCTAGTGATAATTTCCTAATTCCAATTTTTTATCTAATTTTAATTTTAATTTTTTAAAAAATAAGATGATAATTTCATTATATATATATATATATATATATAATAATTTAAAAAGCTAAAATTCAGTTAAAATCGTCAGTCATGTTGACAGCCTCATGGATTCAGACATAGCGCGCGCGCGCCAAAAAAAAAAAAAAATAATAATAATAAAAAAAATCTTATACCCATAAATAATTAGAAAACTAATTCAAATTGTTATTAAAAAGATATTATTAAAAATAAAAAATCCGGAGTAATAATTTTCTGTTGCAAATTGTCCTTCGCATAAATCCGTCCTCTTCCCGTCTTCCGCTCTCCGTGCGTTTTTTTTTATTTTTGTTGTTGTTGTCTTTTGCTCCTCGAGCTCTACGACGCGACCATGAGCTCTCTCCTCCGCCCAAACCCGAACCCTGGTTTCTCTTGCTTTTCTACTACAAGAGGAACGATCCTTTCGAGCTCGAGGACTTGGATCCCCTCCCGGATCGCGGAGCGCCGGATCGGCCTCACAGCCCCAAGGAAAGGCGGCGCCCCGGCGGTGACATACGCGGCGACGATTGACGAGGCGGGCTTCCTGGAGGCGGACATCCGTAATCCGGCGATCTCTACATCGTACCGTCCGGCCACGATTCCGCAGCCCAACCAGACGGTGCTGGAAGCGCAGGCGAAGGTCTGCACCGGACCGGAACAGACGAAGCCGCTCAGCGACGAGCAGGCGGTCATCGTTCTTGATACGATTTTGAGATCAGGTGAGTTCTTTCAATTGTTTCCTGCTGGTTATACTGTTATCAATCTTTCTTCAGTTAAATTCGTATCTTGTTTTCTTGATTCGTTTGATTATATGCGTTGAATCCTACGACTTTGGTCTGGATTCTTTTTCTGTGCTTAGAAGTGACGACATCCAGCTAATCGGCAACGAATTGTACTCCAAAAAGGGAAAAAATAAGCAAATAGATGATTTAGGTATGTTGTTATTCGTAGCAATAAATTGATATTCTTAGGCCTAGAAATTATAACATCATATGAGAATTTTTTCTCCCCTGATCATTTGGTACTCAAAATGGTGTAAAGAATCCAACCGAATGAGCACGTTTATTGCCGTGATCATTTGGTACTCAAAATGGCGTAAAGAATCCAACCAAATGAGCACGTTTATTGCTGATTCTTAAAGTTTAGGTCTTATTTCTGTGAAATTCAATATGTCATTACAAAATATCAACAACACACGCAAAAATGTAAAATGACCTTGGAAGCACTGTCAAGTGGATTTATTCATCACAAAAAGATTGCTTGGAGTCAATTAATGAGTCCAGTAACCAATTTGTAGATGTTGGAGGAGAGCTCTAGAGGTTATATGGTTTATGGCAAATGAAAAGAAAGCTGAAATCATATTCCAAGAGAAAGAACAACCACAGCATAAGCTCAAGATTCTACAGAGATTATTTTATATTGGCAAGTATGCTCCTTTATTCACTGTTTCTGAAGTTAGCATAGGGCTATAGAAGATAAACTTTGAAAGAATATGTCTTCCTATTAAAAGGAACACAACCTTCCTTGGTATAAAGTAGAAGAAACAGGAATAACCACCAGAGGAGACTTCTGACGGAGATCCCACAAGAACACCTATAGGCAGACTCCATTTTATCCTTCTCTCCTTGTGTTTCTTCCTTCCTTGAATCTGTTATCAACTTCCTCTTTTAAATCCATAGATCACTGTATTATCTCTTGCAACAAAACCTTCATGGCTAAAATACATGTTTTTCTTTCCAAAATCTTCTGCTAATTGCTAGTAATATTTCTTCATCGCACCTTTTTTCTTGCAACATAAGCAAATGCCCTTGACTTTAGTAATTAACTCTGTGATGTCCATTGTTGTCAAAGGCGTGCCTAAAGTGTAAAGCATAAGGTATCAAGGGTTAGGCGCTTCTTATATCTTAGGGCATGCCTAAGACGCAAGGCATGCCTAAGACGAGTTAGACGCTTTTTATATCTTAGGTAAAGTGCTTTTATCTTGACACATATAAGGTGAAAAAAGTATACTTTTAATTCGATTTAAGACGCAAGAAAGGTACGCCATTTTTTGTAAGATGTATTTGTAATATTTTTTTAAATCTATTATATTTATGAGACTATGTTAACTTTATGATGTGCTATCATATACATAGTTATTTTTCTTACTCTATAAACAAGCTAAAAATTGAAAAAAAAAAAGATGGAACATCAAAAATTATGTTATCATCTGAGAAAGAAGAGGAAAAATATTAAGGAATTACAAATTTTAGCTGAGAAAGAGAAGACTTTCCATTAAGCTAATAGGCTAAATATATTATTATTATGATTTTTATTAGCTTTTCTCTATTATGTATTATAAATCTTGCTTATATAAATTATTTTATTTATTTTAAAAATATGTGCCTCACTTCGGGCATGTGTCTATGCTTTGCGCTTAGGCTCTAAGAGTTCTTTACACTTAAATGTGCCTAGCTCTTTTAACAACACTGGATTGATGTCTCTGGGCTAATCCTTGATTGTTTCGGTGTGAAATTCCTTACTAATTGCAAAAATGATAAAAAGAAAGTAGTCTTTGTCTAGAACCAACCTTAGTTAGATTTGCATGCATGAACTATTTTGCTTGTAGGCCTCAAAACTTGTACAAATTCTATATCTTTCCATGCATTTGTCCTGTAAAGTTTAAAACCTCTACCTTCAACCTCCCTACCTGCACATAGAAGTAGACAGATAAACAATAACTAATGAATGAACAAATCAAGTATGTGCGCATTGTCTACCTGAAGAATCCAACTTTGCCCTGATTTCTCATAAAACTTACGCACTTGATCTGAGTCTTGCTAGCATGGTTTTTTTTTGCTCATCAAGCATTAAGGTTAAGATATGTGTTGAGAGTGTGGATAATTTTTGGTTATCATATTTATATTATCTTCTAATCTTTCGTGTTTTCTAAGCTAGGGGAGAACTTAAACATGAAGAAGTTTCCAAAGCACAACTTGGGGCCTTTTTTGCTGCAATGACAATAAGAGCAAATGCTTTTCCAGAAGCCACCCATTGGAGTGAGGGTGAAAGACGTGCCATGAGTATATTCTGGCCACGCCTTGTTCAGGTTCTTCCGCAAGATGTAATCTTTATAGCCGATCCTGAGGGCACAATTATGGGATCATGTAGTTCAGTTGGGCCTCATTTTGTTGGCAGTGGAACTGCTGAGATGAGACTGGTGGGTGCTCTGAGGGAGGTTTTGGCAGGTGGTCACTTAGGTTATGAGGAGGTTCAGGGGGTCTTAAGAGATGTTCTTCCATTGAACCCTGAGGATGATACATCTGTAAAGGTCAGTGAGTCATTGCTTGCGGCATTTCTGATTGGACAGCGGATGAATAGAGAAACTGATCGTGAGCTCAAAGCATATTGCCTAGCATTTGATGATGAACTAGGTAATGATTGTATTTTTCTTATTGAAGATAAGATACAATGATTTTCCCGCTTGAGTACCTACAGAATTCTCAATACCTCTACTGTTTATCAGGCCCACCTCCTGTTGCTGATGTTAGATCCTTGACACACTATGGTGAGCCATATGATGGAAACACACGTTTCTTTAGGAGTACATTGTTTGTTGCTGCTGTGAGAGCTTGTTATGGTGAATCTTGCTTACTCCATGGTGTTGAATGGATGCCACCCAAGGTCAGCAGCATATTTTTAGCCAGCTGTTGTCCCATGCCATTTTGTGTCCGTTCAGTGTTGATTTTCCTGAGCTCCTAGTTCTCAATACTGCAATGGCAATCATTACATTCTTCATGCAATAAACTTCTCTGAGATTTCTAGCTATTAAGGTTTTCAGGGAGGAATAACAGAAGGGCAGTTGCTGAAGTTTATGGGAGCAAATACCCATTTGTCTCCTGCACAAGCAAAAACTCTGCTGGAGGTGATCAAAATTCTGCACATAAGTTTGAAACTGGTATTCAATTGTCTTTATATCTCATCTGCTATATGCTTCTATTTGTCCAGGATGAAAATGTTGGCTTTGCATTTGTCAGTCTGCAGGAAGCCCGTCCATCTTTGTAAGGACAATAGCAATCCCTTGTCTATTTGTATTATTGTTTCTTTCACAGTCCAATTATTACTAATATTTCTTTCTTTAGTTTTCTTTAAATTTTTTTAACTGCATACTCTTTTCTCGTCCAAAGTTGCAAATCGTGTATTAGATGTATGCCATCATCCCTATTATGGATGTGTTTGGTGACTCCTACGCCAACTCAATAGGCATATTATCTTGGAAATTTAAGCTAGAAATGGGGTGCTTGTGTCATTACTGTAACTGCAATAGATTTGTTGCAATACTAAAGTGGGCAGAGATATGAAAACAAGAATCATCGAGCATGCATTGTTGGATGATAGATTGATGAAAAACCAATTAAGATAAAATAAAAAGTGAAGCACTTGGGGCTCGAGTTCATATGAAGGGTCTGAAAAAGGAGGGCAGGGTCTAAGCAAAATTTCATTCTCTGACTGAGAATCTATAATGTAGGAATGACTGCAAGGAAGAAATTGTCAGGCCAATATAAAGTCGAAGGGACAAGGCTTGTTGGCTAGGTTGCTTTGTGCAGGTGACAGGGTAATTGTCAGATTTGTTCAGCTTCCAAGCAACCCATAATTGTCAAAGTTATCTTGTACTTTAGTTGGCTTCCTGGCAACACAGTGTAAGCAAATTTAGCTAAGGTATCATCCCTTGCTTTAGATACCAAAGAAAGCTGCTCTGTCATTTATGTACATAAAATAGTTGATTTGTCAAACCTATGAACCTTTCACTGACATATTGACAAACAAGACACCATGAATTACAATAGAAGAGACATAGTTGTGATGAATGTAGCCATAATAATGGAATACATTCTCTTGCATTTGTCAGTACTTAGGTATACATGCTATAGTTCAGGAACTAGTGTAATTTCTTTGCTTCATTATTTATTGTATCTTGATTCTTTTTGTCATGGTAGCCCCATTTCTGCTATCACTCTGTATGTACTTGACTATTTCCTTGTCATTTTTAAGAGCTTGTTGAACATTTACGCATTCAAGGCTTTTAGACTCATGAAGTGCATAATCAATAATGGGTTCACTTTATGCTAGAATATCCATAACTAATGTTGGAGCAACTTAGTCTTACTCATGAATGTCTGCAGATATTCACTGATTGGGTTTAGGGAGCACATTAAAAAACGTCCACCATTGGCAACCTCAGAGAAAGTTCAGCAGTTCGTGAGGGTGAGTTGGAAATTTCCTACCATGCCCCTGCTAAAACATTCTAAGGCAACGTAGTTTGAGTGGCTACTCTAAGAACTCTCTTTCCTTTTGGAACTAAATAGAAAAAAAATCATGAGAAACATGATCTGATACCATGAAATTTGCCAAGCTTTTAATATTTGCTGTAACTGTGTCATGCCTGTTGATGCTAAATTAATTCATGGTTGTCTTTGCAGTTGTAGTATTGCTAGATTCTCCAAGTTATGGCCATGGTGCATGTACATGCATGCATAATGGTTTAGATGATAAATTATTTTTCTTAACAGAAATGTTAAAACTTGTTTATTTTATCATATGTGCTAGCATCAACGGGAGTCATGTGAATAGTTTTTTATCTTTTCTTTTCCCCCATGTTGCAGAATAATTAATGTTGTTGCTTGCACTTTTAAATATCAGTCTGCATGCCCATCAATCTAGGATAGATCATCTTATGGTCCACCTTTTGGATCGATATAACTCAAGACCTGCCTCTAATATAGTGCTTCTTGACATCCATGCTGGTAGAAAATTAAATTATTTTGTCAATCTGCTGATAGGTATCATGAAGTTAGATCCGGTATTTGTTAAAATGCCCAAAACTTATTCTCAATTGTTTGAAAAAAAAAAAAAAAAGGTTCTTTTCCAGATGTTTTGATGAGGTATCTTTCTAATAAAATCATTTGCTAGATTGTATGGAGCAGTCACAAACACTGAAATTTTTGGACAATCAGGTCCCTTGCTTTATGAAGCAAGCTCTTGCATCTTTAATTGTTTCAGCATAGGTACACTGGAGGTCCACTGGTACTCGAGCATCAGCTTTCATTATTTCTAACAGGAAATCTAACAGGACTTCTTTTTCTATGTAGGCACGTGGGAGGGAATCTATTGTGGTTGGATTTTATCATGAGGGTTATGAAGATCCGCTGTTAATGCTTATGAGAAGAAGAAAAGTTCATTCCGGGTTGGTTGTGAAGGTATTTTGCTCTCTTAAAGTGTGAAGCATACCTTATGTTTTCAAGCAATTGTCTATTGTTTCATTGCTAGCTTGTTTTCATAGTTCAACTTGCATTATGGCTACTTGTCATGTGGAAGTTCAAATTTTATGTTCAGATTTTTGGATCCAAATGAAAGACAGACCTTAGTGCAATAGTACGGTTGCTCCATTGTTGTAATAGTCCAGAACCTCATATAAAAAGACTAGTTAGAAGGTATTATTTAAACTCCTTAATCTTGTATAAGTACCCAAGACTTATTCAGTGCATGGCCGATGTTAGACTAAACACACGCTAGCATGAGCTCTCATATACTCTTCGTATTTTAAGTTCAATCAAATCAAGTCACAAATACAATTAAATCAAATCACAAGCACCATAAACTTGTCTGCAGTGTCTCCTAGCTCAGATGGGTCATGGATTGGATTTGCTTTGATATTATTTGTAATAATTCAGGACCATCTTAAAAAAGTCAGCCAATAAAGTATTATTTGAATTTCATAGCCTTTTATAAGCATTCAAGATCTACCTGAAGCATAACCGATGTAGGCCAAAACACAGGCTAGCACAGGCTTTCCCAATCGTAACTTGGGTATTTCAGGTTTGAAATATAAAAACAACCTCTAGGCACATAGGGGTAAGGCTGCGTGTAACCTTTAATAGATTCTGCAATGGTAGGAGTCTCATGTATGAGGCTACCCTTTTTGAAGGTAGACTTTAGTGCAATAGTAAGGTTACTCTGTTATGACCTAACTACCTATCCGCACTATCTATCCGCACATAAGGAAAGGTTGTATACATCTGACCCTTTCCAAAAATGGTAGGAGTCTCATGCATTAGATTGATCTTTTTATTTTTGGATCCAAACCTTAGCAACTATAGGCATGCATTTGACTTAGATGCACTAAAATAGCCATTTTTTTTGCAAAATTTCAGTATAAAGCTTGTCAACATCAACTATGAGAGCGTGCATCAGTATTTGTTTTTCTTTTAAGCACCTTGTCTTTTTTTTTATGGGAAATTTTAAGCACCTTGTTTGTTTCTGATATTCATAATTTGGGCAGCAAAGACTAATAATCTTTCATGCATCAGAATCAGTTCAAGGCATTCATTAAAATAACTTGGTACAGTATGTGTATTTTGGCTTCATCGTAGCTGGCTATAGATTGATTGAGTTGATTTCTCTGCACCAATCTGTCTTCTTAAAATTTTATGCTTCAAATACCAAAAATAGTGTGCTACACTGATCATCATTTGCATATGTTGCAAGTTCAATACCACCTACCAACATATCATTTAGAGTCTGTTGTACATGATGCTGATGTAGGGTGAGGAAGGTGCACTCTCAATGACAACAAAGGTGAGATCAGTTAATGCATCGAAAGGTCTTCCAGTGAACTACTGTTCTGGTTTTCGCTCACCAAGTAATGCAACCAGCGCTGATATTGATGGTATGGGCTTCTGTTTGACTTATGGGGTCTTCTTGACGACTTGGATTTCCCATAAAAGTGAATATTTTTCCATCTTAGTTGGAGTTATTATTGTTTAGAAGCCAACAGTTTTACATTATATTTTTTCCTATACATTATGCACAGAATATTTGGATTTTAGTTAACATTCTGGTCGAGGTTATATGCTTAATTTCTGTATGTTTTGCCAGGAATTTCACGTGAAAGCTTCAGTATTGAGGTCAATGCACAGGATTATGGATTTGAACCTACAGATACTCCTAGAACTGATAGATCGGTAGGCTCCTGGTCGTCTCCCTACTATTTATATCAATTGGATTTAGTTTTTTCATTGCATTTAGCTAATGATTGTAAAGCTGTTTAAAATGGTGCTGGAAAACTAGACTGGTGGTCTTCTTACCAACTCTATCTCCATACGATAGTAAAGGAAAAAGGTGGAAATTAGTTGCAGAGGGGTGAAGAGACAGCCATTGCAAGAAAATTAAGTACCACCATTGGATTTGTTGAAATGAGAGTAACAACAAAAAGTGACTGGAAACCTGTCAGCCAATTCCCATGGAACCTATTCTATCAATTATGTGTAATTGAATCTAAAAGGTTTGAGCGATTGAGGTTTGGAGTGAATGCCAGAAGAGCACTTATAAAAGCTGACAATAGATATAGAGGTTACTAATTTTATCCACTGTTAGCGTGTGGTTTCCATATTATAAAAGCTGACAGTAGATAGAGATTACTAATTTTATCCACTGTTAGCGCGTGTGGTTTCCATATTATAAAAGCTGACAATATATAGAGGTTGTTTCCATATTATACTTGTTATGTTGCTCAAATTCTTACATATTTGGGTGCCAATGTTAATGTGTGGTTTTATCCACTCAATCAGGTTCTAAGAAATATAGAGTTGGGTTTAGCAGCACTGGGTGGCAAGAAAGGGCCAGCCTACGACCGGATCGTTTTGAATGCAGGCATGGTTGATCATTTGCTAGGCTGCAGTGGAGCTGAGGATATTACATCTGCCCTGGATAGGGCTAGGGAAGCCATTGATAGCGGCAAAGCTTTAAACAGGCTCATGAACTATATAAAGGCCTCACACGAGGTCCAATGATTTCCATTTCCAGGGATAAGCTGTTCACACAAGGTCCAATGATTTCCATTTCCAGTGATAAGCTGTTTCTTGTTTGCATTACAACTTTTGACAGGCTCATGAACCACGTTAACGGTCTCACACAAGGTCCAATGATTTTCATTCCCAGGTATAAGCTGTTTTTTGTAAAGATCTGTAGATTTGAATGAAACGTTTAGGAATTGCCTGATACCTGCCTTATCTCTACTCACAAGAGAAAAGAGGGAGAAATAGGATTAAGATGAAATAAGAGGGTTAAAAAGTGAAGGTAATTGTTGTAAGGGTCATCTCCTAAGAGAGTTCTCTTGTTTTTCTTCTTTATCCTTCTTATATTTCTGTCACTGTATTTGTATGAAGCATAGTTTTGTTGTTAATTTGACTGGACCTGCAGAAAATCACGTTCATGGCATAGTGCCCTACCTCTTACCTTGCTGTTGGGTCTTTGCTTCTCTTTTCTTTTTGATGAGAGATTGGATGTTTCTGTTGGGTGTTTGCTTCTCTTTCTTCTTTTTGATGAGAGACTGGATGTTTGTTTTGGGTGGTCGCGAACGCCAAAATACCGAACGTTTTATTACAACCTTCATATCTCGACTCAATTAGCTGAATGGTTTGGCTTTGAGTCCAACCGATGTTGCCAGAAATGTGTGGTTGCCTTAATATTAAGAAGTACCATGCAGCACTGAACAGGCTGGAGAGTGGTACCTGGTGGACAGCATTTGACCGTCTATTTTGTTTAGAAAGGCCCATTTTTGAGCTTGAGGATGATCTAAATTTAACCATCATGGTAGGAGCTTGGCTGACTTGTTCTAGCACTGCCGCTCAAAAACCAGCAAGCCGTCAAATACAATAGACTGAGTTCTGACTCTCATTGACCCCATATAGCCCCGTCGTTGTCGATCCTGACATGCTAATCAATTATCCAACAGCAAAGACTGCAACCATCCAACAGCAAGCACTGCAAAGTTTACATGAATCACTAGTACCTTCATGTTCGACGCAAAACCAGTACCTTCATGTTCGACGCAAAACCAAACATTAAGTTAGTACCAGGCCATGCACAAACCTGTTTATCCCAGACCCCGGATCCAATGACCAATTACTATTGAACAACTGGGAAAGCAGCTGGTGGCCTCGATTGCTCCCAATGCATCCCACGGAAAAGTAGCATCACCAACCCAACACTGATTAATCGGTTCAATGGTCTTCACGGGCTACTAGAACAAGTTGTGAAGCCACCATTTTGAAACTCAAGTCCATTCTGAGGACCCATAACAAGCCTGTACTGCGGCCCAAGAAAACAAAACTCCCGAACGAAAAATGGCTGGATTAAACCATGACATTCTCTATACCAGAATAAAATAAAAAAAAAAGGGAGATTTTAAAAGTAGCCTAATCAGGCCAATAAAACTCTGCTAAAAGATCTATATCTGAAGGGCAGCAGCTATGGCACTGGCAAGGCTGAGGACTTCAAACGGAGCTCTATTTTTCACCTCCTTCACAGTAAGCGGACATGAATCGGTAATCCAGAAGTTGCTCAGCCCATTCTCTGGACCCACTGGAAAGGAACAAAATAAGGCGTTCAGTTCGGCAAAGAAAATGCCACATGACAAATTAGCCTATAAAAGATTGTTGCAAGAAAGATGATAAAAGATGATAACATTTCTAAATATATCATTAACTGTTCCTCATACCAATTTCGATTATAACATGCAATTAATGGATATTAATGTTAAGCCAAATGCAGCCTCCTCCTCTTCTACCCCCTCTCTCGCTCTTTTTTTTTTTTTTTTTTTTTGAAAGAGAATGGGAGAAAGAATAGGTCATCAAAATTCACAAAGAAAATGAACCCAAACATCAAAATTAGACCATGACAACTGCCCTCTCAAATTCTCTTCAGGCCTTCCTCTATCCTTAGATCAAGGACAGAAATCCAAGATAAAGGATAGGGCTAGGGGGGGTTGATGCAGCTTCTTACCGGAGAAAGCCTCCTAATTTTATTTTTATCAAAAGATAGAACAAATCTAAGCTTGCTTTCTACACCATTGGACCTATCGAAAACATAAGTTTTCGATTCCAACTTTCCATTCCGAATCTCATGCCCTTGCAACCATATTCCATCTCATAAGATACAAAATGTATGCTCCCAATTTCTTTGCTCCCTCATATGTGTCATTATATATAATAAATTATTGCCATTCTTTCTACATGACCACCAATTTCCCTCAAATGTCTGCCAAGAGCTTAATTATAGTGTAGCCGCACCCTTCAGTTGCTAAGTTGAAGATGATGCAGCACTTTAATTCCATTTCAGATCTTACTAAATATTGATCCAATTGACTTTGAGAATCTTGATATCATACACTACAGAAAAAAAAAAAAAAAATCTAAAAATACGTTCTAAAAGTTGCACAATCATCATGCAACAATCTTGTTCGTTCCATTCCATAGCATCAAAAATTATCTTATCTAGCACATAGACAATCAATATGAGCCTACATAAAATAGCATATCAGAATGATCTCCATCAAAAATCACCTTCCAATTTCCACATGAATTAGATGATGCTGAGTTGCTAACAATAAATAAAGTTCAATACTGAAAATTCAGATTAAATAATAGATATGCATGGTTATGACTATGCATTTGTATGGCCCCGAGGAATAAGTTTTTGCTGCTCAGTTTACGTATTGAGTGTTGACCGAGCCGTAAGGATTAAGCTTTTACAGCTCAGTGTAAACATCTGAAGGCTGAAGTTGGCAGTAGATACCATATGTGTGATATCTCCCACAAGTCAGGGAGGCGACTGCAAAGAGGGAAGAGAGGAAAGAAGAAGTATAGGTGATCCAGAATGCTCTCAATCCTTCTGTCCAAATACATTCAGGATTCTGTTATCCAGATTGCTCTTGATCCATCAACCAACTCCTCATGTAGGAGATATCAAAAGCTTCCATACAACCTGGCTCAGTGTGTGTTCAAAAACTAGCTCATATATAGAACAAGAAAAAGCTAGTGTGTGTGTTAAAAAACTAGCTCATATGTGGAACAAGAAAAAGCATATATGAAACTTGATAGTTATGTTTACATATATGAATGGTATTCCTAGCAAAGAAAATAACACTGCCATGCTGGGAAGTTATTCCAGGTGAAGCAGAGGCATACCACCATTATCATATTGAAATCGCTCCCATGATCTATTAGGGAAGATACCGTGGGTCACATAAGCACTGATTTTTGCTGCTCCATGAGCTGCCAGCACTTTCTAAGAAAACAAATAGAGTTTAACTCCAAGTGTAACATCAAGGTTCAATAAATTAAAATGACATATAATGCATTAAATTCTTGAACATACAAATGGTGAAAAAGAAAGATATTTGTAGCAAAAAGCAACAATACATGCTGATGGAAAAGGAGTTCATGTCACACAAGGATAGAAAAAATGGACAGCACTAAACTAGCAGATGACATCCAAACAACAATCACATACCTGGCACTCAATCAGAGTCCCACCTGATTGCACCAAGTCGTCGACTATCACAACATGGCGGCCTTTAGGATCTCCCTCCTTGAGACGAACAAATCGTTGGTCACCTTCCCTAACTTTGTTGCAGATAATCTGAGAAGTTGAAATCATAAATTTTTGCACAGCTCACCATTGCAGGCAACAGATATAATGCCAGTATTGTGTGATAATAGTTTCAATGCAGAAAATTACCACTGGGAAATGCTGAAGTTGCTTATGAAATCTCTTCCATGAGCCATCATCTGGAAAAGCAATAGAAATCTGCAAAAGACAGTGCAGAATCACAATCATGACATCCAAAAGCATTTAGGGCCTATTTGGATGCCTGGTTGCAATGCTGTGTATCATTCCCATTAGGTGGGAGTTGTGTGAAGATCAACAAAGGCTGGAGGAACAAGGACAGACTAAGAAGGCTGAGTGATCCCACAAATATCAAGAATTTTGGGATGTCAAATATCATTTTTCCAAATAAATATCAGTAACCCTAAAATTTCAGGATATAGTCTATTTGGTAAAATTTTGGAATAGTCAATTTGCTGATTCCTACTCCTGAAGTAGCCATCCCAAGATCCACTAACCAAGCATCCAAAAAAGCCTTAGTAAACCATCAGAAACGAGGAACTTCCAATAAATTTCTCTCTAAAGCAAATACCTAAAAAGAGATGTCACTATTCAGATAGAAGAATTTCATCAATTTTAATTCATGGTTAATGACATAATGAGAAAAACTTCACAACTCTTTGTCCAAGAGAAACCAGAGCATCTCAAAAAATATAGAAAAATCATTGCATATTACAAGTAAATTTTCGAGGCTATGATTTTCACAACAGTCATTAAAAAAAAAAGGCAGCTGAAATTTTGTTGAGAGATCAAAATTAGACATCCACCTTCGGTTCAGCAAAGTCCAGTTTCAAAAATGAATCTATGATTGCACAAAGACCGTCCAATTGTCAGACATTACAACATATGTCAATAGTCAACAAATTGCTTTAGAGATTATGTCACTCACATTTTCAGAATCAGGTAGCTGCTGAAGCCGGTGTTTAAGCAAAGGAACACCACTCTCAAAGCATGGTAAGACATAATCTCCAAAGTAAAATCTCTCCTGGAAATAAAAAAGCTTAGTCACATCAGAGAAAGATCATGGACAGTAAGTCACTATGTATTAAAAAACAATTTACCATATATTAGTATGAGAAAGTCAGATTGCCAACCTGTAAAGCATGAATATCAAATATAACTAAGCTAGTCGGTCCACCTCTTGATATTGGTATATTTGATAATATTCTAGCAAGAGTAAAGGCTGTTGCTACATCTCCTTCCTCCTCCATACGCTCATAAGATCCAGTAGGGAAAAACGGTAGCACAACCGTAAAAGAGGAGATGAACAACCTTGGCAGTGCATAGATAATAGACAGCTGCTCAAAAATTACTCCAGGGGAGCTAAATGAAGCCAAAAAAGCTACATGCTGCCCACGAATCCCATGAGCATTTGAGATGAACAGATTGGGAAATCCATCTTCAAATGTACTGAGACATAAAAATGTAAAAGACATTCACATGGCAGTGAGTGAAGAAATCAAATACAGGTCAAATCAGCTATATATGACAGAGTAATAAAAACAATATTTGCATCTTGTAGATCCCCCCCACCCCCCCGAAAAAAAAAAAAAAAAAAAAAAGTGTTAGGAAACAAAAGGCTTGTCATTGCTCAACAAAACCGAAATAGCTTGTCCTTACTCCTTGTAATGACAGACCCCTTTGAAAGTTGATTTGGTCCCCTAATGGAATACTTGAAGAATCCTTCCGTGTCATGTCCCCTTCAGGATTAGACATGTCAAATAGAATGTTTTGTTCTTGCAGAATTGCTAGCAAAAAAGAAAGGAAGGGCTTACAATTAAAATGAACCTCTCTTAACGTACCTCACTAATCCTGTAATTATTAACTCAACAAAATGACTCCAATGCAACATAGTCATAAGAAGATGCTATTGAAAACTACCTAAATTTAGAAATAGAGAAGCATATGAAAGTCAAGAAAGCAACACAAGATGCTAGATTTATGAGGTATGAAATGTTATATCAGTTAGAAATTAAAGATGAGAGAAAGATATTTAAAGATTACAAGACTAAGACCAAGAAAAACTTGAAACATAACTTAGGTTAAATCTATCCAAGATGAAGATAAAAAAAGTTTTAGTTAAGAAGGACGAGATTAAATAACGATGCAGGTGTTATCTTAATAAATCATTAAATGAAACTTATGTAAAAGATTTAAATGTCTTACTAGTTTCATTGAGGATAGAAATATTAACTATATACATAAAGTTAGAGTATCTAAGGAGGTTATGAAAAAGGAAAAAAAAAGAAAATATAGTTGGACCCAATGAAATTCATATGGATGTTTGGAAGTGTTTCAACAATGGATGAGTAACTTGGTTGACTAATTTATTTAATAAGATCTTAAAGATCAAGAAAATACCTAATGAATAAAAGAAAAGTACAATAGTATTAATTCATAAAAAAATAAAAATGATATTCAAAGTTGTTCTAATTATCATGGTATTAAAGTCACGAACCATAATATGAAAATTTTGAAAAGATTGATTGAGCATAGATTGAGATGCAATACAAAAAATATCAAAAAACTAATTTAGCTTTATATCAAAAAGATCGACTGTAAAAGTCATTTTTCTCCTTAGAAAGGTTAATGGATAAGCATATAGAAAGGTTAATGGATAAAAATATAGAAAAAACATGATCTTTATATGGTTTCTATTATTTTCGATAAAACATATGATAGATTTCCTAGAAAAGTCTTATGATAGATGTTAAAAAGAAAGAAACTTCTACTAGATATATTAATGTAATTAAAGATACACATGATAGATCGATTACTAAGGTGAGAAGATGGCAATATCAATAAGTTTCGATTATAATAGGTTTATACGAAGAATTTGTTCCAAGTTCTTATATTTTTGTGCTAGTTATGGATAAGCTTACTACACATAATCAAGACAATAATTCTTGATGCATACTATTTATAGAAAATATAATCTTATTAGATGAGATAGAAGGTCAAGGCTAATCATAAGCTGAAAAAATAGAGAAGTGCATCAAAATTCAAGGATTTTAGATTAGTAGGATAAAGACAGAATACATAAAATGCAATTTTAGTAAAATCATAAATAAAGATGAAGGTAGAGTGAAAATTAAAAATCATAAAGTTCTTAAATGATCATTTTTGATATTTAGAAATGTTATTCATAAAAAAAAAAGAGATTGAAGAGGATGCTATCCTATCCAAATGATTAAAATAAGTTGTATAAAATAGAAAAATGCAACTAAGATGTTATGTGATCATGGATACCTACCAAGTTAAAAGAAAAATTTTATAAGACGACCATAAAACCAACTATATTTTATAATACAAAATGTTGGACAGTTTGAAATCAACATGTGCATAAGATGAATATGATTGAAATGAGAATGCTAAAATAAATGTATAATAATAAAAGAAAAGATGGAATAAAAAATGAAGTTGTTCGTAAAAAGAAGAAAATAGCACTGATTGAGTACAAATTGAGAGAAAGATAACTTAAATGGTTTGAACATGTACATATAGGCTTAGAGATGTACTAGTATGAAGGGGTGTTTGATACATATTACATAAAAAAGCGACAAATATAAATAAAAAATTACATAAAAGAAAGATATAAGGAAATGCTTAATAACTCTATGATCTTACTAAAAGTATGGCCCTAAACCGAATAAAATGAAGAAAATGGATTCATGCAACCAACACCAACTAATTTGAAATCAAGGCTCAATTATTCATAAGACAATGCTGGAAATAACTCAACCATCTATATAGAGAGGTTTTAAAAACCTCAAAAGGGAGTGTACCCATTAAAAGTCATAAGTATCAGCAGAAAAAATATTAAAAAAAATCTTGGGCATGTCTTAATATGCAAACAAAAACATGTTCTATGTGCTTTTGTCTTATCATTTCATAAAGATATATTATGAAATCAAATCAAAGAGAACATGTGCTAGAAAGAAAAAAAGATCTGGAACTCAAAGCTTAGTATTTTAAGGATACTATTGAAAATTTTGATTTTTATTCTTGAAAATAGAAACAACATCGAGCTTAGCAACTAGAAGACATTCTAAGATACAAACTTTGAGTACATTGCAACTAGTTTGGAATGCTTGTAATTGTAATTATGAACTTCAGCTAAGCACAAGGAAGGATTAGTACCATGTGGACCCACAAAGAGGTCTTTACTCATTATGCATTTCCAAAGGCTCAAGTCAAGGCAGGGAGCGAAAGATGAATAACAGAAATCTTCTCTACACTGATATCAATAGCATTCCAACAAATTGCTTTTCCTAGGGGATCTTATTGGCAATTCTAGAAATCTCAAGGAAGTTTATCTTATTACCTTTTATAGGACCATTAAATTCTTGTGGGTTTTGGTACACTAGATTTCATGAATTTGGAATGGTCAAAAAGATAATCATAAACATAAAACTCGGTTCACTCTAAGGCAGTGATTGTGGACTTAAGTTGATACTCCTTTCTCTCTAATCTGGGGTGTCCTTTACAGAATATATTGAAGTAAATAATTTATTGAACAACAAAGATCAAAAGATGCTTTTGTGAAAATAGACTTTAATGGTACAAGGAGTGATTAAAGAGATAAACTGAGGTCTAAACAATAAATTAAATAAAGTTAGTAAAATAATAGAAGTAAAAGGGAAGGGTTTAAGGAATATCTGACAAATTGAACATCTATAAGTGCTTTCTTTAAAAAGATCATATCTTCCTTAGAGAAGATCAAGCCCCCACAAGGTGTATGGGATGCTGGTGGTCTTCCCAAAAATACAATGATCCACTATCCCTCAAACCATGCACTCTGATGAGGAAATGTAGAAGGTGTGTGTAGTACTTGCCCTCAGAAACAGAAAGCTGACATTATATTGCTTGGAAAGCCTTCTTTGATCCTCTCATAACAGGGAGAGTTGATAAATAGAAAATGGCAATGGTATGGGCACGTTAGATTAATGGCAAAAATTTCAGCAGAATAAAAGATTGAGTCAAGAAAAGTCAACATAATAAAATGAAAAAAAAAAAAAAATTTCTCAAAAAGTAATGTATAAAATTATAAAACAAGTCTTAACAATAAACAATGGAAAATGGAAGCAGAAGTACAACATGGGAAAGTACTTGATGGCTAAGAGAACTAAAAAGAGAAGGCTAAGGAAAAATGACAAGTGTGGATGCATATTAAAGAATAATGGATGTTGAATGAGTTCTTGGTGAAGTGAAATTGTGGATAAATTTCAATAAGTGCAAGGAATTGCTTCAAAACTTCTGACAGAGTGATTAATTTTGCAGCCCATATTCCACATGACATATAGGTTTACTCATCACTTTGTAGCATCCTACAGAAACATCAGTTAGATAAATGCAAGCCAATATTAAATATCCATTAGATGGTAATCTGTTGCTTTGAACTTCACATGACATATATGTTTACTGATCATTTTGTAGTACCCTGTCGAACTATCAGTTAGACAATTTCGAGCCATATAAATTATCCATTAAATGGTATGGTCTTCACTTTGAATTCTTAGCTTATAATTTTGTGCCTTGAACAAACAAATCCCCACAACAAACCTTGTTGTCTATACTCTTTATCTATAACAAACCTTATTGCACTTACTCTTTATCTAAGTGCTTTCCAAGTCTAGGGGAAGTTCAAAGGGTTGCCCCCTACTGCACGTGCTTGATTTCAAAAAATTGCATAGAACTATCCATCGAGTGGCCTTTTAGGTTCCATGGCAAACCCCGTCTGCAGGGAACTCGGCACAACCAATGCCAAATGTCATCTCCAACACCAGTCTCCCCGCTAAAGCTTTCATCCACATGTTGTGTCAGATTTGTGGTGAACTAGCATCATAATTGTGTCCAACAATTAGGAGTTAATTCTACTGCCCCATGTTAATCAAGAGATTTTAGCTGTTTTCGTTCAATTATTTTCATCAATATCTTCTTCTTTATCAGATGGTAACAACATCATAACATCCTCGCACTTAATTTTTTGTACGGTATAAAATTTGTCAGTGCTTGCGTTGGTTTATGTCTAGAACGTATTTTAAACTAAGAAAGGACTAAGACTGGATCAACTGACTAAGACTGTCAAAGGTCTCCTCACATTACTCTCATCTACAAATTATCACCACCGCGTTTGATTCCAAATTATCATTAAAACTCACTGATATCACAAGAATCGGGATCTTGTTCAAGAAGACGTATAATTTGAGCTATCAACATTCAAGAAACCCTGACAAGAAGATAAAGGCATTCAAAGGAATAAATAGATCGAGAAACTTCATTTCATTCGGATCAAAGAAGAAGAAGAAGAAGAAGAAGAAGAAGGGCTCGCACCTCCAACTGACGCGGCGGAGCTCGATGGAGTCGCTCTCCCAGGCGACGCGCTCGGCCAGTTCCCTCATCTCCTCGCAATAAAAGAGGAGAACGTTCTTTGGCGACCTCTTTGAAGGCAAGGCAACGGAGGAAGCCAGCGCCGCCGAGGCCGCCATTAGAGATGTAGGTGAGCTGTGGAAGTCGTGGACGCTCCCTCCGCCTTTTCCATGCGAGAGATCGAGGCTCGTGAGCTCCGATCGGAACCCGCAGCTGATCCGCTTCGGGAGGGCTAAGGATCGTGCTCCGTCGAATCTGGACCCGTGGAATCTAAGGTTAGGGCTAGCCTTTGGGTTTGGGTTCCGGCAAGAGGGAGTCGCCGCTGCCGCCATCTGTCGCCGCTTTCAACGGGGGAATGCTCTTCTTTTGAACGGTATATGGAGAAATTGAAACTCGGCAAGAACGCAAACCTCGGGGAATCCAATTCTCCCTCTTCACGGTCAAAAAAGAAACTCGGCAGGCAATTATGATGGCGGAATCCGCTCCCATGAGCCATTAATCCACGTTTCTTCTTCAATGGAGGTGTCTTAAAAGAGTCTCACCAACCGATTTTTTTTCAAACATTTCCTACTAGTCACAACTATTTTCAAAAACTAATAAAATATGCTCTTTATTAACCTATATATATATATATATATATGGAGCCTTATTCTCTTTGTCCTTCTTTATCTCCTTCAATTCTTTTTAATATTTTACACCCCTTAAATTAAGGATGTATTTATTTAGAGTAATAAATTGATCTTTAATATTGATAGACCAATTAAGAATGCCAAGCATGCAATAACCTATTCAATTAAAAAAAAAAAAAACCCTTAAAAAGAGTCATATATTAATTTTTCTTTTTTTATTTTTGTTAAAGATATATCCCAAAATATATGACCAAAAAAGTTAGCTGAACACAATCCATCAAGTACAACTTATATATATATATATATATATATATATATATATATATATATATATTTATACATCAATATAATTTCTCATGGTTCACTTCAAAAACTCCATCTATAAATATTTTTATGATAGATCTTTTTGTAAACATCCATGATGGACGAATTAATCTATTTCTGTTCCATTGCTTTGAATAGCTGACCAAATGTTATATTGCTATATAACTATCAATTAAAACTTTTATTTAATTATAGGCCTATGGTACTTCAAATCTTTTTTTTTTAATATTTTTTTTTCTTACTGTTTGATTATCTTTTAATGCATTAGATTAAATGAAAGGATAACCAAGTGAATCGATGATGTGCATAATTAGTGCACATTAATAAAATAAAGTTAATATGATTTTATTACGAAATATGGCTATAGAAATATTCTCTAGTTCTCTTTTGTACAGCATTGACACAGAGAGAAGAAAAAGAGTTAAGGGTTTATCTAAAAAAAAAAAAAATTATAGAATGACTGAGATGATCGGCTTACAAACAACCTTTCTTTTAATGAAGGATGAAGATCACTTTAAAAATAATGAAGGGTACCATGGTAAACCTCTTAATTATATCATGATCCTTCTTTTTCTTGGAAGAAACAAAGAAAGAGCAATCTAAGTTATTATTTTCCTAGGTCTAAATTTTTAAAGATGCAATATCCAAGTATTGAAACTAGAGCCTCTAATTAAGAGGGTTTGATGTCTTCCAACCTTCCATCAAAAAAAAAAAAAAAAGACTAAAACATTCTAATTAGATCATAACACGACATTTCACTCAATATAAGCCAAAACATTCGAGAATTATGTCCAAACTAATTTTAAGAGCTAAAATATGTTTAAAAATATAATAAACTAGTTATATGTCCATGCGACGTATAATCATTGCTTTTTATAGATTGAGAGAAAAAAAAAGAAGTGAAGCATTAAATAAGATTAGACATATGACAAAAGAAAGTTTAGCATGCATTACTTTCCTACCCATTAAGATGCATAGAGTAAAGAAAAGGAAAAAAGTAATATACTCAATAAGATTAGACATGTGGCAAAAGAAAATAAAAAAACAAAAAATCTTCTCAAGTTTACTATATATATATATATATATATATATACATGTACATGAATACACATAAATATGTATAGGCATATACTAATGCTGAGCATTTAGGTTTCTAGGAGCTATGGTTGACTAAGACTAATCTAGCTTGACAAGCTTTCAAGCTTTCAAGTTAATTTGAAATTTAAGAAGGAATGTTTGGATCTTTGGAGTGGAAGGAAGAAGAGGATGAAGGATAGAGAAGGAAGAGGAAGAAAGGAGAGGGTTATTACTCTCTCCTTGTTTTGGAAGTAGGAAAAAGGAAAAGAGGATAATTTGAATTCATCTTATTTGGACAAAGAGGAAGAAGAAGGGAGGAGAAAAATTATGTTTATAAAATTATAAATATATCTTTACGATAAGAGAAATTTAAATCAATTTATAAGAGTAAAGTTGAAAAGATAGAATAAAAATTATAAACTCATTCCTTCCTCCCCCTAGTTTGGGGTAAAGAAAATTTAACCTTTTTATAAAGGATGAAGGAAAATTCTTCTCCTTCTCTTTCTTTTCCCTTCCTTTCAAATAGGGCTTTTTAAGAGTTTATTTAGATTTTTGGAGCAGAAGGAAAGAAAGGATAAGAAAGGAATATTACCTTCAGAAAGGAGAAAGGAGAAAGGAGAAAAGAGAAAGGAGAAAGGAGAAAGGAGAAAGGAGAAAGTCGAATAGTTTCTGTCCATTTTGATTGGATGGAAGGAGAGAAGAAGGGAGAGAAAAAGTTATATTTGTAAATTAAAAATATATCCTTTATTATAAGAAAAAACTAAAGAGCTTCTTAAGAATACAAGTTAAAAAGTAGGATAAAAGTTATAAAACATTATCTTTTCCCTTTTTACCTCATAATTTGGGAATAAAGAAATATAAGCTATTGAGCGAGAATGGAGAGAAAACAAGTAATCCTCATTCTTCTCTCCTTTTTTTTTTTTTTTTTTACCTATCTTCCAAACAAAATTTTGTTATCCTTCTTTTTTTTTTTTTTTTTCCCTTCCCCTCCCTCCATTCTTCTCCATTCAAACAAACCAGGTGCTTATTTGCTTAGGAAAAAAAATGAGGGCGAAAAAATTTTTCGTTGCTTATTCAGATGTTTAGTTGAAAAATGAAACAAAAATGGATAGTAAGGTTCGCATATTTATAATATTGCTAATAATATCATTAATCTTATATTGTAATATATAATTTATATATAATACATTATAGAGTTATTATAATATTATATATTATAATATATATCATTATATAATATAATATATATATATATATATATTATAATATAATATAATATTTATAGATATCATATTATTATAATATATTATAATAATTTTTATTTTTTAATTATTCTTTTGAAAGATATTATTTATAATAAAAATAAAAATAAAAAATTTTAACAATAAAAATAAAGATAAAAAATAACTTCGAAGAGCAAACGCAGCCTATGATTTACTAGTACGGCTGACTTCTGATAATATATATTATAATATAATATAACACACTAGAGATTTTGATAAAGGATAAAATGCCATTAGAAATTTACAAATGCGAGCAAGAAGGGTTAATTCAAGAAGGGTTAATTCATGGAGGCATGATTTCGGCATGATTTAAGAAACAAGGCACGGAATTTCCTTTTGGTTCAACTACACAGGGCGCCGAGGAGGAAGCCTTTTGACGGGAGAGCTCAAGCGAGTAGCATTTGTCCTCAACAATCAAGGATAACATCGCTTGCCCCAAAACGTCCGTCGTCTTCGCTTTTACCTTGAAGAAGCCCGGGAGACAAAAAGGAGAGAGAAGAGAGCCAGCGAAATACCTGCCAGGATACCTCCATAGATGCCTTGGTTGGGGTGGGAACCATTAGAGTAACCACGAGTACAAATTACAGCCCAGTTTAAGAAAAGCGCCCAGGCTTTGAACCTGTGTCATTTAATTCCAAAATCAAATCCAATCAAATCTAACAAACCATCCCAAGTCCTACCCGTTGGGAGGATCGGAAAGAGTCCGCGTCCCAACGCCACCGCATCGAGGCCGGCGGCACCTCCTTCCAGTCCTCCGCAAGATTTAAAACAAACACATGGTCGGTACGCACCAACTCCAGTCTCTCTTTGCGTCGTTCGACTCCACACAGTTCCCGCCACTGTTGACCACGACCCTCCTTCCCATCCTCGGTCTCTTCCTCAATTCCTTCCAAGTCTCCGGCGGAATCACGTTTCCCTTCGAGAAAGATCAGCTAACATCCCCGCGAAGCCGCTGTCGATGCCGACCTTGAGCACGTCATCTACAGAGATGAAGAGCCTGTCTTGGTCCTGCTTCTCTAATTTCGCTGGGTTGACGAGTTCTCTTGCGACAGAGATCACCGACGGGTTGAGCTCGCATCCGGCTATAGGAGGAGGATGAGCCAGGCGCCTGCGCCGGCGCCGAAGCCGATGATGGTGATGGGGCACTTGAAGAGGAGGGAGATGCTGTGGATGCTGCCACGGTTCCCGAGGAGGAGGAGGAGGAGGCGAGAGCCGCCGATCGGGTGGTCGGCGAGCCGGGAGAATTCGAGGACGCGGAGGTAGTTAGGCGGGGACTTGAATTTGGCCAGCATCTTGATGTCGTCGGCTGGGATGCCATGATCGTCATCCTCGGCTTGGGTTTCGTGTGGGCATGAGATAGATCGGGCTGTTTGATTTTGCCAGCTCGGAGTGCGAATTTTGTTGGATTACTCTTGGTTTTGCGGGTAAGCGAAGTTTGAGGTACAATAGGGAGATGTTGGAGGGACTTTTTGCTGGGATTGGCCCAGGCTCCAGATGGTCGAAATTGGTAGGGAATGAGGGTGGTCATTGGAGTAGAATCTCTCGGCCTCCTATGGTGAAAGGAGGCAGAGGAGATGGCCGTTGAGAATTTAAATCTTCAAAGGGTACTCTCGTCATTCCAACATTACCATATATATATATATATATATATATATATCATCCTGATGGCTCTTCCATTATTCCATTCACCTTCTTAATTTTTTACCATGGAGGGCAAAACTAATGAAGTAGAAAAAGAAGCAGTGAAAAGCCCGGAGTTCATTACAAGGTAACGACATATTAGCCTTTGATGCTTATTTATTGAATAGAAGCAGAGCTTCATGTGTCATATCTTCCTTGTTCTTGAGTCGACAGACTTATATCTTATCCACCGAATGATGTCTGTAACTATTGTGAAGACTACTTCACTCCCACCACACGTATTATGGCAAACTTTTGCTCTTTCATTGTGTTGGTATGCTGTTCAGGGCCTTCATGATTCTTCATGGTATGGGTTCTTCATTGTTTGCTCTCAGTATGTTCTTTTTGGTAACTGGGAAAGAGACTCACTCTTTCATGACTTTGATGGCCCAGCTTTCGGATCATAGTTCAGAACTCTCTCTTTCTTAATGATCTGAGTTCATTTATGAAAGGGTGAGAAAATTTATTTTTGCTTTAGTAGAACTAATTTTTCAGTTTATATAAAGTTTGTCATTGAAATGGTTTGGATTCATCAATACTTATGAAGTCGATGAGACAGAAACGTTTTGAAAGGATGATAGGAGAAATGTGGAGAGATTTATCGTATTTAAGACCCGATCAAATTAACTGTTGCATATAATTCATAGTTTGCTTGTTATTTGGTATTATTACTGAACCTTGTGAGCTGGTTTGATTACCATTTCCAAAATCACATACTATTTATTGTATTAGTTAATGTGGGAAAAACGCTCAAGTGCTGTCCACGCAATTATTTTGAAGCTGCCCTCACTGGTAAGCAAAGTTCGCAGCAGTTTGCTTCCCATTAATTACTAGTTGTCTGGGTTCTGAGGTATCAAGTAGTTGGGACATTTGGATTGACATTGTCAGATTATGGTGTAGAGGACCTGCATGTCTTCTAGGCAACTTGATACAGCATTCTGGTGGGGTTCCCATGCCCATAACATAGTTGGTACCTGATCTCTTCAGTAGCTAATCGAGTTTGCCTTCTTGCATTGTGTGTTTATAGTTTGTATAATCCTTAATGATGCCAGCATTAGTATGTTATTACCCAGCTGATATTGCATAGAAGTGAGATGAGCTACAGCAAACCTTTAGGAAAACAATAAAAGAGCTGTATCAGGCAGACTGCACAGTCATAACAGGCAATCATCTAGGCCATGTTTAGACTGTATAATCCCTGTTATAGGAACGTGTAGGCTTCATTTGATTGTGTTGCTATTTGGTTTCCAAAAGATTCTGATGAACCTATGTATAATTTTGAATTCTGAGGTGCAAACTTGGTGTTTGTTACTTTGGAATAGTTGCAGGAGGACCTGATATGGAAAGTCTGAATTTGTTCTAATGCAAAAAGAATCAGAAACTTATGCAATATGAAAGCGAACTGATCTTATCCAAACAGAAAATATAGTATGCATATTCACAAAACCTCAATGTGACACACTAGACTCCATCTCAATATTTTCCATGGTAAAGGATCACCAGTCTGACTGTTCTGACTCTCCCCATCTTTTACCTTTTTACAGTGCAAAAACTTATACAACTTAAAAACTAGTGAGCATCAGGGCTCTATAGATGATGAAGATGATTTAATTCCACTTCCTTACTAAAGTTATAACAAACACTTGCTAAAAGAAAAACCAGCATAATATCACAACAGATGCTCATAATCTATTATTCTACTACCTTCTTATCTTGGTGACACTGTCTTTGAGTGTGAAGATTTACCTGTGATGACCTTCTTCACTTTTGCAATTGAATGCTTGACCTTTGATCCAACACCTGATAAAATATTGTGAGATTTCTTGTGTGCTGGTTTCAAAGCTGCCTCTTTAGCTTCCACAGCTACTGCCACATCATGGCCAGATTCCTCAGTTTTATGTTCATCTTCCTGTTCTTTTTCATCTTTCTCTTTATCATTTCTCTCTTTTTCCATGGCATCTGCTATTTCTTTTGCTTGCTTTTCATCCACAATGACTGTATCTCCCTCTTGAGCTTCCACAGCTACTGCCACATCATGGCCAGATTCCTCAGTTTTATCTTCATCTTCCTCTTCCTTTTCATCTTTCTCTTCATCATTTCTCTCTTTTTCCATGGCATCTGTTATTTCTTTCGCTTGCTTTTCATCCACAATGACTGTATCTGCCTCTTTAGCTTCCACAGCTACTGCTACATCATGGCCAGATTCCTCAGTTTTATGTTCATCTTCCTCTTCCTTTTCATCTTTCTCTTCATCATTTCTCTCTTTTTCCATGGTATCTGCTATTTCTTTAGTTTGCTTTTCATCCGCACTGACTGTATCTGCCTTGGCCTCAGTTTTATGTTTATCTTCCTGATCCTTTTCATCTTTCTCTTCATCATTTTTCTCTTTTTCCGTGGCATCTGCTGTTTCTTTAGTTTGCTTTTCATCTGCACTGATTATATCTGCCTCTTTAGCTTCCACAGCTACTGCATCATGGCCAGATTCCTCAGTTTTATGTTTATCTTCCTGTTCCTTTTCATCTTTCTCTTCATCATTTCTCTCTTTTTCCATGGCATCTGCTGTTTCTTTAGTTTGCTTTTCATCTGCACTGATTGTATCTGCCTCATTAGCTTCCACAACTACTGCCCCATCATGGCCAGGTTCCTCAGTTTTATGTTCATCTTCCTGTTCCTTTTCATCTTTCTCTTCATCATTTCTCTCTTTTTCCATGGCATCTGCTGTTTCTTTAGTTTGCTTTTCATCCACACTGACTGTTGGACTTCTTTCTGCCAAGAACCTTTCCCCTGCCTGAGCAGTTTCATTGGCAGGTACCACTATGAGTTCAGATTGCTGGACATTATGTGAAGCAGATACTTTTAATTCTTCATTTAGGTTATCTTTCGCATCCTGCATTTGGATTTCTGTAGTTCCATCTTGATTCCCTTTTCCGGTCTCAACTTTTATACCTCCTGACTGGATTTCTAAAGCTTCTCCCAGTGTGGTGTCTTCAACACAAGAAGACTGAGATGACTTCCCATTCTGCTGATCACCTTGGAGATTCAATACAGTTTCTTTATCCTGAATTTCACTGTCTGCATTTTGAACTGGTTCAGAGATTGTAGGAGTTTGCTTCTGGAATGTTGCATAGGAAACTTTGTCAATCCCTGCAATATCCTGAGGAACTTCCGGACTTTCTTTTCCACCCTCTTTCTTTACACTATCATCTTCAAAAGCCTTAACAATAGCAATGTTTTTCTTCAAGCTTTCATCATCCTTTTGGATCACACTTCTTGTCATATTTTCATGAGCAGCTATTGAGATCATAGCATCTGGTGTTTTCAACTCATCAACATCCAGTATACTTTCTGGACCTCCTTCCTCTAATGCCAGTTCTATGCTATTATCTGAAACAATATGAGTTGATTCTTTAGCCAATATTTGCAAAACTTCAACCTTCACATATTCACCCACTATCAATGTTAAAGATGTGTCATGAAGATTGCTCTCTAGGCTTTCATCATCCTTTAGTATTGCAATTTCTGTATTTTTCTTTAATTCATGGATCTGTTCTTGACCCAAATCAAAACTGCCTTCAGTCTTTATTAAATCTTCTACTTTGCCTTCAGACATGCTTGTGTTATCTTTTACCTGTTCAGCAGACAATGAGGCTGAATTTGTTTCTTGTTTTGAGATGTTGACATCATTTTGCTCGTCTTGAATGTTTTCTTGTAACTTATCTTCATGCTTGACATCACAGGCTTCTGCCAGCTTATCACCTTCTTCCTGCAGGATTCGGTCCATCAAAAAACGTGATACAGGCAATTCATCTTGGTCAGTCTGTTGGTTTTCCTCATTTTCTGAATTATCAAAATCTATAACTTCATGAACTGCCCCTTCTGCTTGCCACACTATTTCCTTCTCTTCTGCTGGTGAGCTCACTTCTGTTGCTTTTTTGATAGGTGAATTTTGTGAGTTTTCCTTATCCTCTGTGAATGCGGTTGAGGAATCGTTGCCCTCATCAACCTTGTTGTTGGACACCAAGTTTGAAGCTTCTTCTAGCTTCTCTGTGTCTTCTTGGTCTATGGTCTCTTCATCTTTCTCATTAGCATTGAAGGCCATACTGTTGGTGTTAAATGTCCTGTCAACAGATACTGTATTGGTGGAAATGTGCTCAATCTTCTTAGTTGCAGTTTGGCCTTCTGCATCAAACATCACATCATCTGCTAATTCAACACCCATTATTTTGGTCTTAGTGTCTATTTGAGTGGATTCTTTGGGCGCAGATTCTTTATCCACTGGTAATTTGGTTTCTGTCTTCTCACACAATCCCAACTTCACAAGGTCCTGTTCTGATGGCATAAAATCTGATTCCTTAATCTGTATGAAAGATAACAACTTCTATTTAGTTGTTATAATAAATTGAGAAGAGAAGGAAAAGCATATAAAAAAGATTGAGATTGTGGTTGATTCAGCCCGACCTTATCATTCATGATTTCATTCACTTCGGTATCAGTTTCCTCAGGCTCCCTTTTTATCTCTGGCTTCTTTTCCTTTGCTTCATTCTCATCTCCTTGAATTTGTTCACGCGAAGGTCCATCTCGTACATGGGCAACATCAGGATCTTGACCATCTTCTTCAGCTGTGATCATCTTTTTAGTTTTCTCATTCAATCCAGTTGTTGGTAGCTTGTCAAACATCATGATTGAGGGTTCTTCAAGCTGCATCACTTCTTTTGTATCATTCTCAGATAATTCCATCTTCACAAGGTCCTGTTCGGATGGTATAAAGCCTGATTCTTTAGCCTGTAGGAAAGATAATGAATTCTATTTAGTACTTAAAAATAAATTGAGAAGAAAAGGAAAAGAATATAGAAAAGATTGAGGTTATGGTTAATTCAGCCTGACCTTATCATTTAGGATTTCATTCAATATGGTATCAGTTTTCTCAGGTTCCCTTTTTGTTTCTGGCTTCTTTTCCTTTGCTTCATCCTCATCTCCTTGAATTTGTTCGTATGAAGGTCCATCTGTTACATGGGCAACATTAGGAGCTTGGACATCTTCTTCAGCTATGATCATATTTTCGGTTTCCTCATTCAATTCAGCTGTTGTAAGTTTGTCAAACACCATGATTGAGGATTCTTCAAGATGCATCATTTCATTTGTTTCATTCTCAAACAATCCCAACTTTACAAGATCCTCTTCTGATGGCATAAAATCTGATTCCTTAATCTGTATGAAAGATAACAGCTTCTATTTAGTTGTTAAAATAAATTAAGAAGAGAAGGAAAAGGATATAAAGAAGATTGAGGTTATTGTTGATTTAGCCTGACCTTATCATTCGGGATGTCATTCACTATGGTATCAGTTTCGTCAGGCTCCCTTTTTATTTCTGGCTTCTTTTCCTTTGCTTCATCCTCATCTCCTTGAATTTGTTCGTGTGAAGGTCCATCTGTTACATGGGCAACATCAGGAGCTTGGACATCTTCAGCTATGATCATATTTTCGGTTTCCTCATTCAATTCAGCTGTTGTAAGTTTGTCAAACACCGTGATTGAGGATTCTTCAAGATGCATCATTTCATTTGTTTCATTCTCAAACAATCCCAACTTTACAAGATCCTCTTCTGATGGCATAAAATCTGATTCCTTAATCTGTATGAAATATAACAGCTTCTATTTAGTTGTTAAAATAAATTAAGAAGAGAAGGAAAAGGACATAAAGAAGATTGAGGTTATTGTTGATTTAGCCTGACCTTATCATTCGGGATGTCATTCACTATGGTATCAGTTTCGTCAGACTCCCTTTTTATTTCTGGCTTCTTTTCCTTTGCTTCATCCTCATCTCCTTGAATCTGTTCATGTGAAGGTCCATCTCTTGCATGGGCAACATTAGGAGCTTGAGCATCTTCTTCAGCTGCGATCATCTTTTTAGTTTTCTCATTCAATCCAGCTGTTGATAGCTTGTCAAACATTATGATTGAGGGTTCAAGTTGCGTGACTTCTTTTGCATCATTCTCAGACAATTCCGTCTTCACATGGTCCTCTTCTGATGGCATAAAACCTGATTCCTTAGCCTGTAGGAAAGATAATGACTTCTATTTAGTAGTTAAAAATATATTGAGAAGAGAAGGAAAAGAATATAGGAAAAATTAAGGTTATGGTTGATTCAACCTGACCTTATCATTTAGGATTTCATTCAGTATGGTATCAATTTGCTCAGGCTCTCTTTTTGTTTCTGGCTTCTTTTTCTTTGCTTCATCATCATCTCCTTGAATCAGTTCGTGTGAAGGTCCATCTCTTACGTGGGCAACATCAGGAGCTTGGACATCTTCTTTAGCTATGATAATCTTTTTGGTTTTCTCATTCAATTCAGTTGTTGTAAGTCTATCAAACACCATGACTAAGGGTTCTTCAAGATGCATCACTTCATTTGTTTCAGTGTCAGACAATTCCAACTTTACAAGGTCTTGTTCTGATGGCATAAAATCTGATTCCTTAATCTGTATGAAAAATAACAGCTTCTATTTAGTTGTTAAAATAAATAGAGAAGAGAAGGAAAAAGATATAAAGAAGATTGAGGTTATGGTTAATTTAGCCCGACCTTATCATTCAGGATATCATTCACTATGATATTAGTTTCCTCAGGCTCCTTTTTTATTTCTGGTTTCTTTTCCTTTGCTTCATTCTCATCTCCTTGAATCTGTCCATGTGAAGGTCCATCTCCTACATAGGCAACATTAGGAGTTGGAGCACTTTCTTCAGCTGCGATCATCTTTTCAGTTTTCTCATTTAATCCAGCTGTTAGTAGCCTGTCAAACATTATGATTGAGGGTTCTTCAAGCTGCATCACTTCTTTTGCATCATTCTCAGATGATCCCGTCTTCGCAAGGTCTTGTTCTGAGGGCATAAAACCTGATTCCTTAACCTGTAATAAAGATAACAGCTTCTATTTAGTTGTCAGAAATAAATTGAGAAGAGAAGGAAAGAATATGGAAAGATTGAGGTTATGGTTGATTCAGCTTGACCTTATCATTTAGGATTTCATTCAGTATAGTATCAGTTTCCTCAGGCTCCCCTTTTGTTTCTGACTTCTTTTCCTTAGCTTCATCCTCATCTTCTTGAATCTGTTCATGTGAAGGTCCATCTCTTATGCATACAACATCAAGAGCTTGGACATCTTCTTCAGCTATGTTCATCTTTTCGGTTTTCTCATTCAATTCAGCTGTTGGTAGTGTATCAGACATCATGGTTGAGGGTTCTTCATGATGCATTACTTCATTTGTTTTATTCTCAGACAATCCCAACTTTACAAGGTCTTGTTCTGAGGGCATAAAATCTGATTTCTTAATCTGTATGAAAGATAACAGCTTCTATTTATTTGTTAAAATAAATTAAGAAGAGAAGGAAAAGGATATAAAGAAGATTGAGGTTATGGTTGATTCAGCCCAACCTTATCATTCAGTATGGTATCAATTTCTTCAGGCTCTCTTTTTATTTTTGCCTTCTTTTCCCTTGCTTCATTCTCTTCTCCTTGAATCTGTCCATGTGAAGGCTCTTCTCTTACATGGGCAACATCAGGAGCTTGAGCATCTTCTTCAGCTGTGATCATCTTTTTAGTTTTCTCATTCAATCCAGTTGTTGGTGGCTTGTCAAACATCATGATTGAGGGTTCTTCAAGTTGCGTCACTTCTTTTGTATCATTCTCTGATAATTCCGTCTTCACAAGGTCCTGTTCTGATGGCATAAAACCTGATTCCTTAGCCTGTAGGAAAGATAATGACTTCTATTTAGTAGTTAAAAATAAATTGAGAAGAGAAGGAAAAGAATATAGGAAAGCTTGAGCTTATGGTTGATTTAGCCCGACCTTATCATTTAGGATTTCATTTAGTATGGTATCAGTTTCCTCGGGCTCTCTTTTTGTTTCTGACTTTTTATCCTTTGCTTCATCCTCATCTCCTTGAATCAGTTCGTGTGAAGGTCCATCTCTTATGTGGGCAACATCAGGTGCTTGGACATCTTCAGCTATGATCATATTTTCGGTTTTCTCATTCAATTCAGCTGTTGTAAGTCTGTCAAACACCATGATTGAGGGTTCTTCAAGATGCATCATTTCATTTGTTTCAGTCTCAGACCATCCCAACTTTACAAGGTCCTGTTCCGATGGCATAAAATTTGATTCCTTAATCTGTATGAAAGATAACAGCTTCTATTTAGTTGTTAAAATAAATTGAGAAGAGAAGGAAAAGGATATAAAGAAGATTGAGGTTATGGTTGATTCCGCCTGACCTTATCATTTGGGATGTCATTTACTATAGTGTCCGTTTCCTCGAGCTCCCTTTTTATTTCTGGCTTCTTTTTGTTTGCTTCATTCTCATCTCCTTGAATTTGCTCGTGTGAAGGTCCATCTCTTTCATGGGTAACATCAGGAGCTTGAACATCTTTTTCAGCTGTGATCATCTTTTCAGTTTTCTCATTCAATCCAGCTGTTGGTAGTCTATCAAACACCATGTTTGAGGGTTCTTCAAATTGCATCACTTCGTTTGTATCATTTTGTGAGCCCACAGCCAACTTTTCATTTCTTTCTGGTTCTTCCTCCTCTAAGCCAATGCTCTGGAGTTTCTCCTCAGTTTTATCAAAGGCCTTGGGTTCCACACTCTCCTTTTGTGGTTGAGACCCTGATGGTTCTACATCTTTGATTTCTTCCACCAAATCATTGTTCATGGATGAGTCATCTACCATCTTTATTTGGTCCTCCTCTTTTGTTGCTCCAAAATTCACTACTTTCAAGATCTGCTCTTCAGAAATTTGGTCAGTAAAATCTTTGATGCAAGTCATGGGCATAAAATGACAATGTGCTAGCATTTTAGTAAATCTATAGGTAGTAGTAATATGGAAATTGTTTACAGAAGCTGTAAATGTACCTTTTCTTTTGGAATTATGCTTTCTGTAGCATCAGAATCATGAATTGGTTCATTATTATGATTGACAGGATCCAATTCAGCTATTGTATTTTCAAGTGTGTTATCTTCCTTCTTATGCATGCTTTCCTCAAGTATGTCATTGGCAACTTTTTCTTCTCCATCACTATTAATGTTTTCAGTTCCATATGCTATGTCAACTTTCTCAGAAGCCACATTCAGGAGATCTTCAAGTTCCACATCATCTGATTTTTGTTTCTCTGCACCCTTCTCAGATATTTCCTTCTCTTCTGGACTCTCCTTGTTGCATTTGTTGGCATTGATTGCTTCAGAGACTTTTTCCACTGATTGTGTTTTGTTCCCTTCCTCTTGTTTATCATCTTCCATTTCCTTTATCTGTAAACTTCTCTCAACTTCTGGTTGTTCTTTGTTTTTGTTTTCTGGTACAACCTGGTCTGTAAAATCACCCTCTTCCATAACATCAAAGACATCAAGAGGTTTTTCAAGCTTCACATCCTCCAATGTCTCTTTTTCTGAACCTTTATCTGAAGTTCCCTTCTGTTCTGAACTCTCCTTGTTGCACTCGCTGGTGTAAATTATTTCAGAAGTTTCCAATTGTGCTTGTATTTCTTTTCTTCCTTCTTGGTTCTCATATTCCATTTTCTTTGGCTGTAAGATTTCTTTGTCTTCCTTCTTTTCTTCGTTTTCGTTCTCTAGTGCAACCATTTCTGTTGTTTCACTATCCTTGATGGCATCATAGCTATGAACTTCTGAACCTGCCTGACGGCCATCCTCTTGCAGGTTTTCTTCAGCCGAAGCTCTTTTTGCTGTTAAAGCATTGTCCTCCGGCTCGATTTCCATGGATTTTACTTCAGTTGTTGTTTGAGAGATATGATGAGATGCCACTACAGATTCTTTAACCTGCATACCCGATAAAGCAACAGCTTGGTTGTTAATGATGGGAGAAACAAAAATAACAAAAGAATTGAAAAATGGCAAAGAAAAAAATCCTGTTACATGTCGTATGCTGACCTCTTTGTCAATTACTTTGACTGCTTTTCCTTCTTCTGTGGTTAGATCTGCTGTGTTCTCAGCTCTATCAGCTGATGCAATTTCTGCGGACACCAAGTTGGAGGGTGTTCCAATGGATGCATCTGAAACTCTCTCTCTTGTAAGTACATCTTCTTGATTTATCTCAGGGTCAAGGCTTTCAAGTTTGCTGTTGGGGACTGATGTGGGAACCTGACTTAGTTCATCACTCTCTATACCTTGAGATTGCATGCTTGTTCCAGATGCCGCTCCTTCAGTAGCTTGAGCTTCCTTAAGGAGTGTATCGATCGCACTTTTGCTTACCTGCTTTGCTTCATGGCCATCATTATTACCTTCTGATGAAAAAGCTATTTTGCTAGTTTTTTCTTCATCAAAGTTTTGGGAAGCAGATAGTGCACATTCCACCATGTCATTCTCAATAATCCCTGTTCTAACAGTGCCCTCATGACTCTGTTCTTTGGACACCCCTACAGAAGCTCTTTCAATCCCTTCAATATTCTTGTCATCTTCAAGCATATCATGATCCATATTAGTGTTTGTAGTAATGCTTCTATGAATCTGTTCTTCACAATCAGGGTTCTTCTGATTTTTTTCTTCTATTTCCTGTCCGATTTCTTCAGATGGTACAGGCATGATGGATAAGTTATCATCAATCTTGCTTATGCATTCTTCATCCTTTGAATTCACAACCTCAGAGTCTTCCTGAGCAACTGACTTGTATTTCTGCACCACATGTATGTTGGTTAGTTGAAAACTCTTTTAACAAGAATAATATCTACATAGTAAGAAAAAGCTGGTTCCTCTGTTTAGATATAACCAAGAAAGATTTTTTTTTCCTTTTAAAAAAACGAATATTCCATAGATGATTCAGCTCCATTTTCTTCCTGTACAATTAATTGGTTTACAACTTTAATATCTCATGATATGAATCTTTTTGAAATGGCTTACATCAACTTCTAATATATCAATTTTGGCAGAATCTGTCTCAGATATTGATTGCAAATTTTGTTTTATGAGTATCAAATTAAAGGCAGCCTGTGTCACAGGAGAAAATGATAAAGAATAGAGGGTAAAGCGAGAGGAAGAAAAATAAACATGGAAATTTTTATATTGAAACAACCTCTTGATCTAAACTCTTATTCTTCTCTGTTTCTTCTTCCCAGGTTATTGACTCTCCCTGACCTCCATGCATGCTTCCTGATGCTGCTTCACCGTCCAATGCATTGGTAACAGGTGAATCATTAACCCTGTTGTTTGTGCTCTCCTCATCCTCAATTTCTGCATTTTCATTTTGTTCATTCTGAAGCTTGATCTTTGTATGCTGCATCACAGGGAAACATTCAAATTTCAATGATATCATGTTACTTAGAAACACTTATGTTTCAGTTTAGTGATATAACAGAACTCCAGTTTTTGGTATGGTCTAACCTCTTTGCATGTGCTACTTGTGTCATGACTTTGGTCATCATATGCACAAACCTTCATTTTTTGTCTTTCATCATCTTCTGGTGTCTCAGTTTTGGCAGTTTCCCCATTTCCTATCTTCTCAAAGTTTTCTGCTGCAGTTGTGAAATCAGATGTCTCAACCTGTATGAAAACCATCAAATAAGAAAGAAGGAAAGGATGATGTTTATTTATTTATGTGCATGATGATGACTCTACAGTCTAAAGTGACCTCTTTATTTGCAATTCCATTTTTTATGCTATTGTTTAGTTCATCTGTTTCATTGCTTTTATCACTGTATACCGTTTCAGGTGATGCATCCACAAAGTTTGTTTCCTCTTTGCCTTCCTGGAGTCCTTCTTCCACTGAATCACATCCAGTGTTCAAACAGGCTTTATCCTCAGTTGCTTCATTTTCCCCTGTTGTCTGTTCTCCACTCAAAATTTCAGCAGATCTTACAAGGGTGTCACTCATCATGCTAGGAGATTCTTCAAAGATTGCATCTGAAGTTTCCTTTTTATTTGGTACTTCTTCATCTTGCTCTTCTTTATATTCCAATTCACAAGCATTTTCTACAACATTATGTTTCAAGTTTGATCCCGATGCTGCATCATTGTTAGGTTCTTCTTTCAAAGTTGGACTTTCACTACTCTGATGTAGGCTTGATCCTGATGTTTTGCTCTCAGAGCTTTTGTCTTCCTCTGATATTGAATGATCTGTGCTTTCATGCACTTCAGTTGATTCAGCGTATAATGTGGGATTTTCATCTTTTTGTAAATAATCCTCAACCAAGGCTTGTGATTTGGACATAGGACCGACCATATCATCGAGCATATCTTCTTCAAATGTCTTCTCAATCTTGCTGGACATTGTGTCTTCATTCTCATCCCTAGGCACTGATTCTGCAATGACTTCAAGCTTTTTAATGGCTATGTTTTGATAATAGAGAGCAACTTGTATATTTTCTTTGGTATCGGTAGCTTGACAAGTCTGTTCTTCAGATGTGAAATTGGTGGCTTCATGCTTCTCATCGACTTTGCCAGGTAATTTTTCCATGACTGATGCATGACCACCAGAAATAATGTCCATATTATCTTCCAAGATGCTTTCATCCTTCATCTTTGCAGTTTCATGGCCATCATCCGGATCACCTATGTCAGGACTCTGTTCCGAAAAATGACAAACCAATGACATCATCATCACTAGGATGAAAGTTTGAGGTAAAAAGCATGATTAAGTGAATAAGTTTTCTCCACTGAACTGTAGTAGTGAAAAAATGCATGGAATTAGATAAGGAACATACCGTGTTCTTGAGACTATCATCATAAGGCAATATGTGGCTTTTGGTGGCTTCTGATATGTCAGTCGTCTCTTGACATTGGTCCTCAACTACTGATACTGAATCAATTTCAAACTTCCCAGAGTGTGTCTTCTCAGAGTCTATGTTGTTGAGGCTATCATCATTTGTCAAGTTGAAACTCTTGGTGGCTTCTGATTCGCCAATTCTTTCTTGATATTGGTCTTTAACAGCTGATACTGTGATAATCTCAGGCTTCTCAGAGTCTGTCTTTTCTTTGCAGTTGTTAAATGTTATTGTGTCTTCAGTGTCAGTGGTTTGATGAATTTGTTTTTCACAAGAAGAATTTGTGGCATCTTCATTTTTCCTGATAACTGCATCAGGCATGTCGTTAGTGTTCTTGTGTATGCCTTCATTATCCTTCATTTTTGCATTTTGAGCATCATCAATTATTCCAGCAATTTTAGGATCCTGTTTAGAAAATTAGAATGTTAAGGTTTTAATTAAGATTAATGAATGATAAAAAAGTACATGGCAATTTTGAGATAAAGAAATTACATGGTTAACTGAACAAGTTCAACCATATTATGGAGGCTAAAATATTGATGGATTGGGCAAGGACCAACCTTAATGTTATCATCATCTGCTGCGTTGTCAAACTTGGGGCCTTCTGATTCACCACTCTGGTCTTCAGGCACAGATTCTGATATGAAATCAGATCTGTCAGAGTCTGTCCTTTCTTTGGAGATATCAGTGCCAGTGCTGTCTTTGTTGCTGTGAGTTTGATGAATTTGTTTTTCAGGTACATTGTTGGTCTCTGTTTCATGCTTTTCCCCAGCATCATGTATTCTTTGAGCAGCCAAGGCATGACAATTAGGAGGATCTTTAATATTGTTTTCCCAAGATTCCTCATCCATTGGCTTGTCAATTTCAGTGTCACCGTTCTTGTTTGTCATATCAGAAATCTGCTTCAGAGATGATAAATAAATTGAAGCTTTGATTAAGATGAGATTTTGAACCATAAATGACATGATTAAATAATTTGCTGTTCAATCTTATAACTAATATGATGATGTCAAATAATGCAGAAAACAGATGGAGAAAATACCATATTGTTGTGGTTGTGATCGGTGCTCAAGTTCTCAATCTTGGTTGCTTCTGTTTCACTTGTTGTCTTTTGACTCTTGTCTTCAGATACTGATTCTGAGATCACTTCAAGCTTTTGATGTGCCTCTTTTCGGTCATCATCTTCTTTGTTGTCTTTGGTGTCAGCAGTTTCAAGAATCTGATCATCACATGTGGAGTTTGAGACTTCTTCATGCTTACTGCCCACTAAATCATCTATGCATTGTGCAGCCAATTCATGTGTATCAGATATATCATCGATGCTGTTGTTTGGAGCTTCATCCATAACCCTTGCAGGTTCAGTGTCACCACCTTGGTTGATGATATTAGAAATCTGCTTGAAGTTTTTAAATCATGAAATATTCATCAAGATGGCAGCTTAATAATATTTATGCATGGTTGGATGATTAAATTTAAGAGTAAAAGCAAAAGGAAAATTTAATTTTCTCTTTGGACTTGCTAATGTTAATTCAACAATATAACATGCAATGACCTTTAGCAAAAGTAGGGCATGAAGCTTCTGATAATTGGAATGCTAATATTGGCTGTTGCTGAATCATTTCAATGATATATAAAGACAAAAATGAAGGAAATCTGCTCAGCAACCGGAGTCCATCTGTCATGAAATGACTCATCATGTCAGGTCTAAGTAATGTATTCCAGGCTAGGCATCTAATCTTTGCAACTCGTTAGGAAAGAAGAGCAGTACTTTGAGAAGATAGGCAAAACCGTTGAGGAATCCACCTATAGGCATTAAGGATTTAGAAGAGATATGAAGATTATGTGTGTAAAGGGATTCAGCAAAAGTTGCAAGTTGGCCTGTGAGGGTGCGCTTCATATACGATTGGCTTTTCTCTGAGAGTCAAGGCTGCTGTTACTCTGAAGGGATCTAGGTTCTTACAAAGTGAAGCACAGTCTTTGGTTGCAGTGTGAAGGGGTCTCAGAGTGCTCATTGGTGGAAAGACCAACACTGAGACAGCACAGTGGGTTACATTTGAATCCCCATGGGAGCAGAATTCATCTGCCTGAAGATTTTCTTTTAAAGAAAGAAAAAAAAAAGTATATTGTAGCAACAAAGGTTGTGGCTTGTTTGCTCTCTTACTGTTTTTTTATGTCTATATTCTAATCTTATATCTTATGTGCTTATTCAGTAACTTACTTCCATCGATCAGATAAAAAGAATGATGAAGGAGATAGCTTAAGATTGTTTTACAAATCTTTAAATACCTTTTCTTCTTTGCCATCTGGTTTATGACTTGGTTCTTCAGTATCCAATCTATTTAGTGTTACACTTGCTTCACCCTTTGGGCTTTCTTCTTTCTCCTCTGGAGAGGCCTTTTCTGCAGTGTCTTCTTTATTGGAAACACCGACTTCAGCCATGATGATTTTCTCCAGGACCTCAGCAGAAGGGTTCTCAAGCTTGTTTTCCCACTTGTCATTCTCCTGGACATTTTCTGGAGTATCTACATTTGGAGTCACTTCTAGACAGATCTCTCTATTCACAGCATCTTCATAAGTCCCCTTTGCATGTTTAAGTTCTTCTCTTTCATCAAGTTTCTCACCTTCCACTTGGTTCTCATTTGGGCACGCTCCTGCTTTTGCCTCATCTATCTGTTCATCTCCAAAAGTAATGTCTTCCATACTTCTGTTTTCTTCAATTTTTTTGTGAATATCCTTCTGAGCTACCATTTCAAGAGATCCTTCTATATGTTTATCATGGTCTATATTGTCATTGATTGTTTCATAAATTTTCTCTTCAGCATTTTCTGGATCAGTTGCATTCTGTGAATTCCCCATAAAGAAAGCTTGAGTGGTGGATAAAGCACCAAGTGTTGTGTCCATGCTGACATTGTCTCTGGAGCTGTCAAGATCAGTGGTTTCTGTGTCTTCTACCGTCATATGACTCTTATCTTCAGATGCTAATTCAGAAGCCTTTTCAATTTTTTCAGGTTCTAGCTCTTGTTTAATATCACCCATGTTTTCACAGACCTGGATTGTTTCTTCGATCAATTTGTGTGCAACATGTAAATCATCAACATTTTCCCCTGAATTCTCATTCTTTTCAATTGCAATCCCAGTCTCATTCAAGTCTTTTGTCATTATAACCTGCATCAAATACATAATAGGATATTAAAACAGATAATAAGGAAAAGCAATGCAAGATACATATCAGTCTTTTCTCCCAGATGAGTGCATTCAAATATGTGTTTCAGTGATAGAGGACAAATTGGAAGACCGATTGCAATGATATGGTATTGCGCATGAGAGAAGAGGTTAGCTCATTGTGAGAATAGGGGCTTATACAGGTATGATTTTGTCAAGAATGAGAAGGAAAAAACCTGAAGAAATCTGATAGGAAGTTGCGATTCTACAGAAACATGGGCATATACATGTTAAAGGAATTGTAAATGAATAATTGATCAGTTCTTTATTGTCACTGCTGGAATTCCCATGACCCTAGACCATAACTATAATCATAACCATCAAACCATTTTGCCTTGTTCCAACCATTTGCGGTTGGCACTACAAATTCTTACTCACCAATAATTAGTTTCAAGGGTCATTGCCTTGTTCCAACCATTAGGGGTTACCACTATAAATTCTCATTCACCAATAATTTGTATAAAGGGTCACTTGCAAACCATTAGGGGTTCCAAATCATTTTTCATCACTTTCATTTTTGTTGCTGGCCTTTGATTTTCCCCTCTTCCTAGATTTTTCAACATGAACTTGATCATCTCTCATCACTGGAAGATCTTTGTTGCACTTCCCTGGCATTCTATATGGAGGATCAATCTAGTTACTAAGTCACAGTTTAAAGTGTTTAATACATTCCAACCATAAGAAGCATTTCAACTAACGGTAGAAGTTCCTGTTATGCAATATACTCTGATATGATATATATAAAAGTAAGATGGAACTATATATGCACCCAGCATAATATAATATGTTATTAAGAGCTTAATCAAGCCAGGTTTGAGAGATCTGGCAATTTCTCAAGCTTGGATTGATGGCTAACTGTAACCTTTAACGAGGCAAATGTTGAGTCAGACAGAAGAGATCATGAACAGCTTGTTCATTTGACAGCACATGTCATGATTGACAATACTTTAAATTAAAACCATTAATAAAAAAAATTGCAAAAAATGAAACAGCAGTTTTAGAATACCTGATACTCATGCATCAATTCAGCAGCTGCTTTTTCAGTCTCTTCACACATCACTTCATCTTTCTTGGTTATTTCTTCCATGTCTATGAGTGACTTGCTGGCTATATTTTCTTTTTCACTTTTTCCAATTCCTTCAGTTACTTCAACTTCCTTGGACACCATGATGAAACGGTTTTCAAGATTAACACAGTCAGTCTCATCTTTTATTTGTGCAGGGCCTAAAGTTTCCTTATTGATTGTTTCATCAACATGCTCATTATTATTTACGGATACAGCTTCCTGTTCATGTTCTTTTTCTGAAGATTTTATCCACTTGGATTGTTTCATTTCAGCTATTGCTTCGACATGCTTATCCTCGAGAGGTCTTTCAATTTTGTCATTACCCTTTCCATCTTTGTCCTCATGTTCCTGTATACCTTCCTCATTGTGTGACTTTGATACCCCTGTAGTCCCATACTTTGTGATCAGGTCGTCCGATTCATTCTGGTTGAGTACTTTTTCATGACAATGATCATTGCTTTGCATTACTTCAGATATTTCTGCAAGCTTCTGAGTCTCTTTTACTTCATTTAGAGACCCTGTCTCATCTGTTAATTGTGAAGAGGCAGAGGTATCAAGGTTTCCATAATTGGTCTCTTCCTCTTCTTGGACCTCATTTTCCTTTTCATTTCTTGAATGTGCAGTTTCTTTATCTTGAATGGTTTCCTCTACTGATGTCTCAGTAGCTGGTCCAACATGAGGATCATCCATAGAAATTGCTATTGCTACAGTCTCTCTTGCATCAAGTGCTTCTACAATCCTGCAGACTTCTTCAAATTTCTCTTGTTCAGGTTTAGCTTTGGCCTGACCGTTCAAATTTTCTCCTCCCAAAGTATCTTCAGCATCAATGGCATTATTTGCTTGGAGGCTGTTCTCTTCATGCAGCAGATTGTATGTTTCCTTATGAATCATATTATTCACTTGATCATTTTGGATGCTTGGAAATTCCATTTTTGTTGAGATGGAGACATCCTTCTGGCCATCTTCTTTCTGTTTCTTTACGTCCAATTCTTCATTCTCTGTATCTTTGCTTGCATATTTTGTTTCAGGGCTTTTTTCTGTTGCAACTAAATTAATGTACTCAACATCCTTGTCTGCCTTGCTGTCTTCAATGCATTTAGACTCTTCTGGTTCTTTTTCCATCTGTAAAGTGCCTGTATGAGGGTCCATTTCCATATCCTTTTCCTTCCAAGTCTCTGTTTCCATTATTGTCACACTAGTTTCTTGAATTTTTTCTGGTTCCTTAGAAGATACATTCCCAACTTTATCTGACAACATTTCATCCTCCTGTACAGATTTCTCTGATGATAACTGTACATAGGATGACTCTTTGACAGATGCATCAGCTGATGTCTTCACATCCTTTATTTCACTCTCTTTTTTGGTAGCATCTATTGTTTTAAGGATCTTCTCTTCTGATGCCAGATAAGAGGATTCTTCAAGCTTCTCCTCTTTACCTTCTACAGATGTTATGTCTTGTCTTTGGGTTGTCTCGTTTGAACTGACAACTCCTGTGATTTCCTCTTCTTCATGATACTTTTCCATGTGTACTCTTCCATCATCTTTAAGAGATTGTTCTTCAGATGGGTGACCTGATGATTTATTAACACTATCATTTTCTTCATCATCATTCTTCAACCCTGTTTCACCCAAGTCCTCTGGAGCTGATAATCTCTCTGGATTCACACTTAAATTTTCAGTTGATTCCTGTGTTTCTGATCTCTCTCTATCTTTGATTGGTTCAGAATATTTTGTTCCATGCATCACATCAATGGATACCTCCAGCTGCTTATCATCAACTTCATCTCCCAAATTTTCTAAATGTTGATATTGGTTGGCCACTGAGTTTTCAGGGATTTCTGTGGATATCTTTTCCTCACTCCAAGCAGCAGCTCTTTCAGTACTCTGATTGGCACCAAGTGTTTCAAATATGTGCTCATCAGACATTGAGCTAGAGTTTTTGACAGGATGATCATCCACTTCAAGCGGTACATGTGTAGCAGATGCAGTATAAAGGCTTGTATCTGTGAAATTTGCCTCTGATGACAGATTCTTTGGGTTTCCACTGTCTGGCTTATCCTTTCCTTCATTAATTGGGTTTTCTCCATCTAAACCAGCATTGAAACGATTGCAGATATCTTCTAACTGAATCTGATCTCTGGAAGGTGCTTCAACAAAAACTTCACCCTCAGAGGTATCTGCTGTTGCTGCTGTAACTGAATGCAAGGATTGATCCTTAACTGTCTCTGATGAAATGCTGCATTCATTTGTAGCTGTGACAGGTTTATAAGTTGTATATTGCCCAATCATCTCTGAGCTCTGTGAGGCAACTGAATCAGTTTTACTTCCATCAATCTCCAACTCATATGAATGTTCCTTCAAATCTTCCGGCAGTTTATTTGTGTATTCTGGTGGGTTGAGAACTTGGGCACATCCTAGATCTCCAGTTTCATTTTGCTCCTGCAGTAAACACAACTATAGTATGTTATAAAAATAGGTAATGGAGTCACTAGGGACTAGAATTTCACTCAAATAACCAGACTGTCATATTTTTTCCCCTAAAGAGAGTCTATATAAGATGATAGAATAGCACCATTTAGTGTTAAAATACTATGGGAAACACACTTTGTATATTTTTTTCATTAAAGAAGAGAAAACCCTAGAAATCTCAGTGGAAGTGGACCTGAATCTGATTCTAGAATGTGTTTAAAACATCTTGATGCCTATGATTTTATGTAACATCTGTTGTATCTTTTTAGTAGAGAAAAAACTGGTTTCTTTCTGCAAGACAAAAGGTGGAATGCTGACACTTGCGTGAAGTAGAAAATATGGGATCCACTTATTTAGAAAGAGGGGACTGGTAAGCTGGTAGCGAGAGAGAGAACAGTTGAGAAAGCTTCAGAAAGAGACACCCTAGTATAAACATAGAAGAGGCTCTTATACAAGAAAGAAAAGAAAAGAATTTACTGTGTTTATTGGGGAATTACACATGAACATAGTTTTTTGTGTATCATCCATGTCCACGAGCCATTGCAACAGGTTGGCTCAACTACTAGGACTACTGTCTCATGGCTTTACTTTTTGGGCATATCTTTTGTCCAAAGAGTTTGTTGCCCTCCTTGTTTGGATTGGTTGGACGTCAACAAGTCCTCTACTGCCTGAGGGTAAGTTATAGAATGCACCAACTACTTCTACCATGATATTCATTACCTTAATTAGTTCATATTTCCATGGCTGAGCACTTCTCATATCCTGATTGAATAGTGGTACACATGCATGATGCATGCTTACTAATTGTGGTTCTCCTAAGTGTTTCTGTAGTAGAGTCTGTGCTCAGCGATTGCTGATGGTATATGCTCCATCATCCCATAATCTCACTATTTTTTATGTAATTTGTATTATGTTCACTTCTAGTGTGCCAGATTTGATCTGCATATAAGAGTTTGGATGTAAATGCTTTATTAACTATGGATAAGGTGTTACCAATACACCTTGTGCAAACATAAAAAGGTACAAAGTAGGTATCACCTAAATTGAGCCGGTTAGCATTCAAAATAGAAGAGCTTTTAAGTCTGCTTATTTAAAATAATTAAAAAAAGGGTGGCCTAGTACAATAGGTTCCCGCCACTGCATATCTGGGGAGGATTAGATATATGCAGCCTTGCTCGCACATGAGGATTACTTGTTTTCGTGTATCAAACTCATGGCACCTCATGATGGAGCAAACTTACCACTGCACCTAAGCTCAATCTTTGCTTATTAAAAAAAAAGGGTATTTTGGATCAAATTAAAAATATAAAATGTAGAGGAAAAATGAGTTCCTGTACATAATTGTTGCATGCAGAGTTAGTAACATTTGGGCTATGAGAACAAACAACACTTTAAGCTGTTTTTCTTTCCAGTATGTTTTAAAAGGTTAGGTGCTGAATAAATGAGAAACCCTTATGCTGTTATATTACCATTGTTGGCATGAAATAAGGTAGCAAGATAGCTAGGAATCAACTTGCTGATGTAACTATAGTGTTATATAACATCTTTGTACATTAAATTGTTGTATTGTGTGTGTGTGTGTGTGTGTAAAAATGTGAACTGTAAAATTCATGTCATGCCAAAATAAAGAGCATTGTGATGGAAGCATATCAATTTCTTTATAATCTATACCATGATAGAATATGGTAAGGTCAATTGTTAGTTGCAAAAATTTATGGATTTTAAAGCATCAAAAGAAATTATCAAATGAAAACAAATGTATCTTAGTCACGCTCCAATGTTGAAAATTTCAGGAGATGGATTAAAGTAGCTAAACTAGATAAAGCAAAGCTGAAAATTGTAAGCATTTTTAGGTTAGCATATTTTGTCTTTGAACTATTACAAATCTGAATCTATCTCTGGATTTTTCACATTCAAGAATTGTGTCTGAAGACTCAGACTTAAAATTAACCATTTGCCTGCTTCTTTTGGCATCTAATTAGTAGTTTAGCATATTCTGTCTTTGCTTACCTTTTTTCCAGAAAGCTTGTTTTTGAGAGGTTTTTTAGGCTGCAAAAAATATAAGAACCTTTTCTTTTTCTAGAGAAACACTTCTTTTGCATGAGGTGCTAACCAAAACTACCTCCTTAACTGAACTCAACTCTGAACGTGTGTACAAGCTGGATTGTACGGCATTGGAAGGGCTACTGTTCACCTTTTATACCCTATAACTGTACCATCCTTGAGGGCTGACTCTAATAGGAATTGAACCCCAGTCCCCTTGCCACTGATATCATCGAAGCAAATGCTCAGTAATGAGCTGGACTGAATTTAATTTGCATTGAAACTTCCTTTGTGGAGTTAAATAACTTGTTAGTAGTTGATGTGCATCAAAATTGGTGCCTGCAAGACTGCTTGCTTGTAGAGTGATGGAAACATAGGTCATGCACCAGCCAAAAGCTCAGCAAGCAACTCCGCTTATAGAAGATTTAATGAGAAATGCAATGTGCAACTGTGTTCACGTGCATGGGCATGGGTATAACTGCGATTATGCTCTTTTATTTTTATTTATTTATTTATTTTCTGTGGTGGTGGGCTTTTTTTTTTTTTTTTTTTTTTTCGTGGGGGGGAGGTGGGGTAGAGGCTGGGCGTTTGTGTGGAGCTCGCACTGATTAATTTCCCCACAGTTTATTCTTATTTCATAGAACCAAAATAATTAACATATATTCAGTAAGACACTAAAAGCATTCAACAACACATGCCACAATATATATGTGTGTGTGTGTGTGTGTTCTTGCTTGTTAGGAATGTTTTTGGACAACAAAAATGTGTAGAAGATCATTATATGTAATTCTGCACTTTCTTGTGCATGTATGTTCAGGTAATTCTTATTAAATGATTGGTAACTTAGTTCAACCTCTGTCTTGCCATGTCAACTTCCACACTAACCATGAACCTATTGTAGCTAATCTCCAATTTTCTTGCAACCAGAATTTGCTGTCCAAGTTGAAGCTTTCTGTTATATTTTCTTCCTTCCCTGTTATTAACTTTTGTAGCATTGGAAACTTCACTTTGTCCTCTGTCAAAGTAATAGGTGATTGTTTCCAATTGTGAGCATCCAAATTGCCTGTTAGAAGCTTAGCAACTTAAACAGTCATATCCAAATGCTATCATGAGATGTTCTTCCTGAATCAAGTCATGACTGAGTCTGTTAGTGACTGCATATCATGATCCTGGATGAGGATTTGAAACTTGAACTAAAGAGCAGAATTTTAGTTTCTTTGATCTCCTGATCTTCCAGCAAGAACATTGCTAATTATTCCCAATTAGGAAAAAGTAGTAATATTCATTGATAATATTGGACAGCATGCACTTACTTTGTATCTTGTCAAATAAAACAAGAGCAATCCATTGAATGCAGAGAAGCATACTGAACCACGGAAAAAAAAAAAAAAAAAAAAAAGGAAGAAGAAGAAGAAGTTTCTTTAGATTCTTTTTTTCCTCATGAATATCATGAAATCTGATTGAGCCAGAAGTTTTAATCTGCTCCACAAAAGGGTGAAGCTTATTCATAATTTAGCCAATTCAAAAAAATATATTAGACTTAAATGATCCTGTCTGCCAAGGAGTTTTTATTCTGTAATGCTTGGAGAAGCTCATGTGGTGAAGATTGAAAACTCGAATAGGTAATAATGCAATGTTTAGTTGAGATTTTGCAATTTCCTACAACCAGTAACGCAGATTCTATCAAGAGAAAGTATTAAATGAATCTGAGATTGGTTTCCCCTACCTTTTCTGAGATGGGTACTGGTGTTCCACCTTCGGTTGCCATTGCCTCAGATCAGGATGAAGAGGCTAGATGAGCTTTCTTTTGGGGAAAAAAAAAAAAAAATTATAAATGAATCTTCAAAAGTATGTGCTATTTATACCCCCTATTTCTCTCCTAATTTTCTTATATGTAATTAAAATATCATGTGGACAGGAAACCCTGATGAAAATTAATGCAGCTGTAGTTGATGAGATTTTTACTTTTAAATGTGTGAATTAGGTACAAGTAATTATCTTCTGACCGGCAGATTGTTGGATTTGGAAGCATAAGCTGACAAAACGCCACCTGTTCTTTAGCTTATTTTGTTGCCGGCCAGATCCATGTTTTTTTGATAGATTTGCATGCTTGCCTTGGTGGATTTGCAACTTTTATTGTAAGATTACAAAGATGCCTCTCTATTATTAATATGGAGTAGTACTTCAACCCCTCTACTTTTGAAGAATTATGCAAGTTGTTTTGCTTTTGTCAGAAGGCACTACATAACCTGCAGTTAAAGAGTCGATTGTGGGGTCACCGGTTCTCTAGCTAAAGGTGAGGTGCTTTTTTCCCCCACCATATTTTTATTACAGACCGTACAGGTTAGCTCAGTGATGAAATGCGGTTGGGTGTTCAGACCTGGCCCTCAAGAAGCCTTTCTAGATCTTTGGGGCAAATCCATGAGGCACTTCGGATTTCTGAACAACTTAATGGTCTTTGTTGTGATCCGTGTTTCACTCGAATTTTCCAGAGAGGGTTCTTTCAGTATCTAGAATTATTGTAACTTTTTTTTTTTTTTTTATAATATGTGGGCATTTTAGATAGATTAATCGACTAGCGTGGTTTGTTTCAAGAGCCTAACAAAAATTTGTTCGTTCTAAGACTCTTGCTATTAGAAGGCTAGGGGGAAAAAAAAAATGCAAGGCCAGCTCAGATGATTATGTCAGTGACAACAATATTCTCATACTCTTAAAACCAAACGGCCATAAAAAACTCATTGGAAGAATCTTAAATTAATTAGTTTCACATGGTCAAACACAGCTTCCAGAACAAACTTGATCCCATGGACCCTTCTTATATATATATATATATATATGAGTTCTATTATTCATCATTTTTTTTTTCTTCTCTGTTTTCTTATGAGTTATTAAATAAATTGTCCTTGTTGAATTATTTATTTATTTTTTATGAAATGTTGAGCAATTCATATTCTTTAAGGATTCCATTAACATTAGCAATAACGGGAGAAAAAGAAGAAGAAGAAGAAGAAGAGAAGGGTTCCTGAGCTTCCATAATTAAGGAAAAGAAAAGAATTTATGCGATCAATTTAAAAGAGAATTATTTAATAAGTGGAAGTTTAAAGTGTGGAGTCCCAATCATCCAATGGTTTTCATGTTTCTAATGGCTATCATCTGTGGACTGATCGCTTTCAGGTTTTGGCCGCCCAGATACAGTCACCAGGCGTGATCCTTTCGTGACGGCTTCTTGCAGAAATCTTCGATGTAGGCTACATTGGTGACTTCTTTCAATGTGGATGAGTCATATCTGAAGTCATCCAGAAAACTACAAGTGCGAAGTGGGCTTTTATTTTTCCTTATAACCAAAAAAACAAAGAACATTTAGGACAGGTCATGTGACATCAGGTTTGCTGCTAATTCTAGGACGGTGGCTGCTTTCAAAAAGAACGCTCTTATGGTTGATCTCTCTTTTGTTTTCTTTTTCTTTTTTCTTTTCTTTTCTTTTCTTTTTTTTCTCTTTCTTTCTTTCTTGGAGGAACCTGATTTCTCTTCTGAGCTGCCTTCTTGATGAGTCGATAAAATCAAATCAGTAGTCTTTTACGTAGGAGGTTGGGAATCTTTTATTTTTCATCTTCCATGGCACTGATAGAAAGGTGTTTTGTCTTGTATGTTTGTTTTGAGAAAACCAAACCAAGAGTTGCCGTCGGATTCATAGAAAGATAAAGCAGAGAAGAAAGAAATGAAAACATATGGAATATATGCTAATTATTGTAGAAGAACAAGACAAAGCAGAACAACAGACTCTCCTCAATCTCACACCGACCACCCTAAAGCTCTCTTGTCATTTTGTGCCACCCTTCATACGTAACAATAAGACTCGAAACAGCAAGTTGGATTTGAATAGAATATTTAGAAAAAGAAAGGCAACCAAAAAAACAAATTAATGATAACTTTTTTTTTTTTTTTTAATCTTTTCTTTGCCGCACAAATAAATATGATAGTTTACCTAACCTTTATATTCAACCGTGCAATGCTTAGGCATTGGAGGGAGTAAGCAAGTAGGAATTAACCATTCATAGAATATGAGGGGTCTGTGGGGTGCTTTACGTAAGTGAGCTGTCTCTGTTGACGGAGGAGTCGGTCTCATTTGAGAGGTTTTAGGGTCGCATGGTCCAAAATGTTGGCAGGAAAAATCCGCCCGCCAACCTGGCACCATGTCACTAAAAGCCGATGGCTCTCGGCGGCCGCCACCTTTCCAGATTCCCGAGGATCACCGGCTCTCTTCCTCTCCTCGCTCTCCATCCCATCATCTCGATTATCACATGGACGGTGGCGCATGCCAGGATGTCATGTCATCAGCCAAATTAATATCCGTCATCATGTATATATCCTTACGCGGGGCCGAAGGACAAAAAGTAGCTCAGGGATTGAAAAGTGAAGGGCCCGCGATATAAATGCTAATGACCATGGTGGTATGTACCTCCTCGTCGATACCTTCTTTTGATATATATATATATATATAGCATAGAAAAGGCATGGGCTAATGGCAGCATAGTTCGCATGGGCTACATGCTACCTAGTTGATGCACTACCGTTTACCGTGTGCCAAGCATTGATATGGCAGGATCTACACATACTACTATGTCAGTGTGGTATTATGCATTCATTTGAATAGCTAAAAATAAATAATTAACAAAAGAATAATTCAGTCAATAGAAAATGCAACAAATTGAGAGGTTTAGATAGTTTTAGGGAGCTCGGGTCCATGGTCGGGATTGCATATGGACTTTTGGGTGCTATCCTACAAGGAGGGAAGCAGTATATCCATTACTCTAGAGCATGTGGCCCTAATACTTAATAGCTTGTTAGATAGGCTGTAATAGTCTTAAAGATCTAGTTTCATTTGTAAGCAATGATTTATTGCGTTGTCGTTAGATCACTAAGTCAATGGTTTATTACAATCATATTACTTTTATTAGTTGATGAGGTATAAGTACGAGTGGCAACTCGTGTGAACGGGCCATAAATGGATCGAATTAGCTTAAAAGTATAACAACGAATAGATCAATCTGAAATCAATCTGTTTATTAATTGAATTAAAAATTTAAATCTAATTCTAACCTATATATTACATCGATTATACGATACGGCTCATATAACCCGTTTAACCTATACGAGTTATGTAATCCATGCGATCCATGTAGCGTATACAACCTATGTAACCTATTTATATCAATTCAATCATAAAGCAATTATATATTCAAAATCATAACTAAAGTAATTATATATCCATTCAGCATAATTTTAATTATCCCTAATTTATTTCCATCCAACCGTTGGATCCTATATGATAATAAAATAGTAATTAATTAAAAAATGATGGGTTGAGTTTAGATTGATGGATTGGGTTACATGAGTTACCCATTCGATAATTAGGTTAATTAAGGGATAATTTTGGATTAGTAGATTAACCTAAGATCCTACTTCTTTATTAATTGTATTTAACGGGTTAATCTGATGATCTAAACCCATTTATACTCAACCCAAACTCACTAACTTCAGGTTTGAGTTATGTTCATGGGTCATATCCAAAATTATTGTTTTTAGGCATAACCCATCATCCTCCAGCTGGTCTCCAATTGGACCTTGTTAAGTCTCTAGTAAAGTATCACGTAGTCGCACACTTCACAACAACACCGTCTACAATGGCAATTAACCCCTTAATGCAAAAGCACATGGCTAATAGATTGGCAGATGACGCATAATTGATTAGAAAAGATATGCACGCCTCTAATAGATTGATGGAATTAACCGACGTATAGTTGATTAGAAAAGATATGCAACCCTCTGTAGTAGATTGATGGAACTAATCATTTCTTATAGAAAGTGTGACCCATGGTAACTAGTATAGGAGGCGAGCCCATCATAATGGAGCACACGATATACAATTCAAGTTGCTTAGTCTTAGTACTACATACGAAAATTAGCTACAGAAGGAAGGTTTTCTTAAAGCCAGGAGAGGCCTTTATCTACCATCCTTTATCTCAAAGCTCAAGTAAGGCCAAAAATGCATTTCTTCCTTTACTCACCCTCCACTCTCTCCTTTCAACTAAAACAAGGTTACAAGGCTCACCCTTAGCCATTGTTTCCACTTTCCCTCATTGAGTTGAGTGATGAAGGGCCTTTCCCAAGCAATCTCTCGCACCCATCAAGCTCTTCCTTTGTCTTTGTAAAAGCTCACCCAAGATGCTTAGTGGTAGCAGGCCTTGAAACATTTTTTTAGAAAGGCCGAACGAAAAATGATGAACTTTGTATGGGGTAAAAAGAGTTTTCGAATTTTTGGGTGGATCAGACTAAACATAATGTACTTTATTTTAGGTTTATATATATATTATGAACTTTATATGAGACAAAAAGGTTTTTAAAATTTTTGAGAGAGCTATGAACTCCCTGATCTCCATTAAGGTTTGCCCCTTATGCTTACTCTCATTTTTAGATTGCTAACTTCATCATCATCATGTTGTTCGGGGTTCTGCCAACTCACTCCAAGCGACATCATTAGTCAACAATGACTCATTATATTCCATTAAGGCAATAAATAAAATGTAAGTTTATGTCTTTAGAATCTAAATTTTCTTTACTCTTTTTTAATAAGGTAAAATTTTCTTTAGAATCTCAAACTTTCCAACAATTCTTCGCATATACCAGCTTGTATTGAATGTTCTAAAAAACTCTTAAAAAAAAAAGAAACATAAAAGTTGGCAAAATCTCTTACAATCCAAGCGATGCGTTTTATGGCTAGAAATATAATACCGGACATGGTGTAGGTATGTACAACTTGTAGCCACATGGTTTGAATTTATTCGTATATTACATTTCACTCATGCAGTGTAAATCATGGTGCACAACATAAAACATGTGAGAATGCAATAATATATAAAAGATGGCCCTTCAAGATGGTTCCTGATGACATAGCGAATGGAGTAAGGTCTTTAGATATCAGTGGACTTTTTTTTTTCATGATACAACAGATCTCATTTTGTACGACTGGCTTACGATTTGTATGCATACCTTTCATTTGAGGCATCATATTCAATTGGCTATCATTTTCTATAGTTAAATTCCATTATATCGATCTTCTCTCAGGAGGAATGACTATGTAACTATCAGGCATAGATTTGGTACTAGAGTGGCTACTAGGAGGCCTAGATTGTTGTCCGCATAAGGATGGGTATAGCATCTAATTCAGAGTCAAGCCTAAGATCCTAATTATAAATGAAATCCAAATATATATGAGTAGCATAGACACTACGCAAGAAACTAGATATTGAAATATATTTTGCAATTCAAATCTAGTGATATTTATTTTCAAGCTACAAACCATACATTATCTATTTTTATTTATTACAATTATAGCTATCAAGTAATCATTCCATCTCGGGACTAATATAAAATGAAAGAATAATAAAGCAATCATAAAATTACATTTTGAAACTTTAAACCTTAAAATAACTACAACTTAAGAAATTCAAAAATTTTAAAAATTAAATTAGTACATGTTTCTATATACTAAACGGGGATATGATAGTATATAAGAGCTTACTGAATTGCTCTTAAATTGATATAGTACTCGATATTGAAATTGTGAATTCTGAACTTATTCAAAATAAATTGCATGGTTTGGTTAAACTTCTCCTTCTAACATATCTGTTGCTTCTCTTTCAACATAATATTTAATAACTTTCTTAATTTAGCATGCAAAATATGATTGAATTTATCAATCTAAAAACCATTTTTTAGTAGTAGCTTTCGATTTTTACAATTGAGAAAGAAGTGGATGTTATACAGAATATATATATATATATATATATATCTTTTCATTCCTAATGAGGTTCCAAAATAATTTCTTTCGAGAAGTAAAATATCTCACTCTAGTTATTCCTTGAAATGAAAGATTGTTGAGGCATTAATGCCCTGTAATACCAAAATATTTGATGTTGATGGATGACCAAAGTGAGATATGATGTGGCCAACCATATTGTCATGCATTCTCTAGCCAAGAGCAAAAGTTCTGATTAAAGTAGGTTTTCATCATAATTTTCGATCTATTTGAGATTCTTCCTAATTCAAAATGTAGATCAATTTGAGCTAAAGTCTATTATCCAATTTAGAAAGGATTTCTCTATGGATGTTGCCTTGTTTGAGAATTAAGCTTATTAGAGTTATCTATTAATAAGTAGCTAATTTTTGAAAGATCTTTTCATGCATCTATAAAAGTAATCCTAAATCTCTTAAGCAAATGATTTCAAAACTTATATCTTGAGTCTAGATTCTTATTGAAAGTACTTTAAGCCTTTTTTTTAATTGGATTGAGGCTGACTTTGAGTGTTATAGGATTCCTTCTGAACACCATCTTTGGGACTCTTTATACTATCTTTTCTTTGTTTCTTTTGCAAGTGAGCATTGATTGGCTAAAAAAAGTGCTTTGCTGATATGATCTATAAGTTGATTTTCCCATGAACGTAGGAAGACTGGATTCAGATGTTAATAATATTAAAATAAAATTAGCTTCACGTAGAAGGACAAATAGTAGCTGAAAGTGGTGTCGGACGATATAAATATACATAATAGACATAGAGAGCATATCTATTTTCTATAATATGTTATTCTTTGCTTCTTTTTCTTTTTTTTTTTCTATGATCTGGTTAGTATAATTCATGCCATGTGAATCAAGAAAATCATGAGCAGTTAAACAGTCACTCATATTCGAGGAATGACAGAGTGAATCTGCTTACATGGCATGCAATTTCATCTGAAAATTTATTAACTGTTTATCCAAAAGGGAATAAAAAAAGAAGAAAAGATGCACGAAATTAACATGAAATCGCTGAGGCACGCCAGCTTGATATCGAGAGAAGGCCTATAGTATTTCTTATGGCCAAAGCTCATGGCTTACCTGGATCATCAATATGGTGTCTAAAAAATAATATTTTGTCTGGTATAAGACAAAATATTATAATCAACTTTGCTCCACGTCTTTCAACAATGACCAAAACTTTGAAAATAGATCTCCATGCTTGTGATTTTGGCTTTGGGAAAAAAATAGTTATGTTCGATTTCATCTAGAAACAAACGATATTTTGTTAGTGTTTAATTATATGATTAGTTAGCATTCAGATGATGCTAAAAACGCTTTTTACCCAGTATTTAGCACACAGCCCATGGGCCAGGGTGGTGGCACCACTGGGGTGGCTGCTGCTGCTGCTGCTGCTGCTGCCAAACTGAATTCCCAAAGTCCACCCCACGAAATCCAGGCGGCAACATTCTGGCGCGGGTTGTATTGTTAGCAAAGTGTGATGGCCTTGGTTTTCCTCCTACTCCCCCCCCCCCGGCGTTAACAGAGCTTCTCAAAGGAATTGGATCATGCATCCACCATTCCCTCGGCCAACATGCAAGAGTTGTTGATATCTTCTTGATTGATTGATGAGATTATGCCACGGTTATAGTCTGGATCAACAACAACAGCCACACCACAAGTCCTAATACACAATGGTAAGGTAAAATTTTCACTAGACTTATCTTCAAACTCATTGTTTGTGGTTAGAGTCATAAGCTGCCAGGGTTAAATATTAATGATCCTTAGTTGGGTTACCTTATATACCGGGAAATTGATGGGGGCTCAAAAGATTTGCCTTAAAATTGCCATGACTCCAGCCCATCGATTAAATATGATCCATCCAACACCAAACGGGCATCCAGAGGAGATCCACTGGCCACCTCAGAAACAAGAATAAGGACAGCAAAGATGTCACACATTCCTTGGGTGTCTCTTCTACCATAATCGCCACCACTCAAATGTGACCAGCTTCGGCGTACATGTGTCACTTTCTCGAGCGTGATGCACGGACAAATATATGCGTCTTTCGCAGCTGCCATACCTCTGAGAGAGAGAGAGAGAGAGAGAGAGAGGAGTGCAAGTAAACCACACCAACCTGAGTTGCGGATTGGGGGCGTTTTGTTGGCGTGGTGACGCCAAACTTGCGTTTTGACACCACGTGTAGCCGAAGATAAAGAGGGGGAGCCGTTATTAAAGCGGCGCCGGAGATAAAGAGGGGGAGCCGTTCTTAAAGCGGCGCCAAAGCCTCCTAATCTTGGCGCGTAGCGCAAGGGAGGTTTCCGGGCAGCGCAGCAGCAATTCACGGGCACTTCTTCCCCTCGGCTTCTCTCTCTCTCTCTCTCTCTCTCTTCCTCCTCTCCTTCTTTTATACTGTTGGCTTTGGCTTTCCCTTTGCTTGTGTTCACTAGTTTCCTCGGCTCTCAACAGATTCTTCCCCTCTCCTTCTCTGTCTCTCTGAACTCGTCAACCTTTCCTTCTTTCCCCATTTTTTATTGTAGCTTTCTTCTTGAATAGAAATTGGGAGGGAAAAGAATAGTAAGTAGTAACCCCTCCTCTCTTCTCCATTCCTCTCCTCTCGCACCTTGTAAGACTACTTTTTTTTTTTTTTTTTGTTATAGTGCTTTGTTCAGTGATGAACAAAACCATGTTTCCCTTCATGATGCTGATCTAAATGTTTTGTGTTTTCAGAGTTCTAAATCTTGGGCTTTTAGCAAGGAGAGAAAAGCTTCTTTTGATACCAGAACTACCGTTTTCCTCCTCTCCTTTGTCAGCTGAAGAATTAGATATTGCAGCAGCCCCTCGAGCTCTTTAGAAGGACTAGTTGGACCGGGAGGTTGCCTTTGCTTTTTCCAAATGGGGCTCCAAGAGAAGCACCAATTAGAAGTTGGCGACGACGGAACGATTTGGGTCATCGCGGGAATTCCACTGCCAGCTCCTCTGAGGCCGATAAAGATCAAACCACCACAAAATGAGGCCGAAGAAGAAAAGGAAGATAGGTTGGAGATGACCCCGAGGCAGAAGGAAGCAAGGATTCCAGAGAGGTTGCCCTGCCCGCCGGCCCCAAAGAAGCCAAAGCCTCCCTTGAGGTGTAATCCAAATGGAGTCCAGTTCTTTATTCCCACCCCCGACTTGGAATCGGTGTTCGTTCGCCGTGTAGAGAGAGCCAAGTAATGGAAAGGACTCTTCTTGTAATGAAGAGAATTTAATGATGTACAAAGTTGTTGTAGTGTATAAATTTCAACTTGTAGTTTGAGACTTCAACCGCATCAAGGGAATTGCATCTTTGAGTTTCCTTTCTCTTTTTCCCTCACCCAAAAACAAAAACAAAAATGAAAAAAATTCTTCTGCAGGGGTAGTGAGATTAGTGAACAAACATCATCATTTCTGAATTGAGTTGTTCTCTCACTCTCACTCTCACTCTCACTCTAATTCTCTCCCTCTAGGATGACATCATATTAAATCCTACTTCTAGGTAGCCAAAAGCTGCCATGAATGTAGAGTCTTTTTAAAATTTTGTTGCTTCATTCATGCCCCCAGCTAATTGACTTGAACGGCTCCCACTTGGGCGTAGTGCTCTCTGCCTTTTAATCGTTTCCTCTCTGGAGGGACCCCACTTAACCTCCTTCATACGGTGGTAAAGAGATGCATCCTTTATTGATCAAATCAAAGCAAATCGCATCGAGTTCTGGATCGCAACCTACCTTCTTCGTGTGTGGATGCAAAGGTTTTCAAAATAAAAAAGGTAATGTTTTTATCATCATTGAGATAAGGTTTCGTCCATCACCAATTGGTCAAGATGGATGAGACATCCGTTTCTGAAAAGCTCATTCGAGGAAGGTGATTGAGAGAGATAACTCCACCTTATCATGTCTTCCATTATATAAAAAAATGTTGGTGTTGTCACTACACAACAAAAGGACTCCACTAGTGCATACCTAATGATGCTAAGATGGATAAACATGGCTTACGTAACTAAACTCGAAACTTTGTCCTCTGGTGATCCCATTATTGACTGGCTTATTAATTAGTTGATGATGAGGCGAACGTAGCTTATTTAGCTAATGCAACATAAATACCATATACTGGTTTGACTAGCAAAAGAAAATATCACTTTGAGATGGTAAAGGATGCCTTTCAAAAGCAAACGAAAAATATTTCAAAGGACTAGATGAGCACATGGTTTACAGACAAATATTAGTGTAAATAGACTCGAACTCTTCACTGTTTTTGGTTATATCTTCATGTGGTGGTAATTCAGGAGATTCATATGGTGCACCATCTTTATATTTAACATAACAAAAACAGTGGAGTTAAGCATCGCTATTTAGGAGTAGATTAGGAGAGGTGCATTGGTATCTCTCATTCCACTATTATGTCAACAGGGAGATAACAACAAACAGCCCATTGAATGTGGGGTAATTGTGATGAGATATATAATCCACGGAAAGGGGAAGAAAGCAGTCCATAAAGACCACCGAGAAGCCGTGCATTATGCAAGGTTTGCGACAGTAACTTGTCACCATCACATTGTCTTCCTCCGCGACACAGTGAAGTCCTTGCTCAGTCTCAATCTGAGTCAATCGACCATTAAATTGGTATCCAAGAAACATGAGATGTCTCTGTAGATAACACTGTGATGGCTAGTCCCTTCCCTTCTTTCCCAAAAAGAAAAGAAAGGAAAAAAAGAAAAGAAAAGGAAGTAACACAGATCTAGCTATCTCTAGTGAAATCGACAGAACAGAACAATCGTTCATATATATATATATATATATATATATTTGATGTGGCCAATTGACATGTGCACAACTGTCTAGAGAGAACTAGATCAATAATTCCTCTCATCATTGAATCGATCGAGCCATCTTAATTGATGCACTAACTCTGCTGATGCTCCGGGTTTCCTGTTTGTAAGTTCATATATATATATATATATATATACCTAAAAGATAATGTTAGAATACTTGAAGATGGCCTGAGAAGAAGAAGAAGAAGAAGAAGAAGAAAGATGAACATAGGACGTGTAATATATGGTCACATCAGAGAGAATGACAGTGCAAATTGGTTCTCTGTACGAAGATGAAATTAGCAAGCAACCTATTGAACTCAGTCTAGGACAGTGGATCCATGGCCAATTCAATTCAATTCAATACAATACATCAGCAGACTAGTTGACCAAGTAAACTAGGAATTCGGATAGTACTACTTGGCACGGTGTGTTTCCTTGATCCCTGATTCTGACTCACTGAAGCTTTGTGTAAGGTGAGAGGATGATTCAAGTAGCTGGGGGGCGCTTTTTCATACTCTTACCCATATTTTAACTGACACTGAGACACCAGTGGAGTAGTATGTTAGAGAGAGAGAGAGAGGGGATGTACTTGATCCATTGAACAGTGAGATATAAGGGAATCCTATGTAGTAGAAAGTAGAAACTTTAAAAAGGTGACGATAAAGATAAACATATGGACCTAGACGATAAAGCAAAGAGAAGGGCACTCCGAGAGAAGATTCTTTAGGGGTAATGCCAAATTCCATCGAGCTTTGTTCCATGAACTGTCCTTCCCTTCCCCTCTTCTCCCCTCCCCGGTTGCTTGCTGCTTCCCCTGATTTGGCGGGTACCAGGAGTTTGGAATTTTGGATTCTAATGGGTTTCCCGCCAAGGCGCCGACCATCATGCTTTGCTGCTGCTTCTAACACACTTAACACCGAGCCGCCTTTTGTTGCAATGCTTGCTTGCTTGCTTACTTAACCCACACAGCATCAAGGGCCAACCAACCAAAGGCCATCATAGTAAAAGCCTTACTACTCATATCTCATCATCATCATCATCATCATTGCTGCCATCCTAACGAAGAAATATAAATTAACTTGGGCGAAGATACCTCCTGTTGATTAAATTAAGAATAATCAAATTTATTCATTCGCCTGTGACAGACATCCCTTGCATCACATTCCAGACATCAAATTCTGATGCAGATTTCAAGTTATAGACGCATCCTATCATGGCTAGTGATCCCAATGATTAGTGCTGGCTGGATATATATATATATATATATATATATATATATATATATATATATATATATGCACACTAGGCTCGGCAAAGCCAGATCTCGCTCTTGTATGGATGGAATTATTGGGAATCTGTGCTTATGTTATTGGGCTTCAGGGCTTGGCATCAAGTGACGGCCCAAGGCAAAGTGCAAGGAGGCGCGGCGCCATATTTTTTTCAAGTTCCGTCGAGACTTCCTCGCTGCATCGCGACCCATCCCGCTGGACTGTGCGAGATATTAATCCAAACGGACCCTCAATGCCGACCGATATCATCATCGCATTGGAGAAAAATTCGAAGATGATGACAAAAAAATAAAAAAAAAGGGACTCGGATTCCAAAGTATTCGATCGCTTCGCCCCGCTCACCAGAGGCTTTACTAACTTTGATAGATAAAATAATTAATAATAATAATAATCCTTCAACGTCTGGACGTTGGCGACGGCGGCGAAATACGAAATTGGAGATGGGGGCTTTTAGTTTCGCCATCAAAATGGGCCGGGCCTTATTCTTCTTCCCACTAAGATCTAAGTGGTGCAATATTTAGATAAGACTGCTGCCGGCATGCTAAGCCAATCACCCATCTTCAAGCGGTGATTGGTAGCGAGTGAACCATAATTTATTTTATTTTTATTTTATTTATTTTCCCTTTCACGAAGAAAATAAATAAATATATATATATAAATATATTATAATATCTCCTTTGTATATATTGGAGTATGGTGCCAGAGAATCCAACTGGCATATCAGATTGGACACCGCATGGCACCATCACATTACAAGAGTTTTTTTATATATTAATCTCTAAAATCATCGTAATTTATATATCAATCTTTTCATATTTAGTTTTATAAAATGGCGCTTCAAAGTTATTTGATAAATTGGATATAAGTTTTTGGGCTGTAATTAAATGCAGCTTTTTTTTTTTTTTTTTTTGAATGGATTTTTTTTATTCTAGTGGAATAATTAATTGCTGCTGTAACATATACTACTAGAATGAATACCTTTAACTAATGAATCATGAAGGTCAGAAGTATGTGGGCAACTTTACCATCAGATTAGATCCCCCTTTTTATTATTATTATTATTATTATTTTATATTTATTTATTTTTGAAATCTTCTTGGTTTGTGGTTTAATCTCTCAGCTTTTTTGTATTTCCAAGTTAATCCGTTAATAAAATGATGTCTGTTGGTCTTCTGACTGACTGGGATATTCCCAGTAACCTTTGGCACAGCCTTTTTTATATCCTTATAGCATGCAGCAAACATGGCATCTTACTAGAACGCTTACCAGTGGTGTTTTTAGGGAAAAATAAAAAATAAAAAACACAAGACAAAAGAAAGAAGAAAAGCTAGCAGAACTGCCAAAAGATAGGAGTTAGTATGAGTTGAATTAGGTTAATTGCAGGATAAAATCAAAAATTAACCTAATGAAGATTGATTTTGGATTTTGGATTCAAAACCAATCTAATTAGATTGGATCGATCTAAACTTATTTTTTTTCTATATTAACTCTAATTTTTTTTACTTTTTTATCATTTGTAATATATTAAAAATGCTAAAAATCATCATAAAAATAATTAAAAAGCTTACAATATTAATAAATATTATTATTATTATTATTATTATTATTATTTGAATGATACTTGTTTGAAATCTAATGCCTTTTTTTCTTAATTATGTTAACTAAAAAAATATAATATTTTATTAATTAATTTAATATTAAATATTTTTAATAGAAATGATAGATGGCTTATGAGGCATATTTAATATTCTTAACTCGATTCAAAATCCGAACCATCCAACCTGATCCATTAAAGCGATGTGGAAGGTGCATGATGGTGCAAAAATTTTTAAGAAAATAGGGCCTTGTCATTTTTAGAAACATATAAGGTTCTAAGCTATTAGTTAGCATAAAATATTCATAAGTTATCCTCTCTTCTCATATTATGCAAGAACTCCAACAAAATAGCCTTTTTATTTACCCGTTGCATCCTGTGACAGTGCGTGCATGTTTGCGGCAAGGCACCCAAAATATTAGTCACTATTTTAAAATCTAGAATAACCAAAAAAAAAAAAAGAGAATATTTTTTTAAAAAAAATCAGAAACAACTTTCAAAAAAATAAGAAACAATAAGAAAAAAAAATCGAAAATTGTAAATAAATTTTCTATATCAAAAAAAAGGAAAGAAATTGTTTAAAAGTTTTAAACAATTTCCAAAAAATTGAAAATATTAATTTTCCTCTATATATAAAAAAAGAAAAGATCTTTTTTAAGTCGGGAATAATTTCTATAAAAAGAAAATATTAATAAAAAATTTAGGCTTCCTTTTATACACCAATAATTTTACAATTTATTAGGCCTCTCACATTTTTTTCAAAGGAAGATGAAGGGCTAGAATAATTAAAAGAGATTTTATGGGATTTAGGGCTCGTCAAGAACACCTTCGAAGGAACATGTGCATGAGAGAGACATCATGGGTTCATTCTGCGAGAGATCAATGCACACAAAAGAGAGTCATCGTGAGTTCATGATGTAGGAGATCAACTCCCGATTTCTCTATCTTTTGTTGGTTTATATGGGGTTCACGCCGTAAGTTTTTGTACTGATATATTTTTTTATTCATTTTTTAAAAATATTGTCACAATATACTCATATTTTGTAATTTACTGAATTCTTATTGATATACACATGATGCTTTCAAGTGTTTCTAATACTTTGCCACACTTGATTGGACGCTCATCATCTAGCAATAATCCTCAACTTAATAAGTAAAAAAATATTTATTATTTTTAACAATATTGTATTTAAATATCATTATTATATTAATTTTTTGAATAATTTTATCATTAATTACCAATCTTTTTTGTTTTATAGGTCACTGTACGATGCGAGCCTTTCTTAATCGATCCCATTGTTTTATTGCTATTTGAAAAATGAGACTACTTATTTATATCCTTTATTTATAATTTGATCGAGTACTTGGACATTGATCGAAATGTTAAATATGCATATGAACTTTCATATCAACTTTACTATGTTATTTTTATTTAAAACCTATGCGTCTTATGATATGCAAATTAGAATAGAATTTTATTAAATTTTAAGTTATTATATAGATTATAATTGTTAAATAATTTTGATTGTCTTCTATTTATTTATGAATGAAATAAAATTTATATAAGAGCATACTATGGTAGATATATATATATATATATGTATCATTACTTAGTTATGAATGTTACATATTTTATATATTTGACACTATGTATAAGAAAGATCAAATTATAGGTAATATATAAAATAATAGAGAAATTTTTGTTAATAAATCTAAGCATCATTATTTAAAAACAATGCTTGTGATATTCGACCATCAACGTAGTGTATAAATTTTATTTAGTCATACTTTATTAAAAATTTATAGCAATGATTAAAAATATTTCTACAAGTTGTACCTATAGTTGTGACTATAAATATAATAGAAATAGTGGCAAACCAAACTTATAATTCATAATTCATTTATAATGATGGTTAAATCTATTGCCACAAATCAAATCTATAGTTAGGAGTGGATAACTTATCGTAATAGACTAATAGAATAACTTATGCCAATAGCTACCAAAATTGTGGCTACGCCACTTGTTATTGTGGATTATTAACCATTGGTATGGATTTTGTTAACCATTTGTTGTATTTGTTGCCATGATTTTGGCCGTGGCGATAGATCCTTCTTGTTGCAGCAGCGATGGAAAGTTGATGATGATATCCCATTGCTGCGTATTTTCTTTAGCTGGTTCATGAGCTCCATTCCCAAAGGTCAGCACAGGTCCATTTGAAATGTCCAATTGGGCTTTGTTTCAAGTCAAAATCGTGAGATCTACGTCATGAAAATTGTCGCGTCCTCTTCTAACTTTTTACCTAAAAAGCAAGATCTCAAAATATTCTAACATCTTGCCCTCCCTCGAGGCACAACCTAGAGTGCCTTTTGGCGTTCAACACGTAGTTGGCGTGCATGGAGGGACACCAAGAGCGACTTGGACTGCATACAACTCAAGAATAGGAATTGTGGGGACAAAACCTTTTTCTCTCTAGTGGAAGCTAAAATGATAGGGGATTGTGCCATGAAATGGACCACGGCAGCAGCGGATGGAGAAAAGTTTTTTTTTTTTTTTCCTTCACCTGGGGACAAGTGGGCTCATTTCCAGCCAGGCAGAGAGAGACCTTATTTGTTTCCCATGGATGAGAGGGAAGAAATAAGGCTCCATGTCTCTTATCTAATCACTCTTGGATTATGATCTCTTGGAATGGAAGTTTTCTTGTGGGGCTCATGGGGACTATCAGAAGTGGAACACTTTGTGCAAGGGAAAAGGACCTTCGTTTGCCCACTCATTCATCCATGCAGAATTCTATGATGATGATGATGATGATGATGATAATAATAATTATTATTATTACTACGCTCATGGATTAATCAACGATATGGATATGACTTTCAAGAATAAAACGAGATGTCTCCATTATTCGTACAAAAAAAAAAAAAAAAACAAAACAAAACGTCAGCATAGATGTAACTTAATGCCATGCTGTCATAATTGTTGACAAAGGATTTTATCATACCTTGTTCTTCTAGAAACATTGCAAAATCGAAGATGGTGTCGTAACTGTTGACAATGAATTTTATCATACCTTGTTCTTCCAGAAACATTACAAAATCGAAGAAAGATTTGAAAGATCTGACAAGTCATCGCAGTTTGTCAAGATTTCGGCTATTCATATGGTTCGAGAAATGAACGGGTGAAAGCTACGATGATGGATGAGAGTTGGTGGATTGGTGTTGATGAAAATTAGACAAGCATAGGTAAATTTTCTGAACATAAGATAATATTTTGCACATCAACAACTAAAAGAACTACATCAGTCAAATAATATTACGTTGAAAATTACAAGCAATGGTGTGTTCATTTTTCACGTGTCTCGTTTTTAATAACACGGTTGCCTTAAAAGGGGAAAGGAGAGCTTTACTTCAAGGATGAGAGAAAAGGAGAGTGCAATAGAAATGGTTACGGCTTTATGGAAATGAGAATCGTAGAGCCGTGGGTTACTCAAAAATTTTAAAAAAAGGAAACAAGAATGGTTTGGATCAAAAAGGAGCACTAGTTTTATGCAATGGACAAACGTGTGAAGACAAGCTTTGCTACCGTCGAAGTGCCTACCAACCTGATGTGTAACCACTCCATAAGTCCGGTCTTAATTCTTTATATAACATAGGTGACTGGGATATTTCATGACAAGTAAATCTCATTCCAACTTATATTAAATGTTTAATTAATAAATAATCAACTCGCTTTTTTTTTTTTTTTTTTTTTGTTCTCTGTTCATGCTTCCCTCATCGCAACTTGTGTGTGTAATACCTTAAGAATACTACAAGAATGGCTATAAAAATTCGTTTTGCACAAACGTTTCATTCATTAATATAATACTAGTGTAATACCTCAAAATAATCTCATATCGAATAGAAAAGAAAAAATTTAAGTGCTTATGACTCAAATTTATTTGCTACAAATTAAATTCTACTCATATTTTTGAAAGCTCGGATAAATTCAGACCAGCAACATCAATGCTCCGGCTCAAGAAGATTTGAGCTAATTTGTGACGTGCAATATCTTACATCGGATGGGTTTCAGTATACTAACGAGCTAATTGGGTCAGCAACTATCTTGATTGGGAATTTAGACCAGCTCGAACAACCTATGCCAAGCTGAGAATCAATTATTTAGCCATTCTCAGAGGTTTAAATACATGCGTGCAGCCAAGCTAATCCTCTGCATGATTCAGAAATTGAATACGATATTTGTTAATTGACTTATTTTCCATAGGCTATCCTAAGTAGCTGGACCAACAGCTGCCCCAAAAATATGTTGATAAGCTATTAGCATCAATTTGATTGTTGTTATTTAACCAAAGCATATAAGTTGAAAAGATTATTAAACCTTTAAAATGTATGTTCTGCATGGAGATTCTTCATTTTGACAGCTCAAGAGAAAGAGAACGGCGGAAGATGAAGCCTGAAGAGAGAGAGAGAGAGAGAGCAAAGAGACCCACCACTCGCTTTATCCAACAGGGCGGCCCAACATTTTTGTCTCCGAACGTGGATCTCGTCACATCGCATTCACAGCTGCCCACCTTCCAATCATTGGACTCCAAATGTGCAGCGATTTCAATGTCAATCCAATCCTGGACGTTCCATCTCGATCAGATGGATATCATGATCGATGCACGACAGATCTGCTGTAGAGATAAGATCATATTCGATCATCATATTCCTTGCAGAATTATTGTTCAATCTTGCCAAATTATAAGATGTTTCTTTTCTTTTCTTTTTTTTAAAAAAAAAATTCTTTTTATTAGCCGCCAGGATGAGTGGCCTCTAAGCATTCCACGAGCTTTTATAGACGCCCGTGGAGTTTACTCGTCACCATTACACTCTATTTAGGCCCCGATTCTACGTGAATAGGTTTTCTATCACAAAATTTACAGCTGTGATTTAAAAAAAAAAAAAGAAGAAGAAGAAAAAGAAAAAGAAAATTACACATGAATTGTGGATGAAAGGTAATCAATCCTTCGTCCATCGATAGACGACTGTTAACATACACGACACCATGTAGTAGTAGTCCAAAGTTTGTAGTTTCATCCCTAAAGCACTAGAAAAAACCAATTGTTAGAGCGCATGTCAGTGTAATTGCATGGATTTATTAGCCTTGATGAAAGAGATCGGCAATGACCGATGACTCTATGGAGCCTTGGTGCTCATTTCCTATGCTTCATTAAAAGGGCATTCTTACATTTAAAGAGAGTTGAAAAGTATGCAGACGCATGGATCCACTGATGTTGATGTTGGAGGCATGGCACTCATGAATGAATGGTGGTCAAGGGGATATTGGTTGCAAGTACCATCATCAAGCGTCTGCATTCGCCGGTAATAGTTTAATTTTATGTGTGAGTGGTGATATGATATGTTAAATAAATTCACTTGATTTCTATATAAGAGTCTCTCTAGAAAGAAAGAAAGAAAGAAAGAACGAAAGAATTATCAGTATTCATTGCCAATAGAGAGATTGGAAAAAAAAAAAAAAAAAAAATGGTGATGATAAATATTGGCTCTATTAATGGTTGTGGAGTTGTTTAATTAGTTTTGGCTGAAACAATAGCATTGGTAAATAGGATTGATTTTTATTAGAATTTATGATTATTTGATATACTTGCTAACTAGTCATACTTTGGGAATGTGGTTCCTCTCCTATTAGAGGACTTGACACCTAACTTCACCCTTATGCTCACCAATAGGTAGAGTAGTTGATTTTATTAACATTGTTAGGTAGCTTATCTATTTAAACTTTGAAAATTAACATGGATCTTTATGTCGATTTTGATATTGAAGCCGTTGATGAAATCATCCACAATCATAACCAGATATTATTGGTATAAACATTCTTAAAGATAGTGACTATGTAAACACTTTAGTTAGGCTTACATATTTTGCTTGTTCTTCAATTTTTATCGACAGTAATTTTGCTTCGTATAATTAATCATGGAATGGACACTATGGAGTTTTTATTCAATCATTCATGCAACTACCACCTTTACGATCTACATGAATTGAAGCAGACAATAAAAGACAATTAAGATATAACATGACTTAAACAAAGTGCATTGCTTGAAGTAATCAGAATGGCAGGTGGAAACTTTGTTCGCATGTGTTTTACATTGATGAATGTGCAGCTGAAGGAACTAGGACAAATCCTTGTCCTAATTATCAAGGAGACAAGAATCAGAGGTCATATTACTGGAAGTCACTCCTTACCAACCCAAAAAGCACTGTTATCTTTCGCCCACCTCTCCTAACGCTTAAATAAGCTTTGCTGCAAAAGCCGCTCTCCTAAATTATTCTTCTCAGCACTTTTCCAATTGTTTAAGAAACCCTCCAACACCCCCCCACCTATTTCAACCCAAGAACTTCGAGTTCAGCTTATAGCTTCACCTGCTGCACGCAACAACCTCTTCTCCCTCCCTCCCTCCCTCTCTTCCATCCAAGAGCGTCAAGCGTCAGGCCATATTAATAATCCATGAGAATTTCTTCTATGTTTGCCACTATTCCTTCCTAAAACTCGGATTGCCGACTCCGCCAATTGCCTCAGTCTCTCCAAATCCGAAATCGCTAAAAACCAACACAATTCTTGGCCTTGCAATCAGACAATGGGACGGCAACCGTGCTGTACCAAGCAGAAGCTAAGGAAAGGCCTGTGGTCGCCTGAAGAAGATGAGAAGCTCTACAACCGCATCACTAGATTCGGTATTGGCTGTTGGAGCTCTGTGCCCAAGCAAGCAGGCATGTCTTAATGTCGTATTATTGTCATTGAATTATCCCTGCTTCCTCTTCTAAGCTAAATGCGATCTCTTTCGCTTCTCTCAGGATTGGAAAGATGCGGCAAGAGTTGCAGACTGAGATGGATAAATTACCTGAGGCCAGACCTTAAGAGAGGAAACATCTCGCAGGAGGAGGAGGATTTGATCATAAGCCTGCATGAAGTCTTAGGCAACAGGTACTCTATCAATCCGAAGACTTCCACTCACTCAGAGCTACATTTCTCTGTTCGACATCACAAACGAGTCTCCAATCTGTTTCTGGTTTCGTCTTGCAGGTGGTCCCAAATTGCAGCACAACTGCCAGGGAGAACTGACAATGAGATAAAGAACTACTGGAATTCGAGCCTGAAGAAGAAGCTGAAGCAGAGGGGAATTGACCCGGCCACCCACAAGCCATTATTAGTTGAGACAGGAGGAGCACAAAAGCAAGAAGATAGGCCGAAACCCGACGTGAAGCCCATCTTCAATCCCTTCCCCTCGTTCGAATACCAAGCAGCTATAGATCCGATGGAGACTAACGCAAACTTCTACCACCAATTCCCACAAACTTGCCGACCTCTAGAGCAGAATGAATTCGTGATGAATTTTGATGGCAGTTTTGTCTCAAGACCCAACTCAGGGTATTGCGATTATGGTAACGTGTTGGATATTTCGGCGGACGGTTGTGGCATCCAAGAAGGTTTGAACAATGGCAGCATCTGGAACTACAACATAGCAGCTCAGATGAGCAGTGTGCTAGGAAATGAAGTCTTGAATTGGTCTTCTTGTGAGATGAAGTTGGAATCACCAATTCGGACAGAGATCATCAAAACACAAGTGGAGAGGCTGAATCCATGTCAAGGACTCCAGAACGTGGAGAGTTCAGAGGAATTCAGTAGCTATCTAACGACATCGCTGTCCCAAGATATATCTGATGCGTGCTTTGATGTTTCTCGAGAGGAGCTGGCTTGTGAATTCAAGGGGGATTTTCTTAGTTCTTAACAACCCCTTCCCTTCCCTCTGTTTGTCATCGATGATGTTGATGGAAGAACCTATGGAGAATAACAGGCGGGCGGGCCTTATAAAATTTCTCCTTTTTTTTTTTTTTTCCTTCACTTGGTTCCGCACGTGAGAAAAAAGAACGAATAATGTATTTAGAAAGGGTGCGTGATTTCGAAAGCTCTGTTATTTTGTAAGTAGTGGGTTTGCTGAAATTGCATCATCTTTTCCTTCAGTGTGTCAAATGTTTTTGTTGAAGTAGAAGGTTATGCGGATTGATATATTAACCTCATTGTGGTGAAATATTTAACGTCATAATGTTGTTGTTGTTGCTGTCCTTTTTTCAAAAAAAAAAAATGGTCACAATATCTTTTTTTTTTAGGAATATATATATATATATATATATATATATAGAGAGAGAGAGAGAGAGAGAGAGAGAGAGAGTTATTATTTTGATGCTTACGATGAGTTATTATTTTATAATATTTTTAAATATATTTTTTTTTACATGTGTATTATGATCACAATATCAACATAATTATTCTAGCATTGCTGCCAAGCTACTATTGAATCATACTTTTAACTAACGAAGCCACTTTTTTATTACTTAAAATATTATTTTTTTGGTAAGAGCTTAAAATATTGATGAATGCAACATAGGTAAAGACAGCCCCTGTAAGCAAATATAACGTTTATGTGCTCCGAAGATGGCAGCAGCCACAAACGCACGCACACACACATGAGAACAAGAGAGAGAGAGAGAGAGAGAGAGAGAGAGGAAGTCAAGGTTTTATACATTATTTATCTTTTTATACTCATGGCGTTGAGCACGTTTGTTGAATGAGGAACAGGAAGAAGACGATTGAGTAACCTTTTTATTTTTATTTTTATTTTTATTTTTATTTTTATTATGTTGCGTAAGAGGATAGAGGCAAGCTGTTAGTGATTGCTTCTAAAGGCACACCTAATGTCCTGCTATATATATATATATATATATATAAAGCTAGAAAGGTTATGCCACCGACGACGGTACTTGAAGTTGGGTGGATTAGAGAGAACCTCTTTCTTTAATAGAGCACCCTTTTTACATAAAGGAAAAGTGGCGGAGTGCCAATCAGCAGACCCAAATCCCATCATCATAAAATACATTATTTTAGTCTTATACTTCTCTAAATATGATGGAGAGTAAAGCAATGCAGAGCAAATTTTTTCTAAAGGTCGTTTATATAATTAATAGTTTTCCCTCCCACAGGTGCGCGCATCACATGCTCCCCATTGTAGTGTGTAGTATTTGTTTATTTATTTCTTTATTTTTGACTTTGAACAGAAGAGAGTAGCTCCTCAATTTATTAGGCTATGTAATAAAATATTTACCCCCAAAAAAAAAAAAAAAAACATACAAAACTTCCGATAAGATATGACTGGAGTTGAACAGTGATTTCAAGGGTCCTAAACATTCTGGCTTTTTCAATAGAAATACAACCTCAAAATTCAAAAGAATAAATTTTTTTAAAATAATAAAAAAATTGGTAAGCTTTGAAGGGAAGATCCTGACGTTTTTTCTTTTTTTTCATAATACATATCAAAAGGTTACAAAAAGAAATTGATCCCATGCCTTCCCCCAAGAGCTAAGAATAGAAGTTTAAAGATGGTGCAAATTTCAGGATGCCAAATGGATATGCAACCCATCGCAAAGAGTAGAGCTCATAAACTCTTTGTAAAGGGCATGCTAAGAATAGATGAGTAAAAGACCTTAAAGGCTCTCTATATAGAGGGCAACTTGAATTAATGGTCAATATTTCTTAAAAAGCACTTTCCTGTATGAAGATGATTTCGATGAGTGTACCAAGTACCTTGATTTTTCCTAGTATAGCGGCTTTTCAGATTGATTTATAATATAACTAGAGGATGCCTTCCTAATTGAAGAATTTGTAAAATAAATTAACTGAGTATGAGCTTTTACTGAAGAGTTTTCATATGAGAGCATCCTCGTTCTCATCCTCAAAAAGCCTCATAGAAAAGAGAAGACGTTCAAGTTTTATTAGCTAATTATGCTTGAAATAAGAGAGCAGTCTATAAAGCTTTATTTGCTAACATCCTATCCTTCCATTCCATTGATCAGCAATTGAGATATTTGAGTTGGGTGTGCACTATAGACCTTCGAGAATAGAACATTAAGAAGAGATTTATATAACCAAGAATCTTTCTAGAACTTATTTCCTTTATTATTCCTAAGCTTGAAGGAGATATAGTTTCAAAAACTACTTAGATCCTATACAATACCCTTGCATACTAGAGAAAATACCACTGAAACCTTTCTGATTCTAATGTCAAACCTTCTTCTTGAGTAGTGTTCATAGTTCATCAACTTTTTCCACAAGCTTAAGCATTTAGAAGAGATAAATTTCTATACTTATTTGGCTAGAAATGCTTTGTTGAAAATATAAATATCTTTAATTCCCAATCCTTCATCTTTTTTAGATTTATAAATAGAGTCCCAATTCATTAGATAGTTGACACTTTTTTTTTTCCTTTCTTAAGCTTATCAATTCTTTAGCGCATCCATTTCAGTAATTTAAACACTAATATATAATAAGAAGGTATTGCTGATAAGACAAAATTCACAAGAGCTAGCTTGCCACCCATAAATAAGAAGTTTTCTCATTGGAAAAGCAAATATATCTAATCTTATATTAAGTATGTTTCTTTTAATTTTCCATCCGCTACCCATGCAAATAGATGAGTTAAAGGTGAAAGGTTCATATCTACTTGACACTTGGCCCACAATTAATTAGAAAATTACTAAATTAATTATATTTAATATTTATTTATATGAAAGTTGTATGGTATGAGTTGATTTGAGAGGCCCACGTATGGTGATATATGATGAACGATCGGAAGGTGATATATTGTAGTCAAAATAGATCGCTACACATGTCGTTTCAAAGAGAAAAGTTTCGATTAGAAAAGACTTTTATCAAAGGTAGCATTTAACTAGAAAAATCCTGCCAATAGTGCTGATCAATTTGAAAATGACTTCACCATCCTCTTTATGAGGATGAAGATTCTATAGTCTTATTAGAAAAAATCTTCATTAAAGGCATCGCTCTATCTCAAAGATGGCTCATTTGTGTTGTCCAACAATGAGTGAACCAATTATGTAGAAATTCTTTCAAAATACCTATAAAAGTAGCTCTAAGTTTTATAATCATAAAGTGACAACTTAAGAAGCTTTAGATCTTCTAGTTTCTGGGCTAGCTTGAGCATCAAAGAATTCTTTTGAAGAAAATTTTTGAACTTTTTTTAATCTCTCTCTTTCTCTCGTAGGTGGTTGTGCTTTGTTCAAACTATGACCTATCTAATAGGTTAGCATTCGAGAGCTAGATTTAGATGTCAACAAAAATAATTCTGCAAATGCAAACCATGCATTGTGATATTATTTAATTACCTTCGTGCTGAGTTAGAAAGTATATAGTCCAGCGAGATATTATTAAGGAAACCATCTTTTTGCTTAAGGGGAAAAGCAGAGAAGGGGAGAGTTCCTGACTTATATATCATGAATTTATCAATTATCAATTCAAACAATGGACATGCACTTCATCTACTAATCCATATTATGATGGCTAGCAATTATGTCATCCACGGTGGCCTGGCCTTCACAAAATTTAGAAGCCAAAGAGCTGACAGGTTCAAAACAGTGATTTTAGCCAAGTTGGATAAAGGATAGGTAATGCAATTCAGCTTGATCGCCATTAGAATCTCATCTCAGCAAAATGATGGTATAGGCAATCAAAATAACTCCTCCCACTTTCATTCCAGCAATAGAATATGTATCATACGGCTTTAGGACTTGCACCATAATTTTTGCCAAGTTTTGAGCCTAACGCAGCACTGGATGCCACGTCCACTCTCAACCCACATAACATAACATAACAAAAGGTTGCAACACGAAGCAATGCAAATGTGAGTTTCTTTAAGGACAGACTGTGAGACAGACATTGCCTATGTATCGTCATTGCTTGGGAATTGCAGTGTAAGAGTTAGAAAGGCTCAAAACTTGAGAAAAATTTCAGGTACAAATCCTGGGCCTTGTGAGAATAGCCCCAGTTTAATTTATTTCATTGCAGCGGGCATTGGTTAAGCCTGCAGACTATATCTCTGGTTTGTTAGCTTCCAATCTTGGGTTTTATGTCACATATCTTGGGCTGGGAACCACACGCTGCAGACATGTGAGACTCTGATTAGCATCAGACGTTTCCTTAATCATTAGTTAGGTGCATTATTAAGTGTCGGCACCAAAATATTAAAGGGGGCATAACTATCTCTCTTTGGCCCATCAGAAGCAATCACTCCCCATGAATATATATATATATATATATGCTTTCCCATGTGATCCATAGGGGTCTTATTATCTTCCAAAGTGCCAAATTTGAAAGCCTGTAGTCTTCACGGGGAACAATCCATTCTTCTAAAGCAAAATATTCTGTAGTCATCCATCCATCCATCCCCCCCAATTTGATTTCTTTTTAGTGTCATTTTAGAATAATACGTCCGAGCAATGTCGAGTCAATCGACCAAATGTCGGCAGATGGCCCAGCTGGAAGCCCATTATTTAGCAATCACTTACTTTCGGCTGCTGGAGATCATAATTAAGGGAGTAATAAATACTTTCGAACTGAAGCGGTGAGCATGAAATCAAGCACATCTCAGCCATGCGACAATGTAAAGAGTTTTGAGAGAGAGAGAGAGAGAGAGAGGACAATAAAGATATAATCACTGAGAACTAACGCTGGTGGCTCTACCACGCTTGCTGGGATTTTTTAGGGATGAGAGGAGATTATAAGATTAAGATTATAAAACCTACTCACGTAGTCACGGGACCTCTCAAGCTGGAAAACAATCGGCGCGTATCGCACCCCATAGAAAGTCGCGCACGTTTCCGCGTATTTTGTCGATTAGTATTACGACTTGTTCTCTGGTGCTTCTTCCCTCGCTTGCATCGTCTTCTCCAACTTTTTGAACAAAAGATTCCCTGAAGCATTGTTCTTCCAAACTAGGTCCCAGCTCAAAATAAATAAATAAATAAATAAATAAAGAATAACACAGCACTAACCATGGTTAAGATGAATTTTATAGCATCTGTTGCACCTCCATACTTATTGTACACCTGTGTTGGGCACGTACAATACGCGTGTGAGAAAGGTCATAATATTTCACAAAAAAAAAAAAAAAAAAAAATCGTTTGCGGGCTGAAACGTGTTTTTCATGGTTTGGCAATGGGCTTGAGACTCCAATATGACACAAAATATTTAGATTATCACCAGAGAATCACACAACTCGGCCTCTTCCACACGGGCTAGATTGATGCTTAGCCTTCGTTCGTTCCCCAGAAACTTTGTGCTATCCCATATAATAATTGGGCTGGGTCGAGCCCATGAACTGGCGCAGGCCAATACGCCCTAACATGAACACTCTTCCAAGTGTCCAAACCTTTTTTTTTCCCATGGTGCCAAAATCCAACGTTCCAGCCGAGGCGATCGACAAAGGAAGCGGCTTTCTGAATATATGGGGAATTGCATCCAGCAAAATAACTAATCGAGTACCTTAAGAAGTGATATATATATATATATATATATTGATGACAAGTGAGGAAAGCTAACATTTTTTCAGGCAGAGCCCCATGAGAAAAGCTAGCCAAAATGTTGATGAAGCTTTTTGATTTCTTTTTTTCACATATTTCACATGAAGGCTATGATTAGTTGATCCTAACTCTTCCTCACCCTGATTGACACTTTCCTCCTTCAAAATGATTCACAGCAACTTAACGAAGATTAGTAGGTAATCTACTCATTTAAAGACAACCGGCTAGAGTTTCTAAAATAGCTCTAAAAAGAAGCATTTGATAAACAAGTAATCCATTGACTCTTGTTTGGCTCCACATAACAAGCATCTAACACTAATAGACCACCCTTTTTTGCTAAAACATTGATATAAAGCTTGTTAAAGAAGATGAGCCATAAAAAAAAATTTTATTTTTTTATGAACGAAAGCCTTCTATACATAAAAAAAAATGGATACATTAGCCTTTTATCGTTAATGAACCTATAAAATGACTTCCATATTAGTATATTCAACCAACGACAGAGAGAGAAAAAAAAAAAAAAAAAAAAGAGGCTTTGAAGTTACTAAAGTTGTGCCAATTTCTCAGAAAAGAGCAGACCATAAAGACGGACCCCTATCATTACTCTCTAATACTTCATGTAGAAGAGATAGGAAATTGCTTCTTATGGTTTGACATTTTTGCATATGAGGCCAATGTCTTTTTATTCTTTCTGTCGAGTTAAATATAAATCTACTGTTCTTGATGCATTAACGGAGTGAGCTTTAAGCTTGCGCTTGAAAAGACCAGTAAAAGTTATTTCGCACAAGAATCCCATTTATGAATTAAATTATAAGTCTGGAATCTACTTTATAGGTTAGCATTTCATCATCAAGATGTCTTAGCATGATGATCAAACGAAGAACGTATGAATTTATTAATACGGAATCAAATCACAAGACAGAAAAGTCCCAGTACACCGGGCTTAGGACAGCATCTCATCATCTCTCACTTTGAATACACTCAAAAAAAAAAAAAAAAGAAAAAAAAAAAAAGGCTACAATACAGTAGGAACAGCTTCGCATTGCTCATATGGTCTGTTGCTCGATTAGGAGTTAACCTTCCTGCAGTTCTTCCTGATCTCCCCCTTGGAACCAGTGAGTGGGGTGATGTTTCCCATCTTAAGCATGGACTTGGCGAAGTGCTTGAGGAAAAGCTCGTTGTCCTCAGCATACTTCTCCACCAGCGCCATTGTTGCCGCACTCTTGGTGAACAACACCTGGTCTGAATTCAGTAGACCCTTTGAAGCTATGATATTCTTGAAGTAATAGTTGTCAAACTTGGTGGGGCTCACGAAGTCTAGAGGGAAGAGGTTGTTGTCACCCCCAGATCGCGGACAGCGCGACCGCAACAGCGAAGCGTAGGCTACCTCAAGGGTGCTGTCGGCGAGCCCGTTGCCTGTCTGGTTGTAGAGCCTCTGTCTGAAGCTGGTGCACCGTGAGAGCCCAATGGTGTGGCTACCTGAATCAATTCAGTATACACCAAACGTACAATACAATGCTCGTCTCAATCACTGCTAGTATTAAACTGAATCGAAATTTAAACAAAAGACTAGGAAAACCAATTCAGGAGATTTCAAATTTTTGAGGAGCAGAGGAGTTTGGGCTCGCCTGAGAGCGCAACGAGATCGACGAGGTCGAGGCCTTTGAGCTTGAACTTGGTGATGATGGTGGGCAGAGTGTTGTTAGGAGCTGGAATGTTGTTGTTGGAGCCGCTCAAGCTTGCACCCAAGGAATCCCTCCTCCCAAGTGGGACTTCCCAGCTAGGGCCACCAGCCTGTTTGTTCACAACCAAATCCAGCACAGAAACATTAGACAGAGCAGCAATCACTGGCCTCTCAACCAAGGGTAATTCTTTCAGTCTGACTACAATTTTCAGTTTTAACCCACAAGTATGCTTAGAAAAATTTGGCAAGGCGATGGTAAATAAAGGCACATCTTAGTGCAGGGGCTAACCAGAACGGTGGAGTCCCTTGCAGCAAGAGTCAGGATATCAGCACAAGACACGGTTTGTGGGCACTCCTTCTCCAATGCAGCCTTGATCTTGTCGATGACCTCGAACCCTCTCGCCGAGTTCCGGTTCGGGTTGGACCGCTTCTCGCTGACGATGCTTCCGCTGCTGTCCAACAAGACGGACGCATCACATCCCTGCAAAATAAAACACCTTCCATCCGTTAAAAGTTGAAACCGTAATAAAAGCGAGTATGATATATATTATGATTCCACTTTTAACTTCTAGTAGGAGATGAACGACGACTGCAACTTGTCACTCGATACCTTTGATTTTGGTTTGATTGCTTGTCTGGTCAAAACAAATGGCGCGCCAAAAATAACCTTATAATAGGTAGGTAGGTAGGTAGAAAAAAATGGAAGGGTAATTTGGTCATTTCACGCAAAAAATATAATATATAAATATAATATAAAATAATCTAGAACACCTATGGTGGAGCGAGTAAAATGGTGGGTTAATCATCTGGTAAGAAACATGACATGACAAAGGGTCATATTTAAAGGGCTATCGTCCTATCAAAAACTACATGACCAACATACCCTTGTAAATAAAGTATATCAACCTTCCTATTAAAAATGTTACAATGACCAAAAGCAAAAGAAGAAGACAAAAGTTGTCAAGGGGATGACAAAACGTGCATCAACATAGAATCAAGTATTGGAAATAAATAAGTAGATGAGGCAAAATTAATGGCTAGCTCTTTTACAGAGGAAGCTAGTTCAATTATTTTGAAAGAAAAAAAAAAAAAAAAAAAAAGTTGGGAGAGGGAACCTTAACAAAGCAATCATGGAAATGGAGTCTCAGCAGAGAAGCAGCCATTCTGGCCTCCTTAGCCACAGCTTCGGCAACAATGGACTTAACGATCTCCTTAGCCTTCGGGCATGAGTGGTCATAGAACTGCGGGTAGAGGTACCCACTACCACTACCAGCAAAGCAGAGAGGAACGAGAGCAAGAACAGAGAGAATTACAGCAAAGTTTTTGGACACGGCCATCTTCTCTCTCTTTTTCCTCTCTACTGTAAAGAAGCTAGTCTTTTTCCTTAAGAAGGAAAGCAAGCTAGAGAAAGAGAGAGAGAGAGAGAGAGAGGCAGAAAGGTTTCTTTCTTTCTCTCTTGTGATGGAAAGAGGAGGCACTAGTGCTTGGATTTTATAGAGGAATAGAAGCGAATGATGCCTTGAGAGGAGGTGGGGTGAAGAGGAGGTAAAAGGAGGAGTTGGTAGGCACTGAAGCTTCCTCCTACTATTCTATGGAAGGGCAGGTTTAAGCGGTCCCCATGTCGCTTCATGGCCATGCAAGTAACTTTGGTAGGAAATGGTCACAATGCCCCTGAACCTATTGATCTAAATTTGGCTTCCTTTAATTACAAGCTTTGCTTGTTTCTTCTGTCATTATGACCAAACCCAGGATTATGGCATCAAACTCTGCTTTCATGTCTTAAAATAGCCCTGCCCGTGTTTGCGTACTTGGAGCTGCAAAACATATTCTTAGGAAGGACCACAAGATATAAGAAATAATTGTTTGGAAGCATGGAAAAAAAAAAAAAAAAAATCAATATTCTAATTATGATTTGCTTATATGGATTGCATTAGATCATTTTTAAAGTATATCTTTATTTTATAGTAAGCGGGGGCAAATTTTTCCTTGTTTTTTTAGCCTCTGTTTTGAGTGTATGTTTGTATTCTCTAACAAAAGACTAATTGTTCTCTTGGCCCGGAGGAGGAAGGGCCAAATAAAAGCTATTATGGAAGGGCAATTGCGTCGTTTCGATCAGAAAATCGTGTGGAACGAACGCTGGTGAACGAGTCTCGCATGGCAAAACAGAGGAGAATTATTATAACTCGGTCAGACGCTACTCAAGTTAACATCAAATTATAGCGTTTAGGTGCTGTTTGGCCTCTCCATCCACGAGGTGTGCATCTAATTGAAAAGACCCGAAATCTTCATTATTTTATAGAGGCAAACAGAGCGGAGTGGGGAGCACCACAAGTACCTGCCTTTTGACTATTAGCAATCACCTTTCCCTTTCGCTTATTCCAATACCTTTGCTCTCTTCCTCTTCCTCATCGACAATGCCTCTTAAGCCATAAAAATAATAGTTATAAAAAGAAAGAAAGAAAGACAAAAGCGTTTACAAGGTTGAATGGGTTCTAGAATACATATCTGCAGGGAACTCATGGCGAAATTGATAGTTGTTTAACTTAGAATCCAAGCATTGAATCACTGGGATCGCCTTTATATATCTAGTCTTGTAGACGTGAGGTTTGCAATGACATGGCAAGAGAAGACCCTTGCCTTGTTGATTGTGGATGGTGACCTTGCGTTTCCCATGCTATTTTGACTCTGTATTCAATTCGAAATTTAGGACAATAATTGAACAAAAATACAATACAACAAGAAGAGAACACGACTCTCACTCGGATGCAATTATGCTAGCACCACAGACAACTTGTAGTGAAAACAACATCAACAACATCAACAACATGGAGGCTAGAGTTCGAGGTTATAATTTAAGTTTGCAATTTCAGATATGACAGATATCATATTTTTTTGAAGAATTTGTATCGAGTTTTTTTTTTTTTTTTTTTTTCAAAAAAAATGATATTGCTTTTGTCTGACTTTTTGTATACTTAAATCCAAAGCATAACCGTGACACATAAATATTCCAACGACGGTCTTGAACATGTGAACCACCAGTTGCTGATGCTGTGGTTGTTGGTTGTCTTAACGGTGCACTTTGATGTGGTGATAATATGTGGGGAATTAGTGCTAGTACAATGCTGTACAATGTTACTAATGGTACTGCCTGCAGTTGGAAAAGCTGGTGTGGAGTTCAGCTTAAAGTTGATGCTTCTCCTTGCACCTATCCTTATTATCAATTTATTTTATAGATCCCTTTGGTTGCAAGGAGTGGAAAGATCTTAAAAAAGTGATGGTTGACAATGTTCTTTTCACTCAAAAATCCAGAAGCTTCGTTGCAAATGAAAGTTTTTCTTTTTTAGAGAAAAGAAATGAAAGTTCTTGAGGTGAAAATCTCGAACACTATCTTTTAAGTAAGCTTCCAAAACTAATCTCACATCAAAGGATGTTCCCTATGGATACTAGGAATTTATATGATTCATTCTCTTAAATGAGCTAGAGATGTGAGGCAAGAACATAAATAAACATGATATATATATATATATATATATATATATATATATATATATATATGTATGTGTGTATGTTTTTCTAGAGGCATGCATCATCGTTTGATATCCATATGGAAAAGTTCTTGCCATGCCTGCCTTTTGCTGGCATTTTTACCACTTTTACAGTGTGGCCCTTGCCTTATGTGCGGCAATCATAGGAGACCTGCTGTGACGACCTGTGCATGGGTTAAAGTTAGCACCTAAGCAGTAGAGATAAGGAGAATATGTGCAATAATTTCGTCGAGATTCCTTAGTTAGATGACAAAGGCTTTCGGCGTGATGTGAGTGATGTGAAGCACCAACGTAAAGGCCACTCTAACGGCTCCTGCAAGGGGCTGGCTCGAGTAGTAGTACTTTATAATCCGATAAAATAAAACAAGCAAGCAATTGCCCATGTTTACTCCATCTGTCACCAACGTTCACCATAAGATCTTTAGTTCTCTGTTCCACTAGAATCTATTCCATATATTTTATTCTACACACATGGCCCCTGTCAATGGGTAGGTCCCAGCTAAATGTCGTCCGTGAAAATCTCCTTTGAACGGATGCATTACATCTCAAGCAATTATTTATGGTTTCTGTAGGTTACTCGAAGGATCGCAAATTTTTTTTTTTTTTTTTTTTTTTTTTTAATGATCATAGTTTGAAAATCATGAAATGGGAAAGTATACGGAGCCATGTGATTGTTCTTTGATATCAAAGGCTAATTAGATTAGATTGATCAGTGCACCTACTCTCTCAAATTGTCAAAGGATTAGATAGGGATGCGTGTTTTTAAGTCTCCTGCTTTCACCAAACAATGCTTTTTTTTTCCTCCTGTTTAGGTTCTTGTGGCGTTTGACCCCACAACTATGGGGCTACGTGACATCAAATTATTAGCTCAACTTGCAACAAGTACAGCTTCGATTGCGGATGCCAGTTGACCGCATGTTCAATGCCAATAAGCATGGCACCGGCGGCGATTTTAATAGCCGAAAGCTGACCCAAAAGTAGAGACAGGCTCAAGCTTGTAGAAGTAACATATGACCCGTTCTTTGGCTTCGTTAATAAATACTTGATACCAACTTGATGACTTTAGGTGAAACCTAATGTTTCATATCGTGATTAGTTGCACAGATCAGCTCCAGTAAATAAATTAAGAGTCCATTATAAGCGGGGGCAAAAAACAAAGAAAGAAAAGAGCCCTGCATCCATGGCATCAGTCAACAGAGGGCCAAAGAACGCAAATGGCAAAAGGCTGTGGGATTGAACTGCATGGTATAAAGAAAACGCCTTGCTAACATTGCTGGACGTGGGCATTGAGGCCATAAGGTTCCAACATTTTTTAATGCAATTCCTTTCTATTAGTGAAGACACTTTCTTAATCCCCACCACCACCCACCCTTTCCTCTTTCTTTTCTTCCCTCTTCTTTCTTTCTTTCTTTCTTTTCTTTTCTTTTCTTTTTTTTTTTTTTCTTTTTTTTTGTTTGAGAGAGAGAGAGAGAGAGAGAGAGAGAGAGAGAGGGATATAATACTGAAAGCTGAAGGTTTAACATTTCATGTTATAATCTCATGACTCATAAATTTGAGTCTTAAAATGTTCTAGTGAATGGTGATCAGATTAAGCTATTCATCAATGTTCTTTCCCTATGACTTGACTGCATGCAGTGCATACATTCAATGAAAACACAACCATCCACTACATCACAATTGTTCGGATCATGGTTGTTCAAAATATTACTTCCTCTTAGATTAGTCCCTATAGTTTATCGGCCAATTGTATATTATATTCATAATGAAGACCATTGAGGTGCCTTCAATTTTATATCAGGCGGTCTTATAATTTTGATCAATTTTTATGCTGAAAAATATGATTAGTCATTGTTTTTGAATCCTACACCATTTTTTCTAAAAGAACAAAACTTAGACAATTAAAGAAGTTTTAGCACATATAATTTGCCATTAAACGAGTTGGTTTGTGCATCTGAAATTGGCATTATTATTAAACAAGTTAACTTATATAACATGCATGACCTGCAAACCTAAACATAACCCATTAAACCTATTTAACTTATGTTATAAAATTAATTATATATCTTTATTCAGTATATAAAATAAGCAAAGTAGAAGGAAAAAAGAAAAAGAAGTGAAGAACATTTTAGGTATATTAATACTCCATTAGTTAAAATCTAAAAAATGGGCTATACATATAAGATAGAATAAAATCTGATTTCAAATTAATAAGTGGAAGAGAGATCATGTATTCGTGTCAATATGAATATGTTTTGTTTATTAAACATGTTACATGAGCCGTGTTGTCCAACCCATATAACACACAAATCATATTCGGATCTAGAATTTTAGCATAATTAATAAATAAGTTGAATTCAAATTTACACATTTGTATTATACTTTTAAATTGGCATAATCCAATTACGGTTCATTAGCATAATTTGCTATGTTTATTTTTAGAGCATCCCAACCATTCCATCATGTAACCTAAAGTTGAGAGTACATTTGTACAACCCTAAGCCAGCAAACTGTCATATCTGCAAACATGTAGCATACTTTAGATATGGATAGAAATTAGCTAGAGATCAAGTTAAAATAATAATTTAATTGAAGAACTTGCTAGCCATATATATATATATATATATGATGCATGAATTGTATCAGCAATCAGTTAAAAAAATGCTTCAAATATTTAGAATATATTTATATGATCAAGCAAAATTTCTCAATTTCCTATGCCTTGAAATATTTTTTTAATCCTTCTTTTGCTTTGTCATCCATGGGTGCGTTCTCTCAGCAAAATTAGAAGCTTATCGTTGTATGATTGCTTTTGGCATTGACATATCAACTAGAACGGCAATGGTCAAAATTTGTTTCTAGTAAACTAGGACAGGTGGGGGGTTTATAATTATCGAACTTAGATTTTATAACCCTTGGTCTCACATCAAATTAGTATCTACGAGGACGCATCAACTCGACCGTTGTCAGGGCAGGAGGTATTCTAATATTTCTACGTGAGTTGGCAATTAGCTGCTTCGCCGGTCGAAGTTAGAGACGACCATGACCTTATAGCAGACAGCATAGAGCTATTTTAAAGGTCAATGGAGCCGTCTGAGTTAACATTTGCCAGTCCAGCAAAAGATGTACGACCCATTTCCAAATGATTTCCAAATGAGTCTGTTAAACGGCTGTATAGGAACAGTAAGCATAACTCATTTCCATATGAATGAAATTTGAGTCAGACAAAAAAAAAAAAAAGGACTTCATCTAAACTGACATGCAAATATCAATGATGCAAAACATTATCGGAATATTCCAATTAAATCTGACCGAGTCAAAATAATGGCTCACAAGGACAGAAAAAAACTACAGCAACTGATGGATAATCAAAACTATTAATTATATATATATATATAGACACACATGTACAGAGAGAGAGAGAGAGAGAGAGAGAGAGAGAGAGAGAGAGAAAGAAGAAGCTGGACTTGGCAACATATCATGTTGTCTAAGGATCGAGAATTTTTTGAAGGCCTCTAAGGATCTAGAGCTGATGAACCTTACCTTCTCTAACCATATGCAGTCTGCTCAGTGCAAGCAGATTTTTTTAGAGAGGTACCTTAGGTCCTATTCTTTTCTCACTAATGCTCTGGCTAAGGCAAAGGGGGTTGAAGAAGAATGAGGAGGCCCCTCCTCGTGCTGAGTTGAAGAGGAGGATAGGGGTGAGGGACCAGACTCATTGAAGAGGCTAGAGGCAGGATTGAGAAGTTGATGGTACAGTTTGTCGAAGTTAATGCGAGGGCGAACAAGGCCAAAGCGAATGTTGCTGGGGCTAAGGTGAGGGCGACCGAGCAGCAGACAAATCAATCCGTCATCTTCTGAAAGTAATTATTATTATTATTATTATTATAGGTGAAAAACTTTGGTCTATGCCGATCTAGTCGCCGTATGGTGACAGCAATTAATAGTGACATCAATTAATCTTGCTCGCGTCCTACAATCATTTGACTCTTTCTTTAGAGCCTCTGTCTGACACGTATTCTATGTCACATGATTGTCCAACGGAGAAGCGGGAGTTAAACGGAAACCTCCATGAAGTTAGCGTGACTATCCGGCTCCATGCAAGACTAAGGTGACGGTGGGAGAAGACAGATTCCCAAACGAGTCTCAATCCCATTGCCGTCACATCCATGTCTCTGCAACCTCCTCCCTGTACTAGAGGAGTCGGTAGAACAGATCCGGCGTTACCCCTGGAAACAAATAGCAAACTACTATAAGAAAAATCGAGCTTCGATCATCTCTTAAATAAGTCCAACTTCCAACATCACATCTTGCCCAACCACCATATGCCTTGAACCGAGACATAAAACAATCCTCTGACAAGATTTTTTTTTTTTTTTTTAAGAAAAAGAAAAAGAAAAAGAAACCGAGAAAGCATCATAATAATATAAGCAAATTTACAGCAGTTAAAAAGTATGAAAACAAGCTATCTCTAGAAGGACAAAAGATGCATAAAACTATTTTCTACATGTGGTCAGCACGGATGAAATCATGCGCTGTGCTTACTGTAGAGTCTCTGTGCGAGGGGATTGGCATGATCGTATGAATCTTTATAAATGGGAAGCAACCCCCGGGACTTTAGGGTACGGTTCAAAGCTCATATGGCTTCCTTCCTCAGCGCAATAGCAAAAGCTCCTTTCCCTAGCTTTTCCAAGCTACCAAATTATTTCCCGGGTCACGTTCCAACTTGCCACAGAGGACGATGCGCATTTGCAACATTCACACGGTACCAGCGTCATGAAATCAAGCCACCAAATCATGCAGGTAAAAAAGAGTTCTCGCGTGAATTGGCTATCCATCATTGACCCCAGCCACTATTAACTCATTCGCAGAAAAAAAATAAAATAAAAAAATCAATGTTTAGCAGTCTTTCACTACGTTTTTGCATCCATTCATCTGCAAGTAAAAAGAAAGGTTCACAGATATACTTCATCATGTCATCATGTAAATCCTGCTCAATATTATATAGTGTTTCATGGCTGCAATGCATCGCTGGATATATATCGAGACAGTTATCAGTTAGAAAAGTTTAAACCGAAATAGAGAACTTTGTTAAATGATCTGATGTGATTGATGAGATCAGAGATAAACTAGAAGAAGAAGCATGCTCTGACTGTTTCCAGTGCTGGAATTCTTGCCCTGTTCCACTGGACTACTGCTAAAACAATGAAAGCTAGAAGTTAACGCTTTCCAAAATCACACCAAAGCTTTAATGTTTTTGAACAAAGTAAGGCTAAATTTGTTTAACTGCTAAATTTTAAGCTTTAACGTTAATAATGATATCAATTTCTGCTTTATAGAACAGGGTATCACTGATAGTCCTGTCAGAGTGGTGGACCAAGTCGGGAGCTTTCACAGGGGTGGAGGGATTCAAAGTCTGGGAGCTTTCACAGTGATAACATTAAGTTGAATTAGTCCGATACATTAAGTTGAATTTTGTCTAATTTCCTAGTTTCTAAACCACTTTGTTAGAAAAGATAGGCATTTTCCAATAATTAGTTATTCCACAAAATGCGATTGATCTTGGATTCTTAATTATTAGTTACTTTTACTGTCATTTGACTAGTCCAAACCTCTTGATCAAGAAACTGTGATGAAGCCAAAAACGTCAAAATACTGTTCCATGTCTACCGTAGATTCCACTGTTGCCTACCATCTGGATTTGTATTATTGCCCATTTTTTATCTAGACAAGAAGTCATAAGATTGGGGAGGCAAGATGTGTGAGCTTCAAGCAGAAACTTTGAAATATTGGAGCAGATGAGACTGTAGAGAGAGAAGTTTCTACTACAGTCTAACATCAGTTTTTCCAAGCTCATGTGGTGGTGATAACAACATTACACCACTTTGATTTTCCAGGTTTGACAGCTGCTACTTGATTTTGTCAGTCCTTCCAGGTTTGACAGCTGCTACTTTAAGCTGATCCTGGGGGAAGGGGCTTAATTCAGATGAAGTGCTGCTGGCAGGAAATGATGCAAAAGCTATGGATTTGGTTAAGAAATATGAAGAGGATGGTACCCTTCTCCTCTTCAACCAATTTGCAAAGTCCATGGTAGTAAAGGTAGGGAACATTGGTCCTCTCATGTTTACAGTGGAGAAGTTTGGAAAAACTGCTGTAAGCTTAATGAAAAAAATCTGTTCGCTGATTTGAATTGGTTCCCCTTTTACCCTTCCGTTCATTATCTTAGCTTCATATGAGGGTCAAGTATGTTCATTATGCTGTCTGTCATAAGATGGATATCACTTATTTTGTTGTCTCAATGACATTGTTGCTGTCTATTTGCAGGCTTGCTAGAACTTTCCCTTGGTAATTCCATTCTTCATAGTCTATGAATGATGGGAGGGTACCAGAAACTGACATCTCCACCCAAAACTGTGCAGAATTAGCATTTATTCATAGACACCTTCCAATGGATGAAGTTTTGTGGGCAACTGCTCTTAATTTTTCACCAATCAAAATGTGTTCTATTTTTTTCATGACCTGTTCATTATCTCAAGCAACCAAGTCTGGGGGCACTCGCTCATTAACAAAAAGCCATCATAAAATTAATATATATATATATATATATATATATATATATATATATGTTATAGCTATTTTAGATGGCTTACATCCCGAAGTCGCTCTCAGGCTCACACTCAAGCTCTGGTTGAGAAAATTTTTGAAGGATGTTTTCTTGAAAGAGCATTCTATCAGAAAGATTTAAAAAAAAAAAAACAAAATGATCAGAAGAGTAATTTTTATTCATTTATTCCCATCTATCCCGGAATTAAGCAAGTTATGTAATTTTGATTCATTTATTCCCACCTATCCCGGAATTAAGTAGGTTACCTTCGCTCTGACGTCGATCGCCACCGCCGAGCGAGCGAGAGAGACGGCAAGAAGTTTAACTCAACCAGATTTCCGACCAATCCCAAAACCCTCGTAGATCTTCATACCAAGAGAAACCCTAGAATCCCAAGAATCGTCATTGTATGCAGGCCCCGGAACCCTAGCACGCTGGATCCGCTCGGGGGCTCTGATCCGCCCGTCTCCAATGGCGAAGCCGGCGTCGGCCGGATGGATCTCGCTCCAGAACAAGCGCCTCCTCCTCCTTGTCTTCTCCGCATCCACAGCCGTGGTCCTCTTCATCAGGGGCGGCCTCGACTCCAGCGACCCGCGGCGGGAGGGGCGACAAGCGGCCCCGGCGGCGAGCGATCGGGTTCAGCTGATCCCACCGGCCGCCGGCGTTCAGAAGAGCCCGCTTCGCTTCATGAGGTCGAAGCTCGTGCTCCTCGTAGCTCATGAGCTCTCTCTCTTTCCGGTGCTTCTCGCTTCCTGCTCCATTCCTTAGTTGTTAGATTCGTTGAGCTTATTATCTGCGTCTAAGTTATATTAAAGTGACATCTTGTGATGTTTTAATTCTTCTCTCTTTTTCTTTATGATTGTTTTTCAATAAAAGACAATAACTTGCTTCCTTGGACGAGGTTTTGGGTTGGGTTTGTGAGATCCATTGAAGTTTGGAGATGCTATCAATAAGTCAATCTAGAAAGCAATGAGGATTTGGATCTTTATAAGCTAATTTATTGAAGATTTTCTAAAACTCTGGAATCATAGGGCTAAAGAGCATTGAGCATTATGGAGGTTGAAAAAGAAAATTGTGGCAAGGGTACTAGCATCTAACACTCCCTTTACTAGGATTTTGAGGATGACAATCGCTGCTCTTATGTGGCATTGCAAATTTGCAATTATTTGTGAAAGACTGGGCAGATGGCAGCAGTGGGAAAGTGTTTTAAGGTGCCACTAGTTTTTTGAGAAAATGGTGCTGAAACTATTAATACCTGGTGTAGTTGTTAAACTTAACATGTGTGATGATTACTTGCATTGGTTGGTTTTAGGACATTTCTTGGAATTGATTGGGCAAGTTTCTCAGAGGAGATGAGCTATCAATGAATAGTTGGCTAAAGCATACTACCGGCAAGTTGAAAAATGCTAGGAATTATCTACAAACCTGAATTTAATATATTAGTAATTGTTAAATGTGTCATTTAAGTTTGGGCATGTTTGTAAAAGTAATCAGCCCCAGCTGTTTCACCAACGGTTATCTCATATAGTTACTGAAAAATAGCTGTTGAAAGAGCTTTCAGCCACCAATCCAATTGGACCTTCGTCACCTTGAAAAGTTTGGTATTTTCATTAATCTTACCCCATATCACAGTCTCTTTCAGTAGTACAGAAACCTGTTTCTAATCTAAATTTTCTTGGAGAAAACTCATGAATTTTTAGCCTTACAGCATAAAGGAAACAAATCCACCATTAAAGCTTAAAATATTACATATTTGCAGCAAGAACAGTAATAAAGAAGCACACATAATGATGAGTTAACAGGAGGATGTGTCATTACTCAATTAAATCATAATGAAGATGAGTGGCACAAGAGATGATGGCAAAATGTCCCGCCCAACTTGGGATCCCAAACTTTCTGCAAGCACAAAGAGAGTCACATAGTTTTGACCTTGCCCTGTCAAAGCAAAACAACTAAATTTGCAATTAAAATAAATTCCAAACAATGCTATTCATTCGATGGATATATTTTTGTTCTCTTTCTTGCCTTTGATATCTGCTAATATATTTCACCAACCACAATGGCTCAATCCAAGCAGAAGTTTGCATCTTAGAAGTTTTTTTATATATGTTTTTCATTATAAAACTTCTATATGCAGGTGGACCATTACTGCTAATGGAGCCAGCATTTCTTTTACGAAATGTTGGTTCCCATGCGGTCTGGATCACGAACCAAAAATCAGAAGAGGCAAATGAGGTCACATATAGTTTGGAGCATAAGATGTTGAATCGCAGGTAGCATGTTGTTAACGCTGAACAATGCATATAAGTTGAGAATGTTCTTTTGGTCTACCTAGATTAGCTGCTTACCATAAGGAGCACATTCATTTGTGTTTTCCTTTTCCAATCAGAACATAAATAGGATTCAGTAGCAGTTCGTTGACATCTTTTAATCTCACTATGTCCTGTGCTTAAGAGGGATTGACAGCGACTTCATAGTGGAAAAGCTTTACCCACTGCTACCTTTTTATCTACCATCTTATTATGATCCTTTCATATTGGCAGGTCTTTTCTTCAAAGGGCCAAGAGGCAATTGATACTGCTCTTAAAGCTGATTTGGTTGTTTTGAACACATCTGTTGCTGTCAAGTGGCTTGATGCTGTTTCTAAAGGAACATGTTTCACAAGTTCTTCCAAAGGTGTTGTGGTGGATTCATGAAATGCGAGGGCATTATTTCCAATTGAAATATGTCAAGCATCTACCATTTGTCACACGTGCCATGATTGACTCTTATACAAAAGCTGAATACTGGAATAATAGAACTCATGACCATCTAAAGTATGTAAGAAAGTGCAGTAGATCTCATCTTCCAGTTACATTATTTTGTTGAAAAGACATTCTTTCTTTCATCCTTTATGCCTTCTGTACCTAGCAATTTTAACCAATCGTTAGACAGTCTAATATCATGTACCCTTCCCAGACTGCAACAATTTGTTCTTGAAAATACCATTCAAATTTATGATAGAATATTTTGTCCCTAGATGTCCACATTTTTTTTAAAACGTTTTTAGTCTCCCATTTCAGGTAGTATATAATTGTTGATGCCTAACTTTCCTATCACATTGAGTTTTGTTTATGATCAATGAAAAGCAGTTGCAGATAATAACTTGTTGTTTCTTTTGATCTGTTCTTGTACCGGTTATCTGTGGAGAACATAATTTGTGGCTGCTTGTTGATCGTTCATACTTTAAGCTTATTATTTAGTCTATGCTCACCAATCTTGTGATCTTATGGTTCACCCTCCATGAAATATATTTTCTATGCAATTGGTGCATAAAATTGCAAACTTAGTGCACTTTGAAATTTTCCTTTCTGTTACTTTAAGAATTCATCCTTCATCTACTTCACTTTTAGAATCCAGATGCCCCAAACCTGTGTTGTTCACCTCAGGAATAGCAAAGAACTAATGGAGGTTGCTGAAAATAACATCGCTAGAAGGGTTCTTCGGGAGAACATACGTGAGTCCCTTGGAGTGCAGAGTGATGATGTTCTTTTTGCCATAATAAAAAGTAATCTCCCTCTGCTCATAATGTAATTTGTTGGATACAGTTTTGCGGCATTGGTGCTTGTCTACTAGTTCAGTGTGCTTCATAAATTTAATCTATGATGTGAATTCATTTTTTGTTGTTGGTATTAAATATTTAAGTATCTACCATTTCTTCTTTTTTCCCTTTCTTTCTATGAATGCCATTTTCTTGTTACGAGGAAATATAATAATCTGCATTGCACCAGTGATAGTGGATGCCAACATGGTATGGCATGCCTCATTGTTAACTATAGCCACTTGACACCAAAAGCTTAAGCTGCTAGGAAATGGGCCACTTGACTTCAACAGTGTGAATCAAGCTAACATGTCTCAAGTATGCGTGGAGGAATTGAAAAATTGCAACAGTTCAAAAAGATTCAATAGAGGGGTTACCAAAGTATTAGATGAAAACCCTTTCTTTAATTGCATTACATCAACAACTGGACTTGTTTTAACACACAGGTTTTTTATTTTTTTTGACCAATCAATTCAGATAGATTCAAACTGTGGTTTTCTTGTTATGATGTTTCAAATTTTATGCATGTAAGATTTTTCTACAAAAAATGTCTACATAACTTGATTAGGCACACATATTATTGTATTTTACAAGGCAAAAACACTTAAGTATGTATTGTTTTTATTTTTACTGTTTTTCATTAGAAGAGAAAAAATTATTATACAGATGAGAGTTAAGCACTATCTATGAAGTTGGGACATCATCTGTAAACATAGCATTCTAACATGAAATGAACTTGATGGAGATTTAGTTGGCATTTTTGGATTATTCTTCCTTTGCGATGCCAATGAGATTTATATGTGTTCATTCCAATAGTTTATACTAGTATAACCTAATTAAGTCTTTGTAAATGGAAGTAAAGATCAAATTTGTCACAAATAGTAACATTATGAAAGTGAATAAAAGCAATTTTATATGGATAAGTTTCAAATTGTTGAAATGTAGCGACTTTTATTCAAAATTTCAGTATGAGACAATCATCTCACTCTTTCTGTGAACCTGTTACGATATCTATTTGTTCCATCCTTCTCAGTGATAAGCCTTGATTACATCAACTAATATGTAAATCAGGATTGTGCACCATTAGAATTTCTGAAGCTTAGCTAGAGGAAATGGTTTTTGCCTTATATAGATAACACTATTTTTTGGCAGTCAATAACCCTTTTTATATGGATTTAAATTATCACACATGTGAAACTAAATTTATGGATTATATGATGCACAGTGCATTCGATGTTTTGATCAAAAGGATTTTTTGTGCTTCAGAAAACTTATTTTTTTAATCTCTGCTGGAAGCCATATAATATTTCACAGTTTTGGTAGAATTCTTAACGTGTCATTTAAAAAAAAAATGCAGGTGTTTCTCGTGGGAAGGGGCAGGATTTGTTTCTTCACTCATTTTATGAAAGTCTTAAGCTGATCCAAGAGCAGAAGTCGCAAGTGCCTTCAATGCATGCAGTTTTAGTTGGAAGCGATATCAATGCTCAGACCAAGTTTGAAACAGAACTCTTGGACTTTGTGCCAAAGAAAGGAATCCAGGACCATGTCCATTTTGTCAATAAAACACTGACAGTTGCTCCATACCTAGCTGCAATTGATGTGCTTGTTCAAAATTCTCAGGTATCTATATTAATTTATGATGCTCTAATAATTTCCTGGTCACTATGATTTCCTTCTTCCTTTTCTGTCAAGGAAAGTCATTGAAATTCATGTCTTCTTCTTCTTCTTCTTCTTTTTTACCCCTTTCCCTGATCTTTTGCGGCAGTGTCAAGATTTTGGGCCTATAAGTTTACCTTCACAGCCTCTTAAACATCATGTTTTACACAGGCGATGAAATGTTATCAATGTTTCTATAAAATAATCTATTCTTGCTCGAACTATTTCAATGAAATGAAATGTTTCTCCAGACAATCCTAGCATGGCCTGAGTAGCCTCACTTGGACATCTGATAATTTTAGTATGTACAGAACTCTGCAGTTTTTTTTTTAGATTTCTAGGAGCGGTTGGCAGTTGACTGCGTTTGTTTGGCAGGTGATCTATTGGCATTAGGTGGTTCAAATGCATCTTTTTGTGTGCAGCTCAATATAATTACTTGTTATGCTTAAAGTCCCGGTCCAAATGGCATAAGTATGAGATGTGAGTTCAATGTTAAAAGCACCATGCTTCTTATCTTGTAGGCCCGTGGAGAGTGCTTTGGGAGGATAACCATTGAAGCCATGGCATTTCAGTTGCCAGGGTTGTTTTCTCCCTCTTACACAATATTTTGTTGCCATTAATTATGGAACCTGAACATTAACGTTATCTTTTCATCAAATAACCTTTCCATTTTATCAATGCAAATCTAGAAAACAGTGCACTTAATGACGATAATCCAATTCATGGATGACATGCATGCTGGTATACGCAAAATTTTCATTTTAAGCTGCCCAACTTAAGCACCAAAGCCAGTATTCCATTTAACCAGTTGTCCTGTATGGCATTTTCTCCTATAAACCATATTGCATCAGAACTGTCTTCTCTTCTCATTATCCATCCTATTTTACCATGAATTTTGGTAAGTGTCAATATATTAGTGAAGGTCAATTCTTTTACTGGAGTTACTACTTCCAGATTGCTTGGGTCTTCCATCTCTTTTATGACATTTTGTAAGTGAGCCTTGTGCATGGAGCTGCAATCTGGTATCTGTTACTCTTGACCACATCACTGTAATGCAACATGCTTCCAATATTGGACCACCGTCAGTTATTTCCATAAAATTATCGTCATTAAGTGATATGGCCAAGAGTAACAGATGTTTGATCAGCCATTCTAACAGAACAAGGCAGTAGCTTGAGGTTGTGTTTGGTACATAGAAGAAAATAGAATAAAAAAAGAATAAAATAAGATATAATAAAAATTATTCTATCTTATATATGGTGAATAATAGAATAATAAATCAGATAAAACAATTATACTCTTAGCAGTCATTGCTGAGAATAGAGGTAGAAAAAAGAAAATAAAGTAATAGTCCGATATGATAAAAATAAAAACATCTCTTTTGATAGGATAAGTTATCTTTTTTCTAACGGAATTAGCTATCTTATGAGATAAAATTTTGTTCTGTTCTTGAAAAAAATAAATATAAAAAATAATTAAAAAAATCATAACTTCCTTCTAATTTAGTGCACCAACCGCGCTTTTAAGGGTTTTAGATTTCTTCTTGAGGTTTAATTTTAGGCACATTGTCGACCTAGACCTAGAAAATTTGTCATGATGTTTGATCACTCATTCAAAAATGTTGTAATGGTTAAACAAAATCTAGGATAACATTTGTCCTTTATTCAAGCTCTGGAAAGAAAAATAACCAATTAAAGGAGGAGGAACCAAGAAAATCTATGAGCCTTTTTATCAAGAATGTCTAGATCCCAACTGTTTTTCTTTCGTATAAATCCTCTAATTTTTTTCAAAGGAAGTATGCAGAAGTCACATTTGCCACATAGTGATATGCATTATTATCTAACTATGTACTGATATACTCAACAACTTGTCAGTTTGATAATTCACTTTTGATCAGCCATATCAGTTGGTTTAGCTAGATCATCATTAATTGGAGCATGAAACTTCTTACAATAAAGATTTCCATCCCTTCTTTCCATAATTGATAATTAGGTTCATCTAGATTAATCATTCTATTTATGTTAACCTCCATGACGATACGTAAGACAATGCAATAATCAACCAAAACTTTAATACCACTTGTTGGAAAAGATGCACTTTCCTCTTCTTATGTGAGTGCACTAGAAGGACATGATAGAGACTACAAAGCACCAATAGAGGTAACAAAATCAATAAACAATCGTAAAAGGTCATCAAGATTTATGTGAAAAATCTATCAACGTAATAGAAAAAAATCATGGGATAAACTCTAATAAATTTTTCTTCTACTATGAAATAGTAAAATTACAATAGATCTTCTCTAAAATAAACTAGAGGTTTGCAACCAACAATAGCATTAAGTAATTTAGTATTTGGATCACCACAGTAACAATATCAATTTTCTACGTCAATCAAAGGTGGATAACGTTAAGAGAGTGAGAAAATGTTATCTAATATGGCTGAAAAATGGATGTTAACAAAAAAAAAAAAAAACTTAGGGTAGAATGTTCTTATTCTAATCTTGTCTGTCTAGATTTTGCCTTTCTCAAACACACTCTTAAAATTTCAGACCAATCAGTATTGAAAACATCATTTGATTGATGTAATGAAATGTCTAATTTTGAAAACTTTTTTTTTCTTTTTTTTTCTTTTTTTTTTTTTTCTCTTATCTACCAACCTAAGCTATTACGCCCCCTTTTTCTTATGTTCGAAACAAAGCCACTGCAAAACCTTTTTCAGGAAGCTGAATCAAGTCAAAGAAGTAATAAAAATTTAGTTCTTCCACGTGACTTTTCGTCTTTCATATAGGTCCCAATCAACAACTTTATTTAGTTCTAATAAAGAGTCTTACCTCCATATAGAAGGGATAACCCAGCTCCTGAACAAATTTTACAGTGAAAGTCTTTTTATTATTGTTATCATTAGTACAAATCTCCTGTCTAGTTACCCAAAATTCACTGTGGTTGCACATATGCGTACTCTATACCTCCCAACACAATAATGGAAAGAGTGGATATAACCTAGTAATGTGTATAAGATACGGTTGGCTACCACATCTAAAAGGATTTATCTATTAGCACCTTGGTGTACAGTGGATTTACAATGTAACTTCTTGATGATATAGTTTTAAAAGGGCTTTTCTTTGATGCTATTGAGATTATTTTTTGTTCCCAAAACTCCTGGAATGATGCATAATTAATTTACTTGCCATTCGTTATGGTGAGTGACTGTATGGTTATTGTCTATTTTGTATTTGAAGAGGTTAATTGGTCAAAAACTGCTGTTATTTGAATTTAGCATTATTATTCTTTTGGCATATTCTTCAATTCTAGTATCAAGTTGCGTGCTCTTTTTCATTATTATGCTTACCAGGTTAAAATGATAATAATGGCCACAAATCGACCTGATGTTCTGGACCCAGCGCATCTACGTCCTTCGGTGCCTTTTTTTTGTTTGTTTTTTAATTAAGGGGATGATCTTTTTTTTTTTTTTTACTGACCACCTTGCTGTAGAAGTTGGCTTGATCTTTTTTTTTTTTTTTAAAAAAAAAATTAATGATATTTTCTTGGTTCTAGGAGAGAAGATTGAACTTTTTTTTTTTTTTTTTTGTCGTGATGCTACCAGAAAAACTATAGAATGGAAAGTAGGAGTCTAAAAATTTGCATCCATCGATAATTTCAGCCTCAAATTTCATTCATTTGGTGGGGTGTTGTCTTTTCTAAACGTGTAATATTCCTGGACCACAAACACTGAACCCCTTTTCTTTTACGTCCTGGCATGCGATACTGTACTCGTACTTTCTTAGGTTGGAACGGTACGTTAGGCTGCAAACAGTATTGGCGTCGATTGGGTAAATCTTGATTGAATCAATTCTATGGTAAAAATTTCTGGGTTTCCATCAGAGCTCCCTCTCTCTTGCTCAACCACCGCGCAGTGTGGCGGCAAAGAACAACGTTATAGCGTGTCACCAATCCATAGAAAGCGACAAAATTGTGGGGATCGTCTATGACGTGGTTAATTTCACCTTTTTTTTTTTTTTTTCAGTCGATACGTATCTTGATACACCGTGCCGTCGACGTGGGGATCAAGTTTTGGATTCTTCTTCGGCCACACTGAAATCAAGTTGGCTCCCTGGTTGCTGGTAAACTTGTAGCACCGCCCATACACCTACACCAGAGACCTACCCAAACTCACGCAATGACAAACTGCAATATGTTGTTATTATTATTATTATTATTATTATTATTATTATTATTATTATTATTATTATTATTATTATTATTATTATCGATGATGATAATGATAATAATTATTTTCATAAAAGAAGAGTTCATGGATGTCTCCAACAAAATTTCTATCCCAGTTAAAAACTGTGGAATCAAAAAAAAAAATATTTACTGCATCATTACCTTCACAAGGAGCATGAATATAATAAAAATAAGAAAATATTTCGGACGATCCATATGAGAATAGCCGTAGGATAGTTTCTCTTCTCGATTGATGTAAAAGATAATAGTGGATGATGCTAGAAATTTTTTATATCTAAGTTATCATTAATTGCTATGATTTTAATTTTATAAAATTAGCTGAACGAGTTTGATCTGATAATATAAACCGAATTAATCCATCATTGGTTAAAATAGTGATTCATATGGTTTGAACTTAAGCGCACCTTTGTTGCATAATATGATTAGTGGTTTGTGCAAATTTAAAACCTAATAAAGATGGATGATGAAAGGATCTGTTAGGATTTCTTTATAAATAGGTTATGCTTTTTTTTTTTTATATCTATAATTTATTTTTCTATCAAAATATTATCTAAGAAAGCAACAAAAAGAAAAAAAAAAACTAGGTTTCTCTGGTACTTCTATACTTCTTTCGTTATGACATAAATATGCATAAAAATATTATTATTGCTATTTGATGTTTAGGTGAGTTACTTTTTAAGAATATATTTTTTAATTAAAAAGATGCCATTTTTATTGAGGAGCTGCAAGATGTTAAAGATGTAGGGATTATAAATAAAAATAACCATCAAAATTAGTTTCTTCGGGCCTCCACGGAGACATCCAAAAATAAAAAAAAATAAAAAAAAAGGAAAAAAATCATCAAATCTAAGATGTCACCACAGCCCGCAGACAGCCGTACCAGGTCCTGATTGAGAACCACATGGCTGTAGGTCAGGATTAGGTCCAAAGTTAAGACATCCGTAGCTTTTCTAATCCAGCTCTAGGTCTACCATAACTTGCTTCGATGAACCACAACATCAGCATGCACGGATGCCACAACCCAGCGTTCAAAAATTGACTCGCTAAAGGACAAAATTGAATGCATCGTAGAAAATTCACAGCTCCAGGCTGTTACTCAGCGGAAGTACAAACTCAAGCAACTGCTAGATTCATCTCCCGCACGAGCCATTGCCGATGGTTCCAAACAGTAGTTGTTGAATCGAATCGCTGCATACCGCCATGTTCATTTCAACGAGGAGGCTAAAACTGGGCAGCTGAGCCCATTTCCGTGGCACCTTTTGCTGGCATTCCTTATAGACGCTAAACTGGGCTACAATTTCTCAGCATATTTACTTTGGGACATCGACTTGCCAAATTGGAGCAGATAACCATTCGTTTTACAGTTAAAATCTTGGCATTCAACTTCTGGGAAAGGGTTGGGAGTTTGGTGTTTAGCTTCTGAAACTAAGGCATGTGGAATATATCAAAACCTTCTTGTGTCATTGTAGGTGTAAAGAATTATTCTAAAACACCACGGAATTGTTGATCTGAGGCTTATGTTGTTAATGACTGAGAAAAAAAGATGGGCCTTCCAATGTACTCTCTTACAAATGAAATCTGGTCAAAAAATCAATCATGTTGTCCCTGAGTTTGGAGTGGGCTAAGTCATTCTTCTGCATCAGAGCATCTAGTCACTGTGGCTTTCCCATTGCTTATAAATATAAATCTCATTCTTGTGAACATCCGGGATAGATAGCTTGAGATCTCAATTTTCTTATGAGAGGGAGAATATGAAATAATTGGGGTGAAACAGCTATGTAGATGAGCCAGTCACTACATGTTCTGTTTGGAGAAACGATGTAAACTTTGTTGTTGAAATAAAAGCAATAAAAGCACTTGATTCGTTGATGGATGATCATCGGGAGTCCAAATTCTTGCCCAAGCCTTCAATCTCGTGGCTGGGAGTATTGGCAGTTTTGTTGGGTCCTACCCTCTTTACCACTTTGCGTTTCACCATTCTGAGTATCTTGTAGAACCAGAATGCACTCACCAGCTGCAATCCTAGTGCCATTGCCTGGAGAATCCACATATTGAAGGGGAAAAAAAACCACGTTAACAAATAGTTTATATAATAAACTCGAGCATGCAACCGGAAGCATGATACCAGGAAATTTCTTGTAGCACTTAGAACAGTCCAGCTGACTGCCTGATATAGCTCACAAGAACTGAAACCATGCATGTTAACTCAATAACTAAAACATGAGATAAAGCTGGAATTTAAGACTTTGTGATGGATTTCACATTCTGTAATTTGACACTTGTACCTTGATGAGCAGTGGGTTGTCTGCCGTCAAGGTCAGGTAAGTTAGATACGGACCACCAACCATCCTGGCGAATGAGAAGACTGCTGCAAATAAAACCTGCATCAAAAAAGAAGAAGATCAATGGGAAATTATGTCATGTAAGTTGTCTTATGTCTTTGCAAAACAAACCTATGATATGATGATAAGTCAAATTTAATCTATCATGTTCCTTTTTTGGGTGGTGTTTACTTCTCTTTCCATTGGAACTTGGAAAGAAGCTTTTTGTTAAGATCAAAAGAGGTGGACTCAAAAGAGTTTTATTTCTTCAACTAACCATTTCATTCATTGATATGGAGACCTCTTTCTTCTAATTTTTATGATTATATTTTTTTTTTTTTTAAAAAAAAATTTACTTTTCAAATAACATAATTGAACACTTGAAGGAGAAACAAAAATAGCAAAATTATGAGATGAGGAAGCTCACGTCAACTGCCAAATTGAGGTCAGTTTCTCTGTAACCCAGCTCCTTTAGAAGTTCTCTCATATGCAAGAAAGGGCTAGAGATCTCTGTTATCCATAAAGCTGCCACCATTTCTGATCCACACTATGCAAAGCAACCATACGACCATCTGTCATGTGCTGTATATAATATATAGATCAGGTAAAGCACAAGTTTGAATGGTTAAAATATTGCTTACACTTTCATAGGCAAGACCTGCTCCAATACCAACAATACTGACAAAGTGATGAACTGAATTGTCGAGATGGACATGGTCGTCGAAGCGGCAGCATATCAGATCATAGATTAGATAAGAAAGAGAGACTGCCAATGTTTTCATCTGTGGCTTTTAAGACAAGATGTCAGAAACCATGGCATGCAGAACAAAAGCTCAAAGCTGAGATCCTCTAATGCACTAATAACATAATAATCCAAGTTTTTGTGCTGTCTGGATAAGATATATGATACGGTGTCCCATGGAATTTAATAAGAAACAAACAAGAAGAGAGTAACTGATATACCTACCTGCCATGGGGAGGACCTTGATGCCACAGGACACACAGGACAGCTCCAGTCTTGCACAGAGAGAGAAGCTAAACAGACCGCCAGTGAAGCATGGATTGTGGAAACAACACGGTTACAGAAATCAAAGGTACGTTTTGGGAATGATTTTCTGATTGCTAAGAACGTTGTCGTCCAAAAAATCACGCCGGATATAACCCAATTGATGATATAATTCTCCATCTTATTACTTTCTATGCAGCAAGAGTGAGAAGCTTCCGTTTCTTTGAGAGCAAGAAGAAACCCTGTTGACTGCCCTCACAGAGTGCTGAGACATTAGAAAATTCAACAACTTAATGGCAAACCAATTAATTCGGCAGGATTCAAAATTTGTCAGAGACTAGGAAGATCAAAGGCAGGAGAAACAAGATTAAAAAAACCTTTGCGGACTGCGAAAAGAAAAAGATATTGCGAGGTGGGAGAGAAGATTTTTTCACAAAAAAAAAAAAAAAAAAAAAGCAAAAAGGAAGAAAAGTTGCAGTCAAGCTTCTTTACATACTTCAACATCCAACTCTTGTTCTCTATGCTTCAAAAGCTAAGAAATTCACAAGTACTAAGAAGTTATCCACCTGTTCCATTTCTCCCTCACCCTCTCTCACGCAGGCGCGCGCGCACACACACACAGAAAGAGAGAGAGAGAGAGAGAGAGAGGTGCGTGGATATAGGATAGAAGCAACGGTGGCAGGGAAAACTGGTGTTACAAAGATCAACATCTCGTGACTGAAAGCTGCATTCAATGTCTTCTCTATTCCCTGTCATGCAGTTGAAGAGTTGGTAAACGGTAGGGCAGGAGAAAGAGAACAATTTTTTTTAAAAAAAAAGAAAAGAAAAACCTGTCATGAGATTATTTCTTGCAATCAAAAAGAGAGAGAGAGAGAGAGAGAGAGAGAATGCTTCCTTCTTATCACATTCAGAGACTTTTCAGTTATTACCAAAAAGAAAGTTTTCCTTGGTAGAAAAAATTATGTTAGAATGCTTCACAAGTGTATATTATATTAAATTCTGAATGTTGGTATGGTAGTTCAAACTTGCAAGGCATCTTTCTTCACGTATTCCTCTCTGCTTTCTTGTTTTAATCTCCTCTTCATATTTTAAGCAACAGGTAAGGTTCTAGTAGTATTATAGTGATTGTATATTATAAGGTAACACCAGGGGTGCCCATCTACGTCAAAAGAAAATTTCTCCTGCCACGTGGAACAGATGATTGGTGTCTCATACGAATTGCCGCTGTCCAAAGGTGGTGGTTGATTATGAATTGCCACACAACTGCCGTGCGAGACCGAGGATTAATTTCTTGTACGGCTCAATGAAGCGAGAGATGCCAGCCAACTCAGACCCATTCCACGGAAATAAAGCATCAGCTTGCCATGGAAAAACGCTTATTAAAGCTTGCTTCTTTTTTTTTTTTTCGGGGTTATCGTTGGTTCAATTGGGCTGCAAATTGGTTGAACCATTTTGGTCAGCAGCGGTTGAGAGGGGGAACAAAAGTGTGATCAAGTTGCCATGAAAGCCCCAAAGAAGTCAGCCAGATCGCGTGCTCAGATTTGTGGAATAGTTCAAGAAGAATAAAATAGAGATCCCACCAGGCCTTTCATTGACTAGAACACTCAACAAGTTCTTTTTTTTTTTTTTTTTTTTAAGCAAAGAATAGAGAAGCCGAAACCCTTCTATTATTTTATTATAGAATCAGTATGCACAAGGAATACACAGATTAAGAAGGGAGAGAGAGAGGAAAGAAATGATAAGGATGAGAAAAATAACAAGGGAGGAAGAGGAGTAGATTCAAGAGAGAGCTTTTCCAGCCTCCACCATGGAATGCAATAGGAGTTAATCGCTCTCCGAAGAGGCTGCTAAGTTCCAAAGGTGGGCCCACGGCTAGAAGGCATGGAGTGCCTTATTATTAGGAACTCAGGTTGAGGAGGTTTTCTAAGATCCTTGAGCTTCATTCAACCATATTTAATAGCATACCACTCCGATCAGCTAATCTCAAACCTTCTTTAATTAGCTTAAATATTTCTTCTCCTCCAAAATTACCACAGGTCTATCAATTTACTCAACCAGTTTTTCACATTTAGGCATGGTTTAATAGGAAGCCACACCTTCTTTTTTTTTTTTTTTTTTTTTTTTTTATGAATGAGCATTTTAAGAAAAAATGATTAACTTATTCCAATGCAATTTTGCATAAGAATTATCCATTGCTCACCGACTAATCCTTCTTTGCTAATACATTGCTTATATATAGGTGATTCCTCAAAATTAACCATAAAAATACCTTGCATTTGAATGAGATAGCTACTTTTCAGACTTCGTTATAAAATAGCTAGATTCAACACCCATAGCTGAGATATTTATATAATAAATTGATCCAAAAAAATACCATTGCTGATAAGCTTCCATACCAGCATATCTACAATTCTAGAGCATATCTACAATTTTACAAGGTTTTAGGGATGCAATCATACCGGTGAATGAGTATAACTGATCGTGTTCCTCTTATGATAGAGATCTGTATAGTTTGGTATTCCTATTGAGATAGCATCATTTCTATTGAAAAGGCATGAAGCAGTTATGCCTAACATATCTTATATAAAAATTATAGAATAAAAATGTTAGAGGAGTTTGCCCTATCCAATAGTTTTTTCAAAATCTAATATTTCCTCCATTTTCGAGCTAAAAAAAAGAGATATTTTAAAAAATTCCTTGATTTCTACATGTATCTTTTCAAATTGGTGAATCCTTATCTCCATCCTTTTCTTGATATAGTATAATTTGCTAATTTACTACTTTCATATGGCCTCTAGTCCTAATAATTGATTTTCAAGCCCACTTTATAAGTAAAGATGAGTTGAGATTTTTAACATTCTTAATATCTTAATTATTATTTTTTTTAAGTCTCGACATATACTTTTTCAATTGGGAGACCGTTGAATCCACTCATTTTATCTATTCCTTTCCACAAGAAAGCTCTCTTCAATTGATCAATTCTATGTACAACCTATTTTAATGGTTTGAAAAAGGACATATAATTAGAAAAAAGGGCTGAGAGAATTTTATTAACAAGAATTAACCTTCTATAAATGAATAAAAATCTGCAATCAAAAAGAAGTATCCAATAATATTTTGGTAGCTTTTTGTCATACAAAAATAAATCTAAATAAATAAATAAATAAAATATGTATTTATAATTTAATAAATACAATGAGCATTGATCGCTTCATACGCAACATAGATTACTTGCAAAGGCATATCGAAGCACTTGCCGACTTGATAGTCCTTGACTCTTTTACTATTATCTTAATTCATATATTTAAAATTATTTTCATATCTTTTACTCTTAGTCTACCCTCAAAATAATATTTAAAAAAAAAAGTATTCAACACATATAGTAACCAAGCTTTACAATGAGATAAACTACGTGGCAATAGATGGGTAGAAAATGAATTTATTGAAAATTTGATTTCAAGGATACATTCATCGCAGGGAGGTACAACACTTGGGTGAAGAAGACAGAACTACACAAACTTCAAAACTAGTGGACATGACTGCCAATAACAATTACTGATGGAGAAACTCGGCCGGACCATACGGCTATCACGGATTAAATTTGATGCATTGGTCAAAGTCACAAGCTTAACAACCGATCATTCGCAACTCGATACCTAACTACTACCACCATTTTTATTCTAGAACGAGAATCTGGCATCATCAATTTGCTGCTCTATATATATATATATATATATATATATATGAGAAGGAGAAATGTAGCAGAGCGTATCAGTTGAACTGTAGCAGCTACCCAAATTGATTAGGTGGGTGCACGTATGCTCCACGAAAGAGAGCTTTTAAAGGCTTCTGCTGGTAGCGTTGAGAGGGAGGCCAAGTCAGCGCACTGAGGTGATGGATCTACTTGAATAAAATCTACTTAAATTCTCTGGCAAGCTGTGTGTGATAGGATATCATAAACTAATCGGAAGCTTTTCAAGCGATGATGGCCATAAAAAGGCCGGGCGCTGGCTGATCGGCGGCACGCTTCAATGCGCCAGCTGTCTCCGTTAATGTTGGAAAGCTACTCGATTGGTGCTCGTCCGGCGCCAAAAGCAAATATATGATTAAAAAGTCTGCGTGCGTGACCGGAAGCTTTAATGTTTCCAACCAACCAGTTGGGCCTAATTTGTTCGCCATAAAATGTGATATGGACCGCATAATTTGGAATCTCGACACGTCTCTCAGTCTCATGGGACCGCATGATATATATATATAATTTTATGTTTACACCCCCATTGTTAAAGCAGTGCACGGATGTATGACTATGTAACCACACAATAAAAAAAAAAAAAAAAAAAAAAAAAACCCTTTTGGATTCATTTGGCATGAGATTAAAAAAATAAAAAAATTAGAGGAGTAACATTTGCAATTGCAAATTTTGAGAATATAAATTTTTTTTTTGGTAATTATATTCAATTACAAAATGAAGAATAAAATATTATAAGTATAATTATTAACTGTATTTATAACATGATTAATATAAGAGATAAAAATATCACTATATATATAATATTATATTATAATAATTATAATAAATTATAATATATATATATTATATGTATATATTACATAAAATATTTAATTTATTATATATAATATATAATATACATATAATATTATATATATATATATATATATATACATATATGTGTGTATATTGGAATTATTTAATATTTTATTAATCTAAATGTTTTAATCTATTTTTATTTTCTAAAAAATTTTTGTCTTCATCCTATTAACTTATTCCCTTTAGATTAACAATTTGGAGGGTAGGGAAGTGAAAAATTATAGGAATAATTTTTAACCTTTTTAACCTTATACCAAACACACCCTTTACATGATGCCATATTAGAAAAAAAAGAAAAAATGTTATTATGTTATCATATGATGTCCTCTAGGATGCTCTACTTCCATGATAAGTAAGCTGATGAGGTAGAACTCTTCAGCCTCCCGTAGCACAACATGCTTCAACTCACTCCACGCCAAGGCGATCATGAGATGGTTCAAAGGCACATGATCAATAAGTTAGTAGACAACATACCCCTGACAAGATAAAACATGCATGTCCCAAGGCAAACTATAAGAAATGGGTGCCTATTTGCAGCTTATCTGTAGAGAATATGGCTTACAATACCTTATGCAAACTCATTCAGAAAGGCAGATTTATCTTAACGAAGCATATAGTCCATAATTTGGGCAAGACTTATGGTTCCATCATCAAGTACGAAATCCACTTATAAAAGAAAGGCTTGTTCGAAGATGAAGATTCTTTTCTCCTAAAGCCAACTGGATCGAGGTCGGAGCCAGCTAGACTTCAGAAGAGGGGGTAGCCACCTTGGAGATCTTAGAAGGCACCCAAATTCGAAGTGCCAACGTCTTTAATACCAAAGATGTTGGGATAAACTGTGCAATAGCCCTTTTGGTTGATCTCTCCTTAATCAATCTTTTGTTTTGCTACATCTACACCATAATGTGCTCCTTAAGCGTCATTATGTCGACCTGAGGATGATTCATATCTAAAGAAAGGAACCAAACAGTTAGCATGATTCAAAGAGAAAGCAGTCAAAGAAAAACAAATTGCAGATCCTTACCTTGGGGCCTCATCAAGTCGTTGTGAAGGCCCCCTAAATAAGGGAGGAGTCAAACAAAGTTGAGCCAAACTCTACTCCTGGAAAAGCTCATGAATCATAGACTTGTTGAATTCCATTAAAGCAAAGACCAAGGCCTTCTCCATGGTATAAAGGCAAGGTAGCTCAACCTAGCTCTTTGCTAGTTCCCATCATACCTTATGGTTGGGGTTCAATCCAACCTCAGAAGCAAAGAAAAGCCTATTCTTCCACCCGTAGTTAGAGGATAGAAGATTTTTTTTTTTTTTTAAAAAAAAGGAATAACCCTTCCTCAGGTTGAGATAGTACCACCCCCTAGCATTCTGATAGCTCTTTAAGATAAAAAAGGTCTTGAAAATAGAATGAAAGAATAACTAAAACCCCTGATGCCTAAGCAAGATAATGTGCCCCACCATGCAGCATCAGGAATTTGGAATCAATAGGGACAAAGAAATTCCTAAGCTTAGCAAGCATCTAAGTTGAACCAATGGATAGAGAGCTTAAAACTAGTAGCTAACGCATCAACATAGTTGCTCATCTAGCTAGAAGGGATGCAGACTGCTTTGCTTACGGAGGTCACCTTGAGGTCTAATTCTAGAGGAATCCTATACTAAATCTTAAGTTTTCTAAGGTGATAATTGGTGAGGGCAACGAACTCCCCCATAGCCATGGACATCTGATGGGCAAGAGCAGCTGTCATGGTGAAGAAAGGGAGATAAAAAGAAAAGAAAATAAGAACGTACCTACAAAAAGAGAAATATTGAGACCAAAGAAAAAGGAAACAAACTAAAAAAAACTAAGAGTAGAGAACTACAACCAGGCTGAAGCCAAAAGGATGAAGAAAAAATAAAGAGCATCGCACTCTTCTTTGAAGGGCGCTAGAACATCCTTAATTTAAGTCATTGCTCGAAAAATATATTTAATGCACACTATGTTATGATTTAATCGTATTATTAACCCCAAACCTTCAGCATAGATTTCCTGCATAAAAATGTTTATTTTTAACTAATCTACGCAAGCAAGGCTCCGTAAGACTATTTCAAATTTACTTCAAGCATTGTTAAATTAGAGACTTCACTTCAATATTAACTCAACCATAGGCCTCTTTGAACTTGTGTCGGCATGGAGATTACCGAGACTAGCTCAAAGTTAATTCAGATGTCTTTACACTGGAGGCCCAACTACAAGATTAACTCCGTCATAAAAAGTTATACGAAAAGGATGCTCGTTTGAACGAGTATCGGCAGTCGGCATTCCGAAACCAACTCAAACTTAATTTTTTAAGAAATTTTACATAAAACCCCTCGTGGTGTCTCGTTAATATAAGCAAAGGAGAGGAGTCCGTGTTGAGAATAACGTAGAAAGACGAGGTGCGGCGTTGAAGCTTCTTGGAGGGATCTGGAGGGGTCCTTCGAACATGGAGGCGATTTGGGGCGCCTCGTGGCGATCTCGGGCGACGCCGCTCGGCGGCCGCTTACGGGAGAGATCGCACCGCCGCACGTTGTCTTCTTCCCTCCCTCCGCCGGCGACGGTGACGATGAGGCCCGAGTCCGTAGCCAACCGGATGTTCGTGTTCGGGGCTGGATTCGTTGGCCGTTATGTGTCGGATCGGCTTAAGAAAGAAGGATGGTACGACTCGCTTTCATGCCCTAATTTCTGTTCCTTTCCTTTTTCTTGCCTCGTTTCTTTCTCGTCATGCTTTTCGAATTTTCTTCTAATTCCTTAGATTACGTATCTTTTCAAGGTTTATCGTTCTCTTTTCCTTTCTAAGAGCCTTAATTCATTCAAATTTATTAATAAAAGGATGTATTTCTAAATTAGATGAATCTGGCATGAACTTTGGTATTATATTACATCTTTTGAATCAACACAAGATGGAACTTGATGCACGATTGGTGCAGGATGTGGGTTGATGTCTTGATTGGTATTATATAATATCAACATCATTTTATTAGGGTCGTTATAAAATACATTTTGATATCTTTATCACTTAGTGTCTTATCTTAGTTTGAAGCTCGTATTTAGTGTTGTTGATATAATCCTTTCCTATTTTGATTCCATAAAATGAGGACATGATCACAATATGTCTGTGTAACAAACTACTCCACATCACCATTATATTTAGCTGTGGAGTTGAAGGATGCATGAAGATGTAGGAGAATTCCATTGGAAATATGTTGAAGATGTTGAGTCTTTCAATAATTGAAGTTCACTATTAGGAATCATGTCATGAGTTGATAGATCATTCTAGATGTTGCTTGTTTTAAAAGATAATTGTCAATTTGGTTTGTAAGCAATGCATGATGAGTATCAAGAATTAACGTGAATTTAAAGCTTAGCTATAGTTATGCTTTCATTAATTGTGCAAAACAAACGAGTGTCTTAATTTTTAAGTAGAATGTATCATCTACACTGACTGCTGGTCATGCTTTTCTTTAAGAGCTTGAGAGCATCGATAATTTGCCATTGATGGACTTGTAAAAGATTCAGCAGTAGGCTATCTCTGATTGCTCTGGTGATTGCTCTGGTGTCTTCCTTGTTCAGCTATTTGACTATAGCATTATTTTGAGTCAGATATCATTAGTAGGATCATTCCTTTATTTCTATCAAGTAACTTATGAAGTCTATAATTTAAGATTAGAACTTTTAGGAGTTCATAGTGGAAGTCCTAAATACTATGATGGATTTTTCCAAATAGAAGGCACTGATGCAAGTTTGTTTTATCTAGGAACTAAGTGAAGTTGGTGTCAGGTGTCATTACCACATCAATTTGCATTGTATTGATGAACTTTACTTGATAATTAATATATAATTTTCTGTTTTCTTATTAGCTTTTCTGATGTGGGTTCTACTTTGAGTTCTGACCTGTGTTCGTAGTGGATTATAGGTAGAGGTGCTTCAAGAAGCCAAAATTCAATATTATTGAGTTGTTGATCAAATATCCATCTATCTTCTTAGGATTTTATTTGGACCAGCATGATCCTTTTGTCTCCAAAGTTATGGGGAAATTGCTTTTTCTGTATATTCTTACGTCTCCATTCATAAAGCTCTCTCTATTCATAAAGCTAAGTCCGCAAGGAATGGTATGTGATTTGTAAAACCTGTTCTTGAGTTCAGATGTCTATGCCAAGTCTGATGCCTGATGCAAAAGGTTGCTAGTGTCTTAGATCATTGGCTGATAGGGGTTGGGACCCATACTAATTGGAGCGATGCACACCTAATAGACAATTTTGGAACAGAATTTGACAACTTTGGGGGAGTTTTTCTTTTCTACCATCAATAAGCTTTTGGCGTGCTTGGCTTGAGTTTGACGCAAGCATATTCGTGAGGGCAGCATCAATGAATTTTAGCCTAGCACACATTTTAGATTTGTACTCAAACCTTGTTTTGTTAACAAGCATGATTATAACCATGAACCGGCTTATGAAGTTTTAGCTTGTACAATATGATGGAAGATTTTGACCATGTACTCAGTTACTTCTGATTTTTCTCAGACAGTTTTCAAATATTGTAAACCTTTATGCCTAGAAAAAGCATTTGTATCTATTTCTTTATGTCAAGTTCCATGGTTGACTGAAACAAATATTTTTCTACCATTTCACATCTTCTCTCATTGTTCTTTTCATTAGAAATTGTGACAGCAGGATGTTTCTTATTTCTTATATCGGCTGTTAGGCTTTACTCAGTGGATCATTGAGAGTTTGACTTATCTTTGAATAATATTTTGAAGTTACTGTTCTACTTTGAACTGCAGGCAGGTTTCTGGGACTTGCACTAGTCTTAGTAGCAAGAGAGAACTTGAGGAGATGGGATTAGAAGCATTCATATTTGATGTGCATGATAGCAAGTATGTTGGCACTTCACATTTCAAGTTTTTAGTTATATAGTTTCTTTTTTTTTTTTTTTTTTGATAGCCTGCTGCTTTATATACTGCTTGTTAGGCTGAGGAGCCTTCATACGCTGCAGCATGCAACTCATCTCCTCATCTCCATCCCACCTATTTCAGGCATTGGTGATCCTGTAAGTTAGCTACAATCTGGTTCTTGTTTCAATCCTGAGCATAACTTGGGCTGTGTCATTTTTAAAATGATATTTTAGTAAATAACATCTTGGTTTTATCATTTCTTATGCAGTTGCTCTGTTTACATGAAGACTTGCATGGTACACTTAGTCATGGAAATCTCCAGTGGCTATGTTACCTTTCCTCCACAAGTAGGTCCACATCCAGCCAACTTTTTAGGTCTCTTCTTTGGCATTTTAGCTTCTTGGGTATTGTTTTGCTCTCATATTACTGCTGATAGAATTGTATATGAATTTTTCAGTATGTATTGCATCATGGGACTATTCTGCCTCATTTGGTGTGCAGATGCTTGATACATGATCTTTTATTTTTTTGGGTTCCAGTTATAGTTTTCTCCGCATAAAAAAAGACTTAAAATATTCTCTCATTATATGTTCTTACCTCTTTGTCTGTGTGTGAGCATCTGTATATTATGTAAACCCATCTGCATGTTTCAATTGGGGAAAAAAAATCAAGCTCACATGCCTACCTTTCTTTTTGTAATAAAAAATCGTCTTTCTTGTGTTTTATGTGCAAGGCATCATAGAAATGGCTTAAAAATACTTCAGATTTGCAATCTAACAAGGATGGCAAATTCAAACAGATGTCTCTTTCCCCACTTATCCATGACCCAGTTTGGAAATGACTCTTGGAATCCCTTCAATGTCCCTTCAATGACAAACCATGAAACCTTCCCTGAGGAGCTGATGGTGCCAATTTTTGGGTCATTCCCATATTTTTTTTTATAAAAAAATGGGATGTAGACTTCAATAGAAATGCATTTTCTGAGGAATCGTTATCAGTATGTTTAATGACAGTGATTATTAGTATGTTTCATAACACTAAATCAAATTCATATTTAATACTAGTACTTGTTGCAAATCTTGCATATCTTTTTTTCTTTTTTTCGCATGCCTATGGCAAGAAAGCTGAACAAGCTTAATAAGATAAACAGAATTTACTTTAGGTTGCTCAAACTGAGATGGGCAGGTATTGATTAGAAAGTCCTGCCAATCCAATAAGAATGGATTGATTTTGGCCTGATTCTATTTATAAGCAGGTCCTTTTACACTTATGGAGAGAGGACAATGCCCATAGCTTGAAATGGGCAATACACATGGATTTCAACATGCCCGTAAGCATCATAATCTAGTTAGATGGTTCTGTTTGTTTAAACAAAACCATGCGGGTTTCACCTGAAATGACCGATATGGCACAAGTCTTGGTCAGTTTTGATATGGTTAGGTACAAAACAAGATCACAAGTTGCCTATGCAATTCTATATGCAAGAGTTATAGGACCAAACAAAAAACTTTCATAGTCAGGCATTTATCAGCCAAAATGGAGTATAGCAACTGCAACTTCATACAATGGTTGCAAATAAGAAATTGTTCAGAATGAAGAATTGTGTCTTACACTGGAAAACTTGTAGTTATACTAGAAGCTATCTCCATATGCCATTCTATCAAAATGCACCTTCAACTACTTGGCATACCACGGAATATAAAAAATTGAAGTTACTCTACAACTAGCATATTCTCTAATCTGATCAAAGAAAGAACTGATGTTATTCGATTCATCCAAGCCATGTCATTTCAGCAGATGCTTTCTACATCATCTGTGCTTAAAAAAGATACATGCATCTTTCTCGAGACCCCAATAAGAACCCCAGTGTCTATTCCACTCTATTCCATCAATACAATAATGCACAGAACTGTTAAATCAAGCCATCATTATTTCTCACATGTTCTGCTTATATGTCGAAAGAAGCCATTACCATTTAAGTCAAGGTTTAGACCTATGAGTAGGATATTATGTTTGATGGGAAAATAATGGACTTAAAAATCTAGAATATTATTATAGTCACCATACCAAATGAAGTTCTGAAATTTAAATTCCATCTCTTCAGGCTAGAGTTGAAGTGGGTCAGGATTAGGTACAAGCTGACTCTGGCAGGATTCAATTAATTCTCTTGATGAGTTAGGTCTGGTTGGGTCTTCTTTGTTTTGTGTTTGGTCTCCATTGGGCCAGGCTAGAATTTTGAAACTTGATTCATATTTACTAGACTTGTACCAACCTAACTAAAGTTTAGATCTTTTTTGGGGAACCATGTCTCACCTAGGGGTGTAAATGAGCCAAACACAAGTGAGCTGAGCATTGTTCAAGTTCGGTTCGAAATTAAAATAGCCTAGAATGTGTTTAGCTTGAGCTCAAGTCAGCTTGTATTAGAGTCAAGCTAGCTTGAGCTCAAGTTGGCTTATATTAGAGTCAAGTTGGCTCAATCTCAGTGCAGTTAAGTTCAAAAATTGAAAAAAATTATCGTCATAACTTATTCCTGATCCTTGACTTCCTTTGTTACTCTTGGCTTGACAACCACCAGTGACCCCATCTTTGATGGCAACATCATCTCCATCCTCATCACTAGAAGGTCGATCTAGGATCATAAAAAGGGACGAGGACTTATAACCGACAGCTAAAGGCTCAGCTAGGGGTGGCAACAGGCGGGTATGGGGTGGGTGTGCCATTACCCATACCCACCCCAAGATGTGGAACCTCCTATTGGTCCTCAACCTGTACCTACCTCGGAGAGGGTTGAGGTGCTTAGAACCTGCCCCATTGGTAAACTTAAATCTCTAAACCTATCCTTTCCTACCATCTCTTTTTTCATCATACGAATCAAATTAATAAAAAAATTATAATATTAAACCTTTGTACCTTGCATAAAAATATTATTCTTTAGAAAACTGAGGTTATCTTAAATTAAATAAAGCAAATAAATAAAAAATGAACAACTAAGCAAGTATTTTGTTGCATTCACATATGATTAATCTTTCTCAAGATTAATCCCACACTTTTTTCTCCATTATCATCTGAATTATGCTACCTTGTGGTGGTGTAGATAAACCTAAAAAAGAAAATGTAGAAAATACTGGATCAGGTTTGGGACAGGTATATCATTATTTGCTTCCACCCTGAACTGGCTTCAGGTTTTAGCTTTAATGCCCATCCCTGCCCCTGATTCTAAATATTATTCTGATAAACCCTACCCCATTAGGGTTGGGTACCAAGCAGGTGGGTGCAAATTGCTATCATTAGGCTCAGCCACCATCACGACCCCATCTCTGATAGTGACAATGCCTCCATTCTCATTGCTTGGAAGTAGATCTAGGATCACAATGAAGAACTTGGATCAGTGGCTGATGAGCTTGTCTTCTCCCTCTAATTGTGAGGAAATAGAAGTAGGGCAGGAGGACAGGAGGGAGATCTGAAGATCGATGGGAGATCTAAAGGATCTTCAGATGAATGCGAGTCCTTCATGTCATGGTGGGGCAGCAGGCCGATGAGCTCGCCTTCTCCCTCTAAGTGTGAGGAAATAGAAGTAGGGGAGGAGGATGGGAGGGAGATCTGAAGATCGATGGGAGCGAGATCTAAAGGATCTTCAGATCAATGCGAGTCCTTCATGTCATGGTGGGGCAGCAAACAGATAGTGAAGGAGAAGAATGTAAGCGAGATTGAGGATCTCAATGTGTTGGAGAGAGGATGAAATGAGGCAGTTGTTGGAGGCAGTGGTGGGAGTGAATGAATTTTGGAAAGTCCCAATACGGCAGGGAAGAAACCCTAAGCATCTAGCATTCTCATTTTTTTTCATAAACCATTGGATCAAAATCAATTGGTTGAGTTAACTTGCAAGCTGCCAATGAGCGAGATTATCCCAGCTTGAGCTCAGCCTTTTTATTAAACGAGCTTGAAAAATTAGCTCGAGCTTGGTTCATTCACTAATCAACCAAACCAAGCTCAAGCTGAATTCCGAGCCAAATGCAAGCTGGCTTGCAATTAGCTTGCTTGTTTGACTTCCCTAGTCCCACCTATAGGCTCTGGATTTTGACAACAGGCATGGCTATATCCATATCATATCAAGAGTGAGTCAAGCTTAGGCCCATTTAACCTAAGTGTTTCTGACTTAAAGAGGAAACAAGAAACAACTAGATGATATTCATATTTCATCTTTTTAAAAATAAGATCAGCTTGCTTGGAAATATTCTCATATCATCTGGTGTGCTCCAAATTCCAAGCATGGAGAATGAAATTTACAACACTTACCAGTGCTTCGCAGTTGAATTGCATAATAAGGAAGATGGTGCTTAGTTGATTTCCAGTTGTTGCAAATCATCATTCATTGGAACTACAGGCCTTGAGCAAGTTATGTTCTGTATTAACTGAAGTCACCTGGAAGATGCCTTCAATAGTGGAACAAGAGACCAGGTGGAGTGAATAACTCTTGACATGAGAAACAAGACTCAGAGCATTCAACGAAGGACTTGGATAAGAACTCAGATGAAGCTGAGGCTTGAACACAATTATCTCCTCCTGCGGTTGAATGGGTATGCTAAGTTTTTAGGTAAATTAGTATAGCATAGAGCTAGATTCCTCTTGCTTTGTTTTTTTTGATTATATCATTGTCATTCGTCCTAGGTATTTGCCAAATCTTTTAATTATGTTTGTTGTTGAATGTACTTCACCTAGTTGAACAAGCTTTTGCTAATGAAGTAAAAAGACAGTAATTGATCCTTTATGGCAGGTGTTTATGGAGATTGTAGTGGCGCTTGGGTTGATGAGGAGTAAGAAGCTACTTTCTTTTTCATGTTTCAGCATGTTTATTACAAAGCTTAATTCAATAGATCTTACACAAGTCTGCTACCGCAAGCAGCTACCCTGTAAATCCTAAAAAAGAATCTGCCAAGGCAAGGCTTGCAGCAGAGAAAGGATGGCTGGCTCTAGGCCGTGAGCTTGATGTGGCAGTAAATGTATTTCGACTGGGGGGAATCTATGGACCTGGAAGAAGGTTTGTTTACAAGGTCCGGCATGGGATTTCATCCATTTTGTTAGTATTTCATCATTTTCTTTAGTATGTTTATTGACAATTATGAAACAAAATTTGGTGTGCTATATAAAGGTGATCCTCTTTCTCAATAGAGTAAAAAGCTACAAATACGCCATTGGCTTGAGTTTTGACTTGAATGTTTGTTGTGAGCCTCTCAATGATTTTATTTGCTAATGATCTCATATTTGCTGGGCTCTTGCAGGATCATGATACAATAAGATTTATTGTATTCTGACTGTGGTCAAAGAAATTCATTCACAAATCACAAACTTGTGATTGAATTCTTTTATAGTAGCTGCGATCATTTTACATGGATGACATTGTTGTACCTATCATTTTATTCTGTATATGTATCAAAATTGCGATATATTACCTTATAGAACTTCATAATGATTTTCATTATAAAAGGCCAGGAAGGTTGTAGAGCACGTGCAACCTGCCTTACACACCCTTGTGAACATCCAAAGTGCCTAGAAGCTTTTTTCTGAGTAAACATTGTTTTGAATATATACTTCTCATTTGGTCTGGCTCCAAACTTTCACCATGTTGACTAATTTTAATTATTTCAGTGCTTTGGATACCATACTTGAAAGGAAATCCTTGTCAGAAGGACAGAAGATGAGGGAAACTAGGCTTTACACAGCACGAATTCATGTTGCTGACATCTATCAAGCTATCAAGGCCAGCTTCAACATCCCATTTTCTGGGTACATGCCACTATGGAGCTTATTTAACCAGATTTTATTTTAATCATACCATTCTTTTGAGGTTATTTGAGAGCCACTTGCCACCTTCATTGTTTTTTTAATTTTTTGTGTGCTTTTATTTTAACAACATGTTTTGTTTTCTTCTTTGTTTTTATGTTTTAGCCAAACAATAGTCTTATATTTGCATTTCTACATTATTTTATTTTATTTTACCATCTCATATTTATGAACATGTGTAGGGCAATTGTAGTTGTTTTCTTTTCTTAGGGCCAATCTGTTTGCTATTTAAATCTTCCGTTCGTGTTTCCCAATGATTGCTAAATTTTTAACAATCTAGGATTATTTGATAAACTTATATTGTTTCAGAATTCAGCCTTTTGGGCCACTTATAGAAACAGAGGTCAAATTTGTTAACCATGATGGATTATGTGAAAGATCTTATGCTGCACTTCACTAGCCTTTGTCCAGAGGGAAATTTGCATGGATAATAGTTTCTTAAGGATTTGAATTCATTTAACTTTGGATGCCTCTGAATGCTTGGAGGCAAATAATGAATCTTATGGTGCATGATACATGTCTTAGCTAAAAGACTTTTTTTTTTTTTATTTTGGCAGATGACACCCACAATTTTGTCAAAATTACATATAAAACCCTGCATTATCCATATTCACAAATCAAGCTAGTAAATATATTTTTAAATTGCAAAATACCACCTCATTAGTCTTTTGTTGCCCCAATTTACCAATATCCTTGGTTAAGCTAACTAAGGGTGGCAAATTACCAACCTCTGATTGTCTTAACCAAGGGTCCACAATGACTTCCCACTTTTCACCTTTCACACGAGCAAAACCCTCTTTCTCCAACTAGGATTTGTTCGTCTCCCTTCATCTTCTTGCCTACACATCATTGCAGGTGCCTCGCCTACCAGCTGACAACACCACTCAACGTCACTGCAAGTGCTAGCACCTTCTTGCCCATGCCGTCTTCCCTTATTCATGCCATCTTCCTGTCACCTGCACCAAATGGTTAAGAAAATGACCGTCCAATATTCCTTTAGAGTAAATTTAACCATAGGTGCTTTTTTCAAAAAAGATGACATTATTGAGGTGATTGTAGGTATCAACCTATTATCCCTTAGGATGGTACCTTGTATCATCAAACTTGAATGAAGCGAAGGATTTTTGGGCTGCTCCCCAATTTCCTTCGTAGCAGCACTTCTGTAGACTATTTTCATTGCCTGTTTTTGGGCCTGTTGATTTGTAAATGGAGAAAAGATGATGTTTTATATATAATTTCAACAAAATGATGGGTGTGATTTGCAAAAAAATCTATCCATGATAGCTTCCATCCATATGGAACTTTGTGTGGAACTGGTGACTTGAAAAATTTTTAGAGCCACAATACATTTTCTATCATGGGTTATGTTATATTCAAAATTTCAGTTTCATTGTTCATCGAGCCAAGAATGGGTGAAACGAGTGTTTCCTGGCTAGTAAATAATTTTATAATATTTTTAGTTCTCTAGTTCTTATTTGTTGTGGTAAACTAGTTACAACATCAACCTCCCAAAGATGAATCGGGCAAAATGCCCTAGTTGTCGCACCCCTCCTCTCCTCGAGGGAGATTCAAGGGTCAGGCCTTCGGTGATGCATCTTTCATGTATTTGGTTATGGGTAATTTATCTTATATAGATCTTCCATTCCTTTCTCAAACATCAATTTCACGAAGTATGCTTTTCAATTTTTTAACCCCTCTAACACATTGATCTTGAACATGACATTCTAGTTGATGATTTCATTATTGTGTAGATATGTGGATAGCTCAACCTTTATTAAACACAAGATTTTACACAAATGGCCTGTATATAATATGCAGTCTAAGGAAAATCTTTTGTTTGTCTGTCAACTAACGGCGGACACCTTTTTTTTTTTCTTCTTCTTCTTCTTCTTCTTCTTTTCTCAAAGGAAAATATACAATGTTGTGGATGATGACCCTGCCCCAAGAGCAGAAGTGTTTGCCTTTGCAGAGGCCTTGATTGAGAAACGATGGCCCCGCATGGCAAGCGGGAGCGGGCTCACATCTAGTAGTGCAAGGGATTTAAAATCTCTGGAGGAGAACTTGCATGGCGAGAAGCGTGTGTCAAATGCCCGTTTGAAGAGGGATCTTGGTGTTAGGCTTCGATATCCATCCTACAGGTTGGGTTTTGAGAGTATTTTGAATTCTTGGGAACGACATCCTGAATAAGGCACGGGAAAAACCCAGAGGATTTACATCCATCCTGATGCTGTGTGATTAATGGCTGCATGCCATAATATCAGGCTTCGCGGTCCTCCATTCCAGCCAAGAGATTTAGTCTGGAAGAACCAGAACTTGCAGAGATGTCAGCAGCAGTTGGCTGAGCCATGTCCAACAGATGCGAGAATTAGCAGCATGTGTACTTACCTCATCAGCGAGGAGCCATGCTTAAATTTGTGTATTTTATAAAATGTTGACGTCCGTCCATGTCAGCAGTGAGTTTAACAGATGGCTTAACATTTTTTTATTATCACAGTTCATACGGTATGGGTTCTCACTGCAAAAGGCATTCCACGGTCCACATAAATTCCGTTTGGTCTTATTGTAAATGGTAGAGCCTTTTGTTAGCAAAGCTTTGGACGGTAGGGTTTTTATTAATAGAGTTTTTAATAAAAAAATATTTTGTTATTTGATAATTTATATTTCTGAAATATTATTTCGTGGTGCCTGAGAAAGTACTTTATAGTAGATATTGCATGGCATTTTTTATTGTTTTTATCATTTATACTATCAAAAACTGTTATCGTAAAATATTTTTAAATTTATAATTTATTTATTTTGATATTTTAATCTGAATAATATAATAAATAGTATCTTTGTATTTACTAATAAAATGTAATAACAATATGTTATCATAATATTATATCATATAAATATAATAGTATACTGAGCTACCTCTCTATTTGCCATGTAGGGCTCCTTAAGGCCTTGTGATTGGAAAATAAATCGTGTATGTTAATTCTCACTCCCCTTTCTTCATATGTGGTTAGAGTGCAAAGGAAAATTTTACATGGATTATGTTGATCTTTTGATTTCTCATCAAAAAATAAATACTAAAAAAGAAATGATATTTATTATTTTAAAATATTTTTAGAAAATATTTTTTTAAAAAATGCTGAACAAGCACTTAGGGATGGCATGTATTTAGGAATGGTAATTTCAATTCATAATGTGAGGATTTACGTTGCCTTGGCTTATTTAGAGTGGGGATTCTTTATCTTTTACAGATATAGAATGAGGATTATTTTTGTTTTCATTAGTGGGAATGAGGATAAGCATTTTTGTACTCATTCCGGCTCGCCTTATTGACCTCATATTTTGCTCTCATATATTTTCATCTTTACAAATATTATTGACCTTAACATATGTTATTAAAATATGTTATTAAAAGTTCAAATATTACCCTTTGTTCATAATATTATCATAGTAATAACTCTATATATTTATTATATTAATAAATATGAATATGTTTATAATATAAAATATACATTATATTCATAATATATACTCTTCATTATATTATAAAATAAATATAATATAAAATAATAAATATAACATTATTAGATTATTATTGTAGTAAAAAAGATTTTATATGGTAAATTTAATATTTTATTATATATTATATTGCACAATACTAAATTTTATTAATATATAAGTATACAAAAAATTTATTATAATAATAAATAATATTAATACAATTATATTAAAATAATTAAATTATTATAATATTTTTTTAAAATTATTTATATTATTATGTAATAAAATAATTAAAATTTTAATATATTATATTATATTAAATTAAAATTAAAATTATTTCATTAGAAATATGTTTTATTTTGAGGGATAATATACGAAGAAAAAAAAAAAAAGAGGACATCTCCAGCTGGTAGGATGACATTACTTAGTTCTTTGAAAGGAATAAGATTGCTATGTTTTTGCGACAATATGAATGCCAAAGTAATAATAGATTTTGTTATATCTTTATTAAAATATTATTAAAAGTTTATGAAAAATTCATGAACCTAACGCTTCCTACCGTTGCTCGTCAGCTTCGAGCTTGGTCCGCACAACTACTCTTCTCAGGGTCCCATCTGGCAACTCAACGGGCTTCTCACTGCCCTGCGAACTGGTGTCTCGCTAAGCTCATCGGCCGCGGTTGAGCCGCGTAATCCATACCATACCATACCATACCATACCATACCAACGGTCTATATCCGTCACCAGTCAATCGAATCCACCTGCAGTCGCTACCGTCCATATTGCCACCGCCATATTATCCTACGAGGGTCCCCGCTTTCTCCCTGTCGCACCTCCCACGCAACACCATTACCCCTCTTTTCCAAAATCACCCTTCCCCATTAGAAAGAGTTTCCAACACTGTTTGTTATTACATAAATACTCAAAAGACTGTGCCATGAAACTCAATTAAGAATTTAATGAGATGCAAAACCTTTTATATATATATATATATATAAAGAGAAAGTTAAACTTAACTATATTTAAATATAATTAAGTATAAATTCAGTTACCTTTCTCATATTTGAATCTATACGAATTCAAAAATCAACTAATTTTTTTTAAATTTAAAATTCATAAAATATATAAATTTAAGAATAAAAAAAGTAACTAAATTTATGTTTAGCTCATATTTTATTCTAAATAATTTAAAAAAAGTAGAATTATAATCATCCGTCAATCTTGAAGGCATTGTTATGTTATTAGGATTAATTTTGCTTTGCTTTTCGATTTTTATACTTTTTTTTTTTAAATTAAAAAAATTATAATTGACTTTCTAATTATGATTTAATTTGTATTTCATCATTATCATTTAAAAAAAAATTTAAATTTAACCCAAAAAAAAAGGCTAAATGATTATTTTTTTTAGTGATTTTAAATAATTTTTGATTAAATTAATCTTAATTAAATTGACATTCATTGTTTTATGGCTGGTATTAGCATCCGCTGATCCATTCTTTGCAATCACATTAGTACCACCTAATTGGCCAATAATCCATTACTTCATGCTTGCGGGAAGTATATTGGAATTGATGATCTCTTCCTGTGAGAAAGAAAGGGTAGCTCTGGAAGAATCAGTTGTTAAACATTTCTCCATATTGAGAATCTTTTCTCTGCTGCAGATATTTATTTTTCCTGAAGACCTCTTTTTAATGAGTTCTCTGTGCCCAGATTGAGGGAGTGTACTCTCATGCACGTCCTATTGAAGCAAGTTATTTATCTTGAACAGGCCACGTCATGTGCGGCAACCTTAGCTGGCCTTCATTTCATGCACAGCAATCTATTGTTAGCCTGTACAACTACCTAACCTTTTCAAATATAAATAATAAATATTCAAAGACCTAACCAAAGCAAGCTAGCTTGGTCTCTACCAAATCCCTCGGCCTCTCTCTCCAAACTTCACACAATTCCCACATCCAATCATGCGCTACGAGCCAGCCACAGATAGGAAGCATCGACTTTCTCGTCGTTAACGTTAGGTGAGGAATCATCTAATGGCTTAATTCTAATTGGCCTAAGCACCACTAAACTTTAGTCTAGCTTGTTGTCTCTTATATGACATCAGGTCTGCTTTTTGCCACGAGCCACAAACAGCTGTCGCATGGAAAGGAGATAAAACCCCTTCGGGAAAGAAGAGATGGAGAGAAGAAGAGATCGGAGATGGAAATAGCAGAGGGTAGAACACTCAGTAGGACTCTCTGAATGTCGATTTCCTTGGAAAAAGAGTGCCAACTGACGCAGTTGATATGGCTACTGCTTTTCGAAAGCAATAAAAGACTACTAGACTTCCATATGCAACTAAAAACCAGGCAGATCTAATGCTGATAGAGAACTCTCAACATGGTCGCCATCATGCTCCCAGCTGGGCAAGAAATGGTTCTCCATATGGGGAGTAGGCCGAGACTGTATAAACAGTGGTCATATGTTGTTAATGGAACTATAAAGGAACAGTCATCCCACCAGAGCCCCCATCATGCACACTCAAATTTAAGCTATTTCTTCACAAGATCTCTTCCTTTATTACCGCAGGAATTATGGTTTGGAGCAAATATTCTAAGCATGCAGAGTGCTGCTGCTCCACTAATAATGAACGAACGGAAAGTTCAATGATCAATCTTTTGCTTCCCCCTTCCTTTTTCTTTGTTCACCTCCTTTAAAGTGGAGTCTTGGCCAACGATATTTTACTCCACAAGGATAATGACAACAGAAGAAAAACAAGGAGGACCCTTGTGGGGGGTCTACACGTAATCCATGGGGGAGTAGAAGGTGTGCACTTGTCTTAGAATCAATCTGTTATATATATATATATATATATATATGAAAGAGGATAAGTGGGCAACCAGGTGATGGATTTGTGTGTGGATAAAGTAAATCATAGCATGAATGTGGGTTTACCATGAAGAAAAATCTATAAATTTTCTTTATTTCGATGAAAACCACCTTAAGCTAATCAAAGCATCCCATATATTTGCACATACTTGGAGTGAATATGAATATATTACAACATAATAATTTTCCAAGTTTGGTGGGTTATTAATGGATTGGTCGACCAAACATCATTGGCATGCATGACATGACTATTTGCTCTGGGTTTTGGGGTATGGAAACGTGGATACTTCTAGGCGAAGTGTTTTCCAAGCAACTGCTTCGAAGCTTCGTGAATGCTACTACTGGTCAAGGACGGAATGCCGTGGGCCTATCGATAAAAAAAATAGCTGGTTGACCAGGAGTCAACCGCGCCAACATTGGAAGAAGCTGATGGGTCCGGTAAGCTCACGGGGCGGCAGCAGATCCCACCCCCGGAACCGCGTAGCGAAAGAGACTGTTCAAACGCTCCCCTCACGCGGTTTCAAGATCAAATATAAGACCCCAACGACTTGTACACAACGACGGCGAATTTGGGTCCCAAAAGCCCGCCCGTCTTTTTATCTTCTCCTCCTCCGCTTTTCGCACTCGCTTCCGTCGCCGTCGGCCGGTGGGTTCTCGGTTTCGCCGCCGTGGGCGCCGTAGGAGGTCAGAATTTCTGTTCTTTTTGCACTTTTTCTGAGATTTTTTTGTTGGTTGTTTTGGATTTTGTGTTGTTTTTCGTGACGCGATAAATGGATTGTCAGATGATAAAAAAAGACATCTTTTTGTGGTTTGTTCTGCTATATTTGGGTGCCTCAGGGCGTCGGTAAGGATTCAATTATCCGGCTGTTTTGTTCTGTCTTTTTTCTATGAATCAGTGGGTTTTCTCGATTGTTTTGGTTTTTCCTTGAACTGTTATGGTGGAGGGGTCTGAAATCTGAATCCGTGGGAAGCTTTGTTTTGTTAGTTTTATTGATAGTTTTTTTTTTTTTTTTCCTCCAAAAATACTCTGCTTCTGGAGTTGCTTCGGCTTCAAGAAAAGTCTCTTGCAATTCTTTTGCTTACGACATATGATTTAAGCTATAAATAACCCGCATCGGTGTGCGATGGTTGAAGGGATGTCGTTGTTCTATGTTTTCCTCTGTTCTTCTTATAGGTTTTTTCATCGTTTTATGGATCTCTCTGTAGTTGCATATGATAAAAGACTTTGTGTACTGTGTGCGAAATGCTTGGTTTTATATGAATCTCTCTCTCTCTCTCTCTCTCTCTCTCTCTCTCTCTCTCTCTCTCTCTCTGTGGTTAACTTGTTTGTAATAGAGGGGATACGACAATTTGTAGCTTGAACTATACCTGGTGGGTTGGTGGTGGCAAGAGGTTTTGGGGGAGGAACAATTGAAGTGATGATATAATTGATCCTCTTTCGTTCAATATATATATATATATATATATAAAATTGATCCTCTGTGCCAGTATGAAGTGGTGCAGTGATCCGTGGGTATGAGGTCAAAGTCATGATTTTGAACCCTTAGCTTCTAAGCACTTGTCAGAAAATTTTTAGTGATGATATATCTGATTCTCTTTGCCAGTTTGAAGTGGTGCAATGATCTTTGGCTATGGGATCAAAGTTATGGTTTTGAACCCTTAGCACCTAAGCAATTATTAGAAAATATTTTTATAAAGTGCAACTGGAAATAGATTAAGAGTATATTTAACTTGGCACAAGCTCTATTAGTTTAGTAAGACACAACAGCCTGAAGTCAGCTGGTTGGCTGGAATTCCTCTTCATCATAGAATAGGTCCGTGGATCTGGTCCACGGATCTAATCCAGGTGATGGCAATCACGCTGTTTTCTCAAAAAAAGAAAGAAAAAGAAAAAAGAAAAAGAAAAATGATAAAGTATCTCGTTTCCTAGGTTGCACTAAAAACATTTCTAATGAAGCTCCTTTTTAGCTTTTGCTATTGTTTATGAATCAGGCATTAGGTAGCAGGATTCAGGAATTCAATAACTTGGCTCTAGGATTACTAATTTCTGTTTTGTGTGTGTGTGGCTGGTAAATATTGATTAGTTAGCCATTGGCTTCAGGAAATCTTGATCGTCTGTATATTTTTTTTGTGTTGGGTTATGACTGCTGTGGTTTCAGGAGTCCTATAATAATTTGTTCATCACCTGAAAGCATTTATTGAAGGCTCTGTGGGTGTGGAATAGGTTTATTTTCCCTTTCTTTTTTTTTTTTTTGTGTGCATAAGCATTTATATATATCCCTAGATATAGTGGATAAGGCTTATTATTTATGTTTTTTTTTAATTTTAATAATCACTCATAAACTCACTTTACCATTGTTTTGTGGAGTATCTATGTGATTGAATTCACCTATTAAAATGACTTTTCATAGGAAGAAGCAGATATGTTCATTTTTTTTGCTTTCAAAAAATTTTTCTCCATTCTTTACTTTTCCCTCTGATTAGGTTTCAGTAATTTGGCTGTAGAATTATTAAATCATGCTGGATGTCTTCTGTTATGGTTTCAGAGGATCTGTTTGGCTAATGCATCAGAATTTAGGTTTTGAAATGAAGAAATGAAGCATTTTTTTTTTTTTCTCTCAGTTTTCCGTCCTGTTGCATACTTTTTATCTCAGTTTAATGGGCATCAATCTGTCATGATGTTCTGAGTGTTACTGACATTTGGTTTCACTGATTTTGTTTTGTTGTTGTCTATTTGCAGATCTATTACAGAATGGAAACATTATTTCCTTTCTCTCTGCTACCAGGATTTGGCTTCCATCCAACAGACGCAGAACTTATTTCTCATTATCTGAAGAGGAAGATACTTGGTCAGAAATTTGATTTTGAAATTATCCCAGAGGTGGACATATATAAACATGAACCATGGGACTTACCTGGTAACTATATTGTGTCATATTATAATGTCTTTTGATTAGAAAGGATCTCAATGCAAAATTTCATAAGAAGTCAACTGGGAACAACATTTTAGAATTAATCTGCAGTGGTATATCTTCCTCCATATTGTTGTTTGAACCTTCTTTATTAAGGTGTATATTAAGTCAATGGAACATCCTTTAAATATTTTCTAAAAAGTGACATATAGACTAACTGCAGGCTAATGCTCTCAGCTGCTCTAAAAACAATTATTGGCACATAAAAGACTTATGTATTTTGTATATTTCATGCAACTATTTTATACATATCTAGCATTTTAATGTATGGTACGTTTTATTGAGAACAATAATCTGTAATATTTTGAGGGGAAAAAAAGACAGATCATTGTCCTTATGTAGTATATGTTAGCCTCTCCTTCATGTTGTCCTGGTCTGTTGAAGAATTTTAGGGTCACTGAACTTAGAGAATGTTAGCATATATTATTATCGTTGTTCCATGTTTGTCTCATCCTTTTTCTTGTATTTTGTTCTGTCATGCAGCAAAAAGCTGTGTTCCTACCAGAGATAGCAAATGGCATTTCTTCACTTCTCGTGATAGGAAGTATCCTAATGGTTCTCGCTCAAATAGGGCTACAGAAGCAGGGTATTGGAAATCAACTGGTAAAGACCGGAACATCAAATTTCACAATCGGGTCATTGGTACAAAGAAAACTTTAGTTTTCCACGAAGGTCGTCCTCCTTGTGGGAAGCGTACTGATTGGATCATGCATGAGTATTATATAAACGAGAATGAGTGTAAAGCTGCTCCTGGAATGAAGGTAAGCGTTGTAATTTACATGATGGAATGCTATAGCACAGATCAAAAATATTTACTATGCCAGTAGGAAATGTCTATAAGGTGATGCAGGGTGGTCTTATAACCATAATAGCCATGCAGATGATAGAAGAAAAGAAGTTCACCTGCAGAATATTTATAATTCACAAAATACTTCGCTGTCCATTTGTTGAGAAAAAGATCAGGGAAGGGCCCATCCAAATTGCCTAAGATCAAATACTACCCTGTCATTTTATAAAATAAGCTTGCTTTACGTTTTCCATTTATATCTAATGTAAGTCTTCAAGCCAGTCATAGTTTTGTTCTTGCACATGCACACACAGGCATGCGCACACAAAAGAAATATGCTTGAAAATGAATAAAAAACATGAGATTTACCTATGATTCTAACATATCTTGAACCTTTAAGTTTATTGCCAACTAGATTCTACTCTTTTTGTCATATTAAGATACAATTTTGGGGAAAGGGTCCTGGTTATTGAAGCATAGATGACCTTACATTATTTGCACTCTTTTGAAGAGTGTAAAGGGCTTCATTCTGAATCTTTGAAAATTTCTATGCTAAGATTATCTTGTAGTAAGCTTCTCTAAACTTATGATGTGGCTTCCTTCTTGTTATAGGATATATTTGTCCTTTGTCGTATAACCAAAAGGAATGGCTGGGGATTCGAAGGTGAGATGACCCAAACTGAAGATGTCAGTGATGTTCAAGAGCAACCAAAAAATATGGTTGGCTTAGTGCCATGTGAGGAATCATCAAGTCTTTCTAACAATGTTGATGATATGGAGGCATGGTTCAGTGAACTCTATGATCCCAACTTTGGTGGTATTCTCTCGATCAATGAACTCAACAATGAAGTAGAGGTATGTTCCGAGCTCCAATAGCCGTTGTCAAGACTTATCATAACTTGAAACAAGATACAAAGCAGGAAATACATTACTAAATAATAGATGATTACTTTATTCTGTTTATGCAAAGAAATCTCTGTTTCCGCTTTAATGCTATGGTGTTATGGCTTTTCAACAATATTGTAGGTGTATGTCGATCGTCATCATAAACTTCTGTTGGATAACATGCAATCTAAAAAGGTTAATCATGAAACTATCTAGTGTATCAAATAGTTAATTATGAAAGAATCTACTGTTAAAAGAAAATGGTGATTGTGACTCAGTTCTTCATCCATGAAAACTAGTCAAACAATGATCAGCACTTGCAAAAATAGGAATTACATATCTAGTGAATTTAATGTTTTAAATAGTATACCCTTTCAACAATCTGAATAGACAAAATCTTTCCATGTTCCATGCCTATATGTCCAGATCTTGAGAATATGATGTCACTTAGAAAATCACCATGATGCCTGTATACACTAATTCTTCTCCTCTTAAAGGTTTCACAGGCAGATCCTGGTTCTCTTGTGCCAGATCAGGAGCCGGTGGAATCTTGTCTTCAGCTGGCTGGTGCAGATGACCTGGAATTCCTATCACCTGATGATATCGATGGTATTCTGCAGTCTGTTTCTTATAACTATGATCTTGATATATTTGGAGAGCCCAATAGCGGTCTTCAGTGCAATGCTGGGATGATAAGTAATGTCCTTTCTCCTGTTGTAAGCAACTTGGGATATGAAAGTGTGAAGATAGAGAATGAAAACATCGGTACAGGAGTTCAATTACGACAACGTCATGCAAACCCATCTACTGAAATTTCAAGTCATAGGATTAAACTTCAAGTTCACAAGATGGAATCTAGGAACGCTGGACCTGTTAATCAGACAATCAGGCTTGTCAGTGAAGACCACCATCTTGATGTGAATGATGGTCATATTAAGCATCTATCTGATGCAGAATCCAGTACAGTCTCTGACTCTCAAGGCAATCAATCTGGTCTCTCTTCCCATACTGCATCTAAGACACTACAAAAAAGGTCAGCTGATCCGTTGAAAACCCAAAAAATTTCTGGTGCTCTTGTGGAGGAGGTCAGCTCCATCCAGCGAGTTATCAGGGGCCTTGATAGGCTGTTACGCAGGTGTTCCTCTGCTGGTTTGAATTGCCTGTTTTTCGGTGCTTGCATGGTGGGGACTGCTGCTCTGATTTTATATTTTCTACTTCGTGATGCTCACCGCTTCCTCGCTCGCTCTGGCTGTAACTCCCTTGGTTTGTAGTGCATGAATCATTAGTTGCAGAGTTCTCACAGATTTATGACTTAATAGGCACATTTGATGTAGCTCCTTGTTACTGGTTTTGTAGATAGGAGTTTTGGTTTCACCCCAATGTTTTTATATGCAGATATTCTTTGATAGACCTAGTCTATCACGTGGCTGATCGACCAGGCCTATTAGTGATCACGCATTGATGGAGGCAACAATAGTCTGTAGGTGGAAACCATGACAATGTGATATAGGTTTGGTCTACAAGCCACGTGGTAAACTAAGTCTACTCAAAAATGCATCTTTTATACGAGGTTTTGTATAGTCTTATATAAAGTAGGATGGTTTTTTTGTTGGGTGATTACCAAGTACAGTAGAGGTATCTGTTCATTTATATATCTGGTATTTTGTTGTTTATAAATAAAAGACTCGCTTAGCGTAGCATCATTTGTCTTGCAGCAATACTTGCAGCTCAATAGTTTGTATAAACTTGGCTTGTGAATATAGTCACAGATCAAATGTGATGGAGGAAACATGACACCTTTTACTTTGTCTGCCTGCTACTTTTACTTTTTTGAGTGACTTGATGTGGCTTTCAGCTTCCAGATCAACTGAAGCCTGATGGACAGTGAACAAGAAGAGGACAATGGAAGACCTGGAAATAGAAAGGTTTGATTATATTTTAATTACTTGATTAGTAGCTAATATATTCGGAAGGCACAGTATTATAGTTTTAGAAAAAACTTGAAATGTCGATAAATGATTGGAATACTGCTCTGAGGACAGTCTGATGAAAAGATGATTTTATGTTTCATGCATGTCTTGCACTTATTGGATGTCATTTTGTCTTTGTTTCAAAATCATTATCCGAATTCACCAGTGTGTCTGCAAGCGATAGCAGAGCGCATCCACCTTATCATTGGCAGGGATAAGTTTTTCAACTCTGAAATGAGTTCCATGGTATGAATGAATCAGCGCAGGAGCCACGCATGCTGAAATGAATCCACCACGCAAACAAAACAATTTGATCTTGTGGGAGATGAAAATATAACGAAAAATGATAAGAGGCAATCTGAATGCTGAAACCATGTTTCTGTCTACATATTCGCTGCTGAAAACAACAATGCCAGTGGCAAAGCACTTGTTACATATGAAAAGCAAAGCAAGTGGCAAAGCACTTGTTACATATGAAAAGCAAAGCAAAGCAAAGCAAAGCAAAACAAAACAAAACAAAACAAAAGGGCTTTCATATTTTCCCAAAGAAAGCCAAGAAAATAATAATAATAATAATAATAATAACAAAAACACATGTTGCGGAACATGATTTTTTTTATTATTTATTATTATTACTACTACTGCCATTTATTTCACGGCTCTCCAAGTCTCAGCACGAATTACTCAGCCACTAAAACTAAGTTGATGCTTAGTTGTGGCCGGGCATCTTCTCCATGATCTTTTCCATAATGCCTTTCTTCTCGGGTTCGTGATGGGCCTCATAACGCACCTCCTCATGGTGGGCATTGGAGCCGGCATAGCCGTGCTCCTCCGGGCGGTGTCCACCGGGCATCTTCTCCTTGATCTTTTCCATCATGCCCTTCTTCTCGGGATCATAGTGCACCTCCTGCCCCTGGTGGTAGGCGTGCTCTGTACGACCGTGCTCCTCCGTACCGTGTCCACCGGGCAGCTTCTCCTTGATCTTATCCTTGATACCCTTCTTCTTTCTTCTCCCCCCCTGCCCATCATCTTCCGACTGCTTGTCCAAAAGTAAAAATGTTCACGTGAACATGGATTCAAATTCCATGTGGTTGTCTCAAAAATTTTGAACGTTTGCGCGTGCGCAAATATATGATGCATTGCATGGTATCTATGAACTATCCAATTTTCATTAATATTTCCCATCACCTTTTAATTTAAACGAACCTGATTACCAAGATACTAGCAAAGACACAAACCTAATCATTCTAGAGAGAGAGAGAGAGAGAGAGAGCATACGGAGCTGGAGCCGCTGCTGCCGGAGCGGTGGAGCATGCCGGTGATGGAGTGGTGCTCCTCTCGGTGGCCCCCTGCACCGGTGGTGCTGCGGTGTTCCTCCCGGAGAAGCTGGTTGTTGCCATCAACTCCATGGAACTTGTTAACGCGCTCTTCCCTCATCCCGGGATTCTGAGCCATCGTCTCTCTCGAGTGGTTTATCCGGACGTAGGAGAAGAACATAATACTGCGTGCATATATTTATAGGATGGTGGACGGAGAATGGTTCTTGGTACGCGCGAGTTTCGCGCCGAGGATTTCAGGAGTGGAAAGGCGTTTGAGCGGTGGTGGTGGTGGAAAAATCGTTTCATCCGCTGGTCCTCATGTGATCCGTTTCCGTGGCATTTGATCCCGGGCCGATCTAACGACCAAGAGATTGGGTCCAAGTTACAGCATGATTTTAGAAGCATCTCGGACCGAGAGAGTACATAACCTTGTCACAATGGCCCCAAGGAAAATTGATTTTAAATGGCAATAGAAGCACGTTTAGGTTTATCGCTGTCCAATTAAACTATCTAATGTAAGAATACTTTTTGAGGCATCTATTCTACCATACGATGGATTGTCCTATAAATTTAACCAAATCAGACAGGTGATGGAAGAGAAGCCGTAGGTTGTGAGAAGCGATTTGAATTTTTGTAGTCCAAAAACCTGCAAGTAACTTCCGCGAATCAGAATGGCATAAATAAATGGAATTCAAAGTCTCTGTTTTTGATGATTACGGGTTCATAGACTATGGGGATTGAAAGAGTTTCTTCCCACATAATTACTCTAACTTAGGATTTGTCCAATAAATAACTTACGTAAGAATTCAAACAGCCTGTTAGGGACTGTATGAATGGTAAATAATTTCTGCCACCAGAGAAATCTAAAAGAAAGAAAAAAAAAAAAAAAAAGAAGCGATCAAAGAAAGAAGCAGATTAATGTAACAAATTCCAAAATCACATCATCCCAGGTTCTTTTTCTTGCACTTTCTTTCTTGGCAACCAGAGCTTAAATGAAACAATTTTGCTTCTCCCACGACTGACTTGCTCTTAGCGTTCAGCATAAAATGCATAATTAATTCCAAGAATTCCTTATAATAGGGGGCATCCAAACATGCCCTTAATGGTTTTCCCATCCTTAACACAAATGCCTCTGCGCTTTCCTATCGTCACTCTTACAGCAGGGAGCATGCTCTCCTTTCCTGTTCTATTTTTTAACCGTCGTAACTAATGGAGATTAATAGATTTCTTTTGATTACTAGTACTAGAGCATTGCAGATCAAATGCTTATCCAATTGAGCCATCCGTGCATCCTTTGCATGCTCATGGGATCGCAACGAACCGCAGAATAGCATTTACATTGTCGGCACACCGGAATTGTAAAAAAAAAATAAAAGAAACAATGATGGAATTATAATGCTTTCAGCAGCACATATCACATGATTTAATCGTCGTGGCGTGGGGGATTCGTTTTGAGTATTGCACATCAGAAATTTTGGCCAGCTTTATATGGCCCCAAGCATGCCCGTTGCTTGCATGTGGGAACGGTGAGATCCACATGCTATATATACCTGCCGTTATATAATCAAATGAGTAGTATTAAACCTTCGGAAGTTCAAAACCGTCACCTGTAGTGTAGTGGTAGACCGCGACTCCAGTGAAACTATTGCTTGGCTAATTCGATATAGGCAGTCGATTATTTATTTATTTATTTATGTAGTTATTTTGTCATCATCGGGGGCTTGCCGCGACTCCAGTGAAACTATTGCTTGGCTAATTCGATATAGGCAGTCGATTATTTATTTATTTATTTATGTAGTTATTTTGTCATCATCGGGGGCTTGCAGGCCAAGTAAAACGGTAAAGCAGGCAGATGAAACAAGCCTCGTAGAACAACCAGCCTTCCAAAATAACTTCGTAATTACGAGCTTGTTTTTCTCGTTTGAAGCAAAGTAAATCCCGGGATCAGCTTCCAGGGAGTCAGATCACCTCATGATGCAATAACTTCGTAATTACGAGCTTGTTTTTCTCGTTTGAAGCAAAGTAAATCCCGGGATCAGCTTCCAAGGAGTCAGATCACCTCCTGATGCAAAATTTACCCGTGTCCGTGCTTGAATCGAACTTCCTCACATAAAATGTCATCTTCACGAGTTTTAAGTTGTTTGGATTATGAAAAGAATGGCTGCCGCCCTGCAAATTCGAAGCATTTCAACACGTCCTATAACTAATTATAAGAGGGGACATGGGTGGCGGTTTCGATCTGCTTGCCGAGTTCGAAATCAACCATTACTACCAATGCCATTTTGCAAGCTTGCTTCCTCGATATAGCTTTTTATGATGGAGCGAGTTCCATTTAACAGCAAAAGCCCAAAGAACCGGAAGGCATCAGAACGAACGAGTACAAGATGGTGCGGTACGCTTACAGTGCAGGCGTTAGAAGATGACCAACCATTCATCCAACACAAACATTTTTTTTTTTTTTAATTATTTCTAGTAGGTAGCTACGGTCAAATAAAAAAAAAAAAAAAAAAAACATTTTTAGTTGGTAGCCATTCGACCAAAATTTTGAATGACAAAATTTTGTAGCGATCACTCTTTTGAGAAACTCACGACACAACAAAGAGGCCGAACAGCAAACAAAAACACCAGGTTGCATCATTCCACCCCACTAACAAACAAAATTCTACATCTGCCGCACGTCATTTGCATCACCACAGGTTCCATGCACATAATTTCATAAATTATTTGGAGTAGCGTTAATACTATAAATTCCAAAGTCAAAGATGCGCAGAAGAAACAATGAAAATTAATCTACAGATATTAGTGACAAATACAACAAGAAAGGAATGAAAAAAGTTTTTGGATTCGAGGATTTAATCCAGGATCTCAATCTTACCAGCTATTTTTCTGTTGAGTGAATCATCTGAGCTATAGACTAATCTGCAAAGAATATGCTTCAAACTGGTTAAGCTTATTCTGCATCCGAGAGCATGCCGAGTGCCCTGGGTTTTCCAGAACGGTTAAGGCCATGGGGAAGCTTGATGGATCAGCTGTCTCCATCATCCTTTGTTTTCACTACAGAAAAACATGCTTGCTCGGGAAAAATTCAGACACCAGCTTTGCATTTCACAGAGAAATAATAGGGGCATTCTGTATCATCAAAGCAATAGTGGCAGGCAAGAAGGATGCCTTTGTTTATTTAAGTGCACGAGAGTAAAGAGAAACTACTTTTCCAGAAACGTGTGTATTGAATCTAAGCAACCAACAAGAATCAGAGCAGCTGCTCACCTCTTCACCTTCACGTGAGAAAGGAAGGGCTAGTTCAATCCCTCCGGTACATTGCCCAGAACCCCTTCTTCTTCGTGGACTCATTATCTGATACTGATCGTGCCGGTCGTGACCCAATAGAGAAGTGCCGCCTCAAGAAAGGCCCGCCAAAGGAGCTCTTCATACTGGAACTGGCTCCCATCCTTGGGTTTTTCCCACTCATCTTCTGGTGCTCAGAGAGAGAATCATCGTCCACAGCAATGTCAGCCACCACAATCCTGGAGGCCTTGTTTCTTCCCTTAAACTCAGCTTTTCCCAACAGCTTTGCAGTAGATTTCTCTCCATGAGTGCAGACAGGGCAAGCCGGGTCATATCTTTCAGTTTCAGGTGTCAAGTTTTCCAAGCAGTCAACATGATAGACGTGCCCACAAACCAGAACTGCAACAACGGAGAGTTCATTGGTAGACACTATTTTCTCAGTGCTCCATGGAGATCTCTCCTTTAAAAGCTTTGAGCATATTCTGCATGATTGCCGATCAGGAGAGAGAGGTGTTGCTTGTTGAGAGTTTGATCTTGCTATTTTGCTGTTGCTGGAGCTAAGGTTTTCACTCTCAAATGACCATCTCTCTTGCTGAGAAGAAGCCACCAGCTCAGAGAATGTACGCATGGACCAGCCATCAGAAGACCCACCAAGAGATCCTCCTGTGGACAACTCATTGCTGCAGATTGAGAGCACAAAGGACTGCCTTTCCTCAGGAGAGTTATTCTCATTCAGGGACTTGAGGGACCGAATCCTGCTATCGGAGACCTGCCTAGAGAGTTGGTACCCAGGCGAACGACGTGCTTTCCTTGATGAAGTGGGGTCTAAGGGTAGAGAGCAACCTATAGAGGTTGAAGGATCTGATTTGGATGCCAGTGACGGAGTTACTGGAACTGAAATCGAAGGCTTGCCATCTGAAGCACTTGATTTGCCTGCTGACCCAATGGAGTTCTTTTCCTGCGCAAGGTATACAAAAAGCTTTAACATCAAACTAAGGGCATGCAACGGACTTCATAACAGAGAATCACATCAGCAAGTGAAATTCTGAATGAAGACAAATACAACTCACCTCAAGGGATGAATTGCTTCCAACAAATTGATCTATAACAGAAATAAACAAGTCAGATGAGAAGAAAAAAGAAAACATTTACATGAGAAATTTAAAGCGCTTGCAGCATTACAATTTCAAAAGATGTCTTACAATAAGAATTTAAATAGCTTCATATTGTTCCTCTTATCCTCTAGAAGAGATGGATACTAATTGAATGGCATGGCAAGAAAGCCAGCATCAATATCCAAGGTATTTATGCACTAATACACTCACAAAGTTTTTCTTCTAATATAAACAAAGTAACAATAAAATAAAGCATAGTATGATTGGAGATGTGATCTATAATATATGTTGTCTTAAAGGAAACAGTATGACTTGCTCGATGGTTCAGAAAAATTACTGAGACAACACCAAACCAAAAAAGTGGCATATATTTGCTAGTCACTGAAATAGTAAACTAAGAATATTGTTTACATACCACAACGGTAAATCTTATATTGGCTGTAGCGTACAAAGATAAGCAATCTTCATGAATCAACCTACCTGAATCCCTACAGAGCATAAACCATTTTTAAGCTATTTCTTAACTGGAAGATATCTCATCTTTATTCATCCAGGTGAAATGAGAGAGAAGAAAGGGAGAAATGGCCCTGCATATCCCCAGAGAGCGAAGGAAGAAGGCATAATTAAAGCACTGTACTGATATCATAGGGGAAAGAAGACCTACAGATCCCAATGTCACCCTCTATAACCTTGAGCCACTACTTTACAATATCACCAGAACTAATTTCCTTTAAAAAATTCTAGATATAATTTTTGGCATATACCTGAAAGTCTGAAACTATGGAGATGTAGCTCCAAAAAGGCTGGGGCTTTTTATCATTGAAGAATTATTGGTTGGAGAATGTTGACTTTATGAAATTGCACAATGCAAGGAGTGATTGATATCTTCTTTTACAGACAGAGTTAGTGCTGTCCGATCAGAACAAAACATCTTCTAATTTTTTTTCTTGGAGTCAAAATTTTTAGAAAAATAAAACTAATTGAAGAATTGTAATAGACCAATAGGTTCCCCCTCTTATACAGAGGTAAAGTATCTGGATGTGCATATACATCCAAACCAAGGTTTCAAAGCTTTTCAGTTCTGGTTGGGTTTGTGAAGTTGAGGTTTGACAGTTTCATTTCAAGTTTTCGAGTTGCAGTCATAAAATCTGGAAAATAAAAAAAAAGTAAATAAAAAACACATTTGCAAAACAAAAGAAGCCAAGAGAAGTCCACAGCACATCATTTAGAACATATTGTGATACATAGGTTCTTGTTAGTTTTGAAAGTTGTAGGCTAAAGTTAACATTCACATAAAAGCAAGAGTCAAAATATATCCTGCTATTTTGCACCATAAATGTATATGTTATTTCTTGAATTCCAATTGTTCATAGCTTCGTTACATTTGCTTTTCAATGCCTAGCATGCAAATCTTTTTCTCCATCTTTTTTTCAGTAGACCTTACAAATATATTAAATCTAGGTATTTCTTTTTTTATGTTGGGATCAAGCTGCTCACTTGAGAAAACTTTATCGTAAAATCTAAGAAAGATGAGGTGGTAAAAGCAGTTATATGACCTTGCACTAAAGACAAGCTGCTAGGAGCCAGGCATCAACATAAAATTCTCACATACATTTACTTATCATTGGCTATGCATTTTCTTTCAGATGGATAGATACAATGTGGAAACCACCACCACGGTTTGAACCCTAGCCCTCTCCCTTGGTGGAGAGCGATGCCAACCAGCTGAGACATGGATAATTGATTCAGTGGTTCTATAATAAAGATAAGCCATGTAAGCTAAATGTATCACGAATCAGGGTCACATAAAACTGTGCAAAATTATTAGGGAATTTATCACTCAAATAATAGAGTTAGAACACAGTCAAATTTGATAAAACATTGAAAATCTCTTGGCCAAAGAAAATGGTCTATCACAAGGCATTGGGAGGTGCCTACCTATAGGCATTCCTCCAAGGCAACATCCACCAGAATCAAGTTAGTCACCATGGTCAATTGGCCTAGTAGGCACAATGGTTCCCACTTCTTTTACAGGAACGAGCTGATCCAGTTGCAACCATGGCATTGTATGACCGTAGTTCATAGCATCACTTGTAACTTTCCACCAGAAAAACTTGCCAACCATTGAGCACCAAGGTTCGGAAAAAAGAACAATAGGAATAGCTTGATCAAGAAGGAGGAACGGGTGGCAGGTTTGTATTATCTATTTTTGGATGTCCTGATCAAACTCAATAAGGAAAATTGGAGAATTAATAAATAATTATACAGCGTTAACAATTCATGTCATTTTCTAGGAGTGCAATCCATCTAAATTGGTAAATTTTGTTATCAATCATCCAAAAAACCGTAATTATTCTTACTATAATGAAGGCAATAACTAGCACTATCACTAGTAATCATAATCTTGCAAACAACCTAAATCTAAGGTCTTTAAAACTATTATGATGGTTGTTTCAAAACTTGTGATGAACTCAAAATCTGGATAACATACATACAAAAGCCACCAACCTAACCTCCTTGTAAGCTGCACCAACCTCCTCAAAACTCTTCCCCATTCTTCTCCTGGTATACGTAGTCACCAAGGCTGTGTTCAGAAGCAGCATGAGAAGGAATAGAAGTCCTTGAACCCACTTATTTCATCTCTTCTCAGCCAAATAGTCATCTGAGCACATGGAATAACTTTTCAGAAGTGCAGAATGAGTATTTCAGAAAAAATGGTTCACCATAAACACTACTTTTTCTCCCCTTAACCCATTCACCCCACTTAATCTAGGAAAAACTTACTTGAATAAAAAGGTGCAGCAATTTAACACATTTACTAGATTTTGTATTCTGCTTTCAAATGCAGCCCAAGAGATTTGGCAGTGCAGGAGGGTTTCTATCAAGCTCCCCAAATTATTACAAAATCCTCATCTAAAAACATCAAAGACCCCAAATTCAACACTCCTGCCAGGGACAAAGACTTGAATCATCAGGTGGTGCAGCTATGTCATTGTCTTTCCTGAACAACTGATGAGCATAACATTCCACCCCGTTTAGAAATTTGCATATTTTAATGTCTTGCAATATGTATTACAATGAGTAATGATGCAGGACTTATTGATTACATGTCTTCAAATTCTCATCAGATTATAGGTATGACTGTACTATAGATAATGGCCGGTGCATCTATTACTTCTCTAAGGTACCTATTGCAAACAAGTTGGCTCCTATTAGACCCCTCTGGAGCACCTTCTTAACAACATTAACCTCTTATGGTTGTGTGTAGTGTGGCTCATATCCATCCCCATATTTTGGATCTATCATGCCAGTTAGCCTTTGAGACAGTGAAAAGGACAAAAGAATTTTGTTGTGTGATGTATATGCATATTATGAATTCTTGAAAAATAGAGTTATCTAGCTAGCAAATTGTGGCGTGACTCCATTTCCATACAATCTCATGGGTGCACTTCACACATCATCTTTGTAAAAGAGCTGGGCATTCATTATACCCATCAAAACCATCGATAGTTATGCCTACCCAAGAACGCATGGATATTAGCCTGGAGATATACATATTGGTGGATTCTTAGCAATACCCATGATCATGATGAACCATTGCCATTCGATGACATTTCAAATTTCAAAAACTCAATAAAACTTAATCATGTTTTAGCTCTTTCATAAATTTTAAAGAAAGATGAAAAAGTTATTTTAATGAATTATTAAATAAAAATCATGTAAATAATTTAGAATGCCTTATTAACTTCATTGAGAATAAAATTATGGTATATATTTGTAAAATTAGAACATCTGAAGTAAATGAGGCTCAAAAAAAATAAAAGTAAGAAAAGTTGTGGGACCTAATAAAGTGGGTGACAAATTTATTTAATAGGATTTTAAAAACTAAAAAAATGCCTAATGAATGGAGGAAGAGCATTATAGTACTAATTTATAAAAATAAAGGAGATATTCAAAACAGTTCTGATTATCGTGGTATCAAACTCATGTGTCATACTATGAAACTTTGAAAGAGGGGTTAAGATATACTACAAAAATATCAGAAAATCAATTTAATTTTATGCTAGAAAGGTCGATCATAGAAGCTGTTTTCCTTCTTAGGAGGTTAATGGAGATGTATAAGCAAAGAAACAAAGTCTTCATATAGTTTTTACTGATTTAGAGAAAACATGTGATAAGGTTTCTAAAAAATCTTATGATGGGTACTAGAAAAGGAGTACTTATTAGGTATATTAACATAATAAAAGATATGTATGATGGGGCAGTTACTAGTGTGAGAACTATTGATGATAATACTGGCGAATTTCCTATTACAGGCTTACATCAGAGATCTGCTCTTCGTCTCTATCTTTTTGTTTTAATTATAAATGAGCTTAGTAGATATATTCAGGATGATATTCCATGGTACATATTATTTGCAGATAATATAGTACTAGTAGATGAAACTAAGATCGGAGTTGATCATAAATTAGAACTATGACGAAATGCATTAGAATTTAAAGGTTTTAGATTAAGTAAGATAAAGACAGAATACATAGAATGCAATTTTAGTACAATTAGAAATGAAGATGAATATAAAGTACAAATTGAAAACCATGAAGTTACTAAAAATGATCATTTTTGCTCTTTAAGATCGATTATTCATAAGGAAGGAGAGATTGACGATGATGTTATCCATAGGATTAAAGCAGGTTGGATAAAATGAAAAAATACAATTGAAATATTATGTGATTGTAGAGTACTTGCCAAGTTGAAGGAAAAGCTTTATAAAATAGCCACAAGACCATCTATACTTTATGGCATGAAATGTTTGGTAGTTAGAAAAATACACGTGTATAAGATGAATGTGGTGAAAATGAGAATGTTAAGATGAATGTGTGGTAATACAAAAAAAGATAGAATAAGAAATGAAACCATTCATAAAAAGATAGAGGTAGCTTCAATCGAGGATAAATTAAGAAAAAGACGACTTAAATGGTTTAGACATGTGCAACATAGGCCTAGAGATGCATCTGTGCAAAAAAGTGACTTGATATATGTAGAAGAAAAAAGAGGTAGAGATAGACCAAAAATCACATAAAAGAAAGTGATAAAGAAAGACTTAAAACTTTTACATCTTACAAAAAAGAGCTAAATGGAGAAAAAGAATTCATGTTGCCGATCCTAACTAGTTTAGGATTATGGCTTTGTTGTTTTTATTGTTATGTTTTAGCTTTTTCATATGATTGACAATTTGCTTCTAACAATTACGTGCAAGTTCAGGACATTATTGTATGCTACTTATATAACTTGTCTTTAATTTCAAGCACTTGTGTATTAATATACATCAGACTTTTACTTGGACACTCAGCTCATTTGTCTGTAGCAGCTAGTCTTTAATGTAGGATCATATAACTACTTTTAATATTTTGTCTCACCTATCCTCATGAGTACTTTTTCTTATATAAGGAGCTTGGCATGTTTATAAATTATAATATTTTCATTGTTGCTGGTCATTATAAAATGTCCGTAGGAGCAAATATATTGTTTTAGGGTTTTATAATCAATGTTTGACCTCAAAATTACGTAGAATTCAGTTTTTTAAAAATCCCCTTGCACATGAAAGTTAAGATTCCAAATGCCTTTTGTCCCATCATCATCATAGGTCAAATTCAATGTTGGTTAACCAAAAGCCAAGTAGCAAGGCAAACGCCTTACTCAAGGGCAGTTTTTTTCCACCTCAAGTCTTCACTAGTACTAAAAATGCCTTAAAAACCAACATAGAAGCATTTTTTCAAAAAACTAAGTGGCAACCAGGTGGCTAGGGACCCACTCAGCACCTAGGTTTCATAAAGGCAGATAGGCAGGAACCCAAAGGGCAAGGCCACCACAACCCCCACACACACCCCCTCCCCCCCCACCCAAACTGAAGATCTTTCCTGTGATCCTGAATTTCTAAAGATACAAGTCAAACTTCATTTACAAGTTTAACATTCTCTAGTTCTGAAACATTTCCCTCAAATTTTCCCAAGATTAATTATAATTCTCTCAGCCAACCTTGAAGGTAAATCGCCCTTTAGTTGTCCTGCTCTTGAAAATAGTATACCATCTTTCAAAAATGATCTTTTATATCACCAAGCTACTTAGATGCCAGAACACTTCTACCAACACCAAGGTCATCCTGCTTTGAACCAAAAATCCAAATCACTTCCAGGTTAAGCCTCATCCACAAACCAAAAATCCTATCATATGCCGACATACTGCCACATCCTCTTCTTAACCCACCTTAATGTACCAAATGGAGTTGAATCTCACTTTGTGCTGCTCCCTCCTCAAGATACTCATCCCTCAAAATCAGAGGCAAACCACAAAAGAAGAGTATAGGAAATGGTAATCCATAGAACTTTAAAAATAAAGATTGGCATCACAATGATATGGTTTCCTCCATCAAGATGGAATTTAAACAAACAAATATGACTCAATTTCTTTTTCATTCAACAGCTCCATCTGAAAAATTAGATTTCATATGACATAGATACTGCTTAGATCTGATCCGTCCCTCAACATGCTCCCCTCAAAACCAGGGGTGAATCACAAAATTGGAGTATTAGATAAGGTAAACCAAAGATCTTTTAAAAAATAAAGACTGCCATCAGAACAGTACATTTTCCTCCATCAAGGTCAAATTTTAAACAAACAAATATGACCCAGATTTTTTTCCCCATTCGACCACTATGTCAGCAAAATATGCTTTCACGTTGATACAAAGATTTAACCCATCAACTTTGTCAATTGCATTGATCTGCATACTACTAAATATTGTTTAATGTATTATTTGACTCCTAACTTTTCAGTTTTCCTTGCTTGACAAAGTAAAGCAGATTACCACTCTAGCATCCATTCACCTCTAGAAAATGGAAGAAATCCTATTAATGAATTAGAAAGTGGAAGCACTAGGAGACATACTAACATCACATGATAAAGAACTGATAGCTGAAAAATTGCCACTGGACGGCCCAGAAACAAACAATATAATAGCAATCAGGAGAGAAGTTGAACAAGAACCAGTTGAGCAAATTCAATCAGGCTTAGAACAGGAATTGCTGAAAAATATTTTACATCTACATAGTAGAATCAATTACAAGGTACAGTATTTTGACTAATATGTAAATTATCCATTGAATTAACAGGTAATTTGCAGGACGTTACAAAATATAGTATTTTGACAACTTCGTGGGCTGTCATTCTGACAAAATGCTAGTTAATTGCATATGAGTAGTATACTAGAACCTGAGTGTTTTTCAGAATTTTTTGAAGAGACGTCATTCATGACCAAAATGTAATCTTCTACGTCACCTTTTTTGTGAAAAAGAAGGCTTCAATGCACATGCTACATGACATTCTAGGTTGAAGAGAACTATACACATTTCCCAGCTAATAGATTTTTTTTTCCCCGCACTGTTCATTTCATTGCACTAAGTGCAGCTGTGGTCTATGTTATAATAGACCACTATTAGAACAATTTAACATGAGTGGGCAAATAACTTCTCAACAATATGACAAATATTAATGCCATATCCGAATATTTAGATTTTGTAACAAGGCAACCAGAAATAGAAAAAAAGGCTGCAAAAGAAACTTTTAGAAAATATTACCAGCAGCAGTAGGTTTAGAGTTCCTGTCACCTCCAATCTTCGAAGAGGACTTGTGCCACTTTTCTGTCTGAAAAGGATTCGGTGGACTTCCCCCATCTGAAAGGCCTTCAGTTTCTGTGGTTGCCCCACTCTTAATTTCAGAGCCTGCATGCCCACAATTGTGATGAGAAATTTGGACTGGGTTGTCCATGATATCCTCGATGTGTGTTCGATTATCCCATCGAAAGCTCCATGGAGGTGAATGTCTGACGTTCCTGTAACTAGAAACTTCAAACTGAGATCTGTCGGGCAATGGCTTGTCTCTTGCAGCCACACAACAGGAGGCTCCCATACTTATTTATATCAAAAGGAGAAAAAAAAATGCAAAAGAAAAAAGAAAAAAATATCAAGAATTCCCTAAAAGTGATAATATTTACAGTCAAAAGATGCCAATTTTTTCACGGCCATCACACAAATGCACTAAAAAGAAATCACAATGGCAATACCCAGCTGCTCCTGCTCACAAAAATATGGAAATTAAGGCATCAGAAATTAATAAGAAAAAGTACAAAAATACAAAGCTATGCTTGCCTGAAAATTCTGCTCAAAGCCTAGTTTTTTGAGGGTAAAATATAGAAACCATCAAGTTTGATAAATTTGATTCAAAACTTTCCCCATTAAACTTTCCAAATATTAAGCAGAGATCAAACTAAGAACCTCCAAATTATCGAGGTAGGGAGAAAAGAACATAAGATATCGTCCAAATCCTTAAAAAACTTTCTTGACCTACTAAACACAATTGACGATCTCCGAATCATCGTTGTCACAAAAAATAAAATAAAATAAAATAAAATAAAATAAAACAAAGCAAAAACGAACTGGATGGGTTGCTTAAATCAGCCCCAAACTTAATTCGGAGGGGGAAAACCTTCTTTTAGGCGATGAATGTCATCTCCTGCACCAAAAATATAGCACAGAAAAAGCAGCAGGAAAGAGCAAACCGATTACTCTCCCCAGAATGGAATTCAATCACTCCCTTCTCACGGTATGTATGAAACCATGGAAGAGGAAAAGGAAATCAAAAAGCCTCCCAATCACTCGTAAAAGCAGAAATTACAGTCAAATCCTATTAAAGTCCAAGAAACAAAAAATCTTTCGAAGAAAAATTTTCTGGTGTTTCTTTTCACCCATGCTTTGATTAGAAACAAATTTATTAAAATTCTGTGAGAGACCGGTGGTCAAAGCAGCTGTAAAGACTTCTGAAAGAACCAAAAAAAAAAGAAAAAACCTAAAATACAAAAAGAAAATGGAATAGTCAAATAACCTTCAGCTGCTAATGCTGTTATCGTTATTTTTTTAAGAAAAGTAATAACAATAATAATCCCAGCTGTGCTTCCACTGATCTCCAATAAATAAGTAAAATGGGATCAAATCAAATCACTTAAGTTCAAAACACAATTCACATCCAAGAAATTGCCAGAAACTACTGACGAATTTAATTTACCCACAAAATTCGCATCAGAACTATTAGCATCCGAACAGTTCTTCCACCAATACACTAAAACTCGCTTAAAAAACTAAAACAAACAAAGAAGAAGGAGAAGAAATAGAATCTATCCAGCTCAAAACCAAGTCTTTCTAGAGAACGGACCATCTACTGACCTCCACGATCCCTAAAATCCGAGAAATTAACAAAGAGCACGGATGATTCCAAGCGTCTCCATTGTTAATTTTTTTCCTAAAAAGTAACATCCAAAAAAGTCCTGCAAGCGACGAAATTCTTAGAATTAGATGTAAAATTACTTTAAAAAATGAAAAAAGAAAATCCAAATGATCGACGCAAGGATGCCTCCAAATCAAACCGCGATACCTGCTATTCGGAACACGTCAGCTCGATCGGGTCAGAGGTAAACCGTGGCCCACCGCCGCGAAAACCGCCGCCCCCATCGGAATCCTTCACCAGTCGATGCGGGTGCTAGGTTTCCGGATCTCGCCCGCCAAATCCTCCCATCGCCACAGCTCATCGGCACGCGGAGGACTCCAAACGGTGGATCCAAGCCACGCCCCCGATCGAAAAGCCCTCAGTGGTAATGGTTGGGGTGTCGCCGGGCCGCTTCTCGTCCAACTTCTCTAGGGTCTCAGCGATGGTGAAAAGAACAAAAAGGAGAGACTGGGTTTTCGGGGGCAGGGAAGGAAAGAGGAGGCACGGGAGGACGGTGGGGTTCTAAGCAACCATATATTTTTATATATTTATATATATATATAAAGCACTGTCCCCTCTCAAAAGGGAAGGACGCAGGTTAGCTGTGATTGCTGGTGGAAAACTCTTTCCGACCATGGCATGACATGCGATACACGGAGGACGTCAATATTCGTGCTCCATGTTCACGAATTTTCGAGGTCCTATGTGTACCGCATCGTTCCGTCGAAAATAAGTTTTCGTTTCCCGCATATATTTTTCTATGCGAATATAAAATCTGCCGTCAACGTCGTAACGGATGGTTGATGTAACCAACAGTCACATAAATTTTATATGAGCGCGCTCGGAATATAGCTTCACGACGTGCGATCTTTTTTCTTTTTTCTTTTTTCTTTTTTCTTTTCTTTAAAAAATCAAGCGTGAGGTTGAGGGATGTGCGCCCATCTTCACGGAAGACCGGGTGACTACCCTTCGATTGTTGAGCGGTGACTGCACTAATCTCACCGAGAGTGAGCATAATTTGATAAAGAGAGGCTATGGTGGGCAAGGTATCTAGTCTAGGGGAGCGTAGGGGGCAAAGTGTCTTTAGGAGGTGCCACGTGGACTTTAATAGTAGTGTGGTCGGTTGCAATAACGATTGCAAGGAGATGTGTGCAATTCCACGCAGAGATAGGACAGCTCTCAAAAAGGGCAAATTGTGGCCTGCTCGTTGGACGTCATTTGCTGCAATTAAGGAAAATTCGTACAATATTACATCTAAGGAAATAAAAATTATCATAATTATTGGTAAAAACACACAAATTATTTTTTTAAAAAAGTAATTTATAATTCAGCATTTCATTATTGATATGAATTAAGATTTACATTAATACCTGATGCATCCAAAAAAAAAAAAAAATAAATCCAGCTAAAAAAATGATTCTAAAAAGCAATATAACAAAATTCAATATATATAAATTAATTATATGCTTGAAATATATTATAATAATATTTTAATAAATAAATACAGTTGTTTCCTTTTGTTTGCATCACAATATCTTTACTTTGAGTACGATAAGATTTACATCATTTTTTTAAAAAAGAATGATCTATTAAATGTCAAAATAATTTTATTATTGGTAATTTATATGATAGCAATTTAATCAAGCATACGTAGTCTATTGCCTGCTTCTTTTTTTCTGATTTTTTTTTAAAAAAATAGTTCTAAAATATTAGAATATAGATGCCATTCTAAAATATTAGGATGTATCGTAATCAATGCATAAACTTGATTTGCACAAATTTAAGAAACAATAAAAATATTAGGATGTATCATAATTAATGCATAAACTTGATTTTGTACAAATTGAAGAAACAATAAAAAGTTAAAAGTTAAAAAAAAATATATATAAAATAAATAAAAGCCTAAGAAGTTAGCTCATATAATAAATGTAAATACTCTATGAAATAGATGATAACAAAAATTTCGTTGCTCAAATATGCAGGTGTAACAAATAGCCTCATGTCAAAAAAAAAAAAGAAAAGAAAAGAAAAAAAAAAAAAAATTTGGGTTGGTGCATCTACAAGGCAATCATCCAAGTCTCCATGGATCCAGAAACTAATCATTGAATCATCCAATCGCTTAAATGATTTCTTGTCTCCAACCAAGGCAAAATGGAGACATCAAACGGGGGGCCACATCCAGTTTCTTTAACCAAACCCATCGTTTTCTCATCAGCCATGAGGCACGGCAATCTTGACGCATCTCGATTCCCAACTTCTCACGCAACCTTTCCCATTAATTTGTTCCCCCAACCAACGGCGCAGTTTTGAGATTCCAAGCAAATAGATGATGGTTGGCGAGGCATCCAGGCTCGTTAACGGTATAGAAAACCCATGCCCACCGGCCCTTTAGCGTTCATGAGTTTCATAGCCAACTTCTGAACATCGCCCTCCAAAGCTCTAGAATAAAAGTGGAGGTTAGATTGGTTGAAGATTTTGACAAGTTTAGCTAACCTTATTTTAATTACGGGTTTAATTAAATCTTCAAGTTCTTTTCTTCATCATAAACAACTCAAGAGATGAGATCGAGATCTGTCTCCTTGCTAACCACAAGTGATTAGAGTAATATTTATTAATGTGAAGGACGTGCTGCTACCCTAAATCTATTATTGCCAAACATGTTGCTAAGCTCATGGTAACACAAATTTTTCTACTGATTCAGAGGAAGTCCTCAAAATCAAATATTGTTAAACTATTTGAACATCTAGTGCAGCAGCCTGAATTCTTTGGATTCCTTATTTTGATCTTGCCTCTCCCTCTTCGCTAAGAGGTAAAAGGCAAATTTTAATCCCTATCAATCAATATGTCATAAGCCACAGCAAAATGTCAAAACAAATGGAAGTTTTTAGCCATATATTGAGCGTGTAAGGGCTCCATGACAAATATAAAGTTTGTGTGGTCTCAATGACAAAATAGATAACCATTGGAATGTTTTTCTTGCCCACTTTGATACATGCTGCCTGTCTTTTATTATTATTATTATTTCTTCTAGGGGAAAGTGGGGGAATAGAGATTCCTTTTTTTTTTTCTTTTTCTTCTAGGGAATTGAGATGGTAGAAAATAGATCACAAAGGCTCCAATGGGAGTCCAAAGAGTTTACACAATAGTGATTAATTATTCCACAAAATAAAGGAAGAGAGAATTTTGTATAGGATTGAGACATTGCCTCTTTTCGAGCTGGCTTGGAAAATAATATATGGATGGCATCTTGTTGGTTATTCTTCAAATGGATGACTTTCTACTCCTTGGCCAACTTCAATCAAAATGGTGGCTTTCTATTCGTTTTAAAATGGCAGAATCTCCTGTCCTGCATCTACTATAGATGTCACACATACAGCTCAAGATCGAACCAGCATTCTACAACCCAACATGGAAAAAAACTTTTCTTGCTTGTAACAGCAAAATCGATAAGAATACTTCCAGAAAGAATGGGAAAAAAAAAAAAAATCATTTCCATTCCATGAATGTAGTTCATGTATTTCGATGAATTGGTGCCTTAATGACTTGTCAAAGTACCATTTTCACAGAAACATGTTCAATCTGGTGCCTTGAAGCTTGAAAGTAATGTTGGAAAACATGAGACAAATGAGAAAATGTAGCAAATTTATTCCTAGCTTGCTTCTTGGATCAGGTAAATCTATTGGTTAATATTGGCATAATGGTCCAACCTGAATGTTCCTTCCCCTGTCTTATTCCTCTTGAAAAATATTCTCCTATCTACGATATATCATCCTTGCTTGCATATTAATCCCTCAGTTTTCTATATTAGCATATGCATCCCCTGAAATCTCCTCTGTTAGTGTATCAAACTCACCTTATCAAAAAATAATCATCTGGCCACTTGCATTCTCCTGTAATAAACTGACATTGGAGGTGCAAATGATTAAATGAGTTGGTATCCCCAGATTCAAAAGAAATGCAAACAACTGCATAATAGAACGAAATAAATAACTGGAATTTTGGATAAGGGACTAATTTTGAACTTGGATAACAAACCCCAGCCAAGCTCATGTTCAAACTGGGCCTGATGGATTAAGAGCTTGACTCTGTGGAGCTCTGGGGGCTGATCGAATATGAACTATAGATGGTGAAACCCAGCAACTTTGCCTACGCTAGACATGAACCACATGACTAAGCTAGATTCTTCATCCATCCTACAACCAGACCAACTATCCAGATGGTGATCCTTGTACGGTGATTCATCTGGGATCATCGGTAATTCAAGCGAAGATAATGAGATCATCATATTTAATTGCACCTTGGTCATCTTACATGATGATAATCCTAAATCGCTCCAACCTCTGTAATCACTGTTCAACTCAATAATTTCATATCTGTCCATGAGATCAGGTATTGAAAATCACCTCCAAATAATGATCTTGATTTAAGATGTAGGAAACAAAATGCCCCTCATCCATATAAAAAATACTTAGTATTATTTTATGTTATTATAATTTAATTTAATATCATAAGATTATATTATAATAATATAAAATGATAATTATTATATTATAATCATATAATTATAAATAATATAATAATTATGATATTATATGATTATTATTATGCTATAATATTATATGATTATTATTATTCAATTTAAATATTATCATAATAAATAATATGAAAAAATGATAAAATTATAATGGTACTTGAAAAATATATTAAGAGTAGTTATTTTTTTAAGGTAAAGAAAGATTAACTAATCAGAGATAATTTAGATATTTTATAATTGATATTTTAGGATTCCTTTAGTATACCAATACAGTGATTTTAGGTCGCTGGGATCTTTAATTACTAGTTATATTATATTGAAGACGATGATCTAAAATTATTTGGGATCAAATCATCTTAATATAAAGATCATCAGTAATCTAAGATCTCAAATAATTGTGATGATAATATTTAGTTTAACAATCGGCTCCAATATAAACTCTAAATCTTCTCAAGAGCTGAAGTAGTCAAGGCTCATAGTTCCAATGAACAAGCAATATTATGGTAACACGGAGAAACTCTCAATTGATTCACCATCAAGGGAGAATTATATTACAAGAAGTATACTGCACCGATTTCCTAAAGGACTGCATAACCGATGTAGCACATATATTTAGGTATATCAGAAGGTAGACATGCTTTTCACTTCCATGTACCCGTAAAGCATAAAGCACTGGATTATTTTACTGCTGTGGCCCAAGAGGGAGAGCAACATCAGTTCGGTATGAGTTTGTGAGGTGGCTTGGCAACGGATGGGGAAGGATCATATTTTCCATAGTCATTTGTTTGAACTTGGAGAACTCTGGAATGGACAACAAAGGCCTGTTCATGGTGCACAACCTTCTTTGCAGGCTCCTGAAACGCATTGGAAATCTTTCATCAGTATAAACAAAAGATACAGAAGAAGAAGAAGAAGAGCCATGATTTCATCCATTTCGTAAACATTTGGATGAGACGGAATATTTCATAAATCTATCTTTTCGTTCCTTATTTTTAGTTACAACTTGTGTTCTTAGCTTCTGTTTAACCTTGTTCATTAAAAAAAATCCCTATAATCTGCTACTGAGACTCGTTTACTTCTCTTGACATTGCTAATCCAAGATTAATGATTATTATGGTGCTAATTATAAGAACACCGGCTCTATAATATAGTGTTGTTATCACAACAAGCATGGAAGTAGAAGATTTGTTAAGTATCCTCATTTTAATTTGAAGATCAATATTTCTTTTAGAATAAATCAGCTCTAATCTTGCTAAGGGAGAGTCTGATCTAATCTTGGAAACAAAAGGAGAAAAGAACTGCTCCTATTTTATCTGGTCGATACCACATACCTTCCCCCTAGATTCCAAGTGTACTGCATATTTATCAAAAAACCTCCGTTGCCCACCTGAAAAAGAAATCATCTGATGAGAAAAGGAAGAGTGAAACATAATTATATAAATGATCATTATTTTTCCTTCCTTACAGTTTACTGCAGAGAGAGAGAGAGAGAGAGAGAGAGAGAGAGAGAGAGAGAGAGAAACGGGAGAGATATAATAAGCATGGAAACGGATCAAAGTTTGTTAGCATTCTCCAGTACTAATTGAACAGTGTCTTGCGTGAGTGTAAAATAATATGGATCCGTCCGATAATTAGGAGTTGCAAACGTTTATTCATTCCACATCACAAAGCAGCTGGCTACTTCAATCTATTTCGCTGGTGATTGGAAAAGCCTTGTAATGTTATATATCGATAACTAAGACGTGTTTGTGATCAGTTAGTTCATGAACAGATACTGAGCTTGAGCTTGAAACATCAATATATTTGCTCATATGTATAATTGCTGAATTCTGGTCATATATTGCTGAGAAAGCTCAAACATTAATGCGAAGTTTGTTTTGCATGTAAATATTTTAGATGCTAGAAAAGTAGAAACCAATCTGGAATTGCTTGGCCTCAGAGAACAAGCCCTTGCTTATAGTTGGCCATGCAAACCTGGTAAAAACCGAAGTTTTATTCACAGAGGACTACGGAGACGAAGATAATATATATATATATATATATATATATATATATATGAGATCGATAGAGCACATCATCTTTGCAGAAAGAACTCTTAGAACTTAAGAAGATAATTTTAAGAAGATAGAAGGACAGTCTCTATAAGAATATTTGAAGGTGTAGAGATCCACTCGAACCTACCTGCAGATGAAACTGAGATAAGTGATGCCAAGATGAGAATGAAGAGAAGAGTGAATCTCTTAGGCCCCATGAAACCCATGCGGACAACCGAATTTTATCTCAGTCGCTATGACTTCCTCTCTTCCAAGAGCGTAGAGAAGAGATGAATCCTTTCTACGAAGTAGAGCAATATAAAACTAACCTTGGACTGGCAGACCTTGTGATAGAATCTGTGGGCAATTCCTGAAGCAAGTCTCACCCAGATATCTATTTTTTTAAATTCAAAATGTAAAGGAGAGGACCAGCACTTTCTCCGTGGAATTTAAGGGTGTAGTCACTAGAGTTGGTGGATTGCTTCGTTAATCCAATAACTAAAGGTATTGGCAAATAGGCCTCTTGTAAAGAGAATTGACTTCAGCGCCCTTGAAGACACCAAACATGCTACAATGCTACGTTCTTTAGAATTAGCATATATTAAAAGAAAAAAAGCCTTCTTTGCTCAAGTGCCAGTTGTAGCTCAGTGAATGAACCTGGTCAACACCAAGAGATTCTCTAATTCAGTTGCTAATTGTTGTCATGAGATTAAATATTGTTAATCTGGCTATAATTTTAGTCAGGAGATCAAGGAAGCAAGGTGCATTAGGACTATTATAATGGTTATCTACTCTTCGTTCTTTTTTTTTTTTTTTTGGAAGAATAGTTATCTACTCTTTGATTACGATGATGATGCCAAACTTAATTATTGAATAACTTTAATGGTTTCTCACATTCTTTGATTATAACTTCATCTACTATCCTTTTCTTTTTATTCTGTTTTACCTTTTAGATTATGAATCCAGAACTAGAGTGGCAATGGGTCAATCAGGTCAAGCAAGAATAACAATATATAAAACCTTGATCGAAATCCAACTTAACCTAATATTGAGTTAAGACCCTCTAAACCCATACGTAACCATGAGTTATTTTAGGTTACCCATGCGTCCTTGTAAATGACCAGTGGCAACTGATTGAGTTTCATTAAAAAAAGCCATAGTGATCTTAGTAGACATGCTCTCCAAACAACAAAGCAGGCTTAATGGTGCACAATTTTTTTTTTTTTTTTTATCAAAAAAAGCAAGGTCCATATGCAAAGGAAAGGAAGATACCAAATGCAAGTAGGGTGCACTTTAATGTTTGGGAATGTCTTGTGCTTAAAGGTAAGGGAGCATAAAATAGCATTGTGGATGGATAGTGCTCCAATTTATCCTCGGGGACAAGGACATGAAACCAAACACACAATGAGGGGACAATGGTGGAGAATAAAGAGATCCACTACAAGTGTTGAAAATTGGATATTGATGTTTTCTTTATTAGAAAGGAGGTGTTAAGATAGGGTTAGCAAAAGCAATGCAGCTTCTTTCTAGTTCTCCATATATAATTAATGCAGACTTTAAGCTCATAGAAGTCATCTGCTACAGTGTTGGTTGAAGGGCGTGCCTGATATATTTTGGCTTCCACAAAAATTGTAGAAAAATGATCGTCAATGCTGTGTTCACTCATGAAGGGAGGTAGGCAGCTATTTGAATGGCACTTTGGCTGTAAAGAATGATAGCGTGATTAAAGTAAAATTGTAAGCCAGTGATGCAATCAATCAACCTTTGATGAGGAGTTTGAACCACTTGTATGCATACATTTGCTACAACTGTAGGCTTACCTTGCCTTGAGGGCTTGCAAGATTTCACCCCTAAGATTGGCTAAAGCCTCTTCGAATATTTTCATGAATACAACTCAGAATTATTTCTGACACCGAGTCCAGAATGGTTTCTAGGTACAACAGGTACTTCTTTAAGGCATATGTTGCAAAAAGATCACATAATGAACTGGGGACTAAAACACAACGAATGTCATGTGGCAGCTCTCCTGCACCCCGACTCACTTCCTAAAGCCTATTCAAGGCATTGCAAGAGGAAAGTAATGTCACTTTGACCTGTGGAAGCCTGTACTACCACTCATCCATTTTTTATTTTGATGACATATATTATTCTGTTCTCTTTGTACAATAACAGAAGCATCAAAATAATTGTATAAATCCTACCACAGGGTTAACTAATATACAGGAGACTGAAAAAAAAGGGCGCAATGAAGCTATCCATTCGAATATAGGTTGATCAAATAGAAACGAAGGTTTTATTTTATAGCCAAACCCAGTTGTTTGAGCCCAAGAACCCTCCTATAAACTAGTTGGCAAGAGATATGAAGCTGGTACTTCTGGATAACGTGTGGATCTCTCAAGCTCTGAATGACCAGCGGCATCACCTTCTTGATCTTAACCAACGAATATCCTTGTGCTATAATTTGCAAAAATTTACATTACTCGTCCTGAGAAGTTTATCTGCCTTAGAATGACTTGACTCTTGAAATTAGATCAATCCATGCCTAACTTCATTCACACGGATGCCATCTTCTACTATTTAAGTGCCTTATATTTTGGAATATTACATGTTGAAATATTTAAATCTATATATTTATTTAGCACATCTGATGAAAGAAAATGGAATATCTGATCATTGCTTTGACTATCTGACAATCAATTAGCTCAAGGTTCCATTAAGCAAACTACAAGGGAAAAGAACAGATTGAAGATTAGATTTCTGTACGGTTCTCTTAGATTTTGATCATTCAAATTAAAGATTTGAGCACAACAACAAATTCTCAGCACAAGGAGAACATGTAAAATTCACAATATATATATATATATATATTTATAATTTTCTCAACTGAACATCTTGCCCTCTAATATTCCTTACAAGAACTTAACAAAATAGAATTTTGTTATGTGAAGTGAAACCATGAAAGTGTCACCATACTTGTACCTGATCTTAAAACAATCATATGCATGATATCCTAGTCTCTCAAAGAAAACCCAACAAATCAAAGAAATACAATAAAATGCAAGAGAAGTCACAGTCATTTGTTTGCATATGGCGTACATTAAAAGCCTGGTGGTCTTTCCAACTGAACGTTTCCCAGCAGAGATCAAGTGCATAGGCTTCATGTTAGGAATTATTCCATCTTCCTATGAGACCCAGCCCTTCAGGCTCACCCAATCTCCAATTGGGCTCGGTCCAATTGAACAGGATAAAAGAGAAGAGAGAACAAACGAAAAGGGAGACTAGGAGGAGTCTGGGTTCATCGGAGAAGATAAGCTTTGATGGAAGACCCCTACTGGACTCTATAAGGTTGAAGGGGGCTTCTTCTTCCTCTATTTAACCACCATGAACCCTCTCACTCTGATCAAGAAATTGATGGTGGCTGGGCGTCGGAAGAACAGGAAGTACATGAAAGCTTCGTTGTCTTCTTCCTCAAGTTGACTATTCCAAAACAGATGGTTTCTTCATCTGTTTCTCTCTCTCTACAAATATATGAAACCAGACCTGAGCTCTTTAGTTTCTCTCTACAAAAAGTAATGCATTATAAATTACAAAAGTAAACCGAATGAGATGGCCACTGAAATTCTTGGTCAACATAAAATATGACCATTAGTTTTGTATCCATTTCTGAATGATCTACCATTTCTGAATGATTGTCAGTCCACTCCAAAATTTTACTCCGATCACCCATTTTCAGATAGCTTGCTCTCTTGAAACATTATACATTTAATAAATTTTTTTTAAAAAAAAGAAATGACTGGCAACACCTGTCTTTAACATCAACCAGGCTTACCTCAAACTCCCTGCACTAGTTCCTGACTTTTTGTGAAGTCATTTACCATGGAAAGGAAACAGTAACTGCAGCAAATTTCTTTAGCCTGTTCAACATTACAACCTACCACCACCTGATGTCAAGGGTTGCTAACTTCTCATTGGAAACCTTAACATTTTGCCCACCAAACAGATTGTTCACATGGCACTCTTCTGGGTTTCCAGCTACACTCAACGTTCCAAAGCTAAAGAACATCATCAATCACATAGGTAAAAAAACCATTATCGGAGAGTCACATTCATTTAACAAGATAGATGCATTTTTCCACCTAATTTTGTCCACAATATTACTCATGTTTTTTCCTCAAAAAAACTGCTTCAGAGCAGACTTTAAGTTATCAAGTCACAATAAATATAAGGAATTTAAGAAATCAAAACAGGAAAATATAACATTCTCTAGGGTCAATATGAAACCAAGATGCACAAAAATTTACCAACAAAAGAATCTATGCTTGGAAGTGAAAAATCTCAGGTGATCCACAGCATTATAGCTTGCATCGACAATGCAGGTTTTTTCCCCCAGTTCCCCATGCTCCAGCTCCACTAGTTGTTAACATTAAGTCTGAAACTCAAAGAAACCTCATGAATTCTGCATTTGAGTTAAAATTCTGAAATTTTCCATCAGCTTGAGGATCAGAAATTATCCAGCTCTCCCATACCAATTCCTCTAGTGACCTTTTGCTTTGTGCTCCTTGTCTTTGGCCTCCAAAAGTTCAAGAATATTGAATTTTCGTTTGTTTTGGGAATATTTCCCATCATTGCCTTTGTAAGTAGTTTTCCAATCCTTTAACATCACACCTCCCATTTAATCCATTAAAATTACAACTCCATAGCTACTCTGGTCCAATTCTTTGCAAGCCCGTCTGCTTTGGGCCTCTAAAACTTGGCAATGTTAAGCAAAGTGTGACTCCTGTATCATCTACAGTGTTTATTCTTTATAAGTTAGTTTGCGTGAGCTTAGCAGCCTCATATCCTTGTTTGGAGACTAAGCTATTGGAATGTAACCAACACCCATACTAGTTAAAGCACAGTATAATCTAATTGTCTAGACTCCATTACTTAATAAAGTCATTTATCAAATCAAAGAAAACTTAATTGTTTAAATAATTCTGCAATAATATATCAGCAGTGTTAATTCTATCATCAAATTAGCAAATTCCAGAGGGAAACAAAACAAAAGGATAATAAACCAAAATTCTTCAAATAACTCTTAAAGCAAATATAAATCATAACCCTAGTTATAAAGCCTCATCTCAAAACTTCATGAAGGCTTTATAAATCCTTGTTGACCAATCATTCCTACTAAGTCTTTAACTCCAATAAGCTTATAGGTTCTGCCAAATCCCTTTTGCAACTAATCATCCATATTAACTTAGACCTTCTCCTCCTTCTAAGATCCTTAAACACAAATTCAAGCAACTTTCCTTTCAGCAGCCTCAAATTTCCTTCTGCATGCTCACACCATCTAACTTGGTTCTGTCACTTCATCTTCAATTTATGAAACAGTTTTTCTTTCATTAATATGCTCATTCCTTGCACTATCCTTCATGGATTTACTGCACATCTATATCGAATTTTTTTTTTTTTTTAAACAAAGAAACACCAATTTTTTTCTTTTCCAAGTCATACCCTCTTTATTGCCAACAATTGAACAATAAAGTATTGCAAGCCTAAGAAGTTTGATAAATGTTTATGTCCTTACTAATATAATGCTGAGAAATTTTGTAAAGTGAAACTAAAATAATTATTCAACCAGCATTTTCTTTGTCTTCAACTATTGTAACAAATAAATCTAAGTACAGTTCATTTAGCTGCAAGGTTGGCACTTAAGCTTCAGCTAACAGACCAAAGAGAATACATAGAAAGGTACAAAGGAAAGCATACAAATCCATGGAAAATAAAAGTTATCTAGAATCAATGCCCAAAAGACCAGTGAATTCCTTGTAAATCCCATGTCTAAAAGGTTATGATATTGGGGCAATGTTCCAAAGCATTCTTTGATAACAAAGAAGGCATACTGTTACATGTCAATACATTTTACATTTAGACTAATAAGGCAAAAATAAAAAAAAGGGGAAAAAGAAATATCATTCAAGGGGCTCAAGTCGATAAAGTTTGGCTTCTAATGAGATTTCCATTTCCTAAGGAGATGATCATGAATACTTCCCTTACCCACTCTCAGTAGGCTCTGCTTCAGCTTTGAGAGAGTTGATGAATTCAGCTTAATGCCCCTATCAATAATATCCTCCGCATATTTACAAGCTTCTGGGAGCATATCCATGTCCCGCAACTTTCCGACCAGCAGGTTCCCACTCTCCTCCAGTGGCCGCAAGTCATTGGCAACCATATACTTCCAAACCTTCTCTGCCATCTCACAGTTCCCTGAATCCAGGAATATCCTAATGGCTGAAGCACAGCTAGCCGCAGTTGGACAATACTCATTCTTAACCATCTCATTGAATATGGCAGCAGCTTCCCTTAACTTCCTTACTTTCAACAAGAACGAGAGCATCACATTGTAGGTCTGTGAACTGGGAAACGCCCCATATGTAACCATCTCGTCCAATAAACGGTGCGCGACTTCAGTCTGGTTGAGGTAGCAGTGCATGGTGATCATTGAATTGTACATATCTGTGTCAGGAAAGCATCCATTGCGGCCTGCAAACGAATCCCACAGCTCGCAAGCTCCGCGAGCATCGTTGTTCTTGACGAGCACATCGAGAGCATCCCGGAAGAATTTAATCCCCGGAAAGCACTGTTTTTGCCGCATGACATCAAGGAATTTGAGGGCCTCGGAGAGCCCGCCGCGGCCAGAGTGGACGAGGGTGTTGAGATAGGCGTCATAGGCCGGGACGTTGGCCGGGTCCCAGCCGATGGTCTCAACCATGTCAGCGAACACCTCGCGGGCGGTGCGGAAATCGACCTCCTTCTCGCAGCCCTCGAGGAGGATAGCGAAGGTGTCGGCGTCGGGGGCCACGGCAGGTGCAGCGGCGGCGAGGAAGGTGCGAGCGGTGGCAACGCGGCCTTCGAGGCATACGGCGGAGAGGAGGGAATTAAGGGCAATGGTGCTGCGGGGGACGCCATAGAGGTCCATGGAATGGAAGGCGGCAAGGGCTTCGTCGGGGCGGCCGGCAGCGGCGAAGGAAGAGAAGATGGAGGCGAAGGTGGCAAAGGAGAGGAGGCGCTCGGAGCGTATGGAGCTGACAGCGTCCCACATGGCGTCGAAGAGCTGATTCTTGCCGAGGATGTCGACGACGAGGTTCCAGGAGTAGGCGCTGTGTCGGTGAGCGAGGTGCCGGGAGCCGGCCCACCGGAAGAAGGCGACGGCTGGGGCGGGGAAGGAGTAGGAAAGCTTGAGGACCTCCTCAACATCGGCGGTGGAGACGCGGACGCCGGCGTGATCAAGGGTGCTCTCCATGGCGGAGGTGGGGCGAGTGGTGGCGAGGATCTCGCATAGAAGGCGAATCTTCAGGGGGGCTTTGGGGTTGTCAAGGTAGGAGGGGAAGTTCTTCTGCCTCGGGCGCCGGTCGTCGGTGGCGGCCCCGGGGCCGGCGGGGGGAGAGACGGCGTGGGGGCGCTTGCCGCGATCAGAGCTGGGGACGTCGTCGTCGGAGGGGCGCTTCCGGAGAGACATGGCTCCCTTCCTATTCTGCGAGAATAAAGGGCTTCTGAAATCCTTTTCGGGGGAAGAAGGGAAGAGGGGTTTATCGCGGGGCGAGGAGCCGGAGCCCGAGCCCGGGCGATCGGAAAAGTTGTGGGCCGTTTGGTTCGCGAGATTGAGCCTTTTATGATTGAAATTGAAATCATTAATTTTAATTTCGGGTATTTAACTAGTTATAAGGATTTAAAATTCAAACATCATTCAAGGTTATAAATCCATTCCAATTTTTTTTTAAAAAAAAATTGAGGGCTGCAGATTTAAAATAAAAAATAATTACATTTAATGTTATAATATAATAGTATTACGATATGATTATAATCATATTTTTATGTTATATTATGCTAAAATATTATTACTAATATATTATAATATAATATAATAATTATATTATATTGTAAGTATAACATGATTTAAAATTGGACCTTTTATTAAAGATTATAAATCATTTCTAATAGTTACGGTTTTGTTCTTTGATATTGTTTGTGAAATAAATATTAAATTATATATATATATATATATATTAAAAATTAAATAGCCAAGTTTTTAGTTTAAAAGTAAAATAAAAAACATAGGTTAATTCTAATTTCTAGATTTAAATAAACTTTACAATTATAAAAGAAAACAATCTGATTTTAATTTTTATTTTAATGCAAACGAAATAAATAAAGAAATTGGATGGTTCTAACTCTTACCCCGATAGAATTGGATCAATTATAACTACAAGCCAAACGAGGCCTAAGGTCTTATATAAAAGTAATTATACTTAAACTTTATAATTATACCTAGACTTTATTTATAAGATGATAAACTAAAATGTAATATTAATATATTGTAAGGCATTAGTCGTGCAGTTTTATATATTAGGCTTCAAATTAGTTTTGTGGTCGAAAATCAAAATAATTATTAGAGATTTTACACTAACCTCCTCTATATCATAGTATTAAATATAAGTATTTTGAGTTAATATTTAATAATTAATACTAAGACACTCACCGCCGATGGCATAGTTTGTGTAGCCCAGACTGCATCTCGGCCCTAATCTCTTCCTTTATTAGGTTGTCTAACTTTGAGGGTGAGATATATATATATTTTTTTTTGAAGTGTCTTTTGTATCTACCAAGATAGACCATAGCTATCATCAACTTATTTCCATAAAAAAAAAGGCATCATTAACTTATGAATGTAAATATGCATTAAGATTTGGTTAGAAACATATTGACTTCTAGTTTAGTTGGCCTGAACGATTTCCGACCAGTTTGCTATAGCAAAGTTTTTTTCATAAATAGTGGAGAGAAGAGGATAAATTCAAGTTTACAATTTTATTGAGTATCCACACACTTAATGTCAATCATACCTCCCTTGAGGATGCAAAACATAGTATTACAATGTGATTAACAAGATGTTAATGTAAGTTAAGTTAGGTTGGGCACATTCTGCATCTCGTTTTGGATCATACCTCAAACTCTAGTGCCCAAATTTTGTAGAGATGCCTTGGAGATGCAGTCTTTCGTTATCATATGAATATGTAAATCCCTTCCGAGGAATTTTATAAATATTATCCGTTGGTATAAGAAGAGAAAGGAAAAAACATTTCATGCCTCAGAAAATAGAGCTTTTCTTATATTCAGGTTTGTGAAAGTAGGCAAAACATGTAAATGCGTGATAAAAAGATCAGGAGTTCAGACTATTATCAATTTTTAATTTCCTTGGCCTTCAAGTATATCTCTTTCTACTGATCATTGCCTCAGCCTGGCTTAACATGGTTTCACAATAGGAAAAAAAGTGGTTGCCAGGCACTCGATCAGATCATCAGTTGGAAATGCAATGAATATGACTTCAAACGAATAACTTACAATTTAAGTTTTTGAGAAATCATCCAACCGCTGGCATGGACAAACTCTTTCAACTCACAGAAGTCCTCCGGCTTAAATAACCCAAAGAAAGCAAGCATGGATTACTCAAAGACAGCAACATATATTCCTGATATGAAGTATCTTACAACTACATATTAGCTTTCCTCAACTATGCTGCATATATTACTCAAAGCAAGTATGGATTACTCAATCAACTACATGCTGCAAAACATTTCTTCTGCGGTGACCGTATCCTACAGACTCTTTTTGAGTAGGACCAGCCTTGTTGATCTGAGACCTGCAATAACTATAAAAGCTTTTAGTTCAAGGCTATGCTTTCATAAGAAACTGTTATTTGATGAAACAAGGATATGGTCAAACCAGTTGATGTTCGGTATTATATTAGCTGGTAATAGCTGCACACAAATAACAGACATGGCTATCTCTATCTTGAAAACTCAGAAACGTGGGCTCTGCCTTTGGAAACAAATGCTCAAAATAAATGAAGCTAATCATCAATTCTCAAATCATATGGATTGAAATTTCCTCCTAACATCAAATTTCAGTCAAAATATTCAAGCAATTAATAATCTAATCATGCACAGATATTTTACATGCCAGGAATACAGGTTTCAGGTGCCTTACATTGCATATTATGCAGTTTCATTATATTTGTAGTTTGAATGATGCCTTAGTAAAGAAAAAGATGATTTCTGCTGAAAGTAATTTGTGGCTTCTAATCAGAGAAGAACTTAGAAACATGGAGGATAAACTGATTCCAGTTTCCTCTCTCATTTCAGCCAAAGAACTGACAGAGAGGTCTTGGTGGTAGTTAATGCTATAAAAAACAGGGAGATGGGAGATGGAAAATGGAGAATATAAGCCTTCTGCAACTGGATATATATGATTTTGCTTGTTTCACAGATCCATACTGCTTATTGAAAGTGGCCTTACTTAATTTCACCCTTTGTACTGCCAAACAAGGCAAAGAGAATTTGAGGAAGAAATCATTGAGAAACCAAGTTCCAAGTTGTTTAGTAAGAATAACATGGAGTGGACATAAATCCCTGTAAATCTAAATTCCAATGCACAATATCTAAGCACATATGTCTAAAAGAAAGGTGGCATAAATTTGTACATAGACTATTAGAGATTTTAAAGTTTATTAGTTATTGAACCAAGTTGGTACTTCAAAAAACTACTAGCTATTAGAAAATATTATTAGTACATAGATAAGGTTAGCTAGTATGATGGCCTTTTAGCCCCATCAGTGGACTTCTGACATTACAACATGGTTTCGTTGTGCAATTCCTCCAGTAGCAGTGTACTAAAGCAATAGATGACCATTTAAAGCTCTTCCCAGGATCTCATAGAGACTTAACATGCTGAATTGACCATCTTCCAGCAAACCTAGCATTGGCCTGAAGCAAATTACTACTCTCATAATGCTCCATCTTTCAGTAGGAGTATCTTTGGATTCAACAATTTGACAATACCCAATTATTCAGATGGTAGTCAGAAACTGACCTAGGGAATGCTGCAGCTGTCGTGATATCCTTAGTTTGATTTAGATTTAGATTTAGCAATGAGAACCCAATTATGGTTAAAATTGTTAGTGCTAGTCATTTGCTCTCAAATTCCTGGTGAACAAGTTCTGAGTTCTTAAATCATTTCAAAGCCTTAAAAGATGTCATTTGTGAGCCTGCAGTATTTTGCACAAGCCTTTTGTGGTGCTGATTCCTACTAATTTACAGATAAGGAAGTTCCTATCCTATAGCTGTCCCCTGATCACTATTACATCCTCACCACCAAATGTGTTGGTCTCGTGCAGCTCAACAATTTATAGTAATCAACTCATGCAGTTTCATCAGCTATTGTTTTGTGTTCAACTCATTTAATCCTCATTGGCACATGACATACCATTCCTTTTCATGATTCCACCACCCTTGACATGTGCCTGATCTTGCCTTGTGATGACATCCACTTGTCTTGGTAGCTTCAACGATCTTTTGGTCACAGAAATTTATCTCGCTATATCAATAAACCATATCACCTGACTGATTACGCTCCTTGAACTTATAAGCAATGACAAATTGATCCACCTTAATGATGCAGTTTGCATTCGTCACCCCAGTACAACCTAGAATCTATTTAGCAACGTATATGGTTCTTGTCTGTTGAATCATACTGATTATGGAATTAGCCACTACATCATGACCTCAATGGAGCCCCACAAAGGCAGCTTGCCAATTCTCTGACATTTGTTTTTTCTAGTATTACCATCTCATTTAAGATGATCTCATCTTACATGCATATGCATTACATTTTGCTTGTCACTTGTTAAAGTTCTCTTGAAACCACAACAATATGTTGAGGTAATTACATGACATTCATTGCAGAATCTCATTTCTACATTGAGCCATCAATCCACCCTACTTCTTACTCCACTACAATAAAGATTTAAAAGGTCTGCTTGAGTTGATTCATTCTAGGCCATTCCAAAATTCCACCACCTCAAAAAGTTCATAAAGGTCAAAGTACAATTTCTATCTACCATGGTAAGGTGGTGGATAGTTTGCAACTACTTTGTGATCATGGTCCATGTTGGAAATGTTCCTTCTGAAAGAGCAGGGTTGATCGGATCGGCTCAAGAAAGACAGCCTGCTTAGGCAAATGATCTTTCTTACAACTCCCCATAGCATTAAATAGATCCAGGTTACATCTTGGTCCTTAGACTGGGAATGCTAACTAAATGAGGTGAAAGGGTTCTGTTGGAGGTTTAGAAGGAATCCAAAAAGGACAATCTGATGTACAAATCTAAGTGAAGGTTGAGGCCATCTCCTTGTGATTTCACTAATCCAAGAAAGTCTTTAAAACTCATTAGTAAATAATAATGACGAGCAAAAAGCAAGAATTTTTCTTGACATACCTTAGTTCAAGGAGTGAGAAAAATCATGGTTCCCTTTCCTTTATCTATTAGGCATTCAATCAGCATCAATCCACCCTACTTTTTGCTCCACTAAAATAATGGCTTTTAAAAGGTACACTTGATTTGAGCCATCCTAGGCCCCTCCAAAATTCAACTACCTCAAAGATTTCATAAAGTAAACAACCATCCATGGTTACAAGGTGGTGGATCGTTAGCAACTACATTGTGATCATGGACCATGCTGAGCAAGTTTCTTCCAGAAGGTTTCTTACATATCCCTTTAGCATCAAATAGATAAAGGTTAATATCTTGGTCCTTGATTGGGAACGCCTACTAAAAGAGGTGAAAGGGTTCTGTTGGAGGTTTAGAAGGAATCTAAAAAGGATAATTTGACAAATGATTCTAGATGAAGATTGAGGCTATCTCCTTGTGTTTCACTAATCCAAGACATGTATTCTTTATTTTTTTGGGTAGAAATCCAAGAAATACCTTCAAAACCCATTACTAAATAACAATTACGAGCAAAAAGCAAGGATTTTTGAAGACTGACCTTAGATCAAAGAGCACGAAGAATCTTTCCGAGCATTCAATCAGCATCGGGGGCGGGAGTGGTGTTGGCCTGCCTCCTGAGCTCCTCATCCGCCTTCTTCAAGAACTGATCCCACCCGCTGCCCTCCCCTGTGTCCAAGTAGTCGTAGGGCACGGCCGTCTTCAGCCCCGGCCTCACCCCGCACTGGCTATCCACGATCCTAAACTCCACCTTTTCCGATCCTTCTCGCCCCTCTTGCTCACCAAAACCCTCGCCCTCCAACTCCTCCCAGCTGAAGAGCAGCGGCAGCGTGAAGGCCCCCCAGGGATTGAAGTCCAGCAGCTTCACCCGCCCCTCACCGGTCACGTACACATCGAACGTGTAGTCCTCCGATTGGAATCTCGGCTTGACGACCTCGGCGAAGAAGGCCTCGATGAGGGGCTGGATCTCGGGGCGGCGGTCGAGGAGCACCGGATAGAAGGCGGTGACCTCGCGCTGGGAGATGCCGACGAGGCGGCGGTGGCGGGCGAAGCACCGGAACTCCATCTCCGGGCGGAGAGACGGGTACCACTTGCGGAGGGCGAGGTAGAAGGTGGTTGTCGTCGTCGTCGATTGCACGTCCCCATCAGAGGAGTGGCAGGAAGAGAGGGCGTGCGAGAGGTCGTGGACGATGGCGTCGGAGGAGCGGAGGAGGAGGGCGACGTCCGCGAAGGAGGTGCAGCGGAGGGTGCCATCGGCGGAGATCCAGGCAGCGTCCTTGGGGGCACTCCAGTTCAGCTTGGGGAAGGCGGCGCCACCCAGGGCCGCGATCGACCGCTCCACCGCCGCCTCCAGCTCTGGGAACGACGGACCGGCGGCGGCGGAGGCCTCGCCAGTGTCGTCGTCGTCGGAGGAAGAGAAGGAAGTCTCGGAGTCGAGGAGGGAGACGGGGTCGAGGTGAGCGGTGGGGCGAGGGAGGGGGTCGCGGCCGGAAACGGAGACGGGAAGGAGGAAAGGGGGCGGGGCGTCGCCGTCACTGTCACCATCACCGTCCCCGTCGCCTTCAGGACGAGGGTCGAGGGGGAGGCCTTGGAGGTAACGAAGGAAGGAGTCGGGGAGGGGTTGGAAGAGGGTGCGGATGGAATTAAGGTTTGAAGATGGGATACCATTCCTGAATTTGGCACCGCCGCAGCTCCGCTTCTCTCTCTCATTTTCCTTTGGCTCTCTGTCTCTCTCTCTCTCTCTCTCGCTCTCGCGTTTCAGTCGGTTCGGGCTGCAGTGGTGGTTGTGGGCGGGTCTATTTTATATCGCCTGGACCGGTGTGGATAAATGATGGGCCCGGCCAACAGCCCCGCGCTCTCGTCTATTCTAGCGGTCTCGGTTCAAAAGGCTCTAGGTTGAGGGTTCAACCGGGCCGCGCACTGCTTTGGGCGACGCGTATGCAAAGTGCGGAAAGGTACGAACTGCTCGACACATGTTCGAAATAATGCCCCGCAGAAATATAGTTGCCAGGAACGCGATGCTGAGTGGGGGCTCCGGTGCACGGAATGGGCGTTCGAATGCCAAAGTTGTTTTCCCGAATGGTCGCAGAAGCAGCATCGCAGCCATAGGATTTAAACTTGTTGGTGGAGTTTTGATCGTATCCAGTGCCTGATTTGCATCATTTGGTATGATTGGAAGCCTTGAACAAAACAGAAGCTTTCAGATCGAAGTTGTCATGCTGTCACGTTTAGCCAAACTCATGCAGCCATGGTATCATAGTGTTTGCATAGGCCCAGGATTTGTATTATCTCGTGTATCAATTGAACGCTGGGTTCCTGGAAGCCCTTATATGTTGAATTTGAGCACCCAACAGTTCTAGCAAGCAAATGAGTCTTCTATATCAAGGAGATTCCAAACTGCTTGAGGAAAGAAAGGCATTGATGAATACCTAATCGCATGCTACAGTGGCAGGCCTTCTAAATCTTTCAGACTCGATCGAGAGTAATTAATTATTTAAGGCTTCTCACAAAATATAGAAAAAGATATAAAGCCAGCAAGAACTTTTCTCCAGGATGTAGGATGCCACAAGAATATGAATTCCTGTAACTAAGAGGTCGAAATGAGAGAGAGTTAGGATGAAACGATTTTTTTCCTGCACAAAGATCACGACCAAGATATCGATGTGCTCTGGGGGAGATCACTAAGGTCAGGTGTGTGTGTGTATATATATATATATATTTATATGTATGTATGTATGTATGCATATATGTATGTATGTAGGGAAGATCATCTATGGTGATTCTATGCTGTGGAACCAGTGAAATTGAATAGATTTTTTCAACTCTAGCATCTGTTTCTAGAATGCATGTTTCCCAAATTGCAAATTGTTCCATGGTTGTTCTCATCTTTGGCATTCCTAAACAAACTTCAAGTACCATATAATATGAATTAGCAAGTCTTGTTTATAGATGTTGCTTATTGTGGAGGTGCAATGAGCTAGCACTTTTGCTTGCATCATATCTTATTTGATAAATACGCATGAATGTGCATTCTTCTAAATTCAACACAAACATGAAACTACAAGTATGACAATTAACTTGATATTCTCACTTGCTTTCTTTAAAAAAATATAGCATTTAACAAACAAAATATCGGAAGAAATAAAAAACAAGAATTTGCAGGTAGAAAAAGTCCATATCAAAATTGTTTAGGTGCATTTATGCATGCCCATTGTTAGGTTTTTCAACCATGACTATTCTCCTCTCTCACTCTCTCTAAGAGGAAAAAAAAGAGGAGCCTTTGAAGCTAATGACTCCATTGGTGGGTCAATATAGGAAGTTGCATTAACAAATTGAACTGAAAAAATGCTTATGTAATTCTTTTTGCAACTAGAAATGAAGCTACCACTTCATCAAATTTATCAAACTAATGTCACACATCTTTATAGCAAGACATCAACACAACCACCCAAAAGCCAGAGACAGGCAACCACATGCCACTTATGATCATTTATTGAAGTCAAACAATAACCCACACATGGTCCTATTGGATAGACCTTATTGTAAAAAGCTTCACTTGCATCATGTTCTCCCACATGGTTGTCATTATCCTAATTCCCCCGTTCAATGGAGGGTAGATTTGGTTGGAAGCTTGTGGAGGCCTCATTAGACATTAACATGACATTGCCGCAACAGGGGCATGTGACGAAGGTAGAGGTGGGTGGAACCATCTTGAGGGAACGCAACTTTTCAAGCTCCTGATGAAGCCTCAAGTTCTCTTCTATCAGTAGCTCATACTGTTGTTTTATACAAATATTCTCCATCTCTATCTTTTTCACTTTGTTCCTGTAAACCACAATACATCAAAAAGGAGTTAGAAAGTAACCATACGAGCATGAGGATATCCAAGAGCATTACGTAACTCTACAACATAAGCATAATCTGGAGAGGAAAAAAAAAAAATAGTTTCTTACTTTGCAGCTCCAATAAAAATTCTAGCTGTAGCAAATCACCATTACTTATTTGTGAATAACTATGAAGATTACTGCATATATTTTTTAAGGAAAAAAAAGGAATGGACTATGTAAATTCGATACACATTTAGTAAGAAGCACAATAGATGGAAGAAGTAACAGACCACCAACTTTCTAATAGTCTAAAATGACACTAATTTATTGCATAAACAATAACTATGTGCATAAGAGGGTGCTCGACAGTCTCTTATTGTTAATAAAGGGATTGGGTTCAAGTTTTGCCTTCAACATATAATAGGATCTCAATGGATTTTAAGTTGCACCACCTATCTTCTTTTATAAAAATAAAATAATATACACATAAGTTATGTTGCTTTTTAGTTTTATTTTATAAATATCATAACATATTGGTGTTATTTGACCTTAAAACACTAATAACAAGTTTTATTACAATGATTATTGGAAAAGGGAATAATCACTTCCATTGAAGCAAATGTTTTGGATTGTTTATTAGTGCATATAAAAAGTTTTTTAGACTCATCTGACACTAGCTTGGCAAACTGTGTCTCATAAGGTTACAATGACCTCTGTCATGTGACTGAATAAACTTTTCATGTGCATGAAATAGAAGTCTCATGGCATACTTTTTTTAGAGATTAAAAGTGTTATGGTCATTAGAAGCAAACAAACAAGTGTTACAAAAGTCTATTCTGCCAACCCAACAGTCTTCACACTAATAGTAATACCTTCTCTATCAGAAAAAATCATAATACTTTAAGAGCTACAAGGATGAAGTGATGAACCTGGCCCTGTGGTTTTGAAACCACACTTCCACTTGGCGTGATGAAAGCATTAACTTTGTCGCTAGCTCCTCCTTCTCCATCTAAAACAAACATGGATTAATAATTCTAATGCAGCTTTAATTTCAATAGCACATTTAGGTTGATTAAGAACAAGTAAGGCGTTTTAGGAAGAAAAGCTTGGTATGTTTCTCTTACAGAATTGAGGATAGGTTTTTGATTGAAGGACTCCTCTAGCAAGTTGGTTTGTTCTAGAGAGAGGCGGAGCTTCTTTGGCTGAGTCATATTGTTCACTGGTTTCATTGTATCTTCCGCATCTTGTAAGGCAAGCTCTTCCTCTACTTCGGACGGTGGTTGGTTTAGATCGAAATTCCTTATATTATGGCCACTTTTTTCTTCACATTATACAAATTAAAGAAATATAAGCCACTATATGAACATGCATGAGAGAGTGAGGAACAACTACTTATCACCTTCAAATATAAGTTTAGAAATACAAATATTTTATTATAGAAATCTATAAGTTTAAAATGTTCATGTTAATATTTTAAAATGTGCAAATACTTGTTTTTAGTACACAAGATAGATGATTTTTCTTATTAGTAGAAGCCTAAAAGCATATATCCTTTATAAATGATTTATATTTCTGTTTTGAGTGAAAAAAATCTATTATTAGAGGAGAAGAAAACTTATGTAGAACTACAAAATTCACTATCATTGTCATCATCCAATGCTTTTTCTAGCAAGTATAAGAAGGAAATTTCATAAGACCCATATTTTCAACCATCTATTATCCTAATATTAAATTAAAAAAACCATTATCATGTGATAGAGAAAAAAAATATCCAAAGACTTATCAAAGTATGTAAGCCATGTAGCAACACCAATGCCCATAATATAACTGCATGAGAGAAGGTATCAAAAAAGGAAAGAAATATCTCCAGTATTGCCAAATAACTATTATTATAAGAGAATGGAACCAAAGTGGAAGTTCAAAGTTCACTATCATTGCCCACATCCAAGCATCTTTAAATTTGCCAAATATAAGAAAAGGTTTTTGCAAGGCTAAAATAGTTTTTAGAACTGACTATTAATTTAATATTAGGTCAAAAAAATCTAAATATCTTTTATATATTCTTTATGATTCGAAAGATTATTAGACTCAATGTAAACTACTCTGGCCATTATAACAAAGTCTAGACAAGGTTGTAGAGTAAGACCCATTACATTGAGAATTCAAATCACAAGTTAAATTTTTAAAGGTTCTAACTTACCCATATGTCATTCTATTGAGGTTCTCTTTCTTTTTTTTTTTTTTTGGAAATTGAGTAACTTTTCAAATTCTACAATATGTTGTCACCCCATAAGGATGTGTATCCAGAGGTTAGAGCTAAATTTCATTGCTTAGACTTTAGATTGATCAAAGAAAAAAAAATTATCCTTTCAAGGAAAAACTTTGATCAAGTATAACTTCCAATCTGGGAAGAATTACAAAGCAGGTTAGACATAGTTGATTTATAAGTTGAGATCTACATCATGTAACGTTTTGTCTTTTCATAATTATTTTTATTTTTGATGTTTATTTCAAGAAAGTTGTGACATCTTTTAACTAAAAAAGGAATCTATCTCAAATTGTGCAGGAATAGATTTCACTAATATTAATAAAGATTCTTTAACTTAGTTTTATGATCAATTAATGAAAGAAAAATGGACTTAGGTCTTAATTTTTGTTATTTTTTTACTTTTAAAATTTTCTTTAAAGAAATTCAAGTTGAATGGATCGAAGGAATTTCTTTCTTCTTCCCAATTAGATTAGGTTTGTGCAATGTCTCTACCATCTTCATGATGTTGGTGAGCGACGTACCATGACCTTTGATTAAAGCATTCATAATTGTGTACCTTTATGATACTTTGATATGCAACAATTCAACTTAGTAATCAAATAGAATAAAGGAGCCATAAACAAATTAGCTAATTTATGTCTAGACATCCATCAACTATAGTCTCTAGTCTATTGGTTGTAATGCAAATTCAACCACTTTGTCATGAGGAAACTAAAGAAAAATTTGCCTATAGAGTTCAACTTGCAGGATAGATTGCTATATAAGAAACCTGTTTGTATATCCCTAAAGATATTGATAGGCTCACACTTCAAAGATTGCACGATATATTAGAGTGGAGAAGACTCTAATGAACCTAAAAGGTATATCTGTTAGTCCATGATGCAGTAAGATATAGACCAATACATAGAGAGTAACGTATTATATAGCATATCAAAGTCCTCCAATTGAGAGTTGGAATTTTGTACAACCATTAACAATACTAAAGCACCTTAGAAGAGTGTCTTGATGGATTTCCTAAGAGATTTTCTAGGGAGAAGACATGGCCATGGCTAGTTGTGTGTGATAGCTGACTCATTCAACAAGTTCGTATATCCAACTCTTTCTAAGAAGATGGTGATTGGAGATATAGCGTGCATCTCATCTGTTCTTTCAATATGTTTAGAAATAGAATAGATTGCCTTCTTCTATAATTTTGGGTTAAGATAATCATTTTCTAAGTTTTTTTTTTTTGAAAAACTTTGTGGGGGATGATGGATACCAAATTGAAGTATAGCATTGCCTTCTAATCAAAATGAATGGATAGTCATATACTTTAAATCCACGATGGTGGACCTCTTTAGAGGCTATAATTCCAAGCATGCAAAGATTTAGGATGATAGCTTGCCTTGCCTTTAGTTCACCTACAATTGAGCTATCCATAGTTCTACACAAAATTCATCATTTGAGATATATTTGGGTTGCATGCCATAGATCTCTTTCAATTTAGACTTTATAGTTGGTTTTACACTAAAAAAATAGTAAGGAGGAGGGAGACCAAGCATGAGCTTAAAAGTTTCTTAAAAATATCAGAAGGTGTATCAAGAGGTCGAGGCATAATTGTATATATCACAACCTTGGTACAGGGATTAACATCATAAGTATCATGAAATGTGCAAATTCTAAGATGATGAGCTAGTTTGGCTCCACCTTGGAAAAAAATATTAAAAGGTTGAAGGAAAGAAATTGAAAGCAATTTTATATAGACCCTTCAAAATTATGAAAAAGGTAGGGAAAATGACTTGCAGCTTGATTAGCCACCATATATAAAGAAGTATTTAGTAATCAATGCCAAGAATTTAAAGCTATTCAAGTATTTCATATTAAATGATGAATAAGGCTGAGAATTAACTACCAGTTGGATAATCTATGAGTAGAGCAATAAAGAACATTAGATGAAGAATGTTTGTTGAAAGAGAAAGGTCATGTAGACCAGATGTGCGATGAATGAATTTTTGCTGGATCTACTTGATAGAACAGATTCCTAGTGAAGTCAGATAGTTTAGTTGTGGGACAAGAAGGAAAAAAAAAATCTCCATTTTCAATTTGATTTAGCATATCTAGAATCCACAAATAAAGAGAACCTAGATTCAAAGGGATCATTGGACTCGCGTGGACCACTTAGCTATTACAGGGGGTCATATGTTGGACCTAGAAGTGAGATTTACTATATAGGAAAGCTAAATCATATGCCAAATTTTCAAAAGCCTTAACTTGCCCATACAACATTTGATTAAGGTACCTTTTCTTAAAAAAATCAATTATTTTTTTAAGCTTCATGATGTAGCACCACCTTGTAAGGGTGCCATGCATCAAGTGATATGGACCAAATGCTATCTTTGAGTCTTAAAATGAGCTAGTTAAAGCACAAAAAAGAAAAAAAAACTTTTAAAGAAAGACTCTTGATTGGGCATATTTTCCATTTTAAGAAGAACTAAGTAAAGTAGTTGAAAAATGAAGATAAAGTTGATGTAGAAGGCAAGATCTACCTCCCATAAGATTTTAATTTTGTTAAGATTATTTCTACAACTCATGAGTATTTTAGAAAATTGAAACTCTTTTTAATTATAAGAGGAATCCGATCAAAACAAGGCTATAAATGAGTTAGGTTGGACTACGACGTACTTGAACCAAATCCAACCTGATTTCATATTTGGGTCTTAATTCCATGTACTAAACGAACCAAGAAGGATTAAGTCCATAGGATAGATTTTAGATTCAATGTTTAAGTTATGTTATTGCAGATCCAACATGAAATGCTTGAGTTTGAATCAAATCAGGCATCAAGCATCTAGCTATATTATTGCAGATAAAATCTAATAATTGGCTATTAAATAAAGATTCATTGAAAAACTAGCTAAAAGTAAAAGAACCAACATAAACTTGAATTTTCATTCAAAATTTTTAACTTTATATCCAAATAATTAATCATTTTTAAGTTTACAAACTATGACCATTTAAATATATATGATGTTTAAATATAATCAAGTGAAAGTAGATGAGAAAATATGTTGTTAAGGTGAAAAAAGAAGAATTATTTTAAATTAGTGTTTATTCAATTAATTGATAAATATAATTAGAGTAAAGGAGAAGGTCTGTATTATTCAGGTTTCTAAGTCGGGTCAGATTGACTTTAAATAGGGTTGGGCTCATATTTTATTAATCTAAGTTAGACCTGAATGATATACATGGTTGATCAAATTGAAAAATATAAGACTTGGATTCGGTTTAGAATTTAGAATGGGTCTAATTTTTGAACCTAACTCGACCATGAGATTTCAAATATGAAACATGTCAGGTTTAATTAGGTTAAATTATGGGTTAGGTTATGAGTCAACTCAACTCATTTGTAAACCCAAATCTAAATTGAGCAAGGATAGATCTCATTAGTATAAATAGAGACTTTTTAACTTACTTTTATAATTCATTAATGAAAGAAAAGGGGATGTGACCTATTTTTACCCTTTTTTATTTTTTAAATTTTCTTTGAAGAGATTTGAGGGAGTAGATTGGAAGCACTTGCTTGCTATTTTCCTATGTTCTTGAAGGCAGAAAAAGAGGATCGACAAAAATAGATACCACCTCCTCTGTGGTATTTATTTTCTGATGGAATGGAGGAAATTATGTGTGGGCCTTATGCATAATTTTTTCTCCCTCTTTCAAGTAAACATGAAAAAATGAGGAAAGAAAATTTTTCCTCTCATTTCCTTCCAACCAAACAAGGGGTAAATAATATTTGAATTGAAAAACTTAAGATACTTTAAAAAACCTATCATGCAATAAAGAATAAATATCAAAAGCATAATTTAAAGAGGTAAGCCATGTGACAACACTAATGCTCAAAAATAGAATCCCATAAAAAAAGGTGTTAAAAGATCTAATATAAGAAGTATAGAAGTAAGAGCACAAGATCAAAAGAGGAGAGAAATAGTCCAAACTCACTGGACCTAGAAGAGCTTGAATCAGGAATTGCAATGGTGTGATCTAGGGTGGAAGGATTCTTTCCCGAATGCTCCATTTGATCCCTACCACAACCCTGCAAAACAAAATAAGAAGTGAGAGCAAGGAAAATAAGAGGACAAAGGGCTATATATAGAGGGAAAGGACTGTGAAGAGAATAATAGGATTCAGATTTGACCGATATCTCCTTTCCTTTTTGATGATATAAATATTAATAATGTTTGAGAAGTGGAAATTTGGCTAGATATGATATCTAGAATCCAATGTGACAAATGACCTAAGATTGTGTTTCCACTAATGTAATGGTTTATTCTAATAGTAATGGACATTCGTTGGTTAAAATATTGTGCTTGCTTACCTCTAATATAATCTTGACTACATTTGTGATTTCATTACAAGAGCTAATTGCCTTGCAAGCATACAAGATGATACATTCTTTGACATAAAAGATTCATACTTTAATTATTGATTCATATATGACTATTATTATTTTTTTGGTATCCAAATATATCAATGAATTATATACTTTATATTTTTTTTTTGAAAAAGGGAGAGAGATCCATTCGTATTGTAAACTTTTGAGAATACACCACTTGATAAATAGTGAATTAAGAAACATTAGTCGCTAAGTTGAGGGATATGAATTCCTATCAAATTATTTGTCAAATTCATATAGGAGTTAGGAGTTATGTGTCCCTACAGAATTCAAAATATAGATTGTTATATCTTAACTCAAAGTGATTGGATGGCTCTCCCTATAGACGACATAGAGTCTACAACTTTTGCTATCCATCTATTTTTTTCATGCTTTTTTCTAATATAAATTCCACTTATCAATAATAATGATTTCTTAGTGATTGAATTTTGGTTATTGGAATTTAAATTAGAAATCCAAACACCCGTTTCTCTAGTTCTCGGTCATTTTATATTTAACTTTTATATGTAGTGTTGCAAATGTATAATTAAACCAGCACACATAACTAATCATAAAATTATCATCAATTAGAGGATTAGATGTAGGTAAAAATCCCATGGCTGCCTTACCCCACCATGCAATGACTTCCTCGCATGGTATAGTATTGAGATTTGACCTACCTCAATCAATGCAACCATGACTGCATGCCGTTATTTTCGCTGCATGTTTAATCTCGATAGTCATAGAGGATTTAGGATATCATTGCTTTTTCTTGAGATCCAAAAGCATTAATGTACCATATATTCAGCAAATCTTAGCCAAATCTATTAAAGTGATTACATAATCCTAGCCATAAGAATATTGTTGGATTTAGTTTCCTGAATCCACATCCTCTATAGCCAAACCTATGGTCTCCTCTTTGTTCCTGTTAAGTCCATGCAAAGTAGCATGGAGGGCCATGTGGTAATCTCCATATGAGCATAGATGACACTAAATGTTCTTCTAAAATTTTGATCCCACTATAAGTTATTCTTCATGAATTGAGATTGCCATATCAAGCTTCAAGAAAATGAAGGCAACTTGCCAATCTCAATCTAAATTACTAGTCCAATGATGTAAGACCCTTCCTCCAGATTTAGTGCTAACTAGTTAGGTCTAAGTTGACTCAGTTAGGGATCAAACCAAAGAAGCAACAAAAAGCCACCCCATCCCATGTCCTTACTAGGTCATGTTTCCCTTCCACAATTGCTAGCAAATTGACTATCATTGAGCGCTAAGGGAGGTGAGAGAGGGGGCATGTAAATCCCCTTTGAGGTGATCTCCTCCCATATTAATCCTACTACCATTTGGGAATCAGTACCACTGCTATTTCTCAGTTTTCATGTTGCCATCTTTGTCTCTCTTAGTTGAGTCGCTGGATATTAACGATGGCAGCCTTAGGTTTGTTGTGGCCATTACATCCTCAGAAGCCATTACCAATCATAAAAGACCATCAGCATCCAAAGAAAGACCCACCATCAAGTAAGTCCCTTGTTCCTGATTACCCTTGTTTACTAACCGGCTATTGATTGGTGGTTGTGATTAAGGCAAAGGGTTGGTCGACCACCTTGAAGCTAAGGCCCTTCTTTTCTTTCCTTTGATTAAACATCGATGTGGAAGCCCTCACGATTTGGTTGAGCCATCATGGGGAGGGGTGGTGCTATGGCCTGATTTTTCTCAATGACAATGTCCTTGTAACCTTCTCCTAACCTTCCTTCTCCCTGATCTCTTGCCCTCTTTGTTCTCAAGAGACCGCTGTCTTTGTTCCTAAGAAATTCTTATTATACCTATGGCAAGGACTCTCTGCCATCCTTGCAATCTCATCATGGAGGACCTTAGGCTAGATCAGACCTCAAGGGTCCCTTCCACCCTAGGCCAAGCTAGTTGTTGGCTAGCTATACCCAAGAATAGGGGAATGTTCTCCTATTTTCTTGCACTAGAGCTCTATTAGGCATTATCATGGACTCGACCTATCCTCAAGGGCCCTATAGATGGTCTTCATCATCTTGTTTGCTAGAGGTGTGGCTCTGCAACCTAGCTCCTTGACCTCCAGGGGCCTCTCCCACTTTCTCGAGATGCTAACCTAGTTAGGGGTCATCTTGACCCTCACCCTAATGTAAGTCTTGGACCTAGACTTTAATTCTTAATTAATAAAATTCATTATTTGATTTTAGACTAATGTCATTAGTGTTGGTAGATAGTGATCGAAGCTAGGAGAAAGTAAGCGACTAATTCTCCCTGCCTTTGAATCTCGGGCAAGGTTGTCATAATTTATTTTGAAAATAATGATGCATAACTTAGTGTGGTCCAAAACAATGTAAATTTAAGCTTAAGGTTAAGGTATCAAGTCAAATTAGAAAACCTATTGTCAACTATTATTAAACATAATTGGAATTGGTAGGTATGATTCAGAATTAGAGTTGATTTAACATAATAGAGTTTCACTTTTGATTAGTAAGAATATCTCTATATGTATGAATGGTAACATGATCATATGTTTCTTGATGAACATGCCCTGTTATATTAATCTTGTATGAAAGACTAATATGTCAATAACATGTTTAATTATATATTATGTTTATTTATGCATACCATGGTATATGTGTGCTTATTTTGGGAATCACATGATTTATGATGGTGGTTGTATAAATAAGATGTTGGAGCACATGCTCATAAATCCATAAAATGATATTTAAATTAATGAATAACTCAAAGTAATAATAATATGGGTGATTGTAGATAGTGAACTAGTCATATGTTATGGTTGCTACCATAGGCTGAAGTGTGGTTAATTTTAGTCACCACTATCAGCTGAAGCATATCCATGACTCTTCCAATGCCTACGCAACAAGAAGGTAAGAGTCTCTGTACATATTTCTTGTTGATAGCATCTATATGAGTAAGTAAAATTAAATGCACCATAATTATTTGACATGGCATAACATGGTATATGTAATGAATATTGTGCATATATATAACATGACCAACATGATAGAATATGGGATAATTGAGTTGGCATGAATTATGTATTTAATCAATGGACTACCAGATTAGCCCCATATTATAGATAGCCTTACCATAAGTAGGACATGGCATTATGTATAACTTCGCTAAGGGTAAGAATATGGCATTAATTATGGATTACTAGCCATGGGCAAGAGCGTTGTATTATAAATAGTATTGCCATGGGCAAGAATGAGATATTATAGATAGCCTCATTATGGATAGGAACATGACATTATGGATAGCCAGCCATGGGCAAGAGCATGGTATTGTGGATGATCTAGCCATGGATAAGAATATGGTATATAGGTAGCCTTACCACAAATAGAAATGGTATTATGGATAGCCTTGTCATAGGCAGGAATATAACATTATACATAGCTAGCCGTAGTCAAGAGTGTCATATTGGGAGTAACCTCATCACGAGAAGAAACATGGGATTGTGACTATTGACCATGGGCTGAAGCATGGTCATCATTAGTCCAAAGTCTAGTCAAGTTAATTTGATAACATTATATGTTTGTCTAAAAAGTTGATGTTAGCATGTGATCAATGTACTAAGCTTGTCATAAGGTTGATGCACCATATGAATACTATATATATTGAAAAAACTACTATAAGATGAGTATGCTTTTATGGTATTTTTTCAGATCTTGTTGATCTTACATTACTTTAGAAGAAGAATGTTGAGTTATTGGAACATGATGTTGATAATTTATCTTTTGTTGGGCATGATATTTGTATATGTTTTATATGAACTTCTTATTACTTGCTAAATGATTATGATTATGCTTGGTATGCATGCCTAACCATTTTCTCCTGTGTTCATTATATGTTGGATATTTATGATGAATCATGTTGCCCATGGGTTTGTGAGAAGGAGATTTTAACTATAAGCTATAGCTCATTTTATTTTATTTATGTGTCTTGCAAAACTCCAAGATGCGTAAATTCAGTTTGTGAAATTAGAGTTGGAGTGAGATGCAAGTGACAAGACAACTTAGAATTTCTAGTACTAGTACCCTTGTAATAAGTTGATTGAATTTCATTATAGTTTGTAACATGTTGACCAATGTTAAATTTTAATTGGAATGGATATTTATGTTAAATTGGAACGCACTTATGCTCTGTTTCTCTCAAGCCTTTCATGATACTTGGATTACTCCTAGGAGTTATGTGGCTATGTTATGTGTTTAGCTTAGGTGATAGGTTGGGACATGAGAAATGACTTTTTCATTTTTTTTCAAAGGAATATTAATGCTGCCAATGTTGACATAAGAAACCATGTAAGTGTTATGGATTGCATGTGAATTATCAACCATATGGTGGCGTAAATGGTTTATGATTGAAAATACTTTACTTAATACCAAAATGTCAATCTAATAATCAAGAAAATAGAATAGGAAGCCATCCAAAATAATCAAATAGTACAGATAGCACAAGCCCCCAAGATTTTGAACAATTCCAAGATCTACGAGTAAAATTTTCTTAAATAAAAGATTTATATTATAAGTACATGAAAAGTCTTGACTATATGTAGATGTATCAAATTGAATGTCAAAAGATTAGCTTCGTCAAATCCAACCCATATTAATAATAATATTGACATTGACAAATAATTTAATTGATGTCACTGCTAGATGAAATTATTGTTCTAGTTATATGTGAGATGTATATTGGAAATGCTATTTAATAACATGTTATGCATATTGGAACTACTAGCATATGGAACATAAATTGTAACTATTAAATGAACATGCGAATTATGATTTGTGGCAGGTGAACTCCTAATAACCATTCTTTACCATTATTTTAGCAATTATATACTCACTAAAAATTATTACTTAATGAGAGTTAATTAGGCTATGTATCAAAATACTTATTTATTAATGGAATGTTTTGTTTGTTTTAAATTCTCACCTATCACCATTAAGTGATGAATTCAAATGCATAGACCTCATGCCCTATGAGATATGCAGTGGCAAGGAGTGGGTTTGGAGTGTGATATGTGATTATATTAAGAAATAAATGACCTCAATTATAAACCATTGAATATAAATATGAGAAAGAAACAAGGCCTTATTTTTTGAAACCTTCGTACAATTTTCATCCATGTACATATACATATGGTCTCCGTTATTTTGGTCCTAGTCTTTACTTGAGGGGGCCTTAAGTTGCAGGTTGGTGGTAGGAGTTGTTGAGTATTGGTCAGCACCAGCTACAAACTTACAATGTTTACAACTAGGACACATAGTGAGGATGGTGTTCTCAACCTTACGTTGGAGCCATCTTAAGGTCCTAGAGCTTCTCAACCTCCATTAGCTTTGTTTTGCTCCTACATATCAAAATTCATATATAGAGAATATATATATATATATATATATATATATATATATATATATTAAACTAAAAAATGCTTATATAATTCTTCGCTACTGAAAATGAAATTACCACTTCATTGAATTCATCAAACAAATGTCACATTTCTTCGTAGCAATAAACATAATTGCCAAAAGTCAAAAGGCAAACACATGCCACATATAGTCATATTAGGGAGCTCATTTATTGAAAGTTAAATAATAGCCCACAAAACATCTTATTGGCTAGACCTTATTGTGGAAAGTTTCAGTTGCATCTTCCTCTTCCTCTTCCACATGGTCGTCATTATTCTAGTTCTCCCGTTCAATTGAGGGTGGCTTTAGTTGGAGGCTTGTGGAGGCATCATTGCACATTAGCATGATAAACCCATAACAGGGGCATGTGGCGAAAGTAGAGACCGATGGAGCCATCTTGAGGGAATGTAGCTTCTTAAGCTCCTGATGAATCCTCAAGTTTTCTCCTATCAGTAACTCATACTATCGCTTTATGCAAGTATTCCATCTCCATCTTCTTCACTTTGCTCTTGTAAGCCACCAATCGTTAAAAAAAAGTTAGAAAGCAACCATATAAGCATGGGGATATCCAGTAGCTAACTTCAGCCAATCACCTAACTCTACAACATGGCCATAATCTGAAGAAAAAAAAATCCAGTTTCATACCCTTGCACCTCCAATGAAAATTCTAATCGCAACAAATCACCACATTCCATGATGGCTTTAGTTCATTTATAATTCATCATTTGATTATTGAGGAACTAATTTATCTTTCAAAAATCTAAAAGAATTAGTTATGCATTAGTCATCACTACGGTCCATTGTACCATGTATAGGACATGAATAAAGATGACATGGAATGTGCTCTTCTCATTAAAGTTATGTTGACCTCACATTGATTTTGGTGATCACAAAACAATTAAGTAAGTTACTAATGAGTTTGGTGAAGAACCATAATGAAATATAGGCATCATGAGTCACCAAGCTCCTAAATGGGTTCATGGTTCAAGAATGAATTTTCTATAGAAGATCAAGGTCCAAGAAGAAGTTTTCAAGCTCAAATCAAGTGAAACCCAGATGGTTGGCAAGTTATCAAATGAAGAAAGTTCAAGTCATAAGAGATAAGACACTTATTTTGTTCAATGCAATGAGTTCTCCTGGCCTTGGAATGATTTTTCAAGTTTTGAAGTTATTAGTCAACTTTCACGCTAGCTACTGATACTTAAAATGGAAGTTTGAAGCCATTAGCCAAGTACCTTGCAAGCTATCAAGTCAAATATGTGCCACATAAGGTTTTACAATGAAGATTTTCAAGTTAGTCAATTAAGTAGTCGACTACTATGGCTAGACAGAGAGTTTTTCCAAGTTAGTCAACTAAGTAGTCGACTACTATGGCCAGAACAGTAAAGATTCTCAAGTTAATCGACTCTGAAGTCGACTACTATGGCCAGGATAGAGAAAAATCCAAAGTTAGTCGACTACCATGCCGACTAACTGCCTGGGAAGCACAGTAACAGCTAGTTCTGACATTCCAACGGTCAGAAACAGTTAGTTTAACGTTCCAATCCCTCAATAGACTATAAATACTCATAAATTGAATGGATTAGCAAGAGATTTGGAGTATCTTTAAAGGATTAAGAGTGGTAAAAAGAGAGAAAAATCAAGTGAATATCAAGAGAGAATTCAGCCTTTCTCATTTGAAAAGAAAGTATGCTGCAGAGTTTGAAACTCCATTAAAGCTCATTCAAGGCTCCTTCCAACTACTCAAGAAGCCTTTTTAAGTGCTCATAACTCTAGCATTTAAAGAGGAAAAGTTCATTTAAAGGGGGAGATCTTCAAAAAATTGTAAAGTACTATTTTTGTTTCATTTGCTCATCAAGGAGCTATAATTTCTGAAACTCTCTTTCCTTGTATGCTGTTTCAGTTTCAACTTGGTTGAAACTTATGTAAGGTGTGCCAAACCCATAATTGGTGATTTGTAAGGCTCCCTTGTGCCTAAGAAATAAGAAGTTAGCTGAGATAGGTAGAAAAAGGCTCCCTTGTGCCTACGAAATAAGAAGCTAGCTGGGTTAGCTAGGTTTATAATCGTTTTATGGAACAATTAGTAGAGAAAATTCCCAAGGGATTCTTAGGAAGTGGACGTAGGTGCAAGGGTTGGCACCGAACTACTATAAATCTCTGTGTTTGTGTGTGTGCTTATTGTTGTTATTATTATTTGTTCTTACTATCAACACTCCACTCTCACACAGATTTTTTAGTTTTGAAATATTACACATACTTGCGAAAAATTTTCGAAGAACCCAATTCACACCCCTCCCCCCCCTCTTGGGTTGTTTAGCTGGGCAACAAGTTGATTGTCCAGTATATAGCATATGTGTGGAATAATACAATTGCATTTGTAATTGAATGTCTTTCAAGATATCAGGGGAAATTTTTTTTCTAAATGATTTTTCAACATATCTACCACTATTAGAGATTAATTATACTGAATTTTGATCTAGATTTACATTACATATTTATTATATTGAATTTTGATCTAGATTTACATTACATACCTTGTCGTTGTGACTTACTTATTTGTGAATGACTATGAAAAGCGCTGCATATATTTTTTAAGGAAAAAATTGGAATAAACTATGTAAATTCCATACACATCTAGTAAGAAGCACAATAGATAAAAGAAGTAACTAACCACTAACTTTCTAATAGCCTAAAGTGAATGCAAATTTATTACACAAACAATAATTACATGCATAAGAGGGTGCTCATTGGTTGTCTATTATTGTTAATAAAGGGATTTGGGTTCAAGTTGTTCCTTTAGCATATTACAGGACCTCAATGGATTTTAGATTGCACTACCTATCTTCTTTTATAAAAATAAAATAATAGATACATAAGTTATGTTATTTTGTAGTTATATTTTATAAATATCGTAACATGTTGGTATTATTTGACCTTAACACACTAGTAGCAAGTTTTATTAGGATGATTATTAGCAAGAGAACAATCACTTCCATTGGAGCAAATGTTTTGGATTGTTCATTAGTGCATATAAAAATGTTATAAATTTATTTGACACTAGCTTGGCAAACCATGTGCCCTATACTAATTCCTAAGGTTATAATGACCTGTCTGTCACATGGCTAAATAAAGTTTTCATGTGCATGAAATAAATGTCTCATAGTATTACTCTTTTTTCGAGTTTAAAAGCATTATGATCATTAGATGCAAGCAAACAAGTGTTATATAACTCCATCTTACCAACCCAATAGTCTCCCTACAAAAGTTAGAACAAGAATTTCTTCCAACATCCATCATCATATCTCTATAGAAATATCCCCACTAAAAGTAATACTTTCTCTATTAAAAAAAATGTAATGCTTTAAATTTGCAAGGATGATGTGACACACCTGGCCCTGTGGTTTTGAAACCACACTACCACTTGGTGTGGTGAAAGCTTTAGCTTTGCTGCTAGCTCCTCTTTCACCATCTGAAACAAACATGCATTAATAATTCTAATGCCAGCTTTATTTCAACAATACATTTAGGTTGATAAAGAGCAAGACAAGGTGTTTTAGGGAGAAAAGCATTTATGTTTCTCCTACAGAAACTAGGATAGGGTTTTGTTTGAAGGTTTCCTCTAGCAAACTAGTTTGCTCTAGAGACAGGCAAAATTTCTTTGACTTAGTTATATTGTTTCCTTGTTTCATCACATCTTCCACATCTTGTATGGGAAGCTCTTTTCTGCCTTAGGCATGGGTTGGTTTATATGGAAATCTCTCATATTGTGGTCACCTTTTTCTTCACATTGGACTAATTAAAGAAGTATAAGCCACTACATGAATATGCATGAGAAAGAGAAATGCAACTACTTATCACCTTCAAATATAAATTTAAAAATATAAATATTTTATTATAGAAATCTATAAATTTATAATATTTATGTTAATATTTTAAAATATGCAAATTCATATTTTAAGTACACAAAATAGATGACTTTTCTTATCAGTATAAGCCCAAAAGCTTATATCCTTTATAAATAATTTACATTCTTATTTGAGTGAAAAAAATAACTATTATTAGAGGAGAAGCAAACTGAAGTAGAAGTGCAAAATTTACAATCATTATCACCACCTAAGCCTTTTTCTACCAAGTATAAGAAGAGGATTTCATAAAACTCATATTTACAACCAATTGTTAGCCTAATTTCAATTAAAAAAAACATTATCATGTGATAGAGAAAACAAAGATCCAAAGGTTAATCAAAGTATATGAGCCATGTAACAACACCAATTCCTAAAAATACATCCCCACCATGAGAACAACTGTCAAAAAAGGAAAGAAATATCCCTAGCATTGCCAAATAGCTATTATTTGAAGAGAATGAAAATGAAGTAAAAATGCAAAGCTCACTATCATCGCCCACATCCAAGCCTCTTTAAATTTGCCAAATATAAGAAGGGTTTTTTGCAAAGCTAAAATGGATTTTAAATCTAATTATATATTAATTTAATGTCAGGTCAAAAAAAAAAAAAAATCTAGAGATCTTTTACAAAATCTTTATCATCCTAGAGGATTATTAAATTCAATGTAAACTACTCAGGCCATTACGAGGAAGTCTAGATAGGGTCCTGAATTGATATCCACTATATTGAGAATCCAAATCATATGATAAATTTTTGAAGGTTCTATCTTACCCATATATTGAGGAGCCTTTTTTTTGAAAATTGAGTAAGCTTTCAAATTCTACGACATGATGTCACTCCATAAGGATGTGTATCTAGAGGTTGGGCCCAATTTTTATTGTTTAGACGTCAAAATAGATTGAACAGAGCAAAAAAAATATTCTTTTAGGAAAAAAAACTTTGAACAAGCATACCTTCCAATTCGGAAAGGATTTGACAAAGTAGATAACACAAAGTTGATATATAAGTTGAGATCTACATCATGTAAGATTTTAGTTTTCATGATTATTTTCATTCGTCGTGTCTATTTTAAGAAAATTGCAACATCTTTTAACTAAAAAAAGAATTTGACTCGAATTGTGCAGGGATGGATTTCATTAATATAAATAGAGATTTCATAACTTAGTTTTGTGATTAATTAACAAAAGAAAAGGGGCTCAAAATGAAAGTCTATATCAATTTCAGGCTAGGCTGAGGTAGAGCATTGGCTTAGCTCGGCCGACTTAGACTTAAGCCCAATCTAGATCTGATTATCTAGGCCATCTAGGTTCATATTGAGTTTGAACAGTCTCAAATCAAATCTTGCATCAGGGTCTCTGCCATATGGAGCAATGGCCGTGTGATCTCAACGTGCCATGAGTTGTGCAATTTTTTTTTTCAAAACACTTGTGATTTCTCTTCTTTTCGGAGTAAGGCAACATAAAGAACAGATATTACAGCACCACAAATCAAGGAAAGAACTACAAATAAGCAATTTTCTTGCTAAATTCTCAACTGAATAATTTAGGAAATGGGGAAGCACATCACAATATCAAATTTTACTTGCTAAAACCACAAATTTTTTAAACCAAAATGGAAAACCAAAGCAATAATTATAGTAAGATTTCTTCAATCATAGGATAACCAACTATAAGTCCACTTAGCACAACTGATAGATCACAAGAATTCTCAGACAAAATCAAAACTTTTCTTAGAAAAACATAAAAGGACGAGAGAAACACCTTTGGTTTGGAGGTCACAGTCACGGATTTCTGCTTGAAGATCGAGACAACTTTCTCCGATCTATCAATTTTCTTCATCCCCTCTGACGAGGCCGATGAGGCCACCCTTTCCTTCCCACCGCCAACACTCCCCTTGATCACCGCTGACAATAACATTCTCAGCCGCACCCCCTCTACCAATCAAATAGCAAAGATCCCTCGATAATCAATCTCTAATTCATAATACTTGGAGCTTGGAGAGTGGTGGAGACTCACACGAGCTCCTCTTTTGTGCTAGCTGTTAGGGCCAATGGGTTTTGGATCGAGCTCGAGTTTGGGCTCGAACCAGGCTCAGTCTTGAATTTCAGAATACTTTTTAGGCCTTTGCCCAATTTGAAACCTAAAAAAAATGGAGCTGGGCTTGGGTAGGGGGTGAGGCCCAACCCAGTCCAACCTACTTTCAGCCCTATGTATCAGTATTGCATAATTAACGTGGAGTAAACATACGATCTTCAAATATGAAGATTTTATGTAATACCCTAAAAATAGTCCCACATTGGATGGAAAAGAAAAGGTTTAAGTACTTATAATTCAAGTTCACCTACTACCAATTAACTTTCACTCAAGTTTTTAGAGCTACGTAGTTTTAGTCTACTAACAAGTTAATTGGGCCAGCAGATGAGTTTAGAGTGTTACAAGCCACTCTTGTAGCACCAATGATCCGACTCGAGGTAAATTCTAGCTAACTTATGGCATACAACGAGGATGTCGCATTATAAAAGGAAAGATTATAATACCCCAAAAAAAGTCCTACATCAGATGAAAAAGAAAAGGTTTAAGTGCTTATAACTCAACTCCACATGCTACCAATTAACTTCCACTCGAGTTTGTAGGGCCACATGGTTTTGACCCACTAACAGATTAATTGGGCCAACAAACGAGCTTGGAGTACATTTTAAGTACAAGAAAATTAAAAAGAAATTAAATGTTACTAAAGGTACAGTGCCTATTTTTAGACCTAATTCTAATGTATTATGACTCCTCTAAGTTTTGGTGTGAGCATGATAGCAGCTTGTAGTTGACATAGGTGATGGGAATGTGAAGTGTTTGTGGTTGTTGACCATGAGGGTTTCATAGCTTGCAGAAGGAAACACGCTAACTAGTAGAGGCAAGTCTAGGCTAGTAGATGCATGTGTGGGGAGAGCACATTAAGTGGAGAACTATAAGGATCTCTAGCTCCTTCACCTTGTGTTGAAGTCTCATGTTCTCCTTCATGCATAAATTAAAGCACCAATTTTAGTATAACCTATCTACTTCATTTTGTTTCTGCAAACCATGATGCAAAGAAAGATAAGTTATTTGTCGACCTCCTCACCATCCTCCACGTTGATGGGATTACCTTGGTCGAGATGATATGAGGTATAAGAGTAAATTTATTTTGATGTTTTGTGTATTCTTAATGGAGACTTTTTTTTAGATGATGTGAGATCTGGATTTCTAGTGGGCGTAAGCTCCCGCTGTTAATTGCATCTATCTTGGGGATTAAAAAACTTTCGATTAAGAGATAACAATCCTTATTAGCCTTGTAGTATAAATGTATTTAAAAAATTTTATTATTATCATTTATATTTATTTTGGGTTCCAAAGTCTAAAGTGACATTATTATTTTTTTTATGATTAGAATTAATATCACATGTTTGTCCTTGTTTTTGCCTTTATATTTCTCTCCCTTTTGAGTTTCAGCTTCAACTAGGCAAGAGAACAAGGCTCTAAGTTTTTTTTGTAAAGTGAGGCTTCAGAATTTCAATGAAGCAAGGCTCCAACTTTCAATAGGGCAAGGTTTCAAGTCTTTGATAGAGCAGGACTTTAATGTTTAATGGAGCAGGATTCTAGGATTTTAACGGAGCAGAACTCCAAGTCTTTGAGAGAGTAAGGCTCCAGGTCATTGATGAGATGGGCTTCACTTTAGCTTGAATTAAGAGCATGGCTCCTCTTTGGTTTGAACCATAAGCATTGTTCTTTTTCATCTTAAGCTTAGAGCATGACTCCTCTTTGGCTTAAAATAGAAGCAAGGCTAATCTTTGGTTTGAATTAAAAGTAAAGCTTATCTTTGGCTTGAGTCAGGATCATGCCTCCTCTTTGACTTCAACCAGGCTTGAATTAGGAGCAAGGCTTCTCTTTAAGTTGAGTCAAGCTCAAATTAAGAGTAAGGCTCTTCTTTGAGTCAAATTAGGCTTGAATTAGGAGTAGAGCTCCTCTTTGAGTCGAGTTGGACTCAAGTTAGGTGCAAGACTCCTCTTTAAGTCTAGTCAGACTTAAATTGGGAGCATGGCTCCTCTTTGGATTGAGTTAGGCTCGATTTAGGAGTAGGACTTCCCTTTGGGTCAAGTCAGACTTGAATTAAGAACAAGGCTCCTCCTTGAATTAAGTTAGGCTTTAATTAAGAGCAGGGCTAGAGCTAGAAGCAGGTCTAGGTCAACTCAATGCCCATCGAGCCGTGCCGTGGGCTAGGTATCATTATTTTCAAGTCAAGCTTAGGCCGAAAATGAAAGCTCAAATTAATTTCAAGCTGGGTTCAAGCAAAGCATTGGCCCGGCCTAGACTCCAACCTAATCCAAGTTCGATTATTGGGCCCAAACCAAGCTCGGTTATCTAGCCCATCTGGGTTCATATCTAGCCCAAACAATCTCAAACGAGATCTTGCATCGCAATCTCCACCACATGGAGTACTGGTAGTGTGATCTCAGCATGCCATGAGGTGTGCAATTTTTTTTGAAACATTTGTAACTCCACTTCTTGACCCTTCCTTTTTTTTTGGAACAAGGTAGCATAGAAAACAGAAATTACAACCACAAATCAAGAAAAGCACTACAAATAAGCAATTTTCTTGCTAAATTCTCAATTAGATAATTTAGAAAATGGGGAAACACATCACAATATCAACATTTTACCTGCTAAAACCATATTTTTTTAAACAAAAATGGAAAACCAAAACAATAATTATAGTAGTAAGACAACAAACACTAAATCCACATACCACAACCAATAAATCACAAGAATTCTCAGATAAGATCAAAACTTTCCCCAGAAAACATGAAAGGATTAGAGGAATACCCTTAGTTTGGAGGCCAGAGTCACATATTTCTACTTGAAGACTAAGACAACCTTCCTCGATCCATCCACTTTCTTTGTCCCCTCTAGTGAGGCTACCCTCGTTTCCTTCCCACTATCGATGCTTCCTTTTTAGGCTTGAGTCAAGATCAATCTAGGAGCAAGGCTCTCCTTTAACTTAATTCAGGCTTGATTTGGGAGTAAGGCTCCTCTTGACTCAATCTGGGGTTGTTCTTCAAGTATGGCTCCCTTTTAAACTCGAATCAGCTTGATCTGAGAGTAAAGCTTCCCTTTAGATTGAATCAAGCTCAATTTAGATTAATTCAGGCTTGATCTAAGAGTAAGACTCTCTTTTACGCTTGATTTGAGAGTGGGACACCCTTTTGGGCTTGACTTATGCTCAATTTAGAGTAAGACTCTCTTTTGCCTTCCGTTTCTTCTCAGACTTCGAGACCTTCTCCTTCTTCATCTTCTCCAGTGTCTCCTCGGTAATGTTACCATATCCAACGCCGGGCGGGGTGAATCCATCCAATTCCTTCCTCCATTTCTCCTCTTCATCCTCTTCCACCTCCTAATCCATATCCCAATCAATTTCTCCTTTTATCTCCTCTTTTTTCATCGTTCCTTCTACCAAACTCTCATCCACAAGGCCCTCGAATTCCGAACAAAGATCAGATCTTGACGAGAATTCGTCGATTGCTTCATCCTCCTCTTCTTCGATGATTTCATCGGATTCGGACAAAGGATCGATGGAATCATTATCGAATTTCTTTTCCCGACCGACGCGTTGTTTCTGGTAATAGCCGGGGAGATTGGGGTCGGAGTCCTGCATGAAGACTCCGCAGCCTGGGCAGATGAGGCGGCCCTCGTCCACATCCCTTCCCTCGCTAAAAAGGGGTGCCTTTTGAATCAAAGGCTTGGTCCCGAGGGAGCAGGAGCAAGATAGAGAGAGTCTCCGGGTGGGGAATGGGAAAGCGGGGGAGAAGGGAGGAGAGGAGGAGGAAGGAGGAAAAGAGGAAGGGGGGCAAGAGAAGGGAGAGAGAAAGAGCTGCCCTCGAGGGTTTCTTCTTCCGACTTGGCTGAGGAGCTCTCGGGGGAGTCGGGCTGCAGAGGCGAAAGAGACGGCTTCCGCCATGGAAGAGATGAATGGGACCAAAAGAGCAGGGGTACAGTGTGTCATAATATATAATATGGGTGAGGATAAGATACTCTCCCGTTCCAGAAATAACCCTAAAGCGATGAGATATTTTTCCCTTCATCGGCCCGCTCGACCGTCCCGCCGCCAAAAATTACATTTCATGCGTCTGGAGACGTAATCTAATGATTTGTACTGTATCAGGTTATTATTAAATGGTTTAATAGATATTGGATCCAACTTTAATATAAGAATCCTACTCTTATATATTTCGAGCTCTGTACAAAATAAATATATAAAAAAAATAAAAATAAAAATAAAATGAAAAGAGAACATTTTCAGGGTAAGCTAGACACCACAAAGCATATCCACCACAAAGCATATCCAACAGCATATGACTAATTGGTCAATATTTCAAGTTTAAAAAATGAATGACACATGTTATGCTTATATATTAGTAATTCCAATGCAAGCAAGTTTAAAAAACAAATGACACATGTTATGCTCATATATTAGTAATTCCAATGCAAGCTCTTTACGAGCAGCAACTTATTTGATATACCTTAGCAGCACCAATTTGCCAGATAAAATTATTTTCTTGCTGAATGTATCCAATCAGTTGCCTTCTTATAAATATGCTAAGGGGAATTAACATTTTTCCTCAACACAGCATCTAAAAAGGCTCACAAACTTCAGCACTCAACTATCAAGAGCAAGAGGGAAGGCCCTAGTTTAATCTAGTGTGATGATGACAATTGACAATCATTTTGCTCAAAAACATCCAAACGTCATGCTGATGAACAAGTCAAGACCAAGCAATCTAACAGGAGAGGCTCGGGTGCGCTGCCTTGGATATGTTGATCTTCCCTCATCGTGTATCAAACTGAGTATCACATAAAGATAAATACACCTGAAACTTATTAAACTGGCAACCGTAAATTTGCACACCCAAGACTACTTCAGATGTACAACACTCCCCCAAAAGAAAGACTGTCATGAACCAAAAATTTTAGCAGCAGATGGCAAAAGACGTTGCAGATAGTTATTCCACATTGAGCGCTTCATTTCTTTGCTTGTATTTTAGAAAAGATCCTCAAGGATAGCTGTGAGCCAGCGAGATGTAGTTCTTAGCTGTAATATATCAGGAAACAAATTATCTTGTAAGTGACTTCCACACAACAAGGGAATGTTTCATGTAAATCCCTGTTAGATTATAGAGAAGTGCTAAAATAAGCCGGTTCAACGACTTGAACAATACCTCAGCTTCCCAGTCAAAGGCAAACCAACCTTACAGTTCCAAAAGTACGAGCATGGTATCCATCAAACATCCCACAAAAAATCAGGTTGACAAGGCCCTAATAATACATAAAACATCACAGATGATTATGGAACTGCTAGCAGAACAAATTTAGGCTGGCCTTGGGAAGAGTACAATTTGATTTGATCCCACAAGTGACTATAACCTGTACATATTACTAGATCAAAGAAATAGATTTAGATCTCCTTGCACAGGCTACTAGCAATTTTACACAACCAAGGAAATTGATCTAAACTAATCTTTGATTCATGATTGTCAGGTAGTTGCTTTTATCAAGTGTTAGCACAAAGAATAGGAAAAAACACAAAGAAGAGGGAGAGGGAAAAAAAAAAAAAGTACGATGTTCCTTCTATTCGCCCATTTTCTTCCGAGAATAATAGTATATGGGCGCCAGCAATTTTCATAGAAATGTTGGATACAATGTCAAACAGTTCAGAAGATTCCTCCCAGGGTTTAGATATACATTCTCCTATCAACAGAAGACAATATGGTTGTTAACACTGATAAAGTTCTTTTCAATATGAAAAAAGAATAAACAACATGATCAATAACTAATTTACAATTGCGTCAAAATTTCCCTAGCAACAATATCAATTTTAGTTCATTAATGCACCCAATTAAACAGTCTAAAATAAAAATCGATACAATATTTTTATCCATCATTGGCTACCCTCTCTACCATTGTGCACAATAATCTCCAGATGTCCTTGTCTCAAAATCCTTTTCATGAGATATTACTGCTTTTGCCATGCCGGGCATCCAACAATGGCACATCTCCCATCTGCATCAACAACCTATAAATTCCTAATATTTGCTTAACTTCCACTTGAATCGTCATGACTCATTTACCGGTCCATATTGTTGTCTTTTGACTTCACTAGCCATCCCATACTATCAATACTTGTGTTTTATAACATTGCCACTAGCCTCCATTAAGACTATCAGCATGCAATAATTCATTGACGAAATCGGCAAATTAAAGATTCACATCTTCATAATCAATATCACCACTACAAAAGCTAGGTCAGACTGCCCTCATCATCGCATGCTAGCACTATGCCTATAGTTTTTACTCCTCCAAGTATCATTTTATCTCCATGAGGACAGTGGACCTAACTTTGCCACCAACCTTGACCTTGTAAATTTCTATCCCTCGAATAATTTTGGCATGCATCCAACAAGCACATGTGAGCCTATGACAAGCCAATCATGTTCATGGAATTTTAAGCATCATTCCAACATGACCATTCGGGCATCACATTGCAATCACCTGGCATAAAGATATTGAAATGCTAATGTAGGAAGTCTCTCTCTCTCTCTCTCTCTCTCTCTCTCACAAACAGATCTACCGTAAATCAAACAGCTGACCCATCTTCTCATGATAGGCTCTTGGAATGAAATACACCATAGACTTGAGGGTGGTTCATAGTAACTTGAAAGTTTCTAGCTTTCTATGAACATTATAAAGCATGCATTAAGGTAGTCTAACAAAATCATACACACTACATTAATTGTTCCTTAGTGCCAGTATACGAATGTCAGTGATTACATCATGTTCCTGGCATAAACTCTCTCATGTAAAACTAATCTCATGTAAAACTAAAGAAACAATCATATTGATAAAAAATGGGGGTTTTATAAAATGTGAAAAGGAAGCTGTAATGTCTCATAATTCTTCTTCATACAAGAGATCATGCAAGATGCTGAAGACAGCAAAATCTTTTCATGTTAAATAAAAACAGAGTTAATCACAATTTTTTGTAATCAAGGAATTCATCAATTTACACAGATATAGCTTCACCTCTCCAGTAGTAGTTGGATGATCACGTCATAACCAGAGAGAAATAAGTGCACAGAATGATCTTCTCATCTTTACTCACTTGGACTTCTTTCCTATTCATCAGAAAAAAAAGCAATCACACTTACATTAATTTACAATAGTGCAAATTATAATTTGAAAATTTTGCTCTTCACATGTCCACTTCATATACATACTTTAAGTGAAAAATCATATACATTTCCATGAAGCATACAAGTTCAGATCAAAACAAAACCAATCAACATCTTTCAGTGAATAGCAAGTAATCTTGATGCATTCATGATGTTATTATTTCCAACAGCACCTCCTTAAAAAAAAAAAAAGAAAAAAAAAAGAAAAAAAAATCTGTAGTTAGAACTTAGAATTAAGAAGCTAGAGCAAGTAAAGTGAAGCAATGGCTTAAATTGGAATAGACTGATATGTAAGGCTGATAGTTATCTTGATGCCTTCTGACTGCTAGGAAGAATGGGCCTTTAGATAAATGGAAAGGTATATGAAATATATAAGGTTTGAATGGTTTGACATCATGAGTGAAAACTTTAGAAAGTCTAAATATTCCTTACAATGTCAAAATCAGTTTTGATCAAGAATCCATCTTCCTTGGAGGCAACAGCCTATCAGAACCATCAAATTTACTAAGCTATCTTATCATTAAATGTAGTGAAACATACAGATCGAATTACCAAAAGGTCATGCAACTAAGAAAAGCACAGGTTATAAAATGGAGATAGGAAGCAACAGCATGATAAGCACATACCATGGTGAGTGAATACGAACCAAGTTTCCTACTTCAAGCTCCACATTGTCACATATCTTGGAATTAAAAATAACCATCCGCTTTAGGGTTCCTCTGCCATCAATGCATTTCTGGGAGCCTTTCCAACATGGGGAACCCTGCAGCGAAGTGTTAGAAATGATATCAATGAGTAAACATATTATCTGGGGAGCATTTGAACAGCTAGATGGGAGACTCTTCTGCTTTCGTACAAGAATTATAAGGATTTTGTTTCTGATGAACAGCTGGAAAAGAGTCATTAGAGGCAGAATATAAGTTGTATTTAACACAAATTCGATTTCATACAGGCTGTGCAAATATACCGTACATGAAGGTTTGATATAGTCTATGCGTGTATATACTAACGGACAGGTATCACAAAGTAAGAGATGGTTATGACCAGTTCATGCATGCCACCAGACTATTATTAAGCTCAAAGGGAAAACTGAAACCTTCCATCCATTTTGGCATGAGGCTATTGGGACATGAAATTTAACATATTGGAATCCATGAAGTGAACTCTCACATAAGTAGTCTAGAAGTGAAATTCCATTGAGTCAGATTTTACATAATAGCAATGATCTTAATGATAATAATAAAGGAATACATGCAAGAAATTAATGGATTGGTATTTGCTCGCATACAAGGAAGGAACATGTAGCCAGAGAATAGGAACATCAAATCGCTATGATTTTCAACCAAAAATTAACTTAAGATCTTTGATAAGTCATCTTATATTGGTCTGCCTCAAATGATATTCAGAATGCTTCACTGCAAGCATATGCACCAGGAGCAAGAGATAACCCATGACCATCACACAAAAAAAGGTCTATCGAATTGGCATGTTATAAGAACTGCATATTGGATGTTATTAGGAAATATCAATGCACAAATAGTAACAACCTCATTGTTTTCATCAAGCAAGCAATGGCAAACCGTCAATTTTGCTTCTAGAGATCTTGACAAAATCCGCACATTGATGTCCCTTGAATCACCTGGAAAGACAAACAATGTATATGGGGTATAATTTAGGCAATGTTGACTAGCATGCATTGCATGCAGTGTCTAGCAAAATAAATATATACTTTGCATGGATATTCATCTTGGCACATGCTACTATTTGCATTGAACTCATGCATCCATATAAATAAACCATGGGAAAAGATATAGAATGAACAATTTCTTACTCAATGGACTCTTTCCAGTCTGTAGCTGCTTCAAGAATTCCAGCTGCTTATCCTTTTCAATCTGCATAACTTGTTGCAGCCTCCCAAGATATCCAGTCCTGTAGAATGAGGAAGAGATGCAAAGAACTAGAACAATTTTTCTACAGTTTTCAAACTATAGGTCAAAAGTTGATAGGTTGCATGCAGATCTAGTACAAGATAAATATATCATACTTACCCTGCAAGCCTACTAGTGGGAAATAAGTGTCCCTCCTCTGTAGATGTACTAAAAGCCTCTTGAAATAACTCTGTCATTGTCTGTCCTTTAGATTTTTGAGTTGCAAGACTTGACTGGTTTTGATCAAAGTCCTGTTTAAAAGGGAAACACTGGAAAACTTTTTGTAGCAAATTTTACACATAAATAAGTGCATTGCAAGGAATAGCCATATCGTAAAAAAAAGGTACCTCATCCTCACTAGACATTCCACCTTCTATAACCTCAAGGGGATCTTCATCATCAAGAATTCTTGTACCTAAGTGAGGCAACATTCTTTTCCCAGCAGAATGGATCCTCCTATTCTTTCTTTTAACATCCTGCAGCAGCCGTTAAGCTGGATGCTTGTATCAGATTTCTAAAGAAAATTTAGTCAGATAAACAACACTCAGGAAGGATACAGACCATGTTTGAAGCCCTATTAGACTGAACATCCTTATTTTGTACATTATCCAGCAGCTCAGATATTGAAAGCAAAGCTCCTTTTTGCTTATGAGATAATAGCTCCACAGGCAGTTCATCATTTTCTTTTTGAAGATTTTCTAATAGCTCAGTCATCGAATTTTCTGAAGTTCTGTGCTCAAAGTAATTTTGTCTTGCAGGGTCTTCAGATACCTCCTTGCAAAAATCTTCATTTTTGCCCTTCACCTCATGAGACCAGGGAAGCTCCTTATCATGTGGCTCAGAATGAATTGAAAACTTGGGCTTGACTCTGCCTCTACCAACTGAGACAAAACTAGCATTTTATGTTTAACAGAATGACATGCAAATCCATAGAGGGCACATAAACAAAGTGACAATCACCTTTTATGGATTACATATCAAATCTTAATCCCTCAGGAACTGAAAGTAATAGTAGCACCAATCTCAGAGATGAAGTTATCACAAAATTTTAAAAATAGCAGCATATTATTTACACCTTCAGCCCTGACCACTACCTTAAATGCACTCAGTGTGTTTGCTAAGTGAATGAGACCCTTTCCTTCTCTCCTAACGAGAAATAAACCAGCAGTGAAGCTGCTGGCAGGCCATTCTATTCCTTATCTCCCTGCTAAACAAAGCTTTCAATTTTTTCAATCATTTTGCTGCAGCAATTTACATGTTCTGCTTGCATTGTTATTGGCATCACTGTTCCCAATTAGAGTTACAAATTCCATATCTTCAAATAAAAAACATTCCAGATCAATTGTGATCATTGGAAATCAGAATCTTGAGACTGTACAATACTCTGTCACAACCTTTGGTAACAGTTAGCAAAAGGGTTCATGGTTATGGTACAAGATGCTGCACCGCAGCTACTGTATAATGCTCTCTGACAATTTTGAAACAGTTGTGTTAATAATGATTACAAAAGGAAATGATGGTTGTGATCTAACATTCTTGTGATAGTGAAAGGTATTAAAAATTTAGGTAGCAGACAAATAGGAAACATGCTAAACTATCTGAAGCATATACATAAACTATTTGTCAGTAAAAGCACAGGCAACTCTTTAATTTCATGTCCTGATACATTGATGCAAATTCAAACCATTCATCAGAATTTGTTTCACAATAGCAATCATAAAAAGAAAGTCTTATGAACAATATAAGAATTTAAATAATTCCCATGCTTCCTCCATTTCAAATGGTCACACGTGATTTTGATATTCATTGAGTGAAAATCTACATGAATGAATAAAACTAACAGGAAATGAAGACACACACCCTTATGACCTTTCTTCACTTCATATACATCAGATGGAATCGAGGGACTGGGAGTCTTTGTATGTAAACCAGCTAATTCATTGACTTGTTCTAGAACTTCGGACCATGCACATGCTTCATCTTGGCTCCTTTTTTCAAAATTATAATTGTAACTTCCTTGAACTTTGGCAGCAGAAGAGGCAAAGCGATGTCTTGTTAGTTCAGCATCCTCCTATCCAAATTCCAACCCAGAAAGGGAAAAAAAAAAAAAAAAAATCAAAATCTCATAGATAGCTGCAAAACTGAACAAATTGCACATTGTGCCAACATTAATTTGATGATATACTAAATGGAAAGAGTTGACATCATCCATAAGAGCCATAACGTTAGGTGAGGAGCCTGATCTTGTTATTTTTATGTGTCGCATTTAAAAGGTGTTTCAAAATAAAGTTTTTAACTCTTTTATTAAATGGATTTTCATAAAAAACTTGCATGCCACTTTGATAAGGGGCCTGTTTTACAAGCAAAAGTTAATGGTTTCAAAACACCATTTGAAAACTTTTGGTGAAAATCAAAGGCCAAGGCCCTTACTTTTATATCCCACCAAGCCCAAACTAGTGAAGCCCACATTCAAACCACGAACAGGCCAGGCTATAGGGTTTAGACACCAGATGAGTTGGTAAATCTAAGATCATGATGTGTGAAAAGAGACCAAGACACATGTCTTGTTTCAAGGCTCAGAGTAACCTAAGCATTATGGATGTCCAGGAAAGCTAACTTGGCTTAAAAAAGCAGGCCCAGTTCTCTTAATTCACCAAGCATAAGTGAGAATCTGGACCAAAAGTTTGACTGGGCTAACTAGATAGCATATATCTTCTTCTCAGAGTGAGCAAATGAGCAAGCGGGCAAGAGTTACTTTAATTGGATAATCTCTTTTGTCACCTTTATTTCTATGTTTACTTGTCCTTCTCTGTTATCTTTTTGAAGACCTTGAAAGGTTAACATCTTGTTCACTTGAGAATACAAGTTTCAATTGCAGCTTCCTAATTGGAGAACACCATTCTCATGGAATAACTTTTGGCATACTGCCCCATTGATCTATTCTAAATTAATGCTTAAACCAAGATTTTAAATCCCATAGGATGGGGCCATCTCGGTTTTTTCATGGAATGGGACATGCCACAGTCCCAATACTTGGGACAAGGGTTGTCGCAAGTCGTGCTGATTGGGTGCTAGGATGATGGTGGAATAATCTTATCCTAACACTTGGAATGGCTATCCATTCTGATATCTCATGGGACATCTCACCGAAATCTAAAACCATGCTTAAGACAAATGATACTTGATTGGTAATATTTAGTTTAAGACCCAAATGTGTAAAAGTGAAAAAAGATTAGACTATAAAGTAGAGTGAAGATCTAAATAGGTACATAAATTCAAAGCATAGGGAATTGGCCCGAGAAGTTTAGAGAGTACAGCATCATTGATCTGCTCCTCACAATTACACTAGCAATAATTGAGTAGGCTTTGTACGCTTAGATAAATAATTGATCATATATAGAAAATTCTAAGGTGAGCAAAAATAAGGAAACTATCAAGAGCAAATTAAAACTTTCACATGAATCTTGAATTCCTAAATATTGCTTGATAACATCAGCCAACTACCTACATATAATAGTAAGTCCCAAGAAATCACATTGTGAAACAAATAGGACAAGTTGTATTCATGTATAGCACAACTAGTAAAACTACTACCTTCCTTGGAAGATGGAAAAATCAAACTATATTAATATCATACAGCTTGGAAATAAAACTTTAATCAATCAAGTATGATAAATTGCAAGGGCACAACCATAAGTTCCATGTGATAAAAAGGCTAAAATAATGGAATGATATAAAATTGAAAAAAAAAAAAAATTACATGGTGTCACCAAATTCCACATAAAATACTCGATTGAAAAAAATGGTCTGCCTGAAGAAATCTGAAATTTATAGGTAAAAGCAAAAGAAGACTTGTTATGCATAACTAATTCTAATTCAAACTCAATGGATTTCAAATATCTGGTACCAAATCCCATATTATATCAAGAAGATCATACATTGTGAATGGAAACAATAGTTTGGTCTTGAGCATACCTCATCAGAAATAGATTCATCACCAGAATCACTGTATTGCTCTTTTCTTGGCTGAGATTGAACTGATTCACAATTCTCATCTTCAAATAAATTCATTCCGAGGTCATATCTGGATGAGGATGCAACCAACTTCTGGGCATGGTGGATGCATCATAGAATTACCATATGAGATAAGGAGAGGACCAGTACATGAAATTGAAAGCGAAATCCGATAATTCATGCCTCAAGTGATGAAGGGGATTTCCGCTCACTGAAATTCAAGGCAAGAGTGCCACAAAATTGCCCTTTCCCTGAATGGGTAAAAGACAGTCATTAAGTCACCTTGATTAAATAAGCCAAAATAGTTTGTCAAAAAATGGCCTTTTGAAATGGCCAAGTGCTTGGTGGATTGATACATGCCTCAGTAAGCAATTTTTCTTCTGTAATGGTTATTTGATCTGCTATTGGCTTTTCTTTTTCCTAGTGATTATTGCTAGCAAGGGTACTGGCTCTCTCAGGGTCCTAGTGCATTGCATTAGAGAATACAGAATGTACTACATCTCAAAATGCAAGTTGTGTGTGCATTTTCAAGGATCATTCATCAATTGTATTGAGCATTCCATAGCTGTTTCTATCCAAGAAAGAAAGTATTGCAAATTTGGGTAGTGCGTTATGAGTTTCACAATATTTCTACAACTAAAAATTGTGCTGCATCTCAACCAAATAAAATAAGAATAAAAATAATGGATGATGATACATACATACACACACATATAAGACAATTTTTTTACCTCTAATAAAAATTGGTGAGAAATGTTGACAAGTTACAGTGATTGTCATACAAGATGTGCATTTATAAATAGTCATTTTTCCAAATGGTGTCAAAAATAACTTAGACTATGTTTAATTCAGGCATAGTAGGTATAAGGCTTGGAATAAGCCTTTTGCTTGCCACATGGCTTGGAAGGAGGCAAAGCCAAGAAATAGCAATGCCAGTCAAACTTGCTTATGACAGGCACACAACATTTGGAAAGGAGGCATAACTAAGAAAGAGTAATGCCTGTCGAACTTGCTTATAGCAGGCATAACTATTATAGGGGAGAGCTGTCAATAGCTATTCCTTGGCATAAAGGCATCTTTTATGTCTTTTTTATGGACAACAAAGTTATCATTCAAAAGCTATCGTAAAAAGGTATCTTTTGCTATTCAAAAATGGAAGCAAATGAAAATTGGCATAACCATTCTTATAGGCATAAATTTTTACTGCTCTCATTTTCCCTATTCCTAATCCAAAGGTCTCAATAATAACACAATTTCAAACTTGATGTACGTTCCAGACCATTACCTTTAAGAGATTCAGTTTGCCTCGCTAAAGGTAGCTGCACCTACAAATTGTGCACAACCATAAGTTGCTAGAAAGACAACTAAAAATAACAGTAAGCAATCAAAATGCAGCTATTATGGTGTTTTTTATATTATTATTGGGTTGGGGGCATGTGCATATCCTTGAATGAAATTATAAGGACATAACACTAAACTGGATAGGATGTAACCTTTTTATGAAAAGAATTGCCAAAAATTTTACAAAAAATTTCTGTTGGGCTGATATGCAACACTATCTAAATCTTTAGTAAGTAGAACTTGCGCACACAAAGCATGCAGACACCGTGAATTCACACATCCAAGTTACTTGACAAGTGATCTGTAAATGTAAAAACAACTGGTCAACCAGGATCGGTGAAAATGTTTCAAGTTCAAATCAGAGGGTAAATTGCATAAGGATTGATGAAAATGTCAACCAATCATGTGAGGCTCATCTACACTATTTTTAGCCATCTAGCTGGGGTCTTGACGAGCTATTAGTTTCTGTCAAACAAGCTTTATAAGCTCGGTCACAACCAGTCGCACAAACTATCTTTCATCCAGATACTAACAAAACTTTAGCCTCCAAGCAAGAAAAATATAATAACTAGTCCATTTTTTTTTAAAAAAAAGGACAAAATACTCGATCATATTAATCAAGATGAGTAAATAAACTTATTCAGCAATAAACAGTTGACTGAAATATTAAGAATTTCGAAATGCAAATTAGAAAATTTCAAGAAAAAGATCAAACATATGATCACATCCATATAAACCTACCTTCTTCCCACAGGCATACAGGGATCGAAGGTTATTCGAGCAGTCATGGTCGTAAGTGACCTCATCCAACTCGTCGTCATCTGAACAAAGAGACAGATAGAGAGATGAGAGGGAAAGAATGGTGGCTGAGAGAGTTTCTTGCGGTGGGAAATACCTGAGAGGCTTTGAACGGACTCTTGATTTCTCTGAGAAAAATAAAAGGAAAAGAAGATTAGGGCAGAAAGGGGAGAGAAGGGGAGGGGAATGGGCTTCGAGATTTCTTGTTCTCACCGGCGATGGCGAGGCGTCGTGCCGCCGCATTTGGAGACAGCCGAGATAGAGGAAGTGAAGCCTCGCTGGTCTTCGGGCCTTCTCAGTCCAAGCCGTAAAGCTCGAATTAGTCTGATAAATAAGCTGAATACCCTGATAAACCGGGCGACGCAAAATTAATAAATCGGTGAGATTTTTTTTAAACACTTTTTATCATTATATTTTTTATGTTTCTCACTTAAAATTGATTTTTTTTCTTTAATTTTTTTTCTATAAGTTATGCCTCTCCAAAGTTTTTTTTTTTTTTTGCGCATATGATTACTTAGTTTTATAATTTGCCTGAATAGACTCTTATTTTTTTATTACCAATATCTTTACAGTTTAGACACTCTTATATTGCCATTAAAATACTTTTATATTATTGGCAGAATGATATACTCTCATATTTTCTAGGCAAATGATTATATAATTTGCAGAATGTTAGGCATCTATTGATACATGTATTGAATATCATGGCTGATGCAAAACTAATAAATTTGCTAAGATTTTTTTATACGAAAAATTTTTATAATTATAATTTGGCTAAACTACAGTTTTAACCCTTGAACTTAGGAGGCTGTGTAACTTTAATCCCTAAACTTTAAAAATTGTAAAATCGATCCTATACTTCCATTTTTGTTTCCCTTTGGTCCTTACCGTTAAACAGGGTAGATGCCATTTGTTCTGTCCTGCGTGGCAGCTGACGTGGCATCCACTGTGGCGAAATCAAATGAGAATCCGTTAACGATCCGTTAACTCATTAACATGTTATCCAATAGCTCGTTAATTAAAATAAAAAACTTTCGTCGCTGGCCGTGGCAGCTTACCCTCCCTCCCATCCCTCCCGCCTTCCCTCGCTGCCTCACGAGTCCCGCCGCTGGCCGCCGACTGCCCAGTGACCGTCGTCCACCTTTCTCATCTTAGAGCTCGCTGCCGTCCTTCTCACCCTCCTCCTCCTCCCTACTGCCGCAGAACACGTCCCGCCTCCTCCTCCTCCTTCCTTCGCCGCTCTAGCACACGTCCTGCCGTGACTGTCCGTCGACCAACGTCTACCTCCCTCGTCTCGAAGCCCGCCGGGACGAAGCTGGGAAGAGAAGAAGCGATGAAGAAGACGGAGAGGGGTATATTCGGAAGAGGAATGAGTAGAAGGAGGAGACGAGATTCCAATAGAGAGCCTCCGCCTCTGACTCCTGTCCCCTGCTCTTCTTATTCTCCGCCCCCCACCCAATCCGTAAGTCTCCGCCTTTCCTTCCTCTCCAGGATCTCTCTGCTCTCTTCTCTTTCTTGTTGGTCTAAGAGAGAGATTTCTTGTTTGCCTTTTTTTTTTCTTTGTTTTTAGGTAGTTTGGGGCTTAATCTCAACCTAGGTGCTAAAAATTTGATTTTTTTTTTGGAGTTACGGGATCAAATCTGGGGGCATGGAGTGTTTCGCTGGCTAATTTTCTGCGCCTTGTTTTGGTGGAAATCCCAAGATCTTCTCGTGGTAATCTCCGTTTCCTTAGGGCCTTTGATTCTTCTCCTTCGGCTAATTTCTGTGCTTGTTTCGATGTTTTGATCTCCTGTTTTTTCTCTTTTTTCTTTTTTCTTTTGGTATGAAGCCTTCGTGAGATCGATCTGATTCGATTGAAAGGTTGGATTTTGGCCGTCTGGATCGGTGATTCGTCGATTCTGGGTGGTGGAGACATCAAAATACTCAGAAAGATTTGATTTTTTATGGGTTTTGTTTGCTTTTCTGATCCATGAATTTGATCGGCGGGCTTCGAGACGAGGGAGGTGAACGGCGGCCGGTAGAAAGTCGCGGCGGGACGTATGCTGCAGTGGCGGGGAGGAGGAGGGGGAGGCGGGACGTGTGCTTCGGTGTGAAGGAGGAGGGGGAAGCGGACGCTCCGAGATGGGAAAGATGGACGGCGGTCACTGGGCAGTCGATGGCCAACGACGGGACTCGTGCGGCGGCAAGGGTGGGAGGGAGGGTAAGCTACCACGGCCAGCGGTGGGACTTGTGACTTGTGCGGAAGTTTTTTATTTTAATTAGTGGGCTATTAGATAACATGTTCATAGGTTAATGGGTCGTTAATGGGTTTTCATTTGATTTCGCCACGGTGGATGCCACGGGTTTTCATTTGATTTCGCCACGGTGGATGCCACGTCAGCTGTCCACGTTAGCTATCCTGCACGCAGGACAGAATCAAATAGCGTCTGCCCTATTTAACGGTAGAGATCAAAGAGAAATAAAAATGAAAGTACAGAATCGATTTTGCAACTTTTTAAAGTTCAGGGATCAAAGTGACACAGTCCTCTAAGTTCAAAAATTAAAACTATAGTTTAGCCTTATAATTTTTATGTTATCACTAGAAACTAAAAGGACTTTTTAATATATGCATAAGGCATGTTTATCCAAACTTTTAATTTTGTGTATATAATTCTATAATTTTATATTATGTATTAGTGCTTTTTTAAATAATTCATTTGCATCAATATCTTTATCGTCAATTAGCTGTTAAAACTTTTTTTTTTAAAAAAAATAATATAAATTCTCTTACATTTCTATTGAAATTTAACCTTTATTCCGAATCAAGATTTGGATTGACAGCTTCACAAGCAGCAGAAATAGGATATTAATGCTAAAAATAAAAAATGTAGGCTTACATGGTGGGATGACCATCAATTAAATTAAATCTAATTGAAGGTACTAACAAAACGAGCAAATAACTAGTAAATTAATATTTAATTTTAATTTTATTTATTTGTTAATATATTGATATCTAATCTTTTAAAATATTTTAGATCTTTTTCAGTATTCTCAATTTGCTGCAATATTACTTATCTAGGATGCCACTCGATCTCTAACTTGGCTGGGCTTCTCTTTTCACGATCAATGAGGGATGGTACCTTTTTTTTTTTTTTAAAAAAAAAAAAGCTAGAACATCATTATATATATATATATAATGAACCATACTCCTTTGAGATTCCCACAGATTGATCACTTTCTTAGATTATTTTCAGACCAGTCTTAAATAGTGCTGCGGATTGAGTGGTGTCATTTCTTGCCAACCATTCTGAGAGGACCTTTGCGATGCTGATTCTGGGATGCCTTAGGCTCTTCAAGATCATGTTGCTTTTAACGTCCAAGGAAGTATCTATTTGAGATCTATATAACATATCCACCTCACAAATAAAGAGTCTGTAAGTCTAAATTTTTTTTTGTTTTTGGATAATTCCTTGCCACTGTATTTATTTCTGATAGCAGTCTCCATCTCCATTTCCCAGGTATTGTTTTCACTCCTTGATTGCACCAAGAGAAGAGGATGAACTAATAAGGGGAAATTATTCAATTTTCAGCACACCATCCTGCCATAAAGGTAGATGTTAACAGAGAATCCTCTTTTTTCCTGCCAATTACAATGTGTTAACATAGAACCTGAAGGCACAGCTGGATTGTCTTTGTGGCATAGAAATATGGTATGCCCTCACTGTGTTGATGTCATCACATCAGGAATATTTAGTTGGAATGAGATACTAAGCTCGCTGCAGATATGCCCCTTTTTTAGCAACTGATTTTTTAGGGCTTTTCTTGTACCCAAACCTTTCCGAGATCTCCAGCCTCTCCAGGCTCTCTAATTTCTCACAACATCAGTAAATGACAATGCTGTTAAAAGAGTTATCTCCTGGTGGCGAGCATGGAAATTCAGATACAGGACTAAATCCACCAGCCTTCTTCTCACTTGAAGCAACCTTCTTTGTTCACATATGTCAGAAATGATTGAAAGTGATACCCATGTGGGATGCCAATATGCCATAAATGAACAGATGAGATACCAAGGAGCAAATCTTACAGCAGAATGGGAACTCATAAAATTTCTAAGTGCCCATCTGGTGCAGAGCATTTTCCCCATAAACTTGTCATCCCATTATTCTCTGCAATCGAGAGCTTATCCCTCACAAGATTTTTGTTCAACAATGTGGGTTTAAACTGCACTTGTAAATAATGCCAGAAGCTCCAGCAAAATCTATTTTACTCTTTACAGACAAAAAGCAATAACCGAACATGCATAAAAAGAGTAGGGAACTGTGTAAACCTGTGGTCTGTATAATTAAATGGGGATGCAAAAAAAACGAGTGAGTGCCAAATGCCAGAACAATCAGTAGGAAGATTTCCATATCATAATCAAATGAAATATTATGAATCCAAGGATTGCAAATAATGACTACTTGACACAATGATACCCTGCATTACAATCAGGATGGTAGTCCCAGTGAAGCCTCCTAGATTCAGGCAAATCTCTTTAGGATTAGCACATATTGCTGAATTGTCTACTTGTAACTACTTCCATCACTTGAAGGCTCTATCTGTTTGTTGTTCAGATGCAGAGATAACAAGAAACTCTAAGGGAAAATGTTGGAAATGTTTTACTATGCTATCCGAGAGGAATCTGCCTGGATAAAATGAACAGCAAGGAAGAATATATGAAACCAGACCTGAGCTCTTTAGTTTCTCTCTACAAAAAGTAATGCATTATAAATTACAAAAGTAAACCGAATGAGATGGCCTCTGAAATTCTTGGTCAACATAAAATGACCATTAGTTTTGTATCCATTTCTGAATGATCTACCATTTCTGAATGATTGTCAGTCCACTCCAAAATTTTACTCCGATCACCCATTTTCAGATAGCTTGCTCCTTGAAACATTATACATTTAATAATTTTTTTTTAAAAAAAGAAACGACTGGCAACACCTGTCTTTAACATCAACCAGGCTTACCTAAAACTCCCTGCACTAGTTCCTGACTTTTTTTGAAGTCATTTACCATGGAAAGGAAACAGTAACTGCAGCAAATTTCTTTAGCCTGTTCAACATTACAACCTACCACCACCTAATGTCAAGGGTTGCTAACTTCTCATTGGAAACCTCAACATTTTGCCCACCAAACAGATTGTTCACATGGCACGCTTCTGGGTTTCCAGCTACACTCAACGTTCCAAAGCTAATGAACATCATCAATCACATAGGTAAAAAAAACCATTATCGGAGAGTCACATTCATTTAACAAGATAGATGCATTTTTCCACCTAATTTTGTCCACAATATTACTCATGTTTTTTCCTCAAAAAAACTGTTTCAGAGCAGACTTTAAGTTATCAAGTCACAATAAATATAAGGAATTTAAGAAATCAAAACAGGAAAATATAACATTCTCTAGGGTCAATATGAAACCAAGATGCACAAAAATTTACCAACAAAAGAATCTATGCTTGGAAGTGAAAAATCTCAGGTGATCCGCAGCATTATAGCTTGCATCCACAATGCAGGTTTTTTCCCCCAGTTCCCCATGCTCCAGCTCCACTAGTTGTTAACATTAAGTCTGAAACTCAAAGAAACCTCATGAATTCTGCATTTGAGTTAAAATTCTGAAATTTTCCACCAGCTTGAGGATCAGAAATTATCCAGCTCTCCCATACCAATTCCTCTAGTGACCTTTTGCTTTGTGCTCCTTGTCTTTGGCCTCCAAAAGTTCAAGAATATTGAATTTTCGTTTGTTTTGGGAATATTTCCCATCATTGCCTTTGTAAGTAGTTTTCCAATCCTTTAACATCACACCTCCCTTTTAATCCATTAAAATTACAACTCCATAGCTACTCTGGTCCAATTCTTTGCAAGCCCATCTGCTTTGGGCCTCTAAAACTTGGCAATGTTAAGCAAAGTGTGACTCCTGTATCATCTACAGTGTTTATTCTTTATAAGTTAGTTTGCGTGAGCTTAGCAGCCTCATATCCTTGTTTGGAGACTAAGCTATTGGAATGTAACCAACACCCATACTAGTTAAAGCACAGTATAATCTAATTGTCTAGACTCCATTACTTAATAAAGCCATTTATCAAATCAAAGAAAACTTAATTGTTTAAATAATTCTGCAATAATATATTAGCAGTGTTAATTCTATCATCAAATTAGCAAATTCCAGAGGGAAACAAAACAAAAGGAAAATAAACCAAAATTCTTCAAATAGCTCTTAAAGCAAATATAAATCATAACCCTAGTTATAAAGCCTCATCTCAAGACTTCATGAAGGCTTTATAAATCCTTGTTGACCAATTATTCCTACTAAGTCTTTAACTCCAATAAGCTTATAGGTTCTGCCAAATCCCTTTTGCAACTAATCATCCATATTAACTTAGACCTTCTCCTCCTTCTCAGATCCTTAAACACAAATTCAAGCAACTTTCCTTTCAGCAGCCTCAAATTTCCTTCTGCATGCTCACACCATCTAACTTGGTTCTGTCACTTCATCTTCAATTTATGAAACAGTTTTTCTTTCATTAATATGCTCATTCCTTGCACTATCCTTCATGGATTTACTGCACATCTATATGGATTTTTTTTTTTTTTTTAAACAAAGAAACACCAATTTTTTTCTTTTCCAAGTCAGACCCTCTTTATTGCCAACAATTGAACAATAAAGTATTGCAAGCCTAAGAAGTTTGATAAAAGTTTATGTCCTTACTAATATAATGCTGAGAAATTTTGTAAAGTGAAACTAAAATAATTATTCAACCAGCATTTTCTTTGTCTTCAACTATTGTAACAAATAAATCTAACTACAGTTCATTTAGCTGCAAGGTTGGCACTTAAGCTCCAGCTAACAGACCAAAGAGAATACATAGAAAGGTACAAAGGAAAGCATACAAATCCATGGAAAATAAAAGTTATCTAGAATCAATGCCCAAAAGACCAGTGAATTCCCTGTAAATCCCATGTCTAAAAGGTTATGATATTGGGGCAATGTTCCAAAGCATTCTTTGATAACAAAGAAGGCATACTGTTACATGTCAATACATTTTACATTTAGACTAATAAGGCAAAAATAAAAAAAAGGGGAAAAAGAAATATCATTCAAGGGGCTCAAGTCGATAAAGTTTGGCTTCTAATGAGATTTCCATTTCCTAAGGAGATGATCATGAATACTTCCCTAGCCCACTCTCGGTAGGCTCTGCTTCAGCTTTGAGAGAGTTGATGAATTCAGCTTAATGCCCCTATCAATAATATCCTCCGCATATTTACAAGCTTCTGGGAGCATATCCATGTCCCGCAACTTTCCGACCAGCAGGTTCCCACTCTCCTCCAGTGGCCGCAAGTCATTGGCAACCATATACTTCCAAACCTTCTCTGCCATCTCACAGTTCCCTGAATCCAGGAATATCCTAATGGCTGAAGCACAGCTAGCCGCAGTTGGACAATACTCATTCTTAACCATCTCATTGAATATGGCAGCAGCTTCCCTTAACTTCCTTACTTTCAACAAGAACGAGAGCATCACATTGTAGGTCTGTGAACTGGGAAACGCCCCATATGTAACCATCTCGTCCAATAAACGGTGAGCGACTTCAGTCTGGTTGAGGTAGCAGTGCATGGTGATCATTGAATTGTACATATCTGTGTCAGGAAAGCATCCATTGCGGCCTGCAAACGAATCCCACAGCTCGCAAGCTCCGCGAGCATCGTTGTTCTTGACGAACACATCGAGAGCATCCCGGAAGAATTTAATCCCCGGAAAGCACTGTTTTTGCCGCATGACATCAAGGAATTTGAGGGCCTCGGAGAGCCCGCCGCGGCCAGAGTGGACGAGGGTGTTGAGATAGGCGTCATAGGCCGGGACGTTGGCCGGGTCCCAGCCGATGGTCTCAACCATGTCAGCGAACACCTCGCGGGCGGTGCGGAAATCGACCTCCTTCTCGCAGCCCTCGAGGAGGATAGCGAAGGTGTCGGCGTCGGGGGCCACGGCAGGTGCAGCGGCGGCGAGGAAGGTGCGAGCGGTGGCAACGCGGCCTTCGAGGCATACGGCGGAGAGGAGGGAATTAAGGGCAATGGTGCTGCGGGGGACGCCATAGAGGTCCATGGAATGGAAGGCGGCAAGGGCTTCGTCGGGGCGGCCGGCAGCGGCGAAGGAAGAGAAGATGGAGGCGAAGGTGGCAAAGGAGAGGAGGCGCTCGGAGCGCATGGAGCTGACAGCGTCCCACATGGCGTCGAAGAGCTGATTCTTGCCGAGGATGTCGACGACGAGGTTCCAGGAGTAGGCGCTGTGTCGGTGAGCGAGGTGCCGGGAGCCGGCCCACCGGAAGAAGGCGACGGCTGGGGCGGGGAAGGAGTAGGAAAGCTTGAGGACCTCCTCAACATCGGCGGTGGAGACGCGGACGCCGGCGTGATCAAGGGTGCGCTCCATGGCGGAGGTGGGGCGAGTGGTGGCGAGGATCTCGCATAGAAGGCGAATCTTCAGGGGCGCTTTGGGGTTGTCAAGGTAGGAGGGGAAGTTCTTCTGCCTCGGGCGCCGGTCGTCGGTGGCAGGAAGAGAGGGCGTGCGAGAGGTCGTGGACGATGGCGTCGGAGGAGCGGAGGAGGAGGGCGACGTCCGCGAAGGAGGTGCAGCGGAGGGTGCCATCGGCGGAGATCCAGGCAGCGTCCTTGGGGGCACTCCAGTTCAGCTTGGGGACGGCGGCGCCACCCAGGGCCGCGATCGACCGCTCCACCGCCGCCTCAAGCTCTGGGAACGACGGACCGGCGGCGGCGGAGGCCTCGCCAGTGTCGTCGTCGTCGGAGGAAGAGAAGGAAGTCTCGGAGTCGAGGAGGGAGACGGGGTCGAGGTGAGCGGTGGGGCGAGGGAGGGGGTCGCGGCCGGAAACGGAGACGGGAAGGAGGAAAGGGGGCGGGGCGTCGCCGTCACTGTCACCGTCACCGTCCCCGTCGCCTTCAGGACGAGGGTCGAGGGGGAGGCCTTGGAGGTAACGAAGGAAGGAGTCGGGGAGGGGGTGGAAGAGGGTGCGGATGGAATAAGGTTTGAAGATGGGATACCATTCCTGAATTTGGCACCGCCGCAGCTCCGCTTCTCTCATTTTCCTTTGGCTCTCTCTCTCTCTCTCTCTCTCTCTCTCGCTCCCGCGTTTCAGTCGGTTCGGGCTGCAGTGGTGGTTGTGGGCGGGTCTATTTTATATCGCCTGGACCGGTGTGGATAAATGATGGGCCCGGCCAACAGCCCCGCGCTCTCGTCTATTCTAGCGGTCTCGGTTCAAAAGGCTCTAGGTTGAGGGTTCAACCGGGCCGCGCACTGCTTTGGGCGACGCGTATGCAAAGTGCGGAAAGGTACGAACTGCTCGACACATGTTCGAAATAATGCCCCGCAGAAATATAGTTGCCAGGAACGCGATGCTGAGTGGGGGCTCTCGGTGCACGGAATGGGCGTTCGAATGCCAAAGTTGTTTTCCCGAATGGTCGCAGAAGCAGCATCGCAGCCATAGGATTTAAACTTGTTGGTGGAGTTTTGATCGTATCCAGTGCCTGATTTGCATCATTTGGTATGATTGGAAGCCTTGAACAAAACAGAAGCTTTCAGATCGAAGTTGTCATGCTGTCACGTTTAGCCAAACTCATGCAGCCATGGTATCATAGTGTTTGCATAGGCCCAGGATTTGTATTATCTCGTGTATCAATTGAACGCTGGGTTCCTGGAAGCCCTTATATGTTGAATTTGAGCACCCAACAGTTCTAGCAAGCAAATGAGTCTTCTATATCAAGGAGATTCCAAACTGCTTGAGGAAAGAAAGGCATTGATGAATACCTAATCGCATGCTACAGTGGCAGGCCTTCTAAATCTTTCAGACTCGATCGAGAGTAATTAATTATTCAAGGCTTCTCACAAAATATAGAAAAAGATATAAAGCCAGCAAGAACTTTTCTCCAGGATGTAGGATGCCACAAGAATATGAATTCCTGTAACTAAGAGGTCGAAATGAGAGAGAGTTAGGATGAAACGATTTTTTTCCTGCACAAAGATCACGACCAAGATATCGATGTGCTCTGGGGGAGATCACTAAGGTCAGGTGTGTGTGTGTATATATATATATATATATATATATATATATTTATATGTATGTATGTATGTATGCATGTATGTATGTATGTAGGGAAGATCATCTATGGTGATTCTATGCTGTGGAACCAGTGAAATTGAATAGATTTTTTCAACTCTAGCATGTGTTTCTAGAATGCATGTTTCCCAAATTGCAAATTGTTCCATGGTTGTTCTCATCTTTGGCATTCCTAAACAAACTTCAAGTACCATATAATATGAATTAGCAAGTCTTGTTTATAGATGTTGCTTATTGTGGAGGTGCAATGAGCTAGCACTTTTGCTTGCATCATATCTTATTTGATAAATACGCATGAATGTGCATTCTTCTAAATTCAACACAAACATGAAACTACAAGTATGACAATTAACTTGATATTCTCACTTGCTTTCTTTAAAAAAATATAGCATTTAACAAACAAAATATCGGAAGAAATAAAAAACAAGAATTTGCAGGTAGAAAAAGTCCATATCAAAATTGTTTAGGTGCATTTATGCATGCCCATTGTTAGGTTTTTCAACCATGACTATTCTCCTCTCTCACTCTCTCTAAGAGGAAAAAAAAGAGGAGCCTTTGAAGCTAATGACTCCATTGGTGGGTCAATATAGGAAGTTGCATTAACAAATTGAACTGAAAAAATGCTTATGTAATTCTTTTTGCAACTAGAAATGAAACTACCACTTCATCAAATTTATCAAACTAATGTCACACATCTTTATAGCAAGACATCAACACAACCACCCAAAAGCCAGAGACAGGCAACCACATGCCACTTATGATCATTTATTGAAGTCAATCAATAACCCACACATGGTCCTATTGGACAGACCTTATTGTAAAAAGCTTCACTGCCATCATGTTCTCCCACATGGTTATCATTATCCTAATTCCCCCGTTCAATGGAGGGTAGATTTGGTTGGAAGCTTGTGGAGGCCTCATTAGACATTAACATGACATAGCCGCAACAGGGGCATGTGACGAAGGTAGAGGTGGGTGGAACCATCTTGAGGGAACGCAACTTTTCAAGCTCCTGATGAAGCCTCAAGTTCTCTTCTATCAGTAGCTCATACTGTCGTTTTATGCAAATATTCCCCATCTCTATCTTTTTCACTTTGTTCCTGTAAACCACAATATATCAAAAAGGAGTTAGAAAGTAACCATACGAGCATGAGGATATCCAAGAGCATTACCTAACTCTACAACATAAGCATAATCTGGAGGAAAAAAAAAAAAAATAGTTTCTTACTTTGCAGCTCCAATGAAAATTCTAGCTGTAGCAAATCACCACTTACTTATTTGTGAATAACTATGAAGATTACTGCATATATTTTTTAAGGAAAAAAAGGAATGGACTATGTAAATTTGATACACATTTAGTAAGAAGCACAATAGATGAAAGAAGTAACAGACCACCAACTTTCTAATAGTCTAAAATGACACTAATTTATTGCATAAACAATAACTATGTGCATAAGAGGGTGCTCGACAGTCTCTTATTGTTAATAAAAGGATTGGGTTCAAGTTTTGCCTTCAACATATAATAGGATCTCAATGGATTTTAAGTTGCACCACCTATCTTCTTTTATAAAAATAAAATAATATACACATAAGTTATGTTGCTTTTTAGTTTTATTTTATAAATATCATAACATATTGGTGTTATTTGACCTTAAAACACTAATAACAAGTTTTATTACAATGATTATTGGAAAAGGGAATAATCACTTCCATTGAAGCAAATGTTTTGGATTGTTTATTAGTGCATATAAAAAGTTTTTTAGACTCATCTGACACTAGCTTGGCAAACTATGTGTCTCATAAGGTTACAATGACCTCTGTCATGTGACTGAATAAACTTTTCATGTGCATGAAATAGAAGTCTCATGGCATACTTTTTTTAGAGATTAAAAGTGTTATGGTCATTAGAAGCAAACAAACAAGTGTTACAAAAGTCTATTCTGCCAACCCAACAGTCTCCACACTAATAGTAATACCTTCTCTATCAGAAAAAATCATAATACTTTAAGAGCTACAAGGATGAAGTAATGAACCTGGCCCTGTGGTTTTGAAACCACACTTCCACTTGGCGTGATGAAAGCATTAACTTTGTCGCTAGCTCCTCCTTCTCCATCTGAAACAAACATGGATTAATAATTCTAATGCAGCTTTAATTTCAATAGCACATTTAGGTTGATTAAGAACAAGTAAGGCATTTTAGGAAGAAAAGCTTGGTATGTTTCTCTTACAGAATTGAGGATAGGGTTTTGATTGAAGGACTCTTCTAGCAAGTTGGTTTGTTCTAGAGAGAGGCGGAGCTTCTTTGGCTGAGTCATATTGTTCACTAGTTTCATCGTATCTTCCGCATCTTGTAAGGCAAGCTCTTCCTCTGCTTCGGACGGTAGTTGGTTTAGATCGAAATTCCTTATATTGTGGCCACTTTTTTCTTCACATTATACAAATTAAAGAAATATAAGCCACTATATGAACATGCATGAGAGAGTGAGGAACAACTACTTATCACCTTCAAATATAAGTTTAGAAATACAAATATTTTATTATAGAAATCTATAAGTTTAAAATGTTCATGTTAATATTTTAAAATGTGCGAATACTTGTTTTTAGTACACAAGATAGATGATTTTTCTTATTAGTAGAAGCCTAAAAGCATATATCCTTTATAAATGATTTATATTTCTGTTTTGAGTGAAAAAAATCTATTATTAGAGGAGAAGAAAACTTATGTAGAACTACAAAATTCACTATCATCGTCATCATCCAATGCTTTTTCTAGCAAGTATAAGAAGGAAATTTCATAAGACCCATATTTTCAACCATCTATTATCCTAATATTAAATTAAAAAAACCATTATCATGTGATAGAGAAAAAAAATATCCAAAGACTTATCAAAGTATGTAAGCCATGTAGCAACACCAATGCCCATAATATAACTGCATGAGAGAAGGTATCAAAAAAGGAAAGAAATATCTCCAGTATTGCCAAATAACTATTATTATAAGAGAATGGAACCAAAGTGGAAGTTCAAAGTTCACTATCATTGCCCACATCCAAGCGTCTTTAAATTTGCCAAATATAAGAAAAGGTTTTTGCAAGGCTAAAATAGTTTTTAGAACTGACTATTAATTTAATATTAGGTCAAAAAAATCTAAAAATCTTTTATATATTCTTTATGATTCGAAAAGATTAGCAGACTCAATGTAAACTACTCTGGCCATTATAACAAAGTCTAGACAAGGTTGTAGAGTAAGACCCATTACATTGAGAATTCAAATCATAAGTTAAATTTTTAAAGGTTCTAACTTACCCATATGTCATTCTATTGAGGTTCTCTTTCTTTTTTTTTTTTTTTTGGAAATTGAGTAACTTTTCAAATTCTACAATATGTTATCGCCCCATAAGGATGTGTATCCAGAGGTTAGGGCTAAATTTCATTGCTTAGACTTTAGATTGATCAAAGAAAAAAAAATTATCCTTTCAAGGAAAAACTTTGATCAAGTATAACTTTCAATCTGGGAAGAATTACAAAGCAGGTTAGACATAGTTGATTTATAAGTTGAGATATACATCATGTAACATTTTGTCTTTTCATAATTATTTTTATTTTTGATGTCTATTTCAAGAAAGCTGTGACATCTTTTAACTAAAAAAGGAATCTGTCTCAAATTGTGCAGGGATAGATTTCACTAATATTAATAAAGATTCTTTAACTTAGTTTTATGATCAATTAATGAAAGAAAAATGGACTTAGGTCTTAATTTTTGTTATTTTTTTACTTTTAAAATTTTCTTTAAAGAAATTCAAGTTGAATGGATCGAAGGAATTTCTTTCTTCTTCCCAATTAGATTAGGTTTGTGCAATGTCTCTACCATCTTCATGATGTTGGTGAGCGATGTACCATGACCTTTGATTAAAGCATTCATAATTGTGTACCTTTATGATACTTTGATATGCAACAATTCAACTTAGTAATCAAATAGAATAAAGGAGCCATAAACAAATTAGCTAATTTATGTCTAGACATCCATCAACTATAGTCTCTAGTCTATTGGTTGTAATGCAAATTCAACCACTTTGTCATGAGGAAACTAAAGAAAAATTTGCCTATAGAGTTCAATTTGCAGGATAGATTGCTATATAAGAAACCTGTTTGTATATCCCTAAAGATATTGATAGGCTCACACTTCAAAGATTGCACGATATATTAGAGTGGAGAAGACTCTAATGAACCTAAAAGGTATATCTGTTAGTCCATGATGCAGTAAGATATAGACCAATACATAGAGAGTAACGTATTATATAGCATATCAAAGTCCTCCAATTGAGAGTTGGAATTTTGTACAACCATTAACAATACTAAAGCACCTTAGAAGAGTGTCTTGATGGATTTCCTAAGAGATTTTCTAGGGAGAAGACATGGCCATGGCTAGTTGTGTGTGATAGCTGACTCATTCAACAAGTTCGTATATCCAACTCTTTCTAAGAAGATGGTGATTGGAGATATAGCGTGCATCTCATCTGTTCTTTCAATATGTTTAGAAATAGAATAGATTGCCTTCTTCTATAATTTTGGGTTAAGATAATCATTTTCTAAGTTTTTTTTTTTTGAAAAACTTTGTGGATACCAAATTGAAGTATAGCATTGCCTTCTAATCAAAATGAATGGATAGTCATATACTTTAAATCCACGATGGTGGACCTCTTTAGAGGCTATAATTCCAAGCATGCAAAGATTTAGGATGATAGCTTGCCTTGCCTTTAGTTCACCTACAATTGAGCTATCCATAGTTCTACACAAAATTCATCGTTTGAGATATATTTGGGTTGCATGCCATAGATCTCTTTCAATTTAGACTTTATAGTTGGTTTTACACTAAAAAAATAGTAAGGAGGAGGGAGACCAAGCATGAGCTTAAAAGTTTCTTAAAAATATCAGAAGGTGTATCAAGAGGTCGAGGCATAATTGTATATATCACAACCTTGGTACAGGGATTAACATCATAAGTATCATGAAATGTGCAAATTCTAAGATGACGAGCTAGTTTGGCTCCACCTTGGAAAAAAATATTAAAAGGTTGAAGGAAAGAAATTGAAAGCAATTTTATATAGACCCTTCAAAATTATGAAAAAGGTAGGGAAAATGACTTGCAGCTTGATTAGCCACCATATATAAAGAAGTATTTAGTAATCAATGCCAAGAATTTAAAGCTATTCAAGTATTTCATATTAAATGATGAATAAGGCTGAGAATTAACTACCAGTTGGATAATCTATGAGTAGAGCAATAAAGAACATTAGATGAAGAATGCTTGTTGAAAGAGAAAGGTCATGTAGACTAGATGTGCAATGAATGAATTTTTGCTGGATCTACTTGATAGAACAGATTCCTAGTGAAGTCAGATAGTTTAGTTGTGGGACAAGAAGGAAAAAAAAAATCTCCATTTTCAATTTGATTTAGCATATCTAGAATCCACAAATAAAGAGAACCTAGATTCAAAGGGATCATTGGACTCGCGTGGACCACTTAGCTATTACAGGGGGTCATATGTTGGACCTAGAAGTGAGATTTACTATATAGGAAAGCTAAATCATATGCCAAATTTTCAAAAGCCTTAACTTGCCCATACAACATTTGATTAAGGTACCTTTTTTTAAAAAAATCAATTATTTTTTTAAGCTTCATGATGTAGCACCACCTTGTAAGGGTGCCATGCATCAAGTGATATGGACCAAATGCTATCTTTGAGTCTTAAAATGGGCTAGTTAAAGCACAAAAAAAAAAAAAACTTTTAAAGAAAGACTCTTGATTGGGCATATTTTCCATTTTAAGAAGAACTAAGTAAAGTAGTTGAAAAATGAAGATAAAGTTGATGTAGAAGGCAAGATCTACCTCCCATAAGATTTTAATTTTGTTAAGATTATTTCTACAACTCATGAGTATTTTAGAAAATTGAAACTCTTTTTAATTATAAGAGGAATCCGATCAAAACAAGGCTATAAATGAGTTAGGTTGGACTAAGATGTACTTGAACCAAATCCAACCTGATTTCATATTTGGGTCTTAATTCCATGTACTAAACGAATCAAGAAGGATTAAGTCCATAGGATAGATTTTAGATTCAATGTTTAAGTTATGTTATTGCAGATCCAACATGAAATGCTCGAGTTTGAATGAAATCAGGCATCAAGCATCTAGCTATATTATTGCAGATAAAATCTAATAATTGGCTATTAAATAAAGATTCATTGAAAAACTAGCTAAAAGTAAAAGAACCAACATAAACTTGAATTTTCATTCAAAATTTTTAACTTTATATCCAAATAATTAATCATTTTTAAGTTTACAAACTATGACCTTTTAAATATATATGATGTTTAAATATAATCAAGTGAAAATAGATGAGAAAATATGTTGTTAAGATGAAAAGAGAAGAATTATTTTAAATTAGTGTTTATTCAATTAATTGATAAATATAATTAGAGTAAAGGAGAAGGTCTGTATTATTCAGGTTTCTAAGTCAGGTCAGATTGACTTTAAATAGGGTTGGGCTCATTTTTTATTAATCTAAGTTAGACCTGAATGATATACATGGTTGATCAAATTGAAAAATATAAGACTTGGATTCGGTTTAGAATTTAGAATGGGTCTAATTTTTGAACCTAACTCGACCATGAGATTTCAAATATGAAACATGTCAGGTTTAATTAGGTTAAATTATGGGTTAGGTTATGAGTCAACTCAACTCATTTGTAAACCCAAATCTGAATTGAGCAAGGATAGATCTCATTAGTATAAATAGAGACTTTTTAACTTACTTTTATAATTCATTAATGAAAGAAAAGGGGATGTGACCTATTTTTACCCTTTTTTATTTTTTAAATTTTCTTTGAAGAGATTTGAGGGAGTAGATTGGAAGCACTTGCTTGCTATTTTCCTATGTTCTTGAAGGCAGAAAAAGAGGATCGACAAAAATAGATACCACCTCCTCTGTGGTATTTATTTTCTGATGGAAGGGAGGAAATTATGTGTGGGCCTTATGCATAATTTTTTCTCCCTCTTTCAAGTAAACATGAAAAAATGAGGAAAGAAAATTTTTCCTCTCATTTCCTTCCAACCAAACAAGGGGTAAATAATATTTGAATTGAAAAACTTAAGATACTTTAAAAAACCTATCATGCAATAAAGAATAAATATCAAAAGCATAATTTAAAGAGGTAAGCCATGTGACAACACTAATGCTCAAAAATAGAATCCCATAAAAAAAGGTGTTAAAAGATCTAATATAAGAAGTATAGAAGTAAGAGCACAAGATCAAAAGAGGAGAGAAATAGTCCAAACTCACTGGACCTAGAAGAGCTTGAATCAGGAATTGCAATGGTGTGATCTAGGGTGGAAGGATTCTTTCCCGAATGCTCCATTTGATCCCTACCACAACCCTACAAAACAAAATAAGAAGTGAGAGCAAGGAAAATAAGAGGACAAAGGGCTATATATAGAGGGAAAGGAGTGTGAAGAGAATAATAGGATTCAGATTTGACCGATATCATCCTATTAAAAATCTGCAATTGTAGACACGTGTCCCTCATTCATGCTCTTGGAAAATTGCTCACAAGTCCCTTGTCAGGCAATGCAGACTTAGATAATTTGGTTTTTCTTTAAAATGATTTGGTTTAGTAAGAGAATTCTCCATTTATCAATGGTCTCCTTTCCTTTTTGATGATATAAATATTAATGATGTTTGAGAAGTGGAAATTTGGCTAGATATGGTAGCTAGAATCCAATGTGACAAATAACCTAAGATTGTGTCTCCACTAATGTAATGGTTTATTCTAATAGTAATGGACATTCGTTGGTTAAAATATTGTGCTTGCTTACCTCTGATATAATCTTGACTACATTTGTGATTTCATTACAAGAGCTAATTGCCTTGCAAGCATACAAGAGGATACATTCTTTGACATAAAAGATTCATACTTTAATTATTGATTCATATATGACTATTATTTTTTTTTTGGTATCCAAATATATCAATGAATTATATACTTTATATTTTTTTTTTGAAAAAGGGAGAGAGATCCATTCGTATTGTAAACTTTTGAGAATACACCACTTGATAAATAGTGAATTAAGAAACATTAGTCGCTAAGTTGAGGGATGTGAATTCCTATCAAATTATTTGTCAAATTCATATAGGAGTTAGGAGTTATGTGTCCCTACAGAATTCAAAATATAGATTGTTATATCTTAACTCAAAGTGATTGGATGGCTCTCCCTATAGACGACATAGAGTCTACAACTTTTGCTATCCATCTATTTTTTTCGTGCTTTTTTCTAATATAAATTCCACTTATCAATAATAATGATTTCTTAGTGATTGAAATTTGGTTATTGGAATTTAAATTAGAAATCCAAACACCCGTTTCTCTAGTTCTCGGTCATTTTATATTTAACTTTTATATGTAGTGTTGCAAATGTATAATTAAACCAGCACACATAACTAATCATAAAATTATCATCAATTAGAGGATTAGATGTAGGTAAAAATCCCATGGCTGCCTTACCCCACCATGCAATGACTTCCTCGCATGGTATAGTATTGAGATTTGACCTACCTCAATCAATGCAACCATGACTGCATGCCGTTATTTTCGCTGCATGTTTAATCTCGATAGTCATAGAGGATTTAGGATATCATTGCTTTTTCTTGAGATCCAAAAGCATTAATGTACCATATATTCAGCAAATCTTAGCCAAATCTATTAAAGTGATTACATAATCCTAGCCATAAGAATATTGTTGGATTTAGTTTCCTGAATCCACATCCTCTATAGCCAAAACCTGTGGTCTCCTCTTTGTTCCTGTTAAGTCCATGCAAAGTAGCATGGAGGGCCATGTGGTAATCTCCATATGAGCATAGATGACACTAAACGTTCTTCTAAAATTTTGATCCCACTATAAGTTATTCTTCATGAATTGAGATTGCCATATCAAGCTTCAAGAAAATGAAGGCAACTTGCCAATCTCAATCTAAATTACTAGTCCAATGATGTAAGACCCTTCCTCCAGATTTAGTGCTAACTAGTTAGGTCTAAGTTGACTCAGTTAGGGATCAAACCAAAGAAGCAACAAAAAGCCACCCCATCCCACGTCCTTACTAGGTCATGTTTCCCTTCCACAATTACTAGCAAATTGACTATCATTGAGCGCTAAGGGAGGTGAGAGAGGGGGCATGTAAATCCCCTTTGAGGTGATCTCCTCCCATATTAATCCTACTACCATTTGGGAATCAGTACCACTGCTATTTCTCAGTTTTCATGTTGCCATCTTTGTCTCTCTTAGTTGAGTCGCTGGATATTGACGATGGCAACCTTAGGTTTGTTGTGGTCATTACATCCTCAGAAGTCATTACCAATCATAAAAGACCATCAGCATCCAAAGAAAGACCCACCATCAAGTAAGTCCCTTGTTCTTGATTACCCTTGTTTACTAATCGGCTATTGATTGGTGGTTGTGATTAAGGCAAAGGGTTGGTCGACCACCTTGAAGCTATGGCCCTTCTTTTCTTTCCTTTGATTAAACATCGATGTGGAAGCCCTCTCGATTTGGTTGAGCCATCATGGGGAGGGGTGGTGCTATGGCCTGATTTTTCTCAATGACAATGTCCTTGTAACCTTCTCCTAACCTTCCTTCTCCCTGATCTCTCGCCCTCTTTGTTCTCAAGAGACCGCTATCTTTGTTCCTAAGAAATTCTTATTATACCTATGGCAAGGACTCTCTGCCATCCTTGCAATCTCATCATGGAGGACCTTAGGCTAGATCAGACCTCAAGGGTCCCTTCCACCCTAGGCCAAGCTAGTTGTTGGCTAGCTATACCCAAGAATAGGGGAATGTTCTCCTATTTTCTTGCACTAGAGCTCTATTAGGCATTATCATGGACTCGACCTATCCTCAAGGGCCCTATAGATGGTCTTCATCATCTTGTTTGCTAGAGGTGTGGCTCTGCAACCTAGCTCCTTGACCTCCAGGGGCCTCTCCCACTTTCTCGAGATGCTAACCTAGTTAGGGGTCATCTTGACCCTCACCCTAATGTAAGTCTTGGACCTAGACTTTAATTCTTAATTAATAAAATTCATTATTTGATTTTAGACTAATGTCATTAGTGTTGGTAGATAGTGATCAAAGCTAGGAGAAAGTAAGCCGACGACTAATTCTCCCCAGCCTTTGAATCTGGGCAAGGTTGTCATAATTTATTTTGAAAATAATGATGCACAGCTTAGTGTGGTCCAAAACAATGTAAATTTAAGCTTAAGGTTAAGGTATCAAGTCAAATTAGAAAACCTATTGTCAACTATTATTAAACATAATTGGAATTGGTAGGTATGATTCAGAATTAGAGTTGATTTAACATAATAGAGTTTCACTTTTGATTAGTAAGAATATCTCTATATGTATGAATGGTAACATGATCATATGTTTCTTGATGAACATGCCCTGTTATATTAATCTTGTATGAAAGACTAATATGTCAATAACATGTTTAATTATATATTATGTTTATTTATGCATACCATGGTATATGTGTGCTTATTTTGGGAATCACATGATTTATGATGGTGGTTGTATAAATAAGATGTTGGAGCACATGCTCATAAATCCATAAAATGATATTTAAATTAATGAATAACTCAAAGTAATAATAATATGGGTGATTGTAGATAGTGAACTAGTCATATGTTATGGTTGCTACCATAGGCTGAAGTGTGGTTAATTTTAGTCACCACTATCAGCTGAAGCATATCCATGACTCTTCCAATGCCTACGCAACAAGAAGGTAAGAGTCTCTGTACATATTTCTTGTTGATAGCATCTATATGAGTAAGTAAAATTAAATGCACTATAATTATTTGACATGGCATAACATGGTATATGTAATGAATATTGTGCATATATATAACATGACCAACATGATAGAATATGGGATAATTGAGTTGGCATGAATTATGTATTTAATCAATGGACTACCAGATTAGCCCCATATTATAGATAGCCTCACCATAAGTAGGACATGGCATTATGTATAACTTCGCTAAGGGTAAGAATATGGCATTAATTATGGATTACTAGCCATGGGCAAGAGCGTGGTATTATAAATAGTATTGCCATGGGCAAGAATGAGATATTATAGATAGCCTCATTATGGATAGGAACATGACATTATGGATAGCCAGCCTTGGGCAAGAGCATGGTATTGTGGATGATCTAGCCATGGATAAGAATATGGTATATAGGTAGCCTTACCACAAATAGAAATGGTATTATGGATAGCCTTGTCATAGGCAGGAATATAACATTATACATAGCTAGCCGTAGTCAAGAGTGTCATATTGGGAGTAACCTCATCACGAGAAGAAACATGGGATTGTGACTATTGACCATGGGCTGAAGCATGGTCATCATTAGTCCAAAGTCTAGTCAAGTTAATTTGATAACATTATATGTTTGTCTAAAAAGTTGATGTTAGCATGTGATCAATGTACTAAGCTTGTCATATGGTTGATGCACCATATGAATACTATATATATTGAAAAAACTACTGTAAGATGAGTATGCTTTTATGGTATTTTTTCAGATCTTGTTGATCTTACATTACTTTAGAAGAAGAATGTTGAGTTATTGGAACATGATGTTGATAATTTATCTTTTGTTGGGCATGATATTTGTATATGTTTTATATGAACTTCTTATTACTTGCTAAATGATTATGATTATGCTTGGTATGCATGCTTAATGACCATTTTCTCCTATGTTCATTATATGTTGGATATTTATGACGAATCATGTTGCACATGGGTTTGTGAGAAGGAGATTTTAACTATAAGCTATAGCTCATTTTATTTTATTTATGTGTCTTGCAAAACTCCAAGATGCATAAATTTAGTTTATGAAATTAGAGTTGGAGTGAGATGCAAGTGACAAGACAACTTAGAATTTCTAGTACTAGTACCCTTGTAATAAGTTGATTGAATTTCATTATAGTTTGTAACATGTTGACCAATGTTAAATTTTAATTGGAATGGATATTTATGTTAAATTGGAATGCACTTACGCTCTATTTCTCTCAAGCCTTTCATGATACTTGGATTACTCCTAGGAGTTATGTGGCTATGTCATGTGTTTAGCTTAGGTGATAGGTTGGGACATGAGAAATGACTTTTTCATTTTTTTTCAAAGGAATATTAATGCTGCCAATGTTGACATAAGAAACCATGTAAGTGTTATGGATTGCATGTGAATTATCAACCATATGGTGGCGTAAATGGTTTATGATTGAAAACACTTTACTTAATACCAAAATGTCAATCTAATAATCAAGAAAATAGAATAGGAAGCCATCCAAAATAATCAAATAGTACAGATAGCACAAGCCCCCAAGATTTGAACAATTCCAAGATCTACGAGTAAAATTTTCTTAAATAAAAGATTTATATTATGAGTACATGAAAAGTCTTGACTATATGTAGATGTATCAAATTGAATGCCAAAAGATTAGCTTCATCAAATCCAACCCATATTAATAATAATATTGACATTGACAAATAATTTAATTGATGTCACTGCTAGATGAAATTATTGTTCTAGTTATATGTGAGATGTATATTGGAAATGCTATTTAATAACATGTTATGCATATTGGAACTACTAGCATATGGAACATAAATTGTAACTATTAAATGAACATGTGAATTATGATTTGTGGCAGGCAAACTCCTAATAACCATTCTTTATCATTATTTTAGCAATTATATACTCACTAAAAATTATTACTTAATGAGAGTTAATTAGGCTATGTATCAAAATACTTATTTATTAATGGAATGTTTTGTTTGTTTTAAATTCTCACCTATCACCATTAAGTGATGAATTCAGATGCATAGACCTCATGCCCTATGAGATATGCAGTGGCAAGGAGTGGGTTTGGAGTGTGATATGTGATTATATTAAGAAATAAATGACCTCAATTATAAACCATTGAATATAAATATGAGAAAGAAGCGAGGCCTTATTTTTTGAAACCTTCGTACAAATTTCATCCATGTACATATACATATGGTCTTCATTATTTTGGTCCTAGTCTTTACTTGAGGGGGCCTTAAGTTGCAGGTTGGTGGTAGGAGTTGTTGAGTATTGGTCAGCACCAGCTACAAACTTACAACGTTTACAACTATGACACATAGTGAGGATGGTGTTCTTAACCTTACGTTGGAGCCATCTTAAGGTCCTAGAGCTTCTCAACCTCCATTAGCTTTGTTTTGCTCCTACATATCAAAATTCATATATAGAGAAAAGATATATATATATATATATATTAAACTAAAAAATGCTTATATAATTCTTCGCTACTGAAAATGAAATTACCACTTCATTGAATTCATCAAACAAATGTCACATTTCTTCGTAGCAATAAACATAATTGCCAAAAGTCAAAAGGCAAACACATGCCACATATGGTCATATTAGGGAGCTCATTTATTGAAAGTTAAATAATAGCCCACAAAACGTCTTATTGGCTAGACCTTATTGTGGAAAGTTTCACTTGCATCTTTCTCTTCCTCTTCCACATGGTCGTCATTATTCTAGTTCTCCCGTTCAATTGAGGTTGGCTTTAGTTGGAGGCTTGTGGAGGCATCATTGCACATTAGCATGATAAACCCATAACAGGGGCATGTGGCGAAAGTAGAGACCGATGGAGCCATCTTGAGGGAATGTAGCTTCTTAAGCTCCTGATGAATCCTCAAGTTTTCTCCTATCAGTAACTCATACTGTCGCTTTATGCAAGTATTCCATCTCCATCTTCTTCACTTTGCTCTTGTAAGCCACCAATCGTTAAAAAAAAGTTAGAAAGCAACCATATAAGCATAGGGATATCCAGTAGCTAACTTCAGCCAATCACCTAACTCTACAACATGGCCATAATCTGGAAAAAAAAAAAATCCAGTTTCATACCCTTGCACCTCCAATGAAAATTCTAATCGCAACAAATCACCACATTCCATGATGGCTTTAGTTCATTTATAATTCATCATTTGATTATTGAGGAACTAATTTATCTTTCAAAAATCTAAAAGAATTAGTTATGCATTAGTCATCACTACGGTCCATTGTACCATGTATAGGACATGAACAAAGATGACATGGAATGTGCTCTTCTCATTAAAGTTATGTTGACCTCACATTGATTTTGGTGATCACAAAATAATTAAGTAAGTTACTAATGAGTTTGGTGAAGAACCATAAAGAAATATAGGCATCATGAGTCACCAAGCTCCTAAATGGGTTCATGGTTCAAGAACGAATTTTCTATAGAAGATCAAGGTCCAAGAAGAAGTTTTCAAGCTCAAATCAAGTGAAACCCAGATGGTTGGCAAGTTATCAAATGAAGAAAGTTCAAGTCATAAGAGATAAGACACTTATTTTGTTCAATGCAATGAGTTCTCCTGGCCTTGGAATGATTTTTCAAGTTCAATGCAAATAGGACTCCGCTAAGAACTCTATAATCCATGATCCACATCATTGATATTTTCTATTTCTTCTTGGATTGTTCTTTTGACCAAGGTTAATTAATCTTATCTATGTGAGCAATAGTCCAAACAAGAAGAGAACTAGCATAGGGTCTCCTCTAGTCCAACAACTAAGGTAAAATTTTAGTCCTCTGTCTTCTTCAATTTAATTATTAAGTTAGGTCGTAAAAAACCTATGATTAGAGTTACGATTGAAAAGCTAAATTTTAAAAATTTAAAAATTAAAAATTAGTATTTAATTATTTAAACTTAGCGATGAAGTTGATTTTTTAGATTTTGATTTACCAAATATTAATTTTTAAATTTATTAGCTGCATCAAGTATACTTACAGATTTCTTCAGCATGTTAAGTCAATCTTCACAAACTATCATAAGAATTCTATGCAAAATCACCTCCATGGATATGGATATTTTATATATAACATAGGTTAATGTTATAAGCAGGATAAAGAATTATATTTAAATTAGTTAAGCATATATATCCTATATAATTAACTAAATGATGGCGTTGATGATAATCGAGGTATTGAACTAGTCTATCAAGAAAGAAATATGAAACATATGATTCTTATTACGATGGTTGCCAGCTATGAGCAAAATTAAGCATAGTGTGTGTTGGTCTATCACATGCTAAGAATTGGTTGTATTTAATCCAACACCAAAAGACTATCCTCATCAAATCTAACCCACATCAATAATAATATCAACACTGTTAAATAATTTAATTGATATTACTATTAGATGAAATTATTATTCAAGTGACATGTGAGATGCACTGAAAATGCTATTTAATAACATGCTATGCATATGGAGCTACTGGCATATGGAACATAAATTGAAACTATTAAATGAACATATAAATTACGTTTTATGATGCATGAATTCCGAATAACCATTCTTTACCAGCATTTCTACGGTTATATGCTCACTAAAAATTATTGCCTTATTGAGAGTTAATAATTAGGTCATATATCTGAATACTTATTTATTAATGGAATGTTTTGTTTGTTTTAAATTGTCAACTATTGTCATTAATTGATGAATTGAAATCTACAAGCCTTGTGCCCTATCAGATACGCAGTGGCAAGGCATGGGTTTAGAGTGTAACATATGGTTATATTAAGAAATAAGTGACCTCAAATATAAACCAATGAAGATAAATATGAGAAAAATGTAAGGCCTTATTTTTTTTAAAGCCTTTGTACAGTTTCATCCATGTGCATATGGTCTTCCTTATTTTAGTCTTAGTCTTCACTTCACCGGAGCTTAAGTTGCAGGTTGGTGGTGGCAGATGTTGAGCATTTGTCAGCACCAGCCACGAATCTATAGCCTTTACAGCCGGGGCACATGGTGAGGTTGGCGTTGGGTGGAGCCATCTTGAGGGCCCGAAGCTCCTCAACCTCACACTAGAGCCGTCGGTTCTCGTCTATCAACAGCGCTACGCTTTTCTTTAGATAAGCACACTCCATCTCCGTCAGCTTCGCTTTGCTCCTGCATGTCAAATTCATATGTACAAAGGAAAAGAAAAATAGATTACAACCATATAATTAGCAACTAATGATGGAAGAATCTCAAAAACTATTGTAATGCCCCAGTCCATCTGCTGGTCCAATTAACTCCGTTAGCGAATCAAAACCGCATGACCTAAAAAACTAGAGTGGAAGTTAATGGATAGCAAGTGGACTTAAATTATAAGCACAAAATACATTCCTTTTCCATCTAATGTGAAATTAAATTTGGGGTATCACAGCTATTGAATCGAGTAATCACTTAACTCTTGGACAAAGCATGATCTGAAAAATATCCATGTCACCACCACGGCCAATAAATTATATAACTACAGAGGTCATTCTGCTACGACTTTGACTCCATTTATATTCTGTTATATCATCATTAGTGAGGATTGAGGATAGCTTTACTTATTAATCCAGGGCCTAACAAATATTCTTTGCCAATTATATCGGTTTCAACTTTGTATTTATATGCATGATGGGACCCACAATGATTAAAATGATCTTTGAGGAAACACACAAAAATCATAGCCTCACTGGCATACTATGGGTATTTCTAATATATAAATTAGATAAGAGACCATTAGAACTAGTGTCCAACAGTCGGCACCGCTCTACTTGGTGCAAGTGTCGAACTTAATGAGATGGTCCAACTTCTAGATGAATAAAAGTCTGTGTACGAATACACACATGGATGAGGTTAAGATCTATATATCTAGTAAATACCTACCGATCAAGAAACGTAATTAGATAGAAGAAAGTTTTTTTTTTGACTGCAATAGATAGAAGAAAAATGTAGCTCAAAAAAAGTTTAGATAAAAATAATAATAACAACAGACCATAAAATTTTTAGCAATCCAATTAAAGAGAATGCTAATTTGTTGCATGCAACAATTAAATGCATATAATATCTATCGATGTCAAGTTGTTTCCGGGGAAAAAAATAGTAACGATATGTTTCATTAACTGAATGGTTGCTGTGGGAGAGTAATCACTTCTCGGGCTTAAGACGGTTTCCGAGCATGATGGCCATTCTACAAGAGTAGCTAAAATTATACTTACAAAGAAGTATTCTGCACTTGGAAATTAGATCATAGATTTCACGTAGCGTCCATTATTTCTTTCTCAAAATGCCCCTAATAATATGGACATACGCACCTGGCCCTGCGGTTCTGAAACTAGACCTCAACCTAGCGCGGTTTTAGGTTTAGCTTTCTTGCCAACTCCTGCTTCTCCCTCTGAAAAACAAACAAACAAACATCATTAATCTTAGCGTCAGCTTTAATTCATTAGCTAACGAAGAAAAATAAAATAAAATGAAGGCAGGCATTTTCGGAGGAGAAACTCTTTTCGTCTTTCTTTCTTACAGTATCTATGATGCGATTTTGATCGAAGATTTGTTTAAGCAAATTGGACTGCTGATCATCAAGGCGAAGCTTCTTCAGCCGAGTGGTTCCATCACTCTTTCCTTCGTGCTCATCCTCCATGCTCCCCACTGGGACCCCCTTCTCTGCCTCCGGAGCCGACTGGTTTATGTCAAAATCTCTCACGTTGTTGGCACCGTTCTCTTCAGATTGAGTTCAACAAAGAAGTATTAACAAGTCAGACAGAGAGAGGATGCATATGTTCATCACTTGTCCATATAACTTTTTAAAAAATATAAATTTTTGAAAGGAAAATTGATTCGCTCTCTTAGAAATCCATGTCTTATAACCTCAAAATTTTATAGTTTACGAAGTAAGAAATGCAATAGTTTTGAGTGCATAATATTCACTTTATGAGTCTTTTCTTTCCCTTTGGAGCTAGTCCTTTATGATTAATCTCTAAAAGAGATAAGAAAATCCTTTTTTGAGTAAAGAAAATTTTCCTTTATTCTTCTCAGAAGAGAAGTATATCCTATGCCAGTGCAAAACAACACCATCATCTTCATCACCCAAGCTTCTTTCTTCATCAAATATGGGAGAAATACTACATGCGAAGCTTGAGTAGATATTATGATTAGTTATCATCTTGATATCAACCTTTTACAAGATCCTCGAAAGCTTTCTGCTCAAGAATTAGGAGATTTTTTGAAAACCCATCATCCAGCATAGAATAGAATTTGAAAATTTGATCTGTGGAGAAGCTACTTAGTTACACTGATGCATTAGAATGGAACCCCGCAAGAAAAAAGTGCTTAAAGGTGGGGGAAAAAAGACAAGAAAGAATAGCTCCAATATTGTCAAACTAAATGAGATGTAATATAGAAACATAGATCAACTAATGGCTTAGAAAAAAAATGGAGGAGAGACAAATGCCCCAAACTCACCGAACCTAGAAGAAGAGTTCGATCTAGTAAAGACACTCAAAAAGTTCTTGCTCATCCAGGCTACAGCAGCACCGATTCAAAGGAGAAGAGAGAGGAGAACACAAGAGGAAAGGGGCTTATATAGAGGGGGGGGATATGGAATAAGAAGAAAATGGCAGCGAGAATTTTAAAATGGTCACTCTATATCAAGAGCTATTTTTGTTGCAGCCTGACGTGAGAGTTGTTCGAAATTTGATGGCAGGTCTCTTGTTGACTGATCCGGAAATAGATTGTCGAGTCTCTCTTAAAAATCATTGTGCTCAGTAAGAATAGCTATATGCATATATATATATATATATATATATATATATATATATATATATATATATATTCCCTATCAATATTAATGATTTCCTAAAACTCAAAGTTTGCTTAAATACAGTTGAAGGAATCAAATATTTGCTATGGCTAAAAACTCGGGATTTCTCTTTGGTCTTTACAGTGGTGGAATCGAGCTAAAAATGTGCTGGTTTACCGTTGTTAGTTTTGCCTCAATTAATTGCGTTTGCATGACCCCGACTATGTTAATTATCTTGCACGTATAGAACATGCCTTGTCTTTAGCTAAAGAGGATTGTCACTTGCTATTTAGGAGTACTTTGTTGAGCATAGAAGGTGAGGCTATAACTTTTAGTCTTAATAACTAGTTTTATAATTTTTGATCCCTATACACACTTAATTTTTCATATTTTAATTATATGGAATATTAGTTGTATTGTTTGGGCTATATTTAGAGCATTTTTCATTTATCTGCATAACTAAAGCTTATGCAATGCTAATTAATACCATCCACATTCAATATTTTTTTGGAAAAGAAAAAAAGGAAAAGAAATACGAGTGCAGGTTTACTCCCTTACACTAAGAAAATAAGACTCGAGTAAGGACTAAAGATTCTCAACTATCTAGGAGAAAACAACCATTTGGAGCATGGGAATATAATGGTTTTACCTGCCAGTTTAACAGTGCGATGAATCTCCCCCCCACCCCCACCCTATGTGTAACTAAACCCTAAGACACATCACTTTCTCCATAGCTTCCCTCAACCTAGAGTCCCTTATAAAGAGCCACAACTCCCCCAGGAGTCCTACTCTATCTGTAAATATCAAAAAATGAACAATTGTTGAACACATCATTCTTTATCAACAATAAACCAATTTAAAAAGAACAAGCAACTGTTCCTACAACAGAATGGATGTCAAGGAGCAGTGCCATGTTCCTTTGTAGATCATACATTGCAGAGTTATCATAAGATAATGAGCCACATTATAATTAAAAATGTTAACCTTTGCCTGCAAGTCTTACTATATTAATATGAATTTGCTTATATACTTTCTTCACTTGGATACGAAATTCTATCATGGTCTCACATTTTGGCCAAGGTCACTAGGAAAAAGTGAGGTTGGCAATAAAAAATTCATGAGGTATATGGGATGGTTTATCATAATAATTATGTAATTCAAGCTTATGCAAGGAAGCAAACTCATAAGGTTCCTCAAGATGTAGATAGAGTACAGATGAAGAAAAACAATAAGATGTGAGACACTAGGGTGCATGAAACTCTAACATAATTATAAGCCAATGATATATGTAGAAAATGATATACAATTTTCATAGAATCATGGTATAGCTGATGGCTGGCATTTAACATATTGGAATCCATGAAGTGAACTCTCACATAAGTAGTCTAGAAGTGAAATTCCATTGACTATAGGTCAAAAGTTGATAGGTTGCATGCAGATCTAGTACAAGATAAATATATCATACTTACCCTGCAAGCCTACTAGTGGGAAATAAGTGTCCCTCCTCTGTAGATGTACTAAAAGCCTCTTGAAATAACTCTGTCATTGTCTGTCCTTTAGATTTTTGAGTTGCAAGACTTGACTGGTTTTGATCAAAGTCCTGTTTAAAAGGGAAACACTGGAAAACTTTTTGTAGCAAATTTTACACATAAATAAGTGCATTGCAAGGAATAGCCATATCGTAAAAAAAGGTACCTCATCCTCACTAGACATTCCACCTTCTATAACCTCAAGGGGATCTTCATCATCACCAGCAGAATGGATCCTCCTATTCTTTCTTTTAACATCCTGCAGCAGCCGTTAAGCTGGATGCTTGTATCAGATTTCTAAAGAAAATTTAGTCAGATAAACAACACTCAGGAAGGATACAGACCATGTTTGAAGCCCTATTAGACTGAACATCCTTATTTTGTACATTATCCAGCAGCTCAGATATTGAAAGCAAAGCTCCTTTTTGCTTATGAGATAATAGCTCCACAGGCAGTTCATCATTTTCTTTTTGAAGATTTTCTAATAGCTCAGTCATCACCTCATGAGACCAGGGAAGCTCCTTATCATGTGGCTCAGAATGAATTGAAAACTTGGGCTTGACTCTGCCTCTACCAACTGAGACAAAACTAGCATGTTATGTTTAACAGAATGACATGCAAATCCATAGAGGGCACATAAACAAAGTGACAATCACCTTTTATGGATTACATATCAAATCTTAATCCCTCAGGAACTGAAAGTAATAGTAGCACCAATCTCAGAGATGAAGTTATCACAAAATTTTAAAAATAGCAGCATATTATTTACACCTTCAGCCCTGACCACTACCTTAAATGCACTCAGTGTGTTTGCTAAGTGAATGAGACCCTTTCCTTCTCTCCTAACGAGAAATAAACCAGCAGTGAAGCTGCTGGCAGGCCATTCTATTCCTTATCTCCCTGCTAAACAAAGCTTTCAATTTTTTCAATCATTTTGCTGCAGCAATTTACATGTTCTGCTTGCATTGTTATTGGCATCACTGTTCCCTATTAGAGTTACAAATTCCATATCTTCAAATAAAAAACATTCCAGATCAATTGTGATCATTGGAAATCAGAATCTTGAGACTGTACAATACTCTGTCACAACCTTTGGTAACAGTTAGCAAAAGGGTTCATGGTTATGGTACAAGATGCTGCACCGCAGCTACTGTATAATGCTCTCTGACAATTTTGAAACAGTTGTGTTAATAATGATTACAAAAGGAAATGATGGTTGTGATCTAACATTCTTGTGATAGTGAAAGGTATTAAAAATTTAGGTAGCAGACAAATAGGAAACATGCTAAACTATCTGAAGCATATACATAAACTATTTGTCAGTAAAAGCACAGGCAACTCTTTAATTTCATGTCCTGATACATTGATGCAAATTCAAACCATTCATCAGAATTTGTTTCACAATAGCAATCATAAAAAGAAAGTCTTATGAACAATATAAGAATTTAAATAATTCCCATGCTTCCTCCATTTCAAATGGTCACACGTGATTTTGATATTCATTGAGTGAAAATCTACATGAATGAATAAAACTAACAGGAAATGAAGACACACACCCTTATGACCTTTCTTCACTTCATATACATCAGATGGAATCGAGGGACTGGGAGTCTTTGTATGTAAACCAGCTAATTCATTGACTTGTTCTAGAACTTCGGACCATGCACATGCTTCATCTTGGCTCCTTTTTTCAAAATTATAATTGTAACTTCCTTGAACTTTGGCAGCAGAAGAGGCAAAGCGAAGTCTTATTAGTTCAGCATCCTCCTATCCAAATTCCAACCCAGAAAGGGAAAAAAAAAAAAAATCAAAATCTCATAGATAGCTGCAAAACTGAACAAATTGCACATTGTGCCAACATTAATTTGATGATATACTAAATGGAAAGAGTTGACATCATCCATAAGAGCCATAACGTTAGGTGAGGAGCCCGATCTTGTTATTTTTATGTGTTGCATTCAAAAGGTGTTTCAAAATAAAGTTTTTAACTCTTTTATTAAATGGATTTTCATAAAAAACTTGCATGCCACTTTGATAAGGGCCTGTTTTACAAGCAAAAGTTAATGGTTTCAAAACTCCATTTGAAAACTTTTGGTGAAAATCAAAGGCCAAGGCCCTTACTTTTATATCCCACCAAGGGCAAACTAGTGAAGCCCGCATTCAAACCACGAACAGGCCAGGCTATAGGGTTTAGACACCAGACGAGTTGGTAAATCTAAGATCATGATGTGTGAAAAGAGACCAAGACACATGTCTTGTTTCAAGGCTCAGAGTAACCTAAGCATTATGGATGTCCAGGAAAGCTAACTTGGCTTAAAAAAGCAGGCCCAGTTCTCTTAATTCACCAAGGGGCTAACTAGATAGCATATATCTTCTTCTCAGAGTGAGCAAATGAGCAAGCGGGCAAGAGTTACTTTGGTTGGATAATCTCTTTTGTCACCTTTATTTCTATGTTTACTTGTCCTTCTCTGTCATCTTTTTGAAGACCTTGAAAGGTTAACATCTTGTTCACTTGAGAATACAAGTTTCAATTGCAGCTTCCTAATTGAAGAACACCATTCTCATGGAATAACTTTTGGCATACTGCCCCATTGATCTATTCTAAATTAATGCTTAAACCAAGATTTTAAATCCCATAGGATGGGGCCATCTCGGTTTTTTCATGGAATGGGACATGCCACAGTCCCAATACTTGGGACAAGGGTTGTCGCAAGTCGTGCTGATTGGGTGCTAGGATGATGGTGGAATAATCTTATCCTAACACTTGGAATGGCTATCTATTCTGTATCTCATGGGACATCTCACCGAAATCTAAAACCATGCTTAAGACAAATGATACTTGATTGGTAATATTTAGTTTAAGACCCAAATGTGTAAAAGTGAAAAAAGATTAGACTAGAAAGTAGAGTGAAGATCTAAATAGGTATATAAATTCAAAGCATAGGGAATTGGCCCGAGCAGTTTAGAGAGTACAGCATCATTGATCTGCTCCTCACAATTACACTAGCAATAATTGAGTAGGCTTTGTACGCTTAGATAAATAATTGATCATATATAGAAAATTCTAAGGTGAGCAAAAATAAGGAAACTATCAAGAGCAAATTAAAACTTTCACATGAATCTTGAATTCCTAAATATTGCTTGATAACATCAGCCAACTACCTACATATAATAGTAAGTCCCAAGAAACTGTTATTTAGTTCAATCACTATAAAAGCTTTTAGTTCAAGGCTATGCTTTCATAAGAAACTGTTATTTGGTGAAACAAGGATATGGTCAAACCAGTTGATGTTCGGTATTATATTAGCTGGTAATAGCTGCACACAAACAACAGACATGGCTATCTCTATCTTGAAAACTCAGAAACGTGGGCTCTGCCTTTGGAAACAAATGCTCAAAATAAATGAAGCTAATCATCAATTCTCAAATCATATGGATTGAAATTTCCTCCTAACATCAAATTTCAGTCAAAATATTCAAGTAATTAATAATCTAATCATGCACAGATATTTTACATGCCAGGAAAACAGGTTTCAGGTAACTTACATTGCATATTATGCAGTTTCATTATATTTGTAGTTTGAATGATGCCTTAGTAAAGAAAAAGATGATTTCTGCTGAAAGTAATTTGTGGCTTCTAATCAGAGAACTTGGAAACATGGAGGATAAACTGATTCCAGTTTCCTCTCTCATTTCAGCCAAAGAACTGACAGAGAGGTCTTGGTGGTAGTTAATGCTATAAAAAACAGGGAGATGGGAGATGGGAGATGGAAAATGGAGAATATAAGCCTTCTGCAACTGGATATATATGATTTCACTTGTTTCACAGATCCATACTGCTTATTGAAAGTGCCTTACTTAATTTCACACTTTGTACTACCAAGGCAAAGAGAATTTGAGGAAGAAATCATTGAGAAACCAAGTTCCAAGTTGTTTAGTAAGAATAACATGGAGTGGACATAAATCCCTGTAAATCTAAATTCCAACGCACAATATCTAAGTACATATGTCTAAAAGAAAGGTGGCATAAATTTGTACATAGATTATTAGAGATTTTAAAGTTTATTAGTTATTGAACCAAGTTGGTACTTCAAAAAACTATTAGCTATTAGAAAATATTATTAGTAAATAGATAAGGTTAGCTAGTATGATGGCCTTTTAGCCCCATCAGTGGACTTCTGACATTACAACAGGGTTTCATTGTGCAATTCCTCCAGTAGCAGTGTACTAAAGCAATAGATGACCATTTAAAGCTCTTCACAGGATCTCATAGAGACTTAACATGCTGAATTGACCATCTTCCAGCAAACCTAGCATTGGCCTGAAGCAAATTACTACTCTCATAATGCTCCATCTTTCAGTAGGAGTATCTTTGGATTCAACAATTTGACAATACCCAATTATTCAGATGGTAGTCAGAAACTGACCTAGGGAATGCTGCAGCTGTCGTGATATCCTTAGTTTGATTTAGATTTAGATTTAGCAATGAGAACCCAATTATGGTTAAAATTGTTAGTGCTACTCATTTGCTCTCAAATTCCTGGTGAACAAGTTCTGAGTTCTTAAATCATTTCAAAGCCTTAAAAGATGTCATTTGTGAGCCTGCAGTATTTTGCACAAGCCTTTTGTGGTGCTGATTCCTACTAATTTACAGATAAGGAAGTTCCTATCCTATAGCTATCCCCTGATCACTATTACATCCTCACCACCAAATGTGTTGGGCTCGTGCAGCTCAACAATTTATAGTAATCAACTCATGCAGTTTCATCAGCTATTGTTTTGTGTTCAACTCATTTAATCCTCATTGGCACATGACATACCATTCCTTTTCATGATTCCACCACCCTTGACATGTGCCTGATCTTGCCTTGTGATGACATCCACTTGTCTTGGTAGCTTCAACGATCTTTTGGTCACAGAAATTTATCTCGCTATATCAATAAACCATATCACCTGACTGATTACGCTCCTTGAACTTATAAGCAATAACAAATTGATCCACCTTAATGATGCAGTTTGCATTCGTCACCCCAGTACAACCTAGAATCTATTTAGCAACGTATATGGTTCTTGTCTGTTGAATCATACTGATTATGGAATTAGCCACTACATCATGACCTCAATGGAGCCCCACAAAGGCAGCTTGCCAATTCTCTGACATTTGTTTTTTCTAGTATTACCATCTCATTTAAGATGATCTCATCTTACATGCATATGCATTACATTTTGCTTGTCACTTGTTACAGTTCTCTTGAAACCACAACAATATGTTGAGGTAATTACATGACATTCATTGCAGAATCTCATTTCTACATTGAGCCATCAATCCACCCTACTTCTTACTCCACTACAATAAAGATTTAAAAGGTCTGCTTGAGTTGATTCATTCTAGGCCATTCCAAAATTCCACCACCTCAAAAAGTTCATAAAGGTCAAAGTACAATTTCTATCTACCATGGTAAGGTGGTGGATAGTTTGCAACTACTTTGTGATCATGGTCCATGTTCGAAATGTTCCTTCTGAAAGAGCAGGGTTGACCGGATCGGCTCAAGAAAGACAGCCTGCTTAGGCAAATGATCTTTCTTACAACTCCCCATAGCATTAAATAGATCCAGGTTACATCTTGGTCCTTAGACTGGGAATGCTAACTAAATGAGGTGAAAGGGTTCTGTTGGAGGTTTAGAAGGAATCCAAAAAGGACAATCTGATGTACAAATCTAAGTGAAGGTTGAGGCCATCTCCTTGTGATTTCACTAATCCAAGAAAGTCTTTAAAACTCATTAGTAAATAATAATAACGAGCAAAAAGCAAGAATTTTTCTTGACATACCTTAGTTCAAGGAGTGAGAAAAATCATGGTTCCCTTTCCTTTATCTATTAGGCATTCAATCAGCATCAATCCACCCTACTTTTTGCTCCACTAAAATAATGGCTTTTAAAAGGTACACTTGATTTGAGCCATCCTAGGCCCCTCCAAAATTCAACTACCTCAAAGATTTCATAAAGTAAACAACCATCCATGGTTACAAGGTGGTGGATCGTTAGCAACTACATTGTGATCATGGACCATGCTGAGCAAGTTTCTTCCAGAAGGTTTCTTACATATCCCTTTAGCATCAAATAGATAAAGGTTAATATCTTGGTCCTTGATTGGGAACGCCTCCTAAAAGAGGTGAAAGGGTTCTGTTGGAGGTTTAGAAGGAATCTAAAAAGGATAATTTGACAAATGATTCTAGATGAAGATTGAGGCTATCTCCTTGTGTTTCACTAATCCAAGACATGTATTCTTTATTTTTTTGGGTACAAATCCAAGAAATACCTTCAAAACCCATTACTAAATAACAATTACGAGCAAAAAGCAAGGATTTTTGAAGACTGACCTTAGATCAAAGAGCACGAAGAATCTTTCCGAGCATTCAATCAGCATCGGGGGCGGGAGTGGTGTTGGCCTGCCTCCTGAGCTCCTCATCCGCCTTCTTCAAGAACTGATCCCACCCGCTGCCCTCCCCTGTGTCCAAGTAGTCGTAGGGCACGGCCGTCTTCAGCCCCGGCCTCACCCCGCACTGGCTATCCACGATCCTAAACTCCACCTTTTCCGATCCTTCTCGCCCCTCTTGCTCACCAAAACCCTCGCCCTCCAACTCCTCCCAGCTGAAGAGCAGCGGCAGCGTGAAGGCCCCCCAGGGATTGAAGTCCAGCAGCTTCACCCGCCCCTCACCGGTCACGTACACATCGAACGTGTAGTCCTCCGATTGGAATCTCGGCTTGACGACCTCGGCGAAGAAGGCCTCGATGAGGGGCTGGATTTCGGGGCGGCGGTCGAGGAGCACCGGATAGAAGGCGGTGACCTCGCGCTGGGAGATGCCGACGAGGAGGCGCTGGCGGGCGAAGCACCGGAACTCCATCTCCGGGCGGAGAGACGCGTACCACTTGCGGAGGGCGAGGTAGAAGGTGGTTGTCGTCGTCGTCGATTGCACGTCCCCATCAGAGGAGTGGCAGGAAGAGAGGGCGTGCGAGAGGTCGTGGACGATGGCGTCGGAGGAGCGGAGGAGGAGGGCGACGTCCGCGAAGGAGGTGCAGCGGAGGGTGCCATCGGCGGAGATCCAGGCAGCGTCCTTGGGGGCACTCCAGTTCAGCTTGGGGAACGCGGCGCCACCCAGGGCCGCGATCGACCGCTCCACCGCCGCCTCCAGCTCTGGGAACGACGGACCGGCGGCGGCGGCGGAGGCCTCTCCAGCGTCGTCGTCGTCGTCGTCGTCGGATGAAGAGAAGGAAGTCTCGGAGTCGAGGAGGGAGACGGGGTCGAGGTGAGCGGTGGGGCGAGGGAGGGGGTCGCGGCCGGAAACGGAGACGGGAAGGAGGAAAGGGGGCGGGGCGTCGCCGTCACTGTCACCATCACCGTCCCCGTCGCCTTCAGGACGAGGGTCGAGGGGGAGGCCTTGGAGGTAACGAAGGAAGGAGTCGGGGAGGGGTTGGAAGAGGGTGCGGATGGAATAAGGTTTGAAGATGGGATACCATTCCTGAATTTGGCACCGCCGCAGCTCCGCTTCTCTCATTTTCCTTTGGCTCTCTCTCTCTCTCTCTCTCTCCCTCTCTCGCTCTCGCGTTTCAGTCGGTTCGGGTTGCACTGGTGGTTGTGGGCGGGTCTAATTTATATCGCCTGGACCGGTGTGGATAAATGATGGGCCCGGCCAACAGCCCCGCGCTCTCGTCTATTCTAGCGGTCTCGGTTCAAAAGGCTCTAGGTTGAGGGTTCAACCGGGCCGCGCACTGCTTTGGGCGACCGCGTATGGAAAGTGCGGAAAGGTACGAACTGCTCGACACATGTTCGAAATAATGCCCCGCAGAAATATAGTTGCCAGGAACGCGATGCTGAGTGGGGGCTCTCGGTGCACGGAATGGGCGTTCGAATGCCAAAGTTGTTTTCCCGAATGGTCGCAGAAGCAGCATCGCAGCCATAGGATTTAAACTTGTTGGTGGAGTTTTGATCGTATCCAGTGCCTGATTTGCATCATTTGGTATGATTGGAAGCCTTGAACAAAACAGAAGCTTTCAGATCGAAGTTGTCATGCTGTCACGTTTAGCCAAACTCATGCAGCCATGGTATCATAGTGTTTGCATAGGCCCAGGATTTGTATTATCTCGTGTATCAATTGAACGCTGGGTTCCTGGAAGCCCTTACATGTTGAATTTGAGCACCCAACAGTTCTAGCAAGCAAATGAGTCTTCTATATCAAGGAGATTCCAAACTGCTTGAGGAAAGAAAGGCATTGATGAATACCTAATCGCATGCTACAGTGGCAGGCCTTCTAAATCTTTCAGACTCGATCGAGAGTAATTAATTATTCAAGGCTTCTCACAAAATATAGAAAAAGATATAAAGCCAGCAAGAACTTTTCTCCAGGATGTAGGATGCCACAGAAATATGAATTCCTGTAACTAAGAGGTCGAAATGAGAGAGAGTTAGGATGAAACGATTTTTTCCCTGCACAAAGATCACGACCAAGATATCGATGTGCTCTGGGGGAGATCACTAAGGTCAGGTGTATATATATATATATATATATGTATGTATGTATGCATGTATGTATGTAGGGAAGATCATCTATGGTGATTCTATGCTGTGGAACCAGTGAAATTGAATGGATTTTTTCAACTCTAGCATCCGTTTCTAGAATGCATGTTTCCCAAATTGCAAATTGTTCCATGGTTGTTCTCATCTTTGGCATTCCTAAACAAACTTCAAGTACCATGTAATATGAATTAGCAAGTCTTGTTCATAGATGTTGCTTATTGTGGAGGTGCAATGAGCTAGCACTTTTGCTTGCATCATATCTTATTTGATAAATACGCATGAATGTGCATTCTTCTAAATTCAGCACAAACATGAAACTACAAGTATGACAATTAACTTGATATTCTCACTTGCTTTCTTTAAAAAAATATAGCATTTAACAAACAAAATACCGGAAGAAATAAAAAACAAGAATTTGCAGGTAGAAAAAGTCCATATCAAAATTGTTTAGGTGCATTTATGCATGCCCATTGTTAGGTTTTTCAACCATGACTATTCTCCTCTCTCACTCTCTCTAAGAGGAAAAAAAAGAGGAGCCTTTGAAGCTAATGACTCCATTGGTGGGTCAATATAGGAAGTTGCATTAACAAATTGAACTGAAAAAATGCTTATGTAATTCTTTTTGCAACTAGAAATGAAACTACCACTTCATCAAATTTATCAAACTAATGTCACACATCTTTATAGCAAGACATCAACACAACCACCCAAAAGCCAGAGACAGGCAACCACATGCCACTTATGATCATTTATTGAAGTCAAACAATAACCCACACATGGTCCTATTGGATAGGCCTTATTGTAAAAAGCTTCACTTGCATCATGTTCTCCCACATGGTTGTCATTATCCTAATTCCCCCGTTCAATGGAGGGTAGATTTGGTTGGAAGCTTGTGGAGGCCTCATTAGACATTAACATGACATAGCCGCAACAGGGGCATGTGACGAAGGTAGAGGTGGGTGGAACCATCTTGAGGGAACGCAACTTTTCAAGCTCCTGATGAAGCCTCAAGTTCTCTTCTATCAGTAGCTCATACTGTTGTTTTATAGAAATATTCTCCATCTCTATCTTTTTCACTTTGTTCCTGTAAACCACAATATATCAAAAAGGAGTTAGAAAGTAACCATACAAGCATGAGGATATCCAAGAGCATTACCTAACTCTACAACATAAGCATAATCTGGAGGGGAAAAAAAAAAAATAGTTTCTTACTCTGCAGCTCCAATAAAAATTCTAGCTGTAGCAAATCACCATTACTTATTTGTGAATAACTATGAAGATTACTGCATATATTTTTTAAGGAAACAAAAGGAATGGACTATGTAAATTCGATACACATTTAGTAAGAAGCACAATAGATGGAAGAAGTAACAGACCACCAACTTTCTAATAGTCTAAAATGACACTAATTTATTGCATAAACAATAACTATGTGCATAAGAGGGTGCTCGACAGTCTCTTATTGTTAATAAAGGGATTGGGTTCAAGTTTTGCCTTCAACATATAATAGGATCTCAATGGATTTTAAGTTGCACCACCTATCTTCTTTTATAAAAATAAAATAATATACACATAAGTTATGTTGCTTTTTAGTTTTATTTTATAAATATCATAACATATTGGTGTTATTTGACCTTAAAACACTAATAACAAGTTTTATTACAATGATTATTGGAAAAGGGAATAATCACTTCCATTGAAGCAAATGTTTTGGATTGTTTATTAGTGCATATAAAAAGTTTTTTAGACTCATCTGACACTAGCTTGGCAAACTATGTGTCTCATAAGGTTACAATGACCTCTGTCATGTGACTGAATAAACTTTTCATGTGCATGAAATAGAAGTCTCATGGCATACTTTTTTTAGAGATTAAAAGTGTTATGGTCATTAGAAGCAAACAAACAAGTGTTACAAAAGTCTATTCTGCCAACCCAACAGTCTTCACACTAATAGTAATACCTTCTCTATCAAAAAAAATCATAATACTTTAAGAGCTACAAGGATGAAGTGATGAACCTGGCCCTGTGGTTTTGAAACCACACTTCCACTTGGCGTGATGAAAGCATTAACTTTGTCGCTAGCTCCTCCTTCTCCATCTGAAACAAACATGGATTAATAATTCTAATGCAGCTTTAATTTCAATAGCACATTTAGGTTGATTAAGAACAAGTAAGGCGTTTTAGGAAGAAAAGCTTGGTATGTTTCTCTTACAGAATTGAGGATAGGTTTTTGATTGAAGGACTCCTCTAGCAAGTTGGTTTGTTCTAGAGAGAGGCGGAGCTTCTTTGGCTGAGTCATATTGTTCACTGGTTTCATTGTATCTTCCGCATCTTGTAAGGCAAGCTCTTCCTCTGCTTCGGACGGTGGTTGGTTTAGATCGAAATTCCTTATATTATGGCCACTTTTTTCTTCACATTATACAAATTAAAGAAATATAAGCCACTATATGAACATGCATGAGAGAGTGAGGAACAACTACTTATCACCTTCAAATATAAGTTTAGAAATACAAATATTTTATTATAGAAATCTATAAGTTTAAAATGTTCATGTTAATATTTTAAAATGTGCAAATACTTGTTTTTAGTACACAAGATAGATGATTTTTCTTATTAGTAGAAGCCTAAAAGCATATATCCTTTATAAATGATTTATATTTCTGTTTTGAGTGAAAAAAATCTATTATTAGAGGAGAAGAAAACTTATGTAGAACTACAAAATTCACTATCATTGTCATCATCCAATGCTTTTTCTAGCAAGTATAAGAAGGAAATTTCATAAGACCCATATTTTCAACCATCTATTATCCTAATATTAAATTAAAAAAACCATTATCATGTGATAGAGAAAAAAAATATCCAAAGACTTATCAAAGTATGTAAGCCATGTAGCAACACCAATGCCCATAATATAACTGCATGAGAGAAGGTATCAAAAAAGGAAAGAAATATCTCCATTAATAAAGACTACTTAGCTATTACAGGGGGTCATATGTTGGACCTAGAAGTGAGATTTACTATATAGGAAAGCTAAATCATATGCCAAATTTTCAAAAGCCTTAACTTGCCCATACAACATTTGATTAAGGTACCTTTTTTAAAAAAAATCAATTATTTTTTTAAGCTTCATGATGTAGCACCACCTTGTAAGGGTGCCATGCATCAAGTGATATGGACCAAATGCTATCTTTGAGTCTTAAAATGGGCTAGTTAAAGCACAAAAAAAAAAAAAAAACTTTTAAAGAAAGGCTCTTGATTAGGCATATTTTCCATTTTAAGAAGAACTAAGTAAAGTAGTTGAAAAATGAAGATAAAGTTGATGTAGAAGGCAAGATCTACCTCCCATAAGATTTTAATTTTGTTAAGATTATTTCTACAACTCATGAGTATTTTAGAAAATTGAAACTCTTTTTAATTATAAGAGGAATCCGATCAAAACAAGGCTATAAATGAGTTAGGTTGGACTAAGACGTACTTGAACCAAATCCAACCTGATTTCATATTTGGGTCTTAATTCCATGTACTAAACGAACCAAGAAGGATTAAGTCCATAGGATAGATTTTAGATTCAATGTTTAAGTTATGTTATTGTAGATCCAACATGAAATGCTTGAGTTTGAATCAAATCAGGCATCAAGCATCTAGCTATATTATTGCAGATAAAATCTAATAATTGGCTATTAAATAAAGATTCATTGAAAAAATAGCTAAAAGTAAAAGAACCAACATAAACTTGAATTTTCATTCAAAATTTTTAACTTTATATCCAAATAATTAATCATTTTTAAGTTTACAAACTATGACCATTTAAATATATATGATGTTTAAATATAATCAAGTGAAAATAGATGAGAAAATATGTTGTTAAGATGAAAAGAGAAGAATTATAGAAGTATAGAAGTAAGAGCACAAGATCAAAAGAGGAGAGAAATAGTCCAAACTCACTTGACCTAGAAGAGCTTGAATCAGGAATTGCATTGGTGTGATCTAGGGTGGAAGGATTCTTTCCCGAATGCTCCATTTGGTCCCTACCACAACCCTGCAAAACAAAATAAGAAGTGAGAGCAAGGAAAATAAGAGGACAAAGGGCTATATATAGAGGGAAAGGAGTGTGAAGAGAATAATAGGATTCAGATTTGACCGATATCTCCTTTCCTTTTTGATGATATAAATATTAATGATGTTTGAGAAGTGGAAATTTGGCTAGATATGATATCTAGAATCCAATGTGACAAATGACCTAAGATTGTGTCTCCACTAATGTAATGGTTTATTCTAATAGTAATGGACATTCGTTGGTTAAAATATTGTGCTTGCTTACCTCCGATATAACTTGACTACATTTGTGATTTCATTACAAGAGCTAATTGCCTTGCAAGCATACAAGAGGATACATTCTTTGACATAAAAGATTCATACTTTAATTATTGATTCATATATGACTATTATTTTTTTTTTGGTATCCAAATATATCAATGAATTATATACTTTATATATTTTTTTTGAAAAAGGGAGAGAGATCCATTCGTATTGTAAACTTTTGAGAATACACCACTTGATAAATAGTGAATTAAGAAACATTAGTCGCTAAGTTGAGGGATGTGAATTCCTATCAAATTATTTGTCAAATTCATATAGGAGTTAGGAGTTATGTGTTCCTACAGAATTCAAAATATAGATTGTTATATCTTAACTCAAAGTGATTGGATGGCTCTCCCTATAGACGACATAGAGTCTTCAACTTTTGCTATCCATCTATTTTTTTTGTGCTTTTTCCTAATATAAATTCCACTTATCAATAATAATGATTTCTTAGTGATTGAAATTTAGTTATTGGAATTTAAATTAGAAATCCAAACACCTGTTTCTCTAGTTCTCGGTCATTTTATATTTAACTTTTATATGTAGTGTTGCAAATGTATAATTAAACCAGCACACATAACTAATCATAAAATTATCATCAATTAAAGGATTAGATGTAGGTAAAAATCCCATGGCTGCCTTACCCCACCATGCAATGACTTCCTCGCATGGTATAGTATTGAGATTTGACCTACCTCAATCAATGCAACCATGACTGCATGCCGTTATTTTCGCTGCATGTTTAATCTCGATAGTCATAGAGGATTTAGGATATCATTGCTTTTTCTTGAGATCCAAAAGCATTAATGTACCATATATTCAGCAAATCTTAGCCAAATCTATTAAAGTGATTACATAATCCTAGCCATAAGAATATTGTTGGATTTAGTTTCCTAAATCCACATCCTCTATAGCCAAAACCTGTGGTCTCCTCTTTGTTCCTATTAAGTCCATGCAAAGTAGCATGGAGGGCCATGTGGTAATCTCCATATGAGCATAGATGACACTAAATGTTCTTCTAAAATTTTGATCCCACTATAAGTTATTCTTCATGAATTGAGATTGCCATATCAAGCTTCAAGAAAATGAAGGCAACTTGCCAATCTCAATCTAAATTACTAGTCCAATGATGTAAGACCCTTCCTCCAGATTTAGTGCTAACTAGTTAGGTCTAAGTTGACTCAGTTAGGGATCAAACCAAAGAAGCAACAAAAAGCCACCCCATCCCACGTCCTTACTAGGTCATGTTTCCCTTCCACAATTACTAGCAAATTGACTATCATTGAGCGCTAAGGGAGGTGAGAGAGGGGGCATGTAAATCCCCTTTGAGGTGATCTCCTCCCATATTAATCCTACTACCATTTGGGAATCAGTACCACTGCTATTTCTCAGTTTTCATGTTGCCATCTTTGTCTCTCTTAGTTGAGTCGCTGGATATTGACGATGGCAGCCTTAGGTTTGTTGTGGTCATTACATCCTCAGAAGCCATTACCAATCATAAAAGACCATCAGCATCCAAAGAAAGACCCACCATCAAGTAAGTCCCTTGTTCCTGATTACCCTTGTTTACTAATCGGCTATTGATTGGTGGTTGTGATTAAGGCAAAGGGTTGGTCGACCACCTTGAAGCTATGGCCCTTCTTTTCTTTCCTTTGATTAAACATCGATGTGGAAGCCCTCACGATTTGGTTGAGCCATCATGGGAAGGGGTGGTGCTATGGCCTGATTTTTCTCAATGACAATGTCCTTGTAACCTTCTCCTAACCTTCCTTCTCCCTGATCTCTTGCCCTCTTTGTTCTCAAGAGACCGCTGTCTTTGTTCCTAAGAAATTCTTATTATACCTATGGCAAGGACTCTCTGCCATCCTTGCAATCTCATCATGGAGGACCTTAGGCTAGATCAGACCTCAAGGGTCCCTTCCACCCTAGGCCAAGCTAGTTGTTGGCTAGCTATACCCAAGAATAGGGGAATGTTCTCCTATTTTCTTGCACTAGAGCTCTATTAGGCATTATCATGGACTCGACCTATCCTCAAGGGCCCTATAGATGGTCTTCATCATCTTGTTTGCTAGAGGTGTGGCTCTGCAACCTAGCTCCTTGACCTCCAGGGGCCTCTCCCACATTCTTGAGATGCTAACCTAGTTAGGGGTCATCTTGACCCTCACCCTAATGTAAGTCTTGGACCTAGACTTTAATTCTTAATTAATAAAATTCATTATTTGATTTTAGACTAATGTCATTAGTGTTGGTAGATAGTGATCGAAGCTAGGAGAAAGTAAGCCGACAACTAATTCTCCCCAGCCTTTGAATCTGGGCAAGGTTGTCATAATTTATTTTGAAAATAATGATGCACAGCTTAGTGTGGTCCAAAACAATGTAAATTTAAGCTTAAGGTTAAGGTATAATTAGAAAACCTATTGTCAACTATTATTAAACATAATTGGAATTGGTAGGTATGATTCAGAATTAGAGTTGATTTAACATAATAGAGTTTCATTTTTTATTAGTAAGAATATCTCTATATGTATGAATGGTAACATGATCATATGTTTCTTGATGAACATGCCCTGTTATATTAATCTTGTATGAAAGACTAATATGTCAATAACATGTTTAATTATATATTATGTTTATTTATGCATACCATGGTATATGTGTGCTTATTTTGGGAATCACATGATTTATGATGGTGGTTGTATAAATAAGATGTTGGAGCACATGCTCATAAATCCATAAAATGATATTTAAATTAATGAATAACTCAAAGTAATAATAATATGGGTGATTGTAGATAGTGAACTAGTCATATGTTATGGTTGCTACCATAGGCTGAAGTGTGGTTAATTTTAGTCACCACTATCAGCTGAAGCATATCCATGACTCTTCCAATGCCTACGCAACAAGAAGGTAAGAGTCTCTGTACATATTTCTTGTTGATAGCATCTATATGAGTAAGTAAAATTAAATGCACTATAATTATTTGACATGGCATAACATGGTATATGTAATGAATATTGTGCATATATATAACATGACCAACATGATAGAATATGGGATAATTGAGTTGGCATGAATTATGTATTTAATCAATGGACTACCAGATTAGCCCCATATTATAGATAGCCTCACCATAAGTAGGACATGGCATTATGTATAACTTCGCTAAGGGTAAGAATATGGCATTAATTATGGATTACTAGCCATGGGCAAGAGCGTTGTATTATAAATAGTATTGCCATGGGCAAGAATGAGATATTATAGATAGCCTCATTATGGATAGGAACATGACATTATGGATAGCCAGCCATGGGCAAGAGCATGGTATTGTGGATGATCTAGCCATGGATAAGAATATGGTATATAGGTAGCCTTACCACAAATAGAAATGGTATTATGGATAGCCTTGTCATAGGCAGGAATATAACATTATACATAGCTAGCCGTAGTCAAGAGTGTCATATTGGGAGTAACCTCATCATGAGAAGAAACATGGGATTGTGACTATTGACCATGGGCTGAAGCATGGTCATCATTAGTCCAAAGTCTAGTCAAGTTAATTTGATAACATTATATGTTTGTCTAAAAAGTTGATGTTAGCATGTGATCAATGTACTAAGCTTGTCATAAGGTTGATGCACCATATGAATACTATATATATTGAAAAAACTACTATAAGATGAGTATGCTTTTATGGTATTTTTTCAGATCTTGTTGATCTTACATTACTTTAGAAGAAGAATGTTGAGTTATTGGAACATGATGTTGATAATTTATCTTTTGTTGGGCATGATATTTGTATATGTTTTATATGAACTTCTTATTACTTGCTAAATGATTATGATTATGCTTGGTATGCATGCTTAATGACCATTTTCTCCTGTGTTCATTATATGTTGGATATTTATGATGAATCATGTTGCCCATGGGTTTGTGAGAAGGAGATTTTAACTATAAGCTATAGCTCATTTTATTTTATTTATGTGTCTTGCAAAACTCCAAGATGCATAAATTCAGTTTATGAAATTAGAGTTGGAGTGAGATGCAAGTGACAAGACAACTTAGAATTTCTAGTACTAGTACCCTTGTAATAAGTTGATTGAATTTCATTATAGTTTGTAACATGTTGACCAATGTTAAATTTTAATTGGAATGGATATTTATGTTAAATTGGAACGCACTTACGCTCTGTTTCTCTCAAGCCTTTCATGATACTTGGATTACTCCTAGGAGTTATGTGGCTATGTTATGTGTTTAGCTTAGGTGATAGGTTGGGACATGAGAAATGACTTTTTCATTTTTTTTCAAAGGAATATTAATGCTGCCAATGTTGACATAAGAAACCATGTAAGTGTTATGGATTGCATGTGAATTATCAACCATATGGTGGCGTAAATGGTTTATGATTGAAAACACTTTACTTAATACCAAAATGTCAATCTAATAATCAAGAAAATAGAATAGGAAGCCATCCAAAATAATCAAATAGTACAGATAGCACAAGCCCCCAAGATTTGAACAATTCCAAGATCTACGAGTAAAATTTTCTTAAATAAAAGATTTATATTATAAGTACATGAAAAGTCTTGACTATATGTAGATGTATCAAATTGAATGTCAAAAGATTAGCTTCGTCAAATCCAACCCATATTAATAATAATATTGACATTGACAAATAATTTAATTGATGTCACTGCTAGATGAAATTATTGTTCTAGTTATATGTGAGATGTATATTGGAAATGCTATTTAATAACATGTTATGCATATTGGAACTACTAGCATATGGAACATAAATTGTAACTATTAAATGAACATGCGAAGTATGATTTGTGGCAGGCGAACTCCTAATAACCATTCTTTACCATTATTTTAGCAATTATATACTCACTAAAAATTATTACTTAATGAGAGTTAATTAGGCTATGTATCAAAATACTTATTTATTAATGGAATGTTTTTTTTGTTTTAAATTCTCACCTATCACCATTAAGTGATGACTTCAGATGCATAGACCTCATGCCCTATGAGATATGCAGTGGCAAGGAGTGGGTTTGGAGTGTGATATGTGATTATATTAAGAAATAAATGACCTTAATTATAAACCATTGAATATAAATATGAGAAAGAAGCGAGGCCTTATTTTTTGAAACCTTCGTACAATTTTCATCCATGTACATATACATATGGTCTTCGTTATTTTGGTCCTAGTCTTTACTTGAGGGGGCCTTAAGTTGCAGGTTGGTGGTAGAAGTTGTTGAGTATTGGTTAGCACCAACTTCGAACTTACAACGTTTACAACTAGGACACATAGTGAGGATGGTGTTCTCAACCTTACGTTAGAGCCATCTTGAGGGCCTAGAGCTTCTCAACCTCCATTAGCTTTGTTTTGCTCCTACATATCAAAATTCATATATAGAGAAAAGATATATATATATATATATATATATATTAAACTAAAAAATGCTTATATAATTCTTCGCTACTGAAATGAAATTACCACTTCATTGAATTCATCAAACAAATGTCACATTTCTTCGTAGCAATAAACATAATTGCCAAAAGTCAAAAGGCAAACACATGCCACATATGGTCATATTAGGGAGCTCATTTATTGAAAGTTAAATAATAGCCCACAAAACGTCTTATTGGCTAGACCTTATTGTGGAAAGTTTCACTTGCATCTTTCTCTTCCTCTTCCACATGGTCGTCATTATTCTAGTTCTCCCGTTCAATTGAGGGTGGCTTTAGTTGGAGGCTTGTGGAGGCATCATTGCACATTAGCATGACACACCCATAACAGGGGCATGTGGCGAAAGTAGAGACTGATGGAGCCATCTTGAGGGACCGTAGCTTCTTAAGCTCCTGATGAATCCTCAAGTTTTCTCCTATCAGTAACTCATACTGTCGCTTTATGCAAGTATTCCATCTCCATCTTCTTCACTTTGCTCTTGTAAGCCACAAATCATTAAAAAAAAGTTAGAAAGCAACCATATAAGCATAGGGATATCCAGTAGCTAACTTCAGCCAATCACCTAACTCTACAACAAGGCCATAATCTAGAAAAAAAAAAAAAATCCAGTTTCATACCCTTGCACCTCCAATGAAAATTCTAATCGCAACAAATCACCACATTCCATGATGGCTTTAGTTCATTTATAATTCATCATTTGATTATTGAGGAACTAATTTATCTTTCAAAAATCTAAAAGAATTAGTTATGCATTAGTCATCACTACGGTCCATTGTACCATGTATAGGACATGAACAAAGATGACATGGAATGTGCTCTTCTCATTAAAGTTATGTTGACCTCACATTGATTTTGGTGATCACAAAACAATTAAGTAAGTTACTAATGAGTTTGGTGAAGAACCATAAAGAAATATAGGCATCATGAGTCACCAAGCTCCTAAATGGGTTCATGGTTCAAGAACGAATTTTCTATAGAAGATCAAGGTCCAAGAAGAAGTTTTCAAGCTCAAATCAAGTGAAACCCAGATGGTTGGCAAGTTATCAAATGAAGAAAGTTCAAGTCATAAGAGATAAGACACTTATTTTGTTCAATGCAATGAGTTCTCCTGGCCTTGGAATGATTTTTCAAGTTTTGAAGTTATTAGTCAACTTTCACGCTAGCTACTGATACTTAAAATGGAAGTTTGAAACCATTAGCCAACTACCTTGCAAGCTATCAAGTCAAATATGTGCCACATAAGGTTTTACAATGAAGATTTTCAAGTTAGTCGATTAAGTAGTCGACTACTATGGCCAGACAGAGAGTTTTTCCAAGTTAGTCAACTAAGTAGTCGACTACTGTGGCCAGAACAGTAAAGATTCTCAAGTTAATTGACTCTGAAGTCAACTACTGTGGCTAGGACAGAGAAAAATCCAAAGTTAGTCAACTACCATGTTGACTAACTGCCTGGGAAGCACAATAACAGCTAGTTCTGACATTCCAACGGTCAGAAACAGTTAGTTTAACATTCCAATCCCTCAATAGACTATAAATACTCATAAATGGAATGGATTAGCAAGAGATTTGGAGTATCTTTAAAGGATTAAGAGTGGTAAAAGGAGAGAAAAATCAAGTGAATATCAAGAAAGAATTCAGCCTTCCTCATTTGAAAAGAAAGTATGCTGCAAAGTTTGAAACTCCATTAAAGCTCATTCAAGGCTCATTCCAACTACTCAAGAAGCTTCTTCAAGTGCTCATAACTCTAGCATTTAAAGAGGGGAAGTTCATTTAAAGGGGGAGATCTTCAAAAAATTGTAAAGTGCTATTTTTGTTTCATTTGCTCATCAAGGAGCTGTAATTTCTGAAACTCTCTTTCCTCGTATGCTGTTTGAGTTTCAACTTGGTTAAAACTTATGTAAGGTGTGCCAAACCCATAATTGGTGATTTGTAAGGCTCCCTTGTGCCTGAGAAATAAGAAGTTAGCTGAGATAGGTAGGAAAAGGCTCCCTTGTGCCTAGAAAATAAGAAGCTAGCTGGGTTAGCTAGGTTTATAATCGTTTTATGGAACGATTAGTGAAGAAAATTCTCAAGGAATTCTTAGGAAGTGGACGTAGGTGCAAAAGTTAGCACCGAACTACTATAAATCTCTGTGTTTGTGTGTGTGCTTATTGCTGTTATTATTATTTGTTCTTACTATCAACACTCCACTCTCACACAGATTTCCTAGTTTTGAAATATTACACATACTTGTGAAAAATTTTCAAAGAATCCAATTCACACCCCCCCCCCTCTTTGGTTACTTAGCTGGGCAACAAGTTGATTGTCTAGTATATAGCATATGTGTGGAATAATACAATTGCATTTGTAATTGAATATCTTTCAAGATATTAGGGGAAATTTTTTTTCTAAATGATTTTTCAACATATCTACCACTATTAGAGATTAATTATACTGAATTTTGATCTAGATTTACATTACATATTTATTATATTGAATTTTGATCTAGATTTACATTACATACCTTGTCGTTGTGACTTACTTATTTGTGAATGACTATGAAAAGCGCTACATATATTTTTTAAGGAAAAAATAGGAATAAACTATGTAAATTCCATACACATCTAGTAAGAAGCACAATAGATAAAAGAAGTAACTAACCACTAACTTTCTAATAGCCTAAAGTGAATGCAAATTTATTACACAAACAATAATTACATGCATAAGAGGGTGCTCATTGGTTGTCTATTATTGTTAATAAAGGGATTTGGGTTCAAGTTGTTCCTTTAGCATATTACAGGATCTCAATGGATTTTAGATTGCACTACCTATCTTCTTTTATAAAAATAAAATAATAGATACATAAGTTATGTTATTTTGTAGTTATATTTTATAAATATCGTAACATGTTGGTATTATTTGACCTTAACACACTAGTAGCAAGTTTTATTAGGATGATTATTAGCAAGAGAACAATCACTTCCATTGGAGCAAATGTTTTGGATTGTTCATTAGTGCATATAAAAATGTTATAAATTTATTTGACACTAGCTTGGCAAACCATGTGCCCTATACTAATTCCCGAGGTTATAATGACTGTCTGTCACATGGCTAAATAAAGTTTTCATGTGCATGAAATAAAAGTCTCATAGTATTACTCTTTTTTCGAGTTTAAAAGCGTTATGATCATTAGATGCAAGCAAACAAGTGTTATATAACTCCATCTTACCAACCCAATAGTCTCCCTACAAAAGTTAGAACAAGAATTTCTTCCAACATCCATCATCATATCTCTATAGAAATATCCCCACTAAAAGTAATACTTTCTCTATTAAAAAAAATGTAATGCTTTAAATTTGCAAGGATGGAGTGACACACCTGCCCCAGTGGTTTTGAAACCACACTTCCACTTGGTCACGTGAAAGCTTTAACTTTGCTGCTAGCTCCTCTTTCACCATACGAAACAAACATGCATTAATAATTCTAATGCCAACTTTATTTCAACAATACATTTAGGTTGATAAAGAGCAAGACAAGGTGTTCTAGGGAGAAAAGCATTTATGTTTCTCCTACAGAAACTAGGATAGGGTTTTGTTTGAAGGTTTCCTCTAGCAAACTAGTTTGCTCTAGAGACGGGTAAAATTTCTTTGACTTAGTTATATTGTTTCCTTGTTTCATCACATCTTCCACATCTTGTATGGGAAGCTCTTTTTCTGCCTTAGGCATGGGTTGGTTTATATGGAAATCTCTCATATTGTGGTCACCTTTTTCTTCACATTGGACTAATTAAAGAAGTATAAGCCACTACATGAATATGCATGAGAAAGAGAAATGCAACTACTTATCACCTTCAAATATAAATTTAAAAATATAAATATTTTATTATAGAAATCTATAAATTTATAATGTTTATGTTAATATTTTAAAATATGCAAATTCATATTTTAAGTACACAAAATAGATGACTTTTCTTATCAGTATAAGCCCAAAAGCTTATATCCTTTATAAATAATTTACATTCTTATTTGAGTGAAAAAAAATAACTATTATTAGAGGAGAAGCAAACCGAAGTAGAAGTGCAAAATTTACAATCATTATCACCACCTAAGCCTTTTTCTACCAAGTATAAGAAGAGGATTTCATAAAACTCATATTTACAACCAATTGTTAGCCTAATTTCAATTAAAAAAAACATTATCATGTGATAGAGAAAACAAAGATCCAAAGGTTAATCAAAGTATATGAGCCATGTAACAACACCAATTCCTAAAAATACATCCCCACCATGAGAACAACTGTCAAAAAAGGAAAGAAATATCCCTAGCATTGCCAAATAGCTATTATTTGAAGAGAATGAAAATGAAGTAAAAATGCAAAGCTCACTATCATCGCCCACATCCAAGCCTCTTTAAATTTGCCAAATATAAGAAGGGTTTTTTGCAAAGCTAAAATGGATTTTAAATCTAATTATATATTAATTTAATGTTAGGTCAAAAAAAAAAAAATCTAGAGATCTTTTACAAATTCTTTATCATCCTAGAGGATTATTAAACTCAATGTAAACTACTCAGGCCATTATGAGGAAGTCTAGATAGGGTCCTGAACTGATATCCACTATATTGAGAATCCAAATCATATGATAAATTTTTGAAGGTTCTATCTTACCCATATATTGAGGAGCCTTTTTTTTGAAAATTGAGTAAGCTTTCAAATTCTACGACATGATGTCACTCCATAAGGATGTGTATGTAGAGGTTGGGCCCAATTTTTATTGTTTAGACGTCAAAATAGATTGAGCAGAGCAAAAAAAATATTCTTTTAGGAAAAAAACTTTGAACAAGCATACCTTCCAATTCGGAAAGGATTTGACAAAGTAGATAACACAAAGTTGATATATAAGTTGAGATCTGCATCATGTAAGATTTTAGTTTTCATGATTATTTTCATTCGTCATGTCTATTTTAAGAAAATTGCAACATCTTTTAACTAAAAAAAGAATTTGACTCGAATTGTGCAGGGATGGATTTCATTAATATAAATAGAGATTTCATAACTTAGTTTTGTGATTAATTAACAAAAGAAAAGGGGCTCAAAATGAAAGTCTATATCAATTTCAGGCTAGGCTGAGGTAGAGCATTGGCTTAGCTCGGCCGGCTTAGACTTAAGCCCAATCTAGATCTGATTATCTAGGCCATCTAGGTTCATATTGAGTTTGAACGGTCTCAAATCAAATCTTGCATCAGGGTCTCTGCCATATGGAGCAATGGCCGTGTGATCTCAACGTGCCATGAGTTGTGCAATTTTTTTTTTCAAAACACTTGTGATTTCTCTTCTTTTCGGAGTAAGGCAACATAAAGAACAGATATTACAGCACCACAAATCAAGGAAAGAACTACAAATAAGCAATTTTCTTGCTAAATTCTCAACTGAATAATTTAGGAAATGGGGAAGCACATCACAATATCAAATTTTACTTGCTAAAACCACAAATTTTTTAAACCAAAATGGAAAACCAAAGCAATAATTATAGTAAGATTTCTTCAATCATAGGATAACCAACTATAAGTCCACTTAGCACGACTGATAAATCACAAGAATTCTCAGATAAAATCAAAACTTTTCTTAGAAAAACATAAAAGGACGAGAGAAAAACCTTTGGTTTGGAGGTCACAGTCACGAATTTTTGCTTGAAGATCGAGACAACCTTCTCCGATCTATCAATTTTCTTCATCCCCTCTGGCGAGGCCGATGAGGCCACCCTTTCCTTCCCACCGCCAACACTCCCCTTGATTACCACTGATAATAACATTCTCAGCCGCACCCCCTCTACCAATCAAATAGCAAAGATCCCTCGATAATCAATCTCTAATTCATAATACTTGGAGCTTGGAGAGTGGTGGAGACTCACACGAGCTCCTCTTTTGTGCTAGCTGTTAGGGCCAATGGGTTTTGGATCGAGCTCGAGTTTGGGCTCAGACCAGGCTCAGTCTTGAATTTTGGAATACTTTTCAGGCCTTTGCCCAATCCGAAACCTAAAAAAAATGGAGCTGGGCTTGGGTAGGGGGTGAGGCCCAACCCAGTCCGACCTACTTTCAGCCCTATGTATCAGTATTGCATAATTAACATGGAGTAAACATACGATCTTCAAATATGAAGATTTTATGTAATACCCCAAAAATAGTCCCACATTGAATGGGAAAAAAAAGGTTTAAGTACTTATAATTCAAGTTCATCTACTACCAATTAATTTTCACTCAAGTTTTTAGAGCTACGTGGTTTCAGTCTACTAACAAGTTAATTGGGCCAGCAGATGAGTTTAGAGCGTTACAAAGCCACTCTTGTAGCACCAGGCTTTGTAGCACCAACGATCCGACTTGAGGTAAATTCTAGCTAACTTATGGCATACAACGAGGATGTCGCATTATAAAAGGAAAGATTATAATACCCCAAAAAAAGTCCTACATCAGATGAAAAAGAAAAGGTTTAAGTGCTTATAACTCAACTCCATATGCTACCAATTAACTTCCACTCGAGTTTGTAGGGCCACATGGTTTTGACCCACTAACAGGTTAATTGGGCCAACAAACGGGCTTGGAGTACATTTTAAGTACAAGAAAATTAAAAAGAAATTAAATGTTACTAAAGGTATAGTGCCTATTTTTAGACCTAATTCTAATGTATTATGACTCCTCTAAGTTTTGGTGTGAGCATGATAGCAGCTTGTAGTTGACATAGGTGATGGGAATGTGAAGTGTTTGTGGTTGTTGACCATGGGGGTTTCATAGCTTGCAGAAGGAAACACGCTAACTAGTAGAGGCAAGTATAGGCTAGTAGATACATGTGTGGGGAGAGTGCATTAAGTGGAGAACTATAAGGATCTCTAGCTCCTTCACCTTGTGTTGAAGTCTCATGTTCTCCTTCATGCATAATTTAAAGCACCAATTTTAGTATAACCCATCTACTTCATTTTGTTTCTGCAAACCATGATGCAAAGAAAGATAAGTTATTTGTCGACCTCCTCACCATCCTCCACGTTGATGGGATTACCTTGGTCGAGATGATATGAGGTATAAGAGTAAATTTATTTTGATGTTTTGTGTATTCTTAATGGAGACTTTTTTTTAGATGATGTGAGATCTGGATTTCTAGTGGACGTAAGCTCCCGCTGTTAATTGCATCTATCTTGGGGATTAAAAAACTTTCGATTAAGAGATAGCAATCCTTATTAGCCTTGTAGTATAAATGTATTTAGAAAATTTTATTATTATCATTTATATTTATTTTGGGTTCCAAAGTCTAAAGTGACATTATTATTTTTTTTATGATTTAGAATTAATATCACATGTTTGTCCTTGTTTTTGCCTTTATATTTCTCTTCCTTTTGAGTTTCAGCTTCAACTAGGCAAGAGAACAAGGCTCTAAGTTTTTTTTGTAAAGTGAGGCTCCAGAATTTCAATGAAGCAAGGCTCCAACTTTCAATAGGGCAAGGTTTCAAGTCTTTGATAGAGCAGGACTTTAATGTTTAATGGAGCAGGATTCTAGGATTTTAACGGAGCAGAACTCCAAGTCTTTGAGAGAGTAAGGCTCCAGGTCATTGATGAGATGGGCTTCACTTTAGCTTGAATTAAGAGCATGGCTCCTCTTTGGTTTGAACCATAAGCATTGTTCTTTTTCATCTTAAGTTTAGAGCATGACTCCTCTTTGGCTTAAAATAGAAGCAAGGCTAATCTTTGGTTTGAATTAAAAGTGAAGCTTATCTTTAGCTTGAGTCAGGATCATGCCTCCTCTTTGACTTCAGCCAGGCTTGAATTAGGAGCAAGGCTTCTCTTTAAGTTGAGTCAAGCTCAAATTAAGAGTAAGGCTCTTCTTTGAGTCAAATTAGGCTTGAATTAGGAGTAGAGCTCCTCTTTGAGTCGAGTTGGACTCAAGTTAGGTGCAAGACTCCTCTTTAAGTCTAGTCAGACTTAAATTGGGAGCATGGCTCCTCTTTGGATTGAGTTAGGCTCGATTTAGGAGTAGGACTTCCCTTTGGGTCAAGTCAGACTTGAATTAAGAACAAGGCTCCTCCTTGAATTAAGTTAGGCTTTAATTAAGAGCAGGGCTAGAGCTAGAAGCAGGTCTAGGTCAACTCAATGCCCATCGAGCCAGGCCGTGGGCTAGGTATCATTATTTTCAGGTCAAGCTTAGGCCGAAAATGAAAGCTCAAATTAATTTCAAGCTGGGTTCAAGCAAAGCATTGGCCCGGCCTAGACTCCAACCTAATCCAAGTTCGATTATTGGGCCCAAACCAAGCTCGGTTATCTAGCCCATCTGGGTTCATATCTAGCCCAAACAATCTCAAACGAGATCTTGCATCGCAATCTCCACCACATGGAGTACTGGTAGTGTGATCTCAGCATGCCATGAGGTGTGCAATTTTTTTTGAAACATTTGTAACTCCTCTTCTTGACCCTTCCTTTTTTTTGGAACAAGGTAGCATAGAAAACAGAAATTACAACCACAAATCAAGAAAAGCACTACAAATAAGCAATTTTCTTGCTAAATTCTCAATTAGATAATTTAGAAAATGGGGAAACACATCACAATATCAACATTTTACCTGCTAAAACCATATTTTTTTAAACAAAAATGGAAAACCAAAACAATAATTATAGTAGTAAGACAACCAACACTAAATCCACATACCACAACCAATAAATCACAAGAATTCTCAGATAAGATCAAAACTTTCCCCAGAAAACATGAAAGGATTAGAGGAATACCCTTAGTTTGGAGGCCAGAGTCACATATTTCTACTTGAAGACTAAGACAACCTTCCTCGATCCATCCACTTTCTTTGTCCCCTCTAGTGAGGCCACCCTCGTTTCCTTCCCACTATCGATGCTTCCTTTTTAGGCTTGAGTCAAGATCAATCTAGGAGCAAGGCTCTCCTTTAACTTAATTCAGGCTTGATTTGGGAGTAAGGCTCCTCTTGACTCAATCTGGGCTTGTTCTTCAAGTATGGCTCCCTTTTAAACTCGAATTAGCTTGATCTGAGAGTAAAGCTTCCCTTTAGATTGAATCAAGCTCAATTTAGATCAATTCAGGCTTGATCTAAGAGTAAGACTCTCTTTTATGCTTGATTTGAGAGTGGGACACCCTTTTGGGCTTGACTTATGCTCAATCTGGGCTTGATTTGGCCCAATTTAGCAGTTGAGCTCTCCTTTTAGCTTGATTTAGGCTCAATCTGGCTTGATTTAGGAGTAGGACTCCCTTTTGGTTTGATTTAAGAGTTGAGCTCCCCGTTGGTTCAATTCAAACTTGATTTAAGCTTGATCTAAGCTTAATCTGACTCGATTGTCGCTTGATTTGAGCTCAAATCAAGAACTACTTCTAAATCTAGGCTTGAATCACTCCCAAGGGTGGGGAATGATCCTCCATCATTGGTGATTCAAATGTAGAGAAGCTCCATCAGAAAAAAGAACCTTGGAGGCGACCGTCCTATAAGGATTGAGTTTTCGCCATAACCAAAGTTGCAAGATTTCGAGATCAGCATAGGGGTGAACTCCTTATGTTTAGGGGTTGGATTATTGAAGAGAGAATTTTTGTGAAGAGGATTCAACATAGAGAATTTTAAGTAAGGCTCCATAGCTTGTAGGATAACAACCTATGATGGTGTTGTGTTGTTGACCCTATGGAGGCTCAAAAGGAGAATGACATGGAGGCTTTAGGAGACAACATCATAGACAATGTTAGGACTCCTAGGCCTAGGGTTTGAGAGGAAGAATAATTCATACCAAGGAGTTAGGAATTGTAGAGTGTAAAGGGAGTTTCAAAAAAGGTGGATGACAATAACACGATAGGGTTTCAAGAGGCGGCAAGCTTTCAAAAGAAGATTTCTTCCTTTCTTCTTTTTGGGTGCCAGGGTTGATCATATTTAAAGATAGAGAATATGATGCAGGAGACACATTCATTTCAAGGAGTGTGATTTGAAGAGCTTGCTCTAGAGAGAAAAAGATAAAAAATCTTATATAGGAATTTAAATGTGCTCTCCTTTTTAAACGCACGTTCGAATCCCATGGGATGGTGGATTCTTTTTAAATCCTTATGTGCTCTCTTTTCTTTTCTTTTTTTTTCAATTTGATGCTCTCCTTTTTTTTTTTTTTTGTTTGAATCCTTTTTTTAAAAAAATCTATACCTATCTTTCAAAGAAGGAAGGATATGGTGGTATTGAGATAAGGTAAAAATGATTTTTTTTCAAATAAGGGAGGATATGCTCTCTCATACGAATCCATGAATCCTCGAAATCATGGCTTTTTTTTTTTTTTGATTTTTTTGGCTACACAATCTCTCTTTTTTTTTATGCGATATGCATAATTTTTTAAAAAATTTAGGGGTGTGGGTTTAGATAAAGAATCATTTTTTTTTGTAGTGATTTGGGGGCATTCTTTAAATGGATTCATTCAAAATTCAAATTCAAAACCTCAATTCTTGGCCATCTAAATTTGATGTCAAAAACATCTCTTTAGTTTTCTTTATTCATATGTCGTGTCCTAAATTGGGTATTCAAGATCTCAATCTATATGTGACTCAAACCCATCCAAATTGAATTTGACCTTCTCAGCAATAATATAATTGGGTCTGGTTCAAGGGGATTGAGTTGGGTTCTTAGACCACACTTCCATGTTGAACTTGAGCTTAAGGGAATTACATCCTATCAGTAGAAGAGGATTGAGAATTAAGCCATATGGCCAAGTCAGATTGTTGCATTTAACCCAATCATTAGTAATTAGGCTTGTTAGTTGAGTCCGAAGATTGAATTTGAACTAATTATTGGTAATCGGAGTTATTGATCATGTTTAAAACTTGGAATTGACTCAATTGGTGTCAACTAGACATAATGATTGAGCTAGAGCATTGGATTTGACCCAATCATAAAGATTTTGACCCAATTAGTGATTGGATGTTGATAATCAATCTAGGTCATTAATTTGAAAAGTTACATCTGACTCTCAATTGAACCTAATTGGTAAATGTGACCTGATTTACATCGATTGGGTCTTAATTGACATTGGAGGTATCATGGATTAGACCACCTATTCGAACCCATATGCTAATTTGACCCAATGTACATCCGAATAGGCCAGATGACATAATTAGGGTACTAGATTAAAATTGATGCTTAGACCGCAAGCTCTAATAGAAACTTTTGTCATGATCTAAATATGAAAAAAAATTGGGATGGTAACCAAATCAACTCATTTGGTAGTTTTCTTAAAGATGTGCACTCGATGTTCAAATCATGGGCTCTACCTGCCTTTTTTATCATCAACCAAATATAGAAAGTTTTAAGTTTTGGCCCAAGTTAGCCATCCTGCAAGTGATGTGCCCTTCATCACCATGACTTGTCGATGTTTTGAGGTGGTGACTAAAATAACCTCAAACATTAGTATAATATGAGAGCTTTTATTTTCCTTCCAAAAGAAATAGAGAAAGTGAGACATTTCTTCCATCTTTGCTAAGATGATGAAAGAATGAATGCAATTTGATAGTTATGAAAGTAAAGATCGATGAAGAGGGAGATCAAAGAGACAGAGTCATAGGTAGTTATAAGGGAATCAAAGAGTTCCACCCTAGATCATGAGCAACAAGTAGCATTATAAGAGCATTAAGAAACTTAAACAACTATTTTGTTGAACTTCTCTTTGTGTGTGTGTGTGCAATGAAACCATTCTATTAAGATAATCCCATATCTTTGCATGATGAAATTCGAAAGTTCTCTATTGCTAACATTCACACCTCTAATGAAAATTTTAGCCACAAAGATTCTCCTCATGTGGGAGCTCATCACATCCAAATATAGTTTCACTTGCATTTATATATACAAAATCATAATCAAGTAGTAATTCAATTGTACTTCTGTTTCTTTTGCTATAAAATTTAGCTATATCTCTTAAGAAACTAATGTAGACAAAGTAATAGTTTACTGCTTGTAATGAATTATTTATTACTTATAACCCTATCAAGTCTCTCCTTTTATTTTTTTTAACACTTTTAGAAGGCACTAAGTTACTATTCAATAAATTTTTCATGATAAAGAATTTTTTGTCCATTAATATACACTACAACTTTTTCCACTTTTGATTTGAGAGTAGTAGTTTGATTTGTAATTAACAAATGTTTGATCTACAAGAAAGTAAAGAATAGAGTTATTGAATCTAATATGCATCAACGCAGCAAAACAAGTTGCTAATAAACACACTATACTGATAACAATTGCAAGGATGGGTTACATTGTAGAATCAAAACTATTATTAATAATAGTACTCTAAAAGCAAATAGTAAGAGATTTTGTTCATGGCTATGTAATTGATTAAACTATCCTCAAATATACTTAAATTTCTTGTTTTATAAAATCAATTATTTTATATTAAAAATGCAATAGTGGTGCAATTCAAAAGCTGGAAAGTCCATGCTAAATCATGCCTTTAATGAACTATTTATGGACTAAACCACAACCTACTCTACTTGTATAATTTGCCATTTTTTTCCTTATATATTCTTCTATTATAGTTATTTATAGAAAATATAGTATATAATTGTAATAAAATAACAGATTTGGATTATAAGTTTCAAAACTAATCAATCTTTTTGCCATCCATGATACCTATCCATGGTTGCTTGGTTCTCTTTGCTAATATTTTTTTTGAACCACCAACTACACTTAATTTAGAAAATCCCCAACAACTATATTATTCCTTAAGCAAAATAAAAGCCATTTTTTGAACCCTATCAAGGTTTTTACCTCATAGTAGGGTGTTGCAAGGTGTGATATCGAAAGAAAAGAAGAAAAAAATCAAATAACTTATCAACAATGTGTAAAGCTTGAATTTTGCATTTCCCTTCTAGTGATTTTTGAGATTTGGTTTCTATATCTATTTTGGTTCAATAGTAGAAAGCTTGGTTGTACACATATAATTAACTAAAATATCATCAAATGTCCTATTCTTAAATTTTTTAACCATTTATTTTGTATTATAAATATAAAAGAGATGCAATTTAACTAACCATAAATGCAATAAAATGGAGATTGCTATTAATTTGGAATACATAGTTTAAATGTGGTCCTTAATATCATCAATTGCTAAAAAAAAACTTAATAATTAGTGGATGGATGGATATTAAAAAAATTATCTTCAATTTTGGTTCAGCTAAAATTACCATCGCAAGTCACAGTGTGTGAATATGGAGAAATCTAATCAAATTTGGATTAAACCAATCACCTAACTCTAGGACAAAAATATAATTAGAAAAAAATTATTATTAATCCTTGCACCTCAAATGAAAACTGCAATCGTAGTTAGGACCATTATATTTGGTGATGGCCTTACTTTCATTTGTGTTCTATTGTGTCACATATTTGAAAAACTATTGCAGGTTTATTCAATTTAAGTTTATAGGATATGATTTGATTTAAGATTCAACAAAAATTATTACTTAGAAGAAATTAGTATAATTTAGCATCTAGACTTATAAATTATAATATGACAAATCTCTAGATGATCATGGATACCACTAAAAATTAAAATAAATTGAACCATTTGACAAAAACTAAAGCATGGCATACCTTGATGAACCAAGTGATTTGTAAACTCCTTTGATCCTAACTTGCCCATCAAATGTCGAAAGGAAATGGAGAAAGATAAAAATAAAAATATATGGAGAGGAGAAGATTTCATGGTAGAGAAATTATATGTTTCACTTGTTAAATGATTCGAGAGTGAAACCATGATGCATTGCTAGAGGTTTTGAGCCGCACTACCTACACAAAAGAGGGGAATGAATCACTCTCTTGTTAATTGGGACATGAGTGATGGTTAATAATGTGCCCATAGGATATCTTCTCAATTTGTTTGTTTATAGAAAGTTAAAAATTAAGGCATTCATAAATGGTAGTGAATCTCAATGGATATATCTTCTCATTTTGCTTGTTTATAAAAGGTTAAAAATTTAAATCATTCATAAATGGTAGTGAATCTCACTGTATCTATTGTGAGTTTACAATGCATATGCATGAACCCAAATCACTATAGATTTTGCTTCCGAGAATAAGATGCAATGTATCATAGCATATAATAAATGCATGAATGCACATCATCGAGGATTTTGTTTCCTAAAAAACTATGATCACAAGAAAAATTAAAAATCATTCCAAGGATTCATTATCAGAAAAGTTGAATCCATCTAACAAAGAATATCACAAGTATGTGTGCTTAAATTATACGAAACTTTATTTGATAAAATGTCATGAGACACTTCAAAAATTACTAAATCATGTCCCTGAGGGTTCCCTGAATAGCATTCAAGTGATCATAAGCACACCACAAATATATGAAGAATCACTAAGAATTTTAGAAATATGGTCAAACACAAATACATGAAAGGCTACACTATATTTGCACAAATCTTCCAACGTGTTTAGAGACCACACATTATGTATGAAGAGATTGCTTTCATTTTTTTTTTCTTTTTCTTTTTTTAGGATATGTTTCAAAATGCCATCAATATTTATTTTTACAACAAAATACTATGGTAATCTGTGTTTTGAGGAACAGAAGCCTTCAATCCTTGAAGGTAGATGGCCACCATAAAGGGAAGGGTTGAAGAATAAGGCTAATGAAGCCGTTTCCATTCTTTCAAGCATTCAACCAAGCATTGGGCAACTATTTCAACTTGTCTTCCCAATGCATCTATCCTCTTAGAGTACTAATTTGATTGCTCACCTTCCTAATATCCAAGTAGTTGTAGGGCATGACCTTTTTGATGAAGGTGGTAGTAGAGTGCTTGAAGATGGACTCTAGCTTTGGAAAAAGTTAAGGGCAACAACATATCATTACCATTAAGGGAAGGGTTGAGTGAAGGCCAACGAAGTTGAGGTAGAGGTATGGATGGAATACTTACAATTTGTAGATTGGATGCCCCTATCATGAATTTGGCATTAACAAAGCTGCTCTTCTCTATTATTGTCATAGTACGGTGGTGGTGGTGGTGGCAATATTATTATTAATATGATGATGATAATGGAAAATTGATGAAGAATCCACTATATATTTTGTTAGAGATGAAATGAGAAAAAATTTAAAATTAAAAATCATATATATATATATATATATATGTATGTATGTATGTATGCATGTATGTATGTATGTGTGTGTGTATGTGTGTGTGCATGTATGTATAAATGTATAAGAAAAAGTTGGAAAACCAAAGCAATCCAATGACTAAGCCAGTTCAATGCAGACACAATTTAAGGCCCTTCTCACAAATCATTCCATTCCAACTCAAAAATGGCACCTAGGCTCTCACTAATACTAAGTTTCAATTTTGAAGGGACATCTATCTGATTGCCTTCAATCTATCATAGATATGTTAGACCTAACCTAATGTATGTCCCTCCCTATGATCTTAACCTTTTTAAACTTAGCACATCAGACTATATAACCTCTCATCCACCTATCCGCCGCTCTAACTCTACCACCAAGAAACACTCCCCCCCCAACACACCACTAGTACATCATCGACTACCTCCATCTTTATCCCTGAACACTTTTTATCGAACTCTTCTACTCATCGATTATCACTGCTTTCTTCACCTATTTTTTTCAATTATAAGGGCCCCCATAACTACCTCTGCTCCAACACCCAAATCACCACTCAATTGTAGCATATTTTCAATATTTCAACTTTACAATTTTGCCTTTTCTTGCTCCTACTCAAATCTACTCTATAAGTCTATTCTTTTGACAACCACTAGTGTCACGCCCCAGATCCAGGTTGGTGGTGGCCCAGGGGTGACAGCTCATCGCATGCCAGGCATGCAAGGCATCCAGTACAGTATCAATATTACAAGGAGGAGTAATAACTATATGACATTCAAAAATTAAATGCTCCATAATACAAGTTATGTAAAGTCGGGCAACCAACCAAAATTTCAAAAATATTCAGTTGGGGTTACATGTAACAAAATGTGAATCTATTTACATCATGTAGCCTCCCACTATCCTTGTTGTTGCCCCTGATAGTTTTGTGGCTCTGAAAAACATTGTAAGATTTAAATGAGCTCACACTCAGTAAGTAAGTCTATTGTAACATAATATAGGCATTTCAGGATTTTAACGAATCAAATACATGTCATTCTTTCAAATTTAAAAACATTTCATCATTTTATAGAATTATGCAAATCTCATGCTTAAATAAATTGGAAGCAGATATTATGCAATAATATTTCAAAATATCATTTCAATTCCAAATCACTGTAAATCTCATTTTATACTAATGTCCCACGTCCATGTAATAGAATATTTCAAAGATGTAACCTCCATGTACGCCCTCAGTAGAGGAAGGGTGCCGGTGTCATTTAGCATATAATGCCATATCCTGTCACAGCACATCCCAAGGATGTGTGTTCTCCACATATTCTCCCTGTGGAGGTAGGTCCCGGAGTCATGTAACATATCATGTGGATCGTGATGACATATAATAGCACATTCACAAATACCATTTATATGCATTACTGCAAACATATGTCAATATATTTTTCACATTTTACCAAATTTGATAATTTCAAATAATCATGTCTATAATCAATTGCAAGTATAAAATGCCAATTTAATTTACAAAAATTAGCAATAATCAATCAAATAATCATTTGCATAAATGTGGTACCATAAGTATCATTTTTCAAATAATACTATAAATAAATTTCATTATTTCAATAATGGCATAATTTAATAATGATTTATGAAAATCATTATAACTGACTTACTTACCTCTCAACGCTAATCCCAAGATGCAAATCAGCTATTTGGACTTCTGGGTACCTACAACATAATTTTTTAGATTTTTAAATTTTAAATTTAAGATGTCAAACTGACTCCTACATTCAACCCAATCTAATCCTGGGCCCAACTTGGGGCTTGAATATCTCCAAATATAGAAGCCCAAATGGGGAAATAAAAATTTTTCAACAAACTAGGATCCAAGCTGATCACACCCTATTTTTCTTTTATTGGGCCCAGCCTAATTTGGAGCCCAAAAATTAGGCCCAAATGGGCTAACTGGACTGGGCCTAACCTGGCCCAGTCTTCTTTCTCCTTCCTTTTTCACCCCTGGTTCACCTGAACCAGGGGAAGGCTGAGAATGGCCGGTGGCCTAGGGCCGCTGCCAGCCATTTCCGGGGTTGGCCTGGCTGCCGATGACCGGCCCCAGGCCAGCCACCGCCAGTGGCTACCCCCTTTCCTTCCTCTTTTTTCTTCTTTTTCTTCTTTCTTCTTCTTCTTCCCCTGTTCCCATCTCCTTGTCGGTAGCACGGCCGACCACCTTTAGTCGGTCGGACCCCACCAGATGCCGCCCCGGTGCTGATGGGGGCCGGCCGGAGCCCAAGCCCGGCAAGTCGGCGGGCACGCCGTCGAGCCTGAACTAACGCAGGAGCTAGTTCGGCTCCTGCGTCAGGGGAGGGCCGTTCGGCCCTCTCCCTCACCTTCCCCCCTGCCTGTGGCACGGTCGGCCATCGCTGGCCGACCGGATCCCGCCGGACGCCACCCTGGCGCTCGTGGGGGTCGCCGATCGGAGCCCGAGCCCGAACCAAAAGCCAAGGGATGGCCCTCCCCCTCATTTCCCCCTTGCCGACGGCACGGCCGACTAGACCCCACCGGACACCGCCCCGGTGCCGATGGGGGCTGATGCCTAGAGATCGGGCCCAGCGAGCCGGCTGGCACGCCGCCGAGCCCGAACCAAGCGCGAGAGCCGGTTCGGCTCCCACATCAGGGGAGGGCCATCCCGCAGCCCTCTCCCTCTCTCTCTACACACACTCTCTCTCTCCACACTCCTCGCCGATGAGAGGCTTACCTAACGGCGGCGAGGCGGCAGGGACGAGCGGAGGGGTAGCAGCGACGACGGGCAGCAAGGGTAAAGGAGATGGAGGGGACTGGCACGGTCCCCTCCTCTCCCTTTTTCCCCAGTGAGGGGAGGGCTGAGCCCTCCCCTACGCCCACGAGCACGCGAGTGGGTGCACACGCGCTGGCGCGCATGTAACACGCCGCATGTCGCACACCCACGCGAATAATTTTATTTTAATCATTTTTTTTTTATGTTTGGGGGATTACAACTAGCCTTGCCTAGATTCCACTTGCTACATGGCTTGATGAAGCTCTTACTCCATAGTCATCCCTCTACTCCACTCTACACCCTCCATCACTACTTCAATGCTTAGAACAAGCCAAAGGTACCCGCCTGCTAGAAAGAGAAGAAAGATAAAGAGAAACTCCTCTCTCTTATCCTTATCGCTCTATTGCCTTACTCTATAATCTCTTTTTATCATAGATTCATCAATGGCCAATTCATGGATGCCCAAGCCTAAAGCACAGTCTTAATGGGCACTAAAGTGAACCTACCACCTTATCAAAACACATGCTACATGTCTTTATATCAAGATGTTCTTAACTCAGTTGCTAAATTTAATCACTTTCTATATGTAATATGATAACTGGGCCTAGAGTTAGACTTACTAAACAGATAGACTTACTTCTAGCTAAGGGGGCAAAAGCTATCACTTTTGCCACTTCTCCTATGTATCTCTATATGCCCATGCATACCCCTTATCCCGTTGATCATTAGCATGGTTTCAATCATATTGGCATAGTCGAGGTAAGGAAAGAGAGGTGTACTCAGATAACTACCTCCCCTATTTCTTCCTTTTATCAAAAAGTTCCCCTTATCGACTATCTTGATCTCTCTTACTCTTTCTCTCTTCCTCTCTTTCTATATTAACCACCAAACCTTGCTGATGATCTTGTCAAAATTTGTTGCCTAATTAACAACTAAGTCAAGCCCAATACTCTCACCATCTTTTAGATCCCTTGTTTTACCATCTTTCCTTTTTTTTTTTCAGCCTTCCTCCTCAATCCACTACTACCTTCACTCTAGTTGCCCTACTTCTACACCCTATTAGCATGTCAACAATTTTGACCATGTCGAAGCAACTATTAGTTGCCACTGCTCATTTGATGCTAGAGTGTGATGACTCCTCTCCTCTTTCCTATTTTTCTTTTATGATCAAGTTATCTTCGTCACATCACTAAAGGTCTTTTATTGTTTCTAATAAGTAAGCATTAAGCCTAACTCCCTTTCTCTTTCCCTTGCTCACTCTCTCTCCTCTCCTCTCCTCTCTGTAGATAAGGCTAAAGCCCTTTACCTTCCCTTCCCTCTATGATCAACATACAGGCTAACCCCTCCTTTCCTTTTCCTCTCTCTCCCACGCACTCTTCTCTTTTTTCTCCCCCTCTTTTTTGCCTTCTTCCTCTATTCTGCTTCTCTCCCTTCCCCTATGGCCTCACCATAGTCTAATAACCAAGGTGCTAACAACCCCTTTGATTCCTTTCTCACCCTCCTCTCTCACCTCCTCTTCTCTCTCTATTTCTTCCTCTATCCCTCTCTCCTCGTCATAGATGAGGGGCAAGCAACCCTTGTGTGGCTCTCCTTTCTCATGTCTTTTCTTTTCTCTCTTTCTCTTTCTCTCTTTCTCTCTCTCTCTCTCTCTTTCAAGTAGTCATCACTGGGCTGATGCACCCCTTACAAGCTCTCTCTCCCTTCCCTGCCCCGCCCCCTGCCCCCCTCTATCTCTTTTGCTGGAAGGATGGATTGAAGCCTACTATCTTGGCCAATGGGTCGCAATTGCTTTTCATGGACAACGGGCTAAGGCCACCTTCCCTTTTTTCCCACCAGCTTGATTGCAAATAGGACTCAGCTAAGAACTCTATAATCCATGATCCACATCACCGATATTTTCTTTTTCTTCTTGGATTGTTCTTTTGACCAAGGTTAATTAATCTTGTCTACGTGGGCAATAGTCCAAACAAGAAGAGAACTAGCATAGGGTCTCCTCTAGTCCAACAACTAAGGTAAAATTTTAGTCCTCTATCTTCTTCAATTTAATTATTAAGTTAGGTCGTAAAAAACCTATGATTAGAGTTACGATTGAAAAGCTAAATTTTAAAAATTTAAAAATTAAAAATTAGTATTTAATTATTTAAACTTAGCGATGAAGTTGATTTTTTAGATTTTGATTTACCAAATATTAATTTTTAAATTTATTAGCTGCATCAAGTATACTTACAGATTTCTTTAGCATGTTAAGTCAATCTTCACAAACAATCATAAGAATTCTATGCAAAATCACCTCCATGGATATGGATATTTTATACATAACATAGGTTAATGTTATAAGCAGGATAAAGAATTATATTTAAATTAGTTAAGCATATATATCCTATATAATTAACTAAAATGATGGCGTTGATGATAATCGAGGTATTGAACTAGTCTATCAAGAAAGAAATATGAAACATATGATTCTTATTACGATGGTTGCCAGCTATGAGCAAAATTAAGCATAGTGTGTGTTGGTCTATCACATGCTAAGAATTGGTTGTATTTAATCCAACACCAAAAGACTATCCTTGTCAAATCTAACCCACATCAATAATAATATCAACACTGTTAAATAATTTAATTGATATTACTATTAGATGAAATTATTATTCAAGTGACATGTGAGATGCACTGAAAATGCTATTTAATAACATGCTATGCATATGGAGCTACTGGCATATGGAACATAAATTGAAACTATTAAATGAACATATGAATTACGTTTTACGGCGCATGAATTCCGAATAACCATTCTTTACCAGCATTTCTACGGTTATATGCTCACTAAAAATTATTGCCTTATTGAGAGTTAATAATTAGATCATATATCTGAATACTTATTTATTAATGGAATGTTTTGTTTGTTTTAAATTGTCAACTATTGTCATTAATTGATGAATTCAGATCTACAGGCCTTGTGCCCTATGAGATACGCGGTGGCAAGGCATGGGTTTAGAGTGTGACATATGGTTATATTAAGAAATAAATGACCTCAATTATAAACCAATGAAGATAAATATGAGAAAAATGTAAGGCCTTATTTTTTTAAAGCCTTTGTACAGTTTCATCCATGTGCATATGGTCTTCCTTATTTTAGTCTTAGTCTTCACTTGATCGGAGCTTAAGTTGCAGGTTGGTGGTGGCAGATGTTGAGCATTTGTCAGCACCAGCCATGAATCTGTAGCCTTTACAGCTGGGGCACATGGTGAGGTTGGCGTTGGGTGGAGCCATCTTGAGGGCTCGGAGCTCCTCAACCTCATGCTGGAGCCATCGGTTCTCGTCTATCAACAGCGCTACGCTTTCCTTTAGATAAGCACACTCCATCTCCGTTAGCTGTGCTTTGCTCCTGCATGTCAAATTCATATGTACAAAGGAAAAGAAAAATAGATTACAACCATATAATTAGCAACTAATGATGGAAGAATCTTAAAAACTATTGTAATGCCCCAGTCCATCTGCTGGTCCAATTAACTCCGTTAGCGAATCAAAACCGCATGACCTAAAAAACAAGAGTCGAAGTTAATGGATAGCAAGTGGACTTAAATTATAAGCACAAAATACATTCCTTTTCCATCTAATGTGAAATTAAATTTGGGGTATCACAGCTATTGAATCGAGTAATCACTTAACTCTTGGACAAAGCATGATCTGAAAAATATCCATGTCACCACCACGGCCAATAAATTATATAACTATAGAGGTCATTCTGCTACGGCTTTGACTCCATTTATATTCTGTTATATCATCATTAGTGAGGACTGAGGATAGCTTTACTTATTAATCCAGGGCCTAACAAATATTCTTTGCCAATTATACCGGTTTCAACTTTGTATTTATATGCATGATGGGACCCACAATGATTAAAATGATCTTTGAGGAAACACACAAAAATCATAGCCTCACTGGCATACTATGGGTATTTCTAATATATAAATTAGATAAGAGACCATTAGAACCAGTGTCCAGTAGTCGGCACCGCTCTACTTGGTGCAAGTGTCAAACTTAATGAGATGGTCCGACTTCTAGACGAATAAAAGTCTGTGTACGAACACACACATGGATGAGGTTAAGATCCATATATCTAGTAAATACCTACCGATCAAGAAACGTAATTAGATAGAAGAAAGTTTGTTTTTTGACTGCAATAGATAGAAGAAAAATATAGCTCAAAAAAAGTTTAGATAAAAATAATAATAAAAACAGACCATAAAATTTTCAGCAATCCAATTAAAGGGAATGCTAATTTGTTGCATGCAACAATTAAATGCATATAATATCTATGGATGTCAAGTTGTTTCTGGGGAAAAAAATAGTAACGATATGTTTCATTAACTGAATGGTTGCTGTGGGAGAGTAATCACTTCTCGGGCTTAAGACGGTTTCCGAGCATGATGGCCATTCTATAAGAGTAGCTAAAATCATACTGACAAAGAAGTATTCTGCACTCGGAAATCAGATCATAGATTTCACGTAGCATCCATTATTTCTTTCTCAAAATGCCCCTAATAATATGGACGTACGCACCTGGCCCTGCGGTTCTGAAACCAGACCTCAACCTGGCGCGGTTTTAGGTTTAGCTTTCTTGCCAACTCCTGCTTCTCCCTCTGAAAAACAAACAAACAAACATCATTAATCTTAGCGTCAGCTTTAATTCCATTAGCTGATGAAGAAAAATAAAATAAAATGAAGGCAGGCATTTTCGGAGGAGAAACTCTTTTCGTCTTTCTTTCTTACAGTATCTATGATGCGATTTTGATCGAAGATTTGTTTAAGCAAATTGGACTGCTGATCATCAAGGCGAAGCTTCTTCAGCCGAGTGGTTCCATCACTCTTTCCTTCGAGCTCGTCCTCCATGCTCCCCACTGGGACCCCCTTCTCTGCCTCCGGGGCCGGCTGGTTTATGTCAAAATCTCTCACGTTGTTGGCACCGTTCTCTTCAGATTGAGTTCAACAAAGAAGTATTAACAAGTCAGACAGAGAGAGGACGCAGATGTTCATCACTTCTCCATATAACTTTTTAAAAAATATAAATTTTTGAAAGGAAAATTGATTCGCTCTCTTAGAAATCCATGTCTCATAACCTCAAAATTTTATAGTTTACGAAGTAAGAAATGCAATAGTTTTGAGTGCATAATATTCACTTTATGAGTCTTTTCTTTCCCTTTGGAGCTAGTCCTTTATGATTAATCTCTAAAAGAGATAAGAAAATCCTTTTTTGAGTAAAGAAAATTTTCCTTTATTCTTCTCAGAAGAGAAGTATATCCTATGCCAGTGCAAAACAACACCATCATCTTCATCACCCAAGCTTCTTTCTTCATCAAATATGGGAGAAATACTACATGCGAAGCTTGAGCAGATATTATGATTAGTTATCATCTTGATATCAACCTTTTACAAGATCCTCGAAAGCTTTCTGCTCAAGAATTAGGAGATTTTTTTGAAAACCCATCATCCAGCACAGAATAGAAATTGAAAATTCGATCTGTGGAGAAGCTACTTAGTTACACTGATGCATTAGAATGGAACCCCGCAAGAAAAAAGTGCTTAAAGGTGGGGGAAAAAAGACAAGAAAGAATAGCTCCAATATTGTCAAACTAAATGAGATGTAATATAGAAACATAGATCAACTAGTGGCTTAGAAAAAAAATGGAGGAGAGACAAATGCCCCGAACTCACCGGACCTAGAAGAAGAGTTCGATCCAGTAAAGACACTCAAAAAGTTCTTGCTCATCCCGGCTAGAGCAGCACCGATTCAAAGGAGAACAGAGAGGAGAACACAAGAGGAAAGGGGCTTATATAGAGGGGGGGGATATGGAGTAAGAAGAAAATGGCAGCGAGAATTTTAAAATGGTCACTCTATATCAAGAGCTATTTTTGTTGCAGCCCGACGTGAGAGCTGTTGGAAAATTGATGGCAGGTCTCTTGTTGACTGATCCGGAAATAGATTGTCGAGTCTCTCTTAAAAATCATTGTGCTCAGTAAGAATAGCTATATGCATATATATATATATATATTCCCTATCAATATTAATGATTTCCTAAAACTCAAAGTTTGCTTAGATACAGTTGAAGGAATCAAATATTTGCTATGGCTAAAAACTCGGGATTTCTCTTTGGTCTTTACAGTGGTGGAATCGAGCTAAAAATGTGCTGGTTTACCGTTGTTAGTTTTGCCTCAATTAATTGCGTTTGCATGACCCCGACTATGTTAATTATCTTGCACGTATAGAACAGGCCTTGTCTTTAGCTAAAGAGGATTGTCACTTGCTATTTAGGAGTATTTTGTTAAGCAGAGAAGGTGAGGCTATAACTTTTAGTCTTAATAACTAGTTTTATAATTTTTGATCCCTATACACACTTATCTGTTTGGCTTACATATATATCTGTCCACTGTGTATACTTATTCTATCAACGTGCCCACTTATTGATCCACTGTATATATTTATATTCTCAATGTATGCACTTATTCATCCATTGTACAAACTTATTCTATCATTATATGCACTAATCTATCTTTTATGTACACTTACTTTATCAGAGTACACATTTATCTGCCCATTGTATGCACTTATCTGCCTAATGTATATATTTATATTTTTAATATATGCACTTTTCTATCCACTATACACATTTATCCTATTAATGTGCACACTTATCAATCCATTATACACACTTATCTACGTATTGTATACACTTATCAAAAGCTACTTGTTAAAAGAAAAATAGTACAATAATTTTTTATTAAAGTGCAATCTACGAAGGGATGGCTCATTAAGTCCCCTACTATTTATTCATGCATGATTGTTATTTATTTTAGAGATCCAAAAAAAATCAATAAACTGTATCTAATGAGATCCTTCCGAATGTAATCTAGGTACTTCAGAAATTCATACGAGGAATGGAGGACCACATGTGCCATAATATGCTAACTTAAGTTATCATCAGGTTTGGATTTGAATTGATTGGCCTCACCAAGAGGATCTCTTCTCTCATTACCAAGGGCTTCATCATACATATATTGATGTCAGGGAATTATCTTTGTCGTGATGTAAAAGGCCCAAATCATCATTTCAGTCCTTGTCCGTGTCAATGATTTCTCGATGTTGGGATTTGCTTTGTAATAGTCAGAATCTAGATTCAGTCAAACGAAAATCTCACAGCCTCCTCTCTAGCCGTACAATGATTGGTCAACGCGGTACGGTAGATGTGGAAATAATCTTAGTTGTGTCGAATGATTTCCACTGCTACGAAGCTCGAGTGCTGTGCACAACTTTGGCTTTTCTTTCAGATTGAAAAGCATTAACAGGTTAAGAATGTGACAAATCTCTGCCCAAATGCACGTAAATCTAAGTTGCTAGAACTTGAATTTTTAGTTGTCTAACCTTGCACATAATTTGGATTTGACGGCCTCACCTTTATCACCGCTGTATTACGTACACAAGCCGATCCATGCATGTCCTATATTTGGGACGGTAGCCCCATAACCGTGGGCTTTACCATGCATGCACCGAAGATCATACATTCGAAGCATGCCACACGTGATACATCACATCAAGACATGAATGCTATCATGAAAAATCCAACCATTAAAGTAAAAAACACTGGAAACATGCAAAGCACTGGTTTTAGCATCCTGGAGACATGCATTCCCCCTCCTCGTTTTCATGCAGATATCATCTCCTTTTATTCTGGACTCAGCACGTCCAGAGCAGCTCAGAGTCTAAGGTTGGTGTTGGGAGTTTCAGGCTCCGGGGTGACGCCCTTGCACTGGGGGCACAAGGCGAGGGTGGAGGGAGGTGCAGTCACAGCGAGCGCCCGTAGCTCTTCCATCTCATTCTGGAGCCTCTGGTTCTCCTCCATCAGCATCTTGAAGCTCTGCTTTAGCACTTCGCATTCGTTCGTGGCCCGTCTCAGTTTGATCCTGTTAATTGGAAGGAAACTGATGTTAGGAAGTGACCACGTTAAGTATGGAGGGATCCTAGTAGTTAATGTCTGGTGGCAAAAACATAGTTTGGAAAATTCATGTTGCTAGATTTGCACCATTAATAAAAATTTAAACCATAAGATCGCTTATCGCATTCCATGATGGCTTTATTTATGCCTGTTGCGTTCATGCCAAAATATCCCGGTTATAATATCCGTTCTTCGATGGTGGATGGCAAGGGTTGTGTTAAAGGCTTTAAAGAAATACAAAATTATTGGTGAGGACTGTCATTGGGTGGGTCAAACATCCACGTATTGACTGGGTGGTGGCTCAAACTGTTATATTTTAATGAAAACAAAACATGATGAGGAATATGAACATTCCACTGGTCCGACTTCCGTGGTGGTATTCTCTATGGAATAAAAGGATTCACATTGTGTACTTCATCACATCATTAAGTATTGGGTTAAGCATATATATATATATATATATGTTAAAGATTTAGGCTCAATTCTTGGATAGATTAGTTTTATAAAAATATTGGTTAATTTTTTAATTAACTAATTAATTACTATTTTTGTTTTAGATTCAAATAGGCAAGTCAAATTTCTGCCGGCCCATTGGCTTATAAAATGAAAAGGAAGGCTTATCCATCGAGATAGATAAATTAATTTCTCGCCGGTAGATAACATATTTTTTTTAAATTTCTAAAGTATTCCTTGCCTTCTCTCGCGATTTTGACATGCTCCTTTTGTCTAGAATAAACCCTAATTCAAGTAGCAATACTACAATCTCTATCTAATATTTGATTAAAAGATCAATGGATACTAATAAATCTAGTAAATCTTTTCTTATGTTATCTTCTTCATTAATTGTTTTCATATTGTTATTTTTTCTTATTTCTTCTCTCAACCTTGCAATCATTTTTATTGTGGCTTATGGTTGAATAAAATAAAAAAAAAAGCTAAAAAGATAGTCTCTATCCTTAACGCACGGTCTCAAGCACCATCCTCTATCCTATACCAACCGTATCATTTTTTATGATTAAATTTTTTTCTCTTTTCTTCTTTTAACTTCGTATTTTTCTTTCATTGTGCCATCTAATCATGTCTAATAAAAATTCGAGCTGAAAAGATAGTCTTTGCCTTCAACCCGACCTTCATTCAACATCTGACCATCCTTTGCTGCTGCTCGTAAGAAACATATGGAGAGATGCTACATAGCCTCAAATTCTATGCCCCCACATCCTGCACTCGGGTTAGGAATGCAATCGATGTCTTATAAAAGAAAGTAAAATTGTTATCTAATTAGTGAACAAAATTATCAAATTTTATTTTTATTTAAAAATTAAAATCTATATATGATCAATTTATATACCAAAAGTATAATCAAAAGTATGGCTTGGTATAAGAAAATTAGACATCAATCATAAAACAGTAGTATATGATCAATATGCATGCAAAAGATGGATAGGTTTTAGCAACTCATCTAAAAAAGTTATAATGAAAAAAAACATGGATAACAAATAGAAATGCTACTTTATAATGCATAAAAGAATATTAATGAATTATTTTTTCATCTAAATATTATTAGGTAAAAAAAAGAGCGCTTGCAAATATAGCAGGCTAAATATCTTGAGAAAACTGTCTATCAAATTTCTAGCAATTTAGAAAGAAAAGAAGAATGCCAACTTGTGCCAAAAATAAGAATCCTATCCTTCAAAAATAATTGCAACAATTATGTCCATGAGTTCCATATTTCAATCAAAGCTATTGTTTATATATGTAAAAAGATAGGCTTAACTATATTCATATATAGCCAAGCCCGTAGATTTATATGGATTTCAAAGCAAAAAAGTTATTCACTAACTATTATTAGTTTCATCTCCATAAATACATCTCATTTTTTACAATATACTACATGTAAAATAAATTCTATTGCTCGTGTATTGTTTTGTTTAAGAATAAAAATATGAGCCATATCTCAATTCTTTTAATTGAAGAATAAGAATGAAAACTATATCCTTATTATTTACTTATTTACTTTTTCACTGAAGAATAGGGATATGAACCAGATCTCTATTCTATTATTCATGTACTTCTTTACTAAGAATAAGGATATTGTTAGGGATATGAGCCATATGCCTATTCTTTTAACTGAATTAGGATATAAGTCATATTCTTATTATATTACTCATATATTTCTTCATTGAAGAAAAAGAATATAAGTTATGTTCTTATTCTTTTATTCTTATACTTTATAAAAATAATAGAATTTGAGCCATAAATACTTTTATCTTTTTTTTAAAGAAAAATTTAGAAACAATAGTTAACGAATGGCGTTTTAGTTTTAAAATATATATAAATCTAATAGTCAAAAGGTGACTAAATTTGAACTTAACTGGATGTAACCAAGTCTCTCTCTCTCTCTCTCTTTCTCTCTCTCTCTCTCTCTCTCTATATATATATATATATATTAATGGAAACAATGACATGATATTTTCACGTGTAACCAACGGTCACACTGAAGGCACGGTGTCACCCAATTTACTCCTCGGAACGCAAATTTCACGTGGAAGCTTATTATATTCTTCCCAAAATAACCCCGTCTATTCCTCTGAGGCTACGATGGGCGGAGTTTCACTCACCTCGCCCGGCGGTTCTGAAACCAGACCTCCACCTGTCGCGGCGTCAGCTTCACCTTTGCAGCCAACTCCCCCTTCTCTCTCTGAGATAAATTAACAAACATCATTGGTTAAACAAAATGACAAACTCCATTAATCCTAACGTCAGCATTAATTAATTCCATTAACTCATTCAGTTGATAAAGAGAGGCGAGAGCTTCACGGGGATAGAAGGGGCCGGGGTGATATTTTGGGAAGAAATTAAAGCAAAGGCCTCTTCTCTTACGTGTCTAAGGATGCAGTTTTTCCTGAATGCCTCTTGCAGTATCTTGGCCTGTTCTTCGGAAAGCCGGAGCCTCTTCGACCGTGGGGTTCCATTTTCTCCATCCCCACTATCATCCTCCTCCTCTTCCTTATCCTTGCCAGCGGGTGGCTGGTTTATGTCCAACGCCCTCACCTTGCGACCAGCTTTCCCTTCTTTTCCTTCACAACATAAAGAAGTATAAGGCGCAGAGATATCCAAATGCTTGTCACCTCTAAATATAACTAGCAAAATTACAGTTTTTTCTTTTTTTTTTTTTTTGGTTTCCAAGAATGGCAGAAATTCAATCTGTATGTATCTTATAAAACTAAGAAAATCCTTGTTCTGAGTGGAAAAGAGAAGACTTTTTTTTCTTTTTTTTTTTGGATATTAGAAACTGAAGAACTTTTTGTGAAGAGAAAATCCTTGGTTCGAGTAAACAATGTAGTCTTTCAAATTCTAATTAGAAGAGATGAAATATATGAGTGGGTAAAAACCACTGTCAAGATCTTCCAGGTCTTCCTTCATCAAATATGGGGGGTAGGCTATAAACTGTAAGTCAGATCTAAGAAAGAAGATCGAGTGGATTCTAAAACTAGCTGCCATCTCGATGTTAACCCTCTGAAAAATAAGAATTCAAACTTTTTTTGCAAAATCCTTGAGAATTCTTCCTTTAAAATTTTGAAAACCCTTACAAAATCTACCATGTAGCAGAGAAAATCAAAGACCAAAAACCTTATTTACAACAACAACACCAATGCACAGAACTGGTACTTTGCAAGGAAAAAAGTAATAAAATGAAAGAAAAAAAAAAAAAAAAGAATAGCACCTAAATCGTCAAACTAGAGGAGATCAAAGATAGAGATGCATAGAGAATCAAAGATTAAAGAAGTCAGAACATAAGAAAAGGGAAGAGAAGTACTCCAATCTCACCTAGCCCACAAGAAGAGCTTTCTTTTGGGACGGCAATGGCTTGCTTGACACCTGAAGGGCTCTTCCCCGATTTCTCCATTGGATCTCCGGGAAAGCACCACGATACTGGAGGAGAAGAAAAGAAGGGTCCATAATAGAGGGCAGGAATGGGTATATATGGAGAGAGAGAGAGAGAGAGAGAGAGAGAGAGAGAGAGAGAGAGAGAGAGAGAGAGAGAGGGGCTAACGGTATAATGGGACAAAAGAGTTTGACCAGCGTCGTCGCAGCGGCGACTTTTAACTCCTCGATTTCGGGCACGTGTGCCTGTTCGCGGTGTTGGAGAATTACTGGCAAGCCTCTTGTCAACAGGTGGAGAGCCTCGTGTTGTTGGGCCTAACTTCAAAGTCATTGGGCTCACATTATGGGGAGTCCTTCCCTAATTTTTCCGTTCAATTGTTTCTGCTTCCTTTCAATGATTACTAAGTTATTGTTTATCTGCCAAATTTAATTTTAAAAAAAAAAAAACCTACTCATCCGACATATAACTAAGTCAGCTCTTTCTCAAATAATTTTTTTGCTCTTTCTCAAATATCTTGGATTCTTCTTCCTATTATTTTTTTTTTATTTTTTTTTTCTTTTTTTTCTTTCCATCATCTATGCACCTGCCGTTTGCTCTCAATATATTTTAAAAAAAATAAATTAAAAATTTATCTTTAGATGATAATTTTTAGAGAAAAAAATTTTGATATATCATTTTATCCAATGGATAAAAATATAGTATTTATGATTATTAAGATATAATTGATGTTTTATAAAGAAATATAATACTGTTATTTAATTAATAATTATTAATTATAAAAATTAGTTTTATTTTAAAAAATTATTTATGATTAATATATATATACATGAAAGTATGATTGAAAATATAATTTGATAAGAGAAAATTGAGTAAAAAAGATATTATATAATTGGTATGTAAAGTGGATCTAATAGTATAAAGGATATTATAGAAAAAATAGATAAATCTAAGCTATTTATTTTTAAAAATTATTGTATAAAAAATATTGATAACTAATGTTGTAGTTATTTGTTAATATGCACAAAAAAAAAAAACGTGAATAAATTATTTTTGCATCATGAGGAGGCTAATTATTGTCATGCAGGCAGCAACATTTCAGATCGCAAAGATCCATGATTGTTGCTTCATGTTAATTACTGTATTTTTTTTCCCCTTGAGATCTGAAAACATTAATGGATTGTGGGTTTGACTGATTTTGTCTAATCCATTCCTGCTAGCGTAATCCATGTACTAGGTTTTTTTTTGGAACGGAACTTTCGGAAATCTAATCTTTTGTCGCATGCAATTAGACCGCGCAATAGGTGGGGCCGATGTATCTCCAACCGTTTGCTTTGCTTAGGAGTTGGGAGACACATCGCAAGTTCCATTGGATCAATGGCTTGGGACAAATTATGTTAAGACCCCGACCTTATTTGAGACTTATTAGGCATTAACTGAGCCAAAGTTTTTGTGTTCTCAATTTTCTTCATGCCCTAAAAAGGTTTATTATATTTAGTAAAATTTGATTTTTTGAAAGGATGTAAAAGTTATTCTTAAAATTCTATATCAAGTGCACTATCAGGTTCCACTTGGATCTGGTTGAATTCATAAAGTTGGGTCCATTGTTCTCGTCCATGACATGACTCCATTAGGTCAGATCCTGACTGGATGCACTTCCACCAAGCCTACAACCAAATCTAAAATTTGTGTTGGGTCTATCTTTAAGTCTATACCAAATCTTCTGCGGTGCAATTTTTATACCGCAGAGATCAGAGGATGCTCGGATAGCCCCTTGTGATATATTTGGGGAACAGTATTATTATTATTATTATTATTATTATTATTATTATTATTATTATTATTATTATTATTATTATTATTATTCGTCTTGCAGAATGAACCAAGGAAGAAAGCCGGCATCTCATCCATGGATGAAGGCTATAAGCATGCGCTGAATAATCCTGTTTCATAAATTTATGGTTTCCGGGGAATCTGTGGGCGGAGTAACGACCATAGTAGGGCCAGGGGGAGTAGTAGCATTTGATGTAACGTGCTGGATTCGCTATATTATTCATTTGAAAATTTACTACCGAGTCTACTAGAGATGAGAAATTTCCACTGCAGTGGCAAGCGACTCTCTGTCTCTGTGGCGTACGATTGATGGGTCCAGTTTTTTTCAAAGTTTTTTTTTCTAAAAATTAAGCTTTAATCCTACCTCTTCAAAACCTGATTCACTCATTCATACCTCTTCAAAAAGTTTTTTCACAATTACGGCATGGCCGCGGTCTACGATATCATTGATTCATCCACCATCCCTACACATAATGAATTGTAAATTTGATGAATTGTAAATTTGATGATACCCTCCCAGATCCACTTTTCAGTACATAATAATTAGATCTATGTTAGGCACAGCTTTTCGCTGAACGTTAGTCTGCTATCATCTATATGCCAGTACATGATACAGATTGCAAAGCACCGTGATTCAAACTGATATTGGATCCACCCCAAACTCTTTCCTATTAACTGGAACTAACTCGAACTAAACTCAAGAGTTCCACATTGGCGTCCAAACAAATGGAGGCGAACCGCCAACCACGACACGAAAATAATAATAATCGGCATGTGCTTATTACATTCAAAGACCTATGTTTCTCCACAAACATATATGGCTTAGAAAATAATAATAGCCTACCACGACACGAATGCCAACCAGACACGAAAATAATGCTTAGAAAACAAATGCAAGGTTATATATGGCTTGCGCTTATAAACTCTTCAAACACTATTTTAAATCCCTCAATGTACTCCATTCTCCAGAAAATATAATAGCAAATCACAGAGAACCACGTTATGAAAAGCATAAGCCAATTGGATTTGCAATTTGTATACTCAATGATTTTAAAGTTACAAGATAACCCCTGATTACATATGGGGATGACCAGCATAATTAGCCAAGTGGGAGCAAAAAAAAAAAAAAGAAAATCCCGTCCATCTTGCAGCCATCAGGGATAACAGAACCGGTATAACATCCAGAAATGGCAAAAATAGGATCACAGTGATGGGTTGCATCATTAACTCAAATGGGCAAACACCCAGCCTAACGCTTTCTGGTCCAACAAAACTGTAGGTTGCAGAAGCCACTTCAGCCTGCTTCTACTTCAATAACTAGCAGAGGATAATTGTTAATAAACGAGGGCAGCCACATTAGTGGTTTCCAGTCACCTGTATATTTAGTCATAAGATATCAGATGTTCATGAGATGCAGTCTGCTATCCATCTAGCCACATATTTTTGAACTTGCTATGCCATAGCGACTGTAGGATCATAACTCATCGTGGGGTTCGGTTTCTGTATCTGTACTAGTGTTGGATGAATTGGCAGTATCCTGTGTGGGTTGCTCCGTCTGAGAAGTGGTCTCATCCGATGTGGAGCTTGTGGCATTTGTGCTGTTCTCTTGGCTCACTGACTCTTCCTTTGGAGGTTTCTCAATCTTTGGTTTTGGTTTTGGAATTCTATTGACGCTTGCAACCTACAGCATGGAGGTTTATCTCTCCCCGATGAGAATTGTAAAAGAAGAGAAAAAGATGCAAACTGTAATTGTGCAGGAAAGAGTACTCTGAGTACCTTATCTTGAAGTTTGGAAACCTTAAAATAAACTTCAGAAGATGTGAAGACAGTTTCACTGAAGTCAGAAGTCCTGGAGAAGTTAACCCAACTGCCTTTGTTAGTACTATTTCCAACATGGAAAACAGTAGAAAATACGTACTCAAGTTTCTAAAAGAACTTACAACATCAATTATTAAAAGAAATGAAATGATCTCATTCTTTGTTCTGATCACATCTATAACTAAAGACTTCATATAGCTAATAATTGCAAGAGATGAGCATTGATATTTTAATTGGTTCACTTTCCAGTGATGTCTTCCCCAATACCAACTTCTCACTCATCTCTCTTTCAGAAGACTTGGTCTAATACTTTGTCTCCAGTTGTGTTAATTTTCCTTTCAGTCCCTATACAAATGAGAACATCCCTATATAATGTTTGTCGGCTGCTTCTAAGATTCGTTCAAGGGGAAGATCGGTTGATGAGTACTGCAAAGAACGGTAGTTTGTTTCTTCTTTCAGAATATACCTAGACATTTATTTTTTTAGGGTAAGAATTGGCTTCATGCAAGCCAATATATAAACCTTTCATAACACTGCAAAACAGGAGTGGCATACAGAGTCTAATTCTATAATCCCCATCATTCCACAGCTCATGACAACATTCAGTTCAACTCCCAGAAGAACAAAACAGTGGTAGGTTGGCTCAACATCATCAATGACTAGGCCACCTGCCTGATGTTCCCATCCCTATCTGCAAATATTCCAACATCCATGCAAACCTCCCTTGTATTAACACATACTTCTACATTTAACGCATTGGAATTCTTATGTAGACATTCCAAAAATCCCTAAACAGCTTTGAAAAAAATGATGGTTTCAAGTGAATTAGAATAAATATATAAATGTGAAACACATATGTCTAACGAAAACAATGATGACCTAACAGAAGATCGGGAGATGATTACAGAAAAAACGGATTGTTTTTGTTCAGAAAAGGACAAGTGTTGTCAATCTATTGATCATTATAGAGATTTAGGGTACAACATACTTCTTTTGTAGGGCCTCCTCCTCTTCCAACCAGCTTTTGAATTTGTCAGCTTCACTCAGAACCTAAATGTGAATTTATCCAACGTACTTTTAGTGAAAACATGCCAAAAATAAATGCATAACTTGCTATACAATATCCACTGACTACATCAGACAATAGATCTTAGATGTAATGCTCAAAGAACACACCTCATCTATTCTAGGTTTGGGAAGCCATGGTTTATTTGTCTCCCAGTTGTTTACAATCTGCAAGAATTCCAAAGAGAAAAGATCAATGCAGAAGCAATGTTGCAGACATGCAATAGATACCAATGAAATAAAGTCTAGCCATAAAACTGATCAGTAACTCACTGCTATTGTTGAAAAGACCCTCTACAGTAAATAAATAATGGAACAGTTAAGAAGATCAGTTTTCCACATCAAACAGCAAGAATGTTCATCCGAGACAAAATGGTATTTGTAGGTAAAAAGCTACATAAGGCATCAAAAAATATGCTTCATAAGTATAGCCATAAACAAAATAAAAATATTCTTGTGTAAGTTGGATGAGACCGCTAACTAACATAACACTGTAAATAACATGCTGAACACAACTTGTCAGACAAGAAACAGAAAAACAATTTTAGGATGAAGTTTGCATGCATACAAGTTTTGCTGCAGGCTAAACAAACACAATTAACTTGTAAAATTCAGAAAGTGTCATCCCTGGAGCTTCACGATGATATTAAGTTAACAGTACTAAACACAATTAACTTGTAAATTCGGAAGTGTCATTCCTGGAACTTCTGATTATATTAAGTTAACAGTACTAAACACATTGCATCATACTATAAATAATGTGTCAATATCTCATAGCCACATCAAATCTCTTGTTATCTCAAGGGTGTGCATGGACATAGTATGGTATAGATTAGAATTGACCAGTACACTAGCATACCAATCAGCAGATCAGCTGTTGATATTCAAAGGGAAAACCCCTTTTCTGTCGAATATGTTTTCTTCTTGTTTTTTTTTTTTTTTTTTTTTTTTGATATAGGCAGTATGGCATGTGCATGGCATGTTATATTTTTCCTTCTAGAAATAGCTATGCATATCGAAAAGGGTTCAGATGTATGATGTGCATATAAATTGAATATATATTCTACTTATTAGCAGCGTCTATTTGATACAACAGCATCATCTGAATTAGTCCATACATTACAATAAAATAGAGCTATACTATTGTACTTTTCCAAGTTTACATTAATCGGGTGGCTTGCAATCTATATCATCGACATATGCCAAGTATAATCAATTTGGGGTACTGTTCAAGCATCATTCCAATCTCTGGCCTATACAAGGGCATTAAATGATGCTTTAAACCTTCCCTGTGCAATCTTTGCATAGTCTTTCCAACACCTACCAACAATATGCAGGCTAATCATGATTTCAGGACACTGAATAGGAGAGATAAGCAACTTCTGTCCATCCTTTGGTCATCTTTTAAGAGGAGCATTATTCAAGATCGGAGAATCTCAAATAAAATCTAATATCCAACATCTAAGATGGACTAGATTCTAATAAAAGAAAAGAAGATTTGAGCGACTACAATACCAATTTGAAGGCACAAGTTTGATATCATTGCTCTAGCATGTGCATATGAATTAAGGTCATCCTTTTACCATCATGTGTCAAACTAGTGCACAAACTAGATGCCAAAGTATTTCTCTAAAGAGTATTTATGAGTTAACCCACAACTAAAGTTTCATTAAAAAATTCAGGCATTTCTTTGCACACTTCACGGTGCTACCACTTGACATCTACATGCCTTTACTCCATAAATTAAAATTACACTTTAGTTTTTGTCCAATTATGAACAGAATAAATGTACAAATCTGATTCGTGAATGCTAGTGACCAGCCCTTTTTTCTAGTCTTTAATTGACTGACAAACTTTTGGATCTGGCATTTTAAGCTAGCTACATATCTTGTTCCTGTCAGGGTTGTTACATGTCAATACAAAATTCCTTTGAGTCTCTTACAACTTATACATAGATCTTTGCTAATACACTGCAAACCTTTCACACAAGTCTGAGGCCCACTAGTTCAAGTAGCCACCTGAATAGGAGCACAAATTCTAACCAATGAAACCTATATACATCACTAATTAGAAAAGACTGTTGCACATCTATAGCTCTGCAAAACACATAATTTAATGCAAGTACCTCTTGCAGCTCATCAAGATATGCTCGAGCATGTTCTGAAGCAATTGGTCGTGCTGTTAACTCACCCAATCTAGTAACAAATTTCAAGCATTTAGTCACCAATTTCAGTCATATCTTAGCCACCTAGTTTGAAATTCTTCTCCGATTCATAAAACTACCTAAAAAATATTGGGTCGCCAATGGCTTTGAGTGACTCAAGGCGTTCTTCAAACTCACTTGCTGGAGCATCTTCACCATCAGTATACAACCATTCTTGAACCTGTGATAATAGATTGTGTGATTTCAAAAGTTTAAACAAAAGGACTCCTTGATTATGCCTTATAAAGTTCATAATCAAATCTCACCTCACTAAGTTTCTCCGCAAAGGACTGACGCTCTTGTTCTGTCGAAACCTTTTCTATCTCCATATTATCCTCAATCTGCCATTATACATCTGATCAGAATAAGAAGAGGATGTATTGCTGACAAACCAATAGAATTTTAATAGACAAAGCCAACACATTGACAAAATCAAAAAATGCAGCATGCCAGGAACCAAACTAAAATTCTAAGGGTTGAATTGTTAACAAGACACCTCTGAAGAAATTGAATTTGTCAAATACAAAAGGCACATGTAACTTAACAGCTAAATTTAAAGGAAATGTTATCAGAAACGCTGACAACTTCGAAAAATCATATACAGAAACCATTCGGTCTCAATCTCAATGAATTCAAACAAAAATATTTCATAGAAAGAATGTTATAAAGTGATGGAAAACTACAATAGATTGCACGACTGATTGGAAATAACAGACAACACAAAAAGAAACAGATTTCATATGATCAACTAGGAAAAGCAGCAACACGAATATTGCCGTCTTCATGAAGATGACTTGAGAATTTGCATATGTCTGCAGATGTCCAGCATCACAATGTTACCTGTTAGTCTAAAATAAAACAACAGACCTTTTCTCTTGTAGAATAGATATATTCCTCCAGGTTATTTTTGAGCTCTGCAGTTCTTCTTCTTTCAGCATCCTTTTTGTCAAGCATCTCTAATCTTAGTTTAGCTTCAGAAAATAAATCATTTGAAAGTATTGATCCAGGACCATCTGATTTCTCCACCATCTACACAACATGAAATCACTTCAATTAATTTCAGATTTCTCACATGCTTCAAGAAAACTAGTAACAACTATCACTAAGGATGTACCTTCAGTGGAACTCTAAAGGTTCTCTTTTTAAATATCATTTCTGTTAGAACATCTGCACTGCCCTGCTCATCTATGGTGGGGTTGGAGTTATTAGTGCCATTCTCAGAATCCAAGCTTTCCTTGATGACTTCTGAACTGTTTGTCGGGCTTGCTTCAGTGGATATGTTGGGATGACTGGCAACATTATTTTCAATTGTCTTGTTTTTCTTAGGAACTTCTACCCATTCAGATATCTCAATCACTGCATCTGCTCGATCAAGAGAAATAACTCCACTCCTGCTCAGAGAAAAATGTAGATTTGCTTTGACAGGAGCAGAGAGGTTGCGAGCCAAATACCTAAAAAGAACAAGGAAATGTCACTCAGGATTTTATTTGCAATGATAAGCATTAGTAAACACCATATGCAAACCAAACATTAATGTCCTAATAGATAAATAAAGGATGTCAATACTCCTAGCAGTTTGATTAATAACCAAATTATTATCTTACTTCTCAGAGGCTTCTGTCAGACCAGATACTGAATAATGTGCGAACTTATCAGAAGAAACTCCTGGAGGCAATTCATTCACTTTTTCATAACTTAGAAAAACTTCAAAATCCTTGTTATGTTTGATAGATCTGAACATCTGTCCAGTGAAAAGACATCAGTTATCAAGAAAAGTAATGCCAATAAATTTGTTACACGGAACAAGCCTGATTGTAACTCATTGAACATGATTAAAAGAGGCAAAAACTAACAAGCCTGATTGTAACTCAATGGACATGATTAAAAGAGGCAAAAACTATGTGCCTACCTTGCTAGGCATTTTCTTCATTCGTGGCACAAGTAAAAGATCAGTGTTCTCATCTTTCACAAGATCTGGGCCATCTAATTCGAGTAAAAAGCCATAAGTAGAGCCATCAATCATTCCTAGCTTACGGTTTAGCTTGATGCCATCACTCAAATTTGCAGCAAGCAGTGATGCACCAAGAGCTATTGCTTCATCAGCATCAAGATGTCTGTCCAAGTCTTTTCTTCCAAGAAATTCCTGAAGCTTAACCTGCATGAAACAGTGCACAACAATTTTTCACTACAATATGTGGTGTCAATAAACTAGAAACTTCTGTACAATGTAATGATGAATTTGATGCACAAAGGCACAAACTATCAAAAAGTTTATGTATACATTCAATAGAGAACATTGAATCTAGATATGTGGCTTATCAAAAGAACTACTGTACAATATTATTTTAAGAAAAATTAAGTCAGGCACTAAAAAACGAGATGATGTGAGGAATTATTGGAGTTTTGTTTGCTGGCCACTTCATAGGGGCCAGGGTTACCAAAAGATCTAACCAAGCCAAAATATGATGAAAAACAGACTCTGATTCAGAAGATGAGATCAATACATAAGGCAGGCAAAGCATTAGAGCAAATAAGAACAACAGCAACGTTAAAAAAATGACCTGCAATGTTGGCACCCGAGTTGCTCCACCTATCAGCTCTACTGCATAAATTTCATCCATCTTTAAGCCTGAATCTCTGACCACTTCTTTTAATGGAACCAGAGCCTGTTCCCACAAGTCCCCACAAAGTTCTTCAAATTTCTCACGTGTTATTGTGCTTCTGGATTAGGAAAACATAAAAAGAAATCTATTAGAATCAATTTGTAACAACTGTCACAAAATTTGCATTATTCTGTTTGGCTCAGAACTACAGCAAAGTTCAGGAAGAAGACATTAGAAGAAGAAGAAAAATACTAGAGGAAAAGAGCACAAAGCCATGCAAAAATTTTTGAAAGTCTCACATATTTTATGCCAGAAATGTCGATTATAAAAGCTATATTCCTCCTTAGAAGGTTAATGAAGAAGTATAGAGAAAAGAGACAAAATCTTCATATGATTTTTATTGATTTAAAGAAAACATATGATAAACTCCCTAGAAAAATCTTATGGTGGGTGCTAGAAAAAAAAAGTATCCATTAAATATATTAACATACTAAAAGATATATATGATGAAACAGTTGCTAGTGTAAGAACTATTAGTAGTAATACTAGTGAATTCTCTGTTACAGTAGGTTTATATCAAGAATCTACTTTTAATTCCTATCTTTTTGTTTTAATTATAGATGAGTTCACTTGATATATTCAGAATAATATTTCATGATGCATGTTATTTGCAGATAATATAATATTAGTGAATGAAACTAAGACTAGGGTTAATCGTAATTTAGAATTATAAAGAAATACATTAGAATCTAAATATTTTAAGTTAAATAGGATAAAGATAGAATACATGAAATGTAATTTTAGTACAATTGAAAATGAAGATGAATGTAGAGTAAAAATTGAGGATCATGAAGTTTCTAAAAATGATCATTTTCGATATTTAGGATCGATTATTCATAACGAAGTAAAAATTGAGGATGATATTATTCATAGGATTAAAGATTGTTAGATACAATGGAAAAATGCAACTAAAATATTATGTGATCATAAAGTACCTGTCAAGTTGAAGAAAAATTTCTATAGAACAGCCATAAGACCAAGGTAAAGAATGTCAGGCAGTTAGAAAAATACACATATATAAGATAAATATGGTGGAAATAAAAATGTTGAGATGGATGTGTAAGAAAAGATATAATAAGATATAAAACCATTCTAAAAAAAAAACTAAGGAATGGATAAATTAAGAAAAGGATGACTTAAACGGTTTGGACATGTACATTATAAACTTAGAGATGCACCTTTACGAAGAAGTGATTTAATACATTTAGAAGGAAAAAGAGTTAGAGATAGACCGAAAATTACATAGGAGAAAATGATAAAGATAGACTTAAAATTTTTGCATCTTACAAAAAATATGACTCAAAACTAAGTCGAAGAAAAAAAAAAAGGATTCATGTAACCAACCCTAACTAGTTTAGGATTAAGGTCTTGTTGTTGTTGTCGTCATATATTTTGATGACAATTTAGGAAGAGAATGATGACTATATGTTTATTCAATAGAGTTACTTATTATCAAGTAGAAGAGGAAAATTCTAACGTCCTGTAAAAGAAACAGGCTATGTTTGGTCACCAATAAAGTAAAAGGAAAAAAGTTTGCCAAATAAGAATCTTCTTTCCTATTGTTTGCTTTTAAGTAAAGTCCGAAAAGAGAAAATCAAAGAGGCACCAAAATTTTCTTTCACAAGCCTAAAATTTTTCTTCTTCGAAAGGTAGTGATTTTGAGAGAAAATAAAACATAAGAAAGTGGCGTAATATAAACATATCTTATTAACTTTCTTCACAATTTTATCAGTTTACCCAAACATGAGAACGTACGTAATTTTATTTATTTTCTCTTCACCTGCTGATTTATTTTTCTTTTCTTTCTCTTTCTCTGCAAGCACAAGGTGCCTTAAAGTTTTGATCCGTTGCTTGAGGGTTACAGCAAAGGAAAATTCGTTCAAGTACAGGATAAGGTGTTTGGTTATGTCGTAAAAATTTGCATTTTCTATGATTTTCATATTTAAAAACCTCCAAAAGCAACCTAAAATACATAACTGCCTAATGATAACAAAGCTTCAGACCATACAAGTTGATATATATGAAAGGTCATTCAGCTATACTTATGGATAGACAGTGAGCATTTAAATAAAGTCTAGGCAATTAGAGTAACATAAGAATAAAGCTACATAAACATAGAGCATAAAAAGAGTACTAGTGATGGTGATCATCAGGAACCAGAGTCTTAGGAAAGAACTTGGTAAAGAAAAGGTCAATACAAGAAAGGCAGTATAAAGGGTTATGAAAAGGAATTCATACGAGGAAAAAAACTCTCATGCATAAACAATACATATGATATTCCTCATCGGCAAATTTGGATATAACTATACCTGAAATCATGATCATCATATAGAGATTCAATGGATATTGGAGCCACTGTATTGGCACTTAAAATTTCTTTTGTGCGCTTCACTTGTTTCTTCAATTTAGCCATTGCTTTAGCAGAGTTCCTCACATCAACTCCATTTCCTAATTGTTTGTTAAACTCATCAGCAAAATATTCAACCAACCGAAATTCCATATCTTGACCTCCAAGTTTAGAATTCCATTTAACATCCTTGACCTGTCAAAAGCAACTTATTAGCATCACAGTACCAAAATTTGGTGCAGAAAACAAACAAAAAAACTGGATAAGGAAAATTAATGTTTGTTCTCCATGTTCGATGAAGGTTAGGTCTAGCCGGTTATCTACTTCTTAGCATACAGCCTAACAAATGGGAGTATATGAACCAGAAAAGGTAATTAGCATGGGATTGGAGGAAAAGGTTCAAACTAGATGTTTCTCGGGAAAACAAAACAAAAAAAAAACCCAGAAAGCATATAAAAAGTAGATAAGGCTCAAAATAGAGACTGCTTCTCAAAAAACCAAATTCCCAATGCTCAAAAAGTGAATAATAGAAAGATTAGAGATGTTGACAGCTAGCAGACAATAAACACACACCAACACATGGTCGTGCACACAAAATGGCATACAAATAGTTGATCAATGAGCCAATCATCTGATTTCTAAATATAGTAAATTTTCTAGCAGATAGGCATGCACACAAGCAAAATTACATACAAATAGCTGATCAGTAAGTAAATCATCCGGCCTCCAAATATGGTAAATTTTCGAGTTTGTCTTCCTTCATATTTTCTTCTTTCAATTTTACTTTTTGCATTGGGAGGCCGATGAGGACAGAAAAGTGGGTGCTTTATCAGGAATGCTAGTCACTATTGGGACTTTGAATGCATTTTGGTCTTTGGTCAGGTACATAGAATTCGGTTTTGGTGTTTAGATGGCTCGGTCCTGTCAAAATCATGTCCAGTTAGAGGACTAATAGCACCATCTGAAACTCCACCTCAACAGTACTTGTTCATCAAAGGGTTTTGCATCTCGTGCTAGAGTTAACAAACAGATTGAATTCATGTCTGAAATTTTGACATGTTAATTAAACTATCAAGCTCCAATTAACACCCATGCTTGAATATATGTATTTCAACAAAAATGGGAAGCCACCCAAATCAATGCAATCCTTGGTAGTTAGTACTTTTCATAATCATACAAGGTACAAGCAACAAAATCTTGATCCTCTGTTGATTTCTTTCCTGCCCTTCTCTATTCTGGCAGACCTGTCAATAATTCTATAACAGCCCAAGATGTAACAGCCAGATATCTTACTTGTCTCTTCAACACCAATGAAGCTAAAATAACAGTACTACATCTCTCCATTTATATCACAAACATTTGCTGCACCAATATGTTGACCAAAATTTATCCAGTCCTTTTTTCCCCTTTTTTCAATCCAGGTTGTCATAAAAAAAAAGCTTCCAGCATAGATCCACAATATCAAAATGGGACTCTGTTAATTTTTAAGTAGTCTGTTTGACTGGTATGGAATACCACTGGGTGAAGAAAAAGGACAGGATTACTGATTGTCGTTGAGGTCTTTTTGTGGGTCATGATTCTATTTCTATCATTGATGCGAAGTCAATATTAGAGTGAAGACTTCTTCAAGGGATTTCATTGACAACTGAAGGCTTGATAATAGCAATGGATCTATAGAGTTCCCCATTAGCTACTACTCATTACAATTACTACAACATAAATATTAATTATTTTGCATTTTCTAATATATAGTTTTGACATTCCTTCTAGCCATGCATCAACAAATAATTTAATTCTACAAATTCAACAGCAACATTCACATTAGTTTCCTCTTTGAAACCCTTCAAGTTTTAAACTTATATGAAGTTGAGTGTAGCAACCAACGAACACACTATCTTTGGTCTTAAACTCAGGACCCTTGGACTTACCTCTCTCAACAAATCGCTATATCACTGATTATTTATTAACTCTATATGGCAGAGATGTCCATGTCAGTTTACTAATTTTACTTTCAAAGGCCATAGTAAGTCTTCGACATGAACACACAAAGAGAGAGGAACACCCATATCATACACTAATCAATTAATTTAAATATATGTTCTTGCAGCTTGCACAAATGTCCACAACCTAAGTCGCTTATTTGCATAGAGATACATTACACCTGGCAGAAAACAGTATTCTATTGTTCATTAATCAAGCTACAAGAAAACATATGAATAATATTTCCCAGCAAGACATTGGGGAAATAATTAAGGGGGTTTAGATATAACATACTTTAACATTAAGCACCCACTTCACCATGCCCTGTGAGTCTTTCTGATGTTATAAAACATGAACATCATTATATATCACAATATTTTATAATCATTCATGGATATGTTCTATGTCCATAAGCACAAGAAATTTAGTCAGTCATGAGCCTCCATGAGAAGCAAAATGAAAACTGGCAATTCATGCAGATATAATCATCAAAAAAAAGTATCAAATGGTTTTCTCATGCGTTATTTTTACCATGACCATTAATTGTTACAAGAGAGAAACATTCATTAGAATAATAAGCCTAACCCTAGCTTGAAAGATACTTCATAAAGAAGTAAACTATTGGCAATTGAATTGTTAACATGAAGCTTCCCTAGCTAAATATGCAAACCATACAAAAAGCATCCAAACAAGAAGCATGATGGTAACGAATAGTGCAGACCTAATAGCAAATTTTAGCACTTTTTTTTCCCCCTCCTGGCGAAGGCTTACCTGGAACTGGTTAACAGATATGGTCTTCCCAAATTCCTTTGCATTGTATGCCGAGAAGTAAACCAGAGCAGCATAAGTACTACTTGAACCCATATCGTAGAATATGACATAACGGGACTCGTTCGAAAAATCCTTATCAATCCCATACTGCAAAGCAGCACCAGCATGCTCGTTTATCAGAGACAACACATTAATCCCCGCAAGCTGCGCCGCCTGAAGCACTCCCCTCCGCTCCGCCTGCCCAAAATACGGTGGCACGGAGATCACGGCATCCTTCACCCGAATCCTCGCATGTGACTCAGCTAAGCTCATCCCATAACTAAGGACCATCGCAAGCAACTCCTCGGCCGTGTAGACGGTGACCCCATCATCGATCTTGATACCAACCGCCCCTCTGGAATCCTCCGCTAAATTATAGGGGAGGTAGAGGGAATCGGCAAGATCTTTGACGTACTCGTACGGCTTCCCGATCATGTCCCTCACATGGGAGTAGACCTTGTCGGGGTACCGCGCCGCGATCCCGGCGGCCTCCTCGCCGACGAGACGATTACCGCCGTTGAAGGCGACGAGGGCAGGGGACTTCCGCTTGGACATCTCGTTGATGGCGATTGAAATCGGGCTCTGTCCGGGCTTCAGGTTCACCACAGCCACCTTCATCCATTCGGAGCCGAGATCTATGCTCGCGACGGCCGATTCCGAGGGGATCAACAAGAACGAAAGGATCGAGATGAAGGCGACAAGAAGCCGGACTCTGGTTCCAGATCTTATCATATTGACGGCGACCTGAAACCCTATAAGTGGAATTCTTGTTGGAGGTCGTGATCAAGAACGGGATTAGAAGCTCGATCGATGAAAATGGGGAGGAAACTCCAGCATTGGAGCTCCGGGAAAGCTAGGGTTTTGCAGAATTAGGATTAGGGTTTTGGTTTTCGATCCGGGGATTTTAAAACAGAAAGAAAAAAAAAAAAAAAAAAGGGTTCCGGAGACCGGGAGAAGGGAGGCGGGGAGGATCGAAAGCTCGAGAATGGGAGGGAACGGAGAAGGGCCTCGGGAGTTCTCTGGGTTTATTATTATTATTTTCGGAGGAAAAATGGGATGGTTTGTGAAGTATTTATAGGTGAATGCGAAAGTAGAATATTTGCATGGAAATTGTTGCCACATCCAATGGAATGGCGCCACGTAGTGACGAGAACACGTGGCGGGATTTGATGGATCTGGCGCGTTGGGAGGGCGAGCGTCGTCGATGGCATCCTTCGAGGGATGCGTGCTATGTCAGCTGCCCGGAGGAAACATTTGCTCCGCTGCCTGTCGATAGTTGTACACGTCGCACTTTATGATTCGTACCAAGGGACTTTTGACAGCTTGAGAACGGGATCACGATGGCAATACGCGAATCGTGTATTGCGCTCAACATCCAAAGCCAAACAAAGTTTCCGCTGGGTGATGGACGAGAGCAGCGCCATGGTTTCCGAGTATGCTGACGTTTGTTGGCCGGGTAGACTCTGGAGCGTCGTGTCGGACGGGTCCAACGTTTACGTTACTGACGTTGACCAGGTGATCTGGGCCGTGCACGTAGTCGGCTTGTATTTGCTATGGACGGATGAGATAATTGTATGTCTCAGTTTAATTGCGGTCGCCCTTGGTCTGGGAACCGAGCCGGTAAGTCAATGGACCGATCAAGCTTGGGCTGTGTGAAACGATCTTGGTCCATCACCAACCGGCACGGTCTGGGTTCGGACTAATGGGCCGCTACGATGCCAATTTGACGCACATAGGCACGGATGATAATTTTAACTCATAACATAAACCGTCTTGTTCATTCCAAGCAAAAATTCTTTATCTTTCATCGGAACGAGCATTATATTTTTATGTCTATAAGATTTTGCTTATAATTTTTACTAAAAATTTATATATATATATATATGCTATAAAGACTAGAGTAGGATGCGGGGAAGTGGGAATGAGAATTTATTTTCTCCTATGAAGTGAGAATAAGGATAAAAAAAAAATCTCTATTTGTAGGGACGGAGCACGGACAGGGATGGAGATTAAGGCTCCGGCCCTACCTTATTCCATTACCATCCCTACACATAAGCAATAAGATTTTAAAAAATAATTATATCTAATATACTCTGGTGTTGAGTATTTTTCGATTACTTTTTATCTAGAGTATATTAAGGTGTATCCCCATTTGTGATACTCTATCAAAATTGGTGTGATATGGGCTACTACACAAATATTAGGCATCCAGAGAATAGTTTTTGGGTTAAAAGTAATATGGTATAAGCTAGCAAGCTAACCTCATGACTACACATAGCGAACGATCAAAAGATGATGTATAGTGGCCAACATGATGACAATATTTATCCTTTCAAAAATGGGAGCATAATTAAGATGGAGTTCAATTAATGGTGCCATCCAATTTGGAATTTGAGTTTATTCAAAATTTGGAATTTGAGTTTATTCAAGCTGTTCACCTTTTTTTCTTTTGATAACAGCATATGGGAGGCTTAAGGCCTCAAAAACAAAACTTCTTGGGCATCCGCCCTAACTAAGTGATTCAAAGAAGATGGGAATGCTGTGTCTCAACACCTTTGCTCTTGATGAATTACTACCCAATTAACTAGGTAATTTACTACTTGATTTCCTTCTCTATAGATATATTAACATTCCACTCCTTCAGGGATAGATAGAAAAATCGCTCGAAAGTTCCTTAAGAAAAAATAACCACATGATAGATCTGCCTTTTAACCAAGAGATTACTATTGCTGAGGCTCCTTCCATAACTATTTTACTCTTGGAATCGTGCCAAAGCTATCTTAACCTGATGCAAAGTTCTAGTCAACTCTGCTAATAATACATAAAAGGTACATAAAGGGATAGCCATTATAAAAGGACCTTTTCTTCACCATCTTGGATCACTACTCGAGCTCTAACTGCATCTTCATGAATAGATTTATCAAAGTTTATTCTTTTAAGTATTTATAAAAGCAGTCATAAGCCCCTTAAGTAAGTAAACCAAGTTTGAGTTTAAACCTAAAACTCTGAGCTAAGGAGCTTTAAATCTTATCTCTTGCTTAGTCTTCTTAGTAAGATCGCGATCTTTTTTATTGTTATTATTTAATTGTTATAATGCATTCATTTTAAATATATAGTAAGAATAGGTCCATGACAACCTTTATATAATCAACATGAATTGAGATAAAATAATATATGCATCTTACCAAATTCTATTGAGAAAATAAAATCTTTCTTTTAAGATCATACCGAGAATCACATAAGGTCTTCACAAGCTCTCCTTAGTGCAACATGAAATGTTCTCATAAAACTTCATAATTACAAAGCTCTTCTAAGTTCATATGCATGCTCTTTTTGCACAAAATTTCATATTTAGCTTCAAGCTTAGATCCTATTATATAAAAGTAATGGCTTCTCCTTGTCTCTTAGGATTTCATAGACCATAAAATCTCTTAAAATTCTATGACTCCTTCATGATTATTAAGATCTTTAGAATTCTATAATTCATATCATAATGAGTTCAATTCTTTAGAATTGTATAACTCTTTCATGATTATTATAACATTTACAATTCTATAGTTTATGTGATAATGAGTTTAATCTTTTAGAATTTTGTAATTCATTCATAATTTAGATTGATCCATAGAGTTCTGTAACCCATAATATTAAATCCTATAAGTGATTATTTATAGGTTAAGAGACTTATCATATCTTTACATGATTTTAGGGCTTCCAATTCTCTTTTGAAAGACAGAGCATGTTGCAGGGGACTCATTAGGAAACTTTTTCTTTGATAAATCAAATTTTGATCAAATCAAATCAAATTATAAGATGGCTTGGTGGTTACAATCACGTTCATCAACAAACTATAGCCTATAACTAGAGAATGAGATTGTTGTAAGCATCCTATAATACAGTATTTTACATAATAGTCCCTTTTTCAACTAATATTCCATATAAGCCAATAAGATTGGATCATTAAAACGTTATAACTCCCTAGCTTATGTTTGTGTCTCATTACAATATTGGACCATTGAAACTTAATTTAAAAATATTTGTAAATAAGATGAGCCTTTTTATATATAAAAATATTTAGTAAAATCTCTTTTCTAAATTAACTAGCCAGATTTTAATCTAATACATTAGAGACATAATCTTGAATATTCTCTCTTACTTTTGAGAGTGATAGATCTCATTTTGGATAGCCACTAATCTTCATATATTATATATACAACCTAGTATATTTATATATAGCCTTTCGATCAGGCATCACCGATTGACAATAGCTTTTATATACATAAGATTTAGCAATACTCTCAGGTCGATAAGGACTTTCTGTAACTGTAATTAGAACAACTCTTTTATAACAATAGTTACTCCAAAAAGTGTTCCTATTGGTCCAATCAGTATTTGTTACCTACAAACATTCACATCATTTACATGCCAACCATAATAGAATATGTCGTTCTTTTATGTTCTGAAGTTGTGATTAAATTTTAGACTATAAGAAATTTAAAGTATCATCATCCTCTATTAATAATCTCTATTATTAATATGATCTTCATACACAGAAATATGATCTAATGGTTGTATTAATTATAATATACTCATGAATATAATATACATATTGATAAAATTAATTTTATTATAATGAATATTGGCTTTGTAGGATATACAAGTCTTTCAAAGCTACTTAAACATCAAAAACTTTTCGTTTGAGAAAAGTCTGATTCTTTTCTTTTCTTTTTTTTCTTTTCCTTTTTTTTTTTATTTTTTTTATTTTTTTCTTAGAAGCTCGCCCATAGGCCTTTGAGCTATTATCCATGCGCCGGTTAGCACTTGCAAGTTAATTGTGAACTTTTTTTAAAAAAAAAATTTTTGGAAGAAAAATCCAATTTCAAACGTCAACAAAAATACTCTCATTAACATTATTACGCTTGTTTACAAGACATTGGTGAGGAAGCCATTTACATTTCACTTCCAAGACACATCTTATACGTGGCACTCTTCTAATAACAGCAATGTTGTTCAAGTCTAGCATGTAGATACATGAGTGGCCAAAGTTTCTAACATGGCATCATGATTAGGCTGCACCAAAAGCTGGTAAATAACAGGTCTGATCATTTAAACTAAACTCTCATTCAAAGTCAAATGCATCAAAAAGTGCATTCCTAGATTTTTCAGATAAAGCATTGTAAGCAAAGCATCTAACCATAATTTGGTTTTTGGATGCAATCCACCATCCATATTTGCAACGTCATCTAACAACAATTTCAATAGATATGTGCTCTGGGTTGGGCCAGGAAATTGTCCATAAATCCATTTTGCATTTTAAATAGGGCTGGACCACCAAGTTGGTCTAAGTTTAGGTTTGTAAAATAACCTTTCACAATTGAATGTGGGCCAAGATCGAGCTCGTACCTCCCGTACTCAACGTTCCACTTTAACTTGGGTGGATCACCATGATAGGAAGGAGACGTCTGTGATTTTTGTTACTCCTGATATGATATTTTATGCAAGGAGATTGCATGATATCGCAAAATGACATGCATGCAGATCACGGCATGGATGATGATGAGCAAACGATATTGGCAATAATCCCATTCTCAAGCAAGCCTCTAACCCTTGCATGCATCAAAAACACGCAACGATAATATTTTGTGCACCACTCTACCTAACTTGGAGCATTTTGTTTTTTTGGTCAAAGTAACTAGAATTCACAAGCATCAACCTCTCAACCTGTAGCTATGGTGGTCAGGGCCCCTTCACTCGTTTCACGCTTGTGGATATTATAGTTCGCAGGACTTAGTGCTTGCCAGGCGGGAAGGGCTATCAACGCTTGGGCGGCCATCCATGGCACCATATTATATCTCACTGCATGACCTGTCCTCCTCGCACTTGGAATTCGGTTCCACCAAACTGGCCTTCAAGCACCCGTGGCAATCTTGAATTGGCTCCACCGAAAGATGTTCGGAAAAGCTAGGGTTGTTGCCAGTTGAGATAGCTTTCAGTTCTAAAATGCCAGAATGAGGTGGTTTGTTAGATACGGGAAAGGTACAGCTCTAGATTCGAGCAGATTAAGATTCAGCCGTTGTTGCCCACTGTCTCCGAACCTTCCAGGATTTGATCGTCTGAAATGTTTTTCCTGCCATCAGTGGCTGTACTGTAGAGTTGCTTAGAGCTAGGGCAAGCTACTGTTTAGCAAGTGGTGGTTAAAATGGATGGCCTGTCTAAAATCTTTTGGGATTGAACTTTAGTTAAAATTACAGCTGCTTTTGGGAAGCACTTTATTTGTGGGGTCTTGATGAACTCCACTAATGCTATGGTGCCCCAGCTTAGTGCAGACAGAAGGTTCCCGAGCTGATATGGCAAAGCGGAGACTGAGTTTTATTTAGAGAATTTGATGCGATGCATGGAGGATTAGTGATTGAAAAAGCTTCACACCAGGACAATTAGAGAAGAGAATTCGCTAATCAATGACGGGCAACTTGATAAATGATAATATCCATGCTGATCATATAAATGATCTTCCCATGGATAAGGTATAAAAAATCTTTACTTTTAATAGACGTTTGAACTAGGATAATATAATGTTATCAAAAATTTTATATTTCTAATAATTTTACTTTTGATAATTAAATTATCAGAAATATAAGATTATTGTTTTTAATTTATCTTGATAATATTAGCTTAAATTTCCTATTATCATGTTTGATAATATAATATAATATTACATATGGATGGATAAGAATGCTAGTTTAAGGAAGAATGCAAGCAGAGATGAAGGAAGATGGGAGAAAGCATGGAGCAAGTCAAAAAGAGCATAATCTAAGATTACTAAATTTAATAATATTATATACCTATTTTTTATATGAAAATCAAATAATTATGATTTATAATAATTTTATATTATTAGAATTAAATATTGCTGCTAAAATTATCAAAAATAAATTATCATTAACCAAACATTCCCTTAAATGCAACCAATGGTATGTGAAGATTCATCATGCCCCACACTACAACCTCATCTAGTGGATTCTAGGCGGTGCATGCCATTGTGAAGCATGTAGCGTGTGGGCTCTGATACATGCACGGTTCATTGACGATATACGCTTGACACGTGGTAATAGAGCTGGAGTAATAAAGAAAACAAAACCTAGATGCAGTACACTGCATGCGTACTATTCGGTTCCGTCTTTATCACTCTTCTTCGTTCGGTTCCATCTTCATCACTCTTCTTCTTTTTCGTTCTATCATTATGTGGTGTTTAAATGCAGATTGAGTCGATGCTAGACAAAGAAGGGAGATGAAACCAAACAGCACGCATGTGGAATGAATGGGACTTAGGTTCTGATTCCATTTATCTCTCCACCTTTCTTTTTCTATCCTCATCTGGCGTTTAAATGTAGGTTGAGTTGGCCTGGCCTGATGTTTAAATACAGATTGATTGGCAGGGAAAGAAGAATGAGAACATTAGAGACGAACCGAACAGCACGACTAGGGTTCGGTCAACTGAGAATCTGCACTCCAGCCCTCTGACACTAAAATTGCAGCAATGTTCGTGCCACGCGGATGACGATGAGACCAATTGGAACAATTCATCACGCTTCCATTGGCCTACGGCCCAGGCGCCAACGATGCCCTCGTGTAATATTCCCTCGTTTCGTAATATATATATATATATATATATGCCATCCCGAATAATTCATCATAAAATATGTAGCAAGAATCCAACTAACGGCAGTCACCTCCTCTTCCCCCCTCATCTTCTAAACTGCATCACTTTTATTTCCTTTTGTTTTGCTTGGGCTACCCACCAAAAAAAGGCTAATATCTTTCTAGATGTCATCGAATATATGTAAGAGACCAAAAAAAGGAAAGATCCCCAGTAACCCATCAAGCTAATTAACCCCATTAGCAACACCACTCAAGAAAAGCCATCACTTAAATCTTGAAAGATCCCACACCCACCAACTCAAAAGCCTTGCTTTTACCCCAAAGCTAGAACCTTCTTTTGCTTCTATTTTTTTTTTTTTTTGTTTGAACATACAAGGCTGAGATTGTATTTGAAGCAACATAATAATAATTAATCAAAAACCATAAACATAAATCTATAATATCATTCAACATATGGAAAACTAGTTATGTTTGACAGACACCAGCACCATATATCCCTTCCATGAAAGGATATGGAGACATTTATTGCAGAGAGTTTCGCAAGTACTAGGAGAGAGACCACCAAATACTAAAGGGCCAGGAGTAACATATTGCGAGAATGAAAGGGGAATTCAGCGGCGGCGGTTGGCGGGCTCCTTCTGGGCGTTGAAGTAGACGACGGCGACGGGGAGGCCGAGGTCATGATGAGCGGCGAAGGCGCGGGTGTTGAAGTTGGCACGGGAGGCCGGCAGAGCCGTCCCCATCCTCATTGAGAACCTGGCCTTCTGGTGGAACAGCACCAGAACGTAGCGGTGGATCCCGACCGGCGGCCGCGGCCCCATGTACGGCACCACCTCATCCCCTGCCACAACCACCACCACCACCACCACAAGAAAGAAAACAAAATAATAAAGTTAATGGGATAAGAAACAGTGATAGATGCCAGACAGTCAGAATTGACACGTGTCGTGAGGTGGCATAGCCAAACATCTTGTGGTTTGCACGTGTCAGAAGCTTGGCTCGACAACTGTAGAGAGCCAAATGGGAACAGTGGGGATGGGTGTTCGTGGCTTGAGGCGTTTGGGTTTTTGAGGATATTTTGAGAGTCTAAAGGGCTCCGTTTTATGATCTCATCGCATGAACCATGCACTTGTCTGTGTGCTCTTACGGTCCCATTATCACATCTTTTTCTGAACATATTTCACCTACAGTGCATCTAGTCACATTCTTCACAGACATATATATATATATTATTTGAAAAATGTTATAAAGAAAGCATATTTCAATAAAACACTACACAAAAAATATTTTAGATACACATTTAAAATCAAAAATACATTCAGATAGTGTTTTCCTTCAAAATTTTGCTACAAAAGAATTATCAAGAATCTCCTCCACCAGGAACGCTGAGACCATCAAACACAACCTTTCCAATGAAGCAATACATTATAACTTTCCCTGTATTTTTTAATTTTCAGCTTTGGCTTATGCCTTATCTTTGTCTCTTATACGCAAAGGACAACTTACTCACCTTGGGATGGATCTGATCCACCTGGTATATTAACCACCACCCTAAATCCACAACAAGAAAGCAAGCAAATAATGAGAAAAGAATATACTGTAATCAAAAGGAAGAAATTAAGCAACAGAAAGAAAACCCCTATCAAAAAAAAAAAAAAAGACAACAAACGCATAATAAGAAACCAGTTAAAGCAAAAATAGATCACTTTCAATTGGTGCCTACCAGTGGAGCCACTCCCTCATGGTGGGGTCGCTGGGACTGGGTGCATCAGGATCGGTCATCAGCTGCACGAGGAACCAAAGATAATCGAAGTCACCACGGTGTGACACCAAATCATGCATGTTAGAGCAAGCAAGGGCATGTAGGGAGAGCCATACTGACCAGAGTATAGAGATCAGATCGCCGGCCAGCGATCTGGATGGTGGGAGGGTTGACGGCCATGGAGGGCTTCACGTCGCAGCCGTTGTTGACATGCTTGGGCCCGTAGTTCACCGACATGCTCATGGTGGGGACGAAGAGATCCACCACCTCACCTATCACTCTCCCCACCACAAGGGGATCCACAAAGCTGGCCATGGTGACCGAAGGAATCCCAGAGAGGGAGAGGGGAGGGGGAGGGGAAGAGGTGATGCCAAGGGTGGCGGTGGGGTGGAGGGGCCCTTTTATAGCAGCAAAGAAAAAATTGGGGACATGGTGATGATTTGATGCAAAGAGAGGGTCATTCTCGTGCATGCAAGAAGGAGGAGCGAGCAGAAGCCACCACGTGGAAGCAAATGGAGGGACCAGTTCCTGCCTTGACACGCGGACGGTGAAGATCTTAAAAAGGAGGAGGATGGATTTAAAGTATATTAAATAATTAATGAAACCGGGGTTAACATGGCCTGGTGTTGCCGGATTTGCATGGAGTGCAATCACACCCGGACAATGGTTAAGAGTTGATGTTTTGCTCCCAATAGTCGATAGATCTATCCAAATCCTAAAGCATGCAAATTTTGTAGCTTGTCCATCCAGAAAGAAAGCTAATATCAATCAAATTACAGATAATTAAGAAGTATAATGTGTTCGAAACATAGTTTTTTTTTTTTTTTTTTTAGTTATGATATGGTAGCTATTATTTTTCTTAGTTGGCAACATGTTCTATAGCCTAATGGTCATGGCTTTCAAACCTTGAAAGAGATTTTATATTTGATATAGATAGGTTGTATATAAAATGGTAAGCTAACCGCTGGTGAATGAATCCAATCGTCAAAAGCGGTAAGTATAGGCTATTTCAAATGGCACCCCCAGAACCCTCAAAACTTTACAAGCCAACGGATTTAGTGGTTAAAGGTGGCAAAAGACATTCTCAAGGGTTGACAAAACGGGTGAAGTGTGTTACAAAAGGAAGATCGCTAGATATGAAATTAAGTGACATCAGAATTCAAAAGTAATGTAAAAAAGATGCAATTCGGGTGTCTGAGATAAACAACTGCCTTAGATTTTCTAAATACGTCATGAGAACAAATTCATAGGGGTAGATATTTAAAGAGGAGCTTAAATACTTAGTACCATAGTTGACAACCATTTCTTATACATATATAAATAATATTTTATTTCTAATTCTATACGCAGCTTGGCTGGTGTTTTGCACATGGTTGCAATTAAATTTGTGTACAAGGATATATATTTTATGCATAGTTATAGGTGTATAAGTCTAGGAACTAGATATAACATGGAACAATAAAATTACGAGGGAATACAACCTTCAACCAATATAGATTAGATATAAAATGATAGTTAGGTGAATTTTAATTATCTTGCATATGTGAATCGTGAACAAAGCGAAGAGTAGAAAGTTTTGTAATTTCATCATGATTGCTGATGCTGATTTTTGGCTCAACACATGATGAAATTTATTCCAGAAGAAATTTGAACTTAGCCCAAAGAGTCCTTTCCTAGATGGTCGTCCCAAGTGAGCCCTTTCAATTTAAGAAAATAAAAGAATAGAGAGAGAAAAAAAGATTAAGAGATAATTCTTACTCTTGTTAGAATTTGGTTATAATTTTATTAATTAGATATTTATTCATGTACGTATGTCTTTATTCTATTGATTTATCAAAATTATATATTATCAATAATATTATTTTTAATTAATGCTTTTTTACAATATAAGAGAGTTGCTTGCATGCTTAAGTAGAAAAATAAATTATATATTCAAACTAAAAAATAATTTAAAATTATCATAGAAAGCTCTTGTAAAAATGTGAGGGGTTTTTTTTTTAATTGTACCAAAAATTTTTAGTTTACTTTTTTGCATAAGCTTACATTAAAGTTCTCTTAGGAATTTTAGCTATTATATGAACAAATGATTTGCTTTTTCTCTAGCGTTCTGTATGCATAACTTCACAACAACTTATGTTACTGTTCAACAACAAAAAAACCCAAATATGATTTCATATTAACGTCATGGAAAAGATTGACAATAATCTACCAACTTCACATCTAACTCACAAACTCAATACAAAAATAAAATAAAATAAAATATCGGAAAAATGATTGGCTTCTTTAACAATGTGCTGCATGCATAGCTTCATATCGAACGCCCGTAGGATGATGAACAGCAATATTTTAAGCTTTCTACTCATACAATTATTTAACAAATGAAAAACTCATGATTTATATCACCGCCGGTGACTAGATTGACAATAATCTGCTAGCTCCACACCTACCTGGCAAACATGGGGAAAATAATCAAAAAAATCACTACATAAGACTAAGTGGAAAGTCTTAAAAAGAAATAACTGATTTTAACCAATACAACAAATTCATGGAGTTAAAGGTCATCTTCTAACCAAAATATGTCTCTCTTTGCTTCACACATACCATCTGCTCTTGTCAGCCATAGATCCCAATGAAGCATCAAGTCTAATCAGGCCTTGCAGTGTTGGGCCTCACCTGGCTAGGCCTAGATGGACCCAAAAGTTTGGAATTTATTGGGTCTGGACCTAAATCAAACTTTCTACGTAGACTATGGACCCAGCTTGAGCTCTAAGCCACAATTTCTCTAAACTAGGCCCCACCACATAAGTGCCTCAGAACAAAGTCCAGCCTAGTTTCTTTTGGGGGCGGGCATTAATTGGGCGCCAAAAGAGAAAAAGGCCACTTCAATCCTTTCCAACTTAAAATTTTCACTTCTTGCAATAGAAGGGGCAAAAAAAAATCCATAATATAAAAGTCGTGGGACATAGAAAAGCCAAGTTTGCTTCAGTTAGATGGTAATCAACCAAGATTCAGACTTGAAATGGTCTGCCAGCATGAACTAGCAAAGTCGTTTTGGGCTCCAAGTTTGATCTTAGTGAACAATAGTCATGCAACCGAAGTCTTGGAACGTGATGAGACCAGGTTATGGTTAAAAATTTTCAACAGCTACATGATGGTGCAATTGAATAGCCATTAGGATTGTTTTTCTATGAATCTGGGATTCACAGTATCAAACTGAGACGAGTGAAGATGGAATGGACGAAACCTAAAGGAGCTTCAATTCAGCGACAAAGGAGTGACCTGAGTGTGGCTGGCGACGAAGAATGATGATGGGTTGGTTTTAAGGCCTACTAGAAATTGGAGTCTTACAAAAGATATTAAAATAGAGTCTAATGAATCATTTGAAATGATCCATAGGTGGGTACAGAGCGAGAGAACGTCTCTTATTGCCGAGTTTGATTAGGTATAGGTTACTGATTTTGTACACATAGTCGTTCTCAATCTTCTACAGTTCACCTAACCAACCATACCACCAGCTCAGCCTTCTTTGTAATGAAAACATGGAAAAAGAAACACGACCAACTCAAACGCGCACGCATACTAATTTATATAAGACACAATCAAAACAAAAAAAACGTGATATCCAGATTAAAAAAATGCCCTTTGCATAATAAACATTTACAAAATGGGCAATTTCATTTTTGTTTTCCAGCTTTTTGCGCATTGGACCCAAAAATTTGGTGATCCAGATGATCCCACAATTTTGAACTTTGTTCCCCAGCAACAAAAACAAAGTCACAATGGCGTGATTTCTGCATTGTAAAATATCACAAATAGGGCACAAAAAAGTCTATTAGATTCTCATCTACCATGATCATTGTGCATCCGAGAACTGCAGGACTAATTGTCACCTCCATACAAATTTGTGGCTTAATCTCCCAATATGCACAGAGGTTGTCGCATGCTAAGTTCAGCTTTGAGGTTTGGAAAGCTCTCTAGATCACCCCTCGTGCCCAAAACTTTCTGCATCCCAAAAAATTAGTGCACCAAGTTATATCTGCATAATGGTACTAAAAATAAAAGCACATGATCTAACTTTGAGAATAAATTTCCAAAAATGGATTTTATTTGGCATTAATCTGTTTTGTAAGCCGATTTACAAGGGCAAACTTGTGAATTCATTTTTATATCAGCATAAACTGAAATTGTAAGCAGCAACAATGAGAAGAATACGCACCATAAATCATAAAACAATTCAAATAACAACAAAAACTGAAAAATGAGATGACATGACCTGTCTGATTTCATCCATGGTCAATACAGAGAAAATTGCTTCACTAGAAACTGCCAAAATATTTTCAGCTGAAGCTCTAGTAAAAAAAATATATCTTGTAAAATCAATCTGGTTCTTGAATTTTTATCTTCCTCCATTAAGTGAAAAATATACAACATTAAGGCCTTGTCCAGCAAATGGAGAAATGATTCCCAAGAATTAATTTCTTGGGAATTGATTGCCCACGAAATGGATTCCTCAAAAGATTTTTTTTTTTTTTTTTTTGTGTACATACATGTTTGATTGATCATAGAAAAAAAGCTTGAAAAGTGGATAACCATTTCCAAAATTACCTCTAAACAATGAATGAAGCATCAAATTATAACACTAGTCGATAAGTTGACCGCATTAGATGATTGGTCCTCCTATCTTTACAGTGCCAAGCACTTTACATAGCATCGGTCAACTACTCTCAAGCTTAGATCAACCAATCTTAGGGCCAAAAAGTTTACGTAAAGATAGGTCAACCTTTGTTACGGTCAACCTACCTTTACTATTTCGAACCGATACAACCTTATTTAGTCAAGATAATTAATGGAGGCTCCATGAAAAACCTTGTTTTCAACTGCTCCAAGAAATCTAAAATTGAGATGAGAAAGCTGCATTTATATTGATGATGTGATATAGGTTGTATGATAGAAACAACTGCAATCCATTGCCTGAATCCAACATTGGATGGGAAGCATGGACCATCGGAGAAGCGGACTAGTTATGGAGAAGCGGCCGGATTTGTAATCATACGGGACGAATGAAGCACCTTAAGGAAGGGGAGGGAAGCGGCGGCTATGATTAAGGCAAATGAAGTAATGAGAAGAGATAACTCTTCATAGAGGGTAAAAGCAGAAGAAAAATGTCCTAGCTGAATTACTAGGATGTGGGAAACTCCCTTTTCCATCTCCATAATGGGTTTAAAATTACTATACAGACATAGTAATTGTCTTCCCTTCAAATTCACATTCCCATTGTCCTGTGCTGAAATCTCTTATCAATCGATGGGGGTGGCCACAGTTTTCTAGGAAAGGCACTTTCCCAGGGGAATGGAGTGCTGACCAAACAGCGCCAAAAAGGGATTTGCATCAAAATTAATGAGTTGTTCAATCAAATTGTATGTTGATAGCTTCAAATTAGTTTTATGGTTGAAATCAAGGCCCCATTTGGCTGGCACTCTTCCAATGAGGAAGGTATTTTCTTAGGATATTATGGCCAACCCCTCATGTGGGTAGAGATTTCAGTGCAGGTCAACGGAAATGTGGATTTCGGGGAAAACACGATTACTATGTCACTATGGTAATCAGAAACCCATCATAAAGATAAGAAAGGGAGTTTCCCATGGCTTGCTAATTTGACCAAAGCGTTTTTCTTCCTTGTTTACCCTCCACAAAGAGTCACCTCTTCTCATCAGTTCATTTGCCCCAACCCTAGCCGCTACTCCCCATCCCCCTCCTACTTGGCCTTCAGGTCTTTGTTCATCCCATCTGACTACAAATCTGACTACTTCTCGACCTATCTTGTAAGTGGTCGACTTATTTTTACAAAAAAAAATTGGCTCTAAGTCCAATCAACTCAATTTTGAGAGCAGTTGACTAATATTATAACCTAGTGCTTCATTCACTATCTAAGGGTTAATTTGGAAATAGCCATCCACTCCCCCAGAAATAGGATAGCTAATCAAACATGATTAACCTAAGAAAAGCCATGTCCCATGCTTCTTTTCCATCACCAACCAAACATGTATGTAAAAAAAATCTTCTCAAGAATCCATTTCCCGAGCAGTCAAATTTTTAAGAAATCAAATCTTGGGAATCACTCCCCATTTGCCATACAAGGCCCAAAGCATACTGTAAAAGGCAGCTCCAGGCTCACCTAGATCAAGAAAGCAAATAAACAAGTGTAAAGATCCCAAAGAAAGTTTGTCGACAATGCTAATAGACAAGCATTATTCATCAAAATTGGGACAATAGGTTAAAACATCAAATAGAACTTATGGGTTGAACATGCAGGGACACCCAATGTCATGGACTGAACTTCAAATGCATATCAGCAAGCATCTGGCATACATCTTCCCTTTCCTAGGAAGCTGAGAAGGAACATAAGCTTAAGGAATTCTCCAGAACCTTCTGGGAAGGGCTGGAAACTAAATATTTTCTAAAAATTTTCTAGAGTCTTCTTGTATGGGGATGGAAAATATCTAAAGGAATCTAGAATGCTCCCAACTATTAGAATTTTGACACTTCTACATAATTCATACCATTCATTGTAACCAGAGGGATTTATAAAAGGAGAGGAGGCCTTGGTTGGCCAACAAACCAAGCAAGCAAACTGGCATTGTAAAAAGTTGTCTCTATGACAATATATTATCTCCAATTAATATGCTCTCTTATCTTCTAAGTCTTCTTGCCTCCTATTATTGCCTGGAAGGCTGACTACGGTGTTGCCGCAGATGGGCAAAGCTTTCTAAGTGCTACACGGGTGCTTGATAGAAAGCAAGCCCACAACACCTAGAATGCTAAGGGCAGCTAAAGAGAAGCAACCTCAAATGATGCAATAGATACTACAAGCTCAAGAGGTTCAATCGATGACAGAGCTTTAAGTGTCAAATACATCCCAAGTCCACTGAATACGATAAAGTGTCATAGGTCCCTAAAAAAATGAAAGTGCTGACAGTTGAGTTGATAAAGTCCCTGGCAATTAAACCAAGTGACCTGGGATCAAATCTCATCTACATTACCATTTGTGGGGGAAGAAGATGATGAACAAAGATAGCAAACTCATTGACTGCCAGAGATTACTAATCGTAATATATTAAAAATTTAATTGACAATCTTGCAATGATCAAGTTCTTGAACATTGAGTATTTTGAAGAATTCTCCAAGTTCTTTAGATTTCTTCATTAATCTTTTTCCTCAAATACGCACCAACTGAGTAAAATGAAAAAAAAAAAAAAAAAAAGCATTTTATAAGTATTAGACAACTTTCACTAATAATACTTGACCCTTTGTAAAATTCCATGCATTACTATGAAAATTTTCTGAATTTTTCTATTCAACAAGATTTTTTAAATATTTTTTCTATTTTTAAATTCTTTGTATTTTAATCATTGACATATCCTAAATTATTTCATGAATTTTTACCAAATCACAAAGATCGCTTCCACAAAAAAATGACCACAAATTCTTAATTTGTTACTATTGATGCAAGGAAGCTAAAAAAGATGGACATAGACTATATAACACAAAAACCTAACTACTACACACAAATAGTTGTCCCTTACGTCATTACAGGGTACTCTGGATTCTGTGACTGTCAAAATATTCCATGCAGTAACATTCACCATATGAATTTTGTGATAATTCAAACAAAGACCAAGCACACTAGAAATTAGATACTGAACACTTCAACTGAAATTTTAAAGCCAAACCAATGGTCAACTAATAATAAAGTCATGCAATCATAATAGGTTTACCATACTTAATTCAAACACTTGATTTGCAAAGTTAGATGATCACCAAAAATATGATATATAATGTATTATATGTTATGCATACATTAGATCATTTTTTCCTGAAAAAATGTCATTCAGATTTCAGAGTTTCATGGTAACTTTATACAAATTGTCAGATCATCCACAATATTGTTTGCCTGTTCAACTAAGTGATAAAGACACCTAAGGTAATATCTACTTCCATAAGAAATTAGATCAAGTATAAACTCACAGTGAACCACACCTAAGACAGACATAGCACTTTCACTTATAAAATAGCATGATAAAGTTCATTAATGCAAACACTTAAATTTCAGCCAAAGAAGCTTTTGGGACCAAAAGAAAAATGCTACTTAAACTGTATAAATTAACAGCTTCTACCATTTCAAAAGTTTGAATTTAATTAACATGCAAGATAAGTGTTTCATGGATGAGCAGCAGACTAGATGATACCACTATTTTGAAAGAAACTAGCAAGATTCATCAAGTATTAAATAGCTAGATTCATCAAGTATTAAACATAAGGATTGTGACAGATTTGTGCAGTTAGTTTGCTCTGGTCAATCTCAATAAACAGAAAAAGATCAAAGGTGATGATAATTACCAATGCAGCAAGATGTGCCTCTTGCAGGATATTTCCATCAACTTCCAATCTAGCTATTGGAAACTCAGGAAGATGTCCTGACTGTTTTTTCCCAAGCAAGTTTCCAGGTCCACGAAGGAGGAGGTCTGCGTTTGCCAGGTAAAATCCATCAGATGACTTTTCGAGTACCTTTAACCGGTCCACTGTTCCAGAAGTAGAAGACAAGAGGACACATTTGGACTTTCTTGCTCCTCGTCCAACACGACCTCTGAGCTGATGCAGCTGAGCAATTCCAAATCTCTCAGCATTCATAACAACCATCATTGATGCATCAGGAACATCAACACCAATCTCAATAACTTGCGTTGCAAGTAGGATACGTATTTCTCCAGATCTAAATTTTCTCAATGCTTCCCCTTTCTCTTCACCCTTCAGGCGCCCATGCAACAGCCCACACTGGTAAGCTTTAAACTTCTCTGATATGGACACAAGATCAGCCGTAACAGCACGAAGCTGGGGCAGCTGCTCTGATTCCTGTATAACTGGATACACAAGATATACCTTTCCTCCTGTCATTAACTCATCTCTCATCATCTGCATGCACATGCCAGATCCTTACAGATGGATTCACCAAAGATGAATATTTAAATGAAAAGTTTGTAACAATTATATTTAGGAGAATAATAGTATGAACCTAAATAAACTTCAACTTCCTGGTAATGTAGATAAAAAGTAAAAACTAAGTCAAAAAAATCTTTTGTTATTTATTAAAAAAAAACCCTCATCTGGGACAGGAAAAGCGGGAAAACAGCATTTGAAAACAGTAAACCTGCATTACTACTGTTGATTTTTGCTAGCTCCTTGAAAGTAAATTAAATTCACTGATCTATTCAGATCCTAGCTATCAATTTGCTAGTGAATCCTGAGATTTAATATGGCGGCATCAACGTTGTAGGTTTGGAAGAGTGTAAGTTTATAATCAACAAGATAAAGGAAGATCAAGACCAGAAACAGAAAGATATCCGGTTAGACAGGGCAGCTACTGCAATGTTTAACAGTTTAATCAAGCAAAGAGATCTCACATGTGCTAGTGTTAGTCTGAAGTCCATTTTGCATCAATATTTTACTAAATGGATAAAGTTTTTTCAAGCTCATATACAGCAAGTTTTCAGTGGTTGTTCATCCTTGTTAATATTTAAATAACGATTGTAGGGAAGAACTTTGTTTAATGCAGAGACCAAGCGACAGTCTGTTGTGGTCAAACATATGTTACCCAAACCCTTTGGCTTAACCCAAACCAACCACACAACATGGGTGCTGGTATGATGCTCGGGTATTGCTCCACAGAAGAAATTTTTAGATTAGAAGGATCCGACTCTACACACACCTGAATACGGCATTGATCCCCAAGTTAATGCAGCATAGGGCCAAACCATATTGTACAAGTCCGGCTTATGTTATTCACAATATAATGGAATCAGCAGACTCTGATTAGGAAGTCCTAGTCTAATGGCAAGTTAATTTATGCTAGGATAAATACTTTTATAGGACTTCCATGAGTTACATTATTATATATTTTTTTTCAACTTTTAGCTGCAAGAAGATAAAAATCCTAGAATCAAAATATACGAAATATTGAACCCAGTTTATTCACTCTTCAAGTGATTAGTATTGCCAGGATTCCAGATCCTCTTCTTAGCACTAGAATTTGGATCTCCGAAAGTACCTGGAAGAGCTGACACTGCCAGCATTGCAATCTGATAATGATCACCACAGTAACCCCCCAAAAAAAAGATCTTTTAGGGATTGTGTGCATGGCCTCTTGGTCAGTCCACACCCAAAGGATGGCCTATTTAGGCTCGATAATTGTTCTTTTTTGCATTTTTCTTATGTTTTGTTTTGATGCTATATTTTTGCAAAAAAATATGCTACAGTATCACTCTAGTCATGGTTTCTGATGTCAAAATGTTTGCTTTGCTAGTTTACCACATAACATCACAGAACTTGCAATTGCAAATTACTGAAAACATGTGTCAAAAAATAACAAATTAAAATGCAATTAGGTCACCAGAAATCATTGAATTAACGGATGATACCAAAGATTATGTCAACTGGATGCCAAGTATAACTTGGAATTCTCAAGAAATGGGAAAAGAAGTGGTAGAGAGAAGGATTTACCAAACTAAATGATTTTCTATCTCAAATCTCCACAAGCTTTGCGAAATATCACAATTGTTGCCCTTGGATCAAGCCCATTTCCTCCCTCATTTGGACCTTCAAATGGTGGGAAACAACACTTAGAAGCACCAAAATAAGCTTCCTGAGTGGTACCACTCATTAGCCCCTTAGCCCACAGTCTCAGAATTTCAGAACTTGTTCAAGGCAATAATCAACAAATTCTAAAGAAATGTTCCATATCAGTTCAGGTTCACAGAAAATTAGTTCCATATCCTAGTGTATTTATAATCAGGTCAGATCTTTCTGCTAGATCCAAAACCACGCAACAAATGTTTTATGAGTCTAACTTTGGACCCATGCTCAACTTATCGCTCTAGGAGTTTGATCGGTCCAAGTCCATGAACTCTTAGTGAAAGATGCAGGCCAACCTATGTTGAGCTAAAACCAAAACCAAACTACATGAGTGGCCCAATTACATGTTTATAGTTGGCCCATGAACACATCATTGGCATATTCTGCAAGGTGTCCAAACACATCATTGGCATATTCTGCAAGGTGTCCAACCTTATTTACTATCTTCACCAACTACTTTCCTTAAAGATCTAACAGCAATTGATTTTCACTGCAAAATAGAAACCCTGAGGGGCTGTTTGGAGTGCAAGGGATCAAATTCCCATGATAATCCTTTATGCCTAAGGAAAAAAGATTTCTGAGAATCAAAGATTAACACTCCTCCCTCTGTTAATCATATATTCCAAAAATTGAGTGCATAATAGATTCTTGGAAAAAATTTGTCACACTTCAAACATAGGAATTTCATATACCGATCAATTTATCCAGGAATTTGCATGCAAATGATCACTCCAGACACAACCTGAGTCAAGATGTGGGAGAGAGGGTACAAGAATCTCTACCTGATTATTTGCAGACTACAAGCAAGCCATAGCTCACATCTTGACTGGAAGGGGCGGAACACTAGGTGTTTATTAACGAATTTCAGCCACAAGAACAAACGAGAGCATAGATGCAAGAATTTCTTTCATATCTATAACATTTTAAACTAATGAATACAAGTATATGGCATATGCAATCACGTGTTTTATCCAAGGGCCCATTTGATCGATGACAGTGATATTAATGATATATTTATTTGGAGTAAATCAGATAAATATACGTCTGAGTACTGAATGAATAAAATGTACTTCTTTCTTTCTATCTTTATCTTAGTATTTACATAATGGGGCATATTTACCAACAAATGAGTGTAAATATAAGAGCCAATGGAGGTGCAAATCTGCTCCCTGCTCCACTGAGAAGTGTTCCATAGACAGGATGGAGTCGAAAAACCAGGGATAAGAAACATGAAGGCACCCACCCCATTTACCAAGAAATGAGTGTACATAATGGGGCATATTTAACAACAAATGAGTGTAAATATAAGAGCCAATGGAGGTGCAAATCTGCACCCTGCACCACTAAGAAGTGTTCCATAGACAGGATGGAGTCGAAAAACCAGGGATAAGAAACATGAAGGCACCCACCCCAGGAACTCGCATATACATAGAGATTAGCATCTTTTTATTAAAAGGTGCATGGCGGTATTGATTAAAAGCATAAAGCCATATTTTGCATTCTCATGGATATATCTTGGATATACTCATATTTTTGATTCAATCCAGTGTGCTTTTCCCCCATCTATTTCTGGGTCCTCTAGATCATGGTACAATGGGATAGAATTGGTTGAAACGGATAAGTTCATCCAACTGACCTCTTAAGAACGATAGTCAAGTAGACAAGGCTACTCACATTTGGATGTCCAACCTGCAAAAAGCATCTCTACATGTATTGGCAGCAAGTGTTAGGTGCACAATATGAACCCAAAAGCTACAACTGTTCAAAACTCACTTCTGAGGAATTTCAACGGTGGGAGTTACTGTTTGAGTCAAGCATAAAACTACTCTGAGAAAGTGATGCATCATAAAACTAGTCAGCTTGCAGTGAAATGGGAGTAACTGTTCACAATATAATGGCAATCTGAATATCAAAATAAACAACAGAAGCAGTTGTAACATCTAACATGTAGAACATATATGGTTATATTGCACAAGAATGCTCTCCATCTATAAAATAAAAGCATGATACATGATTGCTGTTTGATAGGATCAATTCCTAGTTACCACATAATGATGTTACATGCCTCGTATTGTAGTTCAAAGGCAATTGCCTCTTGTCTTACTTTACAAGCTCAACAGATCTGGATGTTCATAATCATAAGTAGAAAAATCAAACAATTCAAACCAGCAGACTTTCTCATATAGAAAATACATAATTCAGCACATAATTGTCTAGGCATGCACCAATATTGGTTATTCTCTAATAGATAAAGCCAATTTTTTACTGTCCTTTTCATCTAATATGGTACACCATGCATTGATGAATTAATTTTTTTTTAAAAAAAAATGCACGAATGAAATAAATATAGTTCACAATTTTGACATCCAAGTCACAAAAACATAATTAAGAATAATTATCTGCCTAAAATAGTAAGAAAAATAATGACAGGTATACTTGTCATTACCTGGAAGACTTTCTCAAAACCAATCTCATTTCCTTCAAGAACAAAAGTTTCTACAGGTGTCCTTCCCGGGGGCAAGTCTGTTATCTACATAAGAGGATTGAAGAAGAGTGTTTCACAAGTCTAAACAAAAATACTCCAACAAACATACTGTGAATAATATGAATTGTAACAAATGTATAGACACCGAAGAACCTGTGAAATAAGTGTTGCATGTTTTGTAGTGCACATGCACAACTAAGCATAACAATGCAGCCACAAGGTCATGAATTTTTCTGTAGACAGCACTATTTTAATTATCTTAAATGAAGCCTTTTTTCCATGTATTGTGACCGGTTCTGACATGGAAGTTGCCATCCCTTTGCTCACAAAATATTTAGAGTTGACTATAGCTAATGGAAAACTACAAATCATTATATGCAAGAATTGACAGAGTAAGTACATTATGTGGAATCTGATATTAATATCCAAATTATTCTTACAAAATGTTGGAATTGATTTTATAGTCAAACTACGTTTGAGAGCCACTTGACCGTATCTGGCCCTCAGAACACATCTATCTAGCCCAGGTTCTTCTCATCTTTCTTTGTGCTTCATTCCCATCAATCACTTCCATTTCTTTCCGCAACTAGTTCTTGCTATCCTCTTTCATTCTAATTATTTAGCACTAGAGCTTGATATTAGCTCTTGGAGAGGACTAACAATGTAGTCTCTTCATCAAGAAGTCAAGAAGAAGTAATGGACACACTAGTTATGTGATCGCTAAAAAAAGATAAGTGATTACGCGAAAACTTGATATATAATCATTATTTGCTGATAAGCTGTTAAGAGGATCAAAAGGTTGATTCAGGAAAAAAAAATGACTAGGCATCATCATTCCTTGTGATTATCCAAATGATGATCCCGACGCCAATTCCTTCAATAATAATTCAAAATTATTAAATTCAATCATGCAATTGCAACTTCGTCATTATTTCAGACAGAAAGGCACAGCCCATCAAAATTCATATCATTCAGATCAGAAGTCTGTCTTCCATGTGGAGGTTAATTAAATCTAATGCAGTAGTTAGCCTTTAACCCTTGCAAAAGAGGAACCTAAGAAACATATAATCCAAAGGAATGCAATGAAGACCTTACTTGCAAGATGAACAATAATGTGGTAATTTTCTTATTGCAAGCATTTGAATGACCAATATCAGTCAACTTACAAAGACCATTATAATATGGTCACCAAGAAATGTTGTTAAACATAAAAATAAAGCATTGAACAGAAGAAAAAGCAATATAAAACTGCACAGCAGTAAGATAGTGGTGAAGTTTCACATACTTGGGTTAGAGACATATCTCCATATAACGCCAAAGCTAACGTCCTTGGAATAGGAGTGGCTGACATAGCAAGAATATGAGGGGCCATTTGAACTTTATCTTCCGAAGGCTCATCAGCATTTGTCCAATGCATTCTTAAGCTTGGTGACATTGAATACAACTGCAAATGGGAGGGTTTCAATCAAGTCGGGAAAATTCAATAAAACTAAAAACTTTTAAACAATTGTAAGTAAAACTTGTAGAAGTAATTAACAAGAGAAAACTCTATATCGAAAATGAGAAACAAGTATAGGAGTGAATCAATAACTCATTCACATATGAAACCAAATATACATAGCCAAAGACTCGTGAACATGCAATTCTTTATGTATGATTGAAGAGGATGCCAACAAAAACCAGAAGTGAAGATTGCATAGAGTTAAATATATTTTCCTGACAAAGTTATTCAGAAAACATGTTTAAAAGAGAACTAAATGAGTAAAAGTGTAGAACCTTCAAAAAATGTGAAACATTTAGTGCTGCTTTAATTATCCTTGTTCAACATAAAAATCTAAGTCCTCGTACTGTTTGAAAATCTTGATTTGATCTCTAATACGTAATAACTGAGATCTGATACTCTCTCTAGAGCACCCTTCAAAGCTAAAATCTGGTTTGTACTCTAAGAGAACTGCTGTAAAAAGCTACATAAATCCAGAAGAATCAAGAAATAATTAAAACATGGAACCAAAAAAGACAGATATAAGTGAGAAAACTGCAGTGCACCTACCATTTATACTGACTGAGCACCTATTCCCCCAACTAACCGAATGACATGATTAGCCTAAGGGGTGCAGTTACATTAATGCAGTTTGGGCTTCAGTTTGCACCCAAAACCCAAAACTAGGCCCAAAAATATGCACTCTGACAAATTACATCATAAATCAAAGTATCATAAAAAAATTCCAACAAAAAAAGTTCTTGACTTGCTAATGAAATGAGATTCTGTGAGAATATAAGTCACATAAAGGAACTGGCAATCAACTAGTGGAAGCAAAAAGATGATTTTTTTTCTTTTCCAAAAATACAAAAAGAAAGAAGAATTTCCATAAATAGAGAACAACAAACTACCTTGCTGTTAAACCTTCCTCTTTGGATCACACCAAAGCGATGCTGCTCATCTACAACAGCAATACGCAAAGCAGAAAATTCAACTTTTTCAGCTATCAGGCTGTGAGTTCCAATGACCATTGCAATATCACCTGTCAGAAGACCCTGCCACAATAACAAATTATAAAAGCAATATCAAAAAGTATTTAAACAGCAAAGTAGAAAAGTATTACTTTTTTAAATAAAAAAAAGACCTGCCTTAAGAATTATCCGTGACTGCTTTGAAGAGGTGGAACCAGTTAGTAAGGCAACAGAAGGTTTACTTTGGTCCCCTCCAATGTTCTCCAACAAAGACACTAGATGCTCATAATGTTGAACTGCAAGGAGCTCAGTTGGAACCATGAAAGCAGCCTAGGGACAAGTTTGAGCAATTATAATTCCAATGCCATCAATATCTGAAACACCAATTTTGCTGATACCAAGGAACTTACAATACAATGCAGAAATTTTACAAACAGTATACAATTAAAAATCAAACATTTTAAAAATAATTATAATATAAATTATTAGCCTAGCCAACCTGGAAACCTGAACCAATAACCTCCATACAAGCCAGGAAAGCAACCACAGTTTTCCCACAGCCAACATCACCCTGTAGAGGAATATATTTTTGTAGCATAATCATTTGCAAGCCATTAGAAAATGCATTGACTAGTATTGCAATATGCAATAAATAGATCAGATATAAGTGGTCAAATGTTTTGAACCTAAAAATGTTGCACTACAGAAAGCCAACATGATAATTGATAACAACAACTTTGGCTTTACCATGAGAAATACAAGAAACACAGGCTTACAAATGATAAAGAAATAAACAGCACACAGATGAATCAAGCTATTACTCAAAAGAAATACAGACCATAATAGAAGTTTAACAGAATTAGTTGCATAAGTATCTAAAGTTATTGCAGCTTTGTCGGTGAAGAAGCCAAAATAGAAGCTCCCTGCTCCTATGTCATTGCACCAACATGATCACAGATGTGATTTTTAACAGGCATCAAGCTTGATGAAACCATTTATCATGGATCTGATGTCGAGGGCAACATTGATGACCACAAGACTGATCAATAATGACATTATAAGAGACTAGTTGTCAATCAGTTATGAATCTCAATTTACAAAGACTTTAATGAATATTGGGCTTTGAACATCCTTTCACATTTTCTGACAGTATTCAGGAATACCATTTTCCCAACCATGTCTGAGCTTTTTTGCATCGCAAGCTCAAGAAGATATTACGATGACTACATCTATGCTACAGCTACTCTGCCATTCTTGTTTCAATAAAACTAGTCAGCCTACTGACTCAACGGCTTAGAGAGCTTAACAAGATTGCTTTTCAATCTGCATGAAAGAAGCAGATTCATCAAGAATCACTAATCTATTAACACAGTTGCAACTATAATGATTAAATCTATGCTAGTCAGCTACTCTGCCATTTTTGCATCCCATACAGGTAGTCCACCTACCGATCAACAACTTAGAGTGCCTAACAAGATTGTCTTTCAACTTGCATGCAAGAAGCAGCTTCATCAAGAATCACTAATCAATTAACACAGTTGTTAACATTCAATTCTGTTTCTTATCTTTCATTCTAAGCTCTCTGCTCTAAGCTAACTAGCAATAATATTCCATGGCTGCAATTGTACGGTTAGATTTGGACACATAACTAGCATCTCATTCTGTTGAAGGAACATCGTACATGCATAAATGCGTACAAACATACATACATATATACAAGTATGTTTTCAAATCCTAGTGAGATGTTCTATGGGACGTCGGGACAGATTATTATCGCAAGTGTCAAGATAAGACTATCCCACCACTATCCCAATGTCCTAGCTGGCATGTCATGGGACATACCCTGTCCCAAGCATCAAGATGGGATGGGATGATGCCACATCCTGTTCCCCAGAAAAATCAGGATGACCCCGCCCAGATTTAAAAACCTGCATAAAGGTACACCATAAGAAATTTCTTCCAGAAATGACCCACTTTTAATGCACCAGAACTTTTAGGAATCTGTTGATTCTGAGAAGCAAGTATAAAATTGAGGCAATATCCTTTAAACAGGCCTACTAGGATATGGAGAGCATGTTTCTGGCAAACATATGGAAAGCCAAGATTATAAATTCAAAAAAAATCAAGACAGTACCTGTAAAAGTCTGTTCATAGGGACTGGCCTCTTGAGATCCCAAATAATTTCTGAAACTGCATTTAACTGACTAGGAGTAAGAGAATAAGGAAGAACCTTTAACAACATCTTAGTGAGATCAGACCATTCCTCTACACAAACAGCATTTAGCCCATGGTGTTTGTATTTATCCAGCAATTCTTCCTTTTCAATCTGTGTACCAAGAGTGTCGAGCATTTGAAATAGTCTTCCCAGCTGAAAATATAACCAATCATAGAATTTCAAAATCCATGAATTCAAAGACTGCAAAAAATAAAGAAAGAAAAGAAGGGCATGTATGCTACGAAATGCTCTCATGCGGCAAAATTGGTGTTACAGAAGACTCGCTGTTGTTGGAATTGTTGTACTACCAAACCAAGCCAAAGAAGAAACAAGAATTTCAGAAGTTAGCACTCAGTTGCCAGAATTTGGTGCAGGTGGGGGGAAGCTTATATTTTAGAAACACTTTAGTAAGGAAATGTTGAGGAAGCAGGTGTTGGTTCAAGACTATAGGAAAATTTTGAAGCAGGTACATTATATTAAGTGGAAGATTCTGGCCACCACGAATTAACATTTAAGTTACCTGCTATGTGATCTATTTCAGGATAAATATAACTAAGTATTCTAGGCACATTAAAGATAACGTGAGAGATTCAGTAATGAAGAATATATCAAGAGATTCAAAGAATCTAGTATCAAAAACACTTTAAGAAATATTGCCAAAACTTGCTAGAGCTTCTTTGTCCCCTCTCAAGATATGATAACATAGAGGGATTGAACTAGGGAATAAGCTAACAGTGTCTTTTGGAGAATACGAGCCAACTTCTGACAGCTGCTTTGGATAGGTGGCAACTGATAATACAGAAAAAGCAAGCAAGATTAATTATATAATCTCCAAGGTCAGAAATAAATTGTATTAGACAATGTACCATGTATGACTCTCAAACAATGAGTGCCAGACTACTGTTTGGCTGAACAATATGGTTATTGGATGTTTACATTTGACAGTTATCTCTGTAAGCATCGATTGCTAGTTTCTTTATACTCTTTAGGCATCAATTATGTCTTCAGACAGCAAACCAAAAACTGGGAAGTGCATGCATTTGCAGGGTTACAGAACTTGGATCATGCTATGAGATCCAACTCTGACTTGAGAAATTGTATTTGCAGCCAAGAGTAAAATACATTCAAAGTAAACAACAAAAGGAAATAATTTTTATGACTTCATGACTTACCTGAAGGTAAAAGAATTCATCAAATATTAGTCTTCTGCGAGCTAAATCAGCTTCATTTAAATTCCTTGGACAGTGGATTCCCATGTAGGCCTGCATTTAGTAAAAAGAAAGATTGGTACAACATGAAAATGTCATGAGATAATAGCAAGAATCAAAAAATATGAAGTAGAAACGGTTTCTAGAAGTTCACAACACAAGAGTCTGTAATAAGTATGTGGCTTTTCTGCATTATCAAGCATACTAATGTGCAAAACACCAGTAATTTTGAACATACTGGTATGACCCAGGACAATACTTGTAATGAGGAATCTAAACACGTAAGCAGGACTGGTGACAGCCTTAAATTAACCTATTAAGCACAAAAAAAAAAAACAGATGATAAATCCGCACCTATTGAGTTCTATTTCCAAAAGCTAGAAGCAAATAAAAGCAAGTTGAAAATCCACCTCGCCCACCTATCTATAGATACATTCAAAACTTGACATGCAGTTTAATAATGCAATTAAAAGGTGATAAGGTAGTGTGAATGATGGTATCTTGAACAGAACATACAAAATTCAAGACAGCGACAGCATAAGCAATGTGCAGTCTGAAAAATAAACTAAATTTCTACTGAGCTGATAGTAACATGCCCAATCTGAAAGCATATAATTTTCATCCACTCTCAGTTTCAATGCGAACTCAATGGTTGTAATGTCATCAGATAAACATCTGTGCAACCTCAGGGTCCAAAAAGTTGTAAAGAGGGCAATGTGTTGCTAATCCTCCGACATAAGAATTGGTGTAACTGGCCTAACGACAAATGAACATAAGAATAAGTTCAGATAGCTAATAAGAACATAGCCTTTGATTAGGTGAATTTCTTGGATATAAAATATTGAGGGCACCCGACAGTTCTTGCTTAATGCACATAGCATACTACAATGGCAAACAAGTTCTTAAGTGAATGAAGATGATCGGTAAGTTAACTTACATCATAAAGATTTAGCAAGTTGAACTCCTTGAGGATCTCATTAGGCATAGGGTCTATGTTAGAAGCCAATATCTTCAAGGCTCTGCACATATTTTAAGTCATTTATTAGGTCGCCAATGCAATCACCCAAATCTTAGCATTTACCTGAGAGCTTAATGAAATGGAATTAGATATATCAAAGGGGTTAGAGCATTCTCCAAGTATAAACATAGAGATCTGGAGAAATTCAGAAGGTAATTTTGCAAAAAATTGTCCAACTAATTTTCATTTTTCTGGGATATGGCTACTCTCTCTCTCTCTCTCACACACACACACACACACACTCTCTCTCCCACTCTCTTTCTCTCATACACACACAGAAGTAGCCCACCTTTCAAATTTTCAGATGTTTTTACTCCTCTGCACTGCAGATACACTTCAGCCATATCCCAAAGCAATGCTCAACGCACATTTTGTAGTGAGTCCACGTGTTTCCAAAGTCAATGCACACAATTGATCATGCCATGCAAATTCAACAGCTGGAATGTATTCATATGACCAGGGGCAATAGCGGTATTGCCGCAAAAAAAAAAAAAAAAGTGTGGAACTACAGCCACGTCCACAAAACATCTAATTCAGAAACTAACAACAAAACCAAAAAAATATTGACCCAAAATAAAGACATAGGCAAAGAAAGAAAATATGCAAGTAAACAAGGAGAGAGGTGATCAATATTGTGAGTCCCCACACCCAAGATACACTGTACCAGTATCTCGCCAGCATGGTGCAGTATGCTTTGTACAGTATGGTATGCTCGGCATGGTAAAGTAAGACACCATGCTAACATAGGATCTGAAGACCCCTTTCTCATGCCGCATGGTTGCTTGAAACCAGATGGTATGGTTTGAGATAACAACAAGAAACCAGGCATGACCAATGGATTTCTCCAATTACAGGACAGTTCAGCTCCTGCATCATATCAAGCCTCGGTACCGTATAAATATAGTACAACATGCTTGATATGGGGCAATATAGATCATACAAAGAATCATGCCTATACCTTTCATATGCTTGTATCAATCAGGCACACATTTTAAAAAACTAACATGGATTCTTCCTAATGTGTTTTTTGTATAACCAAAACTCCACTACATGAGTGCATAACTTGGTTGGCCCAATCAGGTTTGCCAAGGGTATTTGAATACTTGTCAACCACATTGTGCTTTCTCCCACTGGGTATGAGCTCTACCACAAGTTCACAGTGTTAGCACTATCAGAACATCTAAATTCATCACCACTACCACCATCTAAGGAAATAAAGTCCACCTACCTTAGCCTAACTACCACGACTTCAACTGTCATTATTTTCCTCTATGGTCAAAATGCCATCTAAAATAGAAATCTAGCTAGGATGAGTTAAGAACAGTAACTTTAACAAGCGGAAGATAAAAAAGGTCTTAGTGGCAGCTTTGCACAGTCTCCTGCTCAGAGAATTGTAATCTAGCAATGGAAACATTGTTTCTTCTCACATTCAATAACCTCTTGTTTTGGCAAATTTCTCCCATTTTGAATTCTAATTGGGTAATATATCCATTCTATATGCTAAAAAATCATTGGGAGAATTGAAAAATAGCAGGCATCATATTTTTAAAAAAAGATGTAAAAACTAGGAAGTCAAGCATGTAGATCACACTAGCACACTCAAAAAGATGAAAATGGGACAAGAAGTCCGATAGGGGGATCATATTGACTGTTGATTAGAACTGAAAGGCTTGTCATATCAAGTTCCCTAATGCAACAGCTCTTTATGATGGTCCTAATTCTCATACAAAGAAGAGCACCAGAGGTCTAGATGATTTTGCCTCTGTGCTTCATGTCAGCAAATATCCAGCTACTGAGAAGGACATTGGCATAAATCAAATCAACAACTATGGAAACCTATGCATCCTGATGCAATTATCATTGAAGCATCCACTTTGCCAGACAACATAATTTATGAGAGAATAGAGATATGATAGCAACCAAATACTTTTTAAGGATATATTATTGATGAGATTTTATATAAGCAAATTAAATGACATTGGCTGTCATAAAAATGTCTAAAATTTGAAACATCTGGTCCAGAAAGTTTGCAGAAATTTACTGAAACTGACAAAGTAAAATAATTCAGATGATAACAACATGCGAACATATAATATATGGAGAAGAATTACCAATAACCAAAAAGAAAAAAAAAAAACTCACATAAGAAGTGCAAATAAAACCGAGCAACCACTATTACATTAAATAAAGTTCAATAGATGAAGATTTCCAATCAGAATAACAAGCTAAGTAACCTTAATATGATATCCCTAAGAAATTCAGGTTTCAGTCCTGCTTTAGAAGGGTACAGAGGATATGGCCTCCTCTCTACATGTGCATGCTGCTCTTCCTCCTTTTCAAGCATGTCAATATTGTATTCCCTCATTTCATAGTGGTCTTCCTTATGCATTTTCTTGACCTACATCACCACAGAAAACCATTAAGCTAGGATGCATTAAGGTGTACAAAGAGATCTAGTTCTGTGATTTATGCAATACAAGAAACACAAATTGATTGCATTCTTCTTTCATTTAAATTGCAAACAGTCCAGCAGTTTATCCCAACCTGTAATTATAAAGCCACATATTTATATAAGTGCAGAATGTAATCTAATGAAGTGCACTATACAAGTAGTTAATATAACCACCAACTTTTGTCGCTATGTGAGTGCGACAGGAGCAAGTTCAGGTTTTATCTACAAGGTCTATTTAAAATCTCCTACATACTAAGATCATTCTAATAACTAACTACAACATCTTAGGTCTGTGTTTCCTTATATTTTCATGAATGTATAAAGGATATAATCTTAAAAAGACAATGCTCTGGTGCAGAGAAGCTCAGTATTTATGGATAAGATCATTCTGAAATGGGTCCACCTAAACATCCCTATTTTAGAGAAGAGCTAAGAAATCCCATGCTCTAGAACTAGGAATCAATCACCTAAGGTAATTAATGGATCTTCCTTGGGATTAGTCCTAGTGGATTTGGAAAATAAAAATGGATGACCAAGATAAGATTAATTTTACCTTTTTCAAATGAAGGGGCAATTGTCTGGAGGAAGTGTAGAGTAATTAGAAGGTGATCCTGTACGTACGGTTGTGTATTTACGTACGTAAGAAAATGACCAGGCTGGTCATTAAACAAAGGGAGAATTATTGACTAGCAGAGGAAACACCAAACTATGGGACATTGTGAGCTATATAGATTGACATATGCAAGTCAGTGAGATATATATAATTGTATTAGGAGTTCTATAATTAGCATTATCATTTGATAAACTTAAAATCTTGTGCTTATAAAGTTAAAATAATCAAAACAGTAATTATTCATAAAGAAAATCTCATATACAAAATGAGCAATGAAAAATCATAAATAACCATCTAGAAAACACAAATAACAGCATTACCCACCTTACCGCTAACATATACTTGATCTCCCTCTCTATACTTTGACTGGATACTTTTAAGAAAAGGCAAATATGTAAAACGCGTGCCACGGAAAAACTTCTTCAAATGCAGGTAAACCATCTTCTTTTCTTCAGCGCCACAACCATCATTTTTTAGTTCCATAACTGGCTGATTATTTTGAAACTCACAGCCTATTACAACCTCAAGGAATGAGAAAGAAGGGCTAGCCTTGATTCCCCTGAAAACTATTAAGGCATAAGATTGATTTTTTTTGCAAAAATGAATCATTTTTAAGAGCAAAAATATCTCTTGCCACAGCATTATGACAAAAACCTTGTGACATCAAAATAAATAGAGGTAAAAATTTCAAATAGATTAAGAACAATAGACCACTTTTATGAAATGGGACTAGCATTTTCTTTCATAACTTTGTAATCAAAATTTTGCACCAAGGTAAAAAGATATACATGTAAAAACACTAATTGTATCAGCTAACCAACCAAGATAACCCAGTAAATCCAAACATTTCCCACACCACATATAGTATATCATATGGTACTAGCATCTTGCATTTGCATTCCTTAGAAAGTTGTTGCCACTAATATCTGAACATGTTCTAAAAATACATCCCTGCCCATTTTGGTTTGTCAAAATAGAAGCTCATGGTGGCATACCAATTCAGCTACATTTACAACAAACCTCTCCATTTTTCCATTATCTCACCACTGTTGACCTTGTTTCTTAGAATTTTTATTAAATTATTTGGATGCATGCGGCCAATTTAGTTCTTACTAAACCTTAGCAAATTTGGCCCAGCCAGCCCATCCTGGATTTTGTTAGGCCTTAGCAGAGATTTTCATCCCAACAGGCCAGGCTGGAGCAGAGATTTTCCACCAAACAGGCCAGGTTGGACTTGATATTCTTAGGCCAACTTAAAATCAGGCCAGGCTTGGGCTTGTCAAATTTAAGACTCGCTGGCCCAGCCCAATATATATAACTTATCTAGTTGTATATATTTTTATAATATTAATAATTTTAAGAATTTAAATTTAGGAAAAAATATACGAAATAGGAATCCCCAAACCACCTGATCTGTTGTCCTTCAACCCCATATCTCTACCTTCCCATCTTGCCACCTCCTCTCTCTCTCTCTCTCTCTCTCTCTCTCTCTCTCTCTCTCATTGTTCCTCCCATCGGCACAAGTAAAAACTAGGGAGAGCTAACATCAACTTCAACAATCCTTTCTCTTTCTCACCGTCCATAGCTCCCATCAGTGCACCCATGGGCTAAAAGAAGGCATCGCTCCTCTTTTCACTCTCTCTTCTTTCCACCAACACACCCGATGACCAACCATTGTCGTCGGCACACCTCCTCTCTCTTTACCTTATCTAACTTTCATTCTCTTTACATGAATGGAGTTTATGAGAAATGATATGGAGAAACTTGAAATAATATCTAAGGAGGTCCTAGATAGGAATACTTGACAAATGAGGATTCATAGTGCTGACTCCAAACAGTTGGGAAAAAAGTAAATCGTTAGGATTATGATTATGCTATCATCCTCTTTCCTTCAATCCCACTACCAAACCTAGCAACAAACCACCTCCTCCCCTTTCCCATCTTATGCCCAAGATCAATCAAGTCGAGTTAGGTTAAGCCCAAGCTTGGACTTAAAAGGGAGGGTCAAGTTTTGGCTTAGTGTTTTAGGCCTGATGTCAAGCTGAATTGGGCTCAAACCTGAGTTTAAAACATTGATACTAAGCTTAGGCCTGGCCCAATTGAAGCTTAAGTCTAGTTCTTACTCATCACACCTAGTTCACCTCTTTAGCCACTCTTATCCCTGGCATGTGATGTACATGTATCATTTAGTTCTTCCTTTGAGGACAACTATTACATAGATCATCCTAAGTCATATGTCTAACTTTGCAACAATAATATTTCCTTGGCTTTATGCACATTCCAAGTTTACTATTGTAATTGATTCTTTGTTATTACTTAACTCAAAATCCTTTTCCCTATAACTGCCTTTGGACCCCAAAATTCCAGCAACAAGTATGTCCACATATGCCAAACTTCTCAAGCAATCTTTCTAATGAAATAATTATCAAGTCCCAATTTTCTCCAACAGTTCCATTTTTCACTGCAATTTCACTAGTTAACTCATACACATCTTATGGTCTTGTTTTTGTTGCAACATCAAAAGCTCCATGCCCATGTCATATGTCACAAATTGATTATTTCTTCAAGATGATATAAACTTAAAATATTCAAAAGACATTAACATGTGCTGAACAGATAATTATATTTAATTTTTCAAGTATATTCATATATTATTTATTTATTGGCATGAGTTTTCTGATTCGATCATCAGATACAGGTCTAAGAAGAAACTCTAATGAAAAAGCAATCACACATTTAAAATACCTCCCCTGAATATGAAAGGAAGAAAAAGAATTGTGTCAGAGAGGCTCCTTGCATATCCATGATGTAGAATATAATTTACCTGGACGATAAAATTATTCCAACAAACATCACATAATGCCCATCATCTATTTCACCCTGACCATTTTGCAGATCAGCATATGTTCGAGGAAAATGGTGTAACAACTTTCTCACCTATTCCAAAACAGAGCGAACAATTACAATTTCTAAGATTTGAAAAAGAAAAGAAAAAAAAAAAAAAGAGTCCATCTTCTATAATGTTGAAGGATATCCCACCGTATGGAAACCGCTGTCTTCAAGCTGACGACACTGCCTACTGGTCAAACCGGGTATAAACCTGACAGTATTGTCCAGGACTAACTCAGCAGGCATTATAGTTTGTATTGATGATACCTTGCTAGAATTGTCCAAGACACTGCCTTTGGCATCCAGTCTTGCTTCACCATCTGAATCTGCTTCATGAGAATTGTATATCACATAGGAACTTTCTTCACCAGTTGAGAGAGAGGTTACATTTGAGAGTGGAGAGACTAACAACTGCCACGTTTTGTTGAATTTATCAGATCCAGCCCACTTTTCTTCTGATACTGGGAGATATTTTTGACAGGCTTTAGGTAGCAAAAAATTAACTTGTTCTTGTGGATGTGGAATCTCATTGTACAGTTCAACAAGTGAAGAATCACCCAATTTAATGCATGGAAATTTTGCACAACTCAATGAGAAATCAAAATCATCCATCATGCCATCAGCATCTGGCCCAGATTCTCTTTGAGTTCCTTCTTGGTCCATTAAATCTTGTATGTTGTTATAACCCATTGAAACTGACACCTACACACAAAATACAGTCCAAGCATATTTAACTAAAGATAGTGAATGGCTTCAAAAATATGTATTTTATGAAACTTATCGTGCAGTAATGAATAGATACTTAGATTCCTTCAGCAAGTTTATTCCTAGTAAATCTAAGAGATATGAAAAGTGCAATATGCAATTTCAAAAATATAGTGTACCTGTATATACATAGGTTTATGTGGACATGTGAATAATTGGGAAAAGAGTAGCAATTAAAGTGATCTGAAAGGCTACATACCTTATTCAGAAATTTTGACCTCTCTAACATGCTTGCAGTGCTATAACCACCCACTTTGTCCAACAGCTCTTGAGGAACCATGTGATTGGACTGGGAACACCATTTTAAAAGCTTGAAGTGAAGAAATTTGCTAAACCTGCAAGTGTCACGGCTTTATGAGGAAAAATGTTTCTCATGACTTATGCTGCATTATGTGCAAAACTAACAAGCATATATGAGTTATAAACAACACCTCATACTCCTAACAAATGTGTTACGGTATCCTCTCTCAACTTCAAAACATCTAGCACTTGTTCGATGCCTCTCATTAAAACCCTGAAAAGAATTTCATATTAATTAGGATAAACTATCATGCATTACATGATTGAAAAATAAAAATAAGCCAAACAACAAGATCCTGAAATTACAAACATTTACAATTCAGATAAGGATACACGCTTTCTTTTTTATAGGAAAGTATACATGTTTAATGCTCTAAGATTGAAAGAGGATGTTCACTAAATCAGAAATCCATCTACGGTGACATGCTATGTTGTTAATGTTTCAAATAGTGTTCACTAAAAATAGCTAAATAATGGGGGGAAAGGCATACCAGAAAAACTAAAACTTCAGAGAAAAGAATGAATTTTGTAAGTAACATGCATCATATTGAGTAAGTTTTTTGGGGGACAGTTCAGCAAAATTATGAACCCAACATTTGCAAATATAGGATAACAGAAAACTTTTTCAGAAGAAAGGAAAAAAATCTAGGCAAGAATGATGAGACATGCCAATTTCCACATTACTCAATTGTAATAATGCTGAATCTGGTCAGACTAATTATCAGAATTCAACTGCCATGACAAATTAACACCATAGCTTCCTGAACATGGATGATCAAGCAAAATTCAAACTCAAATTCAGGAAACAGGCAGCTATATTAAGTTCAAGCAGCAGACTGTGTTTCTGCCAGAGAATGAAAACAATGAATGGGGAAAAAATGATGGAATTCAGGAACAAAGATTGCAAATCAGCATATCTGACATTAGCTGATAAGTTCTCAAAACCAAAAGTCAGAGATAAACACAATGGAGATAACAGTGTAGCAGTTCAGCAGCTACATATAGTGGATTGGAAATAATTATATCCACCAGTAGGCAATATGGTCAACATCTTCATCACCCAAGCCTTTCCTCCTCAAATGGACTAGGTTGCACAACTCTAAGTAAAGAAGGCTCTATGAAAGAATTAAACAATGTTTATATCTGGCTGCCAACTTGATTTTATACAAATAAGTGGCAACTTCATGATCAAAGTAAGTTTAGGGTTTATTTGGATTAGTTATTGATCAACAATTATCTTGCATAGCTGTTGAAAAACAGCCATTTAAAGGCATCCCAGCAGCCAATTCAAACAGGCTTTTAAGCAAGATAGGACCCAGCCACAGACCGTAGAAGGTCAGTTGGGCAAATAGGGAATTCACACATTATTGGTCTCCATTTACATAAGTTGAGGCATAATAGATGGTTAGAATGCTATTTAAATGGAAGCAAATTATCTACTGAAAAAATCACCAAACAAGAATATCATGATTAGGTCAAACATTTGATCCCACAATATCCTTCAGTCATTGGTCCAAGTGTTAGAAGTATCATCTTATGATCCTAAACTAGTTTGATAAATGACTTTAAGAAGAAACTTTATCATTTTATAACAAATATTGAAGAAAGAGGATGCATCCATGTATTTGACATCCAACAGTTCCATTAAGTTAAACTAAATGTGAGACCGTTAACAAAAAGGAACAAAAAAACCAAAACTTGACAGAGAAAAACTGCAACAATACCTTGCAGTATAGTTGCACAAATGAAGTAGCCAGTTGTGCCATTTGAAGATGCAATCATCATGCTAACGAGGTTAATATGGCGCAGCAATGTGAAGGACATGTGCCTGAAGAAATATAGAAGTTAAAAAAAATAATAATAATAACCACTAGCCCTCAAAACTTGTCGAAAAATCAATCATCCCCTTAGTGCTAAGTATCTAAAGCAATCCTATCAAAAGTTTCTACAAGTGAGAGGACCTAAATTGCCCCAAAATTAACAAACATACATCAGATGAGGGGCAACATTAAATCTTTCAAGGCGCAATTAAGCCAGTAGTTTATCTAAACAACGAACTAAGCTTGAGAGCAAGAAATATGTTCCTTTTTCAAACACTCTTCCCCAAGTGAAACACAGGTATCACCGCCAGGCACCGTTCCCAACTTTTCAGAACGACAATCAAACTTTCTGAAACAAAATGTGCCATCAGTCAGAGGCATGCAGGCGTTCCTCTGAAAAGAAATCAAGTCATCGCCTAACGACTGCACCCCTTACCTCAACTTCGTAGCAGGGAGCAACCGATCGACATTAGATATTGCATCAAGAAAAGATTATTACGAAACCCAACTACTCATAGGCAAAGAACGAACAAGATTATTAAAAAGCAAAGAATCCTCGATAAAGATTAAGGTTTGAAACTTTAGAAGCGAGACCGAACGGAGGAGATGGCATCCAGTGGTTTCAAGAAACCAGCCTGCCATCTTTCAACGAAACAAGAAGGAAAAGAATAACCGAGGTAAGCAACCTGATAGCCATCGGTGTAGTTATTTTTCCTCCAAAAACTAGCGATAGATGAGAGGGGTTTAGGGTTTATGAGACGCTGAGGAAAGCCGAGGAGAGCTAGGGTTTCGGATGGGCTACCTGATCCGAAGAAGAGGCGAAGCTGCGGCCCTTGGAGACCCCTTCGGGTTTGGAGGGAGCGAGGGTCGCCATGGATTCCAGAAGAAGACAACGGTTGATAAGCAGAGGGAACGGTGGAATCGAATGGTCCGGCGGTTGAGAAAGAGGAACTCGATGAAAAATTATCTCGAGATCCCTGGATGGACTTGTAATTCAATAAAAGCACCGAAGCTCCGTGTTATAAAATTATTACGCGGCCCTTGAATGGAGGTTTTATTACTTAAACGCAAGGGTAGGTGAAAGTCCCGCATGAAGTCGGCAAAGTTTGCCGACTTCGTGTCGCACCGGTAGCAAATTATCTAGAGTCCCCCAAAAAGGTGTGGCAACGATTAACGGCTTGATGCCGCTTTCGGAAAAAATTAGGTAGGGGGCCCTCATATTTGTTTTAATTACATCCCAATCCCAAGGTCAAGGCTACGGGCTCCTCCATACGTTCAGATTCAGAAGCCGCCAGTGTGCACCAAAATCATCTAATATAAAGATAAAATTATTTACAGATCACTATAAGATTATATATATTTACATTCTGATTTCCTAATTTACAAGCTTCACACATGTTGAAGTCCTTTTTGTTCGGTTGGAAGAAAATTTTAGCACATACCAATTATTGTCAGACAAATTTATTCATATGTTTCAGAGAGATTCTAAATCACTTAGCGATCCCTAAATTAGATATTTCATATGAAGTTACCAGAGGTTGCCAACTTCATGTTACAAGTCCACGAAGGGTTATAATAAAAAATTACCTACAAATACCTTGTTGTGAGTGGGTGATAAGATGGGATTCCCTGAGTTACAAATCACTGGCATTTGTTCAGGTAAAATATTTCCAGAACCCCACTTTTAACTTTTAACCATGTATGAGACCTGAAGTTATTGGTTCCATATTAATTAAAACCACAAGCTAGATATAAAACGAGGCCATGACACAATTGGAGATGCAAAACAATTTCTAAGCTATTTATTAATGGTGGATTCTTTGTTGTGTTTATGTAAACCATAATTTATTAATGGTGGATTCTTTGTTGTGTTTATGTAAACCATAAATTATTAAAGGTGGATTCTTTGTTATGTTTATGTAAGCCATAGACATGTTCGGCTGTAATAGACCTCAACTCAATTTGTTGAAAGGATAATGTCAAGATTGTAACATAGAATCATTGAAGTATAGCAAATTACAGTACTTACAAAACCTATAAGGATGTGGTAAATTATAAAGGACGAAAGTTAGGTGCAATCTGTTAACTGCTTACCATCCAATGTTCTACTTTATAGGCGATGCATGGATAACCATTTCCTTTTTAACAATTGATATAGATTTGTTATCGTTAAGTAGAAAATATCCATTGAATATGTAACAATTGTTAAGTGAGATAATTGTATGTGTGTCGCTAAACAAGAGAAGAAAGCAGATAAAGTGCACGAATATCCCTGAGCTAGATAGCAGGTCTGGGACATTGACATCAAGTATTTCATGAATCTTCGTAAGTACATAGGCTTTGCAAAAAGAAGAGAGAAGAAGATTTCCAGTGAAGATAATCAACAAGCGCAACTGCACAACCAGTGAATGTTATGTACAAGGTACCAAAGTTATCTAACAAACCATAAGTTAACAACTAAACATGAAATCATCATTAATCCCTCGGATGGAACGATGAGAGCCATGATGCCACAAGCCCCTTCCTTGCCACCATCCAAGGGTGCATTGCTTGCCAAGCAGGAGGTTATCAAATTCTTTCCAGCTCAAAGTAAGACCAACTCTATCATAATTTGATCACCCACTTATATTCCATCATGCATGTCTAATTCAGCATTCATTGACCACATACGATACGCATAATGTAATTGTAATATGTAGCGAGCTAATTCTTTTTTCCTGTGAATGAGTTGAGCCCTAACAATCACATAAATGTAGTTAAATGGCTGGCTGATTTCATGCCAACAAAGGAATCAAGTTCATCAAGCCATGAGATCTACTCCACAGCTGGCATGGCAGGGCATGCAACGCAAGCAGGTACACGTGTTGATGTTATGCAACATGAGACCGTAGAATACCATCCTGGTATATCGATCCCCATGTATTTTCCAATCAAAGTACAAGACATTTCAAGGGATCCAGGCTCAGACACTGCCACATATAAAATGGAATGTCTCTTCCAGCAACAGCCTTAAGAGAGCCCAGAATTGAGATCTCCCTCTACGCTTCCCACCAAAAAGAAAAAAAAAAAATCAATCACTACCCAACAGCAACACTCAAGCCAGCTGCCAAAAACTGTTACAAAGTCCTCCTAAAGGGCACAAGCCACCAGCCTCCACGCCACACTGCGCCACCATGGCCCCACGTCCCCCCACCCACAAAAGACCCTTGGCACATGAAACCATAATAGCCAGCAACCGAAAGAAAGAGACCTTAATGTCCTACAACAGAATAGATTACATATAATTACACTGGACGAGTGCCTTTTTTTTTTTTTTTTTTGTCCCCCTCTCTCTTTCATCTTTCTGGAGGTACTAACTTCGTATTAGAAGAAAGAAGAGAGGACCAAGGGAATCATCAGGAGGAGGAGATGGAGGGAGTTGGACGTCAACGGTGATTTGACGACGGCGGAGGAGGCGGCCTGGTCGTCGATCTGGGCGGAGTCGACGGGCAGGGGCATGGAGTCATGAGCGACCGAGCAGGACGTGGGGTCGTTGACGGCGCCGGTGGCGTCGGCGGCCATGAGGGCGCGGAGGACCGAGGTGACGGCGTGGAGGTAGTGGGTCCGGTTCTTGGACAAGAGCCATGTCACCCCCATGAGCTGGCACTCCCGGTCCCGAGTCCCGCCCTCTCCCTTGCCTACTCCGCTCGCGTTACCTCCCTTCTCTTTGTTCTTCAGCTGCAAACCCACCACGACATTGGTATATGATGAGAAAATAAATAAATAAATAAATAAATCACTCCTGTCACTGTTGAACATGATAAAATAATGTAATATTTTCTTAATTTTAAGTTTGGATCATTTGAGCACGGAAGATTGTATATTGCAGTGAAGATTGGCCACTTTGTTCACCAGAGTGACCACATTCTAAACTACTCGGTGAAGTGCTGCTTCAAAATTTATCCACTGAGCGAATATTGATGCAGCGTTGGTCCAGCTACGAACGCTATAATGTTGGTCCAGCAGCACAAAACACCGCATAATGTTTTGTTTGACCGATTAAATGACCAATCTAAGACCTAATAAAAATCGCAACGAGTCGACCGGGTCGTCTTCTTGGGAGACATTACGTCGTTAACGGTAATGAAAGAAAAAGAGGAAGCGACCGAAAGGAAAAAAATAAAATAATTAAAAAAAAAAAAGCTAATGAGTTATGGCCGAGCGGCTTCTTGTCCACCCCAAAAGCGAAATGCCAATAGCGTAATCACCATTCCAAGCACATCATCCACCAACCATCGCTCAAACCACACGAATCGTAATGCAGAATAGCAGCACTAACGCTGACGGACTAAATATACCTAACGGAATCGCACGAGTGAAACGGGAAAGCGTCAGAGCGAGCGAGTCGACTCACCTGGTTGAGGGTCCGGAGGCAGCGGGAGCACCCGGAGAGGCCGGGCAGGCTGCAGTCCCGCTCCAGGCGGCGAGTTGCGTCCCCCAGGGGAACCCACCGCCCGTTCCCGCCGGATGTCCCCCCGGCGCACGTGAGTCTCCGGAGGCGGACGCCGCAGTAGCAGTACGCCGCGTCGCACGTGCCGTTGACACGGGGGAGGCGGACGCCGCGGTCACGGAGGGCGCGCTCGACGCCGCCGACGCAGGCCTCAGAGTCGTCGGGCAAGATGGGGAGGTCGAGAGAGGGCGGCGCGGGCAGGGGACGGGCGGCGAGGGCGGTGGCGGAGTAGGCGGCGTAGAGCCAGGCGGCGAGAGCCGGGCAGCAGCGAGAGCGGGAGGGGAGGTGGCGGGGGGCGGAGGTAGAGCAGGCGGCGGAGACGGCGGGGAGGAGGTCGTCGGGGAGGTCGAGGGGGCAGGCGGCTCCGGCGACGTCGGACTGCTCGGGGAACGCCGGGATGGTGGCGGGTGGGGAGGAGGTGGGGAAGAGGAGGGACGGCTGGATGGCGGCCGGATCGGGGTCGGGCAGGACGGGCAGGGCGGGCAGGAGAGAGATTTGGAGAAAGAGTAGGAGGAGAAGGAGAGGGATTTGGGGCAGCATTGTTCTCATTGTTCTCGCTTTCTCTAACACTCTCTCTCTCTCTCACACACACTCACTGATGCTTGTGATGGTACCTTTGATTTGGGGGAACCGGAGGGGAGGGAGTGATATTTGGGTGGGGGGGGGATTATGTTTTACTTTTCCTTTTGCTTTCTTACCTTGGGCATTGGCTTTTGATGGAAGGCATCGGGGAGGGAGAAAGTGAGAAGGACCAAAAAGAGTGGGGCGTGGTGGAGACTTTAGCTTGGCTACGGGGTTGGGTTGGGGGGATGCGAGGCTTTGATACTTGGTGTGTAGGCTGGGGTGGATTTTGGTTGTGGTGGAGATGATGGTATTTATCATTGAAAGATGCCCCTGGCTCGGTAGGTGAGCGTAAAAATGTAAACATTCTTAGGTGGTAGACATGGTGAAACATGAGCTTATTTTAAATATATATATTTTGTATTATAAACAACTAGGATTGCAGGTAGATTTGATTGATTCGTTTGTGATCTAACATTATTCGTTCTAATCTAAATCTAAATTATTTGTATTAGATTTGGATTCAAAACCACAACCCACTTCAAATGTTGGTTTGGTTTTAGATCACTAAATTTTAAGTTAAACTCAAATCAATCTTATATTATTGTAGCATACATTTTAGATTTTTTTTTGAATATAAGAAATTAATTTTCTATAAATCATATAGTTAGTCAATAACGTAGGTTATTAATTGCTACCATTTGCACTTCTCAAACAAATTTTATAGAGAATATAGATCGATTTTTGATAAGTCTACATATTGCATATTACTTTTTATTTTATGTATGCTTATTCTATAATTAAATAATAAATTATATGCATTCATTATGGTCCATGTGTCATGATTATTATTGATATTATTTGATCATGAAAATTGATTAACTTAATAAAATTAGCATTGTTCCCAATCTAATCCAACCCAAATGAAATTAAATTAGGTTTGGATTTATAATTTTTGATATGATTGAAATATTGATTGGCTTCAGACTGTGTGCATCCTAACCTGCTTACAAATCTAGATATATGAGCCAAGAATGTTGGAAAACATTGCATATAAATGGCCTATATGATAGCTAGTGAGTAAACACATTGAGTAATTGAAAGTAATCTAGAAATACACTGATTCTAGTTGTCATGAGTATAATGCTTAAAAATTTATCCAGCTTAGTTATTCGAAATTGATCACTAGCATTTTAATTGTTACTTGGATTACAAGGCGTGGATTACATTTTGAAACCATAATTATATGCTAGCTCCCATTGTAAGTATAGATGATATAAACCAGAAAAAAGTCATATCTAGCATTTTTTTAAAAAAAATAATATGCTTTGCAATTTGTTTTTTTTTTTAATCATGCTTATATTGGATAGTCTGAAGTTGTGGCATATTGAGCACAAGGAACGAGCACAATTTATTTTTCAGTTATTTTTGTGCTTTGAATAAACTCATCCAAACAGCCCTAAATCTGCCACATAATATCATACATCCAGAATTTATCAATAGCAATTGAGTTATACAGGGAAGTTGCTTCATCTTGTGAAATTGAACATACAATAACTCACCTCTCTATCCTACTCAAAAGTTTTCTATCATTTTCGAAGACCTAAGGTATGATACAATTCAAACCTTAGAAAAAATTTGGCATGCAATTCTTACTCCTGTGCTACTTCTATGATGATCTGTGATTGTACAAGTATCCACAATTATTCATATTCTAATTAATCATATCATCAGCATATATAGTTTAATCATCATAGAAGGAAAAAAAAAAAAAAATCAAATGGAACAAAGTAATTATACCGTTTCTATTATTCCAGATATTTGTTCACCTTTAAGCATTGAACATCCCGATTAAAAGTCAGATTTAAGACCGTGCTTTGAATTGGATGCCGTAATTCTTGTGATATGTTCATGGCTTCCAGTCAACAGCTATCACGCATGGGTCCTCATCTTTAATACCATTGGTCCAAAGAAAAAACCAACGTTCAAACTGCAGTCTTCCATTCCTTGAAGATTTCGGTCAACCCTGGAGCTGGCGCTGCGTCCAATCCTTAAAACCTAATAAAGGATGGAAGTAGAGCATAGCATTATATATATATATATATATATATTGCAATCGACACTCGCTCTTTTTCCCTGCCCATTATTCTCAAGCCATCATTTCTACTGAGGAGCTGAAAACACTAATCAAAACTGAGTTCCAGTGTTCCTCATGACCTCGCATGATTATTTCATGAACTCTCCAGTAGGACAAAAAGAAATCACTCAACAGGATCTCCATCTCCGAGCATGTGGAGTCAACTTACTCCCCACCGTCTCCGGCATTTGTATCGGGCCTGATGCCTCTCTGTGGAGTCCCAACCTTTTTTCTTTTTTTTTTCTCTCCCGGGTCCATTCTTTTCTCTTCCTCTGATTCTGTGCGCCCAAGCAATAATAAAATGGAACGCGAGGCATTAAAACTCCTTAATAAAAGAAATTAAAGTGCTCCAAACCCAAGCTAAGATTCTTTGGAGAATGGAATGGACTCCATGGCCCAATGCACGGATTGCGAGAAAGCTGATGGAGCGAGGCCTTCGAAGAGGGCATAATTAAAGGTTGAAGTTTTTTTGCCGAGGGGAAGAAAATAATTAAAGGATGGTGGTAAAGTCTCACTCTTTATGAGGTCTCAACGTCGATGGTAAATGAGTGGAGCTTTCGATGGGTCCTTTTTACCTTCCTTTTGGGTCCACTGGCGTACTGGACGATTTAATTGCTCACCCCTCGCGCGTGACTCCGCCTCCGCGGTCTGCTCGTCGCGGACACGCGCGCGGGCGCGTGATCGGGCGGCGAGGTGGGAGCAGTGGAATGTGGCTTTCGGGCCCCATACCGTTGCGTCTGGCCTTGTCTGCTTGCTGACCTGGTCACCGTCTCAGCACTTCTGAGAGCGTTGGATACTTCCATGGCACTTGAGAGATGCAATGGGAGTGTTGGCTTCCAATCCATGGTCCCATGAAGTGGCTCTCGCTTGAAAAATCTAACTAGATAGATTTGCAATGAGTTGGCCTCCAATCTATGGCCCCATGAATTGAGCCTCACATGAAAAATCTAAGCAGATCGATTGGTAATGAGTAGTGCAATGATGGATTTAAGTATGTCCAGCGTATGTACATACATAGTCAGGACATACAATGCATGTGAAAGGGAGCATAAATGTTGAAAGTCGTGTGAAAGAAAGCACACATTTAATTTAGGCTTTTCTGATAAACATACTTTCTTTTATGGCTGATTCATCTCTCTTCTATGGTACTCTTTGCAATTAGAATAGGTGACCCAGCTAATCAGGATGTAATTATGTAAGATAGGCATCATGAATTTCTCTATCATGCTTCCAGCCCTATATAGATGGTGCCGTAATTAATAAGAAGCTCAAAGATATAAGGATATTGATAAAGGCTTAAACGCGTTGAATTACATGGATAGGATTCAAGAAAAATATTAAGAAAGCATGATATATGAGCCCTAGAGTTATATATTGAATGGGTTTCCAATTTTATAGTAAATCTCCTTCTCAAATGAATCCTTTTAAGTGGTGAATGGCAAACCTTTCCACTTTTAAGTGGATAAGCACAATTTTAAGCCATACCACAAGCAAAAAGCTTTGCACATAATGAAGCAGTTATAATATCTCTTTGACAATGAATATCTCTCATTAACTATGCAATTTATTTAATACAACTGTGTCCTATCACTTAGGTTCCTAATCTTGTTGACTCATGATAGAGAATTTAAGCAGATGAAACTAGCAGTTTACCATAAGGCTTGCACTCGGTTCAAAAGCATTGCTAAATTATGGCCTCAAGCTGTGTTTTGATTTTGAATTTTGCCGAAGGCATGCGAGTGTGGCTTTGCAAGAAATGTGTTTGACTCATGGAAAAATATGGCTGATAATTCATGCTCTGAATGGCATTTAATAGTTGCCTTTTGCTGTATGTTTTCGTTTTGCAAGAGGTTATTTAAGACTTTTGAAGAGGATCCAGAGGTAGCCTAAAGAATTTAAAGGAGGCCATTGTTTGTTACCACCAAGGACTGAGGTGTTATGTGCTGGTGGTGTAAATGTGGCACTGGGATGATGCATACCATGCCTTATTGATTGTGCTGACCAGCTCTCTGGTCCATGGTTATTCTACTAGGGAGCTAGAACTTTCGAAATTTAAATATGATGTAGCTTCTCTTTGAAGGTCTACCTACTCTGATATATATGCGCAGAAGATTTGGAAGCATTTCAGAATTTTGATGCCCAGTCTCAGAGCTGAAGTATGCTATCAAGGGAAGTGGCAGACTTAAATTAAGAGAACAAGGCATGTAGATAGGTTTCTCTAAGAGGATGGAAGAATAAATTGCACAAGAGAACAAGGCATGTAGATAGGTTTCTCTAAGAGGATGGAAGAATAAATTGCACATGCATAGTTTTATTAGTACTTGTAGTTGAGTTTATGATATCTTGTTTGTCTTTAATTTGCAATAAAAGCTGAGTTTTAGGATCTAAGCGCGATTTAAATATTACACTTCCTAGCACCAGTGCTGTGCACAAAATGATTTTCATGCCTTGTATTATATCTGTTATATGTGTCTAGTCTCAGTGGATTCCCTTTCATGTCGGTTTCTGGTGTTTGATTTTGCTTTAATATCCAGTTTGCAGTTTCTATAGCATCACTACACTTGATATGGTATCAGAAAACATCTGCCACAATATTTCTCTCTTATTGCTATGGTGAACCAGGAAATGCATTTTATGATTTCTTGCTTTGCCAAAATATGTGCATTCCTTGCGTGCTTGTGGTTCTTGGGGGGTAACTTTTGGTCACCCATGCTTTAGCTGACTTCTTAGAATGCCCTTGAGGTTTCAACCCTGAATTGCTGCTTGACTGTGATCACTTGGCTTATGACTAAGAAGATTATAGGCTGAAATATCGTTTGAAACAAGTTTTCTAATTGCCCAAAAGAAAGAGTTTTTGAATGAGGGGTTCCTCATTGTTATTAAATGTGATTGGCCTAGATCAGTTTCTTCATTATTTTCTGTTTAAGGTTTTAACCTCTCCATATTGGCTTTAAGCTATAACAATGAAAAGAAAAAGGAAAACAGAAAAGGTAAAATATTTCAAATACATCTGATTTTATCAACACTATGTAGTGTTCTGTCAGTTGTAATTCAATGCATGTTTTTCCTTGATGCCAGCATTGTGTTGTTCCATTTCAATGAGCTCAGTACTCCCGTTCGGAATAATTAAAACTATGGAAGTTTTAATGGTTCCGATGTTCGGAATGAAATAAAACTATAGAATTAAAATTCTGAATCCTTAAATCCAACGTACTTAGAAATCCAAGAAAAATCGATCAGATTTGTACAAGAGCTAAATTAGAATTTGTGAGACCCATAATAAAACATTTTATCTTCCATAAAATACCCGTTAAATCAAAGCAACACCCCTCCTAAACCTTAGATCAAAATACTTTGACTTCGTTTGCTCCTCTCATATTTCAATCTTAAGCTAATTTTTCATATAAATTCTTGAATCATCCTTGTTGTTCCTTTAGATTTTGTTTTGAATCATTAAAGTCTAAGTTCTTTATTTATAAGTTTTAAAGGTAATATAGTAAAATTATTTTATGAATTTCATTTCCATCCTGATTCAAAAAAAAAAAAAAAAATAGAATTCAATTATGTGGTTTTACACTTTATTCCAAACACAAAAATTAGTATTCTAATTCTGATAAAAACCATTAAAACTATAGAATTAGAATTTCATTTCCATCGAAATTGGTTAGAATACATGGAATTTTTGAGTTCGCTGGTCTTTTATGCTATCTACACCATAAAATATGTCTACTCTCCATACTTTATGCTTTCTCAGTTTATTGGCAATATACTGCTTGCATAAGTTTACCTTTGAAACATTCTGCTAGGATTAATTATCTCATTTTGTGTTGATGATACCATCCAGGGAACCTGCTATTAGATAGTGAAAGAATATCAAGTGTCTCACTGGGCTATGTGCTAATTAAGGATAGCCCCCACCTTCAGTGAGAGTTGACGTGCAAAGCCTGTAGAGGAGCTTTCGCATTCATGTTACTTGAATCAATATATGTAACATGCAGACTTGCCACTGAACACCTGTAGCCTGTAGAATTACCTATTTTCTAATACAAGTCCACAAAAATTATGGGGTGAAATGTAGTCAAAAGTCTTGATTTCTACTGGAATATTAATCATTTTTATCAATCAAAAGTTGGATGCATAACCAACATTTTCTGTGCTCTTTTTTCCTCCAATTTTTTGCTTATGATTATCTATCTCCACCTGAGGAATTAGTTAATTTCTTATTGGCTACTCTTGCAGATGCTTGAGTGTTGTCATCTTTTGTGTAGACTTGATTGAAATGTTTATACTGAAGCTCATTTATATATGCAGTAAGACAGGATGATACACTGCTAATCCGTTAGGATCAGTCTCATGTGATCTTTTCATTTATTTCTGTGTGACCAAAAGCAATCTGTTTAAAGAATTTACAGCATTATGGATCTCTTAAATGGATATAATTAAATGTTCTTTTTCTATTGGTGAAGTCCATACTTGAAGCCTTATCAAAAGGAAAGAAGTCTATGCTTCAACTTTTAATTTTATCTTCTCTTCTCATGAGTGCTAAAACAGGGAAGCCATTCTAGTGGCAAACTGAATGCTTTTCTCTCTTAATCATTTAGTTCTTTTGATTCTTAAGGAGTAACAAATTTTGGGTATTAAGGTAGGAAATTGGTGTTTCTTGGATTAAGTACTGTAATATGGTTGACCATAGGTTACGGATCTTCTTTGTAACCACTTGGCGGATTAGTTTAACGGATGAATTCAAAATCTGCACAATCTAGTTCCGGACCGCATGGCATCCAAACCATTTCTTTTTTACAGTTGTTCGTTCGTCGGCCCTCACTCCTCTCACCTCTCCTCTTTTTTTTTTTTTTCTTCTATTTTTCTTGCCTTTATCTTATTCTTGCTTCTATTCTCGATTTTGTGTACTTTGATTTGGGTTTTGCAAGCGGGCTCGTCGCCAAGAGGGGAGAGCGGGGATAGCTGTTGCATAAGCCGAAGCTCTGAAATACCCGCAGATTCTCTGCAGGGTGCTCCGTCGGCGACTTATTCGAGCCCTTAAAAGAAACAACAGAATGGCCTCATAGCGCCCTGTGGGATTTCCCCGACTTCCTCCCTCACAACCCCGCCTCCAATGACCATCGCAACCACTTCTCTTATATTTGGATTATATTCGTTAACGTCCGATCTTGTTGATCTTCCTATTTTTCCTCTGATTTGGTATGCGACGGTTTAATACCGAGATTATTTGATGATCCTAAAGTTCTGTGATGGATAACACCTTGGAACTTAGCTTCGTTTCTGCAGTCCTCAAAGTACCCAGCTTTTGGACTATAGGTAATATGGTTGAGAGAAAAGAGAAACGACTTATGTTATCTTTTCCGTGTCATCCCGGTTTCATATTTTTATCTTATCATATGTTCTGTTTCTTCGCACGTGCATACTTAACAAGATTGATTGTTCTCGCTTTTGCTTTAGTTTCAATTCTCTAGCATCCCATAAAAAAGCATGAAGATTAATTAAAAGGTGTCATTTTAATTCAATGCCCTCCAGTGCTGTCACGCCCCAGACCCAGTTGGTGGTGGCCCAGGGGTGACAGCCCGCTGCTTGCCGGGCATGCAAGGCATCCAGTACAATACCATTTAGAAACAAGGAGGGTTAACAACTATATAACATACAAAATTTAATCCTCCATAATACAAATTAAGTAATGTTGGGCAACAAACCAAAGTTCCAAAATAAATTCAAATGGGGTTACATATAACAAAATATAATCAATTTACATCATAAAACTCCCAATTACCCCTGTGGTTGCCCTTGATAATTTTATGGTTCTGAAAAAAATATTGTAAGATTTAATGAGTTTACACTCAGTAAGTAAGCCTACTATTACATAATATAGCCAAATTAGAATTTTACCGAGTCAAATACATGTCATGCTTCCAAATTTAAAAACATTTCATTATATTATAGAATTATGCAAATCTCATATTTAAATAAATTGGAAGCAAATATTATGAAATAATATTTCAAAATACCATTTCAATTCCAAATCACTGTAAATCTCATTTTATACTAATGTCCCACGTCCACGTAATAAACATCTCGAGGATGTAACCTCCCTGTACGCCCCTAGTGGAGGAAGAGTGCCGGAGTCAATTAGCATATAATGTCATATCCTGTCACACCACATCCCCAGGATGTGTGTTCTCCACATATTTTCCCTATGGAGGTGGGTCCCGGAGTCATGTAACATATAATGTGAACCGTGATGACATATAATAACACAATCACAAATAACATTTATTTGCATAACTGCAAACATATATCAATTTACTTTTCATATTTTACAAAATTTGATAATTTCACATAATCATGTAATAATCAGTTGCATGTATAAAATACCAATTTAATTTACCAAAATTAACAATAGTCAAGTCAAATAATTCATTTGCATAAATGTGGTACCACCAATATCATTTTTCAAATAATACTATAAATCAATTTCATTATTTCAATAATGGTATAATTTAATAATGATTTAAAAAATCATTATAACTGGCTTACTTACCTCACAACGCTAATCCCAAAGTGTAAATCAGCTAGGTACCTACAACATAATTTTTTAGATTTTTAAATTTCAATTTTAGGATGTCAAACTGACTCCTACACTTAACCCAATCTAATCCTAGGCCCAACTTGGGGCTTGAATATCTCCCAATATAGAAGCCCAAATGGGGAAATAAAAATTCTCCGACAAACTAGGATCCATGCTGATAACAACCATATTTTTCTTTATTGAACCAGACCCCATTTGGGGCCCAAAAGGGCAAACTGGACTGGGCTGAAGCTGGCCCAGTCCCTTTTTTTTTCTTCTCTATTTCACCCCTGGTACCTGAACCAAGGGAAGCTGAGGATGGCCAGCGGCTTAGGGCCGCCGCCGGCCCTCCCCGGGGGTCGGCTAGCTGCTGATGACCGGCCCCAAGCCGGCCGCCGGCGGCGGCCACCCCCCTCTCCTCTCTTCTTCTCTTTTTTCTTCTTCTTCTTCCTCTTCTTCTTCCTCTTTCTCACTGTGCCAGCGGCATGGCCGGCCACCACTGGTCGGCCGGACCTCACCGGATGCCACCCGGCACCGATGGAGGCCGCCGGCCGGAGCCCGGGCCCGGTGAGCCAGCGGGCACGTCGCTAGGCCCGGACCAACGCGGGAGCCGGTTTGGCTCCCACGACAGGGGAGGGCCGTTCGGCCCTCTCCCTCGCTTCTCTCTCCTACCGGCGACACGGCCGGCCACCACCGGCCGGCCGGACCCTGCCCCTGCGCCGGCGGGGGTCGCAGACCGGAGCCCGTGCCGGTGGGTCGGCGGGCACGCCGCCGGCTCGAACCCACAGCAAGGGGAGGGCCATCCCGCGGCCCTCCCCCCTCTTCACTTGCCGGCGGCACGGCCGGCCTCCTCCGGCCGACCGGACCTCACCAGACGCCGCCCGGCGCCGGTGGGGGCCGCCGCCGAGGAGATCGGGCCCGGCGAGCCGGCGGGCACGCCCGCCGGCCCGAACTGCTGCGCAGGAGCCGGTTTGGCTCCCGCATTAGGGGAGGGCTCTCCTGCGACCCTCTTACTCTCTCTCTACCACGCTCTCTCTCTCCACTCTCCTCGCCGGTGAGGGGGGTTATCTGCCGGCGGTGAGGTGTCGGGGACGAGCGGAGGGTGACAGCGGCGACGGCAATGTGGTAGAGGAGGGGGGGAAGGAGATGGAGGGGACTGGCAGTCCCCTCCCTCTTTCTTTTCTTCAGCGAGGGGAGGGCTGAGCCCTCCCCTGCGCCCATGTGCGCGCGCGTGGGCACGCGCGGGCTGGTGCGCATGTAGCGCGCCGCGTGTCACGCACCCACGCCGCATAAATATTATAAAAAAAAAATCACGTGGGGGTTTACATCCTCCCCTCCTTATAAAAAAATTTCGGCCTCGAAATTAATGCACAACACGAATAAAATTTTTGAGGCCCAAAATGGAAACTACTAGCTGTATTTATTTATCTTTCTGGCTAAAATACAATGGTAAATACACTTTTGTGCATATATACAAATATCTATTCAAATACAAATAGATGAGGATATTTTCTTTTCACCTTCTCTTCAAGTTCCCACGTAGCCTCCCGTTCAGAGTGATTACTCCACTAAACCTTAACATAGGGAATGCTACGCCGTCTCAAAACTTAATCTTTATGGTCCACAATACGTATAGGATGCTCTTCATATGTCAAATTCTTCTTTAACAAAATGGGCTCCGCTTCTATCACATGACTGGGGTCAGGAATGTACTTCCTCAACATAGAGACATGGAATACATTATGCACCCCAGAGAGTGCAGGAGGTAATGCCAGGCTATAAGCCACTTCCCCCACTCTGCTCAAGATCTCAAATGGCCCAACGTATCGTGGACTCAATTTTCCTTTAAGTCCAAACCTCATCGTATCTTTGGTTAGTGAAACCCTTAAGAAGACATGGTCCCCAACCTGAAATTTTAGCTTCCTTCTTCTAATATCAGCATAACTTTTCTGTCGGCTCTGAACTACTCGGAGTCTTTCCTTAATCAGCTGCACTTTTTCTACTGTCTGCTGAATTAGCTCAGGTCCCAATAATTTTCTTTCCCCTCCATCATTCCAATACAAGGGAGATATGCATTTTCTACAATACAGAGCTTCAAATGGAGCCATTTTGATGCTGGCTTGATAACTATTATTGTAAGCAAACTCCACCAAAGGTAGGTGGTTGTCCCAAGCACCACCCAAGTCCATCACACAGGCTCGCAACATGTCCTCTAAGATCTGTATGGTCCACTCAGACTGTCCATCTGTCTGGGGGTGGAAAGCTGTGCTGAAATTTAGTTTGGTCCCCAGAGCCCTATGAAGACTCTTCCAAAACTGGGACACAAACCTGGTATCCTGATCTGACACAATCGACTCGGGGACACCATGAAGCCTCACTATCTGCTCAATGTACATGGTGGCCAATCTCTCACTAGAGGCCCCAACTCTGAAGGGTAGGAAATGGGCTGACTTGGTCAATTTATCAATAATGACCCAGATAGCATCATTGCTTCTAGGAGTTTTGGGCAAACCTATCACAAAATCCATAGTAATCTTTTCTCATTTCCACTGAGGAATCATCAGAGACTGAAGAGGTTCCGCAGGCCTTTGATGTTTGGCCTTCACTTGTTGGCACACTAAGCACTTGGCCACATATTGAACAATCTCTCTTTTCATCCCTTTCCACCAAAAATTTTTTCGTAGATCTCTGTACATTTTGGTGCCTCCTGGGTGTACAGTATAGGGAGAGTAGTGAGCCTCCCTCAAAATTTCGGCCCTTAGATCCTTCACATTTGGCACACAGAGCCTAGTATTAAATCTCAGGGATCCATCCTCATTTATTTGGAATTCATTCTGAACCCCTGACTGCACAGCTTCTTTAATCTTTTGCAGTTCCAAGTCTTCTTTCTAGGAAGACTTAATCCTGTCAATTAGGGTTGGCTGCAATACAAGTGTTGCAAGAAGCCCATCAGGTCGCTATACTCGCAAACCAACCTCCAACTTTTCAAGGTCTCTCTGAATGTGAGGCTGAGAAGTAATTATGGAAGCTAGCTCTAAGGAGGACTTTCTGCTTAAGGCATCAGCTACCACATTGGCCTTCCCTAGGTGATAATGCAGGTTCAGGTCATAATCCTTTAGTAGCTCCAGCCACCTCCTCTGCCTCAAGTTTAGCTCCTTCTGGGTGAAAATGTATTTCGGACTTTGATGGTCTGTATACACATCACAAGTCTCCCCATATAGATAATGCCGCCAAATTTTCAGTGCAAAGATCACGGCGACCAACTTCAGATTATGAGTAGGATAATTTTTCTCATAAGGCTTCAGCTGCCTAGAGGCATAGGCTATCACCTTCCCTTCCTGCATCAGAACACCTCCCAATCCCTTTCGAGAGGCGTCAGTGAATAAAGTATATCCTTCAGATGTAGATGAAAGGGTAAGGATAGGGGCTGACACCAGGTGCTGCTTGAGCTCCTGAAAGCTTCCCTCACATTCCTCTGACCAAACAAACTTTGCTCGCTTTTGAGTTAAGCAAGTCAGAGGCAAAGCAATGCGAGAGAAGCCTTCCATAAATCTACGATAATAACCAGCCAGCCCCAAGAAGCTTCTGACTTCTGATACATTGGAAGGCCGACACCAATTCACGACAGCCTCAATCTTCTTAGGGTCTATAGATATACCGTCCTTGGATACGATATGACCCAACAAAGATATTTGGCTCATCCAGAAGTCACATTTCTGTAGCTTGGCATAAAGTTTTTTCTCCTGAAGAGTCTGCAGAACAATCCTTAAGTGGTCTTCATGCTCCAAATGACTTTTACAATATATCAAAATATCATTAATAAAGACCACTACACTGATCCAGGTATGGTTTAAAGATCCTGTGCATCAAGTCCATGAATGCTGCCGGGGCATTAGTCAACCCAAACGGCATCACCAAGAACTCATAATGGCCGTACCTGGTTCTGAATGCAGTCTTAGAAACATCCTCAGCCTTAATCTTAAGCTGATGGTACCCCGATGGAAGATCAATCTTTAAGAATACCTGAGCTCCTTGGAGTTGATCAAATAGATCATCAATCCTCGGCAAGGGGTACTTGTTCTGCACTATCACATTATTAATTTCTCGATAATCAATGCAGAGCCGAAGACTGCCATCTTTCTTTTTGACAAATAATACTGGAGCACCCTAAGGAGAGACACTAGGTTTGATAAATCCCCAATCCAAAAGCTCCTGTAACTGATATTTTAACTCCTTTAGCTCAGCTGGGGCCATGTGGTAAGGAGCTTTGGATATAGGTCCAGTGCCAGGGGCTAAATCAACAGTGAACTCGACTTCTTGATTCGGAGGTAATTCAGTCAATTCCTCCAGGAAGACATCAAGAAACTCTTGAGCCACTGGAATATCTTCCAACTGGTGTTCTTCCTACTGAAGGTCTCTGACCATAGCAAGAAACCCCTGACCATCTTTTCTTAAGTATTTCCCAGCTTGCAGAGCTGACACTAATACCGAAGCCAGATGTTCCTGACTCCCACTAAAAGTGAATTCAGGAAGATTAGGAATTTTAAAGATCACCCTTTTCCTGAAACAGTCTATGGAAGCATGATAGGAGGCCAACCAGTCCATTCCCAGGATTACATCAAAGAATTTTAGTGGGAGGACTATCAAATCAGCATTCAACCTCCTATCTTCCATGTCAATCATGCAGGATTTACATACTGAGTCTACCATCATGACATCTTCATTTGGAAATGCAATATGCAACTCTTGCTCTAGAGGAATGGGTGTCAATGATGCATTCTTGGCAAGATAACTATTAGATACAAATTAATGTGTGGCACTCGGATCAATTAAAGTTTGAGCATAAGTGTTGCCTACTTTAAACATACCTGTCATAAAGATTAACTTAACTTAGATGTCATGTAGTATCATATGTTTTTTCTCTATCCACTATCATAATCTATGCATTATACCAGGTATGAATGCAATAATTTTAAAGAAATAATTTAATTTAATAGACATACCTGTCACCACAAGAAGGGGGAGGCAAGGCGGCGTCCGCCGAGTGAGGGGTAAAGACCCTCCCTTGGGTCCTGGGCTGCTGCTGGCTCTTTCCCTGATCTGGAGGGGGCTGCTGGTCCTTCCAAAGGGGACAGGTAACCATCTTGTGGTCCATCTTTCCACAAATATAGCAGGCACCAGTCAGCCTGCGGCACTATTTGCCCTGATGGGCCTTTCTGCAATGAGGACAGCGGGTCTCCTTATCTTCCTGCCCTGAGGGAGCCTGAAAGAAACCCTTCTTCTTCTTAGCCTGTCCTAAAGACTGGCCAAAAGGAGGTCCTTTCTTCTTCATCTGCTGCTCCCTCACCTACTGAATGGCAATCATGTCCCTCTCAATGACTAGAGCTTTGCTCACCACTTCACTGTAAGTGGGGAGCTCAAATGCATTGACTGCCTTCCTCAGCCTGGGGTGCAGTTCCTTGATGAATTTGGTGATCTTGGCTCTCTCAGTCATAACAAAATCTGGAGCAAATCGGGCCAATTGTCTAAACTCGGCTTCATACTGGGCCACAGAGAGGTTCTTCTGCTCTAATCTCATGAACTCAGACTCCATCTGTCTCTGCACACTCCTGGAAAAGTACTGGCGATAAAAAGCCTCCTTAAACTGTTCCCAAGAGATGGCCCGACCTCCATACTGCTGCTCTAACATTAGCCACCAATCATAAGCTTCCCCTTGAAGGAGGTAGCAACAAATCTAATCCGCTCTTCCTCTTGACTGCCAAGGGCCGTAAAGGCCTTCTCTATCTCTCTTATCCACCTCTCCGCATCAAGTGGGTTGGTGGATCCAGTGAAGGGAGGAGGGGCCAAGCTCTTAAACTCAGAGAAGTTATGACCCCCTCCCTGTCAGGGCTGAGATGGAGCGGGCTGAGCAGACTGTTTGGGCTGGGCCGACTGGGTCTGAGGAGTAGGAGGGGCAGACTGAGTTTGCGGAATGCTAGAGCCAGATATAGCAGGCAGTATCTGCTGAATCTGCTGCTGCATAGCTTGTACCGCCTGAGTCACTCCTAAGAAGGCCCGGAGCAACTTGGCCTGTAACCGCTGTGGGTCGTTGCCAGCTGGGGCAACGGAACTCGCATCTGCTGAGGCTTCTTGGCCTCCCTGTTGGTCAGGGTCACCAGCCTGAGAGTCCCTCTCATATCGCTGACTACTGGTGCGACGATGCATTATAAAATCCCGCCACGATTAGGTTTTAATCAATATCATTATAAACCTCCAAATCTCAAGCATTTTTAAACAAGTCACTTGATTTTTTTTTTTTCCTAGAGTTATTACCCTCCTAATGTCATGTCAATATTTGGCCTAGAGTTAATCATGTGTTTGGCCCTAATGTCAAACCTTGCTCTGATACCACTACAAGCTGTCATGCCCTAGACCCAGTTGGTGGTGGCCCAGGGGTGACAGCCCGCCGCATGCCAGGCATGCAAGGCATCCAGTACAATACCATTTACAAACAAGGAGGGTTAACAACTATATAATATATAAAATTTAATCCTCCATAATACAAATTAAGTAATGTTGGGCAACAAACCAAAGTTCCAAAATAAACTCAAATAGGGTTACATATAACAAAATATAATCAATTTACATCATGAAACTCCCAATTACCCCTGTGGTTGCCCCTGATAATTTTGTGGCTCTGAAAAAATATTGTAAGATTTAATGAGTTTACACTCAGTAAGTAAGCCTACTATTACATAATATAACCAAATCAGAATTTTACCGAGTCAAATACATGTCATGCTTCCAAATTTAAAAATATTTCATTATATTATAGAATTATGCAAATCTCATATTTAAATAAATTGGAAGCAAATATTATGAAATAATATTTCAAAATACCATTTCAATTCCAAATCACTGTAAATCTCATTTTATACTAATGTCCCACATTCACGTAATAAATATCTCAAGGATGTAACCTCCCTATACGCCCCTAGTGGAGGAAGGGTGCCGGAGTTAATTAGCTTATAATGTCATATCCTGTCACAGCACATCCCAAGGATGTGTGTTCTCCACATATTCCCCCTGTGGAGGTGGGTCTCAGAGTCATGTAATATATAATGTGGACCGTGATGACATATAATAACACAATCACAAATAACATTTATTTGCATAACTGCAAACATATATCAATTTACTTTTTATATTTTATCAAATTTAGTAATTTCACATAATCATGTAATAATTAGTTGCATGTATAAAATGCCAATTTAATTTACCAAAATTAACAATAGTCAAGTCAAATAATTCATTTGCATAAATATGGTACCACCAATATCATTTTTCAAATAATACTATAAATAAATTTTTCATTATTTTAATAATGGCATAATTTAATAATGATTTAAAAAATCATTATAACTGGCTTACTTACCTCACAATGCTAATCGCAAAGTGTAAATCAGCTGTATGGACCTTTGGGTACCTACAACATAATTTTTCAGATTTTTAAATTTTAATTTTAGGATGTCAAGCTGACTCCTACACTTAACCCAATCTAATCCTGGGCCCAACTTGGGGCTTGAATATCTCCCAATATAGAAGCCCAAATGGGGAAATAAAAATTCTCTGACAAACTAGGATCCATGCTGATCACAACCATATTTTTTTTTATTGGACCGGGCCCCATTTGGGGCCCAAAAATTTGGCCCAAAAGGGTAAACTGGACTGGGCCAAAGCCGGCCCAGTCCCTTTTTTTTTTCTTCTCTGTTTCACCCCTGGTTCAGGTGAACCAGGGGTGGCTGAGGATGGCCGGCGGCCTAGGGCCGCCGCCGGCCCTCCTCGGGGGTTGGCTGGCCGCTGACGACCAGCCCCAAGCCGGCCACCGCCGGCGGCCACCCCCTCTCCTCTCTCTTCTCTTTTTTCTTCTTCTTCTTCCTCTTCCTCACTGTGCCGGCGGCACGGCCGGCCACCGCTGGCCGACCGAACCTCACCGGATGCCGCCCCGATGCTGGTGGGGGCCACCGCTAGAGCCCGGGCCCAGCGAGCCGACGGGAACACCGCCGGGCCCGGACCAACGCGGGAGCCGGCTTGGCTCCCGCGATAGGGGAGGGCCGTTCGGCCCTCTCCCTCGCTTCTCTCCCCTGCCGGCGACACGGCCGGCCACCATCTGCCGGCCGGACCCCGCCGGACGACGCCGCCGGCGCCGGCGCGGGGGTCGCCGGGCCGGAGCCCAGTCTCAGCGGGGGGGTGGCGAGCACGCCGCGGTGCTTGAACCCACGGCAAGGGAGGGCCATCCCGCGGCCCTCCCCCTCTTCACTTGTCGGCGGCACGGTCGGCCTCCTCCGGCCGGTCGGACGCCACCCCAGCGCCGATGGGGGCTGCCGCCCGGAGATCGGGCCCGGCGAGCCGGCGGGCACGCTGCCAGGCCCAAACCAAGCACGGGAGCCGGTTTGGCTCCCGCGTCAGGGAAGGGTCCTCCTGCAGCCCTCTCCCTCTTTCTCTACCATGCTCTCTCTCTCTCCACTCTCCTCACCGGTGAGGGAGGTTACCTGCCGGCGGCGAGGCGTCGGGGATGACCGGAGGGCGACGGCGGCTACGGCAACGTGGTAGAGGAGGGGGGGAAGGAGACGGAGGGGACTGGCAGTCCCCTCCCTCTTTCTTTTCTTCAATGAGGGGAGGGCTGCGCCCATGTGCGCGCGCTGGCGCGTATGCAGCGCGCCGCGTGTCGCGCGCCCATGTCGCATAAATATTATAAAAAAAAAATCACGTGAGGGTTTACAAGTGCCCAAAAACCTGTTGCTCTGTTGGGCATGAACAACTATTTCTGAGCCAGATTGAGACAGAAGATGAAAAAGTTTATTAGGACCATGTGTAAAACTATTGTTATATAAACATCAACACCATAAAAGCAATGACAGCACAGTGATGTTTAGACGTCCATTAATTCTGTTTCTATCAGGTAGTTTGCAGTATTTATGATTGATATGGACTAATATGCATGCAAGGATGTGAAGCAAGTAGGAATCATGTGAGAAACTACTAGTAAATCACGGAGAAAGCAGTTAGCATAATGCTGTTTTTTTGATATCAAGTTGACCAATATATCAAAATATATTGATTTATATTGATGAGAGATAATAAGATCTAAGTTAACAATTATATTGTACTGTGGGTGCCTGATACAGTTATAGACTGTATCAACTAACATTAAGAACTTGAACGTCATAAATTTTTGCGCTGGATTGGATACATTTCAAATGGAACAAACAGCATCCTTTTCTGAGTGAAGTTCATATTATTGAGGCATTTCTGGATAACCTTATTTCATTGATAAAATTTATTGCTAAGAAAATTTAAGAGCCATTTAGTTCGACGTAGGAATTAAAATTAGAATTGGAATCAGAATCAGAATTAGAACTTTAGCACCCGATCCTTGGGCAGACCTCTGCCGCATCCTTCCCTCCCCTCGACTCTAGAGTTCCTTTCATGCCAAACATACTAGCAAAGCAGGATCGTGTCTGCAAGAGGTCTCAAGGGAGTGGAGTCAAAAGGCCGGCTTTTGATATTCAGGTTACTTGGGTTATGACTTTGAAAGCTTGCTTTGGTTTTCGAACAGTCCTAGCTAATCTTGAATTTTTGTCATGCTGGATTCCTAATGGCAATGGTTCTCCTAACACAAGGCATTTGACCTTCACAATAGGTATAAGAAAATTGTATGAACTCTTTGTGAACTTCCCTAAATGAAAAATAATACAGTTTCTGAATGAATCTTGTTTACTTGAATATGTATCTGCTGCTTCAGTAAAGATCCTAGGCATAGTTTATCCTTCATCCTTCATGCATTGTGTGCCAAATGGGCTTATGTTGCTTTCTTTAACTTTCAAAGGGAGTTGCCTTTTGGTTTTGCTTTAAAGTCACTTTTCATTCTTCCCACAGCTTATGGTCAAGTTTGCCTGAGGTTTTCAGATCAAGAACTCCATTTTTAGAAAAGATTGTTTGCAGAGATTGTGTGCATTCATAATTTCATGGGCTTTTATGTATGTGGAAATTTCAACTTGATTAAGTATATTATGTATGTCTACCCTTTGCACTATTAGCTCCATTATGGTCACAATTGTAATCAGTGAAACATTAGACTTCTCTCCTTAACTCGCTGTTCTGTCTGTAATTTCAGTAGCAAATAGCTTCTGCTTCTACTATATCACTCATATAATTCTACTTTAATTCTAAACTTTTTATAGTTGCTCATTCTTTGTTCCTTTTGAAAAAGATTGTTTCCAGAGACTGTGTGCATTCATAATTTCATGAACTTCTACATATTTGGAAATTTCAACTTAATCTAAGTATATATATCGACCCTTTGCACTGTCAGCTTCATAATGATGAGAGTTTGAATCAGTTAAACATTAGACTTCTCTCCTGAACTTGTTGTCCTGTCTGCAATTTCAGTAGCAAATGGCTTCTACTTCTGCTATGTCACTGTCATATAGTTCTACTTTGACTTCAAACATATTATAGTTGCTTATTCTTTGTTCCTTTTCTTTGTGATTGCTCACTGCCTTTATTGTGCTTTATCCTTTGCGCCATCTCATTTAACATTCAGTCTTCACTCATCATACTCTAGCATTCTGTTCTTGACTCTGCTTGGATAATCTTGTTGGATCCTTGAGATTGGAAACAGGATTTCTGGTATTACAAAATATGAGTGCTAGCTTGTCCATCTCAATTAGACCTTTTCTAGCCCATTCCCTGTGGATGAGAAAAAAGAGCTGCTGAGGTCTTGTTTCCCTTCCTGTGGTATTCGAGCCAGTCCACTCCATAAGTATTCCTGTGAACATGGGCCTGACCCAGCCTATGTTTTTTCCTCCCTGTGATGCTGTGAATCCCAATGGATTGCACAGGATCATCTAAATCGGCCCTTAGTGATGAATGTGTGTGTGAGAGAGAGAGAGATAAAAAGTAAGCTCTTGAAAATGGAACACCCAATCTCTTTTTTGTGACAAAGAAAATGAAGTGCATAAAATACCAAAACAATTGCTTTATAGAACAAATAAGTCTAATTTGGGAGAATATAGAAGCCGGAGAGAAGAAGGCATGTCCCATGAGTTAGAACAACCTAATGAGCAAAAACTTGAGATATTTTTAATCAATCTGCTGATAGAATGTAATGTAAGAAGTTGCAGGATAGAGGATGTTGCTGATTATATGCAGTCAGTAACAATTCTTATAGGTTCATGACTTCAAAGAAATCAAGATTTGGACAGGATAATTTACAGCTTCAAGTATTCATTTGTGTGCAAAGCATGGGAAGCAAAACCCAGTAGACCCTCAACTATAATTTCCCATAACCAGGAATTCAGTAGCTTGGTACCAAAATGACTAACCATATGATCTAATAATTTCTATCATGCAGCCAACATGGGATTTTTAGAAGATCAAACAACTCCACCGGAATCTGACGGCAATGGCCTTCTGCTTGTTTCTGCTTCTTTCCAACTGTCTTTGGAATCCAGTTAGAATATTAGTGTTACCTGTGTTCAGGTGTTTCCTTTTGCCAGAGAGGGACTTGGTCATATTTATGTATATATATTTAAAATTTCTTATTCTTCAAACAGGTTACTTATTGTCTGAAACTGATTTCTTGTTAAGTTGGCATGCAATGCTGCTGATGATCTCTTTTGCAAGTTGATTTAATCTGAAACTGTGAAGATCAGCAATGGTGGACTGATAAGATTTGCTGTTTGAGCTCCTCTGTTCAAGGTTCTGGCATTCTATGATACTGGGACCTCAAAGAATTCACATTTCACACAATGTGTCAAGGATTCTAGGAATATGATGCTCTTTCTGACCTTTTACCTTGTCAGAGAAGCTGTCCTTCAGCATCAGAACAGCAAAACCTACATGAGTACCCAAAATTAATGGCAAAACATCAGCTCAGCAAGGGTTAGGCTGCACAGGAGGAACAGTTTCTCAAGTCCCATCCTCAACGGTTGGTTACTTTACACAGAAACCTTGGCATTTCAGGCTACCTTCATGGGCATAGCTGTCTGAGAGGGCAACAACCAAAATAATGCCATCACAGTATTCTTGCACCGACTACTGACCAAGATTCCATTACAGGAGAAATGAAGTTGAATTCCTGCTGTTGCTACAGCTTCTCAAAGGGGAAGCTCCCTTGAGGAAACTTACTGCTGGGCCTGGCAAATATGGACCTGTTCTTGATGCAGATTTTGTGATACTCCAAATTTAATCTCACGTTGGATGAAAAAAAAAAAAGGATGATTTGCTTATGACTCAAATCTATTTGCTACTTATTAACTTTCACTTGAGTTTTTAGGCCACGTGATTTCGGTCCGCTAACGAAGTTAGTTAGACTAGTAGGTGGGCTTGAAGCATTACAAATGATATCAGAGTTGATCCGAAGTTGATGGGCATGAGGAATGGGCTACCTATGGGACGGTTGTAGAGTTCCGTCATGGCATGGGTCGGAAGATTATGATACCTCAAATTTAGTCTCACATTGGATGGGAGAGAAATGTGCTATGTGCTTATAATTCAAGTCCACTTGCTACCCATTAACTTCCACTCGAGTTTTTGGGCCACGTGGTTTCGGTCCACTAACGGAGTTTATTGGACTAGTTGGTGGGCTTGAGAAAAGGGCTACCCATGTGATGGGCTTGAGGAAAGGGCTATCCATGGGATGGGCTTGGTGGGCATGAGGATTGAGGAAAGGGCTACCCATGGGACGGGCTTGATGGGCATGAGGATTGAGGAAAGAGCTACCCATGGGACAGTGGTGAGGTGAAGCCATCCTTGCATCACTAACGACTCGACTCGGGATAGATTCTAGCTAGCTTGTGACGTACGTCGTATTATAAGTGGTGAGGTGGAGCCATCCTTGCATCACCAACGACTCGATTTGGGATAGATTCTAGCTAGCTTGTGACGTACGTCGTATTATAAGGTGAGGAGATTGTGATACTTCAAATTTAGTCCCATATATTTAGTCACACATTGGATGGGAAAGAAATGGGTAATGTGCTTATAACTCAAGTCTACTTGCTACCCATTAACTTTCACTTGAGTTTTTAGGCCATATGATTTTAGCCTGTTAATGGATTAATTGGGCTAGCATGTGAATTTGAGGCATTTCATATTTAAAGAGATGGAAGGAGCTCAACGATGAGGATTTGATTCTACAAGGAGGCTAGCAGTCGGAAAGAAAGGCAAGGTAGGCTGTTAACAGCACCTTGCAGCAGGTTGGTATCAGGTGAAAACGTATCAGCTTGTGGGATGGTTGGATGAAACTATTGAGCTCTTCATGTTTAGCCATTAAACCTTCAGGATTGACCGGACGCACGGACAGGCCATGTGTATGAACATAAGAAATTGATGATTTTATTGTTTGAACAGTGATATCAAGAGGGTTTATAAAAACAAATCGTTTCTGTTAGATATGTATGTCGGACATTAACTATCTAGCAGAGACAGTCTGCAAGGCAAATGGATCATGGAATATATCCCGTAAAATTAGAGGTTCTGTGTCTTTTCACTTGATAAGAATAAGGAGCACATAACGGCATGGGTGTCACTGACTTAGTTATGGTCACAAGAACATGATGCTTTCGTTATGGTTGGTTGTTCCGTTCAATTCATGGTTATAAAAACTCGGACCCCGCTGGGCCAATTTGGTCAGGGGTTGGAAACAAGTTACAATCAAAAATAATTTTTTTTAAAAAAATATAACTATTTAAAATAGATTTAATGTCAGAAAAATCTGAATAACTAGCATCAAATCATACGGCTCTGTGACTCTTTAATTACAGCATAAATAGTAAAATAAAGTATATTTATTTTCTGATTTTGTACCAAAGAGAAAAGGAATTATCCTTTAATAAAAAGAAGTGTAAAACTTATTGATATTTTTTAATTACTGTAAATAGTAATATTTTGAAACTATTTAAAGATGAATAAATTATATTTATTTTGATTATTAAATATGATAATATTCTCAAAATATGGCTGGCAAATAGCTTTAGAAGTATTTGAGTTCTATGGTGATGGTTGAGAGGTTTGTACATTATTCTATAGGGATCTGGTTCCCCAATTTTCCCATCAAACCAGGTGGTGTGTTCCGGTTCTCATGACCATGTTCCTTTTTTTTTTTTTTTTGGCTGCTTCGTTGATGTTCTACTCTTCTTTTAACCTAAAAAGGAAGAAAAGAGTGAAAGCGAGCTTTATTCTAGGAATAGAGTTATTCCAGCCTATTACTCCAAGAATAAGCACTGCTGACCATGCCACCCTGCATTTTCAAACCCACCAAGCGTTCTTCATTCTTTATTCTTCAACAGGATGATGCATCCAAAAAAAAAAAAAAAAAAAAAAAAAAAAAAAAAACACGAAGAAGAAGATAGTAAAGAAACTTTATTATGAGTCTTCTTATAAGTCTTATTTTATTTTTAATCTCTATGTAAGACTTATTTTATTATCTTTAGGAGTTCTGTTTGATTCTTTTAGGAGTCTTATTTTTATCAGTGTCAAATTAGTTAATGATTCTATTATCTTATTTTTAGAAGTATTTTGGCCTTAATTTGATTAAGGGTTCTAATTCTAGTCAAATTTTTATTGAGTCAGTTTTGCTCTATAAATAAGCCCCTAATGTATCTCATTGAAACATAAAATTATTTGAGTAATAAAATTATGAGAGATTGAACAGCTGTTCTTTGAAATACATTGAAACCATGTCTTAGCTTGGAATTGCTCTTAGCTTAAGTGGTGCAAGGTCATAACTTTTTGCAGGGTAGTTAGAAATGCTAAATCGAAGACTCTTAAGGAGCTGGTGCAAGACTCGTAGTTATCCCCCTTCCACATGCCTGCATCACAGGATCTTGAGGATAGGATGCAAAATTTGATCCATAGAGGTACCTCCTATTCACTAATGAAGATGTGAATGGAGTGTTTCGCTTTTTTGGGGGTAGTTTAATAATGTATTTAATATTATTGCATACTCCTTTGGAGGTGTTTAGTAACTCAAATGGGATCATTATGGTATTCTTAGATTAATGGTGATCTCATAGTGATCTTATCCTCGATGATCTAAGATCATCAGGTTTGCCGCACTATGTTCCAATAATTAAAGATCTCTAAATATCCATGATGAAACTATTTGATACATTATGTAATTCAAGATCAGAAGATATGTAATACCAAAACTATTCCTAATATATTTTGCAACTATTATGATGATTTATCATTATTTCATGTTATTTATTATTATAATATTTAGATTAAATTATAATATTATAATATTATACTATATTAATATTTATATTATATTATTATTATATAATATAATAATATTAAATTATATTACGTTGATATAAAAATAATATCAAATGTTTTTTTAATGAAAAAGAGATATTTGGTTCTCTAAATTTTATTTCAAGATTATTGCTTGTGAGTGATTATGAGTACCCGTCCTTATGAATAGGTATATATAGGATTACTAAAATAGGTAATGATTCTAGAGATGGAGTGATATAAAAATCATTCTCATATAAAATTAATAGGGTACAATCAAACACTATGCTCTTGCCGCCTGCATTTAGATTACCAATGTTTCTAAGTACACGTGCAAAAGTACACATGCAATCCTTTAGCTCTCTCTTTCCACGAGAGATGGAAGGAAAAGGAATTCATCTTACAAAATTAAGGGTGGGGGGGGCCATGGTTATATCGTAGGTGGCTCTTCTACCTTGCTTTTGAGAGAGAGAGAGAGAGAGAGAGATGCTATTGGGCACATAGCAAAAGTTTTGATTGGGCGGGGTGGAGAGGGGGGACAAATTTTTTTATCTAGTGCCTTACCATGTTTTGACCACACATTATGCTCAGAGGGGGAAGAATAATCAACTTTTAGTATTTCATATTTTAGATTATACATCATGTTCACTTACTCAAAAAAAAAAAACCTTTGCTCCGATGGAATATCACTTAAATTAGCCAAAACTCAACAAAGTAAAATAAAATGACATAATTGACCTTTTCCCAGAAATGTTAGGTCAATGAAGAGTTTAGTATTGAACTTTAAAAAAGAAAACATAGCACCCCTCCTCCTCTATATATATATAAGTTACATCTAGTATAACTCTAAGTAAGTTATGCTATTTTTTTAGTTTCAAATTGGATGATGAGGACTTCATATTGATGATTTAAACTATTGAGTATAATTTATTATTATACACAAAAAATCATGTGATTTGAAGGTTGATCAAAAAAGTTGAATAGTATAAATAATATAAAATAATATATTTGTTTAATCTCTTGATGTGTATACTAAAGGTTTTGAAATCATATGATCTTCAATTTGCAAGTATTTTAAAAATAATATATTATATCCAACAGTTTAAATTGTCTATATTGAACCTTTCTTTATTATGTGAATCTAAATTTAACTAGATCTGAATGTAGATCATTTCAATTATAATCAAGATAAGTGCTCTCTCTCTCTCTCTCTATATATATATATATATATATATTATATTATTCTTGTTGTTTCTTATGAAACATCCGCACTTTTTTTTTCTATGTTTAGTTCAACGACTGTCTCTTTTTTAATTTATTTTTGCATCCTAATTCCAATCATTTAATTCAAAGAGAGTTTTCGAATTAAAAACTCACTCCCTTTACCTACGGTTCATTTGTTTAGGTGACTCCAGCCTCTAGGAGCTGGAAACATGCATGGATGTGCTCACACCGCCCCATCACGCAGGGGTTGTATCATTGCACTCTCATTTAACAAATGCATTAAAAAAAGAATGGTTAGCTTGCCCATCTAAGAAGGTATCCCTGATCCCAGCTGTATCATATTTTCTCCATGTGATGACGAAGTCTCCCAAACGATAACGACGGCGGAGAAGCTCCTTTTTTTGTTTTTTTGTGGGAATAGAGTTGTGATGCACAAAATTTAAGAAGAAAAGAAAGAAAGAAAGAAAGAAAGAAAGAAAGAAAGAAAATATTTGATACACCATCAAAGCAACAAATGAGGCCGCAATATAAAAAATTCTGGAGTTGAATTTTGGAATTAAAAAAACAAAATAGTACAGAAGAGAAAGCTCAGTATAAATTAAAAACAAGGGGCACCTAAACGTAGAAATAACGGGCTGCTAGCTTTGTTTTATTCCCTTGAGGTGATGGTGATTAGAACTGCATGTGGGTAGCGCTGATATGAAATTTGAATAGCTTTTCTTAGAGGGCGTGAGACTTCTAAGATAAGGCCCGTGTGAAGGCCGTCAATTAAGGCGGTTCTAAGCCACCATGGCCGGAATTTTCTCAGAGAGGAGAAGTGGGTGAGACGGATACATCCACTGCGACAAGGACCGGCATGATGGAAGGATCTCAAGCCCCCTTTGTTGTCAAAAAAACGAGTACGGGTGGAGCCCAGCATTGAAAGAAGGGTATTGTTCGCAGGACTAGTGGATGATTAATCTTGCTTATGTAGTCGCCACCGTAAGGACCATGCAAGGTACATTAGCTTGATCTTGGAGTAAAGCAGTCCAATTAGAAGGGACCCTGAAAAGGACATCATCCCGTGGAGTTGCCAGCCCATAGATGAGTGAAACCATATCATCGCATATGGGTGGGATGATATCAAGCGAGAGCATTCTTGCGTGAGAGGGCTTGAGATGACATGGCTTGATTCTTCACATACATCCAAAAAAAACAATGCCAACATGCCCAGCATCAGGTCATCAATGCCTTTTATGAGTCGTGTTATTGCATGATAGTGACCCTACTACATCAGTCTTTATCAGGATGGTGAAAAAGTTTAATGAGCGTCTTAGCGAAGATGGCAGACTAATTAAACTCACTGCAATGACTCAATATTTTACCGGTCTCACTTGCTTCTCCAATGGGGAGAAGGAGGATGATAATGGCGTGATTCGCATGGCTGACTGATTGGACTTCTTCGTTGGCTGAAGCTGGCCTTGTGTGATCGGTTGGTGGCGTGCCGACTTCTATTTGACCGATGTTTTTTTACTTGCTTGTCAAAGTTGCCTGTTGGTAAATGTGTTTGATTAAGTAAATTTATGAAATTATATATTCCATTTCTAAGGTGATGTAATTATCTTGAACTATTCTTCTTAGCTTAATCTACAAGCCTCTGTAAGGACTACATTTGCGGATGAATTGTTTGAGAATATCCAACAACTAGCTGTCAAGAATTCTCTTAAAGCTAATTTGGATTCTAGTTTCTGTATCAATATTTTCTTTTAGTTTGCTTTGAAGTTGTAAAGAGTAATTAGACACTTAATTCAAAGAGTCGGAATTAATTAGCACATGAAGGAGAAGATTGTTAAGGATCACATGTGAAGTTTAATTTTTTATATAGAATAATTAGCGAGAGATCAATGAATTTATGTACATGATAGGATCCAAAATTTAATGGCTTTAGCTTTTAACTTAAATGAAATCTTTTAACTTTATATCAAGACCATCACCTGGTTAGACTGGAACTTCTATTTTCTCCAACAAATCTAGCTTAAGCCTTTCTTACTGACTCCTTGGCCTTTGTTTGATACAGTGGATGTAAAACTAACTTATTCACTAACATTTTATCCAACCACATTTAGAGCTTATTTGATTCATAAGAATGGCTCTCTAGAATTGAAAGCAGGATTACTGATTTCAATTTTAAGCATTTGTTGGGATGAAATGGGTATTCAATTTTGATTTCATTTGACATGAAATCAGAGTTACGTATAGGGAGGGATTTGAAATCTAAACCTTTCATTGAAGATTACAAATTTATTCCCCCCTTTCTATTCTCACCTGATGCTCTCCTCATCCTCCTTTCATCCTATTCTCTTCTTTCTCTTTTTACCTAGCCTTGATTTTTCTAAAACTCTCCAGCTAAGCTATTGACGGAGGTGATTCAATCTCTATGCTATTATTTTCAACTACTTCTTATCAAATTCCAATGAGTTGCAACAAGATTTGCTTGGTATTTCTATCAAAATTATTTTTCTTTTTCTCATAGTTGGTTTGATTTACTAGTATCTTTTATAATTTTTGATACTTTTCTAGGATATTCATTTGAAATCTAATCCTCTCAAGCTTCTGATTTCGATTTTGATTCTTCAAAATGAGCAATTCTAATTAGTGAAATTTGATTCTAATTTGGATTTCAATTAGAATGTGGAAGCAAGTGGGCCTCAAATCTCATAGTATTCAAATCTTTACATTTTACTTGCCCAATTACCTTATAAATATATATATAGCCATAGGTTGAAGGTACACAACATCTCGGTTTCCAAAAATATTACCATTTCTTTTGTAATGCAAAAATTACATTCCCAATTAACTTCATATTAGGATTTAAGTATCTTATATGTGTAATCGAAACATCCAATAGCAATAATAATCTGCAAAGAAGCCTACGTTTACATCTTCTTGCTTTTTCCTTAGGCAGTATTTCAACGAAAAAATAAATTACAGATTCAAGAAAAGAAGAGAGGGCCTAGCTTATTTATAGAAAAGTCCTAATAGCCTCCTCCATCATACATCACTATTAGACTTTAAATCCACACAAATCACCAACCACATAATCTAATAGAGATGCGTCCGAACCTAAACCATATGAATTATACTTTTAACGAACAATGGGCTCATCCAACTTGGATCGTTAGACTAAATTTATTCAACTAATTTTATAAAATTAAAATTATAAAAATTAAAATCATAATAATTAACGACAGTCGGCATAAGAAAATTTTTCAACGCTTCAAGCACTCCAAATTTATCAAGTTTTGATGCACGCATGGATGCGCTACCGCGGTTCAACAAGAGTAAGTGTGACATCATTTACAGAATGAGTTTTTGTCGAAGTAGAATATCCAACAGGCAACATCTCCAAGTCCGGTGCCTTCGATCGTCCATAGGTTGGGGGCTCTGGTGGCACTGGTGCCAATGGCGTTTGATCGCTTCTCAGCATGAGAACAACCGATGACATGGTGGGCCTGTCCTCTGGATTCTCCTGAACGCAGAGCAAACCAATATGAAAGCATCGCCAGGCTTCAGTCATTGGGTACGAGTCCCCGAGCAATGGATCCACGAATTCAGCAGCTCTCTCCTCGTTCCATAGTTGCCACGCCTAACACAATTCAATTCAGAGAACTCAGCCATCTGATGTGCATGTGAGGTGAGAAGAAGAAGGCAGGAATTCGATGGTAACAAGGTTCTAACGAAGAGATTACATGCTTAACAAGAGTCTCGCTGTGTTTCTGAATATAAGCTGCTCCATTCCTTTCCCCACTTAAAATCTCAAGTAGAAGAACTCCAAAGCTGAATACATCCGACTTCACAGAGAAAACGCCCTCAATGGCATACTCTGGAGCCATGTATCCACTGTTTCACATCATAGAAAAAGGCAGCAAAGTGAGCACAGACACAGAATTTAAAGCACTACATGAATACCAACGATTTTCCTCCTTTTCCACAAGATATAACAATAAAATTAGACAATCCACAAACTAAAAGTCAAAATTTTGGTGAACATAAGCAAAAGATGAAATGGAAAAGGAAATTACCAAGCACTCAACTAGTTATTTATTTAATTTTGACACAATAGCTTGCTTCTTTGCTGCTTCAATGTTTGGAACTGAAGGTTAGACAAAAATATATTTATTTGTTTTTAAAAAAAAAACAGAGAGTATGATTTGCTTACAATGTTCCAACAACTTTGCCAGTATTAACTTCATTTTCTTCTCCTTCGAAAATCTTTGCCATGCCAAAATCTGATATTTTTGGGTTCATTTTATTGTCCAACAGCACATTGCTAGCTTTGAGGTCCCTGTGAATGACTTTGAGCAAAGAGTCCTCGTGAAGGTAAAGAAGGCCCCGTGCAATTCCTACTATAATATTGTGGCGTTTCTTCCAATCCAATTGACGCCTCTTGTTTTGATCTGGCAGAAAAAAATAAAGTCAAATAAATAGAAGAGTCCCAGAAAGCGAATTTTGGAATCAAATCTGCAAGATTTCATAAAGGATTCTTCATCTATGAGGTTGTGAGTACTGCTATGTTCTGATAAAGAACTGAAAGTGACTTCTACTAACCAAACAGAAAGGCATCAAGACTTTTGTTCGGCAGGTATTCATAGATGAGCAACTTCTCTTCTTTCCCAGCACAGAAACCCAACAACCTCACAAGATTCCTGTGCTGAAGCTTTGCAATCAGCTCCACCTCATTCCTAAACTCCGCAGCACCTTGCCTGGATCTGGCTGAAAGCCTCTTTATTGCAACCTCAGTTCCACCGCAAAGAACACCCTGAAACAATTTTGATGAAGTATGAGTCAAAGAAGAAGAAGAAGAAGAAGAAGAAGAAGAAGAGGAACTGTGCTTAGCCTACTGAGAAGGTTAAATTGAATGAACCCTGAGAAAATAAAAGTGCCATTACTCTGTACACAGGGCCAAATCCACCTTCCCCAAGTTTATTTTCATTAGCAAAATTGTTTGTAGCCACTTGAATTGCAGACAGATCCATCAGAGGCAAGTCTGAGCTTGTTAGAGGTCTGAGATTCTCTATTTGAAATCTTCTGATAGCTGAAAAGACCAAGGCAGAGATTTGATCACCAGCCATATGACTAAAATCACAGTTTGATGGTATTTGAGTCATAGATTAGTATCTACCATTGCGTTTCCTCCATCTCCAGCAGTATATACAGTAAAAAGAAGTGCCAACAATAACCACTGCGAGGATTGAAATCATGATAGGCATTGCACCAGGACCTGATGATTTACTTCCGTTCCCTGCTTCTCAAATCAAATACTTTCATGACTTAATAAAACTGAACATGGTTCCCAAAAGTTATCATCTAGCATTTGCTCATAGGAAGTTCCTTTAAAGGCCAATCATGTAGTAGATGTTGTTATGAAGAAAAATTTTGCGCTGTATAACTCCAAACAGAATGAATCTGAAAAGAAATTCTAAGAAAGTTAGGAAATAACCTCCATCATTGGCGGCTGTTGGCTGCGGTGCATCCATCAGGCGACGCCGATAATTGGCCACTTTGAAGGGTTCTGAGGCCACCTCCATTGGTTTCACTGAATTGGTCACCTCGTGGCGGTTGGTCAACTCGAAGCCGTTAGCATCCGTGACCTCAAGGATGTTGCGATGGAAGCAGTGCAGTTGGCAGCGGCCGGTCCAAATAGCAGCATGGCGCGAGGAGGAGCAACTCTGCAAGAGATTGGCTGCTGCGATGTCGATGCAAGCCTGGCAGTCTTCGCAGGAGAGCTCACTTCGGCACAGGAAGGAGCCGTAAATGATTTCAGGACTCTCTCCAACGGTCTGGTTACCAGAGTTGGAACTCAAAGCCTTGGATCTCAGGGAGGAGAAGAGGGCCCCAAGACTGGTCCGAATTGCGTCATCTTTCGCAAAGGAATCATTCGAGCAATTTAATTGGATGGGTTCGAAGGTGAGAGTCTCGGAGGCACCAACGAAGGAGTGGTAGAGAAGCTGAAAAGTAGCAAGGAATAGGAGGAAGCTCAAGGCTTCTCTTTTGCAGCAAAAGATAAGCATCATTTCTCTAGCACCAAGTGTCTCGATTCATTCTCCAGTAGAGTGGGTGGGCAAGAAGACTAGACGCAAAGTGGACGCAGAGGATGAATTGTTGATGATTGCCTCCCCTTCTCTCAAGGGTGCCAATGTGAACTAATAAATTTATAACGAAGCAGTGAAAGAGGGTGTGGTTGGCGACACATGACATGAGCCGGCCGGCCATAGCTTAATCATGGGAGCAGATCCGCTAAAAAGTTATCAGAGAAAAAGTTCACCACTTAACTTGCAGGAACGGCTTATTGCCTCGGTGGTGGCCCTTCCAAACGCCGTGGGCTCACCTCGAGTAAAACTATTTGTCTGGCATCGGTAGGGTAGAGACGACGTTTGCTGTTGCTACTTTAGCATCAATCTCCTTGCATGACCCAAAGTCAAAGACACGTTAAAGGTTGAACGACTGGACCACAACCTACAGTTTCCACAATGCCAGCGAAAGGAAAGAAAGCATCCAACAAGCCCAAACGAAGTTTTTCTGGCACGCGATGAGACTCTAAAGATGGAAAAAAGGATAAAAAAATCAGGTGAGAGAAAAGCGTCCGCTTGTTAAAAAATCTCCCAGAAGCAATGTGATGTGGTAGGTTTGATATTCCTAAATAATAAATTAGAGTTCTTCAGTTGTTTCACTTAGGTATACTTGCTTCGCTTAGAAAAACCAGAATAACCTGAAGTTGGTAGACCTATGGAGTGGATCTCTCTTTTAATCTCAGTTTGTTTGATTGGTGGTTAAACAACTGATGTCTGCGCTTATAAATTCTAATCAGTTTTTCTTGCTAACGCAATCCAGGAGAAGATTAAGGGATGACGGCATGGATTTCCTTTGAAGGGGATAGACTCAGCTTCATCATCTCCTCAACAGAGAGAATGTGACTGCTGCTGGAGCAAAAATATCCATGAAACATAATACTACTTTGTCGATAGATTTTATGTAAAATAGGATATTTTTTAATGCAAAACTTATTTTTAGTTTCTATGAAATAAATTTCATTAGAAATAGACGAATAATTATTTCTATAAAATTTTTCATTTCAATTTTTTTAAAACTTATCAACCAAATAGCCTCTTAATGTTTAAGCGGCTTATAGGAGCACACGGCAGGTAGAGATGGGCTTGAAATGATCTCCAGCTCAGCCCATGTTATTGGATACTGGGTCGGTCCAGTGGTGAGAGTTCTCATCACTGATGGTTGGTTGAGGTGGGCTTAAAGGGATCTCTAGCTCAGCCCATGTTACAAGATGGCTCGACTGCGGCCTAACTCTGCGTTTAACCCAACATGTATGGGTTTAAGTCGGTCCAATGGGATTGGTGACTTCAAATTTGGGACTTCAAATTTTGATGGCAAATCAAAGATTTATGTGAACCTTCTTGCTCATCTATTTAGCTCCATTTGAGATAACTGTCGGTCTTAACTATTAGCCAACAGCTATTTCATATAGCTGCTAACTTAAAATATCCCGATAGCTAATTCAAATATGGCCTTCAATTATTGCTGTATAACAATAAAATTGCTTGGATTTAAAAAATATTATGTGCATCATGTGATTGGGTATTACCTAATATGTGAGCCTAATATGTTATCCAATACATACATCCATGCATGCACACTAATATAAATATGTCCTAGATTGTGTTAAATTAACAGGCATACAAATCATGACCTAATTCCCTACCAACTCAAAGTCAAGCCAGAGATTTGTGACGCATGCATCCAATCCAGCGTATAAAAAATCTTGCCCCAAATGGAACATGAGTTGGATTAAGAAGACGGTTGGACAATCAGATTTGAGACAATAATAAGATTGCTCTATCATGACCTAAATGTTTTGGATTTAAGACGGCTTATCCTTGACCTTTCTCGGTGCAATTTACTGTGCATCCCTATGATTGTTTCCCTTTACCAACAATAGGAAGGATTTTTAGCTGCAGATATATATATATACTTTCAGTCCGTAAGGATGACGGCGTTCACTGGCTGCGTATTGGAAATTAGATGGCACATGGTGAACTGCGTTAAAGTCCGTATGGAAACACTCGGTCATTGACTACATGTTGGCAATCGGATGGGCCATGGTGGTGGTTTTTCTCTTGGTTGAACGAGTTTTGGTTCTTTGCATGAATGATTTGCGGAAATCTTGTCTGGTTCAAGGGCGGTGCGGAGCATCTCTTGACCGGAAACAAGTCCCGTTCGTGGGGGGCATTCCATCATTGGCCAACATATTAGAAAGTGGGAGGGGACTTCATGATGAGCTGTGTCTAAGTTCATGGTGGAAGCACTCCGTCTTTGACCACGTATTAGAATTCGATTGGGACATCCGTGGTTATTTTCAGGGCAGGAGAGGCTTCACCACTTGGAATGCGGTGGATGTCCCTTCCCACATTTTTTTTTTTTTCTTTTCTTTTTAATTTTAATGTAGGCTCCGAACAATGCACAGGATATATATATATAAATAATTTTTACTACCATACTTTCAACTTTGCATGTTTGGTATTCTAATCTAGAGAAAATCCAAAAGTATTATATAGAAATTTAAATATAATCATCTTAAATGAATAAAATTGAAGCTGATTTTTTAAGAAAAATATTAAAATAAAAAAAATTTGAAATTTTATTGAGTATAAGTAATTTACTTTTTTTTTTTATATAGGACTATCTACTGTATTTAGTTTTTCATAATCATAAAAAAAATCATGTCAAAATCTATTAATAGTTTAATCTAAAAAAATAATAGTTTTCAACTTTAAAAAAATATTCTTTAGAAAAAAAAAGTTAAAATTAATAGTTTGGTGTTAAAAAAATGACTAAAAAATGTTTTTCATAAAAGAAAAAAAGAAAAGAGTCGATTAAAATAAATTAATAGTTTGATATAAATAAAAAAATATTCCTAAAAAAAATAATGTTTCCTACAGAAAAAACGAATCATTTTAAAAAAATCTATAGTTCGATGTAAAAGAAATTAAGTAAAAATATATTCCTCATTGAAAAAAAAGAATCAACTAAAAAATTTAATCAATTAAAAAAATAATAGTTTAATTGGCTTAAAAAATAATAGAAAAAAAAGAATTGGCTAATAAAAATTAACAGTTTGTTGTAAGAAAAAAAAAAAAAAAAAAAAGCTTTCAACCGAAGGAAAAAAAAATTCTTCTTCATGAAAAAAAAAGGAAAGGAATAAACTAAAAAGATTAATAATTTTATTTTAAAAAAGAGACTACAAAAGAACCCATGTCGGTCCAAATGGTTGTCAGAACAAAGGTTGCCGAGCGTAGAAAAGAAGGGCAAGATTTCATGGAGTAGTAAAGCCATGGATGAGTACTTTTGAAAAACTCATGTGCAAGTTTGTAATAACATTGCCGCTTCCTTTTTTTTTTTTAAGGAAAATATTGCCACATCCGTTAACTCATCTTGTGTTACATCTAATTATATTAATAAAAGCGGATAAAAAAGTTTTTGAGTTTCTCTCAATGTCATATATTCTACCTGAATGTTATAATCAAGTGATTTTCTTAAGGTAATATGCACTCGCTTTCTTTTTCAATCAAACCAAAGCTGATTGTTATTAATTGGCAATCTACTCAAATCTATGGTTTAAGCCAAAGCCTCTAAGACCTTTATTGAGACAAGGCACTTAATGAATAAGTGATTCGTTGACTCATAATTTATTCTACATAATACACATCAATTACTTAGCCTCCCGTCTTTCTTAGTTAATGCTTTCCTTTACGCATTTCATTAAGAAAATGAAACGAGTATGGCACGAGAAAGGGAGTCGCTGGGAAAGCCTGGACCAGGCATTACCCATTAAAAAAAAAAAAAAAGAGTTTAGCTAGTAGAGATTAAGCCCAACGCCTCTTACAAGGCCTGTAGCTGAGAAAATGTTAGAAATCACTCCAACTGCACATCTTCCTTATTGCAACTCGAACGATGCATCGCAGTAGAGAATTTTTTTTTTTTTTTTTTTTTTTTTTTGACAAAATCGCAGTAGAGAATTTTACCTATAGAGGATGAGTTGCCATCATTGGTGTAATTGGCAGTCCGACTCTGGCTTGGAAATGCCATAAACCATATCTAGACTGGGTTTACGCAAGCATTGGTCTCAGCAGATAATTATAATTAAAGCTAAAATACTCTTTTAATTCTCAAGCTTTCACTTAAAATTTATTTTATTTCTTAAACTTTCAGTTATTCTAATTTAGTCTTTAATATTTTAAGAATGCCATATTTCATTACGTGAAATGAGTTAAAATTAATGAAATAACCAATGTGTCAAGTTGAAGCAAATTAATGAACTGATTAATAAGGTAATGCATCAATTATTTTATTAATTTTAACTGGTTCAATGGAAAGCGAAAGTTTGAGGGTCAAAATGAATTTTGAGTGAAAGTTAAAAGTATAGACGGCAAGAACTTATTTGCTCCTGGCGATTCCCAAATCCAACATGAAGTCTGGACAGGAGTTCTGGGCTGGGTTTTGGAACAGGTGTGCCGGCCCGTTTCCAGTCCGAGTCCTCTAAAGCACGCTGCCGCTGGATCCTTGCCTTTCCTACTCTTCCTTTTTGGCGCTGCTGGTCCGCTTAGAGGGTGGCGCACGTTACTCCCTCACCTCTCTCCACTTGGCATTAGACAACAACAAAATAACCGTGATTCCGTCACAGAAACAGGCTTCCTTAGCTTTCCACAACATTAAAAATTTTACTGGGACTCAAAGCTCCACAACCACAACTTGGATTCAAGTTCTACACAGCCAACATACCACACATTTTACCTTCGTTATGTCATCAAATCTAGGATTATATATATATTATATATGGAGATAAGGACCAAAGACATTTCTCGAGCCTTCCATATGGTTGTCTTTCTAGCGTGCTGTCACATTGCTGAGCGTCACCTCATTAATAGAATGACTTGCCGTTGATCGGCCCTCGCTGCTCATGGCCGAGGCTTCGGACCCCGCAGCACGGCGTCTCACATACGTTCGAGGCCGGGTAGGCTCTGGAAGCGCCATTTCTTCGCTTCGCAACATGGTCACAACCCCTGACATGGTAGGCCTTTCCTCCGCATCCTCTTGGACGCAGAGCAGCCCAATATGAATGCATCTCAATGCTTCGTTTGGTGGATACGATTCTCTAAGCAGTGGATCCATCAACTCCAATCCCCTCTGCTGGTTCCACAGCTCCCAAGCCTGTTACCAGTGCAATTCAGAATAAGCTAACATCTATGACAGAAGAAGTAGGAGGAATAGTGTGAAGTCATCTGAAAAAAATTGTAAAGAACCTACGGATTTTAAAAGCGTCCGACCATGCTGCTGATAATGCTCGCCGTTCTTTTGCCCGCTTAAAATCTCTAGCAGGAGAACTCCAAAGCTGAACACATCTGACTTCACTGAGAAGATACCTTCTATAGCGTACTCTGGGGCTATGTATCCACTATTTTTGCATCAAAACAAGGGAAAAGGAATGAGAAGCATTGAAAAATAAAAAAAAAAGGTGAAAATTCGTTTGCCTTTGCCAAAATGATAACGTTCTTTGAAAGTTCGCTTACTAAGTTCCGACAATCCTCGTTGTATTCGCTTGACTGAGGTCTCCTTCAAAGATCTTTGCCATGCCAAAGTCCGATATCTTTGGGTTCATATCGCTGTCCAGCAACACGTTGCTAGCTTTCATGTCTCTGTGAATGACTTTAAGCAAGGAGTCCTCGTGTAGATAGAGAAGGCCTCGTGCAATGCCTGCAATGATGTGAAGGCGTCTCCTCCAATCCAGATGAGAGCGCTTCTCGTCGTCTGGTGGAAAAACATGATGTATTAGAGCATTAGATCATTAAATCTGTGGGATTCTGAATTGCTGACCAACGACAGGTTTGCAGTATGGTGACAGACCAAACAGGAAATAATCAAGGCTTTTATTTGGGAGGTATTCATAGACAAGCAATCTTTCTTCTCTTTGAATGCAGCAACCCAGCATCCTAACAAGATTCCTGTGCTGAAGTTTAGCAATTAGTTTCACCTCGTTCTTGAATTCAGCAGTGCCCTGTCTGGAACCAGTCGACAGCCTTTTAACAGCAATTTCTTTCCCATCGGGAAGCACACCCTGCAAGATATTCCGACGAACAGGTCATTGAAAAGAAGATTTTTTTAGCCTAGTAGCAACACAAGCTAGAAGACGTATCATTACCCGGTAGACAGGTCCAAATCCACCTTGCCCAAGTTTATTATCATCTGAAAAGTGACCTGTAGCTGCTTGTATGATGCCCAGATCCATCAGCGGCAAGTCATTGTTAGATGGAGATCTAACCTCATTCAACAGAGGATTATTTCTCTCTGAAAGAAATGAACGGAGAAAGGCATTAATTATCACTCTCTTATCATGATGTTTCTAATTAGCATCTCTCATTCGTAAATCATCGATTGGTATCTACCATAGCGTCTTCTCGACCTCCGCCGCCACGCAAGGCAAATTGAAGTACATGACAAAATAATTCCCAGACTTGCAGCCACGATCGCAATAACAACAACCTTCTTCGATGATTTCTTGCGTCCATTTGCTGCAGAAGTCATCGTATCGTCAATCAATTTTCATCATATTATCCCATTCTCAAGACAGCTACATAGTTCTACAGAGTATTTACTGGATCACCTACGTCGTGTAAAATATGCCCCTTTGAAACAAGTTCATGGATAAATTGTCTACATATATCTATATATCTGTTCTCTTTTCAGCAAATTATGCTGGATGAAATTCTAACTAATAATTTTTTATTCTAGCTTATGTACGAAATATCTAATTAACTTCAACAATTTAAAACTTGTTTAACTAAAGTAGTTTCAAGGAACTCACATCCTCCTCCTCCTCCTCCTCCTCCTCCTCCTCCAGTTGAGGATGGATGCAAAAGATTTAATTCAAAGAAGCTGGTTGGCTCGTATCTTATCCAGCAACTAGGACTGAAGTAGCGCCACCCATTCCACTCGCTACAGCAAGCCTTGATATCTTCCAAGGTTGTGTTTAAGCACCTCCCACACTCTGTTCTGTTGAGATCAACGGTGCACTCTGCGATACCGAACAAGCCAGCTGAGGGTGATGAATCTGATGCAAACATCAAGGGCGTCCTCGTAGGAGCCACTTGCACCAGTTTGGCAACCATATCCACTGGTGCAGTTGAATTGGTTTTGGCATTGACATCAGGGTTAGTCAAGTAGAAGCCCTCAGGATCTGCGACACCAAAGAAGCTATCATTGGAGTAGCGCAGGTGACAGTAGTCGTACCAAATAATGCCATGAGTCCTCTTACAAAGGCTCTGAACATCAGCGGTAGCATTTCTGATGCAATTCTGACAGTCAGTAGCAGATATAGTTCCTTGGCAGAGGAAGAGACCATAGACAACGGTAAGGATCCTCTCCAATGGCTTTTCAGTAATTGCATTCTAAAGATTTTTCTATCTTTTGACTCGTGAGAATATCTCTTAAGAAGAAGAGCCAGCACACTTAGCCACTAGTTTAGAATAATTCAAGAATCTAGTCAAATCGGCATTGTTTCTTTAGCACATGGACAGATAGATAGCCTTTCTGGAAGGGTGAAAAAAAAGAATGACGGCAATGGATTGTATAGCCATGACATGTTTCCTCTTCCCTTCTTTCCATTGCACGTGTAGATGACCTAAACTCTAAGCATAAGATATATGGATTCAAAAAAGAGAAAAAAAAGAGAGAATTCAAATGTAGGTAAATCAAGGATTTAATTATCTTTCTTATTCTTGAATTTACATAACTACGAAAGCTATCCATTTTTTCATTTTTATCGTCTCAAGAATATAAGCTTAATTATATTCGAATGTAGGCAAGTCTACTTTGTGTGTATATACATATATATATATATATATATATATATATATATATATATATATATATATATATATACATATATATATATATATATATATATATATATATATATATATATATATATATATATATATATATATATATATATATATAGACGATATAATTTTTTTTAATTTTTGAATTTACATGAATTTTAAAATTATTTTATTATTTTATTTTTTATATTTTTGTGGATCATGAATTGTGTGAATTAGGGGGCGTGAACAATAAACACGCCACCATAACTGCAAGAGGGGAATAAATTACAGCTCACAAACTTTATTAAAATCATAATTATTTACAAAAGACATTGCTCCCTTTACAACCCCCATCCCTGGGCCACCACGAGGTTCAAATTTTCTGCAGCGATTCTAAAAGAACTAATAAAAATAAATAAATAAAGGAGAGATTAGGAAAACTAGCAAGAAAAAAAGAAGCAACCTGACTGAGATCAGTTTGTTAAAAAAAGCCTTATCGACATAAATTAACAGTCATCTAGACGCAGCTCATTGCGTCAAATGAAGCCTGAGTCCCACCGCCCTCCTTGTACCACCTTCAACTGTGAATGGATGTTTCTTTTACAAAGAATCTGTTGAAATTTCTCTTCATTTTTTTTTTTTTTTATATTCTTCATATTTTCTTTGCTAATCTGAATCACATAGGTTCTCTTAGAGATTCAGATAGCTGGTGATCAATCTTTACCATGAAAACTTTTCAACGATTATCTTTTAAAGAGTTTTGTTTTTTTTTAACCCTTAAGAATGCCTTTCAAGAAGAAGAGCCGCATCAGCGCGCTTCGTATTTAATGTTATACCGAACTTGTATTGACTCTGCCTCGTAGATTGCCTCACCCCTCAACATAGCCGGTTGCCATGGCCACGAAACTGAACGAACGCCACATTCGGAAATCGAAGGAACTCGGATGGATAGAAGATATTGGAAATTCCACTTCAAGCATGATGGTACGTGGAACAGCTGGGGGGAAAGCAGTTCAACTGAGTTCAAAGAGACCTGCTGGAGTACCAGGGAACCATTCAAAAAAGATGGCGAGGGCTGAGGCGTTTCTGATGGAACTGAGCTAATCTTAAGTACTTTGGCACCATCCTTAGGGGATTCTCCTTTGGTAAATTGGGTGAGCGGTTTGTTTACTTAGGTGCAATCCATCTGGAGAACAGTTCAGTTCGGGTAGATATTCTGGCCCAATGAAGTGGTTTTCACAGAACAAATGGTCAAAATAGAAACCATTCCAAACGAAATGAATATTCACCGTACGTTTGAATCAGCTCCCTTTCATCGTCAGCAGGCTTCTGATAAATTAGAGAAGAAAACAGTTGAAGACCACTTGAAAAAAATATTGAGACCAGTTGCCCATGACAACCATGTGAATCATTTAGTATAAAAGAAGCTTTTAAAAGAAATTTAAAAAAATTATAAGTTCAATTCTACACAAATCTATGATCTCCTTTATTCTATGGATAATCTTTGTTCCAAAAAATAAATGCTTAAACCCTTATCATAGCTCTTATATGTTCTTTGTTCTGTTTCTCTATTTTTTTATTTTTTATAATTATTAGTTTTAATAAATTTTAGTAAAAAAGTCTTTATTATTTTTACTTTTACTTTAAAAAAAAAAGAGAGTGAGAATACTTTTCTACTTATTTCAAAACATAACAATACCAAATACGAGTAAGATGGGCTAAAAATTTTAATTTATTGATGGACTTCAAATTCTTATCCCTAGCCTATCAATAAATAAATAAATAATCATAGCTTTAATAGAAATTTTTTCATAGGTCATACAATTATTGGGGTATGTAATAAAAATCATACCTGACCTCAACTAAGAATTAGTTGGTTTTCTTTTCTTTTTTTTTTTTAGACTTTGAATAAGTTTGTAACAGATTTGAAGTTTGATCAAAAATGAAAATAAAAAATAAATAAGATTCAAATTCAAGTTATTATTATATTATATCTGACACCTCGGAACATCATCAATATTTTCTTAGGATTTTATAAATATATATATATATATATTTAATAAATTATTTAATAATTTGAAGATTGTAGACATAAAATGTTAATGAGATCACTCAAAATCAGTTTCAATACCATTCTAGAGCTGGCCTCCAATATTTTTAGCCTATCCTTGCAATAATAAAAAAATTTTTGATTCTACAGTAAAGCTCAGCTGCTCGAGAGACGCGTGTCAACCTCCATGTGGATGCGAAGGGCCTAGCTATTAAAAAAGCCAAAAGTATTGCCCCCACCGGTTGCCGACAGCAGAGTGCAAAGTTCAGAGGGGTCAATTCCAAAGCTCCACCACAGCTCTAAGTTTTATGGCTTCTCCAAAGCCTCACACACTTCTTCTTCCTCTTCTTCTTCTTCTTCTTCTGTTTTTTTTCTTTCTACCATTTTCTACCATCCGGCAGATATCCGCCGCGTTTGGTTACCTCAAATTTCTCAGGAAATGACACACTTTCTTCCCATGGAAGTACGGCTCCAAAAGACTTAGGTTCCGACGTACCAAACACGGCCATCATTTCTAATGATCAGAAAGAGTCACGGATCATACGATAATTTTATTCTACCACGGCATATACTTATATCACACAATATACTTGCATTTATTTTCTTTTAATTTTTTTTTTTTTTAACTGTGAATAAGAGGAAAAGGCTTCTCAACTTTTATTGATGAAAAATATGTATATAAAAAAAAAAAACTTCAAAATCTTCTCTTTTAATACTTTCTCTTTTCTCATTCTTTCAGAAAAAAATTCTCCTACACTTTAATCTACGAGAGCTTCTATTTTATTAAAAGTCTGCTAAAGCTAATCTCATCCTTAAATATGATACTTTCTTCAAAATAACAATATATGGTACAGATTTGATGAACAATCTTAAACATTAATTTTAAAGAAAATCAGCGATCAAAGTAATGAGAAAAAGGGATAGTAAAGTAGAAGATGAGACATCGATTCTACTAATTTGAGCAGAAACAATAGCCACCACTAACAGACCATCTCTTTTTTAAAAATGCTTCACTATTTGAAGTTTATGTTTGAGCTTTCAATTACCACTTTGCTTTTTTTTTTTTTTTTTCCACTAGATCTATAAACACGTAAAAACTTGAAGCAGCAAAATATATCTTTATGATAAATCTCAAAACATTCTAATTTCAATATGCATTAGGTGTACCTTATCTTCTTTTTTTTTTAAACTGTAAAACAGAGGAGATAATCTCCCAGTTTATTGATTAAATACATTTTCAAGAAGAAGTTTTAGAATGTACTGAAACCACCCATCTTCACCTTTCAAAGTATGGATTGAAGAATTCTATATGCTTCTCTGCCCTTCCCAAGTAAATACATTCCAAAGAGTCAAAAGAAAACTTCCTTGTTATTTTGCCAACACCATTGACATCAAGGTGACGAGAAGGCCACATCACGATAGCCACCCAATACTTGTTATCATTTTTTCCCAGTGCCATTCATTTCTCTACTATAAATTGTGCAAACACCAACGCTCCACTCTTTTTAAAAAAATTATTTGGACACGTGCTAGCCACATGACAAGTGTTTATGGCTTGACTGGCCATCTGAGATTAAAACTATTTTCTTATCAGCCCTAGGAGCTGTTCTCTTGTTCTTATCCCATGGAGAAAAAATATTAAATCAGAGGCCATGTATTTTGAATAGGAAAGTAGCTAAACAACAACATTTAATAATTATACAACAATGCCAACATATAATCATCTCAATACTTTGCTGTCTCTATGCCCAAAAGATGAATAAATAACATATCAAAATCCCATCATATTGCGCTTTCAAATCAGATGTTTGTATAACACATCTCTAGTGTTTAGAATGCATCAGGTCCCACAAATGCACAACAATTTCAAGAAGCCGATATGCATTACTTGATGATGAAGTCTTTAATTGAGACAGAAAAAGGCGAATGAAGTAAGTTTTATTTCTAAAAAAATTTGCAATATTTCTTTAAAATGAACATAAGATCTTCCTTTCCGGTCAAACTCACCGGGAAGTCATTTTACACAACCATCCTGCACAAACTATAAGAGTTGTAAGCTTCAGCAGATAAAAGAAATGCAGCGAATAACAATAGCCTGTCGAAAGTATTTGTAGTCCCTTCAGATTTACCCAGTAGACTGATATATCTTTTACAGAAATATGGTCAGTTTTAACAATTACAGGTTTGCTGATCATTAACAAAGTTTGTGCATGACAAAAAAAATCAGCAGACTGAGGAAATCCCGACCATTGGTTGATACATAGCCATATTAGTATTCTGACTAATGATAACTTAGAACAGAAATGAAAATGATTAATACTTTTGGTATCTTTGAAACTAGTATCTGGCCTGAAACCTGTAACTCTTGAAGCATTCCAACCACCTAAAGCATGATACGGTGCTTATAGCCTAATATTTGCCGCCAAAGGTTTCAGTAACCGATAAGTATTGACATGACTTTCACAATGTTAGGCATACAACTCAGCTACCTTATGCGACAATCCATCAACCACCTCATTTGTGTGCTCAGAAATAGCCTCCTCCTGAAATAATAAACAATTAACAAAAAAATTAACTCGGTCATAAATACTGTCAACATATCAAACAGAAAAAATATGAAAATAAAAAATGTGCTGAAAAATCCTTTTGGCAAGTCAATTGGAAAGCATGGTGATATAGTTGTCTGCTCTCCATTGCAGTCAATGAAACAAGTCAAAGGACCACCTCTAAGAGGAGTTTTAACGTGCACTCACATGTCCCAGCCATGAAGATGATCATATAAAACAAAAAAAAATTGCAGGTAGTAGCAACAAAAAAGTAACATCCACACAAACAAGAGTTCTAGCAGTATAATTACCCTCACAAACATTAATGATTCTAAAATAATCCGTTAATTAGTCAAGAGATGGTTCATGGAGGGAAACACAAAAGCAATTGATCTTGAACTTTTGCCTGTACAACATTTTTTTTTCCCTCCTAGGAAAGTTATTTTGTCTGTGTTTCTTCTCCTTTATTTGACAAGTGGACTGGTTGCTATATTTGAATTCATCTATTCATGCACTAGCATATAAGAACATATGCTTCATCAACAACTAATTGAAGCGCTGTGACGACCAGAATCCAAGGTTGTGCAGCTTTGATGAGTCTAGAAGAGTATCAATGACATGGATGGAACCTGACCAACCTTTGCCAATATAAGCAGTCAGTTAAGAGTATTCTTAAACTCCCACCACAAATCGTGCAATGAATTTTCCAATTACAGGTGAAGGAATAAAAGAAATTCAGGAGGTCGCTTGTTCTGTACTTACTTCTATCTCCCTTCTTCCATTGGCAACTACACACTTGGAAGCACTGATGCTAGCACTCTTTAACAAACTCCGGGCACTGCAGTTTGGCTTGCTGATGCCATTTTCTGGAGCATATGCATGCTCAGATCCCTCACATTGTTGCGACCTTGGAGGGCTTTGACAGGTAGTGCGAGCAACTGAAGCCACAGTCCTTTTCTCGAAATCATTATTTTGATCAGTAATTTCATCTTTCAAAGCACAGACCCTCTCTCTGTCACAAAGTAACAGAAACACACGTTAATCAAATGAATTTAAAATTACCAACAAGTTCCATATTCCCATTCCATCTCAACTAGAATTTCACCACTACAAAATGGAGTTTATCCGATAAGTTAGGACCATATGAGTAATTGATAGATGCTTTTATATAAGAATTAGCTGGTTATATCTATATTACCTTGGCAAAGAGGCATGCTGGCGCTGAAGCGGAGTGCTTCTTTCTCCATTGCCATAGTGCTCTTCAAGATGTGCAAATTGTCGCTTAAAACGATCGATCCCACTGTCATTAGAGAGACATATGCGCTAAGCAATAACTTTCTCATGTGGCAACCTTCACATCTAGTTGCACATAATATGCAATCAAGGTAACTAAACCGAAATATCGAGTTAATAATATAGTTCACGATGGTAAATTTACTTTAGCAACGACAGAGTAATCATGGTTCATGCCTCAATGAGATAATATCAGACAGCATCCTTAAGAGAAATTTGAACACAAAAATTAAATCCTCTTTTTTCAAACACTATTAGCTACAGCAAAAGAATGCTACTTGATAGTATGTGCATATGTACATCATGATTGGTCAAGTTTTGCAACACAGCTTTGAGAAATGAACTAGCATCAATACCAGTACAGACTGAAACATGGTTCATGAATCAGCTTGAATTTTCCTCTCTCTTTTTTTTTTTTAAGCAAATATGAATCAGTTTGAAAGCTAAAATACATGAGCAGACATCAATGCTCATGATATTTCTCCTCAGCATGAGACTGAGTTGTGAAGGTTCAAGCAAAGAAAATACCATGAGGAAAAAAAAAAAAAAAAATTGCCACAGGAACCCCTAATCTGCCATTACTGTGAGAAGATAACTTGAAATCTTCACATTTCCAGTTCAATTAAGTAGTTCAGTCAGAGTCAAGAGAAGATAAAATTATATCTTTCCTTTAATCATAAGCAATAAGGAATATCTTACAAGTTTGTAAGTTAAGAAGCCTAGACACTGGAGGCTAGAATCTTCCAACCAGTACAATTTTGGGTTGACCAAAGGGGAATAAACTGCTGAATTGAAGATTCAATGTGAATGCTTTTCTAGATCAGGAGAAACTGTTCAACTGCAACTATTCCAATTAGTTTAAGAGGACATTGATTCTAAAACTTAGGCACCAGACCAAGAAATTTCCCCTATGTCATATTTTCATTACAGTTTCAGATAGTGTTTATTTGAGTTCATATAACCAATGCACAGTAAAAACAACTTCAAAGCCCAGCTAGAAAAGTTAATTGCATGACATTCTTCATAGCATAAGGTTGGATAAGTTGGAGAATCAGTGACTAAGACTTGACCCAGATTGCCTACATTTTTCTTAGGCTGGTGAAACTTGCGACTTGAGAAAGTCACAAATTTATATTTTTTTTTCCTGAAATTTATACCATAGAAAAAGCAATATATAAAAATTCTACAATGCAATCCGTTTATGTTATTAATTCCAGTGAATAAATTAGAAATTAAATTAGGGCTTGAGGATCCACCTCCTGAGCACTTTGGTGTTCCATTCTTGATTTCAGTAAAACATATCCAGAAATTTCTGAATTGATCCAAGTAATCAGATATAGGATTTCCTTGTATTTCAGCTGATTACTCTTACTCTACATTAATCACCTAAGAGCAGCTTTGCCTCGCAATAAGTTCATAGAATGGCTATCCAACCACTCATATAGTTAACCTGCACCAAACAGTCATGAGAATGGCATGCTGTGCTGGTGCATACCATCCTGCACTGCACGTACCGAACTGAGACTCGGTCTGCACTTGGTATGCCACTATGTGCAAGAAGTAAAGTAATTAGCTACCCAATTCTGCTGGAATTATGTGCAAAAATATATCTTAGTTAATGAGGAAATAAAGATAAAAGGACACACCTTGGGTACACAAAGCTAGTCTGTTCTCCACCTCGAAGATACTCCTGCAGCATCTGAGGATGATACTCTAAAATCTGTTTGCTTTTCATAAAAATTCCATCATAAGTGAAAAGTGCAGTAGATTTGACTGATAACACCACCTCAAGAAACCATGAAGCTCCAGCAGTGTACCTCTCGATAAATCAATTCTCTGACATCATCCTTTGTCAATTTCCTCCTCTCAAACTCAAACTCAAGTTTGGATATGGGTTGAGTTGATGGTTCACGGTCTATGTTAGCCAGACCTTGGAAGTATGGATCAGCCAAAGCCTAGAAAGTAAAAAACACCAGTATCAGCTCAAAATCAATTACCAATTGACCTCTCAAGTGTCAGACCACACTTTATTTGCAGTTGATTGAAGCAGTCTAAGTTGCCTCATCTCACCTCTTCAGCAGTGGGCCTGTCTTTAGGATCAAATGCAAGTAAGCGCTCCAATAAACGGAGTGCCAACGGATCTGCATTGGGGAACTTCTGCGACAAAGGAACTGGTGGTTTTTTCCGCATGCTACTTAAATATCTTTTAGCCTTTTCATTCCGAATCTGAAGATATTGAAATAATGATAATAGTTGTAATAATAATGACAATAATAATAACAATGATAATGATGAGAACACATTTAAGCAACACAAGCTTCTAGGTGAATAAAGTATCTAAGAATTTATGCACAGAGGTGCGCGAGGTAGAACGAGTCGAGAAAACATTTGTAAGGAAAACATGCATGTAGGTTTCTTTATGATGAAAATTCATATGGCAAAAGCTAGTATAAATTATTTCCTGTATTAGTTCTATAAGGTAGATTTCGCTTTGAAGACAAATTCACTCTTAATTCTTGTCTCCTTTTGTAATCAAAGCCAAAAAAGCTCTGCTGATTATCAATGTTTCTGATGACAGCATCTAGCAGATCAGTAACCTTATTCCTCATTTTCTGGGTTGCAATTAGTCAGCTATATAAGATTTACATCTTGATTATATGCATTCTATTCAGTTAAGAACTCGCTCTCAAATTATGACATGCATAATTCATTGACTTCCGAACGGTTTATTCTGATCCTCACATTTGTTCTTTCTTTCCCCCTTTAGGCCCCTCTTTTCATCTTATTTCACATGTGCCTCAGGAGTCAAAGATGACAAAAGGTAGAAATTTTATGCAAGCAGGCAGCCCACTCAGTTGCAAAAATCAGGTAACTAAATAAAATAGAAGAAACAGGATAGAACCTCTACATGCAAAAGGCTTTATATCTAGATTATATGCATCCAATTCAGGCAAGAACTGACTCTCAAATAATCCCATGCATAATTCGTTGACTTCTGAAGTATTTATTTCTGATTCTCACATTTGTTCTTTTTCTTTTTCCTTTGGCCTTCTCTTTTCATCTTTTTCCTCATTTAACACATGTATCAGGACTCAAAGATGCCAAAAAGATAGTGGCAGGTAGAAACTTTGTGCAAGAAAGTGGTCGGCTCCAAAACTCATGTAACTAAATAAAAGAAATAGGACACAATCTTTACATGCCAAAAGGAAAACGCATATTCCTCTAGACAACGGAGGATAGGTCAAACAATGGATTCACATGAAAGCATATATTAGAGAAAAGCATGGTTCTAAGAAGCATAGATCCAAAAAGCAAGACATTGATGCACAAAGTCTAGCTCATGAACAACTGTTTGTGCTGAATATTAATGGTTATGGAGTTGACAGACGAACCCTAGCAATGGCTTCAGGTGAAGGAGTGCCAAGTAGATCGGTCATTAGATCCAACTGATGCACCACGTTCTTTCCAGGAAATAATGGTCTTCCTGTAAGCATTTCTGCAAATATACATCCTATGCTCCAAATATCAATAGCAGGGGTGTACTGCAAAATACAAATTTGTAAGTACTCAAGCATCTGCATAAAATATAATTCTTTTCTTTTCCGTAACCATAGGACTAGAGGTCAGGCACCTAAAGGTTATCTAAATCATATGCTGCACGAATTGTACAAGAATGTCAGTAGCATTACTTTTCCGGTCTATGATAGAAGCAGTGCAAGTTTATATAATATATGCCACAGATGCAACATCTATTCATAATTTATAAAGAACATGAAAAATAAAAGAAAACAATATGCGAACTCCTTGCTACATCTCTGATTACTTTGTCATCCTGTTCTCTTGCAGCCATACAACCATAGCTTAACATTTAAAGCCGCAATTCCCCAATAAGGAGCGCGATCATTAAGTTTGAGACAAATATCAAGTACAATTAAGATAAATTTTGATAATCAAGTTAGATGAGTTCAAGTATTAAGTCCAAAAGTGACAAATCAGTCTTACTTTGGAGAAGAAAGAACCACATAGCTCAGGTGCACGGTACCACCTTGTTGCCACATAATCCTATAAACAAAACATAAAGTACAAATATCAACAAAATAAAGACACAAATATCACATACATGTGCTTGAATTAAAAAATATTTTAATTACAAGTCACTGAAAAATTTGGCCACCAACAACTAATTAAAACCTAAAACAAGATGCAATGGAAAGAGTAACATACAGTCCAAAAAATGGCAGATGGCGTATCATTAAATGAGACTCGCGCAAGCCCAAAGTCACAAATTTTCAATTTGCAGTCAGCATTGGCAAGTATATTCTTGGGCTTTAAATCACGGTGAAACACATTAGCTGTGAAAAACAGAAAAATAAAATCAAATCAAATCAAACAACACGTAAGATCAGAATGGTCAATCGACCATACTCGATCAGCAGAAATTTTTGACCTGTATGGATGTATTTCAATGCCCGAAGAAGCTGGTACAAGAAAAACTGATAATGTTCTGGGGTGAGGTCATCATTTGCCTTAATTACTTGGTGAAGATCTGATTCCATCAACTCAAAAACAACATATATATCTTTGAATTCTCTCCGAGAAGGAGGAAGCATTATATGCTTTATTTCCACAATGTCAGGATGTCGGAGCAGCCTAAGCAGCTTGATCTCTCGTAGGATGCGAGTGGCATCAGAAACATGCTCGAATACATCATTAATCTTCTTGATTGCCACCCTTTCACCTGTGTGAGTGTCCACGGCAGCACCAACCACCCCATAGCTTCCTTTGCCAATGACCTCTTGTATCTGGTATTGGGTTGCTTCTCCATACTCCGTGAAGAACTCCTTGTCGAGCATGCTCTGAATGATTTGAGATCAACATGAGAAACCATGACTAACCATGAGATCATACACGACAAAAAGAACACAAGAAAGATGCTCAACTTAATAATAAAAACAAGAAGGGCAAATGGTCTCCTTTTGATCGACGCGACCAAAGGTTCAGAATACTTGCGAGATGATAATAGAAAAAAAAAAGGAGAAAGGAAAGCTAAAAATTGGATATCTGATGATATTAGCTCTAGAAAGCAAAGTTCTGGATTCGACGCAACAAGGGATCTCAACTGTTTAAAGAAAGAGAACGAAAAAAGAATCAATGGAATCTGAAGCCCTTACCAAAGATCGGAAGGAGGAGGTGGTGCTCCCTTCTTACAGAAGCTCAAAGAAGGAGAAGAGCTCCAATTGCGAGAGCCCCACCTCCCCCTTCTTGGATCCCCACTTAATTAAATTCCAATATAAAGAGAAACCCCAACTGATCGATTCATTCCCTTTTCACAGGAACAGGAAATAAGAATGACATCCCAACCTCCTCCGCATTTAAAACGAGAAAGAGAAAAAAAGCCTTCTTTTGCATTAAAAAAATAGAAGATACAGACAGCGTTCACACAGTGACCTCCAGAAGAAACAAAATTTATTATGGGAAAATGGAGCAGAGCACAAGGCCAGCAAGGAACTCCGGAAAAAGTCAGATCTTTGCGCAAAGAGAGAGAGAGAGAGAAGGAAAGGGAAAGGTCAGAGATTTAGTGGGAAATCAGTGATGGGACCTTCTTGTGGGAGTCGATCCCGGCCATTCGGGATCGTCTGGGGACTCGGATGAGCAGGAGAACGATGAGATCCAAGTCCTCAACGACAAGGAGCTGGTCCTCCTTCTGCTCCTTATCCGCCGCGTCGTCGTCGTTGGCGGCGGCGGGATTCGGTTCTCCGCTCAGGGAAGAGGAGGAGGCGACAACAGTTTGGCAGGAACGGCGCTGCCACCAGCGACGGACGCCGTCGACGAAGGTGCCTCCTCCCATATAAAGGCGACGGCGATGGTTCAGCGGATCGGCAGAGAGCGCAGAGATCGCGGCATTGTCCGCCTTATCCTGCTTGGTCTCGCTCCCCAACCTTCGCCATCTCTCTGAAGTAACTGGAAGATCGCTTTCACGCTGGCAGAGTCTCCTTGCTGTGGATTGCTAATGGAAAACCAAGTGGATTCAGGAAAGACGGCAATCAGCAAGCTAACACCTTTGCCAGTATTTTCTCGTTGAAATACTTATCATAAAGTCAAAAATAAACGTTCATTACATAAAGCAGAGCCTTAAACCAGGACTTTTAAACAAATCCATCTTCTCTTATGCATTAAATTCGGCTATTAGTAGTGTTAATTTAGGCAGTAATCTTGCTGAAGACCATGCATAAGATTTAGTTCCCGTTCCCAATGGTGGTAGAAGAAAGCGAGTAGGATTCCGACTTTTATCAGGATCCACTGCACTCCATACCTTGTTCCGACAACAAATCTCACGCTTTTTCTTTTCTTTTTTTTTTTCTTTTTGCATACAAAACATTTCATTAACGTCTAGTGTGGTAACAGACATTAATTGATTTTTATGAATTATAATGTTTTATTTTCAGTCGATGGCCTAATAAAACCATTAATTTTTCCATTCTGTAAGGCATGTTTGTTGTCAAAGCATTTATCACTCGATATTTATTAGAAAAGTAAGATCGGTAATTGATAGCTGTAAGCTGAATTGTTTTAAAAATAAATTCAGTTTTACAGCTAATAGCCAGCATGATATTATTATTTTTTAAGTAAAAGCTATGAGAAGTTTAATTAAATATTTGAGTAATACAAGTAGTATACCACCACCAGTTTTTTTTTTTTTTTTCTAAAGGTTTAGATAAAGATTAAGATGATGGTGAAAAATAAAGAAGAAAGAAAGCACTGCATGAGCTCAATGCACCTTACTTAAATTTTATTATTTTATACAATATATTTCTTCTCTCATCTATGGCAACAAATACTGAGGTTTCCATTAGGAAATGAAGCAGGCATAAGGTTTGGAATAAAGTTAAACATAAGGACTAAATAGTAAAATGTTAATAGAGCCAGAGTATACCAAGTAAGCTACCATTATTAATACAAAGCAGTTATAAACTAGGGGATAGTTTTGGTGCATTTTTATTATATTTTTTAGAACTCATATTCAAATCTCAGTTGCAAGTGACCTTGTGATTGGGCAAACTGATATTGACTCTGACCGGTACGCTTGAATCGAGCTAAACCATCATTATAGAATCCAACAGCTGAATTATTTCCTTAAATCTGTCAGCCGCTTTTTTTTTTTTTTTTCCACATATTTGATTGGGTTGGTAATGGAGCCTCCCCTCTCCATTCTCGGCTAATCATTTGTGCTTGTGATATCGGTCAAGAAAAAAAATAATCAAGTCAAAATATTTTTCAAATATTCATAGTCAAATAAAAATAAAAATAATCTATCACGTTATTATTTCAACTAATATCATTATTTTCTGATTTTAATTTAAATATATTATAAATATAAAGAAATTAAGCAGTAATCTAATACTCTATAAATAGTTAATGAAAAAAAAAATATTATATACTTATAACTCAAGTTTATTTGCTACCCATTAACTTTCACTCAAGTTTTTGAACCACGTAATTTTGATCCATTAACGAAGTTAATTGGATTAGCAGATGAGTTTGAGGCGTTACAAATGGTATTAGAGTCGATTCGAATATATAAAAATTGATGGGCATGAGGAAAGAGCTATCCATGTGATGATAGTAAAGTTTCGCCATAGCGTAAAGCCATCTTGCAACACCAACGATTCGGTTCGGGGTAAATTTTAGTTAGTTTATGGTGTGCGATGATTTGACTCGGGAATAGATTCTGACTAGTTATGGCGTGCGATGATTTGACGTGAGAATAGATTTTGGGTAGCTTATGATAATTATAACACCTCAAAAATAATTTTATATTAAATTAAAAAAAATATTATATACAAATAATTTAAATTCACTTACTATCCATTAATTTTTACTAAAATTTTTGGATCACATAATTTTGATTCGTTAATGAATTAATTGGCTCATCAGGATAGCTTGCATGTTACAAATAACTTAATCCTTACCATTCTATTCATAACGAGAGCATCTCCTGCAACAATATTCCAACTAATATAATCAATTTTTTAATTTTTAGTTCAAATATATTATAAATGTATCCTTTTATCATTCTATCCCTCTACGTTGATTGAACATGACGAGAGCATATCCTACAACAAGCTTGGACTCCTCATTGGCTTCCATGATAACCAATCCTCTTAGTTTACGCAAATGAACTTGCCACGGGAACAATAAAAACGAATAATCTATATAATATTTATAATAATCTCAAGCCACCTCAAAAGTTCGTCACGCTCTCCTACTTCTCGACTCGTCGACGGATTTTAAAAAAAATCAACCCATCCTCTTACCCGGAGACACGCGACCGACGCCAACATCGCGCGTGTCCTCTACGCGGAAAATGAAGTCCAAGCCTGGGCGCAAGGGAAGTACGGACCGCAACGAGAGGGCAACGCATTAGATCGACGCACCGAGGCACCTCGCGGCGACGCGTGGCATGTTGGCTGGTTCTTGCTGACCTCGAGAAGATGACCCGAGAGACGCGCGGATCTGGTGGCGGTGCTTCCGGGCTAACCCCGCAGTAGCGATTTCTTTATCCCGATGCTCTGCTTTCAAAGCCGATGGAGAAAACGAGAACAGGGGAGCATTGATTCCACCAACACGCGCTGGTGAGGGAAGCCGTGGAGGGACTCGGTAGATTGGGACTTTGATGTCGATTGCCTTTGACGCGAACGAGCGATGGCGAAACTTTGAAATGGGACAACACCATTCCACCGTTAGTCGGACCCAGTCCAAGATCGTCATAAATATAATTTGGAAGGCTTCTCTCCAATGCCCGAGATTCCGTCCTTCTTCCGCATCCCGCCACTGTTCTAATGTCGTCATTCACGAGATTGCCGTGGATCGTGATGCCGAGTGGCAACGCAAACCAAACCCCTGCTTCTCCTCTTTGACGTCGACAATTTTGACCACCGCAGTGGCAAGAACAGAGGGAGTCCCCCGCGACAGCGGCAGCGTAGAGGTTTGGAAAGTTGTGGATGCCCGCCGGGGGAAGTAGTGGTGTAGGACGGGCGTGCCGGGCACCCTCTGCTTTTCGTCCTTGAGGTCGTTAATACTGACCACCCACAGTGAGAAGAGCAGAGTCCCTCGACGGCAGCGGCAGCGACGTCGATGTTTGGAAAGCCGTGGATGACCGGCGGAAGTAGTGGTGCAAAATGGCCGTGCCAACCGCTGCCGCCTGACAGGCCAGGAAGTTCGTGCTGGACCGTGCGGGCCCATGGGCTAGCCCGTGAACTGATTTTTTTAATTATTTTATAATAATTTTTTGAAAAATATTAACTATCTCTTAAATAAATTAGTGTATTCGATTCCAAAGAAAAAAATATATATATTTTTTGTTTTTTTATTGATGAACTGTTATATATACAAAATTAGAAATAATGAAATAAAATCAATTGAAACTTTATTTGAAAAAATTACACATGGTTGCAAAATTATAATTTACAAACTTTAATCAATTTGAAAAATATTTATAAAAAAAAAGATTAACTACAACTAATTTGAATAAAATTATTGTTTATTCTTCAAGATTTGTAATTTAACTGAAATTATTCTTCATTCTTAAGAAATCAAGATTTGTAATTTAAACAAAATTATTTTTTATTCATCAACTTGCATCTTCGTTTAGTCTTTCTTTTTGACTTTATGATCTTTTTTTTCCGCATCCAACTAATCTTTTAGATACGTAGATATCTCTATCGCTTGAGGTGTCAATCGACTCTTATTATCTTGCAACGAACTATTTCATATCGAAAAAGTAGACTTCGACATTATTTTAGACATCAAAGATATTAGAAAATCATATACCATCATAACAAGCATAGATTAATTATTTTTATATATTTTTTACTAGGTTAAAACATCAAAATTTCTAACTCATCGAAGGTAAGGAGCAACATTTTGTAAATAAAAAAAAGATCATTAAAAGAAGAAGAATGTTTGCGACTATATGTTTATTTCTTTTTATTTAATAATGATCATATAAGGTCTTTAGTACTATTATTCTTTTAGATGATTCATCGGAAGTGGACCTTCTACTTCACTATAATTTAATCAGGATCATGTTGATTGAACTCAAAATACATCAAACATAGTGCTTCCACATTGGAGCTCCAACTAACCACCAATAATTAGCAAGCGATTTTTGGCTAGATAGATCTCAAAGTAATGTAATGCATGTTAAGGCCTTTTGGAAATTTTATATTTCTTTTAATATTTTTGAGCATCCAAATACATAAAAAGATGTTGAAGAAATCGATTGATGAGGAATGTTATAGCAAACATAATGTAAATATTTAAATTATAATTTGAGAAACTAGCTGTTGTTTAGGTGATTGAGTATGCTTGCTGTAGGCTAGCTGTTTAGATGTTTCGAGGCAACACTTCAGCCAATTATAAAGGTGTTGGATTGTAACTGTTGTATGCTAGCTGTTGTTACTTAACCATTACCAAGTAAGGATCATGGAACCTTTTTTCTAACCTCATTTCCATCCAAAATGCATTAACAATGCTAACATATCTTTGCAGTAGTGCAGTCCACGGGCATCATTGCTGATGGTGGCAGGCACTGTGATGGTGTTGTGATAGCTGGAAACCTTAAGCGAGCTTAATAGTTTGGAGATATGAGAAAGGAATGCATTACTGGAGAGGAGTGGGAGGGATGCGAAGGACTTGTATGTCCTATAAAGCGAATGTTCCATATAATAAAATTAGTTTTATCAATATACATATTATATTTATGGGTATATTATAATGTATATAATCATTAAATAATATTTCTATTCTTAAAATATATTGTATGGAGATCATGTTAATAATAGAGATTATAAATAAAAGGTGATGATACCTCAAATTTTTTATAGCCTAAAATTTAATCATAACCTTAGAGTATGAAAGGATAGCATATTTTATTATGGTTGTCACATAAATGACGTGGATGTTTGTAAGGTTACAAACATTGATTGGATCAATAGGAACACTCTTGGACCAGCAGTTGTTGCAAAAGAGTTGTTCTAATTGCAGTTATAGAAAATCCTTATCGACTTGAGGGCATTGTTAAATCTTATGTAGATTTTATATAGGTTTGGTATTGTCAATTGGTGATGCTTGATCGAAAGGCTATATATGAACATATTGGATTGTATATATAATACATGAAGATGAGTAGATATCCAAAATGAGATTTGTCGCTCTTAAAGTAAGAGAGAATATTCAAGATTATGTCTCTAATGTATTGGACTAAAATCCGATTGGTTAATTTAGAAAAAAAATTATACTAGATATTTTTATACATAAAAGGTTTTATCTTACAAATATTTTTTTAAATTAAGTTTCAATGATCTAATACTGTAATAAAACACACATATAAGCCAAGGAGTTGTAATGTTTTAATGGTCCAATCCTATTGGCTTATGTGGAATATTAGTTGATAGAAGGACTATCATGTAAAATGCTATGTTATGGGGTATTCACAACAATCACATTCTTTGGTTATAGGCTATAGATTGTTGATGGACATAATTGTAACCACTAAGCCATCTTATGATTTGATTTGATCAAAATTTATCTTATCAAGGAGTTTCTAATGGGTCCCATGCAACATGCTCTTTCTCTCACTATGAAGAGAGAGAAGCCCAAAAATCATGTAAAGATATGATAAGTTTCTTAACCTACAAATGATCACTTATTGGATTTAATATTACGAGTTATAGAATTATATGGGTCAATATAGCATGAATGAGTTACAAAATTCTAAAAGATTGAACTCATTATGATATGAGTTATAGAATTCTAAAGTTCATAATAATCATGAAGGAGATATAAATTGAACTCATTATGATATGGGTTATAAAATTCTAAAGGCCATAATAATCATAAAGGAGTTATAAAATTTTAAGAGATTTTATGGGTTATGAAATTCGAAGAGACAAAAAAAAGACATCACTTATATATAATGAGATCTAAGCTTGAAGCTAAATATAAAATTTTGTGCAAGGCATGCATGCAAACTTATGAGGGCTTTGCAATTATGAAGTCTAGTCTTGTGAGGATATTTCATATTGCACTAAGAAGAGTTTGTAAGGACCTTATGTAACTCTCGGTAAGATCTTGAAAGGAAGACCATGTTGATCATATGATGGTTGTCATGTATCTATTTTCACTATATATTAGAAATGAAAGAGTTATGCCCTAAAAGCCAATCATAATCTGTATTGTGATAGGGTCTCTTTTATTCTTTCAAATCATATACATGACATTTTGGTTATAAATAGAAGGCATTATGTTTCATCATTTGCTGCTTTTTATAATTATGATGAACCCCATAAATTAGGGCAATGGTTTTAGGGCTATGATGAGATCATGCCAGTGAGACCTAAAACCCTAAAACCCTAATCTAAAACATTTCCAGTTGTTGGTACATTAAGTCGGGGATCAATGTTACCGAAAAGACTGACACATCCTATGTATGCTCGATCCAGAGGGTGATCGATCTCACAATCACTTGTGTGAGACACTAATACAAAGATGTGGGTGCTCATTAGAAGAATGAGTTCACTGAATTGACCTACCAAGAGAATATCTTATGGATACTTACTTATTTGTCAAAAGATGATTCTCTAAGTGGGAGTTGTGCAAGTGATCCTTAGACCTGAGATCACTATAGTATCTTATGCACATGAATCCATGTTTTGGTTTACACTCATTCACGACATTAAGTTGTGTACGAGGTATTCTCGATATGGTGGATTGTGTATGAAGATTGTGAGTAGATCAACAAGGAATCAATCACTTCTAGTAAGAGAAGACCACATCCTACTTGCTCTAATCTTATGATGATTCAGGAAGTCTTTGATCAAAGCAGAATGAAAAATTAGAAAGAGTTTCTAATATTTCATTAATTGAATTATCATTAGAAGATTAAGAGAGACATGAATAAGTAATTAAGTTTGACATTAATCTATACTCATATATTTATTCAGGATGCAGTATGATTGAAGGATTGAATTGCACGGTAACTTACCACTGAAGGGTATGTTTGGTATATCCACCAAATTCCATATCTTCCGGGTAGACATGATACGTTGCTAGACGTCAATCTTGTTTTGTAGGTTTGATTGAATTAAAGAGTTTAATTTGATCAACAATTAGAAAGGGTTCTAATTGTCAAGTTCGGGATCGCACTGATTGGACCTATAAGGATTAAAAATGTTCTAATCATGATAGGTCAACTTGCACCCATACCTACTGCTGGCTAGATGTGGTACCCAATGGGTCACACATAAAAGGAACTGATCAAGGGTTTAATTGGATTAGACCATGTTTGCAGGATAAACATGTTAGCACGTGTTGCAAACCCTAGCTCCTGATTCGAATTAGATTCGAATCTAATTCTTGTATTAGGTTAATCTAATATGATTGGATCATAACCTAATGTGGGTTGGCCAAGAGTTGGAACCCAATTAGCTTTATTTGGACCATTGGATGGCTCTTTGAATAATGGATCTGGACCATTGGTCAGCGGCTCGATCTGAACCATTGGATGGCTCCCTGGATGAAGGACCTGGACCATTGGTTGTTGCCTGAATCTGAACCATTAGTTGGTGCCTGAATCTGGGTGATGGCGCCTTACTTTTGGACCATTGGATGGTGTCTTAATTTGAACCATTGGATTATCATAAAATAAGTGTGGGGTGAGGTTATCAGCGTGAGAAGGCTGATAGCGCATGGATAAAGCGAGCGGATACATCTTTCCACTCTCCTAGATGTGCCTCTCCCCTTAGCGCCTCATCATGATGAGGCGCTACCCTTGGGACATGCCTCATCATGATAAGCCATGATAAGCCGTGTGGATGCGATGCATTCCTTGGTGATGCATCCCTCCGCCTCTTATAAATAGGAGTGCATCTTGGGTTCAAAAAAAAGATACATGAATCCATCGAAGAGAAATCAATTCCCTCTATTTCTTATTTTATTTCTCTTATATGTCTTGTCCTAAACTAAGACAAAGAGGTCATGTTCAGGACAAAAGGTTGTCTTGTCCTAAACTAAGATAAGGATGTCTTCTTCAGGACAAGACCTAAATCAGGACAAGGAAGCCTTCTTTAGGACAAGAGGCTTTGAAGAGTTTTTGTAAGAGAAAGAAAATTAGAAGGGAAAGAAAGCAAGCCAATCAAATCCTTTGGAAGGATTAAGCATCAAGGATCGAAGTTTTGAAGGAGATAGAGTCTTGAACCCAGTTCCTGTGTGGATCAACATTGGAGGGTAAACACTTGAGTACCTTGTGGATATTCCAACATATTGGATTTAGCGTTACAGGTACTCTTCTTATCCTATATTTACTATTTATTCATTTGATTGTTACCATTAAGGAGATCTTGGCTATTAAGGGTTTCATATAAATAGATCTCATTAAGAAATTTATGAAATCTATTCTTTTTCACTGCACTCTTAGGCATGCACAAGAAATCCAACAGTGGTATCAGAGCCATCCTTAACTGGTGCAATCAAATGATCATGCATGTTGTAGGATCCATTAAAATGCTATGTGATAGCAATATTAGATATCATGATATGAAGCATGTTCAATAAAATGCTATGTGATAGCAATATTAGATATCATGATATGAAGCATATTCATCAAATGCTATGTGATAGCAATATTAGATATCATGATATGGAGCATGTTCATTAAAATGCTATGTGATAGCAATATTAGATATCATGATATGAAGCATATTCATCAAATGGTTTGTGATAGCAATATTAGATATCATGATATGAAGTATGTTCATTAAATTGCTATGTGATAGCAATATTAGATATGAAGCATGTTCATTAAAATGCTATATATGTCTATAGAAATTTGTTATGTTATAGCAATAATATATTCACATATCTTAATATGAATTTTATATAAGATATGATCAAACATGTTCGTATTCCTTGATATGCTTGCTTTTTGCATAAGAAATGCAAAGTATATGGAATGTGCTAAGAGATCAGAAAGCCCTCACATAAAATTATATTTAGTCATAGCGTTATAAAATCATAATGCAAATCCATTTAGGGTTTGATTGATCAATTGGTGTCTAGAAAAGTGGTTATGGGAAGATAAAGAGAACGTGGTTTATAATTGGGTCCGTTGCTTACCTGACCAAACTTTTGGTGTCTAAGGCAAGCACGGGGGCCCTCCCACCTCTCTCCCACTTACCTGGCCAATTGGATAGATTTAGACCTTGAATTGGAAATGCTAAATGATTGAAACACTAAATGTCTTCTTTTATGCTAAGCCAAATTCAAGTCAAAAACTATAGTAGGTTTGTTGTGTAACACAAGGCCTAATCTAGGGTTTGATATGAAATTTGTCATGGTGCATCTAATGCTTTATAGCATGATTGATGGTGTTGCTTTGTTGTGTAACACAAGGGCAACATTATTCAAACGTGACTATATAGAAACGAAGAATCTGACTAAACTAAGACATTATAGTTTGTTATGTAACACAAGGCTATAAGTGTCTTAGAGGTAGTTGTTATGTTGAGAGTTGCATGGGTTACAATTGGAAAGAAAAATTTCCTATCTTTGAACTTATGAATGTTTGTTGTGTAACACAAGGCATTAATGAGGAATTAGGATCTCAACTCCATTAAGAAAAGTTAGTATTTTTCTCATTTATCATAGGAGGGGGCTATGATAAGTCGATAAAATAGTGAAAGTAACAATTAGATAAAAGTCCTTGTCTAATTGTATACATATCATCATGATTGGTCTGCTTATGTTAGTTTTGTTCTTTGTTTATGTAGAATTAAATCTGTATTAAATGGCTTCTTCACTACACTGAGAGGCATCTTAGATGCCAACAAGTTGATCGGCCCGAATTATGTGGACTGGTTGAGGAATCTTAAGATTGTTCTCACATAAGAGAAACTATCCTATATACTTGAAACCCTTAACTTAGCGTCAGCTGGGGATGATGCCACTGAAGAAGAGGTTGCTACATATAGATGTGGAAAAATGACAGTTTGACTGTCAAGTGTATCATGCTGGCCTCTATGAGTAACGAGTTACAAAGGCAATATGAAAGCATGGACACTCACTCCATACTTCTTAATTTGAAGGAATTATATGGAGAACAAAGTAGGACCGCTAGATATGAGATATCTAAGCAATTATTCCGTGCTAAAATGAATGAAGGGACATCCGTGCAAGACCATATTCTTATGGTTATAGACTTGATTACTCGATTGAGTCAATTGGGTTTTGCTATAGATAGTGAACTCAGTCAGGATTTGATCCTACAATCACTTCCCCAGTCATTCTCTCAGTTTGTTGTGAATTATCACATGAACAAGCTGAATACCTCCTTGCTTGAGCTGTTAAATATGTTGAAGACAGCTGAAACCCACATCAAGAAGGAAAGGGTCCGATCCTTCTTGTTGGTGGGGGCTCTAAAAGAAAGTCATGCTGTAAGGGTTCTAAGAAGAGATTGAATCCTAAAAGAAGCATCAAGAAAAGGAAAGAAAAGAAGATCTCTGGACCCGGTACCTATTTCCACTACGGCAAGGAAGGCCACTAGAAAAGGAATTGCAAGAGTTTACTTGCAGTTGTGAAGCCTGATACACAAGAGTTGTATCAAAAGGTATGTTTGTGTTACATGCCAATTCTTCAAAATTCTAATTCTTGGGTATTGGATACCAGCTATGGTTTCCACATATGCAAGTCATTACATGGACTACAGAAAATTAGAAGTTTGAAGAAAGGTGACTTCAAGCTGTTCGGCGCTGGAGAAGAGTCCCTTCAGGCTGATCCAAAGGTGGAATCGTACTCTATTAGATATGGTACGGTCCATGATGTGCTTTACAGCTCTTCCTATTTCCTTGTAGGGATTTGTCCTAGAGATTGTTGCATATATTTTGAACAGGGTACCTTTTAAGTCTGTACCTAGCACTCCATATGAGATATAGAGAGAAAAGAAACCAAATCTTAAATATCTTAAGATATGGGGATGTCAAGCTTATGTCAAAAAAAAATTTGGATATAAGCTAAGTACTAGATCAGATAGGTGTATATTTGTAGGTTATCCTAAAAACAGTATAGGATATATCTTCTATAATCCTACTGAACACAAGATTTTTGTTGGTAGGCATTCTATTTTCATAGAGAAAGAGTTTTTCCTTGAAAAGGGCAAGGATAGAAGAATTAAACTTAAAGAAGTTTATGACCTACAGATTGAGACAAATGATATTCCTCAACCAAATGTACCTATAGATGAGGTACAATCACAACACACATCTCCTCTCTGAAGGTCAGATAGAGTGCGAAGAGCACCTGAGAGATATGGGTTTATCATAAAGAATGATGAAGCCCACATCATTGAGAACGATGATCTACTGACCTATTCAGAAGTTGTCATGAGTAGGGACTCTGATAAATGGCTAGAGGCTATGAAATTCGAAATAGATTCTATGTATACCAACCAAGTGTGGACTTTGGTAGATGCACCTGAGGGTGTAAGCCCTACAGGTTGCGAATGGGTATATAAGAAAAAGATTGGAGCTGATGGCCAAGTAGATACATCTAAGGCCAGGCTAGTGGTAAAAGGTTTCAGACAAAAACAAGGAATTAACTATGATGAAACTTTTTCATCAGTAGCTATACTCAAGTCTATTCAGATTATGCTTGCAATAGCTGCATATTATGATTATGAAATCTGGTAGATGGATGTCAAAACTGTATTCTTTAATGGTCATCTTGAGGAAGAGGTTTATATGATTCAGCCAGAAGGATTTGTCTCAAGTGGGAGAACAAATCAAGTATGCAGGCTTAAGAAATCCATTTATGGATTAAAGAAAGTATCGAGGAGTTGGAATATCCATTTTGATATGACAGTCAAAGAGTTTGGCTTTATCAAAAATGTGGATGAACCTTGTGTGTATAAGAAGACAAGTGGGAGTGCTATTGTCTTCTTAGTATTATATGTAGATAACATACTTCTCATTGAAAATGATGTTCCAATGTTGCAATCGGTCAAGACTTGGCTATCAAAAATATTTTCCATGAAAGACTTGGATGAAGCATCCTATATACTAGGTATAAAGATCTATAGGGATAGATCTAAATGGATACTAGGCATATCTCAATTAAGATACATAGATAAAGTGCTAAAAAGATTCAGCATGGATGAGAGTAAAAAGGGTTACTTACCCATAGGTCATGGCATATATCTCTCTAAGAAGATGTCTCCTAAGACACCTAAAGAGAGGAATAGAATGAGTACTATTCATATGCATCGACAGTATGATCGATAATGTATGCTATGCTATGTATCAGGCCTGACATTGCTTATGCCTTGAGCATAACAAGTAGGTTTCAGGCTGATCCAGAGGAGGATCATTGGAAAACAGTGAAAAGCATTCTTAAGTACTTGAAAAGGACTAAAGATGTTTTTTCTAGTATATGGAGGATCAGAATTGAAACTAGAAAGTTATTCGAATTCTAGTTTTTAGTCAGATCCAGATGATAGCAAGTCCATTTCAGGATATGTCTTTACTCTGAATGATGGAGTAGTGAGCTGAAAGAGTTTCAAGCAACAGACTGTAGCTGACTCAGTTACTGAGCCAGAGTACATTGCTATAAGTGAAGCGGCTAAGGAAGCTGTTTGAATGAAAAAGTTCATCATAGAGTTGGGTGTGGTTCCTAGTACCAGTTTATTATGATAACACTGGAGCTATTGCACAAGCAAAGGAACCAAGGTCTTATCATAGATCCAAGCACATTCTAAGACACTTCCACCTCGTTCATGAGATTGTCGAAAGGAAAGACATCAAGATTGAATGAGTAGATACAAAGAACAACCTAGCAGACTCATTCACTAAAGCTTTACCTAGCAGCAATTTGATCGCCACCTTAATTGTATGGGGTTAAAGTATAAGAGCGATTGGCTTTAGTGCAAGTGAGAGAATGAAAGAGTTATGCCCTAAAAGCCAATCATAATCTGTATTGTGATAGGGTCTCTTTTATTCTTTCAAATCATATACATGACATTTTGGTTATAAATAGAAGGCATTATGTTTCATCATTTGCTGCTTTTTATAATTATGATAAACCCCATATATTAGGGCAATGGTTTTAGGGCTATGATGAGATCATGCCAGTGAGACCTAAAACCCTAAAACTCTAATATAAAACATTCCCAGTTGTTGGTACATTAAGTCGGGGATCAATGTTACCAAAAAGACTGGCACATCTTATGTATGCTCGATGCAGAGGGTGATTGATCTCACAATCACTTGTGTGAGACACTAATACAAAGATGTAGGTGCTCATTAAAGGAATGAGTTCACTGAATTAGCCTACCAAGAGAATATCTTATGAATACTTACTTATTTGTCAAAAGATGATTCTTTAAGTGGGAGTTGTGCAAGTGATCCTTAGACCTGAGATCACCATAGTATCTTATGCACATGAATCCATGTTTTGGTTTACACTCATTCACGACATTAAATTGTGTACGAGGTATTCTGGATATGGTGGATTGTGTATGAAGATTGTGAGTAGATCAACAAGAAATCAATCACTTCTAGTAAGAGAAAACCACATCCTACTTGCTCTAATCTTATAATGATTCAGAAAGTCTTTGATCAAAGCAGAATGAAAAATTAGAAAGAGTTTCTAATGTTTCATTAATTGAATTATCATTAGAAGATTAAGAGAGACATGAATAAGTAATTAAGTTTGACATTAATCCATACTCATATACTTATTCAGGATGCAGTATGATTGAAGGATTGAATTGCACGGTAACTTACCACTGAAGGGTATGTTTGGTATATCCACCAAATTCCATATCTTCCGGGTAGACATGATACGTTGCTAGACGTCAATCTTGTCTTGTAGGTTTAATTGAATTAAAGAGTTTAATTTGATCAACAATTAGAAAGGGTTCTAATTGTCAAGTTCGGGATCGCACTGATTGGACCTATAAGGATTAGAAATGTTCTAATCATGATAGGTTAACTTGCACCCACACCTACTGCTGGCTAGATGTGGTACCCAATGGGTCACACACAAAAGGAACTCATCAAGGGTCTAATTGGATTAGATCATGTTTGCAGGATAAACATGCTAGCACGTGTTGCAAACCCTAGCTCTTGATTCGAATTAGATTCGAATCTAATTCTTGTATTAGGTTAATCTAATATGATTGGATCATAACCTAATGCAGGTTAGCCAAGAGTTGGAACCCAATTGGCTTTATTTGGACCATTGGATGACTCTTTGAATAATGGATCTGGACCATTGGTCAGCGGCTCGATCTGGACCATTGGATGACTCCCTGAATGAAGGACCTGAACCATTGGTTGTTGCCTAAATCTGGACCATTAGTTGGTGCCTGAATCTGGACCATGGGTGATGGCGCCTTGCTTTTGGACCATTGGATGGTGTCTTAATCTGGACCATTGGATTATCATGAAATAAGTGTGGGGTGAGGTTATCAGCATGAGAAGGCTGATAGCGCATGGAAAGGCGAGCGGATACATCTTTCCGCTCTCCTAGATGCGCCTCGCCCCTTAGCACCTCATCATGATGAGGCGCTACCCTTGAGACACGCCTCATCATGATAAGCCGTGTGGATGTGATGCATCCCTTGGTGATGCATCCCTTTGTCTCTTATAAATAGGAGTGCATCTTAGGTTTAAAAAAAAGATACATGAATCCATCGAAGAGAAATTAATTCCCTCTCTTTCTTATTTTATTTATCTTATATGTCTTGTCCTAAACTAAGACAAGGAGGTCTTGTTCAGGACAAGAAGTTGTCTTGTCCTAAACTAAGACAAGGATGTCTTCTTTAGGACAAGACCTAAATTAGGACAAGTAAGTCTTCTTTAGGACAAGAGGCTTTGAAGAGTTTTTGTAAGAGAAAGAAAATTAGAAAGGAAAGAAAGCAAACCAATCAAATCCTTTGGAAAGATTAAGCATCAAGGATGGAAGTTTTGAAGGAGATAGAGTCTTGAACCTAGTTCCTGTGTGGATTAACATTGGAGGGTGAACACTTGGGCACCTTGTGGATATTCCAACATATTGGATTTAGCGTTACAGATACTCTTCTTATCCTACATTTACTATTTGTTCATTTGATTGTTACCATTAAGGAGATCTTAGCTATTAAGGGTTTCATATAAATAGATCTCATTAAAAAATTTATGAAATCTATTCTTTTTCACTGCACTCTTAGGCATGCACAAGAAACCCAACAAGAAATGGGTGCATTATAATAATTAAAATAATAATAATAAAAAGATCCTGATCTTACTAATAAGATGATCACATGAATATTCTGAGATTTGAGTGATATTTTTTTATTATGATACGGCTTGTTTACCTTCTCTTTTTCCACTATACAATGCTATGCATATTGTTTTTAAGAAATGCCTGCATCATGTTATTAAAAAAAAAAAATTTCTAACATGCCTGAAGACTATGCTACAGATTGTTATCCAAACAGGCCTTCAGCAAGATTACTTGACTGTCTTATTATGGATACTCTTCATTTACTTTTCTTGCCACCAACTTCTCATACAGCCTCTTGTTAGTCAAGGCAAACTGATCTGATGAGATCAAGAATCATCATGTGGTAACACATTGTAGAAAAAACAAACAAAAATGAAAAAAAAAAAAAGATATTCTGCAATAATTCTCTAAGAATATAGTAAAGGCAAAAGATAAGAGAGACAGCTCATCAATCATCATATGTGAAGAGTCAAGCATTGCTCAACATGCCATCCAACTCCCATGGGAATAACCATCTTACGCTACCGTATGTTGGTCTTGTCTAAACACCAAATATTTACAAGCTATTTGCAAACTTGGTTTTTGGGGCATCATTTGTTCCACTTTGGGTTCCACCCAACTGGCTATGGTTCAACCACATGGGCTAATGGTTATGCTAAGCTTATCTTAATAAGTTCAGGTTTGATCACCTTTCACAGAGAATAAAACAAAGATACATGTTCAGTAGGAACAGTTCACCTGGTTGGAACTATAAGGGATTCTAATAAATTTGGTGGGGAAGTTCTCCTTCCTCACTATTCCCCTCAAGAGAGAGAGAGAGAGAGAGAGAGAGAGAGAGAGAGAGAGAGAACTTTGCACTCTATTATTCTTGAGCCAAGATAACTCCCTGTTGCCATTACATGGGAAGAAGTCCAAGTTGAAAAGTCCTTAGTTTGAAAGCATCACTGTATAACCTATGAAGGTTAAAACTTATGGTATTTGTTCGAGTAGATTCTGGCTAGCTTGTATAATTTGTTCATCATGCAAACAACATTAAAATACCAGAAGGTATTTGTTCATGCACTGGTTGTATAATTTTATTAATTCCATGACATTTTAGGGAAAGTAATCTTTGGTTATTTGGGTTCCATGTACTTATGGTACGCTTTGTAATGGATTGAATGTTATTTAGGAATGGAATCTTGGGTAATTATTTTGTCCATGAAATATTAATTGCTATAATGGGTTTCATGACATTTCAGCAAACAGAATTTTTGGTGATTTTGGTTCATGTACTTGGATACTTTATAGTGGATTGACTGCTTTTTAGGAATGAAATCTTGGGCCATTTTTGTTCATGCACCTGTTTTAGTATCTTAGGAAACAAAATATGTACATGATTTATTGATTTTTTATGTGTTCCTTGGCATTTTAGGAAACAAAATCCTTGAAGATATGGGTTTATATACTTATGCTCCCTAATGTGTTGCATGCTATTCTTTGAAGCAAAATATTAAGCAATTTGGTTCATGTGCATGCAATTTTATCCTACTATATCTAGGGAAAAAGAAAATATATATGGCAAAGATTCAGTGCTATTAATCTATCTGTTAATTCTGTCTCTATATAACATACAGAATAGGGTGAAGACTCTTCCAAAATACACCTCTTGTCACTTTTAAGTCCCAATCAACGTTACCTTATGTGCACAAAGAAGTGTCTTCTTCGTGGCCTCATCTCATGGCACAACAAAAGATAATTTTACCTATACACCTATCTTCTTTGATGCTTCCTTGTGTTGTAGTGATGGGTAAGTTGGGATCAAGTTATCTGTTCTCATCTAATAGACTCCAAGGTACTCTCTCTCTCTCTCTCTCTCTCTTTCTCATTTGTCCATCTATTTATCTTATTTGTCCATTCATCTGTGGCTTATACCTTTTTCTTGAATTCAATCTAAAGGAAGAAATGGTGACAGCATTGGAGGCTTTGAAGCCAGCCAGTTGGCCCCTGATGAGGAGAAGAAGGAACCGAGGACAGAGCAGAAGGAAGAAATCCCAATGTTTCGAAGAAATCTTATATGGGCTCGCGCTGTCAGCCCTGTAGAAGAGAATGTCCTACCATTTTCCCAGTATGCCTGCTTTCCTTTGCTATTCTTGAAAATGGCCTTGTTCATCTTTATTTGCTGGTTGAGTTAATGGCTGATGTTAGAATTAATGAGATCTTGTTTCCAGCGAAATGAGAAAGGAGGGGTTGTTGAGGCCATGCCTCGCCGACCGGAAGTCTGGTTTCAGAACCAGAGGGCCAGGTGTGCCTCTGACCTCCTAGCTTTGGAATTATTAGTGGGGTTGTGTGTGAAGGAACACTATTGACTTCATGTGACATATCTATGCTTGGGGACAGGGTTTTGATATTGCATTGATCGTGTGGTTATAGTTACTCCTCTCTGCTTGTTTTGCAATAATGGCCATGATGCTGCAAAACTGTTCTAGGTCCAGGACGTGACTGCTGTCCTGTACCATTAACAATTGTTATGAGGCATGCAGGTCATCAGTATTGATGCATGTTAAAAAGTCTTAATCGGCTAAATTTTCCATTATATATAATTGAGACGCTGAAGCTTTGATTGTATACTGCCTGTTTCTCTGCAAGAATGCATTAGTATTGTTATGTTTCTTAGTAGATTAAACACTCACTAAATACATTTAAATCAGACCTATAATCTTGATTAAAAGTACTCAGATCTGTTATATATAATGAGAATTATATAAAGATTGGGTACTATCTGGAAGTCCTCAAAATAAAATGAAGCAACTTATTTTTTTGATAGGAAAATGATAAGTTACATTATAATTCCATGACATTTCTTCATATATATTTCATTTAGCACTAGGGAATTCATCTTAGCTGAAAGTTTGTACCTACATCATCATTGTTGTTGGTTGATTCAGGGAACTTACCTGCCATCTGATCCATAGGAAAATTTCCTTCATAAAGATATGAGTTGCCTTCGTTACACTATTTCAGTTAACATTGTATGGCTGACCTCTGAGGGGGCTGACTTATTCTTATACATTAATTCAATAAGATGGGATTAGCTAAACGAATTGGTTGTTGGGGTCTCTAGCTGCTCATATATTCCTTTTTGTGTGTGTGTGTGTGTGGGTGTGAATCCAGTTTTGCAGGAATGAACTGAAGCATTAGGGAATGAAGCTGCTGATAGAGGAGACCCATTGGCTCTAGTTTGAAGTGGAGCTACAGACCCCCAAGGTAGATGAAGCCACCTTGCATCCATCAGTGTTCATCAGTCCCTCTATCCTCATTCTAAGACCAAAAGTTTGAGAGGTCATAATTGCATGAGAGTTGATCGGTGATAAGATGCTTCTAAAGGTTTAAAAATTGGATGTTTAGACCTTTAGTGACATCTTATTCCCCCCTCTATTCTCATGCATTTATGTTCTACAAACTTTTGGTATTAGCATGCAGGCAAGGACAGCTTGAGTTGGATGGTGGTGGTTGGAGTTGTGGAGCCATTGGTGAGTGCCAATCATGGAGGTGACTTGCCTGGACAGCTGGAAGATCACATCTTGCAAGCCCTGTTGCTAACCATGATGAAATTTGTAGGCGAGTTTAAAACATGAGATGTGGTTTGTCCTCTTGTTTTGTTGGTAATCAAGATGATTTTAGTGGAAGTGGCCAGTGGTGGCCTCTGCAGTCAATGGTTTTGTAAGCCATATGACTGTAAAGCATAAGACTGGGCATTCCCCTGTTCGAGTATAGTCTTTAACCTATCCTCAAAATTGTATCTTTGTCATCGTTTTTAGATGTTAAGACTGGCTCTGACATCCTTGGTCATTGCACAATATACCAGGCCCCTTATTTTTGGCTTGACTATTAGTCATCCCTACATATATATATAATCAGGGTTATCTTGCTCTATTAAATCATTGTGTACTTCTGCAATGAAAATCCATTTTGTTTGCACTTCTGCAATCTGGTTATTCCGGATGTTTTTATTTTTTTGGATAACTGAATGGATATTTTCGATCATAAATCTTGTGATTGGCTGGGGACAGCTGCTTGGATATCCCTATGATTACCTTTTAATTTCCTTTTTGCAAATATTGTGTTCCGCAAGATCAAAGTAACAACGATGAAGATGGAGCATACTTGTATAAAGCAACGGTATGAGTTACTAATGGAAGAAAACATAAAGGCTTCATCATGAACTTGAGAAGCTACGAAAAATCCATCAGACCTCCACCAACAAATTAAAATCCTGCGATATATTTTGCTCCTATGGCAGCGATGCTTTCTCTGCGATCATTCAGAAAAAACAATTTTTAGCACTTGAACGCCCATTTCGTGCATCAAGAGCCCCACCTCAGCACCGTGTTCCTAGAAACTATATTTCTGCGGGGCATTATTTCGAACAGATCCTACCCTTCCGCACTTTGCATGCATGTCGCCTAAACCAGTGCGCAGCCCAGTTGAACGATACTACAATCCTGGAGCCTTTTGAACCGAGACCACTAGAATAGAGGAGAGCGCACAGCATTATCCACATCGGTCTGGGCGAAATAAAATAGATCCGCCCCCAATCACTTCCTCAGCTTGAACCGACTGAAACGCGAGAGCAAGCGAGAGAGAAAGAGCCAAAGGAAAATAAGAGGAGGAGCTGTTGCGGTGCCAAATTTAGGAAATGGTACCCTATCTTCAAACTTTAATCCAAACTGCACCCTTCACCCCCTCCCCGATTCCTTCCTTCGTTACCTCCCAGACCTTTTCCTCTTATTCTTCCTCGTTCTCTTGGCTAATCTTTTTTATATAAAATCCTAAATTATCATAAATAAGTATAAAAGCAAATCCAATTCAAGGCTCGTATCAACTAAACTAAAGGATAGTACAGATAAGTTATATATATTTATAATTGAATTTGATTAGATTTGAACATATAGTTGGATATGAACCCTTAGCATAGCGATGATGTTAAGAATTGAATAGAAATGTATAAGAACTTACGAACTTATGCTGATGAATATTTAGTTCTATGCTGATGAATATCTAGTTTCATGTTAATTATAAATAATATATCATATCTTAAGGTTAGGTAAAAATCAAATAAATTAAGAATTGATGCTCCAGTTTCACCGGTTGTGGTTGGCAGCTAATGTTGTGTTAGAAACAGTGTGCAGAAGGCTTGCCTTTTTATCAAATTTCTGACACTGCTGCGCAACACAAGCGGAGGGTATCCATTTGGTGCAAGAGGAAAAGATGCTTTATGGAATAGCCAGTCGAATTAGAAATTTTGAATTGTTTAATTATATAGCATGTGATTAGTGCTTAAAACTTAGCCGTATTCAAATTTTGAGGCCTTTGGTTTGAACGTTGTTCATGATTTTATCAAATTTTGATTCATATGGGGTAGCAAGGATATTTTTTTTGAAATGGCTTGAAGTAGAATTTGGAGGATAACTACATTCAAGTTTTTAAAAGGATAATCATTTAATCCTATTTAGAGGTGTCAAATAGGATAGGCAACCCATAGCATGACTAGGTCCGAAACATAGGAGGTCTTGCTGGGCCCCTCTACCGATCTATGAGCCATGCCAGTACGACAGTCCATTGGTAGGTTCATGGGCTATACTGGCATGAACAAATAGGCCAGGCATGCAAGCCAAGCATAGCACGACTCATGGTAGGTTGAGTTGGCACAACACACGATGAGTTGCTTATGACTCGTCACATATCTTACCCTTTTCCGATAGCTAAAAATATCTATTTTCAAAGGGTATTCTTGCTCATCTTTAGAAAAAAATCATTTTGCCCTTTCCAACAACCAAATATGTCTAATTTTTAAACGTATTCTTATCTATTAGTTAAAATATCCTTTCAAATAGCCAAAAAATAATTAATTTGCAAGATTATTTTGGACATTTAGAGGCTTTTCAACTCCTATAAATATTCTTCAACCATTTTTCTTTACCCCACATCAAATTCTAAGCTCTTTTCAGCTTTCTTAAGTTCTCTTAAAATCTTTGAAGCTCCCTCCAAGCTCACATTATCTCCCCATAAGACTTCTCTAGTCTCTATAATGGCTTGTGTTAATAGCTCTCGCTCTCGCCGCCCCCCTTATAACTTCGATTTCAACTCAAAGGAGGTTAAATGAGTTGAGACTAAACTTGACACACCATAGTCACATATTGGAACCAATGCCCCTAACTCCAGTAGTGATGCCTTGAGCTTTAGGTCTACGGCTAGAGCTAGCACCTCTGATGTTTGGAAGCATTTGGGCATCGAAGAGATCACCCATTCACAACAAAGATGAAAGACGAGAGTAGTGGCCACAAAGAAGAGGAGGATTGAGCAATACAGTGGTAGAACGATATGATCATGATAGCAAGCCACCTGCCTACCCACAAATAAAGGTACAAATATTTAATTTATTTAATTTTTATGAAATTAGTTTATAGAATCAAAAAATTGCTTAGCTTATCAATTGATATTAAAAATAAAATAAAATAATAATAAAAAAGGCTAGGGCATGCCAGTGGCTTGGCACAGTATGGCCTAGCGTAGCTGGGTTGTGGGACTATTGATCATGCCAAGCGACCCCTGATGTCACAAGCCATATTGGCACAACCCGTAACAATAGCCATGCTAGGCCGATATAGCATGATGGTCCGATGGGATGCAACTTAAGCATGTCGTGCCAGCCCAGTATGACCTATTTGATGCCTTTAATCCTATTTCACCCAAAGTAGCCTGCGGTTTGATATATTTATATAACATCAATCTTTTTTTTTTTTCTATACATTTTATTATGCATAAATGTGTGTTTATATATTGATTGATAAAGAGAGAAAGAGAGTGAAAGCAAGCTTAATTTAGGTGCACTCGATAAGATCTCTATTTAGATTTAACTCAGATCTAGTTTTATATGATAAAGGTTTCAAATTAATGATCAAAGCCTATCTTTAAAGTTTTTGAATATCAAAAATTATATGATTTAATGATTTCTAATCTATGTATCAATTGGACAAAAAATATGCATTATTTTATATCATATAAATTATCTAATTTCAAAACCATTTGATGCATCGGCTATGAATCTCTAAACTATATGATTTTTGTTGTTTAATCATTTTAGAGAGTAGAAATTGGGATCATTGATGTGGGGCACCCATGGTTCAGTTTAAACTCAATTGAAACTAGGTGGATGGTCCACTCTAGTATATCCAAATCAAGCTCTTTCTTCCTTTTCAGAGAAATACCACCATCTAAATTCTTAAATCTCTCAATCATGAATGCACTTATGAGAGGGCTGCTAAGAAATATGGAAGCAAACCTAATTCTCATAAATGATACTGAAACCAGTAAACTTAAAACCTATTCTCATAACTGTAAGTGAACTTTTCTCTAATATCTACATATTAAAAATTAAATCAAGCTTGGAGACTTATTTCAAGTCTTTATTTGATTAGGACCATTTTGTTTAGTTGTTCAAAAGTTCTTATTTATGTTGGTATAGGAATTTATTTCCTATCATGTTTGGATTTTTTTTTTAGTCTATAAATATAAGTGTCTGGACTATTGTTTGTAAGAGCGTTTGAAAGCATGTGAGGGCTATAGGAGTCTGCGGTTGCCTGTTGAGAGGTAATCTAATGAGTTTCAGTTTATTAATAAAATAATTTTTTTATCCCTATTATTTTTGTATTGCCTACACTGCAAAATAGAACTTGTTAGGTTGACATCAAAACTGTGACTCAAAACTATTACTATTTTTTCTTATTAATCCTTCCTTGAGATTCATTTCTCTAAACGTTTACATCTCCTGATGTCAGCTTTTAAAATTTTTCCCACTAACTTCAAATCACCCCCTTCTCTCCTGTTAATCTTCCATAAATTCCAACCACTTCCTCTCTAAATATTCCCATGTCCTTAGTTGCATATGCTCATGCTATCTCAATTAGCTCTCCTTTACAATCCTTTTCTTTTGCAGTGACCTTTTTTTTTTTTTTTTTTTTGGGCTATATACTAATTTCTTTCCTTAAACCTTGTGACATTAATACTAGTTAAACTTGTGCTTGATGAACAATAAGGCTAGTTCTTAATTATAATGAAAAGGTGGAGTTAACGTTAGGTTGACAAGAATAACAAACGAGACAGCTCAAGCTTTGAGATGAATCACAATTCAACTTACGAGTTGACCTAAGTGACCGTATAGAATCTACCCCAAGCCATAAAGAATTTAAGCTAGGGCATAGATGGAAGGATGGCCACTCAACTGGAAGTCCATAGGTCCAATCCTGATGTAGGGGTTTACCACTAAGCATGCATCTTGGTTTCTTATTTCTATATCAATGTGAACAAACAAATATTGAAATTTCTATATTAAAATCTCTTCGTTATCTTGTCTAGAATTTAACTTGTCACAAGAGAAGTAGCTGCCGAGAAAAAAAAATATATCAAGATGGCTTCCAGGCCACGTGCCCATGGATGTGGAAGTGAGAAGGGAAGCTCATAGAGGAATCTTAGACGTGGGAATGCGAGAGATCCGGCGACCCTTCTGCTGCCTTGCTCTCTTCCAAACTTTCCTTTCCTCAATCCCCTCCCCTCTTTCCATTTCATTCGTTCATGCCAGCTAACAACTCCTCACAAAAATATATTCAAGTGCTTCACAGCTCCATGCTGATAGTATTATGAAGACTTTATTAAAGTCCTCCCCATATGGATCTTAGCTCATATGGAGTAATATATGAGATGAGAGCCCCATTCCATCCCATGCATTAAGAATCATACAACATCTCTCCAAGGAGTTGCTCCTCTTCTTTCCTGCCTGTCAGCTCTTCCTCTATGGCTCTCGCCAAGGAACCAACGCTAGAAGGCTCGCAGACCCGTGCGCTCTACGGGAATGCACAAGAGTTGGATCCTTCTTCACTCGAGTGGTTCAGCTACAAGGGCCACAACCATGTGCTGCTTGAAGATGGAGAAGGCTCGGAGTCCTTCGGGAGATATTCCGGAGGTTTTCTTCCCATGTTGTCCGATCCGAGCAAGTCGTCAGGTGGTAGCTTCCTGTTTGGGTCGGTGGACCCTTCGCCACAGGAGGCTTACTCCATTGTCAACTTCAAGGCAAGGTCCAACCATTGGGCATGCTCGGGCTCTTCAGTGCTTAGCTTTGAGCAAGGGGATGAGAGCGCTATTTGGATGGATGCCATGGGACAAAATTACCAATCGAATCACTTCGACATGAAGCGTTGCAATGAGTCTCGTTTAATTCAAGACCAAAGTTGTTTTGATGTGGGAAGTGGGTATAAATTGGCGAGTAATGCCATGAACCATGATCGACAGAACAAGGAGCAGTTTGGGCTGCTATGCCTGGGTGCAAGTGCTGGTGATGGTCCTCAAGAGAGTGCTGAGCAAGAGAAACGCATCCAAAAGCGCCCTTTTATGGTACTTTGATCCTCTTTGAAAGCTAGCTCATGCTTAGACTAGATCTAAATAGTGTTTTCAGATAATTAAAGTGGTGAAGCATGATGGTATGAATTGAATTCATGTTTATTTAGTGCAATTCATGTTAATGATTCGCAAATAAACAAGTAAACATTATTGAGGCTCTAAACCAGGCCATGGTTATTGTTGCAGGATGGTGATTTGCGAGCCTCCAAGAAGCACTGCAGTAATACGAGGAAGACCAAGGCCAAGCCTAGTCCATCAAAGGATCCGCAGAGCATTGCAGCAAAGGTTTGTTGCTCTACTATCTACTACTTCAATATATGGTCATCTTTGGGCTTTCTCTGTAAGTCTAAAGGAACACTTCATCCAAACTGTTGGAGAAATTCAATTAACAGATGATTTCATGTTGCAGAACCGGAGAGAGCGGATAAGCGAGCGGCTCAAAGTTCTACAAGATCTCGTGCCCAATGGCTGGAAGGTTCACCTTGTTTCTCATCTTGCTTGACAATTTTGTTTGGTTTCGTGAATTATCTCGTCACTAATAAGATTTCAGCACTTCAGGTTGATTTGGTTACCATGCTAGAGAAAGCCATCAGCTATGTGAAGTTCCTCCAATTGCAAGTGAAGGTAATCACCGGAACTAAGTTGAGAATGGTATGATTTTTGCATGCATTGGACTAAGTATTTTGATTTTGATATAGGTGCTTGCAACTGACGAGTTCTGGCCAGCGCAAGGTGGGAAAGCACCAGAAGTGTCTCAAGTGAAGGAGGCCATTGATGCCATCCTGTCTTCTCACCGAAACGGGAACTCTAGCTCTTAGCAGTGAGCCTGTAATGGGAAGACGTTAAGAAGTTACAAAAAGAAAACTCTTTCTGATCCTTATGTTTTTTTTTTTTGTTCTTTTTTTTTCTGGAGATGTAATGGAACTGAATTGAACTGCAACAACTTTAGAAAGGAGTTTGAACTGAGGAATACAGAATGTCTTCATTATTATTCCCTTGCTGAATGTATTCGGTCTCTTTTGATATTTCGAGATCCAATTTCCCTTGACGAATTAATGGTTCAAGAATTCAAATTATTTGAATGATAAATTATATATTCTGAAGTATGAATGTTATGATAGACCAGACAGCTCACTCCAATACTCCCATTCTTCAAGTTTAGAGCTCATCAAGTGTACTGAAAAGTATGACTATAACATTTGTTGACCCTTAAGGCCTTGACAAAAGGGCAGAAAGTCAGCATGAAAGATGGAATAAGAAATGTGGATATTTTATATGCATTTTGACTTGCATAAATTGGGGCGTCCTGGTCGGTGGTGAAAGCAGTTAGGGTGGCCCCCCTTTAGGCCACTGAATCTGGAACACATAACACAAATGATAGCTGTTGTCAGCATCATCAATTAGGTATTGGAAGCACTGAGAAATAGGTGAACAGAAGATAAAATACATGCTACCATTCCTTATTTTGTTTTCCTGCAGCTTAGTTCTGGTAGGAGATCTTTATATTATATAGTGTAAGCATAGGAAGTCTATTAGCCACTAGGAAAGCAGGGCCTTGACTTCCAATGATCATCATTAGGTGTTCAAGTGCTAGGAAAGCTACATTAAGCTACTTAAGGGCTTAAGCTTTTGGTGGTCAGTGTATTGAAACTGCCACTTAGACTAATGTCTTTGCTTGCAATCTTGTTTCGTATTTACACTAGGTAGCTTAACTTGTTTTAGATAAAAATGCTGTCAATGGCAATATCTTTGTCTTTAACGTTGTCACACCTCTGGTTCGATATCTCAAGCCAAGGAGGCGGCACATGCATACCACCTGTAAAAGAGTATGCAAGGCTTTTCCCATGATAACATTTGAGCAGCAGAATAGAATCTAATTAAGTTTTCAACTATGTTTAAAATCTTATCCAAAATCTATATTACATAGCAATTATTCCAATACTAAATATAATATAAGCAAAAATTAAAATCTTAAATCTCACTAGTTCTCCTTGCATGACTATGCACTCTCCCATCAGGATCCCCATGTATGTGTTGATTAGAATCTATCAAGAAAGGAATAATAGAATACTGAGCTTAACAACCCAATAAGTAATAATTAATCTTTGCTCGATTTTATGTATCATTAATTATGATTGAACAAAATATAAATTATAAATCATATGAACTTATGAATTATAAAATATTATACTATCAAATATTATGTTATGAATTGTGATATTTTACCATAATTCTTAGTTATGAATTGATATATTATTGATATATTATCATGATTATTAGCATTGATTTAGATGTATAGGAATTCTCAGCAATATATGATATGAAATTGATTTCAAGATAATTGAAATTCTGATGCTGGCTATGTTGGATATCGGTGACCGATGGAAGATATGCATTGATGAAGATTTCACCAGTAGAGGTTGAACATAGGTTAATATCCATGACCAATAGAGGATATGCATCAGTCCTGATTTCACTAGCGGGGATTAAATGCTAGTTTATATTCATGATCAATGAGATATATATATATATATATATATATATCAGTTGGGACCTACCAATAGAGGGTTAAACATTGGTAGATGATAATGATTTCAAGCATGGTTAGATTAGATGACATGTGGCATCATAACAAAGTGATATGATGAAAATTAGAAGCTTGAAAAATTGATTCTTGTTATTCCTTAAATGATTATATTGATATTTTAATACATTTGATTCACAAGAAAATCTATTAAAATATTATTATCAATTTTCTAGTTAAGGTAATCATTGCTCAATGGGCAATTGAGCTTATAGTTCTATTATTCTTTTCTTCATAGATTCCGATCAATAAATGCATGGGAACCCTGATGGGAGAGTTCATAGTCATGCAGGAAAAACTAGGAAGACTTAAGATTTTAATTTTTGCTTATATTATATTTAGTATTGAAATAATTACTATGCAATACAAATTTTGGATGATGTTTTGAATATAATTGAGAACTTAATTAGATTCTATTCTACTGCTTAGTTGCTATCATGAGAAAAGCCTTACACACTCGTAAGGTCTCTCTTTTGGGTATTTTGAGAAACCAAATTCTTGACCGGCAGTTGAATCATGTGACAATGCGATGTGGTGCTATTGCAATTGGAAAAGTAATTTACTTTAACTCGCCATTCTCAACTCTGATGAAAGTGAGAGAAAATCCACATTTTATGGGAAGAAAATCAGGCAGCACACTGATTAACCAAGTGCTTATTGCGTGCCACTCATGAGAAACTTGTTTTAAATAGGTCACCAATGTTAGAGACATGCGTTGCTGGATAAATCAATCAAGACCCACTTGAATATGAATTAGTTTGATTAGATAACTCCACGAAAGTGGCCAATGTTTGAGATCCACTTATTTGTTTAGAGGTAGAGAGCTACAGCCATGAGCAAAGAGTGAGGAAAATCTTGTTATATAGTATGATATATGAATAATAGTGATAACAAGATGTGAAAATGAACATTTTTGTCTGAAAATGATGAGAAATTGCAACAAGCACCCTTCTATTCAGGAAAAAAATATTAAAGCAAGCACCCAATGACAACAAGTATCACCACACATGTGGTCCATATCTAAGAGCTTTCCAGTTCATGCACCCAATGACTACATGCAATGAGCTTTGCAGAAGTACCACGTGTGGGAGAATTAAATACATCTGTGTTACACCAGAAGAAAATGAATCATCAACAATGTGGTATAGGATTAATATATTTGCAAAGGAAATGGTGATGAGAAATTGTAGCACCAGGCATCCAATGACTATGATCAACAGCTCTAAGGGGGAGGAAAGTTGGTGGAAGCTTCCCTAGCTTGCCTTGCCTAAGCCTTTGAATCACTCACACCTACCATGCACTTGTGTATTTATGCCAAGCTTCACATGACTCTCACATGCTAAACCCTGATCTCTCGGGGGAGCCACTTCCACATCCGTCTCTATTCTCCTCCCCTAACATGAAGTCCTACAGTCAACAAGTCCCATTCACAAACAGAAGAATATGTCATTAATGAGAGGGTCTCTCTCTAAGTCTAATACCTGTTTCTCCTAGAGAAATGGCCACCCTAACTCTCACCATCGATCACTCCCGACCCATCCGATCGACCGATCAAAGGGCTTGTAAATGGCTGCCTAATCTCGATCTAGAGTATTGGGGAACTCTTGATTACTATAATTCTATAATCATTAGTTGACACTTGATCCCTGTTATCTTGGTCTATTTTATTGCTTCTTAGGCGGCAATGTGGAATTCTATGGTGCCATTTCTCTAATCACACTAGGAATGAATGATGTGTTGTGCATCTGTGGGGCTGAGCACAGGCAGTGGTAGTGTTTAGCCCCCCACAACACTAGTTTATGGGCAATGATTGACACTCTGTTACTACTGTTAAATGCAAGCATATATTTGACAGAACTTGTTGCTCTACATTGAGATTTGTTTAATACTAAGAGGATGGAAAATTTTATCGCTTGAAGGCAATGGTTCTTCAAAGTTGAACTTCTTGGCTAATTAAGGAAATGGAGGAGAGCATGTTGAGCCAAGCTGGTGTTTCCGCTCCCCCTCACATGCATTGAGAACCTCACTGCCACCAAGGAATTAATGCTCATCCTCTCATGCACGTTGGGCGTTGGGCAAAATCCTTGGTTCATTGGTGGACATATCAAGCATAAAAGGGTGAGCGTCTCCTTCATCACAGACTTGCCTCTGGCGTTAGCATTAGAATAATTCAAGGGCTGATACCAACCTAATTTAATAGAAATGAGTTGGTTTGATTTTAAATATTAATAGAAGGACAGAACTGAGATATAATGCATTGGATGACAGTGCTATGATTCTTTCTATCTCTCTTATTTTTTCTCAGTCATGTTGGCATCTATCCAAGCCTTATGCGATCGCTGCTAAGAAAAAGTAAAAGAAAGATATAGAAAGAATCGTAATGCTCGCACCTAACATAATTCATCTAATTTTCATCTTTAATAAAATTAATTTTAAATTTAGAATCTTAAGGTCAAATTGATTCGATTCTAACTATTTATAAAATTAGTTCTAGATCTAGAACTATAAAATTAATCATCTTTAGGTTGGTTCTTGATTTCAAAGGTTGGATCACCGATTCTAATCTAAGAAGTGGCCACCTTTTCTTGATGAAATAATATATATATATATAATTCAAATATAAAACTTCAAGTAAATCTTATGAATTGACTACCATTTCTATTAAGATATTTAAGTTATTAGATTAGTTAATAAATGCTACATATATTTTTTTATTAAATAAAATTAAAAGAAAAAAATTTTAGTCATTAGATATCAAACATATGTCTAATAACAAAAAAAATTAATTCTACTATGTAACTAACTCGAAACCGGACCAACATGTTTAGGTTAATTTTAAATTGGTTTCAGGATATAATCAGTTTGATTTTAGATTCAAAATTTTGAAGCCAAACATAATTAGATTGTTTCTATATTCTGATTTGAAATCGGTCCAAATTAAACCATGCCTATCAACCTCAAAATCTACTGTTAAATATATCGTTGGAGCAGAAAACAATTGCATCAACATCAATAAAGGCGGGATGCATGAATCTATTAAATAAACAATGTTCATCGCATGGCTCTAACAGAGAAAAAGTCTCGCCTGCATCTACTTCGAGTGGAAATAAATAAATAAGAGAACAGAGTATGGCATTGGGAAGCGCGGGAGTGGCAAGAATACCAAAACGATAACGAGAAGAATACAGCAAACAATAATATAATAAATGTTTTACAATTAGTCATCACTGGTTTGTGAATGGATCACGTACGTAGTTCTTGAATAATTTTCATTCAGATAGAATAATAATTCGGAGAGTCACTTGGCGTGCGTGCATTTATAGGGAGAGAGTGCACGTATAAAGCATGTAACTTTTCCACTATTTCCATAGTATAAGATGCCAACGTATTATTTCATTGTCGATATATCCTATTTCTAATTCCCCAGCCATGTGATTGCTTTAATATATTAAAGGATGGGAGCTTGTCTTTCCTACCAAAATAACAATGAGGGGAAAGGCATTAGAGGGCTAACCTTCTATTGGTGATATATATATATATATATATATATATATTATCGGATGGTGGATAGTATCATTTGATACGTTTCTTCGGATCACCAGAACTACTTTTCTATTCTTGCTCCCCACGGCTACAATGGGACCACGTCTACGAGACAGGGGCCACATGAAATCTCGGTGACATGAGTTTGATTAGAGCTACCGACTACTACATTGGGAAACCAACACACGAGGGCGAGACGCTTCTTCTTCCTATGATATTAATTTAAGAGTACGAATCACCATTAAGATAAAGCATGATTGCACACTATTCAAAGCTAATATTTTTTATCTTTTATAAAGATGAAGATGAAAACAAAGATCATTTTTATTCTATTAATTTTAAATATAAGTATTACAATGTTCTTATATATATTTGAATGATATTTTATTTTTAATATAATTAAAATTTTAAATTATTTACATTATAATTATAAATTTAAGAAAAAATGTTAAATTTATTGGTACGATTAGTAAGAAATTTAAATATATTATTAGAGATGGAATAAGGCAAAGTAGGATGGAAAGAGCAGGGCTCAGAAGGAGATAAAATAGGATGAGGAGGATTTATGGGTGAGGATAAAAAAGGTTTTGGTTTTGAAAGGAATAATTTTCATTGCAGGGTATGGAAATCGAGACCGAATTCTCTGACTTGCTTTGCTATATTGCCATCCTTTTATATATATATATATATATAAAGAAGCCTCAAAATTGTTTCGAGAAGCTTAAAAAAACCAGTCCATTCACGAACCAGTGAGGGCGAAACAAACCGGCATTTAACTAATTTTTGTCAATTCTACTTAGTATTCGGGATCTAATTAGATCGGAATCTGCGACACAAGATCTATACAATGATTAATGACCAAGTTGCATGGTCTACAATGATTAATGAATCAAGTTGCAGAATGACTACCTTCAGACATGCATGGCGATTTACATAACAAGTTTTAAACTATACTGGCTTTCCATCCATGAAAACCATTAGATCTGTCCATTAACCATGTTAAATGAAAACTATACTCTCTGTGCGGTTGCACAAGAGCACGTTTAGTCATACAAGTTATGTACACGATTTCTTTCTATTTATTCCAAGGATGCCGAACTATACTAAACTTGAATTTTTACAGTGGCTTCTGACTGATTGATCAACAGCTTTGATCCATGAGAGGCCCAAGGAATTGGAAGACCAGAAATCAATGGATAATAATGCAGAAATCGATGGATAATGATCAACTTGAATTTTTCATCAGCAGCCCATGAAATACGGTTGCTCATTGTCCACAAACAATAGCAGACATTTCTTATTAACTTATCATTCACCAACACGGCCCTTTTTGCAAACTTGGAGATCCCCATTTTCTATGATCTACCACTAATTTTTGCCAGTTGCTAGGAACATAATTCAAACCTGGAGGGCAGAAAAAGCCCAAGAACATAATCCAAACCTGGCAGAGAGAAGAAGGCCATTGTCAGAGTTTGAATACTCCTATCCTGCCTTCATGGGTTGGTGTTCCTGCAACACTGCAAATATCAGAGAATCCACAACCACACAGCAGCACCCTAGAGGACGAAAATTCACTAGCAATCTACATCCTCATGTGTGTTACTAATGACCCATCTGATGCGGTCAGTGCCAAACCTGTCAACCATACTCTTAAACATTAGCTTCCACATGCCTTTTGGTGTTCTGAAATGCCTTGACTAACAGGTTTATCTTAACCAAATTATTGTCCTTGCGATCCATTGCTTTTCATCAATACAAGGAAGTTCATTACATATTTGAAGGTCAGAAAAATGAACCAATTACCTTCAAAAACATAAAAGATTACAGATAGACCATAGGTTCTTTTGATTGAAAGTTATGCATAAGATAGATACATGATAAATCTTTGTCATAATACTTGCAGAGCATGGTATCCCATCTATCAATCTCAAATCTCTGCAAGTATTCCATCTATCAATGTCAAAGCCAGTTTGTCACTAAAGAACCCACTCCAAAGATGTCTTTGACATGTATTAAAGCAGCAGCAGCTATCTTGACTCAAAATTTGAGTGCAGTTGTCCACGTGCCTTGAACGCTTGGATGCTTGGTGACGTGCCTTGTCCGAAGCTTCACAACCTTCCTTCCCAAAGCGTTCCTCAGCCTGGTTGCATGCAATAGAATGTCTTCTGGTGTCAGATTTTTGACACAAATCACCCGCTGGTTATGGTTCTCTGCACATCAACAAAATCATTTATGGGCAGTACATGTTATTCTTACCTAAACAAAAAAAGAGCTTTTGGCTGATCATTACTTTGAATGGCAACAATAATATTGATCATGAACCATATTAATCCAGATGAAAGTATTATTCCATGTGAAATAACTACATGATATGAACCACATGGTGTATTGAATACACAAATAAAAATACTTTTCAGTAATCATGTAGTTAGTCTATTAAAAAAACACACTTCAATGCCTCCAGTATCATTAATCAAATATTGCAAGAAAAAAGAAAATAGTACGGAAAACTTCTTTTCACTTTAAAGGTGACTATAATAGTCCATCCACTTTCTTTCTAAAAATTGGGCTTTTCACTCAGTTGAATAATCAGTTGCTAAGAAGCTCCATTTCATACTCTAAGTGTGGCCCAAGTGTAGGTACTAAAAAACCAAAGAAAGAAAGCGATCTTACTATAAATGCCCTTCAAATGAGGATGCCGACCACGAATAAGCTCTGTTGCCGCTTGTAGCTGTGGATTCTTTTCCTTGAATACCGGCAAATGAGTCTCCATAAAGGCCCTGCCATTCCAAGTTTCTGATAATCTTGAGGGAGGTTCAATCAATAAGAAAGACATAAGAATTTAATATGTCCGGAATAAGAGATAGCATCACAAGTCAATGTCCATGCTACCTAGACATTCACACCCAACTCCTAGAATCCATGACAGACATGTATCCAAGTCAAAGATACATCAGACACTTGGATGCTTATCAAATTTATTAATTTCAGTTTTTAAAAATTGGTGGAGTTGACTTCAATTAGTTTAACCCACTATGATGATGCTTAAAATGAGGTTCCGTTCTTTTTTAGAGATTGATTAAGAATGTATTAATATAATTTTACAAATGATCACTTTGTAAAATCCCTAAGCTATCTAGGAAGTCTGGATGAGAAGCATAAATATTGGACGACCTAAACAAATAATATCTTTTGATATTTTTTTTTTATATACAAACAACAACAATAACTTTAATCCCAAACTAGTTGGAGATATATATATATATATATATATAAAGAGAGAGAGAGAGAGAGAGAGAGAGGGGGGAGGGATAGACTTGGCTACATTCAAATGCAGCCAAATCCAGAATCCGGTCACTTTCTCCAATCTTAAATCGACATGGATTCCAAAACCACCCTGCTTTTTTTTACTTTTTTCATCTTTCGAATTCATGAATTATGCAGATCCAAGAGTGGGAAAGGTGATCGAATCTAAACTTGGCTACATTCAAATGTAGCAAAGTCTACCTCTATATATATATATATAAATTATTTTAAAATGAAGATGGATATATAGCTTGCAACCTATCAAATTAATGTTCAATACCATGCATTAAATTGCATCTTCAGATTGCATCACAATAAAGTTGCTGGAAGATGCAATATTTGATATATGTTGCAGTTACTAACAAGTTCTTTGCATAATTAGCACATTTATTCCAACCAATATTTCCCTGTTCTATTAAAATCATTCTTAAACTAGGTCCTAATCCTGAAACCTTAGGTATATCTGATTGGCAATAAAGGAAACATGAACTTAACATCCTGTCTTAAAAATCAAGCAAACAGTCAAACTTCTCTGCACATGGCATGCAATGGTCCTTAAAGGGATACAGAAGCTTTATAAAACAACAGCTAATCAAAGACATTCGGCTTCAGGATAATGCATGCATTTAATTCCATCAGCTCCAGCTATGACCAGAATCTCAGTGACATCCAACCATTAAGCATATTCAGGATTGGAATTACTATCAGAAGAGTAATAACCATAAAGCACATTCAAATAGACAAGCAGCATGATTGCATTGGGTAAATTTTGGAGCTTATTGATGATAACCAGTTCAACATCTCAAAATTCTAAGAGAATATTTGTTTCATGTTTCAACCAGTTAACGTGTATCATAAACATTTTTGACCTATTATATAATGTAAGTTCTAAGGAACCTACTTATACATATTCAAAAAGCACTAAACTATCTGATACATCTTAGATGTTACAAAACAAAATGAAGCTGCAACACAGTACTTGTTCAACTGCCATTAGAAAAACTACAAACCTACTCTGCCCTGTCATTACATCTATTTGCTCATCTTGTGTACAATAAAGAGTCAAATTTTGAGACATAAAAATTCATGGCATCATGGTTATACGCTGAAAGGACCTAACATGGATGTGGGAACCATATAACAATTTTCAAAAATCCACAATCAAGTTATGCATGTATATCTGACCATAAAAGGACAAACATATTTATGTGGCCAATATATCTATTTTGCACAGAATAAGTTGCTCAGCCAGTTCCAACCTGAATTGGCTTTGGTCCAAGATTTAGACCCAAATCAAACCAAGTCACTTGGTGGGGTTGGGTGGAGTGGTATTGGGCGGGATGGGATCTCTTTAAATTAAGGTCCATGTCCAGTTTAAAGGGCTACACTTAGTCTTTTGAGCTAAATTTTGTCAGATCTGATTGAGTCCATTTGGATTCAACCTGGTCGGGTGTAATTTTACAAGATCTATTTCTGACCCACGAATGTATCGAAGCAAGATCCACTCTACCAACAAACAAGCACTTTCATGAGTAGCGACAGATCTTTTAAAGGAAATTGCATTCCATAGGGAAATCAAAGGAGGCATACTTGGACACAATGGTCCTTGTGTTGCCCTCACTGCATGCATTTGTGTTGAGTATACAAATCAGAAAACCAGACACAACCTCATGCACACAATGTAAGGCGTCTTATCGCCAAATTTGATGCATAAGCAAGTATACAGCAGTATCACATAGGTGGAGAAGTAAAACAGAAAGCTTTCCAAATAACAGGAAGTCACTTGGGAAGGGTCTGTAGCTCAAGATGACGTCCCAACTTGAGGATCCTTAGCCCTAGTCTTCCTTCCACTTATTCTATGAATGAATAATCTCTTCTCCCAAATTACGCAAGCATTCATGGTTGGCTATAATGTTAGGGTTAGCAACCTCCTGACTGACATCAGCTTCAAGATAAGGCCCTCAAGGAAGTTCTATGAGCTTCCTATCAGCAGGATGTAGCATCAAAGAATGTAAAAATCATACCTGATCCCCCTGCTACTTCCTCCCCAGTCACAGTAGCTAACTATCAGTTTCTGAAGTTGCCAAACCCCTCGCAGTGCCATTTGTTTTAAAATTGAAGTCACCGGGATGTTAACTGGGGGAAAAAGGAAAAAAGAAATTGCACATGAGAGATAGGATATGGCGAATGAGACAACAGCTATTCGACAGAATCCTTGATATCAGCCTGAACAACTGTGTGAGTAATGTGGATGAAAAGTGAAATGAGAAGGTCATATTATCACTACAATAATTTTTACCATATCACAAATGACAGATGTTTCATGTCTACAATAATTCACAAAAAAAAGAATAAAATTCCTTGAATAAGTTTAGGACTCAATACATGAGTAATCAAGTAATCTTTTTATCATGTCTCCAACTCAATAGCTCAGAGATTTGAGTATATGAAATTGGTTTTCTAGTTCCTATGTAACAGCATCGGGGAAAGATTTCAGCAAGTTTTTTTTTTTAAAAAAAAAGTCATAGAGATTAAAAAAAAAATAGAAAACAAAAAACCCAAACCATAGTTTCAAACCGCAGTCATTCCGGTGAGAGAAAACTGTTCTTTTAATTCAGATTTTTCCTGTGCATATAAATTAATTAAAGAAGCAAAACCACAAGGATGATCACAAAAATATGGCACTAACGAATTTTTGGAAAAAAAGGCAAAGAATTCTAAACATCCGGTAATATCACATGGTGACAGTAACCACAAATATTAAAGCAATAATTCCCAGGTTATGAACATGCCTCTTCTCTCAGGAAAAAGGTTATTCAAATCTCTCTCTCTCTCTCTCTTAGAAAATTATCACCTAAATGTTTCTTCCGAGCACGACACTATCCGGAACGCGAACCAACTCGTATCTCCTAATCCAAGTCGCCATTTCCATCCTCGGCATCTTCTCTCCATCATCAACATCCAGAGACGCATTAACCTAACCCCAGCTCACCGAAAACGCTAATGATACCATCCCCAAAACATACAGAACTACTTGAATGAAATTAGAAAAGGAAGGGAATTTTGGAAGGGATCCCAACTCACCGGTCGGCGGTCACGAGAATTTGAAACCCTTTCGACCCAAAACTCCGGCCAGCGACCGAGGGAGAAAAGGGTTTATGGGGTTTCGGAATGGGCTACGACACTGCCAAGGCCCAGGTCTGTCCTGGACCTTCGAGGCAGGACCCCGGCCCATTAACAACCATTTTTTGTACTCCGTGGGGATTAGAAATGGTAAGGATTGAAAAACCTCATACCCTTTTAGTTGATATTTTTTATGCTAATACTATAATTCTTTCTGATTAATAAAATTCTTTCGTATCAGAAAAAAAAAAAAAAAAATTTGTGACTAATTATGTTTTTTTTTTTTTTTTTAAGGCATTTACGGTGAAAAAAAATTCTATTTTGATGGAATTTTTGTGGCTGTGCCATTCAGAGTACTAGAGATCAGGATATGCTATGACTTGGCATGATTTATAAATTTTTTAACGACTGCATGCTTGATCGTGCGAGTTCTAATCTAGCGCAAGTAGAATTTTACAAGCTCATATTTCTCCATTTAACATTTTTCACTTTTATTTTTCTCCTCTTTTTTTTTTTTTTTTTCAGTCTTCTTGATTTAACATCTGAGCATCTAATTATCATTTTAAAAATGATAATTATCACTTAAGATTCAAAAATTTTAAAAATATTCTTGATTTAAAAGGTTTGAATCTTCTTGATTTAATTTCATCTAGTTTAAATTTTTACAAGATTCAAACCTTTTAAAATTCAAGAATTTTAAACTAGATGAAATTATCATTTTTGCAATTAAATGCTTCCAAATGCAGCCCCAGTACTGAATTCTAAAAGCACATTGTAAGTTTATAGGTGGAATCTAAACCCTTCGAAGTTGAATCATTCAACTAACGCATTGCAAGAAAAACAATCACCCAGCCATGAACTGAAAATTTAAATGTATAGCTTAACTTTTGCTGCTGGAGATCTAATCCATTCGAAGTTGAAATCTTTATCTCCCACAAGAATACATTACAGGAAAACTACCACCCACCCAATCCTATCCTGGTCACAGATATCAGATGTGCCCCCAATTCAGAACATTTGCCTTCCACAAATATTCATTGTATATCATTAAGGCCTCTCTTTGCTCAAAGACTAGTAGAAAGTTGCGTGGCCCTAATAGAAATAAAAGAAACAATATACAGCTAATTCCAGAATCATGAGCCTGAAGTGAAACGAAAACATTAACAGCATGTCACATTAATCTACTCAGCAGCCATTTATTTTTCGCTCAAGATTTGAGATTGTCGGCTGCAGCAGCACCAGATTCTACCAGCTTCTCAAAGTCGATTTCAGTCGACCGAAACTTGAACTTGTAGCCACTCTGGATCCATGAATTGATGCACATCACCGCTTGCATACAGCTATAAGGCAAACAAAACTGTTGTTTGTGCATTTCATTGCCTTTGCTGGTAAACAACTCTGCAGGCTCAACTGAAGTCCCTTGAACAGCTAAATAATCGCGGGCCATAATAGAAAGCCGTGGATATCTTGTGCTATTCACCTTCCACCAGTCTAGAACATCTGTTGCAATTGGTGCAGGAGGCTCTGACAAATATTGGGATAGCTCGTCCGTAGCAGTGTTCATGCTCACGCGGCGCCTCTTCCTTGCAATCTCCTCAGCAAAAGAAACAACATTGGCTTCTTCGGTAGTATCTTGGGTGCTAAAACCATTAGCCATGGCTGGGAATTGGCTGCTGGAGTAATATCTCGTGAAATGGCTCCTTGCTTCCTCTAAATTCTTCTCGGAGTTGAGGTTCTCAGGGATGAGCTCCTTTTTGATTCTTGGATCAAGAACTGCAGCCATGAAGGTGTAGACGTTATAAACTTGGGTGCTAAAGCTTCTCGCTCTCTTGGCCATGTCATCAGCTACAGTCTTGAGCCACTCTTGCCGGCAACCATCCCTGCAAGAACTGATTAACTCGAAGACATGATCCATGAAGAAAAGTACCAGACCGACGGTAGGTACTTTACAAGTGCATAGGTTGGTTGTGATCTTGTAGAATGGCTCCAGATACGAATGTAAAATATTAACCACAGATATCTCCGTGGTGTTCAGCAACAAGTTTCTATTACCAAAAGTTTCTTCATGCTTCTTGATAGTGCTATCCATGGAATTGGGGGCCTGCATCACAAAAATCATATTAAGTTGATGATCAAATAGGATGAAAGAAAGGCATGCTATATATCTATAAGTTTTTTTAATATGGGCCCACCAATAGCAGATATAGTACCTTCCTTACAATATCAAGCATTGTGTAATCACCATTCCAGCTTGTTGAAGCATCGAGTGGGAACTTCCATGAACCTTCTTGATAAAGTGCTGTCAATTGCTTAAAATCCTCAATGATTTCTGGATACATATTCAGCTCAAGGACAAATTCTCGAATCTTAGATAGTATTGATTTTGGAGTTCTCAGGCCATCTTCTATTATTTGATTTAGGGTCCGAGCAGCACAGGGGATATAGCAGAAGGGCAATTTACGAGCATCCAGCTCCTCTTTGAGAGCATGACAGGCGTGAATTGCATGTTGATTGTTATCGGTTGTGCAAGATAAGATCTTTGTCTCAATATTAAATGTTGTGAGCACCTTCATCAGAGAACATAAGATTTCTGAGCCAGTGCATGGATAAGGGATGTGACAAACATCCAGAAGTATCTTGTGCAAGGACCAGTTGTCATCGATCCAGTGACATTTGACTGACATATAATATACTTGCTCATAGGAAGTCCAAAAATCCAGAGTAATGGAAACCTTACAATTCACATGCTCCAGTGATGCCCTCACATCCTCCCGCATGCTTCTGAAAACTTCAAGAATAACTGCTTGGACCTTTTCTTTAGGCCAAATGGTAACAGATGAATAGAGAAACTTAAATGAATTCAGAAGTCCTTCCTCCTCAAAGGTAGAAGGAGGAAGAGAAGCTCCGATGAGCCATTTAAGCAGCAACCAGTTAAGATGATCCAGATCAATTGAAGGTTTAGCCTGAGGTTGAGGCTTCTTGCTTGCAACAACAGTTTGCGAGACTTGTTGACCAGCATCACCTAGACGATCATAGCCTGGATGGCGGTGACTCAGATGCCTACCAAGATTTCCTTCATAAATCACAAGTCAGTAAGTTATGGTATGCATAAAAAGAAGTAACTTTTGGAAAATGCTGATGGTAGTTTACAAGACTCCAAGCAGTGAGATGATGGAGTTCTAATATCCCAAGGCTCCATCGACTGTCAATTGCTACTCACATATCTGGGCTTTTATTGTGGCAACTGACTTGTTTCCCAAAAAATTCATAGACAACTACAGCCCATTTGATGAATCAAGACAACGAAGATGCGATAATTGTGCATGCAAAACTGTGCATCCAAAACAAATCAATGTTCTAAGAAGCAGCCACAATATGCTAGCGGGCAAGGGACCACATAATGCACATACGGTAGGCAGACTGCATATATGGGTACCTACGCATTCACTACTATTAAATATTTAAAAATAAATATCATATTAAGTATGATAGAAACAATAACAATGATAGTAATTTTTTATGGATAGATAATAGTAAATATTAATAATAATAACCAACAATTAGTGCTTATTACTTGATATCTAATATCCAATAGTAATAATCATAACATAATCAACATTTTAGCACTATATATACATGTATCAGGCCCACTTCAAACCCATATCAAGTCTAAGCATCAGCCTAAACCCGCTTCACCTACATGAACTCACAAAAGTGGACACTTACGCAGTCATACAATACTAAGCAGGCCACGTATGTGGCTGCTAAGTAGACCACCTTTTTGGTCTATTTACAGTATGATCACATATAGCATGCGTATAGACAAAGTGATGTGGTTAAGGGACCGCAGCATATACATATGCAGACAAATATGTGGCAGTATGGATGGACCACATATTAAAACATTGAAACAACTGTATATAATTATGAGGATGTAGCAATAAATTATGCATATCTTCAGCGAGTTTGAATAGCCTTTGCTTATGAGGGAATGTATATTAATGAAAGCTACAATCAACTGTCTGAACATTTTTAGGTGGTCGTGGACAATATTACTGTAAAAAAGCTAGCTTCTCCAGATATCATTATTTATTAGAACCATTCTTATAATTGACAAGCTTATGTTAGGTTCAATTAAAAAGAATCACAATTCAAAACTATTCAAAGTTGTGAACCAAAAAAAAAAAAACTCTTTCAGTCCTATTAACTGTAGAAGCAAAATAATAATAACTTCTACGTTACAAAAAAAGTTCCGAAGAATGGCAATTACCAGTTGCAGTAGCTATAGAGTAACTTTGCTTGCAAAATTTGCATCTGCGACTCTTTCCATCAGGAGCAGTTTCAAAAAATTTGAGATACAATGAAGTCATTGACTTTTTCCTTGGCTTCACCGGTGGGCCAGGATTTCCCTTGTCTGAGGAACCCAATCCAGATTCTAAAGGCTCTACACTGGGTACAAGTGTCATGTCCATCAAGGTTTTTGGTTCCATCTCTGATATGAACAATACATTAGCATGTTCGTTTTCAGCTTCTATAGAAAAATAAAATCACAATACCTTATGACAGCTGAAAAAGTAAATAACAGAAAATAACAAATGAAGCACATATGCATAAAGAAAGATTTAAATAGCAAAGATCATCAACATTTCTAACACAGTTTTTTTAGAAAGCATTCCGAGGATTCAGTTTTTGAGGTTTAATGTTTTTGATGACTTGGTTTCTGCTCTAAGATAAAAAGTGTGATGCAATGATTGAGTGTGCAGTTACATGACATGATAAGAAAGCATGGTTATTGCATCTTCAAAAGCAGAAAATGAAATCCAGAAGATACCTTTCATGCTTTTGAATGTATTATTCCACTCCATCAAGTCCCCTGTTTTTCAGAGCCCTGCATGGCAGGCCATAGAAAAAGTTTATTCGACTTTCGAGACAGCACACACATATATTCACTAAAAAGTTTACAGTAATTAAAATTTAAAGAGAGAGAGAGAGAGAGAGAGAGGCAGGACCATTCATGTATTCCAACAAAGCCTTACCACTTAAAGTCTATTCCTCTATTAACAAACAAGAACATACCATAAAGCTGGAAGATCAAAATAACATTATTAAAAAAAAAAAAAAAAAAAATCGGTCATGTTGCTAAAAGAAGGTGCAAAACCTTGCACCCTGAAATCAAACTAAAACCACCCATCACCAAAGATTCTAGAATCACACATAATAGCTCAGAGGAACCAGACATATACAACGCAACAAGTTATTCTTCATAACTAAAGATTTTCCTTCAGGTCATCTAAGAGGCCTTATCCTACACAGAGCTTAATGATTCCAAAAAAAAAAAAAAGAAAAAGTCTAGGCAACTGTTAAGCGCCTTTTAGTAGAAGTACACACCTTTTGCAGAATGAAACTTTCACCCATCTAAACAAAGTTGGCATCATGAATCAAGACAAAGACGCGTTCATTGTTGATAAAAAGGTCCTAAACATGTGCAATACAATATATGAAGAAACCTGACATAGAAATTAACATGTATTAGGTTAATGCGCTGTAGTAGTTACCGATTTACTTTCACAACAACTTAACACTTGTGTTGTATTTAGATAAAACTTGTGTTAAGTTATGTTAACTTGTGTTAAATTGATTGGAGTATAAATACATGTATCAGCTGCTGGAATTAATAAGGGAAGAAAAATCAAATCCCAGAAACCCTTCATCTCCCCTGTTTACTTCTTTGTTTGCTGCAGAAAATTGCAACACGTGAAGTAGCATATATTACATCAAACGAGCATGGCAAAGAAGCTCAAAAGAATTGTAGCAATTTGCAAGGGAAAAGAAAAAAAAGTAACCAGGGCACCAGAATAATATATCGATTTTGGGTAGATTTGGCTACACATATGTAAAGTCAAACCATGTATCAACCATATGTTCCTCTATCATATCATACTGCTAATTTATACACTGTGGTACAGCTGATACAAAGTCAATACATACAGATACAAGTTAAAACAGCAACGAATTAGATACCTGAAGTGAAGTAAATAACAATATTAGCACAGTTGCGCCAAGCATAAATTTCCAGTGTCCCAATACAATTAATTTTACGAATACTTTAGAAAGACATTATTTTCCCCTAAAAAGGGGCAAACAAAACAAAACAAAACAAAAAAAAAAAAACCGCAGCAGCTTATGATTCAGAGTACAATATAGCAGTTTTTTATGACCCAAGAGTTACAGCTCCATTCAGTGCAAATTTCGGTACCAACTTCACAGCAATCAAATGTGTGACAAAAAATTAAAAAAAACTGGGAATTAGCTTAACGACGGGCGATCGTGTGAATTGCTCATCTATTATGAAATAAATTTACGATTGCATTCAGTACAAGGTTTTTAGTATCTATCTCATAGCAATAATTGCATAAGAACATTAAAAAGAAAGTTTCCTTTACCTCAAAATGCATGCTAGAAGCGCAGAGATTGGTAATCGAGGCCCACCCAGAGCCCTAGTAACAGATTACTAATTCACTGTAGAGAACGGAAGGATCGAAAGATTAGGGTTTTAAACGATGGGGAACGCAACGCGCGACGCCACCTCCCGCCGGCGAGCCACAGTCCTGACCGGATCGGCGGTTCCCGAGCATCCGTTTTGCCTGTCGGAATGCGAGGGGCGGCGCGGCGCCGAGATGAAGAGGCGAAGAATTGAGGGAGAGCGAGGCGCGCCGGATCGAGCCGATCGGAGCCGGATCTGAGCCGGATCGGAGCCGAGGAGGGAGAGAGGGGAGGAGAGTCGACGAAAGAGAGAGAGAGAGAGAGAGAGAGAGAGAGAGCAGAGCCGACGACGCCGGGGAGAGGGAGCGAGCGAGCGTTTAGCTTTATTCTCGACGCCCTTTGGACGGCTTTAACGGCGTCTCTCTCTCTCTCTCTCTCTCTTTCTCTCTGGCTGGTTGACGGCCACGCTAAATGAATGGTTAGCTGAACGGCTCGGCTACACTGGAGAAATAGTGCTTATGATACGACGATAGCTGTAAGCTGTGGCTAAGAAGAGCCGGCCGCAATAAAGAGAGCTAAAAATTTAGGCTCGCTGCGCGACGGTCTCATGGCGTATACTAATTTAAAAAACAAAATGCCCCTTTCATGCTTATAGCGCCTTATTGATGATAATTACATCAAAACTGGTATCAAATTTCATGCATTGCCAATCGATATAATATAAATCGGTATGATATGATGTTTAATTTCTACCGCAATCAGGTTTTTTTTTTTTTATTTACTCTTCGCCACTCAATATCGAAGGTGTATATTCATGCATGCAATTTGGATCGGTATTGAATTTAATTCATATCAAATTTAAATTCGATATCAAATCAATATTTTATTGGTTACAAATCTTAATTTAAAAAAATATACTTTATTTTTTTATAAATATATTTATCATATGTTAAAAATGTATTTAGATTGGAAATGAAACATAATAGCATCAACTTTGATAAAAGATTTCAAGCTTCATGCACCAATATTCAGCTCAAAGTAATTCGTTTTTGCCTTATTTTTTGATATATATTAAAAACTTTTAAAATTAGGGCAGTGACTTTTCTATTTCTTAAATCCTGCATTAAAAGTTTTGTAAAAATTTTTACTTAAAAATTAAACCTCTAAAGAAGAAAGTATTCAAGTTCAAATGCAAGAGTGAATCATAAGCCTTTTGCATAATATACAGAAGATAGAAATCATTTGGTTATTAAAATGCATGGTTTTATTTCCTATACTTTTATGAGCAGAACAAAGCTTAATGCACAAATGTTCAATTGGACATATCAAACATTTATAATATAATTAATTATTTTTTATTAATCTTTTTTAATTTTAATTATTTGAAAAGATAAATATTTCTTTTGGAACATATTTTACCTAAATTTTCATCAAATTATATCCCATCAAAAATTCAACTCCTCATAGTAAATTTAAGCTATTGCTAATCATTTTACTCTCTCTATTTAAGATTTCCTTCACTTCTTAAAATACACCATTTATCTAATTCTGAAAACTATCCTATATTTATCAAAAAGATAACTAAAAGAGCGGAGTATAAAAATAAAAAAAAAGAGAGACATTGTCAAGGAGTCGGACCAAAATATCAACTTATTATGACATTCATTTAGTACATATGAAATAGATGAAACTTAAGAATAATTCTTCAAAAGAACTCAACACCATCCCTTATTTTTCACAAGATCATAGCTAACTTTAGCCTAAAGGATAATTTTGATTCTAGAAAGTGGCTGAATTCTCATGCAATCTTTTGTAATCTTCTGTCCTCTATTACTTCATCTTCTATCTTATAAATCCTTATGATATTAATAAAGTTTGCTCATGAAAAAAAAGCTTCCTCCCTCACGACACCCTCAAAAAGTAAAAAAAGAGAGAGACAGGCCAAAATAACTCTCTAAATTTTTGAGACAATGATAATATCTTTGGTTATATTTTTCAAACTTTTGTCATACCTCTCCTTCGTTGAGAGGAGCAGGAGTTTGGGCCAGTAGCCAGCATCCCTCTCTTAAAAACCTTAGCCAAGTGAGAGGTTTAGTTTCAAACCAAATTACTTTTCCAGCCTTCTCTGCTTCCAAATACTTCTACTTGCAACCCCTACGTTCTGAATGATATCAAAAAGCATGTCTTTTGAGTAGTTTTGACCATGAAGAGACTCGTTTTCAAAGTATAGCTCTCTTATTACTTCAACTTTTTTTTTAAAAAAAATAAATTCCATCAAACCAAGTTTCTGACAACAGCCTTATTATAATTCAGCCCAAAACGTCATGGACCAGCATAATATTAATTTTGTTGCTGCACCAAAACTACCAGGGTGATGCCACGCCATGTTTTATAACAAAGAATGCCTGCATTATAAATATTTTATAGTTATTTGACTAACAAAGTTGCATGTTTTACGCCAACATTAACATAAAAATGATATCTAACTCCAAGGACAGTGATAGTGATGAGAAATAATAACATCACTATAATCGTAATAACATGTTTTCAAAGCACTTGTTTGTATCAAAATCTTGCTGCTGTCGAAATAATGCTTTCATTGATGGTTCTAGTGGGATTTGTGAGGGCCACAAGCATGATATTTTACAGAGGGTTTAGGTGAGTACAGATCATCCCACTCAATCATAAAAGACTCGGACAAAGATCACGACAAGAAACTCGCATAAAATTTATATCAGCCATGGTTGGTAGCTTCACAAATAGGAAAAACTAACAAAACGGCCGGCCCTATACAAAGTTTATGTCAACACTCGAGACAGCCTTCATCCTTTAATCAATGATCGACGCCCTGTAACACTCTGTTATTTCTCAAAAGACCATTGCATTAAAATCCAACATATGATCCATTGAAGCACACTTGATTAATTCGAACTCTTTTCTGGTGTGATTACAGGTTAGAGATCAACTTAAAAAAAGGCTAACTTTTGCTTTTGATCATGCTTTCGTGCTTAGCTAACAAAGAAGCATCTCTTGTGGTTGTAGGCCTATTGCTTTCTCCTTTTTGATCTTCTCCAAAAAAATCCCAAGGAAAGAGGGAAGATTGGAAATGTGTTCTTGGGTTCTGCCATGCTGTGAATCAAAAAGAAAATATATATATATATATATATTAGAAAGAATCATTAGGCTTCGAGGATTTTGACAATGGAGATTAAGGGTTCCAAGGACTCACCATAACTTTGTAATTTCAACTTGAGAGAACTCTGTATTCACAACACCTCCTCTAGTCTTTGAGTGCTCTTTAATAGCAAGAATGCGACAATTTAAATTTCTTGTACCAAGATTTGGAATCGGGGGCCTGAAAATTATAGCAATGTTCAGAGTGACTCAAGAGGATCAATTCTATCTTAGCTTACATTCGAATGCTTGATTCTTAAAGTAGTTTGAAAGTTTTGCTGATTGAAAAAAGAATGGCTTCTGTCTTGATTGCATGCACCTTCGCTTGAATTGGAGTGGTATCTAAACAACTTTTGACAAGATGTCAAAGAACAGCCTAAATTTTGTATCTATGCAAAAATTTTGGTATGGTACGGCAAAACGCAATCTATCATGGCCTTTTCATTAGGTAGAACCAACCTAATGGAATCGAGAGGAAAAGAAATTACACTCAGAAGAACTCTAACTTTGGAATTTAATAGTAAAATCTGCTCAAAATTTAGATGTGGAAAACATAAAGGATGGGCCAAAGAAAGAAGAGAAAAAATAACCTTCATCAAGATGATGGAAGATATGAGAGAGAATTACTTGTAAAGGAAGCTCTGTTCATGGAGCCCAACTACAAGGGTGGAGGCTCCAAGCTTGTTCACCGTAGAAACGACCGACGCCCCTTGATCACCTTCGGTCACTATGATCTCTATCTTTGCCTGCAATCAAATACTATCATCCCCTAAATCACCCAATTTTATTAACCAAACCCCTTGTGTTCATCAATCTCTTTGTTAGAATGAGATTAGTTTCATATCCTCTACAAAATCAACCGCTTTTAGGTTGGATTTGGAACGCATGAATGGTAGCTTTTCATTCATTATTTGGATCATGAAACATACCAGCAATCAAAGCAAGAATGATTATTAAATCTTTTAAAAGAGCTGGAACTTATCGTTGAACTTTGAACTTGGTTGGATTCATAGTGGTGAGGGGATTACACCTGCGCCGGAAATCGTATCTTCTGACAATAAAAATCCATGTCGGGAAACGCACCTCGGCGATGCCGTTGCAGAGGTCCTTGAAAGAGAGGGCCAGCCGGAAGCCCTCGAGCCTTAGATTTCTCTGCTTCTTCTTGGACCGCGTCAGGGGGCAGACGTAGAGGAGAGTGATGGAGTCGCCGCTGCGAAGGAAGTTGCGGACCGCCCACTGGAGGGCAGCTCGGGCGGCGTCGGCCTCCTCCACCACCACGACCACCCTTTGGCTCTCCATCTCCGTGACTTGCCTCCCTCTCCTCCTCCAAAAACCGTATACCAATCCAAAATCTCCTCACATTCCTTTCATTTCCTTCTCCTGACTTGGTACGTCCTTTTTTTTTTTTTTTTTTTTTCCTCTCCCCTTAATGCTGAGCTTGGAACGGCGGATGACCGGGTTGACGAAGTGAAGTGGCCGACGGGCCAACAAAAAATTAAGGGCCAACAAAGCAACGGATGGGAGAGAATTCTGTGGCTTGTCTCTGTTTTGCCTACGTGATGTCAACTCCCTCGTTAAAGAGACCACTTATGATGAGCGAAGTCTATTATTGGACACCAGAGAGCACCGTGAAGGCACCACAAATTAGAAGGCTTAGTGGGACTGGCAATACGGCTACTTTATCGTTCCGCATTTGCTATGAATTTACTCCATCATTTTTTAAAAAAAATTATCTATTGAAATAAACTTATTTATGATATTTTGGCAATTGTTCAGGTTGCTCAAAGTCATTTGGTTTTTTTTTTTTTTTTTTTTCAATTAGCCTCCTCACTTTATATCCATTTATTAAAGTTTTTTCGAATCAAATTTCGTTTCTCTCTTTCTCTTCTTTCTTTCATCACACAGATTTAACCTTACAAATTTTTATTAACCGCAAGAAATGAGCAGCATTAATAATAATATTTATTTAAGATAACGATGAATGCTATATTATTTTTTTTCATAATCTTACAATCACATTTTACAGTATAAGCTTCTAACTTTTACATAATTACATGTATTAAATATGCACGTCATCAATCTAATTAATTTATTAAAAAGTGACTAAAAAAATTTTATTAAAAATAAAATAAAAAAAAAAGGGAAGAAAATGAAAAGTGAGAGCCATGGTTCAATGCTGTGCACAGCATTTAAATAGCTTCTGTCAGCCATAACGTGAACACAAAATCTAGAGCACCGCGTAGAACTAATTGCCCGGTGCTCGAACTATATAGAAGGTCTGGATGAAGTAATTATTGGGCCGTCATTAGATGATATGCTCGTTTAACCACCTAGCGTCCTTTACCCAAACAATAATTGAGGAGATCACATGTTGCTAGGAGCAGGACAAATAATGGAACACTTTGATGCGTTATTTTCATCATTATGGTACATATCAAGTTTATAAAACATAAATCCCTTTTTTTTTCTTTTTTTTCTTTTTTTTGTTTACTCGATAGATAGATAGATAGATTTATTTCATTAATTCCACCATTCTGACCGACCGACATATAAATAAATCTATCCAACACTCTCCAACGAAGAAAGCCAAATTTTCGGTCTAATAGGATGGTCAAGCCCTCCAACAAAATCTCCATGCATCAATCAAGATAGGAGGTCATAGATCTTATGGAATTACGTTAAAGGAGATGAAGTCCTTATTGGTTCTCCTTCGATCAAGCTTCACATTAGCTGTTCCCCTAAGCTAAGGTCTCATGAGTTTGGGTTGTCACTTTTCAAGTCCAGTTAATTCTCCACTCGCATATGCAATTACGTAACTCCCCCAATGCTTTGACCAATCCAGCCTCTCCACCGTCGTCCTCATCACAGAATCAGAACCGCTGGATGGACTCCGGGTGGCCGCGATGTATCGAATTGCGCGAACTAAATAAAAAGGAAACGGTGTTTCCGTGGGGCTGAGCTGAGTAACACCGAATGGGCCGGACGGCAGAAACGACGTCATCCACCGGCCGATGTGGGCACCACCCACCAGACCGGAGCACGACTCTCAAAGCTGCTCGGATCACCGCCGATCGATCGATAGGAGCCGTGCTCCAACCACAACCGCCCAAAGGGAAGATGTCGGCGTACATCCGATGGTCCCGCTTAACGCAATGCTGTGCCCGGGAGGTACAATCTCAAGCGGTCCAAGTCCACCGCATGATGGCCGTGGCGACGTTGACCGCGTCCCCCTCTCTCTCTCTCTCTCTCTCTCTCTCTCTCGCGAGCGATGTAAACCAGGGCCATTTAATCTGGTTTAATGCTGCCAATGGAAACTAAAGCTGCCACTAAACTGCCAATGGAAACCTCATCAAGAACATTATGCCAATTAACAGTGGCCACATTTCAGCTTCATTCTTCAATACTTCCAATACTTCCAGTTGTCAGAAGGTGTTGTATCAAATCCTTCTTCCATTTGATTAAATAAGAACCACCAGGTATGGCATCTTTCCCCTTCCAGAGTAAAGCTCGTCTAAGAGCATCAGTTCTTTTAATCACCAAAGCTAGTAATTTAAACACTAACAGCCAGTATGTAAGAATACTCGGCAGCAGAGAGTTAACCAAAGTTTAGGTGATGGATCATACGTAGTATGTAGTCTCCCACTCCATCCTGTTAACCTTTTCATTACGCTGTCAAAAATTGCCATCTTGTCTTGTAAGTGGGTTTGCTTTTTTATCCCAACATGTCAACCTACTTTTGAAATTTCAGCTCCCCACCCCATCAAAGTTTAGTAGGTAAGTTTCTCTTGTCTCGCAAAAAAAAAAAAAAGTCATACAGAACGGTGATAAAGTCAATATCCAACCCACTAAATCTTTATACCACTGACTGGAGTGTCTAAATTAGCCTAGTTCGGAATCCTGCAAAGAAAATCGGCAGCAAGCACAAACAGGTATTGGGATGGAGAATCTGCTTGTTTTAGTCCCCTCTTGCTCTGAATCCACCTACCATGATGTCCATGATCCATCTACAAGTACTGTAGACTTGCTGGTTGCCTGACTTGTTTCTATCCACTTGTTACAGGAAGGGCCAAATCCTCTGGCTCATTAATTGAAGAAGGAAACTCCAGTTAACTCTATCATATACCTCTTTGGAGTCAATCTTGAGCATAAACCCATCGAGCTTGCTCTTCTTCCATTGAGAAACAAATTTAGAGGCACAAACAAAGCAACCCGAGATTTGCCTTCCTTTTATAAATGTTGCTTGGTCCAAAACCACCAGTTCTATCAGTCAATTTTTGCAATCTATTGGCTAGGATGTTAAGGTAAAAAAATTCATTGTGCCATGTTCCAAGATAATTGGCCTCTTGTTATCTTCAGTCAAGTAAACATCATTCTTGAGAATCAACGTTACATAAGAAAAATTAATTCCACAAATGTCTGCGGTGCCATTATCCAACTCCCCAAAGAAATCCAAGATATCTTGTTTGATCATCTCCCAAAATTTCTGACAACATTTCATGGTAAAACCATTACCATTCCAGTCCAAGTGCTTTATCTGCCATCAATCCAAAGATCCCTTCTTTTGTCTTCCTCTGTAATCCTGGCATCTGATGTAAATAATATATCCACTGATCGCCCTTCACAATCAGCAAATCCCCAGTTATCATCCTCTTGAGCCAAAGTGCTCGAGGGACTCACTGATGTTTCATACCGAATCGACTCTGGCTGTACTGTAATCTAAAGCAGAAATGACATTTTTCTGGAAAAATCTAATTTATTTCTAAAACAAATTATTTCTAAACCGATATAAAAGAATCTGGAATGCAAAAGAAATGTGTCCCATTCTTTTTTTTAAATATCTAATTTATCTTTATGGTAAAATAATTTAATCTAGCAGACCAAAAAAGTTGAAAAAAAGAGTTAGATAACTTTTGCATTCCCTCTTAAATATCATTTATTATATTTAGACACAAACACAAGGTTCTTACGCTTTAGTCTCTTTATTTTAAAAAAAAAAGAAAAGAAAAGATATTTCACATGTTTTGTGTTTAGCATGGTATGGCTATCTTATCAACTTGCCTTTGGCTATAGACTTCTGAAAATCACTACCTTGTCAAAGAGAAGAACCTTGAGGGAGAAAAAGAAGTCCATTTTACGACCCCACATCAGATCGACAGCCTGAAATAGCAATTGTTATCGGCCCTGAATTATTTTTGACCATCATAAGCCATTGCAACAAAATTGGAAAGGCAGCAGACTGCGAATACCAATCATTAGCTGCCCCATTCAAAAGCAACGGATTGGATAGAATACGCATTCAATTGATACCACAACTACTTCCAAAACAGTAGTCATTAATCAAACTGCTGTTTCAAGACCAAGAATTAATCTCCCATTAAAAAGAAGCTGCACAGAGATCACAGATTGATTAATGCAGACCTTCCAAGAGACAAGACAAACACCAAATTAACAAAGCATAAACCTAAAAACATTCATATATGTGAGTGAAGAAAATTTTTTACATGTTTTATAAGAGGACGGGCAACCATTCTACACCATCACCAAAGCTCCGCCCGGACCAGACTAACAAAAACAAGATTAATTCTGCAGAAATGGAAAAGAAAGCCTCCCATTTTTTTGTCCTAATCTCTGGTTTATTTTCAGAGCAATACTCACACAGGAAAGCAGACATTGCCCCTCAAAAGCATATAATAAGCATAGCCCCTTCTGTCATCAGTATTTTCCTCTTCATCTAAAGAGATAGTACAGGCACCTACACTCATGGCAGCGGTCATCTTTCCTAAGAGGCACGGTTTGACATGGCATGACCTCGTCCCCTACCCATGTAGCCATATCCTCTGCCATAGTAAGAACCTCTTGCACGACCACCACCGCCACGAATACCTCGTCCACCACCCCGAGTCGGTCGATGCCGTGGAAAATCGCCAAAAGTCTACATAAACAAAGTGCAACATTACAGGGTAAACCTTTCACAGAAACAGAAACAGTGTATCCATAAAAAGGGCTCCCAAATACCTCTGTGTCTATTTTCAACTGCTCCGAGAACTTTGTCCTCCCATTTTGTGTTCTCCGATCAAGTGTGGTGCAAGATAGAGAATCAAAGAACTCATCCTTAACATAAACAGGCTTTAAGGAACAAAAAGCAAACTAATCAATAGCTGTGAGGGCAAGATGGCAAAAAGATAAATATTTTTATTGGTAACATTAACCAAACCAGGAAAGCAAAACTTCTGAAAAAACTTGCTACCTTGACTTCAAGATTTAGAGCTTCTGCCTCATCTTCCCCCAGAGTATCATCAGCTTCATTTTCTTTTGGTTCTCCATCCTTGTCCCTGAATTCGGCTTTACTTTTACCAAGATGACCCCACACTTCATCCTTTTTGAATTTTTCATTCATAGCCATGAAATCAAAGTCTTCCGTAAACTTAGTCACCGGGCGTGAGTACTGCAAGACCAAAGAACAAGGGCCCAATTTAATGAACTTATTACAAAAATAATCTTCATCAATATGAATAAAATTTAACTCATAGGGAAAAACTACAACAATGTGAATAAACACAGCAGATGTGCATGTTTGTGGACAAACAACATGTTTCTAGTGAGCGTGTTGTGGAAAGAGGGATGGTATGTGGGCAAACTCATTGACAAGCATTGATGCAAGTCCACAAAAAGCAGGGTTCGCTTCATGCAAGATTTCATATAACAGTCATAAAAGACCATCTGAAGCCACTACCTCAGAATTGGGTGCATGCTCCACGTGGCTGTTTGGTTAGATGATCAATAGCCAAGCAAATGAGCAAAGATTCATGGACACCAATGTCTATGAACCATAGAATTGCAAAGGAAAAGAAATGGGTAGTTCAGGTTCTGAAACTTTGAAGCAACTGCTTGATTGACGTAGGTGGTGGAACAAATTAAATTTTGAAGTAGTCTTATAAGCAAACACCACACTTTTTACAGAATAGTGCAGGTAAATATCAAGCTTTACATGGGACAACAACTCCACAAACCTAAAAGAAGCAGAAATGGCGACAAGTTTGTCCATATACATGCATGAGTCTATCCATGTAATACTTATAAAAGCCATAAACACAAACTAAAATACAGATAAGGATAAAAAATGCCATAGTAAACCAAGCACAAAATAAGATAGTAAAAGAATAGAAGAAAACACTCGATTACGATTTTAGCCACTTGCAACAGGTTTTCACTTCATGGATATCAAAGCCCAGGTAGCATATGTATCCCAATACAAAATCCAGAAACATAATACGGCAATTCAACTATCAATCATATGATCGCAAATTACATTTTCTGTGGCAGGAAGATGCAAGTAACAGGCTAACTTTGCCTCTCCACTATTCTACCTTTGGAAAACCTTATGGTATCTCAAGGAAGCAGTCAAAAGTTAGCACACTAAAAAAGAGCATTTCAAGGGTGAAGCTGCAAAAAGAGGTCATGAGAGTTTTATTGATTGGTTGGAATGAAAGATATGATCAAAACATTCTACATGCATACAAAATCAAGTTGCATTCATAGTTGAGAGATGGAAACCAGACTCCAACATCCCTAGCATGTGACTGCTAAGAGGAAGGAACCTGCAAGCATGCACTCCCAAAATTGCAAATGCAATAAATCTTGGGCAGCTTACCAATGCATAATAGCAATCAGCCCAGTCCACTTGTACAAATCAAAATTTGTTTAGATCTATCAACATGTAAACAGCACGGCTGTGGTTGTTGCATGGTCATCAGGCCACTCAAACATGCAAGTGCCATACCAACTTCAAATATACACAATTCCGGCACAAGCCTCCAAAATAATGATGTACCCCGCACATGTGAAAAAGCTTATACCACCACACATGCAAATGCTCCTTATATTCCATCGAAGTATTTCTTTTCCAATAAAAATAGTGGCTGAGTTCCAACAACTTCATTTTTAATCAAGTATGCAATAGTATCAATCACTATTCTATTCCATCACTTTCGGTTAAGGTTTAAACCCTTCTAAGTCATGTTGATCAACTCATGCTTAAGAAGACTGAAGAACTAATTATGAACACCATTTATAATCATGCTCCATACAAACAAGAAAGCTTGATGTTTCACATGAGGTGATGTTACTGTAGACTCACAAACCAAAATAAACATATTGAAGATCTGTGCAGCTGATGGCAAACATTTAAAATAGATATACCATTTGAAAATAATCCAAGGTTTTTCTTCCTTGCATCTTGATGATTTGTCTTTGATCCTATGGGATTAGCAAAAGCCATAAAGCAAATCCAAGATCACTAGAGATATTTAAAATGTTTCTTTTACATTTTATAAATTGGTCCCACAATAAATTTAAGTAAAGAAAACGAGGAAGCAAATACAGTACCCCATTTCCCCTTCCTCTTCCACGCCCCCTGTTGTTGTGCTGAGTGTGCGAAGCAGCTCCATTTGTCTGGAAAATATATTTACATATATCAAAACACTCATCATACAAGAACTAGTCACAATTATTCTAAAATGAAACTAAAATTGAATCTCAAAAACATTAATAGATAATAAAGAATATACGAGTCAACCGACAAACAAAGCTTAAAGTAGATGTACAGAAGCTCTTGTTAATCAATGTAATCATCTTAACAAAAGAACATGAGTTGAAAAGATGATCCAAGAAAATGTCAATTTCAAGCTCAGCTTATTTGTTCTGGTCAAGTATCAGGCTGAAAACCTTCTCGATGTCTCTCGATGACCTACACAGCCTTTAATGTTATCTAAAAACCTTCCTGATGTCACTTGATGACCTAAACAGCCTTTAATGTTATCTACCGTTTAATTGTTTTCCCCTCTTCTGCTTGACTGGTTTTTCTCTTTTCTCCCTCTTTAACATGTACTTCCTGCTGTTTTTATCAAACATTTTTGAATAAATATGTATGTATAAAGGGCTTGTTGAAAGTAGCCAGTATGTTGATATTCTTTTACCTCCAAATATTTGATAATACTTCTCTAACAAAGATATATTTAAACTAGACCCCACAATAATGGGAACTGAACCGCCCTTTTAACATAAATATATCTTAAAATTTGTCCTTGGTGCTTAAGTTTTCAACTTCTTAGTTTCGATCTTCTATTATTGTACCCAAATTCTTAATTCTTATTAAATCTGATTTTTGCTTTTGAAGTGTCCCACTAGTGCTGCTGAAGAAAATTTTACAGTTAGGTTTACCCTGTCACTTATTTGTTCATGCTCTGGTGTCAACTTTTGGATAATAGCATTTACATCTCTCAACCTTCTAGAAAAATAGAATGTTTCAGGTCTCTGGTGGGGTCAAAGAAAAATCGAATATCAAGGTATGACAACCAGAATGATAATGTTTCACACCTTTAAAAAAACTAATCCAACTAACTTTATTTATGAATGAAAAGATGATGGAATTGCCCAAAAGCAATAAAAAGCTCATTGGTAATATCAGTAATAAAAAGAACTCTAAATACCTCAGAGCCTCTTGACTGCTTTCAAAGACCGGAGAGGATCCAGTTATATAACAAGCTCTTTCAATCACAAAGCGGAAAACATGATTAAGGCCAGGGAAGTCCCTCACTAATAAGAGGGTAAAGGAACAGGAGGAACAATAATTTTTTATTACATGGAGATAATGAAAATGATCATCGTAATTTTGTCGATTCTGATATATATGATTTATCGAAGTGACTACATGATTAATAATAAATTATTGCTTATCGTACATGTTCTATGGTCATTCAACCACAATGTACACTTGATCCCATTTTCAATATCTTTCTTCACATGCATAACAATATTATAAATGCATCGAGGTAGGTAGTAGGATCATAAACTTGGAACATAGCTTGAAATATGAGCAACAAAAAAGAACAAGATGTCCCAAGGCTAGCTTCACAATGCTCAACCAAATACACATCAAAAAGATAAGAGCATGTTGGTTCTTCATAGAAAATACATGGTTTGGGGCATCTGAGAGGCAAAAATCCTAACATTACATGTTCTCCCTCAGTGCCCTTATATTTCTTACCTAAGGGTGGCAACGAGGTTGGACCAGGTCATATTCAAATCAAGTTGAATAAAGGCTGGGTTAAAATTTTGTCAACCCAAAACCAACTTGTTTAATAAAAAGGTTAAAAATTCCGATCCAAAACTGATCCTTTTATTAAACAGGTAACCTGGCCCAACTTATATAATCCATTTATTAAACAGATCAAATCAGGTTAAACGAGTTGAAAGAGTTTTTAACAGGTTAAATGGCTTTAAAGTATGCTAAGCACATCGGATTAAACAGGTTAAGTAGATTTTAAACAGGTTAAACAGATCTTAAACATGTTAAATAAGTTGGCCATGATCCAACCCAATTATTAAATGGGTCAAAATGGGTTAAACCGAGAGGTCTAAAGCTGAACCCAATCCATTTAATAAATAGATATAGATAGGTTGACCTATTTATGATCTAGACTTGTTTATGCCAAATCCAAAACTTCTTAAAGCACATTGGTCACAGATCAGATCTGTAGGTTGGGTCATAAATTGCCGCTTCTACTCTCAACAATCCAACCAGCATTAGCCGAGCATTATGGAGTTGGCATTGTGTATCATATAGCAGATATAAGAAAGGAAATATAGTGATAATTATAAGGCAAAAAGTTGAATGGAAGCAAACCCATCAATTTTACACAATCTAAATCAATCTGGATAACAGGATGATATCATCATACCTTTTGAGCAGTGGGTTTGGGTAATGGCAGTATTGGCTCCATAGCTTCTACCGGAGCATGTACCAATGGTTCACGTAACAGTGGTTTGCTTTTGAATTCTATTGGTTTAGCCTCCACATTTTGTTGGCTTGTTTGCAAGGGCTGAGATGAAGTGAGTGCGGAAGAACCAGACTGCAACAGTTGACCAGGGGTCACTACAGACAATGATGTTTCAACTCTGCTAGACAATGATGTTTCAACTTTGCTGGAATTAGATGAACCAACAATTGAAGGCAATGTCTGAGACATAGTTTGATAAGCAGCAATCAGACCAGGAACAGTGTTAGGCTTACTACTAACAACGGTAGGCATATTTTGTGACATGGTTACCATAGGCTCAAGGCTAGAAGTCAATGGAGGCATGTAAGGAAGGTTAACACCAAGAGTTGGTGCAGGAATAGAGGCTACAGGATATTTATTTGGCAACAGATTTGGTGGTGTTTCAGGAGCTAATGCACTAGCTGAAGTAGGAGCCAATGTTGATGGCAATGTACTAGAGCTTAGATTTGGGGTGCTACTGGCAGGTTGCAGTAAAGGAGAAGGGAACTCAGGCATATTTGGAGATCCAGATGGCAACGGTGCATTCATTCCAGGATACTGCAAAGGTTGTTGCATCGAATGAGGAATTGGCAATCCAGGTGGTGGCCGGAGCAAAGGTGGTTGTTGCAAATGAGGAAGACCACTTGATGGTGCATAGTATCCTTGCCAATACATAGGCGGCATTGCAAGCCCAGATCCATTTGCAGTTGGAGGACTTGGAGAGGAGCCCCATGACCCTAAGCCTCCCCCAGGTTGATATAGAGGCAAACTGCCTTGAAATGTTGACCTAGGGACTCCTGAATGAGCAGTGTGGGAACTTAGATCTGCTGCAGTTCCACTTCCAACAGATGGCAAGCTTGTAGACGTCGATGCAGGAGGAGAATAATGCGACTGCAAAAAAATTAAAGATGTTAACAGGAACAGACTCAGGTTGAAAGTTCAAACATCCAAGGCCACTTTCTTACCTGAATAATAGCAGGATCATTATGTATGGGAGTGGTTTGAACTGGTGGTGAGGACTTAACTTGTAAATCCTGCAGCATTACAGGCAAGATATGTATTTAATTGAAAACAGGTAAAAAAAAAAAAATAGACGATTACATACCAAGTCTTCAGTTTTTGAATATATTAAAAAAATATCAAGACTTTACAGTTTCCAAGAAAAAAGGGTGTCTCATAATATTTGCAAGGCATCTGAGAAAGTTCGTAGGCAAGTGCACCATAAAAGAGCTTGCAATCTGTCACCCATATAAAGTATGAACCAAAACAAAACAGATTGCCTCTTCTTAGAGTGGAGAGCATAAAGCATGCCAGAGAGATGTTTCACAAAACAGTAAAGTTGAAAACAGCAACAATGACCAAGTAATTCATCATTTATTTGTATGATCACTTTCATTGATAAAAGGTGGTTGAAAACTATAAGGAAAAAGTTGAAATACACTCCATTTGAATGGTAATTTGACTCCAATAAGCAGTACCACTTTAACATGTCCATGGCACTCAATCAAGCACCAAAAAATGAAAATGTTAATAAACATTTTTTGATGGAATAACTTTGTGTCAAAATTCAACTGAAATGAAATATCAAAATATTATTTCTGCATTATACTAATTCAAGGAGACAGCAAAAATTGAAACATGTCATGAAGATCTTAATAATGGCCTCTAATCAAACAACATCACACCGTCGGTAAAGCTTTGGAAAATTCAACATTATCCATTATGAACTGCTCATCATAGAACATCATTTTATATTCATAGAGCTGACAATTAGCATAATTACCCCTACTTAAGTGGAAAAGAGGAAAAATGGAGCATAGATGGATATTGAGCATGGATACGCTATATCTGTGTACACTTGTTACAAGAAATTCAAATGAATCTTTGCACAAGTTCCCTATCTTGGAAGCATCTTGTAACCCTGTTTCATAGTATTAGCATCTGGGATAATGGAAATATTTCCCTATTGCGCAAAAGGTTACATTAGGTTCAATTCTCATGTTTCAATTTCCCTCCAGCATTTTATCTAAATAGGTAAATCATATTTACAAAAAAAACTCACATGCAATCATCCTAGCAGCCAACCATTTATTCCTATCATATCTCCACATGATCTGCTAGCATACTGCAGCATATATTACTATAATGTGTGTATGTAGTTTGAGAGTGTGATTGAGTGAAGATTGTGCAAGATTCATTACGCATATATGGCTCAGATAAATGAATACAGAAGACCCTTTTGTTTGTTGCAGAAGTTCACCAAACACATTATGATAGTTGCACCTAATTGGGTTTGAATCTCCAACACCAAAAGTTTATAAAGTTTGTGCATTTGGCAGTGAGGTTCAAGGCATGCACTTTCATAAGCACTGGATCTAGAGCACTGAGAAAGCAATCCAGGTAGTTCATAATGACAACAGCCATAAGTATTGTAATTTTGAGACTGATCAAGTAAACCATGATTACTAGCATGTAGCTGGAATCATGTTCCAGCTCAAAAGCACCGCCTTGCTTCATTAGCATACCTCTAAACTTAGGAGGCATAGTTTTTTCCCTCTTCATATAGGTTCTTCTCTTATTTAACCTTGTCCATCCCTATATATTTTTGCACCATGAGAGGACAAGAGAGAGCAGCTAGAAGAATCTACACATCTTAAGAACATGAGGACATTCTTGTTCCCTACTTATATGCACTCCACCTGCATACTTTGCAGTGTCATTGGTTCCCATTTTATCATTATTCTATATAATATTCAAGTGACAGACCTTAGCTCCAGAATCCTTCATTGCAATCTCTGATGAGAACTGAAATGTGAGGGTTTGACCATCCAATCCTTTGGCATTATATTAGATTCTTGTTCGAGTCTCTACAGCCCCTTTTCCATAAGATTGGCTTTGGAAATCTGCTCAACATCCAACCCCTCCATGGCTCAAAGATCGCAAGATGTTGATTACATCACAGCAATGTTTATGAATCTGACACACATCGTAAACCCAGCCAATACAAATTTGACCTGTTTCATGTTTAAGACTGACCAGAGAAGCAAAAGGGTTTGACATTGGATTCAAACCTAAGTCAGTTCTAAATGCAGCTAGAGATCGGGAAATAATCATGGAGATATAATTAAATAAGGTTGGCATCATTAAAATCCAGACCCAACATAAAGATCAATTAGAGATCCTATCCAACCAAGAAGAGATTAATTTTACAACCACTGTCCACATATGTATGAAATCAAATCTCAGCAGATTACAAGGGAGATTCTTCTTTATGATTATCTTCCTTATTTGTGAGATATCTTAGCCTTTTAGCAAGAAACAAATACGGCACATTCATAGGTAGGTTCAAGAGGTCCTACAACTGTAAATAGGGGTGCCTATCCATTATAAAAAGGCTATCTTAAATTGAATGAAATTTCTAGTTCCCTCATCCATTATTCTGCAACTTTGAAAGTTCCCTATTGTTGCTTCCTCCCACTACTCCATTATTCAGGAGATCTTCTTCCTCAAGGATAAAGATCACCATGTGTACTAGCCTCCTAAACATCCCCTTTTCCTGTCTTGAATCATGTTTGACCATGTTGAATGAGCACAATTTCTGAATTAGAATTGGAATTTGACTGACTGGTACTTCCCACCAACTCGTACATATCATTTGATATATTATGTTTCAATTTTTGGATTACGACTAAATTAGGTATTTCACCTTATAATTATTAGTTTACTGAATTAGCAGCCCCCTAGGCACTAGAAAGCTCCCTCACCTTGCATCTATCCTGAAATCCTTTAGAACATTGCATTAAAACACAAAATCTGATCCATAAGATTGATAATAGTTGGAGTTCATGGCTCACATAAGATTGATTAATAGTTGGAGTTCATGGCTCACCCTAACATTACATGGTTGGACATCTCTACAGAAGATCCTGAATCAGATTTAAAAATTTACAGCCCAATTTCAAAAGTTTCCCGAATAGGCAGGATAAAACTCTTCTAGAAAAAGCCTGTTTTTCTTACATCAATAAAGTAAGTTATTTCAATGCTGCAAACTTTGTATAGGGCAAAGTCCATGAGATACATAAACAAAAATTATTGAAAAGATTAACAAAGGGACCTGCAGCTTCATTTATGACAAGAGTTTGATCTAAGAAAGTTCACCTACAGCAAAAATCTATGTCACCATGTTGAAAAATAGGAGGTAAGGGTCATAATGAGTTCTGCAGACATGCCTGCATGCAAAAGTCTTCTCGGGAAAGATATTTAGAAAAAAGGGAACATGAACTTGTGGACTGAAGGTAGGGTTGGCAGTCTCATGGAGGTGAATTTCTAATCCAAATATACATAAAATTCATAGGAAATAGATTCTATAGAATAAAAAAATATAATAAAATAAAAGGTTAGGGGTCACCTGATGCAAATATTTTTTTGGTGCTAAGCCCAAATGCTTGCTCATGGGAAAAGATTATGCATAAAGCCATTTTCGACAATGAGCAAGAGGCTTCCTCATGGGAAAAGATCAAACAGCAAGCAGAGATCATTCTCGTGATGTTGAGAGAGTAATAATTTTTTCCTTCCAAACATTCCAATATCCAAAATTTTATTACCAGCATTACTCCTTGACCTTAAAGGGTTTTGAATGCAAGACATGATCACCTATTCTCATGCAGAAGTCTGTTCTTAGATATTTCGTAATAATGAGGAACGTGATATTGTCTTTTCTTTGGTCAATTAGCTTCCTTTCATGCAGGAGTCATCCAAAAAATCCATACAGGAGAAGAGAGACCATGTTACCTTGATTACAAAGGTATAGACTAGATTTTTATTTATCATATGACCATAATCATTGGAAAATTTTCCATCCCTCAATGAGTTCCATTAGCTTCCTCTCATGTGGGTGTCATCCCAAAAATCCATATACGAGAAAAGAGACCTTGATTCCTTGATCACAAAGGTATAGACTAGGTCTTTATTTATCATATGACCATAGCCATTGGAAAATTTTCCATCTCACAATAAGTTCTATTGCAAGTCAAGCTTATATTCTGAACATGTACGGCCGACCTGACCCAACCCAGCACATCACAACTCCCATCACCTCTTGGATATCTATCTTAATGCAACAATTTCCACAATTGAGAGGCTAGCTCCTCAAATATCAAGGCGTAGGGATGACACCAAGCAAAAAGAGGACCGCATGAGATGATGCATGTAGCTTGTATCATGTGAGATGAATACTGGATTTCCATCCTATAACTAGCCACCTGGATTTATATCAAAGAATATGTGGCCTACTTGTGAACCCTTTGAGAAATTATTCATTTAACAAGAAAATTGCAGAATAGTCAATTCATAAAATTCAATGCCTTTAAGAAAACCCAGAGCTGAAACACTTGAAACTTTTGCCTTCATAAACCTTATTGAGGCACAGATAAGCAGGAGAAAAATCAGGAAATTATATTATAGAGAATCATAATTCACATGAAGCATAAAAATGAACTTAAGCAACAGAAAAACATACTTGAAAAGTTACAAGCTATGACCAAATAAAACAAGCTAAACAACACCACTTCTGGTTTATAGTTGAAACACAAAAAGACATTGATGCGCAAGTCTATCATTTTTCATCTCGTAATAAAAAACTGTTGCAACTGCAGAGTTCAACCTTAATGCTCAAACTTATTGTGCCTTGCACTTTTGGAATTTATGAATTCAGCATAGTGGTTACCATGACCACCAAGATAAAGGAACAAAAGACCAAGGTCATAATGCCAGATAAGGCAAAGGCCCAGGGGGGAGTTACAAGGAACATTCAATAAGGGAATTATCATTTTACTCCTAATCATACTTGCAGGCATGATATTTCTTCGATTGCCGCTACTACTTAATCATTGAAGTGTTTTGTGCAAGCATTTATGGTATATTGTTAAATTGTTAATCCAGTATGTACCTTAATATCACTCCCACGAAAGAGTATGTACTCATATATTTTGTCACTAGCAATAATTTGTGGGCCATCCTTCTTTCTTCCTTCTGTTCCAAATGATCGTACTACAAAACAGAATACAGAGAGTTAGACCAAGATATAATAAAGCTACTTCTAATATACATAAAATACTGCAGATAATAAAAGGTTTAACCATAAAATAAGTTGGCAAAACAGAAATTATTAACACAAGATTAAATTTCTGGAGGAAGTTATATTAGAGATACTTGTAAGATGCATAAAGACAGCACATAAAAGAAGGTTTGACCATAAAATAAGTTGGCAAAACAGAAATTACCAACACAAGATTAAATTTCAAAAGGTCAACATACTCATATAAACTAATACTGTATACATAAGTTAGTTGCTGTGTTGCAAAATCAGTACAGATTTATCCACCTGCAGTCTTCATTGACACTTTAAAAGTGCCAAATTATTAAAGGCTTTAGAAGAGACTTGGTGTTGTGAATAAAGACAGAGAAACTTATCTATCAAAGCATCAATCTGAGAGATATTACATGACTCATTACATCAACTAACCAAGTTGCTACTTGACTGAAATTTGATCGGAGAAGCTCACATAATATGGCATTTACAGAATATTGGCTATAAATGCTGTTGAAAAAACTGAATCTAGCAAACAACATGAGAATACTATAAAAATAAAAGCAGCCATTTTCATATCCCAGAAAAACATCACATTGTGAAGAGAAGACAAGGAAGGCTGTCATACTTGATGTTTGATTGATTAAATCAAATGCAAACTCATGCTTTTGCGGCTCAAGATTGCAACTGAATTAATAAATCAAAAGAAGAATGTTCAATCATCTTTTCTTCAAAATTGTGAACAATATCTTGATTACTGATAGTTTTTCCCCATACTTCCAGAATCACCACAGCATACAAAAATAGCAGGTTTGCATATCTCAGGATTCAACCCAGATTAACTCAGTAGGAGATTAAAATGACCGATATGATACTCTCAGTAGGCACTGAAATAATAAAAGGGCAATTATAAGGTTGTACAGCAACTGAAATTAAATGGCTGCAATCATAAAGAAAACAGAGCAAGAGTGACTAGAGGGTGAACAGAGTATGAAACTAGTAGGTTCAATTAGATTCTATTATAGAAAAAACAGACTCATCAGCCCAAAAAATTATCAAAGACTCAAGTCGATTTTTTTCTTCTCTGAGATCACGGCGCTTTAATGATTGCAAACTTTTAATGCTATCCTCCAATATATAGTCCAAACTTGCACAGCACTGTCTCAAAGGTATGACTATATATACATTAATAGTTGATGATGCAACCATAACCCCATCTCCTCACATGGAAGTCATCAATTAAAACATACGAGCCACGAAACATCATGAAAAATTACAGCAGTCAAGTTAGCCTTACATTATGAACATCGCATAATCTACATTTCCATCAAAACCATATACCATCCATAAATGCCAATATATTCCATCAGTAAACACTTCAACTTTTCTAATTGTTAATGCCAACTTTACTGAGCAGATCCACATGTTAACAGAAACATGGAAGTAAGAACTTGCTCATTATTGATGTTTAATTCATAAACCAAAATTAAAAAAGAAAGATAAAGAAAGGGTCTCAGAAACCAGGTTTCCTATTCTAAACACCTCAGAACTGATCTTGCTGAACTCTGAAATGTACAGCCACAGGTTGAACTACCCAAACGCTAGTGGATCAAAATCCACTATTCATCTCCAAACAACTATGTCAGCAATAACTCCTTTTTTCCTTCCATTTTTTTCACTATCAATGACCACAAAATAAGACGAGAATGATCATCTCCACAAAGTGATTGAAAACTCTTAATTGCACCGCATTCCAGATTTTTTTCCAGAGCTAACCATTCTTACCAATGTATTATTCTGATTTAGTTGGCCATCAAGCACAAATAGAACTACAAAACAGATTATTCTTAATATGCATGCAACCATAATAATAGACCTTGTGAACTGTTATGGAAGAATGCCTGAACTAATGGCTTATGATATCCAACATAAAATCTTCTAGGGCAAGCTCCATGTTTTTTAGTAGATGAGCACAGCAAAATTATAGAAACCCTTAACCTTGACATTCCTTGGACCTATAGGAGGCATTCAAATCAAAATCATATACCCCAAGGCAAGGTCTACAAAACCAGTACTAAGATCTATACAAGAACATTACTAGTTCTGTACAGTATGGATCAGTACAATATGAAACGCACTCCGTACCGATATAGGATGCTTTTTTTTTTCACTCTTAACCATTTAGTATTGAATGGTACGGTTCAATACAAGATAGTTTAGATCGGTACCAAGTAGTATGGGTCGATTGAGTATTGTTTACGAGCACACAAACATGAACAATTTGGCAAGTTGAATCAATGATGCAAATGTTATCATCTTTGAAAAGTTGTCACTTTGCACAATTGCACAAACAACAACAAAAGTTGGATCAATGGCATGAAATTCACATTTCATCCTATAGGATTTTTTGATGTTGCATAACACAAAAAAATAATCTTACAGGTAACTGTCGTGTCACTTATACATTCTATTAAAGCACAAATTTCTTGTATTTAATCATGCATATAATTGCAAATCAATATTTCAATTGAAATTTTGTTGCAAACTAAACTTTCTAAAGGGCATAACATGAGAGTTGGGCCCAATACAAGTGAAGTAGGAAGTTCTAAAAGAGAATAAAAATAAAAAAAGAAGGGGGGTAGTATGAATGCACTGCATTTAATGCATAAACATTGTAGAGCTGACTTTCCATTAATAGGTACTTTCACATGGAAGAAACATAGGATACTAGCATCCTCAACAATATTGATATCAAAGAGTGATTAATAATGAAGCTTTGATTAAAATATAAACAGGCATTGGCATGAACCCCATTCTCGCTCACAATTACCATAAGTAGACTTGTAAATTAAACTACTAGAGCAAATTGCATGATAAATTACCCAACAAAATGAGCATAATGACTTCATTAGGAGCAAAAAAGTGAAACAAACACTAAATTCCAGGCAGAAAGAAGTGGAAATAGTAGAAGTAAGAAGAATGGGGAATATATTTTGCATTTTGTTTACCCTCAATTATTTCTAAAATTTGGTAAGTCAAAAAGATCTAATATGAGGCCATTTCAAATTTGGGACTCCCAAGCAATAAATATTGAGATAAAAAAGTGGAGAGGCTATTAAGGGGCATAAGAAATATGACTTTAAGGTGGTCTCATTGATTGTGGGGAACAAAATATCAGCATACGCTAGTTGAGAATCAGACAACGTGACAGTTCCTCATGGAGTGAACTAAATTAAGTTATTGGCCACAATGTAATACATGCATCCAGTAAATTTCTTATTATGTATGCAGCATTGGAGATTCAAAGCATGCTACAAATGGATGTCGCATTCTTGAAAGCATACCGATATCGAAAACCCGGGCTGAGACATAAGTAAATTTTGTTATAGCACCCAAGTGATCAAATCAAAGCACGTAACTTGAAAGTGCCTTGCTCATACAACCTTTAACTATAACAAATAACAATAATAAATAAAACAAAAGCAATCTCGAGACATAATAGACACATTTAGAAAAATAATGCTTCTATAATAATCTAACAAAAAAAAAGGCAAAAAAATCAGACCCTAATTGGAAAAAGAATAATGTAAACATAAATAGAAACGCCAGCAAATAGGAAACCAGATACTCTCTAAACTACAAGACAACGTAAACAAAACCCTAACATGAATCAAAGAAAAAAGAATTGATTAAAAAATTGAATAAAGGATTGGCTAAACCATCTAACAAGCCCTGCAGCACAAGAGGGCACCAATCCACATTGAGGCCGGCGAAATCTAAATCCCTAGATCCAACCCGCTCAAGAAACAAAAGCCAGCAACCAAAAACCCAGAAAACCTCCAAAAAAAAAAAAAAAAATTCCCAACTTTCTGGCACCATGACCGAATCACAGACAGAGGGAGAAAAAATTCAGAAAAAGAAGGGATTGAAGGTACCGTGTCTCAACCCGATGCTCGACTCCTCGGTGTTAATGTTGAAGAGGATCCCCTCGTATCTGATCTCGCTCTTGGAGGTCAAGCTTATCAGGCTCCCGATGTAGGAGTCGGCCGAAGGGCCCCCGGATCTCGATGCCTCCGCTGCCATGGCCTCGCCCAATCCCACGCCAAGAACAACTCCTCGAGTCCTCGAAGAGAGGAGAAGAGGAGAGAGGAGAGAGGAGAGAGGAGAGAGAAGAGAGGAGTGTTAGGCCTCTGCGAGCAGGGAAGAGGTGAAGAGAGAGAGAGAGAGAGAGAGAGAGAGAGAGAGAGAGAAGCGAGGGGAGGGTCGGAAAACCCTTTCGGCTTTCCTTCTCTCCGTTACACGGCTGGGTTTTGATGCTCGCTATGACCCCTTCGGTCCCTTTTATGCGCTTCCCATCCCATGATGCTATGATTTTTATTTTTTCGCGTTGGCTTTGTTTCCTCAACGTTAACTCGTTACGGTGCACCCGGAGCCCTTTTTTTTTTTTTTTTTTAAAACATATACATTTTTATTTATTTATTTATTTCGTGACTCAAAATTATTAAAAATACTTATTATTTACATATATATATATATATATATATATATATATATTTATTTATTTATTTATTTATTTATTTATTTAAGCTTATTATTTATTTACAATATCTATAAGCTTCAATTATTTATATAAATAGTAGTTGTTTGTTTAATTGAAACAACTATTTTTTAATAATTAGAGTCAATAGTTACTCCAAATAGTACCTAGACAAGAAGGCCTACAAATAGGACTTGCAATGTAGTTTAGGATGACAAATTATATCGATACATTATAAATAGATTAAGTTAACTTCGAAATATAATGATAAATGGATTAATCCGTGTATTATACGGATTACATAACATGATATATGTAACCTATTTAATAATTAAATCACATTTTGATTGGTACGAATACATAACTCTTGTAATTTATGTAACATGTTTAATATCAATTCATTTATAAATTAATTTTATATTTAAAGTCACAACTAAAGCACAAACAAAAAAAAATTTATTCAAAAAAAAATCTCAACATAAAATTCTTAAATAAGCTAATAATTATCAAAAAATAATAATAATTGAGTAAAAGGTGACATTAACTTAAATAAATAGATTTACTGAATCATGTTCGGATTGGTGAGTTGAGTTATATAAAGTAATCTATTTAATAATCATGTCAATTGTGAGTTAATTTTGGATTAATGGGTTAATCGGAAACCTTACTTATTTATTAATGGTGGCTAACGAACCAATCTAATTTTGATCCGAACCTATTTATGTTCAATTTAAATTTACTAACTTTGTATTAGGTTCGACTCATGTTCACGAGTCATGTTCAAAATTACCACTCTTAATACTCAAGATGACGTCATTGTGCTTCAACATGAAACATTTACTTAGACTTGTTAAGTATTTAATCCTATTATGATGAGGATATTTGAATTATAATTGTCATGGAAAGAGGAAATGGATGGTGTTCTATGTTACCCCTGAAAACCCTAACAATCATATTCCTCACAAATGTAAACTAGACAGCACCTTTGGCAATTTTTTTTTTTTTTTTTTTTGGTATGTTATTGTTGCTGGTAGATTGTTTCACATCAACTCACCATTGGATCTTTAGGAGACAGGTAGTTCTCCACCGTGCCCTTGGAAATTGCCATCTTGGATGAAGTTGAGTGCTATCATATATCTCTAATAAATGAATTTTTACATGCAAGCAAATTGGCACCTTGGACATCTTTTTTTAATGTAATCGTTGCCGGTACCTTGCTTCACATGAGCTCACCATATGAAGTTCTTCCATAGGAACTCAAAAAAAGTCACATGAGAACAGATCCTGCGAACATTTATTGTTTTTAAATGACTAGATTTTGAGTACCCTAGAGAAAAAAAAAGAAAAAAAAAAAAAAAGAAAAGAAAAGAAACAGAAAACAAAAAAACAAAAACAAAACAACATGGTTGTGGCCCCTGGAGAAGCTGAGCCTGTGATCAAAGAATGGATGCATCCATTTGTAACAATCAAGCAAACACTCGCAAGCAGCCATCAAGGGGGTCTTCATGTAGAACTGGACGACAAAAAAACATATCTTCTTGTACTTATGGGCCCTAGCTTACGCTCCTATCATACTGTTAAAGAGGACAGATAAATTCTTACCTACTCTAATATAAATATATATTCCTCCATCAAACATGAGTTCCTTGGACTATCCTCAATTTTTAAGATAATTTTTAAGATGAAGCCTGTTTCATCTTCTTGAGATGGATTGGGTCCAATTTATGCATGTATGATGACCAAACATGGGTCAAAGTTTGGGCTAGATCAGATAGGTGTTACATCCACAACCTCACTCACTTGTAGACTTCTCCTGTTGGATGTGCATCAATGGAGGACCACAAATTTTGGGGCCACACATTTGTTCTTGGTATCCTGAGATATTCTCTTCTGGAAGCCTGTGAAAACAAATCTGAAACACATCACTCCGGAAAGGAACCTTGCATGCTTGTGGTTCCTGCCTGCCAGAGTGATGCTTGTCTCCAAAGCAAGGAAGGATCAATATGAGATTTGATATATAGTCAAAGCGTATCATTCTTGTAAGATATTGATATTAATATTGAACAACTTGTAAACAAACACCCCTCAGATAAAATCAAGGTAGAGGTTATCCAATACAAACAATTGCCTGAATTCACCAATTTTTTTTACAGTAAAAACTAACAGAACAACATTTCAAGGGTAGAATGGAAGAGCATCAGTTAAAAAATCCTTCCTAAAAGAATCTGGTTAGAGTAATTTTATCTCCTTCTGATACACCATGATCTCTCTCTCTCTCTCTCTCTCTCTCTCTCTCTCTCTCTCTCCACTGCGGAAGAAATAGACTGATGAAGAGCCACCTTTATCCATTTCTTTTTCCAGCTACCGGCTCCATTCAAACTAAAATGGATTGACTTCCAATCTTCCTTATCCACAAACAGTGGAGCCATTACCACACAAATATAAAAAAACAATTGCAATATGATAAACAGAAGCTTGCTGAAAGCAACATGATAAGAAGATAATAGTAGCATGAGGACCAAAATGGCCTAAAAGAAAGACAAGCATCCTGAAGAATGAGGCAGCTCTTACAGTCCCTGAACACACCACCCCAATTCCATCCCCCATTGCTACCTCCTCATCCCCAGATCAGAGCAGCTAGAATTGCCAGTCAAAGCTGCAAAATCTCCCGCCGAGGCCTCGCCATCAGTGGCTCCACCCTTCCATTTCTGCTAGCCACCTACTTCTCGTCCTCCCCAGCCCAGGCCAACAGTGATGCACCAAGCACTAGCATTAGCTCCCCAGAAGGTTCCATGACTGATGACTGCACCAACCAACCAACCACAAAGAAAGCATTCTTGGATGTCTCCATTGATGGAGAGCCAGCGGGCCGGATCATCATTGGGCTGTATGGTGACAGTACACCATTCGGGTCCTCCAGATTTACTGCTCTGGTCACTGGTGCTGCTGGTATTAGCTATCGAAGAAAGGAGTTTGTCAAGATCATGCCCAATTACATCCAGCATGGTGGGATCAGATCTTACGGTGTTGATGCCGAGCTTGCAAAGAGTACTGGAAGCAATTTGGTGGCAGATAGTTTGGTGTCAGAGTGGGAGGCAGCAAACAAGAAATGCTCTGGGACAAAGAATATAGCTGGTTCGCTAGGAATTGTGATCAGAGACCCTGCGAAACCACCACCAAAGCTGAAACTGGTGGCGAGAAAAGGGAAGCTGGAAATCGATGAGGAGGAGGTTGGAGCAGACCCAAATGGGACTGAGTTCTCCATGGCCACCAAAGATTCACCAGAGTTAGATGCATCAACTCTGGTGGTGGGGAAGGTGGTGGAGGGAATGGATGTTGTGGAGAAAATTTCAAAGGTCAAGACTGTTCAAGAGAACACAGGTTCCCCTTACTTCAGGTAAGTGCACTTTTAGAGCACTGAAACTACTGAGCTAGTATTTTTTTCACAATCCTGATGCTTCTTTGCGTGGTGGGCAGGGTGGCAAAGTTGATAGGTGATAAAAGGGCAGTCGTCGCAGAGAGAGGCTTTAACCGCCCGTATTCAAAGGTCATCATCACCAACTGTGGATTGATAGATTAGAGAACTGGATTGTTTCCTTTATCATACTTTCCATCCTCTCCTTTTTGCAGTAGGTGATAGGAAGAATGATACAATTTGTAGTATTTTCATTCATGTGAACTTCAAGCAAGAATAAATTTACCAGCAATGTCTGAGACCTGACAGAAACCCATCTAACCATGATACTCACAAATCAAGAATTCTTCCAGCACCTTTGAGCCTAGGCAATAACAATAAGTGAGCACTGCTAGTCCTTAGATGGGGGGGACAAAGATCCTAGAGGATGCAAACGGATCGAATTCCAACTAGCGATGTGAGCAATGGTAGATTTGGTGTTTTTCGATTTTTATTGTGTTCTTGCATTATCTTTGGTACCCCATGAAGGATATGATTGTAGATTTGCTTCAACCTTTATGATAGACATAAATGTTCTTTGATTTTTTGGGGTTGATGATCTCAACAGCCTTTCGATGAAAACAATGGGATCATTAACCTTTATCTTATTTGTCTGTACAAAACAAAATACCAGCTTGAGATAACAGTCATGAGACTGGAGGAAGTTCATACAAAATATTGTAAAGTTTTTTTCATTCATTCACCGGTTTATTTTATCTGGCAAAGTTGATGAAGCCTATCAAAGCAAGGAATGAGATGATATCCATCTGGACATGCTTTTGTCATCCATCTGGCTTGTGCTGCCCGACCAAATTCAGAAATTTTGACACGCACAAGTGGTTTAATGCCGTTTCCCATCTTCTGCTATAAGCACATTGTTGATCTAGTGTTGTAAATAATCCCCGAACTTGGTGATTATTTTGTGGACAGCAGGGTGGCCATGATGATTGGCAATAAAGGGTGGTTATCACATAGAGAGGTGTCAATTCCCATTCAAACAGGTGGTGCAGCTCAAGGATGCTAAACCTCATGCACAATGGATGGCAAAAGTGATGGCGAACCAGTTTTTGTAACTTGGTCTATTGGTCATGGAGACGTATAAATAAATAAAACACCCCACATCCCTTGAAAAGATAGATGGGAAAAGTGGGAGAATGTTAACCCAACAAAGGACATCAACATGGATCAGCATTTAGTGTATGTTCTAAAACTGAACAGTTTTTCATAATCCACTGATGTTTCCAGTTTCCAGGTACCAAATTCTTTAAATTCGTTTTATGTAAGATATTTAGGAAAAAGGAAAAGCAATCTCCTTGTTATGTGTGGTCCTAAAGGTTTGTTTGCCACATGTACCCTAATTATTTTTTAGAGTTGTCAAGTTGCAAGAGGGTATCTGAAAAAGCCAGGGTCATAGAGCTCATTTTACAGAGTCCATTTGCCACCACATTGCCTCTGTAAGCATGTCCAAATGACATCATTCTAAGCCATAAATCACATTCAGTGGCATCTAAAAACCCTTGAAATTCTGACTAGGTAAGCCTTAGTTCCAAGAATTTCCTTGTTAAAGAGAGGCTTGCATCTCCTTAACCATGAGTTGGAGTATCATTTACTGTTCAACGGTTGAAACGTTGGATACAGCCCAAGAGACTAGTCCAAGTTGATCAGTCACCAACTGAGATCAAATTGATCATATCAGCTTGCAGAATGGTAAGAAAATTTGTTTACTACATGCTAAAAAAATGCATTTTCTGATTTCCAGGTTCTCACCACCGTATAAGATTGTTTCTTTAGCCAGGGATGAGCTGAGATTTGCCAACATTTGATGAGAATCAATAAAAAGAGCCTAAAGCGAGCATTGATATATAGGATCAATGTTCTTGTTGTTAGAAATAAGAACATGGCCTAAGGGAATCATAATACCAGAAGGACTTGATAATATATTGGAACCTTACTCAACCCCACAGCTTATCAACCTCTTTTCTTCCTGAATTTACTTCATATAGGACTAAACCTCACTGTGATCCTCCACATGTTCAGTGTCATGACTGGGTAAGTTACCCCGAATGGTGGATAATGGTCACCCTTAACATCATATTGCTAAATTATGGCCACAAAAGGATGGAAATCTTGGCAGTGCTTTCACACTAAGCTCTCTTGTAGAATACATGCTCTCAAGCAAAGTCCTCTAATCTTCAGACAGGGTCCACCTGAGGTCTCCTCATCCTATTCTCCCACTAGCGTTTGTTCTTATTGGATAAAGCCTTTTCCAAACAGTTCTCTCTCACAATTTTCTTAAGAAATTCTTTCTCAAGGAGGCGTGAGTGAAAAGTTATCGATCTTTATTCCTTTTAATAGGTTAGCTAAGATTAACAAACTAACATTCCATTAGAGAAGATGTTTCTATCTTTCCTTCTTTCTTTCTTTTTTCACTACCTGTTCTATCTTGTCTTGGAAGTGAGTGTAGTAGGCCTTGTTTTAGATATCTAATGCTTAAGCCACCAGGGTAACAGCAGGGTGAGCAAGTAGCGTTTGGTTGTGTAATACATGCAGATATAAAACTAGGCAATAATACCATGACCTAATCTTTCAGAGATAGTTTAGTGGACACTACTAGTACATAAAATTACACCTGAAGAGACCTCAGAAAATTTTCTTACATAAATGAGGCCATCAATGCACTCAGTGTAAAACTATTACATAGCAAATCCACAGTTTGATCCACAGCACTTACAAATTTATCATCACTATCATTGGCATAAGACACCAGCTGAAGTAAATTCATAATGAAAATGCCACATGCCATCTTATCTTCTAAGATATAACAGACAAAACATAAAGGAACAAAATAAAGAAAAAAAAAGTACTTAAAAGTAGCAACACCCAAGTACTCTTTCGGCATCTGAAAAGAGGGGGAGGGAGGAACCGAAGTGCTTGCTTTCACTCACAAAACAGCCATAAAACGATATATTCTATCACAGGACAATATAACACATCCAAATCCATTAACATCATCAAGAGCAGAAACAGGAAGCCCAACTCAAGATCTAACCAAGCTAAACTACACAATCACAGCAATGAAAGCCAGCAAGCTTAGTATTTTTAGATCCCATTGTGAAAACTAGAACAAGCAAAGCTCAAGAGAACAAAATTAACATAAAACAACGAAAGAAAAAAAAAAAAAAAAATCTGTTGATTGCTTTTATGGCATATGAAGAAGGAAAGGGGAAAAAAATTTTGAGATAAGAAAAAGTTGCTCGCTTTCTTCACCTGGACAGGTAAACGAGAAGAAATCCTATCACTGAATAATATAAGACTGCCAAGTCCAACGAAATCATTTAAAAAGAAACATTAATGCAATAATTCAAACTCTAATCGAACTAAACTATGGAAATTTAAATCACGAGAAATATATATATATATATATGTTCAATTAAATGAAAGCCTCCAAAATAATAATAATAATAATGATAATAATAATAATAATTTTTTATATAATCAGAGTTGACGTAGAATTGATGTAATTTAGAAAACTAGCATTAACACATTTATTAAAAAAAATTAAAAATATTTCTACTTAACGCTTACTCTCCTCATCCAACTTCCTCTTCCACATTCCATGTTATAATAAAATATCAAATAATTAATAAAACAAATATGAATAATATTAATCAATTATTGACTCTTAATGAGCTTGAGATCAACTTAATTGAAGAAGATACCATACTGATATTTTCTTTTAATGATAATGAAGCATCAACTTCATAAGAGTTATAAAAGAAAACTATTTAATGAGGTAGAATTGAAATTATTCAATTCATTTCGATCTACTCAAATAATAGAATTCAATTGGATTCTAATATTTTAAGATTTATTTCAAATGCATGAATTCTATTACAAATTTATTTCAGTTCTATTTTATTAATAGAATTCAATTAAATTCTATTATAGAATTAATTCAAATGAAGTACTTGTAAAAAGAAAAAATTATTTCTGCAACCCTATGTTTATTTACTGCTAGGAGTCTAAAGTTCAAGTTTTCAAATGTGGAGAATGCATTAGAGTTGGTAAAAATTAATATTTAGTACATGTCAGTCCTAACTCCTTTTTACTCATTATTGTACTATTACCTTATTATAAATTAAAATTAATAAAAAATAAAACTATTTACATACTATAATAAACAAAATAAATGTTTGATATAATTAATTTTATTAAAATCTAATTTTACTTTATTCACTGCATTAATATTTTAAGAATATGTTAAAAAATTTTATTTCCATCTTAACTAAAAAGCATCTATTTGATAGATCAATCTCTACTATAATAAATTAAAAAGAGAAAATATATTGAGGATGGAGAGTTTGTAAAGAGAATAATATGCTTCTCTCTCTTTTTCTCTTGCAATCCTTTTTTTTAAAATATTTTTCTCAATACATGAAAGTCTCCCTTTCTAAAACTTTTATTTCTTAGCAATTATCTTTCTTTAAAAATTTCTATATTTTCTATGTTTGTATGATTACAAATAGGATGTGTTGAGTATTCCACAATGCATAAGAGCAATCAAAGGTTCTAATTATATATATATATAAGGTAAATTTGACTACATTCGAATGTAACAAAAATCTAGTCCCTTGAATCGATACAGTTCACAAATGCTAAAGATAAAAAAAAGTAAAAAATGTGAGGTGACTTCGAAATCCGTATAGATATAAAGATGAAAAAGATGATCGAATCTTGGACTTCGCTACATTTGAATATAGACAAATCTACATATATATATATATATATATATATATATATATAGTAAAAAAACTCACATAATTATATAGATAAAAATATTAATGATAATATGAAAAAATTAATTTTTTAATATTAACTTTTTAAATAATATCTCTATAAAATAAATAGAGCATGCGATAACATACATATAAAAAGATTTACATTAATTAACTCGAATTAGAATATATCAACATTTTCATTAATGATATTACACAAATATATGCAGAGTGTTTTCTTTAAATATATCTGCTATACAATCATTGTGAAAAAATTTTGTTATAAATTAAATTAAAAGCCAAAGAAATGAAAATAGTGATATTGATGTCTTGTCTAAAGTAAACTTATAGATGAGAAAACATAAATATATGCTTCAAAGGAATATCTTTTGATGTGAACTAAGAACTCACTAGAATCAAAACAATTCAAATGCACTAACAATAAATGTATGGTCTTATTTAAATTAATTGTTGGGTACTTTTAAGTGGCTTGTTGGTAGTTATTGGTCAACAGCTATTTGAGATAGCTCAAGTTTCTAACATGATTCCATTCAATTTAAATCAATAATTGTTGGTACCTTTAACTCAATTTAATCAATTCGATCTTAATCTAAAGTGAGCTAACTTAAAAGGGTCAGTCTCATATTGAGCATTTACTTGTAAGATAAGAACTGAATTCTTTTCAATGAATAGTTGCAACTCCGTAAAATGAAATTTGGTAAATCTTTTCTTACATAGAGTCATTATATATGTGGAGATATGTATGAAATATAGATTTTATATGTATCTAGTTCTATCATTCCTTTGGTTCTTGCTCGAGCCGAATGATGAAAAATTATCGAATCGATTTGATACATTTCTTATGTACCCATAGGTGCTATATTGGATTTGAATCAGATTTCGGATCAATCTATGTTGATTGACTGCCTCCATTATGTTGTTGCTAGCAAATACCGCTGTTTTTAGTTTTGGATCTTCCAAATCATTCCCTATTAGTAATAGTAAGCCGATCCGGACCGATTTTTTTCTTATCCTTTGATAAAAAGATTCATTCTCTTCATAAAAAAGAGGAGATAGAACCAATAAAGATTTCTTTTTCGATTCATCTCTGGAGTTGAATACCTCATTCAAGATACTTGTAGATACTTTTTTAATAATTTCATTTTTGAATTGTAGATACTTTTTTCTCAATTCACATATTTAGAAAAAAAATCAAAAGTACTTCTATTGATAACCTTTTTAAATCATAATACTTGAAATTATTATTTTAGATCTACCACACTTTCACTGTATAACTCTTATACAAAACTTTGTGATAAAAAAAAAAGGTTTCATATACTTTCATTCAACCTAGTTTCCACTCATATCACTGCCAATTGGTTTAAATCTTTTAAGTATCAAACCTAAACTCTAGCATTGTTATAATTGTCATGCCTCGGACTTGAAGGTGAATCTAGGATATATTAATTTATAGCATACATGTAGAAATAAATCAAAGCATCTTTTCATTTAGCTAATCTATTTAATCAATAATAACAAATTATTTATCTATTAAACCAAACTGGTCAAATTCAGAAATAATGTCAATAAAAAAACTAAAAATCATATAAGATACTAAAATCAAACACTAATTTTTAATAATTTTTTTAACTCAATCCAGTCAAATTCGATCTCAGTGTAAAGTAAGCTATCCAAAAATACTATCTCAAAGGCCTTGATAACCTTAAAGCCCTCAATCCTCTTTCTTGTCTCACTCTTGAATTCCTTTATTTTCCTTCTTTACGGAGAGTCAGGACATTTTATAGATCAAGAACTATATACCTCTCTTCAAAGTTATCTAAAATTTGAAATAGAGTGAATGTTTCTCAAAAAAAAAAAAAAAAAAAAAAAAAATGTTGCAATCACTATTATCAACCTTCTCCAAAGATCCCTTGTGATCGCAAACTCATGCTCACTCCCTTGTTAAAGTCATGATATCGATCTTGACCTTATATGCTTCCCAAGTACTCCTTCAAGAGTGTAGGACAACCATTTACATGTTTTGCAAAAATATTTAAAAAAATGAAATAGGGTTTCTATGAATTAATAAAAGTGAAAAAGAAAGAAAACTTATCTAATATGAGGAACAAAAGATACCATAATGTAAAGACGATCCTCCTCTCTTCTTATAATATAAAATTCCTAAATCTTTCCCATACAAATGCTATGGTTTTTCGTTAAAGAGACAATTTCTCAATGTTGTTATCTCTTATCTTTAACTCTGTAACTTACAATGGCTTATGCATCCTTTTTTTTAGTGTTTGACAAGGTGAATAATCCAATCCAAGCCCATTCTTTTAGACTTCCATACTAACAATTCCAACAATAGTTTACAAGGTATCCACTACTGTAAGGAAGTTAACATGGGATTTATGAAGGAATTAATGATATTAGAAGGCAATGAATCTTAACTTTATTTTAATGTTCTACAAATAAAGTTGATAAAGAGGGATATTAGGCTAGTCAAGATAAATAATCCAATCCAAGCATGCTCTTCCGATATCAGCAAATTTAGTAAGAGCTTACAAGATATCTATCATTATAAGGAATTTCCATCTAATCGACTTATGAAGGAATTCATAAAATTAAAAAGTGATACCTCTTTAAAATTTAGATTAGTTTAATGTCATGGCAAAAGAAAAGAGAGAGGGCCAGAACAAGAGATTAGGATTAACAATATGGCATGAGATTTGATGATAGATTAGGATTTTAAAAGAAATGCCATAATTACTATGAATATGAGACGTAGGACAGGAGAGTGAATAGAATGGTAGCTAATTATATTTTTTTTATTGGATTAATGAATGGAGAGTTAATACAGGTATTATTTTTCTTTAATTTCCTTCTAATAACTAAAATCAAAAGTAAATACCTCCAATTAAAATCTAATTAATTCTAATTTTTCTGTTTATATCTTTTCTCTCAAAGTAATGGTGCATCTAATATATGAGTAGTGGGAGTAATTTTTATCGTGGAAGGATTACCAAGATCAAAGCCTCCAATTACATCCTAATTAATCTTAATATATATATATATATATATTCTTTTATAATGCTTCTAATGTAAGAGTTGTGAGAGTGATTTTTAATATGAAAGGATAATTAAGAGTCAATATTTCTGATCAATTTCTAATTAATCCTATTTTTTCTTTTTTTTCTTATTAATGGTGCCTCAAATATATAAGTTATGTGAGTGATTTTTGACAGAAAAAGTTTATCTCATTATATATTCTTTATGATAATCAAGGAATAGTGAAAGATATTTACTAATTTATGAAAGAACATTTTATTACACCTCTATATTTTTTTAATATATATTATTTCAAGTTATTGATTGAAAATAATCTCTTCCCCTCTCTTAGCAAGGCAAAAATATATTTCATTTTTTATAAGAAAAAATACATGTAAAAAAAATACATGTCCTTTACGATAATATGATAAATAATAAAAAAAAATAATATATTTTTTTTTCTTCGGTATCATGAAAATAGTACTTACGATTACTTTTATTTGTACTTTAATGTTTCACATCAATATCCATTAAAACTTTCAAATTACAATAGTTAAAAATAAAATAATAATCATCAACTACAATAATAAGAAATAAAATATACCGGCAAAACACTAACATATAGTTTCTAAAATTTAATATCAAAGGTCTCTAATAATATTGGCTTATTGTTAGATCATCCTAATAAAACCTTAAAAATTTTAAAAATAATAATAATAATAATTATTATTATTATTATTATTATTTTATGAAGAGCTTGTGAATATAGGACAAGTCTCATCCTTCGCACATGGTAATTATGAGAGAATAATGGCCAAATGCTAGCCATTAGTACAAACTAGGGGAAAAAAAAATAATATCTTGAAAAAACTAAACAAAGGAGTGGGTGCACATGGGACAAGGAGATGCCCATCTTGGAGTCCTTTAACTTCCACCCTGTACCCTTATCCATCATTAGCGAAGCCATCCCCATCCACACCCTCGCACACCGAGCCAGGCATGTAATCCATGGCATATTCTGTGTCCATCCCACGATAAAATTACTCAAATACCCTCTCCTGCTTTCAAGTTTTACCGCACCACCATGACTCGCGGTTCCGCGCGGGCCGCGTGAGCACCCGAGGGAGCGGCTGTCCAACGGATACGAGGGCCGGGCATGGCTTGGTAATAAGAAACAATCCGAGGGCATTTTTGTCATCGAGGTCCGCTCTTCCGATACGGAGTAATGTCGCACCGGTTGAAATGACGAAAATACCATTTCCATGTACTTTATGACCATATTAGAATATTCCAAGGAATAATCAGAGGTAAGATGACTCCCTGGTGTAATAACTCCTATATTATTTTGTTTTTTTAGAGAATAATCATTTGCTTTACATTCGCATGATAGCAAGTATTTATGAAGCAAATATCAGCATATTCCTTGAGAAATGCTTAGCATCTGTGAATTTTTTTCTTAAAAAATTTTGATGATGGAATCCAATCTTGCATTATTTGAGTAATGCATGCACATTCCTATGCGAGCTAATATCATGGATAGCACTCATTGCTTCATCAAATCATGATTTTTATGAATTTAAAATTAAAAAAAAAGGATCGATTTAAACCTTTTTCTTTTATGCAAAATGAATCATAGTTTTATTTGGCATTTGAAAAATTTATGTCATATAAAATATTATCTATTTTAACACGAATAGATAATGATAGAATAAAAACATCAATTATCATGAAGCAATTAATAAATTAATTTTTTATAAACTCTATCTAAATAGATGAACAAATATATCATGATTTTGTTCTTGTTTTTATACATACCAACAAGTTTTAATTGTTTACTTGAGTTATCATCGTCTTGTTACCAACTTTACAAAATTAATTAGTCTTCAAATATCATTTATCACCCGCATTACCTTTTGATATGGTGGTAACATAGCTCAATATCAGCAGCAAATGCAGACATTTTCTATTAGTAAATTATTTATCTTAATTTTTAATTATAAGTACTTTTTAAAACTTTGCTATGATACTTTTTAATTTTTTAATAAAAAATATGATTAAATCAAACATCAATAAAGGATCTTTTGGCCATTTGATGTCTCTAACGAGCTAAACTGATCATTGTGTTCTAAGATCGAAGCATATCCCTCGCTCCATTAGTTGCTATTATCTTTATCGGAATGTCATTCGAAGAAATTATGATGAACATCAGATTCATTTCATCGACCATTTTTCTCAATATATTCACAATACTTAAATTTGAATCTTCAGCCAATCATCTCCTCCTCCTCTAATAAGAAGCTTCTTGTCGGTGATACGGCGTGCTCCTTCTACAATACAATGTTGTCATCACTATGATTGGCAAAGAAGAAGCAATACTATAATATTTTTAATGAATCAACTCATAAAATTTTTTTCTTTCTATTTTTACTGTATTAATCAAGTGCAAAAACTATTAGAATCGATCATCAATAATACATTTACATCTCTTAAAGTGAGCCCAAATGGATGATATTTTAATATTTAAAAAATAATAATAGTAATAATAAAAAGATCATAAGGAATCTTACCTTTTTATTAGATGGAATGCTAAAAAGTTTTTGACTTTTAATTCATTGAATTTGTGATAAACTCGGAAACTAACTTGCTATTTTGCGTGCGACGAGTCAGCCGATCTCAATCTAAAAAGTGTTTTGAGGGATAAAATGTTGGTAGATTATAGAAGGAACGCATGGCGATCGATATGTCTTTAAAATATTATTATTATTATTTTTTCCATTCTTTATTTAAATCAACCAATGATTACATAATTATGGCCTCGAAATACACCGCACGCACCCGGCTCAGTCCACGTTAACTTATCCTGAACTGCCGGCACAGTACAAAAAAGCGATAATTCAAAATCGTCGGGAGGGGTAGTTCCGTCCATGGAAAAGAACAGAAGTGCTCGGGCCATTAAATAAAATAGACTGGATCGCGAAAAAAGGCAGGGGCGGAAAAGGCTGCGGTCTCGCAAAAGCGTGAGAACTTCTCGGGCACTCATCATTCCACCTCCCGGCCTTCTCTCGCTCTCCGTTCTCTCTCCCCACGAATCTAGGGTTTCCTCTCGTGTCCCGCTCTGGATCCCGCTCTCCCCCCTCTAGAGGGCCCCAAATCCCCCAGATTTAGGTTTTCCAGCCCTCGAAACCCCGGAATTAGGGTTTTAAAGAGCCATCCTTGCTCCAATTCCCGATCTTGGCGGGCCCTGAGAGGAGAATTTGCTTCCTCTGCTCGTTTGAGGGGGCAGGGTTTACGCCCTGTGGTTCTTGGGTTGGGTTTGGAAATAGCGAGGGTTTCTGGCTCTGAATTCGAGGCCGGAGGCCCGCTCTAGGGTTTTGGCTACGGGTTTATTGATGAAGGAGTAAGGGTAGTGATGTTCACGCCGCAGAAGAAAGGGTGGGCCGGCTGGTCTCTCTCGCCGAGGGTCGGGGATGGGCCGGATGGCGCTTCGGCGCCGGTGAACGCCAGGAGTGCCGGTGCGGCGTCTCTTGCGAAGGGGAAGGGGAAGAGTTTGGTGGCGGAGGCGCTTCCGCCACCGCCGCCGCAGGCTTCGCTGGGAGAGAATGGCAGTGACGTGGCGGGAGGTGCTGGAGATGTGGAGGTGTGGCGGAGGTTCAGGGAGGTGGGGTTGCTGGACGAGTCCGTGCTTCAGAGGAAGGAAAAGGAGGCTCTTGTTCAGAGGATATCGGAGCTCGAGAAGGAGGTTAGTGGTGCCATGAATGCATTTTTCTCGTTGATTTTTTACCATTTTCTCTGTTTTTATTCTCTAATTTAGTTCCCTAGGTGATGTATTGCAGTTTTTCTTAACAAGTTGGAGTTCAGCAGAGGATAAAATAATAAGATTGCCATTCTTTTAGGTGTCTTTCTGATAATTGAATTGTTAGTTACGTCCTTATGTAAAATCATTGTTGAGGAGTAATTGTGTGCAAAGTCTGAGGCACCTGGAAACCTTAAACTTTTGATAGCTTCGTTTGAAGTCTAACCTAAAGAATGGCTTGATAGCACAAAGAAAGTAAGAAGATATTGTGACCTGCTATGGGCTCCACCTGTCCTTTTCAAATGCTGGACAATTCTTTTGCAATATATTAATCATCTTTGGAGTTGAGAGATGAGATTGTAGTAACTGATCTAAATTTGGATTTATCACCATAAGTATTGTAATTCAATGTCTTTATTGAACATGCGTGTAGTTTAGCTTGCTGTGGAAATTTCATAATACTATTTCTATTCACCAAGATGATCTATCCAATCACAGTGAGGATAAAGTTTTATACTTTGGAGGGTTTTTTTTTTTTTTTTGATGGTTTGGGTGGGGAGTGGTGGTGGTTTCTTTGGACAGTGATGTCCTTGACGAGGTAGTGTGAGCAAAAGCAAGATATTTTAGTTCAAAAACTTAGAAGATAATTCAAACCTTGTCCAAGTTTAGCTGGGGCCGTTCTTGACATTCAGTATGTTGTTTGTATGGCATGACTAAGTATGCTACATGCTTGGCCTTCTTTGTTGGACTTGCAGGTCATTGTTGCATTTGATGAACAGCATAGGTTTATTATTCAACCTAGGCAACAGAAAGATATCTTATGTAGATAAAAAATCATGACACAGGATGGGAATGATGTTGGAAACATGTTGGAAGTGAGGGGAAATCCATCTATTTATGCTAATATCTTCAGTTTTAATCACCACTAGCTATACATTGTAACTTTGTGATAACTTGTCTTTTCATTCGCATTTAACACTAGAAAAGGTGAAAAAGTTTTTGGTTCTAGTGTCTAAGTATTTGGTAACTAGCAATTGATTTCCATGGGAAGATGTATGTATACCTTGGGAGATGGAGCACCAACCTACTTTGATGATGCTCACTTCATTTCTGCATAGATGCCCTTTTAAGTTAATTGTTATGACATAATGAGGACGAGATGTTGAAATGGTCCTTTAATAGCTAAGTTTACACAGGGTGGACATGATGAAATTTTACGTAACCATAACAAGGACTACATATCAGCTCCTATAAAAGATCTTGATTCAGAAGGTAAGCAAATAAAGGCAATAAGATTTAGGTTTAGATATACAAAGATTGTATATGCATCCCCACTTAACTAGCCAATCCATCATTTTATTTGCCAATCTATTAACATGTTGAAATGAGTGTTTTTGATTGATAAACTTTTGCATTTTTCCCATGAGTAGGGCTGCATATAGATTTGGTTAACCCGTGACTTTTCCTAGATCTTGACCCTTTTATATCCATCCAGATCTATATGTGAAGATCCATGGGTTGGTTTGGGTTAAAAAATTGGATTCGGTCTAAAATCTAGGTTAGGTTTAGATCTTGTATTTCTCACCCCAACCTGATTTGACTGCTATATCATTAGGTTGAGTTCAGATCAATAAGAAATGGGCCCAACACAGTCGGAACCTAGTTGAGCCTGCTCAAAAAATCTGAATCATATGAGCCTTTTTATCCTCTACTCTAAGTATCTTTTGTAGTTGAACTCTAATTTAAAATAATTTCTCTTTGTTCATCTTAACAGCCAGATCTCTCATCTATTTTTCACTTAGTTATATTTAAACATTCATAATATGTTGTTTGTTTTGGTGAATTTTTATCCATGGCCTCAGTTATATCAATATTTTTTTTTGAAAAATTGTAGTTGTAAACTTAAGAATACTCGATTACTTGGATGAAATTAAAAATTTTTGAATGAAAATTTAAGTTTTCATGGGTTCTTTTTAGTTTTATGTAACATTTTTAGTGAATTCATGACTCAAAACTGAGTAGGATGGAGCAAAAAGATTTATATAGTTGACTTTAATTAGTTTGGGATTAAGGCTTTATTGTTATTGTCGTCGTTTTAATGAATTTATATTTAATTATTTATTATTAGGTTTTAGCTATAAAAGAATAGTTATATGCTTTACTTGAATTACAAATCCAACCCGAACTAGTTTCAAGTTGAAACCAAACATTTTGGATTAGGTCTAGGTCATACTTGACCTTGACCCAACGTAAATGATTTGATGGACCAAAAATCTTTTTCATGGACCCGACCTGACCCAACCTTACTAGCTAATGAGTTGGGTTTGGGCCCAACATCATGACCCAAATATGAAATACATGGGAAAGAAAAAGAAAAAAACAGCACTATTCTTGGATTTCTCCCATAATTTTGGGAATGAGCACAGTGATAACTCTCTAGGACCTTATAGAAGGAAAATAAAGATAAAAAATTCCCTCATACAGGGATAACTTTCCAATGTTATATCTGAAACTTTAGGAGTCAATTTTAGCTAACCTCTATGTCTTTTTGGGGTTTTGGGATGGAACATCTTTTGGATATCTTATTTGACCATATTTTGGCAGGAAGATATGTAGATAGGATTAGGTTTATAAATGTTATACTTTTCTTTTGTTGCTTATGTAAGTTAATTGAAGGGCTAGGTTTAGTTTGATTAAATCGATTGTTTAGATCATGATAAAATATTTGTCAAGGTTCTATGTGATTGTACAAATAGGTTTGTTTTGGAATTTGTAATATAGTTTGCACTAAGTTAATGAGGCTGACTCCAACTCTAAGGAGGCATGTTTAGAGTGAGATTTGAGAAGTCTGAAGGGGCACAGAAATAATCATGGGAATGGATGGGAAGTGGAGATGCTGCTGTCATGATTTTCAAAACTCATGTCATATAGAAAATCTTATACACACCAAAAACTCACCAGATATTTTTCCATTTGGTTAGTGGCATGCGATCATTGTTTCAATGCACGGTCATAAAGACACAAGATGTGAAGACATAGACTAATCTTATTTCTACGGAACCAAATTCGAAAGAACGCTATTACAAAAGTCAAAAAATATGATAATGTTTTCTAATCTTGTTCATACGGAACCAAATTCGAAAGAATGTTGATTTCTGAACCCAAATTGAACCATGTGAAGGAGCAATGGATTGGGTTAACATAGTTTGAGTTTGAGATTTATTTCCTTTCAGTAACAAGTCACTGTAGACTATATTTATAAATTATAAGGGCAAGGGCCTTTGAGGAGAGTAGTGGAAATTTTACTTCATTCTTCCTTATCATTGAATTTTATGCCGTTAAAAGAGGTCAGGTGCATGTCCATTTGGAATTTCTTTCTTGCTTTATAGATATTGCAAAGCAAGAGAAAATGTATAATAAATCAAGAAAATGAAAAAAAAAGGCATGACATAATTCAGAGAGTGTCATAATCTATAGTTAATCTAGACTGATTACATGGGCACCTTTTTTATTATGATGCTGCAAACACCTTTTCTATTTTATTCCTTTTATTGCTAAAATATGTGAAGATCAACATTATATTGAATGTTATTGCTTATATTTTTCCTTTGCATGTCAATCATTGCGAGCTGCCTTCTGCACATCTTTAACATGATGTGATCTATTTGTTCTGGCTACACATTTATGTTTTTGTGTCTGATTTCTAGGTTCTCCAATATCATTGCAATATGCTTGTCTAGAAGTGTTTCCATTGTCATGTCTATATGCTTGTGTCTACATCCGGAAACCGTTTAGTTCACTCAGGAGTTGCTTCATCGTTCTTGATGTTCCTGTCATATGCTTCTGAACTCTTCATCCATTGAAGATGACTTTTTAATCATTGTGACTTTGTTCTTATGATCTGTAGTTGGACTATAATTTTAATTAGCATTTATACTAGATTTTGATTCCTTCCATTTGTTTCTGTTTGGTGCAACAATTTTGTTAACCCTATTTTTTTATTAACAGCTTCATGAATACCAATATAATATGGGACTTTTGCTAATTGAGAAAAAGGAATGGACTTCTAAATATGAAGACATCAGACAAGGACTTGCAGAAGCAGAGGAGATCCTAAAGCGGGAACAGGCTGCGCATGTGATAGCTGTATCAGAATATGAAAAGCAAAAAGAAAACCTGCAGAAGGCCTTGGGGGTTGAGAAGCAGTGTGTTGCAGATGTACGTTAACAGCAGTTATTATTATTATTATTATTATTTTTCACTAATTTATTATTGGTATCTAGAGTTCTAAAGTCAATTATTCAGCCATAATCAATCAAAGTGTATCCTAGCTCCATCCCTGCATTATTGTGTATTTGGAATATCATAGTATTATGTTTTGAATTTTACAGTCATAACTGTTGTCATGTTCTATGGCATGTCTCCTTTCTTTGCTTAATCGCATGGTTAATTGTCTCTACTCTTAGAAACATATCGAATAATGCTTCTTAGCCTTAAAGACTTCCGGAGGTCAACTTGTTGTAAAGAAAGATTTTTTTAACTTTTCACTGAACTTTTTGTTGAAATGTCCTCACTTCTGTGTATTGATTTTCAAACTAGTCTTGTTGGTAGAAATTTTTAACTGTTAAAGTTTTAAGGGACTACCATGAGAAAAGGGTTAAAGGAACAAATAAAAATAGTGAAAGAAGTGCCTCTTCTGGATATGTCCATGGATAATGTTTATTCACTCTGTATCAAACTTAGAAACTTTTGAAAATAAACGAATGCTTGTGACTAATCTGAAGATGCTTGTCAAAAATTTATTTTGGTAGGTAAGTTTCCATTGAGAATTAAGACTGCTGCTGCATGGAATTATTAAATTTTTTAATGCAATTTAGGAAAAAATTCAACAAATTATGTGTTCAAAATCTCCATGCAGAATTTTTGTCTTGAAATGCTTGATGTAATATTTTGAGTCTTCCTCTGAATTAAATTAGCTCATATATGGAATTGCAGCCTGTCAGAGTCCTTTGGTTTAGATATCTGTGTTTTGCAGTGTGTCTAGATGCTATATAAGGTCATCTGTCATGGTTTATGAGTTCCCTGATTTTGGTACCCTGCATTCTCCTAGAGAAAACAGGATTTTGCAATTTATGAGTGTGAAATTGTAGATTATTGTTTGAATTGTTGCCTGAATAACATTATTGGTGGCACCATTTCTTTGCTAATCATTTGATTCTTTGGTGTGGTGGTCAATGGATAAAGAAGTTTTCCTGGAGTACATGGGTGGACTTATGGCAGCGTCCAAGTCCATGGTTGTGAAGGCTAGTTGTTTCATAGAAACCTTGTACCTCATGAATTTCCATAGCAATTATTATTTAAGTGACTCAATGAATGGCCTTTGTTGAGATTTGTGGAACCCTTAGGAGAGTCATGTCCTATTGATTTGCTTTATTCATGCACTAAATGTGGTGATGTCTCTTGCAAAATGGTTCCCCATGCAAGTTGGAGCTACATAAATAAAACCATTTTGGCCTAACGTTTTGAAGCCTGTGTTGCACATACATTCTTTTGTTCATAACATATACATCAGGAAAGGATATGCCTATTGACATGCACGAGTTAGAGCTGAGATGAACTTTAGGATAGTGCTAGAATTCAAATGTCATTAGTGAAGTGTTGTTGATTTTTCAATCAAGGACAAATAATGATGTAAGAGTTGTATGATTGGAGACTGTGTATAACCTGAAAGACCTGAACAAGTAATCATGGAAAGGATCAAACCCAAAGGGCTTATTATTGCCATTGCAATTATTATTGTTATAGTTATTATTATTACGATGACTACTACTGCCACCGCTACCACCACAATCACCTTATGAAGATGAATGCTTAGAGGGACCTTGATGTACCCAAGGCTATCTGCTGGTGTAGGCTGCATGAGCCTTTATTTTAAAATTTGATTTTAAACATTTTACAGTTTTGAATTTCATAATAGCTGCAACTTCTTGTGCCAAAACCTGTATGTTGGGAGTTCGGCTAATTATATATGGTTTTTAGTGCCTTCATGGACGTACCAATTGGATGTATTAAGCACATCCAACGAACTCATTTAGACCCAGTTATCTCGGCTTTGAGGGGTGCTCATGACATTAAATTTGCAATCTCATTTTTCAAATTTCTTTTGTTGTAAATTCTGTTTAATGATCAGGGTCGGTTTAGTTATCGATTGTTTAGGTCAAGTGTATTCAGGGATTGTGCAAATATGGCTTGCATATTTCAGGGTGTGGCTGTCCCAGAGAGATTGAGGATGAAATACTGAATGCTTTTGTTAAGCCTTTGCTCCTTTTCATTCTATCTTCCTTTTCCTATCTTCTACTTTTGAGGCTTGAGTATTTGACTTTCAAGGGCGTCGATGTGTTTACAATGAAGAATATCTGCATTGAAACGTGGTCAATATCAGATTTTAGAACCTATTTGCATACATGCATTTACTTGTGGACTCGGTCTTCTAGGGAGATTTTACTTTAGGTGTTGATGAAGAGAAGATTATAGCAATAGCAACAATGATGACAACGGTGAAGTCTTAATCCCAAACTAGTTGGGGTAGGCTATAACAATCTTTTTTTTCATTCTGCTTAGTTTAGAGCCATACTTTTTGCCAGATGTAAAGATAGCAAGTCTTTCTTTATTAGTTTCTCCTATGTAATTTTTCGGTCTATCTCTATCCCTCTTTTCCTTCTACATATATTGAAGAGAGGATTATGATGAGTTAAGAAGATTCTTGATCCATAAATATTCTTTGTGGCTTGAAGTTCTTCAAGGCATGATCAGAAAGAAGTGAAAGTCAGAGTGAAGCCTCTACTTAGTTATTATGTGTTCCCTCATCAAGTTCTGGTTTGAATTTAATGTTGTATGGCGTAGGATGCTTTTGAAAGTATTATCTTCTGTTATTTCTGTCATCATATTTAATTCTTCCATGATTTTTTTTTTCATTCATTTTATCTAATTCTTCATGGAATGGTGAGATATATGCAGCTTGAGAAAGCTTTGCGTGAGATGCGTGGTGAAATTGCAGAAGTTAAGTATACATCGGATAAGAAGTTGGCTGAAGCTCATGCTCTGGAGGCCAGTCTTGAAGAAAAATATTTGGAGATTGAAGGAAAGCTGCATTCTGCAGATGCCAAGCTTGCTGAGGCAAGTCGAAAGAGTTCAGAGATAGATAGAAAATTAGATGATGTGGAGGCTCGTGAGCATAAACTTCACAAAGACTATCTGTCTTTAAATGCAGAGTATGCCCCTCCCTCCTTTATCTCTCTCTCTCATTTGCATGTTCTGTTCCTGTTCTTTCTACACACACACACACACACTTTTTTTGATCACTTCTTTTTTTGGAAGTGATTTTAATTGTATTTTATGATATTCAGGCGAAAAACTTATAAGAAGGATCTTGATGAGCAAAGAGAACATTTGAGAGAGTGGGAAAAGAATCTGCAAGAGAGTCAAAAGAGGCTTCTTGAGGGGCAGCGTTCCATCAACGATAGAGAGGAAAGGGCAAATGAAACTGATAGAGTTCTTAAGAAGAAGGAAGAAGAGCTTGAAGAGGCACGAAAAATGATTGAGGTTGCTAAGGATTCGCTGAAAGAGAAAGAAGATGACATTAGTAATAGACAAAAATCTTTAGCTTCTAAAGAGAAGGTTGGCTTCTTTCAAACTGGCTATGTTTTTCATATGCTTCTTTTTGTTATTTTCTTTTACATTTTTGATTTCAGGAAGCAACTATTAAGATCGAGAATCTGGAGAAGAAGGAGAAGGAGTTGCTTGCAATAGAAGAAAAGCTGAATGCTAGAGAAAGAGTAAGTGTTTATCTTTAAAGGCCTAGAACTCCTAATAACTGAACTTTTTGATGACCTGACAGATGTTGGGTTCTGTATCTTAGTTTGCATCGTTTCGAATATTGGGATATGTATTTTTGATTATTATGGCTTAAGAAAGAGGTCAGTGAATAGGTATATAAGAAAACATAGAAGAAAACAATAATGCAAGTGGGGAATTGTTGACATGGTTCGTTTGAATCTCAAATCAGATGGTTCAAAATAAGTTTTAGTACATTAGGTGAAAATTTTGGCTGTAGGGTTTTACTAACTTTATTATATTTAGTGCAATATCCATCAAACCTTTTTAATTTCTTAGTGGTCTTTAAATCTTGAAATGCAGAGTAGGGAAGATAAAACGTTAAAAAGGGAGAGATCTGGTCTAGTCTAGATCTCCTGGCTACTATTTCCTTTGAATTGCAGACTTTCCTTTGTCATGCGTTTTGAGGAATATTCATTCATTTGGATTTGTTTGATCTTGAGCCTTAAGTTTTTTCCCTTAACTCTGCCATTTTTTATGTAATTGTGATGTTCCTCTTTATTAGACTTGATAACCTGATGTTATCATTTGTCCTATCGAAGGTGGAGATGCAAAAGCTTCTTGATGATCACAATGAGGCTTTAAATTCCAAGAAACAGGAGTTTGAATTGGAATTGGAGCAGAGGAGAAAGTGCTTTGATGATGAGATCAAGGGCAAACTAGATGCTGTGGACAAGAAGAAAATTGAAATTGACTGTAAAGAGGAACAAGTTCTTATAAGAGATCAGGATGTGGAGAATAAAATGCAAATTTTGAAGCAGAAAGAGAAAGACCTTGATGCAAAATCAAAAGCTTTAAAGAATTGGGAGGAATCTATTAAAATTGATGAGAAGAAGTTGGAGGAAGAAAAGCAGCAGCTAGGCAGAGAGAAGCAGGATCTCATTAAGTCTATAAATGAACTAGAGAATTTGAAGGCAACAGTAGAAGAAGCAAAGCAGCAGATGATCAAGGAGGAGGAAATCCTTGAAGTTACCAAAGAAGAGAGGGAACAACATCTCCTGTTGCAATCAAAACTGAAGCAAGAGATTGAGGATTGCAGAATAACAAAAGAATCACTTCTCAAGGAAAGAGAGGATTTGAGAGAACTAAGGGAGAATTTTGAGAAAGAGTGGGATGTATTGGATGAGAAGAAAGTTGAGTTGGAAGCAGAGGTAAAGAAAGTCAATGATGAAAGGGAAAAGTTTGAGAAATGGCGACGCAATGAGGAGGAAAGGTTAAATAATGAGGTACTAGTAGCAAAAGCTGATATTCAGAGGGAGTTAGAAGACCTTAGACTGAAGAAAGAAACTTTTGAGAGTGCAATGGAGCTTGAGAAGTCAAATGCTTCTGAGGAGCTTGAGAGAGGTCGTGCTGATATTGCTCGGGAGCTTGAGCTTCGTAAGCATGAGCTTGAGATGGATATGCAGAAAAGACAGGAGGATATGGAGAAGCAGCTGCAGGAGAAAGAGAGCCAGTTTAATAGGTGGAGAGATCAAGAACTAAACCAAATTAATTCTGTAAAAAATCTAAATGAGTCTAAACTTCGGAAGTTGAAGGTGGAACAAGATCAGTTAGAGAGGGAAAAAGAAGAGCTCTCCAAACACACAAAAAAACTGGAATCTGACCAACTTGAGATTCAAAATGATATTGACACTCTACGTATGCTTAGCAGGAATCTGAAGGATCAAAGAGAACAATTTATGAAGGAAAAAGAACGCTTCCTAGCTTTAGCTGAGCAGTGCAGGGTTTGCAAAAACTGTGGGGTTACAGTGACTGATTTTGAGCTTCTCCTAGTGGAGACTGAGGATGCAGATTTTCAGTCACCAACTTTAGCTTTGGAAAAACATCTGAAAGATAAGAATGCTGAAATACCTCCTCCAGGTACAGGCCTTCGTTCTGGCACTTCAGGTGGCCGCATGTCATGGCTGCAGAAATGTTCAAGACTATTTAACTTCTCTCCAGGAAAGAAAGCAGATAATCTGTCTGAATACCAGGCAGAGAAGTCTCTCTCATTTGGTGCAAGACTTGATGGAGAAGCTTCAGAAGGCGAAGCAAATTATGAGCCTGCACCATCCTATGGAGTTGGTAATGATTCTTTTGATGCCCAGAGGGTGCAATCGGATAGTGGAGTCAGGGAAAATGAAGAATCAGAAAGATTAGTTAAAGCTGGTGATGATCCAGAGTTGTCTTTTGGAATAGCAGATAATTCCACTGATATCCAGGTGGAAGGTGAGCAGATCATTCCCTCTGTCAATGAACAGAATGAAAGGGAGGGATCTTCCATGCCTCCTGAAAATGATTCCCAGCCTGAACCATCAAAACAGAGACGGCGCCAACCTGGCAGGAAAAGTAGGCCTAAAGGTATCAGGAGAACGCGCTCTGTTAAAGCAGTTGTTGAAGATGCCAAGGCTATACTTGGGGAAGCCTCTGAAGAGAAGAATGATGGTCCTCCAAATGGTGTGACGAAGGATTCTCTAAACGTCCAAGAGGAAAGCCAAGGAGATTCTGTTCATGCTGATATGGTGGCAACAAGTTCGAGACAGAAGAGACGGCTCCCTTCCACGTCTGGGATGACAACTGGGGAGCTGGATGCAGAGGACAGTGAAACGCGTTCAGAGAGTATTTCGCTTGGTGGGCGTAGAAAGAGGCATCAAATCTCAGCTCCTGGAACTCAGACTCTTGGGGAGAAGCGCTACAATTTCAGGCGCTCTACAATGTAAGCTGCATATCCATAGACATCTATTATGCTGTTTCAAGATGTACTTATTTTTTTTTTGCTAAGAATATTTTTATGATTTTAAGCCTTTTTTTTTTTTAAATTTTGGCTAGACTGATATGTGGGGCATTAACAAGCTGAGCTGAATCATGCATTGCCTAGTTCTGTTTGGCCTCAAATTTCAGGGGCTTAGCTTGGTTCTTCCTTTAGCACTTGGGAAACTGAAGCAATAACCGAACTGAGCTGGCCTTGTGCTAGCTAGGCTCAGGTTCATTTTGTCAACCGAGCCTGATTCATTGCTCAAGCTCTGCTCTCACTCATCTAAGTTTGCTCTTTGATCTCCCTTGATTAATTTTCTGTAGGTGCATCCATGTTCTTGAATTTAAAGTTTTTGCATGTGGATTCCACATTATAGTTCTGCTTTCTGTTTATGAGCATTTTATTTTTCTGAATTGTATAACAAGAGACTTATGCTTGGAAATTTGTATCTAAATGTTGTGCTAGTGTGGGCACTGTTGTAGCAGCCCAAACAATCTCTGATCAGACTAAAGAACACAAGACAGGAAGCCTTCAACAGTCAACTGAAAATGAGGTTATGAAGGGTGGCAATGATGAAGGAACTTCTATACGGGAGCCAGCTGTTGAACCTTCATCTGGTATTGATGGTGATAACAAGAAAATATCACATATGCTGCAGAAATCCACAGTGGAAGGTGTCGTGGAAGTTTGTGAGATATCTCAAAGGCTTGTCCAGGTAAGGTTTTTCACTTTTCTTCTTGCTGTCCCTTTTGTATTGCATTGGCATGCTGACCACTTTGGCATTGTTAGGAATGCTTTGTATCTTCTCGCTTGTTTTTTTCTTAATTAGCTGTTGCTAATTCTTCTCAAAATAGATACAGGGTTTCGATGATGACATTATTCCATTATGACAGACCCCCACCGAAACTGTTAAGACTGTTATAATGGTTATAATAGCTGTTATTTGCCTGAGTGTGTGTTTTCAATTTTTTTTAGTATTAAAATAGTGACTATTACAAGGCTGTTATAATGGAAAATAATGGACAATAATGAAAGAATGAGGTCATTATTTTCCAAATTACTTTCACCTAATAAGCAATTATGACTTTATCAGGTGGTACAAACTCTTTTCGAGGGGAAATTGGTTCAGAAACTTTGATTTTTTAAAATGTTGTTTTATTTAGAGAAACAATACAAGTGAGAGCAACTATCTTTTTGTGGACTGTTATAATGCTAAATTACCTGTAATGACTGCCATTGGTTTTTCCTCTATTATTTTATGTATAACGTGACAGAGGGGAGGGGGACTGAAACTGTTAAGACTATTGTTATGACATTATAACAGCTATTATTGTAAACCTTGCTGAGGGATTGCCAACGTCATGTTATATCTCATAGATTTTTTTTTTTTTTTTTTTTTTGGTGGGGGGGGGGGGGGGTGGGGGGGGGTGCGGTTGCAGGGGGTGGGGGAGCTGAAAAATTTACCAGTGTTTAGCTGTCTAGATATGAGAATTCTAAGAGGTAGACATGCGAAACCAGATGCCATAATCGTGAAGCCTCTGCAGCATGGTCAACACAACTTGAGGGAGCACAGGCCTTGTGCTTCCCCACTCCCCTCCTCTCTTTTTTTGCAGGACAAGCTTTTCTTTCATTTTCCCTCTCCCCAGTTTTCTTCCTTGCTCACTTGCCTTGAAAAGACTTGTGCATAGCACTTGCTAGATACTCATCAAATGTTACGATTTAGGTGTCAGGTAAGTGATTTAATTCTGCATGTCAGTGGCATTTCTGAACATTTAGGAAGGAAAGAGTAGAGAACTTTCTGTTTGTTCTTGTTTAGGCATGCATTACTCACAAAAGTATTGTATTATTCTCACTGTGACAGTTCCATGGGTCATGTCAGTTTCTTAGAAGAAGCACCTACGATTTTTCTCATTTATTTCCCAACTACTTCAAGACATTGGGCTGGCTATATCACTATTTTTTTTTTCCAAGTTAATATGTATAATATGCCAATTGACCTGAGTTATTAGTCGTCTTTTCGACAGTCTGGAACGGAGGAAACCCATGCTAACGCGGAGAGTGATGGTGACATCATGGTGGAGTTGAGCGGGCAGAGTGGGGAAGATGGAGTTGTGGTAGATGGAGCAGCAGGTGCAAGCGAACCAGCAACTCCCGATTGTGGGAGTGAAGAAGATAATGATGAAGATGAGGAAGATGCTGGGAAACATAATGCATCTATAGGGAAGAAGCTGTGGACTTTCTTCACAACGTGACAAGGTCCCGAGCAGATGGGGCACGGTTTTCTTTTCATCTCAGATTCTTTAGCCCTTGAAGGTTTGCTGTTAGGATGCCAACCTTGCACTGTGCCAACTGTTATTTTGATGTCTGAGGGATGGGTGTTAGTTATCGAGTTGGATGTACTATTAATAGTCGCTGCTCTTTCTTTTTTGTTTCTTGTAGTAAAATTTAGCTGATGCTTCATAGCAACTGACACCAGTGTATCAAGGACAGTGCAACATATTCATGATTCCAGGTTCTGGATGCTCTGTTCTGGCCACCAATCCTTTTTATTGTGTCTAGGCCATTGGGTTTGTGTTTTTTTCCTCGTTGTTTGGATTCTCCGTAGCCAGGATTGTATGCTACAAACAGAATTCATTTTACTGATGTCTCCTGTGTTCAGATTCCTATCTTTATGTTTTAATTTAAGCTGCTGGATTTGTTATGCCATCGTCTATGGCCGGTTGTCCGTGAGCTGCTTTGTTGCCGATATAAGTTCTCCTTGAATTCTGTTTTGACGACAACATATCAACCACTTGATAATGGTCCATCATAATGTAGGCTTGATTGATGAGTTCTTTTCCAATGGGCTGAAGATAAACCGCTATCAAATTGCGAGCATTAGCTTGTCAAATATCAAGGTGTGTGCTAACTTTTTTGAGTGTCCAATTGATGCCATACGATTGCTGGTGGATGGCTTTAAAGTGCACGGATTGTTGCTGGCCCTTGAATTGATCTGGACGGTTTGAGCTACTTGTTAGCACGAGGCCTTTCACTCTTGTTTTGGATTATTGATGTCCTTTTAAAGACTTGTGCGAGAGGGTATGAATATCTTATTATAATATATTGATTGCATTCAGTACACCAGAGATTGTAAATACAATGCTCAGATGTAATGTGATTTAGTTCGCTGTATCAAACTGTATAGTTGTTTGGTTTGGATTATCTGCTGCCGCATACAGCGTTATGACCAAGCAGCGTGTTCAAGGCCAGAATGGAGGCTTAAGCAAATCGGGGAAATATTGATCGGAGGCATGCTTGGTGGAGAGAGATGAGGGCATCCTGGGTCCTCCAAAGCAAGTGTTTTGGAGGCCTAACCAACAATTTGATGGTTGTTGAGATCTCGATATATTCATATTTTGTTATTAGGCATTTTAAAAGTGAGATCACTGCTGGTGAAGGAAGCACAATAAAATGATAAAAGCAGCAGCAGCATCAGGGCAACCTTATTTGGTCTTTTGGTCTTCAGTGATAATTTGTGCTCCTGTGCTTCTAATGAATCCTTATTTATTTGTTCGTTCGTTTGTTTATTTATTTATTTATGGAAGCCGTTTAACGTAACCAATTAAGGAGGGAATGGTATGGTTAGGAAATGATGGCTTTAACAATATGGAAGTGGGAAGGTGCCTTTGTTGCAAGTTGAACAATACGCTGCTTAGGCTTCTTCATATATCATCATATGAAAGGATAATTTTAGCTTGAGGTGAGCTTGGCACGGCTCGATCTTAAATAAGCTTTCCATGGAGAAGAACAACGGTTCTATTTATTTATTTTTGTAGTCAATTTTTAAAATATGTTTCAACTTGGCTTGTTCCCTAGCTAAACGAGTCTGAAGAACAAAACGTATTATTAAGGCAGGCCTGATTAAAGCCTGAGTTACTTATGAATGGATCGGTCCGTTTGTAATCTAATCTAAATTCACCTATATATATATATATATATATATATATATATATATATATATATATATATATATAGCCCTCGTCCACCAAAAAGCCCCAAAAAAAAAAAAAAAAAAAAAAATCATGTGGAAATCGGCTGACTCCACCTAGCAAAAAAAATTTTGCTACCTCGGAATCCAAGGCGCAGCATATCCCTTAACGCCAATTCAGACAGCAGCCGTAACCTGTTTGCCACTTGTTGGCCTAATTGTATGATAGTTTGATGCCTATCTACTACTACTACTCATATTTCCAACGGAGGTCGACATCTATGAGATGGTTAGCCTTTGGAGCCATGCTAGTTTATCTCCAACCTTCGTACTAAAGAGAATGACCGGCGGAGCAGCTCAACTAGCAGGAGGGGCCCTTTAATGATCCCCACCATACTCCATTAATTAATAGAGCTGGTGCAAAGCCTGCTACAAAACAAAGCCACCACATGCAACCACGCTACAACGGCCAAATGTAAAGCCGAGCTGGATGGGGACTTTTCGGGCAACAGCCCTGACCACAAATCCATCCATGCAGTCATGTGTAGTATCTCAGAGAACGAAAGAAAGAGAGAGAGAGAGAGAGAGAGAGCTTGCTTTTACCTTGGTCTCTTTTTTCAAAAGGGTGGTCCAGATCCCAATTATTCTGGCTTCCAACTACTACTGCTGCCTAATGGTCATTAGTAGGATGGCGGTGTACAACGTGACCCCCTCGGACAGACCGAGCGAGATCCTAAGTCCTTGGTTCTTGCCTCCCACGAAGGAACTTAGCCGCACAGACTCCTCCAGATTTGCCATCTGAGCATTAGCATAAAAATTAATTAATCCTATTTCAACGACCATTTATAAGAAATAAACACAAATATCTACGTTACTGAATTCATATAACTGTTAAGAGATTTTAGAACGAAGATAATTTTTCTAAAACATAGATACTAAAGAGATTTAAAAATAATTAACTTTTTCCTAACCTACTACTACAAGTCATCATCTCGAGATATTTTGTTTCAAGCTTTTGAACTCCCAAAGCCTGATCCTTTCTTTTATATAAGTATAATATGTTTCAAACATGTTAAGGGAGAAATGCAATTAAGTTATTTTAAAAATTTGATAGATTTATTTTCAATGAAAAATAAGAAATTAAAACTGGTTTTATAAAGTTTAAGAATTTAAGAATGAAGTCTATATATATATATATATGTCCAGAAGGACAATGACAAGTATAGTCCCCAAAGTAAGCACCAATGAGTCAGGATGGTGTAAAACTTCTTAGGGCCATTATCTATGATTATTATATTTAATTTAAACTAGAACAACATGGATAACCGTGTTCTCTTCAAGGTAATAGCGATCTCTATGGCTTTAGAAATAAATTAATTAAAATTTAAAATTAAAACAACCGCAGCATCACTATACGCCATAATGTACTAGTTTTAAAGGTTGAGATGATAGAAGACATAAGGAGAAGAGAAAATTCTGTGATTTTTTTTATAAAAAAGTTAACAAGATGGATAAATATTTTTGAAAGACTTTATTAAAAAAGAAACTTTAAGATTGATTGATGCATTAGGTAATAAAGGATATCAATTAATATAAATGATTGGAATGTCGTATTAACATGAGAAAATCCTATTTGTTTGATGGCCAAACCTTCTTCATTTCTGACTTGCACATTTTAAGTGCTGATACGAAGAGTTAATAATTAGATTTCTAAGACTGACTATAATGTGGTGAATGACTTTGATATCCTATATCATGTAAAGTCATCTGTGGGTTATCATGCGGCTAATATTGCAGCTAAAGTTAAAGAGAAATTTAGACTTTGAGAGCTAGACCAAGTTGACAGCAATGCAAATTTGTATGCCTAATTTTGTTATATATGAGGTAGGTAGGCTGCATTTTATTTTGTCAGATTGGTGGTATATGATTGTTGGTTTGATTATTCGGCCATCTACAATATTGCAGAGATCGATTCTGAGTATCAAATACACGTTGCTAATAGTTATTAGAGCTTCATTGTTGTTGATTGGTGGATGGATGGTAACTATTGTTTTATTTGCAGGATTCATTGTGATACCAAGGCTTAACTCTTCTACCAATAAGAGGCTATGGAGCTCTTCCAAAAGTGTTTAATGTGTATTTTGCATGCATTCTAATGACAATTTGGAATAATTTGTAGGTTTCTTGAAGACTTTTAAAATATATATAAGAATATCTATGCCACTTATGGGTTCACCGGTGACAGTTTGTTGATCCATTATTTGTTTCTTTTTTTTTTAAATAGTCTTGCATTGAGAGAAGAGCTTCCTGGCTTTTACCTGGCTATTGCTTTAGGTGAATAACATGGGTCTAAGCAATAATCTCAAATCATCTCTCAAGTATTTCTTATGCCTCTTAGATTTGATACCAACAATACATGGAAGGATGGTTTCTAAAACGATAGAACTAATCTGGAATAGAATCATTTGGTCTTTTTCATGCTACTTATCAAAGACGATATTCTAAGATGATTTCAAGAGGAGTAGGACTACTTTTATCTAGTACACCACTCAATTTATGATTTTTAAAGATTAGGAGAAAAAGAGAATTTCACGTAAGATCATTGTTGAAATCAAGTTTAATAGGAATTAGAGAGGTGATGTTAGCAAGCATCAGAGGAGCTAATAAAGATTTTAATATAGCAACCAAAGATAACGATTCCGCTATTCTATATCACTCCGATACCAACATTGAAAAAGGATTTTGCAAATAATAATTTGAAGTAAGAGAATTCATGAATAATAATTGTTTACTATATGACTGTTATGATATACGATGATTTGAAGTAGGAGAATTTGGTCCAACTGATTTGAGTGTGATTACAAAGTTTGAAATTTAAAATCAACAGAAGTGGTAGGATGATTGATGTACAATCACTAATCATGCTTGCATATCCCATGATGAAGGACACATAAGGCATGAAAACCAACAAAAATTTTGATCTGCTTGATTTATGTTTAAAATATAAGAGTTAAAATTTAAACATAAAATAAAATAGAAATGATAATATAATGGATGCATAGCAAACAATTAGGGTTGTACTACTGTTGATTGTGGCTGGGATGTTGGGCATGAATCCGATCTATTATTAATAATAAAGTTGTGGTTGCATGAATCTGATGAATAAGCCAAAAAAAAGTTTGCACCATGACTGCCTTGCACTGTTTTAGATTGCCTGCAAGGCTTGAAGTACTCATTAAAAATTTTGAAACAATGCTCTGTAGACAATGGAGGGCCATAACTATTTTTAAATTATTAAAAGATGCCAACTAGTGCAGGTGATAGAATTATTGAAGGTTTGTACCAATGATTTAATTTCAAATCCAGGCATGAAAGGGGGGGAAAAATGTATGTTATGAGTATAAAATTATTAGTCATTAGTTATTGGTGATTTGCTAAAAATATTTATCATATTTAAATTATAAAGGCCAGATTTTTCAGAAAAATAATTTTTCTATGATCTTGACTCTCTGGAGATTATTTTGTATGCTGCAGCAAGGGAAGGAGTCTCATCTAAACTGATGATGGGAGATGGCAGGCCAGTCCAAGGAATTAGCAATGTCAAGATTTTGAGGGTAATCTAAACTTTTTTTTTTTTTTAAAGTTGGCGCAGGGTGATTCAGAATTGATCTTTATATTATTTATAAAAATTTTTAGAGCTTGAGTGCACCTTTCTCACATATTTCTGCCATGACTTTTTGTTTACTTGGCTTATCTTTGATCATATGATTTGTAGGTTAGAGCTTTCCATCTGCCTCTAGGTTTTTTTTTATTTTTTTTATTTTTGCCCTCTCTTTTCTCATCTTTATCTGCTTTCTTCCTTTTGCTTAGACGTGCACCATAGTTCATTTAGGCAAAAATATATTTTTGATCTTTAAATTTTTACTTAAAATTTATTTTGATTATCGATGTTTTAATTATTATAGTTTATTTTTTTATATTTTAAAAATATTGCATTTCTAATGTTTCATTACATCACATTAGTTATTCATTAATTTTCATTAATTTGGCATAATAATACATTAAAATATAATATTTTTAAAATATAAAATATTAAATTGTAGAAATTGAGAGTTTAAGAATCAAGTGGGAGTTGCGAGAATGAAAGTATATTTCAACCTATAATATTGGTTGAGTTCCAATGTGTTGCTAAAATAAATTCTACTTAAACGAAGAAAGAAGAAAAATAATTTTTTTTTCATAATAAAGAAAGAATTAAATATATAATTTGCTTTAAACCTAGCAGTAGAAGTACCTAAGATGATGAGTCCAACATTTGGACACAAAATTTCCTTTGCTCAGATTGTCGACCGTAGTCCTGGAGGAATTAATTCCCTCCTAGACTGTAGACTGTACTCTACAAAGGGACCAGCCCATGGAGCAAGTGAGCCTTCTCTTCAAAACAACACCAAAAGAGAAAGTTGAAGTAGTAGGGAGGAGCATGCTGTTAAAGGAGTTTGCAGAGTGGTACTAGGCTTGCAGTGCCGTGTTACCTCCTAGGCCTCATAATTCTTTGTCCTTCACCAAATCCAATGCCAATGTGGCCTATCCATGCCTAACAAGATGGCTTATTAGCTTTCATACTTTCTCCTTATCAGTCTAAACACCCATATTTATTCCAATGTGTTGTGAGGTATGACCCTTCCATTCTTTTAACTATAGTGTTTCTTGTATAGATATGAGACCTACCTACCACATGACTAATAAAATAAATCAATCAATAATCATAATGCTTAATAGACTTAATCTATTAGACACATGATAAACTAGTTTTATCTTAAACTTTTTTCTAATAAAATAATTTATAATTTTTTAAAATAAATATCGGTCAATAACTATTCTACATAGTTGTTAGAAAGCAACTACTTAAAAAAAAAACATTTCAGCGGTCAGTCTAACCAGACATCTTCCCTCTCCCTCTCTAAGCCATTGCTTGTCTTGCCTCAACAGTGCTCTTGAGCTTGGGGAGATGATGAATAAAGGCCCATTGTATGCTTTGTTTACCCCAGATCCAGCCATTTAATTGATTCCCACTTCCCCACTGCCCTATCAGTATGATTATTAAAAGGAGTTGAGCAAGTGAGAGCAGCAACCTTTGCTTCATAACTATGTAAATATAGCGGACTTGCACATTAATCATGCTTACACTAGTAACTGATAATTTATAACCCACTTTTTTTTTTTTTAAAAAAAATTTAATGGTGAATTCCAAATCTTACAAAAGGGCCATCATGGATGTACTCGGATAGTTTAATTTTTATAATATATAAGAAATCTAACTTCGAGAACTATGTTCATCCTATTTGTTTGTTTAATTTTTAGAAATTGGCTAATGTTCAAGAACAGCAACAATTTAGCCTAGATTTGAAGCTTGAAATCACTCATCAATATTATCTTTAGTTAAAAAAAAAATTTAAAGCAAAAGAAACTAAAAGCTTCTGAAATAAGAATTAAAGATATATGAATATAAGAAGTAAAACTTGATGATAAAAACAGGGCCTACAGGATGGCACTCTGCTTGCATGCATGCAATCACATGCATGTGACATGGTCCCCCTAGTAAAGACAGAGAGTCCAAGCTAATTCTCCCATCCTCCCCATAACCACATGCATCTCAAAATCCCTTTAACCATCAAGGCATTTACCCAAAAGGTGAAAGCAACCAAAATAAAATCGAAGGAAAGAATGGGGATGATCCCTTTAACCATCAAGGCATTTACCCAAAAGGTGAAAGCAACCAAAATAACATCGAAGGTAAGAATGGAGATAAAATCTAGCCATACCAAGTACAATGAACAGAGTCTCCACACACACACACACACACACACACAGACACACACACAAAATCCGTTGCCATTCCACGAGGCTCTTCTACACACATCCCTTTCTCTGCCGCTCTGCATCGACCCTCTCCCTTATGGTTGTCATTGCCATTATTACTTTTCTTGGATAATGTGAAGAGCAGCCAATAAATAACAACTTTAGATCTTCTCCAACTCCCCTGCCCTTTCTCCATTAATTTCTCTCTCTCTCTCTCTCTCTCTCTCTTTCTCTCTCTCTCTCTCTCATACATACACGCATCGTGGGTGGCTGTGGGAGCCCATCTCTCCATTGGCCAGGTCTCCCTCTTTGGGATTGGTCTCATGGTTTCCAACTCTGGAACCTCTTCTGTTATTGGTTGCTGGGGCAGAGACTGAGAAAAGAGCCATCCTTGGATCCTTTTCCTTTGGCATTCTATTCTCTAGTTCGCCTTCTTCTTTTTGGACCTGGAGTTAAAGCAGTGCATCCTTCTTCTAATTTTTATATGCACTGCTCTTTAGTTTGTGATCCAAAGTGCTGCTTTCTCTGGGAATGTTAACCTTGCTTCTATTACTGAGGAACCATTAGGCTTCAGGACATGGTAGTGTTCATCAACTTTCAGATCTTAAGCTGGGATCATTTCCTTGTGGTGTTGTTAGATATCGTTATGGAAGAGACTTCTCCCACTCTAAGCTCTCCTTTGAACCTGACAACAGTGAAACAGCCATTTTTATCTCAGTAGATACCTCTTCCCTTGTTTCTACCCCATATCACCACACTTTGTGTTCCATCCCTTTGAATTCATTTATCTCACAGACTTTTCGAATGCTTCTTTCTACTTGAATTAGTTATGTCCAAAGTACCAATGAGGAAGAGCACCATAATCCAGTCTTTTCTTCTCCTCCCACTCCTCACCTTCCATGTTTTCCCCCAGGCACAAGACTCCACGGCCCCAATGGAGAAGGCAGAGCAAGAAGCTCTGTACTTGGCGATCCAAGGCTTCGTCGGCAAACAGTGGAATGGCTCACAACTTTATCAGGACCCTTGCGGCTGGACGCCGATTCAGGTTCTACTCATGGATCAGCTTGCTGATTCCTTTGTCAAGTTGCTCTGCTTTAAGCATGCCCAGTACAAGCTCTTAAGCTTCCATTAGTTATGATTGCCAAAATAGTTATAGAGGAGCATCTTTAGGCAATAATGATGAGAGAAACTATACTTCAATTACTGTATTGAGTCCCTCAGTAGTAGAGTGATAATATAGTTATTTAATTTCAAAGTTAAAACTTTTAACTTATACCATGATGAAACTCTTCTTATGGTTGTTTAATAAGAGCCAGGATCTCATGGTTTAAGCCCAGTTGCTTAATTTGGTTCTCTCATTTAATTACTGCAATAATTTCAAATTGATTTGTTTTCAACTAGCATACAAAACTACTAGTTTGCTAACCTTGCATGAGCACTGATATTTAAATATGTTGGTGGTGGATGTAGAGCAGTAGGGTGTGATCCATGCTCTTTTTCTTTTCCATTTCTTTTTTCTAAATTTATCATCTACTCCAGTCGTTGCAGTTACGAGCAACCGGCGTGGCTTCTAGTTTTAGTTTGACATAGAGTATGTTTGAAGCTGAAACCACCTTATGAAGAGAAGCTGCTGATAGAGATGCCTTAATCTGATAGAGATGCTCTTCTCTGGTAGTTGTTCACTGGAATGAAGCCTTATGTTGTCTAATTTGGTGATATTGAACTCTATGTCAGGATAACAGTCTGGTTCATACTAGGGTAGTGAAACGAACTGGTGACTGGTAGAGTTTCAGTTCACATTTAGCCAATTTCCCGGGGTGGAATGAGCACCATTGAGCTCTGGGATTCATTGATGCTATCATATATCTTCTTTCGAAGCATAGCATCTTATCTTGATCTTAGAATTTGTATGGTTCTTCCCATCTAGTAGTCTGCTTGTGAGAAGTATTCTTTGAGCACTCTGAAGGATTTAGCTCTAAAGTAGTTTGTAGTTCCATCTATATTATTTGATCATGTTAAGGACTAATTAATTTGCCTTTCAACTATAGGGAGTATTGTGCGATTTTTTCGATGGCCTGTGGTATGTAACAGCCCTTAACATCGGACCTGTGCTGGAAAACTCCCTTGAATGTGCTCAGGATGCAAAATTTAGTCCATTTCTTTTCAAGCTCAAGCATCTGGAGAGCCTATCCTTCTTCAATTGCTTCTCTCCCCATCGACCTACCACCATCCCATCCCGCATCTGGGAGAAGCTCGCTGGAAGCTTAGAAACGTTGGTTTTCCGATCCAATGAAGGCCTTATTGGAGAAATTCCAGCCAGCTTTGGTCAACTTACCAATCTCCAGTCCCTAGTTCTAGTGGACAACTCATTAACTGGAAAGCTGCCTCAAGAACTCGGCAACCCGGTCCATCTAAAGAGGCTTGTGCTGGCTGGAAATAAGTTCTCTGGTCAAATTCCAGTTTCTCTGGCAAACAATCTCACAGAGCTCTTAATCTTGGACCTCAGCAGGAACACTCTAAGTGGTACTCTGCCATCATCATTTGGCAGTCTCTCTTCACTCTTAAAGCTAGATTTGAGCAACAATGTCTTAGAAGGTAGTCTTCCATCAGAGCTTGGAAAGCTGAGGAATCTTACTCTACTAGACCTCAGAAACAACAACCTTTCTGGTGGATTAGCTCACTCTCTTCAAGGCATGATCTCAATCCAAGATATGCTTCTCTGCAACAACCCACTGGGTGGGAGTCTCATGGAATTTGGATGGGAGAATCTGAGGAATCTCACCAACTTGGACCTCTCTAACACCAGTCTAACTGGGGTGATTCCAGAATCTATTTCCAGTTTGAAGACATTAAGATTCCTTGCATTGGATAACAACCACCTTTCTGGCAGTGTCTCTCCAAAGCTTGCCGATTTGCCTTCTCTGAATGCTCTCTATCTTAGCGGTAACAATTTGACAGGAGAGCTTAAGTTCTCTGAAGGGTTCTATGAGAGAATGGGGAGGAGATTTGCTTCCTGGAACAATCCAAATCTCTGCTACAATTCTGAGGTCAGTAGCACAGGACATGTGCCTTTTGGTGTGGAACAGTGCAAACATGAGCAAGAGAATTCTGTCTATAGCTCAAGTGCAGAAAATGAGGTACATGGTGGAAGCTCAAATCAGAATTCAAATTTGTTGGCCTCCCTTGGGTTCTCAACTTCTTCCATCAATGAGTTCTGGTGGGTGATGGTAGTTCAAGAGGTGGTGGTAATGTTGCTTCTGATTCTGTTATTATAGGCACATGTCAATCATACAGCTATAGGGACTTTTTGTAATGAAAGTTGGAGGTACGTAGGATGTTCTAGTGCACTGCCCTAGACCAGCTGATGGACTGTTCTTAGTTCTTATCCATTTGCACAAATGTATTTATGTTATACAACTCAACTTTTGTTGTACTGTTATCACAAGAGAAACTTTTGTTATATAGTTGTTTTTCTCCTCTAATGTTACCAAGAGGTTACTGGATGATAGGAAGATGGAATCATGGTGCAAGGATTTTTTACAAAATTCAACTCTCTGAATGGTTCCTCTCAGTTATTCAAGTGGGCGCACTACTGTTAGTTAGTCAGAAGCTCCATGGTGACCATAATCCAAATCAATGTCCTGAGAACTCAAAACATTCTGTTTTGTGAAGATTGCCATTCCCACCATTATTACTTCGCTGCAATTTAACTGACAACTGAACAATGCTATCCAAAGAACAGTTCATTGGTTTCCTGCGAAATTATTCTTATCTTAAGCCCATATAAAGGACATTGTTGGAAGCATCTTCAAAACAAAGAAGTCATTTTGAGTGTTCCTAATAGCTTAATGCAGGAAACACTGCTACTTCTCTTCACCAAACCAAGTCCTTGGATTTTCTTTTCAATTATTATTGTTCTTGGCGCCTACTCTTTCCGAAGGAAAAGAATTAAAAACTGCACTTGTAAAGGCCAACATCATGAGGATTCTGCAGCAATTCTTAGATTGCAACTCTACTTGAATGTTTCAGTTGCAGTATATATGGTCTCATGTGTCCGTCCAAGTTGCCCCCACGGCACGGCCATGCACCAGCAACGGAATGGTCTTGCATGGATAACATAGCTCAAAGCTTGGGACCACAATGGTCTTGCATGGATAACATAGCCCAAAGGATGGGACCACATACAAATGGTTCCACCCCAAGCTGAGCCTTTTTGTCCTGTTCTTGTCCCTACTTGGCTGAACTTTGAAAAAAACTAAAATGCCTTCCCCTATATTGAAATACAAATACGGCAAATCATGATTGCAGGAAATCTTTGGATGGAGGCTGGTGATTTGAGCATGGGTTGTAAAGGCTGGCTTTCTGAACATTTAAGCTGGCTTGACAGCACCTATAGCTTCCTTCAAAAAAGACACTGCCTAGAGCTTAAATCCCAATGTACTGGACTGCCACCATTCAGTCTACAACTTTAGACACACTGCCTGGACGTAGAGATTTCAGAGTAGGCTCTCTGTTTGAGGTGTCTGGTATTTAGTATATCTAGGGAGCTCTCTGATGAATGCTTTGCAGCCTTATGATGATTGAAGTGGAGCCCACATGACAGCATCTTGCTGCCATTAAAAGGCTAAAGAGTGCATTCCAAGCTTTGTGCTGAACGCGGTTTGGCCTACACTAGAGAGGCCATTCTCGCACTAAAGAAAAAAAAGGATGGGAGGACAAAAGAAAAAGCCAACCTTCCTTAGCCCCCCATTCTTGGTTACTGAGTTTATTAAATATTAGCAGGGAATGATAAATGCTCTCTGCTGTTATAGTGAGCACACTTTTCTTGTGTCATTCGCACTGAACCTGTGATGGGAGAAGCTGAAACAAAAAAGACTGGGAATATCGGGGAAGGGGCGTGCTTGTATCAATGGCATGTACCAGTGTATGCCTTCACCATGACACCATCTATCTCAATCATCGCACTTCATCCCACCACATTTACCAAAGCAGGCTTCTGTTCAGAAGATTTTGCCACATCTTTTTGGTGTTGACGTGCATCGATTTTCTTCCTTAAAAAAAAAAAAAAAAAAAAGGCATAGCATTGATTTGATTGTCACTCGGGTTGACATTCTGATCGTGAATGCAGCGGTACAAGACCAACTTCTCTCTCCACACATGATTAGATTTGTGCGTGCAATGAGATACAACCGATGGATTGCTTTTTTTTTTTTTTTTTTTTGGCTTCCATACTTCTCTCTCCTAAAAACTTGCCTCGACGGAGACAAAGGTGAGGATTTTTTGTTTAAAAAAAAAATTTAGAAACCAAACCACTCGATAGTTCCTTCCAAAACGTTACAGAAGGATACATTTATTTACCATGAAAATGGAAGGTGAAGTTTACGTAATAAGTTCTTTTCAGTTCCTAGTAAAATAAACAAAAACAAACTCAACTAGACGACGCGTTATAAAGAGTAATGGATGACAAAGTGAAGTCCGGAACCTCAGCCATCACCGTACACCAAAATCAAGATCTCAATTTATTTGGATTAGAACAAATTATGCTTTAATTTATTAATATTGAACACAGCCATTATACTTGTCAAATGACACGCATTTATTTTTTTTTAAAAATAAAATAATGTTATAAATGTCACTGGTTAAATGAATGACTCGATGATATTAAATGAATCGTACCTAACTCGATGATAAATATTAAATGAATCGTACCTAAATCTTATCTTTGCTTTGTTAGTATTTATTTATCTAAGCGACATCCAAATATTGCATCCTATATCTCGTCGTCAAGTATATAATGATTAATATATTAAGAAAAGTCGGTCACATACTGTCTGTAAATATATTAATTACAATTTTACGTCAGACAAAAACTTCAGCAGCAGGAGGACTTCATAGTCCACAGTGCATGGTGCGTGATTAAACAATTTGCATTTACATAATCCATTTCTTGCAGTCCCACAATGATAAATATTTTTCGTGAATTATTTGACATAAGATCTTGTCACATGATACAAAAAATTAGAATATCAGATTCGATCCATATTTTTTTGCAAACTTGGCAGTCCCTAAATAATTGACGGGCATGCAGGCACGCAACCAACACCATTGGTATAATAAAGCAAAAACTTCAAAGAAGAAAGTCTGGTATAATAGATAAAGTACTACTTTGTGCGAATTCTCTTTCACCAAGTTTAATCAATGCATCGTGACTTCAAATAGCACTGCTTACAATCTAAACCAGCAAACGCATCACGTTGGCATATAAATTTAGTATAAAAAAATAACATCATATAGTCTATGTACATTTTCACCCATAAGAATGAACTCCAGAAATGCTCAGTGAACACCCAACGATGCTTCACAATCACATTATTGTTCTCAGAAGAAAGAAAGGTGTTATAATACATCATCAGGAGTCCTAGCCATTGCAAAGACTTGAGCGATACCTCCCCCGCCCCCCCACCCCAAAAATCATGACAATCTGAAGGTCCACCTTACCGTAATAACAACAAAATTTTAAATATTACCTCTTAACGTCACCCGCAAGTCCAGTGACTGTCCAATAATCGGAGGTCTGATGGTAGCAAACGATTTTTCCCCCCCTTCCACAATCCCTCAATTTATTGGCCTTACAAAAAGAATGCTACAACGAAATGACATATGCTATATGAACTAATTTGTACAATTCGCTGTATAATTTTGAGAGCTGAAAGAACTTATCCATTTTCTCCACGTCCATCCCTATGCTCTGGGGCTTATGATTTTTCCATGAAAAATATTCCATTACTGTATTAAAATAGATGCACAATTGGATAAAGCATCCTGAGAAAATAAACCGCAATTTCAAGCTGTTTCACTCTTCATGACTTCCACCATCCAGAAAGACCTAGTCACTACAGCATGATGTCTTCCCCTCCTGTCTCCGTCACATGGAAAACACAACTGGACCACAACTGCTACTCCAGGGATTTCAAGTCATATGATCAACTGGATTCTGCATTTGATCCTTGCTATATACTGCAAGCCTTGTCAACCACTCCCCTCCGAAGCCTCGCCACCTTCCTGCATGATTCTCCGCTTTGCTCCATCTCTCTGAAGAGACTCAGATTGCTATTGTTTCTTCTTCATGTAATCCTTAATATCCCTGATATTACAAGAAAACATTAACCAGCTCATCAGAAAAGAGTTCAAAAGAAGGCAGCAAATAAAGCGCTGAAACGCATACATACCTGCAACGTGGCACACGGCATTCTAACTTGTTGCAAACACGTGCATGGTTTTGTAGAAGATACCAAACCTTCTTGCAGGGCATGCAACCTCCACTGGCACGGGTCTTGCATCCCCTACTATGGAGGAAGAGCCGTTTGAGTTTGTTACAATATGGATATGAGCAACGTGGATCATGGCAATTTGAGGCATGCACCAAGACATTAAGCAGAGTCTGCTCAGAAACAAGTATATTGTTAGGAGACCACACAAAACCATGTTCTATAGTTTGTAGAAGAGAGAACTGCCATGATGCAAACGTAATAATATGAAACAATTCCAATAATAATGTCTCGTATCTAAAATATTGAGTTTAACACCTCATTCAAAAGTAGAATAACAGGCTGTTGAAGAGATTGAATAACAAACTCAAGACACAACCACTTTTATACATATGCAAGGACGGTAGACTGTTGCCTTGGTGGGCTTTTCTTCCAAACTGCATTCCCTGAACTGGGGGGAAGCTATTTTAAATAGAGTTAAATAAAAATTATGTTTATATGTGAGGTATGCATAAAATTAAACAAGGTTTGAAACAAGGGCTAGGGCAGAAACAAACTGTGACAGTGCGTCCATGCATATTTATGTTACATGCATGCCTTTTGTTCTCTCTAGGGCTTCCACTCCCTTGTTCATGCCAATAACATCTTGTCATGTGCATATATTTTAAATATAAACCTAGAAAAGATGATTAACTAGAAGACATTATTTTACAGATCAACATTGTTATTCTATTTTTATTTCAATTTTCTTTAATATATACCTGCAAAGTTTCAAAGCAGAAGCATGGAGGCTTTAATTCCATGCAACTAACGAGGGAATGGGAACAAATAGATGCACAGATTTATCAGCAATAGCAATATATCAATATACACTTAGATTTGACTACAAACATACACACGAATAATCATATCGCAGAAATGATGTATAAAGATGCATCATACGCAAATATATAACAGCAACACAGCGAAACATTTTCATCTGGTTAAACTAATGCTAAACTCAACCTCCTTGAATTTCAATTTCAAATCTTCCAAACAAGAAACACAAGAAAAATCTGAATGTCTCTTCTTAAATTGTACACTTTCATATGTCGACATTTGCCCAACTCATAATTTCACTTGGATTGAGGATTCTTATATTTTGGTCCAGGAACATATTAATTATCAGCTAACTTTATATAGGTAAAATAAATCACTTGGGCTACTTTCTGCAAATGAACCATCAAATCCTATCCTGAAAGATTTGGCCCTTGTTTAACAGTTAAAGCATCAAAATTATTAAAAAAGAAAATAAGTTATGGAAGAACAGATCATGGGGTTCACTAGCAAGTCCCATTCAGACCGATTTTTATTCATTACTCAATAAAAACAAATTAGGCGATTACCTTATGATTATATCTTAGAAACCAGATTTATTGCAACATAGCAACAAAAAGGTAATACCTGCAAAGCTTCCTTGTTCTGAGCCCTTTTTTTCTGAAGCATGCTGCTGTCAGCCACGGCTTGACTTGTCAATTTATGATCATGGCAGGCAGCTCCTTCCCGCTGATAGCAAGAATCACATAAATCATAATCAGGGCATGTCATGCAATGCCAGCTCCGAGCTCTATCTATGTCACCATGACATATGGTGCATGAGGATGAAAGAGCAGGTGCAGTCGGACTATGCAGGTGATAGAGGATCATCATTGTTGAATGTTTTGCTCGACGAAGGGTATCAAATTGGTATTGGTTGCCTTGACAAAGACTCAGAAACACAGTTCTAGTGTCAAAAAATTCACTCTGTATTATTGCATCTTTATCATCAGTATCTGTACAAGCCTTCTCCACCTCAACCTGAAATGATCATGCAGAATTAGAAAACTAGAATGGATACAATTACAAGATGAAACAGAATTTAGAAACTCACTAATTCAAACAAGTGTTTTTCCCTCATAGTAACAGGGTGTCTATCCTTCTTTTCAAGATTCTGCTCTACGCAATGACACCTGCATGAAATAAGATTGATGGCATAACTGTTAAACATTAGCCTGATCTGCAAATGAAATAGATGGAAAAAGGAAAACTACTTCCCTAAGTTACAAGAACTCAATGCACAGTACAATTTAACTGCATTTCAGCAGTGATTGTTCAAATCAAGACTTAAAGAACTTCAGAAAGCAAATCTTAGAAAGGTATCATGAGAATCAATATTCATTGCCAATATGGAAACATCATCTCATCAAACAAAGGCTTCAAGAAACATGATAAATGATAGATTGAGGTGAAACAACTATTTCAAACATAAAAAGCAGATTTATTAAGGCAAAAATCTACACTCAAAGTCAAATCAGTTACACAATAAAAGTACTATGCTGTGCCCCACTTTTCCAAGTACCAATATGCAACAGCACTGAAGATATGAAACTTGTCAAAGATAGGGAAATTAATGCTTAGCAACATGATCCTTCCCTTATGTAGACCACATTGGTTTACCTTCATCATGAACAATAAAAATGTTTTTAAACTTCTTCATCACACTCATAAGTTTGCTCATCCAGATGAATATTGGTATTAGCTATTGACACAGGAAACACGCTATACAGATATTTAGAAATAAAGCATACTATTTTGCCCAGGAACAACATCCCTCAACAGTCTGACTTATTGAAAAACTTTATGATTATACTCAAATTATTTGCAAGTGGTTTCACAATTTTATACTGGTCTATATAATTCCATTACGAGTTCTTAAAAGTTTACAATTAATCCATGCTTCTCTAAATTTTTTCTGGATTCTGCCAAATCATATGCTGCCAATGATATTCTTGATCTTCTAGTCTTCAATGTCAAACTCTCATTATTTTTCCAAGTTAATGAATTTTTGCCCTTAGTGGTTTATTCTCAGTCTAAATTTATTACAAACTAAACTGTGACTTCATATCTTTCCTATTTAACAGGAGAAACTTTTCATTACTTACTTGCTGCACTTTTTTTTTTTTTTTGGCAATTGGAAGGGCATGGCCGTATCTTTATTAGTAGCCAGATACTTGTTAGCAGAGAACCTCCAACAGGTATTTTATTTTGTTTTGCCATGTTTTTATCCCTAAAGATGCTCTCTCATCTGTAGGATCAGAGCTATTCATCTTTATCCCAAGTGTACAGCACATGCCAAACACTAATTAAATGTAAAAAGGAAAAGAAATGAATCTAGCACAGACATTTCAAATCAACCACTAGTAAGAACTACAAAACTACAAGGATTGATGCAATCATGAAAAGAAGTCAGGCCAACAAAACCTGAGTTGGCAAATAACACAAAACAGGTTCCTGAACTTGAGGATACCATAGGCACTCAATGGCAGCCCTAATTGTAGTGCATTACATTACATGACACAAATGCCATCTAGTGCAGCCGGTAAAGTAATTAGCAGTTGGGTACCAACGACCTAGGTTTGAAGCCAACCTAACCCCAATTTCAGCCAGGTTTTCTCCTACCTAGTTCCATTAGATAAAAAAAAGAATATATAATTCTACTTGATCTTAATAAAGTATGAGCATATGCACTAATTGTCGCTTGTCTCTGCTCCTTCATGTTGGAAGCATAACTATCTCCTCAAACACCCCTCTTAAGGCAACCTGATTCACACCATCTTCTTAAACAACCAGCAGATGATTTCGGTTTATCCTAAAAAGAAGCTGGTAGATTGCCCAGTATTGATGACTCCACTTGACAATCTAAGCTCTATTAGCAAAGTCCTCCTAGGCCTAAGCTTAATACTAAAGCCACTCCTAGGCAGGTTTATGACATAAGAACCCAATTACGATATTAATGCCATCACCATCTCCCCACTCCACACAAAAGCTTAGTTTCATAATCCTATCTAGTTTTCATCCTCAACAGGTTCTCATGGCTTCCCTTTCTCATCTTATCGTCTACCTTCAAAGACATGGGCGAGTATGAAAGCCAATGCAATTGTCACATTTGAACACTACATCCTAAAAGTTTAATTTTTACTAAACAATGAAATCATGTAATAAATTATTTAAAATCATGAAAATTCAGTTAGCAGATCTAAGCAAAACCCTGTGTTGGCAGGCCAATGCAGCATTCAAATAGAACTTAATGTTATTAATCATACAGAAAATTTAAAGGATTGGTCTCAAGAGACTGTACAAACAATACATAGGCATTGATAATATCCCACCCTACATTCATTTAAATTCCTTAAAAAAGTCATTATAGCTAAAAAGAAATCAAGAGCATGGAAATAGTGAAAACAGTGCACAAAGTTGAAAGTTTTTGCAAACAGACCAAAGTTTCTATTTGCTTACTCTTCACAAAGTTGAAAGTTTTTGCAAACAGTGCAAACCCATTGTTTTCCGGACACAATAGGCTGTCTGCAATGATTGCAAGTGTGCTGCAAATGGATCATTATAAAGTCTTCCTTCATGGGGCGGATGATTTCTCCAAGCTGATGAAATACAAGATGCAAAAAAAATGCATAATTAGAAATAAGATAAAGACATTAAGGTGTTTGGAATCTAAAATCGTATGGACAGATATGAAATAGAAATCTATTGCACAATATTCTCTAAGTTCAGAAAAGAAAATCAGGTTTCATAAATAGTAAGCACATTCACCAAGAAATGTTACTGATAAAGGATACAGTGACGGAGAACAAACTGGAATGGATTTGATTTGTGCACACAGAAGGGAAACCGCAGCAATAAAGGTAGACTAAGACTTGAGCATGCAAAAGGGAAAGGGAAGACCTGACAAAACCTATATAGGAATTTGGATTTGAGAAGGCTTGACTGATAAATGATGTAACCCTTACTAAGATAATTTAATGAAATCGGAAAAGCCTAGCTTTCCTTTTTTTTTCTTTTTTTAGTTGTATATATTTTAATTATTATATAATTTAAGACCAATATGAACCCTTGATGGAATAAGCTGAATCTGCTTTTGAAAACCTCTAAAAACAAGACATCAGCTACAGCCACAACCAAATAAAATTATAACAGCATACTTGAGATGAAACTGCAAATTGAAGTAATAACAAATAGAAACTTAAGGATTTAAGGGAAAAAAAATTACTTGGTGCATTAGAAGAATATCCTTAGGATTTCCAATTGGAGAATCACGTTTGGCAGCCCTTAGCGCCCTTTCAAGTGCTGCCTTTGTCCCTTTCTTTTGTGAAATACTCTCATCTTCTTTCTGGAGGAGTATCTCTGCTTCACCTGGCCAGTAATCACTATCAAAATATGGCAAACGAACTGCAGTGACTTTGGTCTTACATTCAGTGGCAGGTACGAAAAAAAGGTCATATAAATTGGAGTGCTCCATAACAACTTTTTGCTTTGTAGCCTTCCTTATCATTGTCTGGTACCTGAAGATGATCCAAAATTGGGTTAAGCCAACCAGGACAGTACAAACCTAAGCATTATGGGTTTACAAGTTCAAGGCTCACCATTCTCGAAGTTTATCAGATTTTGGCATCTTCTGTGCAGTAGGATGGCAGTACAGAATATAATCATCCCGCTTCAGAGATGGACAAGACCATATATGGCAGCTAGTAAACCCCCGTTTCTTGCAGTAATCAAGGTACCCTATCTGACAAGAGAAATACAGGAAGATCATATCAGCCTTCTTTCTCACATAAACATCTCTATTCTAACAGAATGGATCTTTCTCACATAAATATCTCTATTCTAACAGAATGGATAAAAGAACAGTTGCAGTGTAAATTTGCAAGACTGTAAATTAATACTCTAAACATACCAAAATTTCATGATAAACAAAGGTCCGTAATGCCTCCCCAGTCACAGCTTTTATTTCAGGCCTGAAATATTTTACGGAATCTATATATGAAAGGCATACACGTCTTTGGTTTGGGCAAGCACATTCAGATCCATATTCTTGAACATACATGCCAAAGAGACAAACATCTGCACCTTCAATCTTCTGAAACAATAAAATAGCCTGAAATTTTTTTAAAAGAAGAAGAATAAGCTTGGTATGGCTTGTCCATAAGAACTATCAATCTATCCTATCCACATGATAACAAAAGCAACTTGCACAAAAGGAAAACATATAAAAGGATAAGTGCTTCAGCATATACACCTTTGATTTGTAAGGAAATTCTGCAGGATACTTTTCTTCTTTAAAAACCTTATGAAAATGTTGTTTCACTTCCAATCTCTTGTCAACTGATGACACCACTCTAACGGTAAGACCCTCTGCTCCTGGTACCTGATAAAAGACTAAAAATTACAATCAACCCCCATGAACTATTATAGTTCTTGTTTTCAAAACCAAGTAGATGTTCGATATCTATAGTTCTTGCATTATGACATCAAATTCAGAAATATGCTACCATTTCATGCCATGCAATCTAAAAAAGAATTCAAAAAGGTGTACACGCACATCAGACATGTGCAATGCATGTTAAAATTTTTTTAAAAAAAATTTACAAAATAGGGAATAAGCGAGATAAAACACGCAGATTAGAGAAAAGCCTCAATATTTTTGTGTGCTCTAAATTTTAAATAGGGTCAAAATGGATGGATATGTAGCTGGGAGATGGCTAGAGTTATTTTTTTTAAAACAGGGGAGTCTAATTAGTTTGGGATGTCTAACAAAAAAATATGCCGATAAGAGATGTGTAGACATGGATTGTACATCTAACTTCGTGTTTTTTTTGAAAAGAGGAACTAAGGATATTCTGTCATCTAACTTCTTCTCTTTTTGCAGATATTCGTGAAGAAAGGAACTAAGGATATTCTACTCAAAAGAAACTAAGGATATCTACCACTAGCTAGGTGAAAAGCCAAAGTCAAATGGTGCCGACCATGATCTCAAATCCTGATAGGATATCTCATGGGAAGTGAGTGGGATAGGTTGCAATCCCAAATGTTGGTATGGGACTGCCCTACCATTGTTCCAATGTCCCAATCGGCACGTTTTGAAACATTCTCCATTCCAGGTGTTGGGACAAGGTAAGATGGTGGTGCATCCCATTTCATAGAAAAATCGAGACAGTCTCATCCCATAAGATTTAAAACCTTAGTGTCGACAATAAAAGCCTTGTTAGATGTTGATCAGACTAATCTACTAGTGAAGGTTGATCAAATGTTGCTACTCTTACCTTTTCTAGCGATGGCAAACCAACAGGTTATGCCTCTGACTATTGATGCATCCAGCTCTAAATCTTGAACCACCGGTTCAAGAACTGCTATTGGCAGTTGTAGTGGTGCTTCAACAACTTCACCAATAGCATAGCCTATGTCAGTGTCATTGACTACAGGTGTGGGTTTACTGATCTGGCTATACATATACCTTTGATAATGAAGTCCTGCATTAATGATCCAAGCATTGGATGTGATCTACAAACTCTAAAATACTTACACACCAAAAATCAAGTGATTTGAATATCTCTAGCCCATATATCAAGAGGTAAAAAAATATGTATTATTTTGTGTTATTAAACTATCCAATTCTTTGACCACTTGATACATGGTCTAAGTGTCTTCAAATCACAAGACACCTTCATCATCCAAATCCAAATCTGACTAAATCTAAGTGAAGATCATCTTTAGCATAACCAAGTCAAGCTCTCTCTCTCTCTCTCTCTCTCTCTCTCTCTCTCTCATGTCTAAAATCAATAATGAGACATCCAAAATCAAGGATCCAAACTATTGATTGTGATCTAGAAACCAAAACTTAAGTGTTTTGGTAGTCTTTAACTCATGTATCAACCAACTATACGACTAAATTTATAGGATACCATTTTTTCTATTCAAATCTTTTGATTTTCGATTCATATTATATTTTAACATATATACATCATAACCAATAAGATGGATACTCAATTTAAATGTTTTAACATGTTTTTACACACACACACATATATATATGCATGTATCTGTGTATATGTACACATAGATGTGTGTGTGTGCATGTATATACATACATACGTAAGTGTGTAGCTACCAAAGCTGAGGATAGGACAAATCCAGTGATTGCAGAAGCTCACAAAGGCAGTTATAATGCTGAATTATAAAACAGTGACTATTGCTTCATTATAATGTTTCATCATATCTTGAGTATGTTATGTGAAGCTGCAGTTGGATGCTTTATAGACTACAATCTCAAAATCTTATAATTTTAAGTCAATATATTTTAAAAACTGCAATATATTTATAATGTAATCCACTACTGCTTGTCACTCATATAATATTCAAGCTGGCATTGCAGCCAGACAAGTATATCATGGCGCACCTTCTTTAGGCCTAATCCTTATCACAACTACGAAGAGAGTCACAGTTCGTGTCTAAATAGTAGAAATGTCCAAAGTGACAACTAAAAAGATCCAGACCAGAGGCAAGCATTGCAAAGTGTTTCTACCAACCAAGCATGTCCAATAGCAAATCTTTTTTTATAAAAAAATCAAAATCAAATAAATGCAGCTATGATATAATCTATATGTGCACCCAAAAGTTGTCTGAACTCTGTAAGTAGCAAAGGCAGCAAATAGTAACCACAGTGATGATACTAGAAAATTAATTTATTGTCATCCTAATCTCTTGCATATTTCATCCTTAAACATATATAAGGTCTCAGAGTTCAGATGTGGAGGTATCTATAAACTGTGGATCCTTGATTAATGACAAAGAAACAAGATGATGTAACAGTTTACCTCGTCAAAATTCTTTCCCAAGTTATTTGCCCTTTCTTGTTGCTCTTCTTTAAGGCGCCTAAAAAGCCATTGCTCTAAATGGTCGCTCAACATGGTTGTTGGCAAGTCCTTAGCCCCAGGAACCATACTAGGTAGTAAGGGTTCTCGTTCACCACATTCTATTTCCTTTAAGGAGCAATTTGGGCAAGTGTACTCAGCTTGCTGTGCCTCCTTCCTTTTGCCATTGAAAAGAGCACAGATTTGATGCTGCCAAGCCTGGCACTTATCACATTGGACCCACTGAAAAATGCATTAACCAAGAAAACATTAGGGATGCCTTATTATAAAAATAACAAGCAATACTAGCATAGTAAATGAGAAGTCCTCACCCATTCAGCTTCAGCATCTGTTTCAGCATAATTCCACTTTTTCTCCAACTTAATCTTTGGAATATCTTCTCCACCAACCTTGACATTCTCACCAGGACCATTGTAACATTTGCTACAAAAAAACTTTGCATCACTTTCAAACGTCATTGTGATATCTCTCATAGAATAATACACTCCCTTAGGACTAATTTGCTTAGAACATGATGCACAATATCTAGAAGGTGGTTCAAAAAGAAGTTTGTCCATCCCACACAAGCTGCATGAGTTCTGATCCACCGAGTGTTCCACCCCTTTAACCTTTTGTGCTTTTGCTTTGCTCTGAAAAAAATGAAAAGGAGAGTAAACAAAGCGATAGTGTAGTAATAGCACAAACAGTAGCATAAAGCCCAGAAAAAAAGGAAGTAATGCCTACAACATCAGGGAAAAACTAAATGCATAAGTGCAGGAAAAAGAAGAAACTACTTTAGACAACAAAACTTCATTTGAGCTATTAATTATATGACATGAAAAAGTTGAAGGGAGTTAAGAAATAGATGAGCAAGTTTATATTCTAGTTCTGGTTTTAATTTATATTCTTGATGGTAAGTTGGATTCATAGTGATGGAAATCATAAAAGCACCATGATGTCCACATGAACTATAGGCTATACCCATAACAATAATATGGAAATATTTATTGTGTAGCATACATTTTAGGCTATTCATATTGAAGGTTTGTTCCATTAGCATATACCATTGCAAATGAACCAAAGTATCTAAAATGTAATCACGAACAAATCTTTGCGTATAAGTGCTGTAGTCTTCAAGCTCTTTGACTGGATATAAAGACTTCTGGATCATGCTTGACCTAAATAGTCAATTCTTGTTTAGATCCCACCGACAACCAATCCCACCCCTCATTTGATGATCTCAAGTCCATGTGGACAATGATGTTTATGTGCATCTTTCTGATGTAGCATATTACAACAAATAAAATGTATAACTCGAGGTGTACTTGTTAAGTAAAATACCTACAATTAAAAACAGAAGTAGTCTCCAGCTTAAAAGCATGAGAGTACTAAGCTAGCTTCAGCAGATTAGCAACTTACCTGACCAACACATTGCTGAAGACTCCTGATATGCTCCTTAATTTTTTCAGGAGTGAGTGTATCAAGTAGTGAAACACCTCTTGTCTTTGGCTTCCCTGGCTTTGCTCCTATCACATCGAGAACTGATGATGCAGTAACCTTATTCTTTGCCTCCATCTCAGCTTTACCAGCCTCAACCTGAACCTTTCTGTGGTCTTGTTCACAAGGAGAAGCAATTTGTGCTGCACTAACAGGCTCTACATCAGAATGTACCTTTGTAGCCACCTCAGGGTCCTCAACCTTAGTCTCACCTAATTTTGCCTGGTTCTCCAATGAGGAGGTTGAAGATGACTTTGATATTGGCTTTCTACTCTCTGCCTGATTCTCCAATGAGGAGGTTGGAGATGTCATGGATATTGGCTTTCCACTCTCAATATATGTATTGATACTATTAACAGGCATGCTCGCATCATGGCATGCTTGGAGCACCCCTTGCAGATATTGATCGGTGCAACCCTTGACTGGTGATGATAAGCAAGAATTTTCACTTCGCACAGAATAAGAAAGTGAAGGCTGCTCTGTCTTCATCCGTTTCAGTGGAGGTTGCTTATGCTCTATTGTATCAGCAGTGGGAAAGGCAGTTTTTGCCTCAGTGATAGCACCATTAATTGTATCCCTTGAAACTTTTTTCAATCTTATTCTAACGGGAGTACAAATAGGACATGAATTTCCATGGCACTCTCTGTAATGATCAATCAATGTCCTATATTTAACACACATTGTTGTACAGCAGTTGTTGTTACAATCAACAATGTGTTTAACTTTCTGTTTCATAAACATGCACAAAGGAAATTCACATTGCTCTTGACTAAAGCAAGTCATCACATGTTCGTATAGAAATAGAAACTTGTGCATCTTAAGGAACTGCCGACCCCCTTGTGAAAATTCAGATTGACAATCAGCTGAAACCCCATTAGAAACAGAAAGATGAAATCGTGAAGGTTTCTCAATAGAACATTGAGGTGGTTGTTGCACAGCTATATCCTGTTGTGTCCCAGGTTGAAGCGGCACCTGTCCTGGTAAAACGTTACCATTCATCCGAATTTGCCCATTTAGAAAGCTTCTTGACTGCAGGATGCCTAAAGACCTATTATCTGTCAACAACCTTTGCTGCTGGCAATACTGATCATTTTGAAAAACCCGAAGTGGATTAAATTGCTTTTGCAGCAGATTGGACCCCCGACACAACTGTTGGGAGTCCTTGTTTAGTTGCTTATTTTGAAGCAGATGTCCCTGTTCTGAAGAATGTGATTGAGTACCAATATAAAATGATTGAGCAAGGTTTTGAGACACCGGCAGCAACAATGGTTGCTGCAAATTCTGCAGATCTGAATGAGAATGCAGACCGGCAGAGTTCATTGCTGACTTATACTCCACACATGATGGGTTCATTATTTCAGAATTTCCACTTGAACCAAATGACGATGGAGGTACGTTAGACATTCCATAAGAAGATAATTTGCTTTCAGCCATGAAATGCATGTCACCTGTCAATTCAAGTCAAGAAGTTAGAGATATGAAGATTCTAGATAAAATTTGTTGGTTGTAATCATCACATATCCACTCAAAATCCAGCCATGGAAGGCTTGAAAACTAACCGCAGAAAGGGGTCCCCATGCATCCTTCAGATGTTGCTGCCTCATCATTTGCTTCAACAACATTTCTGGGAAAGGCTAGTTCAGCATTGAGAACTTCGTTGGCACTTCTATAAGAAGGAATCTTAGACATGCTAGACCTCATTTTATCACCAGTACTATTTAATGCATAGTTGTTGTAGCATTCAGTATACTGCTGTGGTGACATCAGAGCATCATTACTGGAATGCCTATTCCAAGTGCCATGTCGAGATACTATGGATGCTGGCTCCAGAATGTGAGGCCCTGGTACACCTTCTGGCCAAGGTATAGCATTCCCCCTAGAACCAAGAGACGCACCGGCAACTATGCGGTGGTGGTCATTAGGTAAACATGCTGCACAAGTAAGTTTTGTGATTGCAGAGTTAGAACAATACTGAGAACGAAATAAAATCATGGTCATTAAGTTTTCAACTCACTATGAGAGGTAAATAAGCCACTGTCAAGCACTGAGCTGGCAAAAGGATTGGTGTTCAGCGAGGAAAAATGAAAAGTGTTAGATGCCCCTTCAGCAGAATCAGTATTATGGAAACGAGCTGGAGAAGACGCTTCCATATTGTGTGGCATTTCTGAGCTCCATGTTGTTGAGCCTTTTGATGATGAGGACACATGGCAAGCTGCATCTTTTCTATCATTACTGAGCAAATCATCCAGTCTACCTTCAAGCGTACTCAGATCCATATAATAAAACTGAATGTACAAAAACAAACCTCAGTTTGTAATATTCCAAAAGATGCAGCAAATAATTTAATAACTACAAAACTTTAAATGAAAGCTAAAAGTATGCAATCAAAGTTTATTGTTCATCATGACAATCTTGACAATCTCAAATAAACAGAACAACAAACAGCCAAAGCTGCAGCCATAATCAAGACCAAGAAACATCATTCCAATCAACTAAAATTAGTTGCATGACATAGTCAAAAGAAAGGAAATAGAGGTGTGACATAGTGTATAAAATTCCCGAGTAATGTGGCAAACCTTTGACTTAGCTCTTGCAAAAAGTTCTTCTTCCAAAACTCGGGCAAGTTTTTCTCTGTTCTCTGCCCTTGCAGAACAGTTTGGTTTCTGGCTTAAATATTTTAAACTGCACAAAATGATTAACAGATGATTGAAACATGTTAGTAAGATTCATAATGTACAAACTTTCAACTGAAGAACATTTATGCCACAATTTACAAATAAAAAAATCTTTTGTTTTCTTTCTTGGTTAGAGAATTCTGTAAAATGCTTCATTCAAATTTGAATGGAAAGTTAACCAATGCAGCAGCACCTGGTATGAAAATACATGTTTAAAATTCAATATATAGAGACTGTCAACTATAAATAATAGTTACAATAAGTGTTTCATAAAATCTGAATTTAAAGAGTAAATGTAGCTTAGGTAGCTTTACCCACTTACATTTTATCACGTATAATCGTACGTACGGTAGACGTCTCAGGATTCATATCCCACAAACGCAGAATACGTTCTTCAACCTTTAAATGAGGTGGCAAAGTGTTGCCGTTATGGCAGAAGACAGGACCCGACATTCTATAACCGTCTTGATCTGGCAAATGTGTCAAGGCCCTCCTCCCATGTGAGATCTCAGCCATCATAACTGCTTTGTCACCTAAGATGCATAATTCATAGTATCAACATTTGAAGCATTCTTTTAATTAATGAAACTATCAGCACTAAAAACATAAATAAAGAACAATGAACTAGTGAATTAGACAGCCAGGACAGTCATTTGCTTCAAATCAATGTCATAATTAAGGGTTTAAGTTTCATAGCCAAAGCCCAGCCTGGTTTGAGGCTGAGTTGGTACAATATTGGAACTGATCTGTCATACCGACCATACCAGACCGCTAAGGTACTGTTTTGAACTGAGTGGAACCGCCTCATACTATTCAGTTTGAAATGGTGCTGTGGCTAGAGGTGAGCAAAATCATTGGTACCCCATACAAGGTGCAAACCATGCCCAACTGACCATACCAAATGATACTATGGATGGAAGTGAAAAAAGTATCGATGCTCTGTTTCTGTACAAGGAGTATATCATACCAAATCGACCACACTGTACTAAACCAGTAGTTACAAATATGGTTTTTGGTACCAATTTTGCAAACCTTGATTAGAACGATTCCAAATTGATCCCCTAAAAAACCTGATGTCTTGGGAGATCAGGTCATCTCTGCTGCGATGCAGCCATTCCGATCCATCCTCACCAACTAGGATGGGGATGACCCAATGTAGAGATACCTGGGATCCCAAGAGCTAGTTTCTTCATGTCTCATATGATACAGTCAAGACACAGGGACAGATATCCTTGGTTTTAATGAGAAAATGTTACATCAACCCACTTGCAGAGCAGTACATTTCTGTGGTGACGTTATATATCATGATAACTAACAAGCCACAAGAAATTGTCAATAAAGAGGCACATCCACTCTTTAAAAAAATATATACATCATAAGATGATTAACCATCCACAAGAAATTGCCAATAAAGAGGCACGTCCGCTCTTAAAAAATATATCATAAGATGATGATCACTTAACAAGCCACTGAACAAACAACCCTCATCACTATCGAATCCATCATCAACTAATTACTCCAACTGGGCTTCACTATTCAAATGCAACAGATTGTTGATACATCAATTACAAACCAAAAAATTAGCAAAATTATAATGTTCAATTGGTCAATCATTCCGCACTCTACAGTTTGAAGCTTAGCTCAGTGGCTTATATAATGATATGCAAGAAGTCAGAATTCTTGGGTCATTCCAACTGGGTTTCACTATTTTAACAACAATCAACGAGGGCACATTTATCACAAATCAAAGCAATCAGCAGATAAAAAAGTTTTGACTCTCCCATTATTTAGAAGATTTGAGTCCAATGAGTCATAGCATGATATACCATGATAAAAGCCACAACTCATAGGTTGTTTTCATTATTCTCAAAATGACCACTTCTATTTTTTACAAAACACTTCAGTTTGAAGTTTGGTTCGTGTTCAATGAGCTCTGACATCATACCCTGCCATGAAATCTAAAATTTTAGGGTCATACCATTTGTCACAGACTTAACCCTTCCCTGGGTCAAAATCCATGTGGCACTCTGATGTCACCCACACAAAGGAGGCAGCCAATCTATACCGATGGTGGAAAACTGAACTACAACCAAGACAAAAGAACAAAAAAGGCACCAAGAAAGACAAGGCAACACACAATATAGTGGAAATAATGCATTTAAAAATGAGAAAAAAAAAAAAAAAAAAGATTACAAGATAAGGCCATCACAAATGACAATTAGGGGTAAGCGAAACAGGAAAGAAAACAATGGATGATGAAGAATCTAAAAGACAAACAATCCACTGGATTGTTCTCACCCACCTTTCCAATACTACTTCAACCAAGCATCCACACAATCTCGATCCCGGGGTTAGGGTTTGCTGTAGAATGCGTTCATTAGGTGTTTAGGCAAACTGCAAAACTGCACTTTTTCCAATTGATTCCATTTTTCCAACTGTTCCTTATTTCAAATTTAGTAGCTATAATATTGGGCTACATAACCCATCATTATCACTCAGATTTAACTATCTTGCTAGCAACCAAAGCTAAATGCGTTTAACATGACCAAACTAACAAGTAAAACTACAGAATCTATTATTTGGCACTCCACATCACGATACGTGATCCTTCCCGTCCTACCTCCATCCCAATTTTGATAAATTCAAGATCATAGCAAACTCAGAACTCTTACCATATGCGTCTCAATTGTTCAAATTAACAAACAAGCATTAAATTTAAAAAAAAAAAAAAATTATAAATCGAAACTGATTAGCGATTATAACAATACGAAGCAAAATATACCCATGAAGAAAGAATCCGATTTATGTTTTTGGGGCGAATTCGAATGTGAAAATACGAGAGCATAACGAATTCGAAAAAGACACGGTTTCCGAATCAAAACCCCAAATTTAAAAAATATTCATAAAACATTCAAAAAAATAAATAAATAAATAAATCCGCGAACCGTTTCGAAATACCTTGGGAGAGGAACTATATCGCGAATTGATGGGATTCCGCTTCACGGAACCAGAATTAGGGTTAGGGCTCGGTAGAGGATGACAGAAGAGGGTTAGGGTTTAAATTCTCCTCCTCCTCCTCCTCCTCCTCGCCCTCCTTCCGCTGCTCGCCGGGAAGCGCTTAATTTTAAGCGAGGGCTGCGATATTTATAAAGGTCGGCTTTACGATTCGTGGAAACAATAGCGGTGGAAGGCTGGAGCTTTGGACTCGTGAACGGTTGGATTCGACCGATGTATTAGGGGCTTGGTTTAATTCGGCTGGACTCCAAATCCTTATCTATTTTATTTAAGTATAGTTTCGCGTTAAAAGAAAAAGGTGCTATCCTATTAAATCTACAGTTGTTATCCTTAACGAATTTTACGTTGATAATAACTTTCTTTTCTTTTCTTTTTTTTCTTTTCTTTTCTTTTTTTTTTTTTTTATAAGTTTCAGAGTTATGATATGGGACATTTATTATTTAAACTTATAAGTCATCTGAGATTAATTATCAATTTCACAACAGAGGATCAAAATTTGTGGCACTTAAATATCAACTAATCTAATGAAGAAGTTTATCGTCAGAGGACCCCACCGCATAATTACAAGTTTATTTACCAATAATTTATAGAAATAATTCTGGCTCTTAGTTAGATTAGATTTGGCACCTTAATAATATTAAACTTTTGGATGTGCTGTTGATTTATATAATCATCATCATTTTTATTACTATTATTATCTGATTCATTATGGCAATAAATCATATTATTTTAACGTTACATTTAACGTTATGGTATTTTCATGATACTATATAATAAAAAGAATAAGGTTTAATAATTTTAAAAATATTTACCAATTTTTGTCAAATTTTTTTCCCATTTTAGTTGTTATCACGTTTTTTTTTTTTTTAGTTTTGAAAAAAAAATAGAAACTATCATATAAAGCAAGCCATTATGAGTAGAGATAATAAATAAAAAGAAATCAAAAAAAAATATTTTTTTTAAAAAAGGAAAGATAATAAAAGAAGGATTTTACTATTGTGTTTTTTTAATATTAAAATAATAATCAACTATTTTTATTTTAATGGATGTTGATGCATTACTAGTACCTTGTTCAAGCTTGCTGCATGCATGGTAAATGCAGTAAAAAAAAAAACGATAATTTTTGGGTAGTAATAAATTTTCACATTTTGTACTTCATAAAAATAAGAGCAAAAATATCGTATCTGATGCGAAGAGTAACAAGATAACTTCTAATAGAACAGATAGTGGTCGTCGATGACAAGCCATGATGGCAAATGAAAGAGCGCAAGAAAATGAGGATGAGGTGCTCAACAACAAGGTCCACATTTGGAAAAATAAAATGTGTAATTATTTTAAGGCAAAGAAGAAGCACAACAACCTATATTTTCTTATGTTCTATTTCTTTCCTATTTCAAAAGATTTCAAGTAGATTCATGGATGCTATGGCACCTCTTTTGGGGAAAAAGAATGGCAAGAGAACGAATAGCTTATGGAGATGCTCTTTTATTTGTCTCTCTTTAATCCATGAATTGGAAAGTTAAATAAATTAGGAATGATGTTAACCTACTGATGATCAATTTAATTGGTCAGAAGTTCAATGATCGAAACATTCTCTATTATATTGATTGTTTTGATTTGATCATATTTTTCTAAAAAAAAAATAAAGCCTGTGTGCTAATATGGCCCCTCAAAATTCATGAAATTTTTTTGAGAAACAAAAAATCAAAGAAATCACTATTTGTGATCGGGAATTGAATGAGAAGATTAATTCATGCTTAAACACTTGCTAGCCAAACTTAGCATGGTTTGATCAGGTATTAGATGCCTATCATGCTACCTACATGAAAATAGGGTGCATTAGCTAGGAACTCTGCAAGTCTTTAATAAGAAGATCAAGTGGCAATGAATGTCCAATCCAATCAAGGCATCAAATGTTCAACTGTTATTGTCTTTGTCTAGACAAGTTTCTCTAGAGTAGGAAGTCTAGATTCTCTAAAATGAAGTACAAGATTGGTGGAGCATGCAGCCTTCATCAAAAGTTTGTTGGCATGAGAATGGACCCCTTTTCATTTTGACTCTAACCCTATACAACATACTTGTTGTGAACCCTAAACATAATGATGAATAAAATAAAAAATTCAAAATAATTATGATCACTTCAAAAGAATCATACCTTCAGATAACTGGTTTAAGAGTGTTAAACCTTCTGATAACTAGTTCGAAGGAATTAAGCCTCTAAAGATAAGAAAGGTCAAATACAATTATGCAAAAAAAAATCCTTCGTATCAGTAATTTATAGCTAAAGAAACATATCAATGGTCGAGATTAAAAATTTTCTTGATAACTAGATCCTCCAAATCAAAGGAATCTTATACATTTGAAAGGATCTCCAAATTTATGAAATCCTAACATTTCACTCTTCTTAAAATCAACTTTGTCCTCAAGGTTAGAAATCAAAAAACTTCTCCTATTGCTTGTAGAAGTACTTTCATTGGCCTCTTTTACTATCCTTATTTACAACCCCATTAAAATGAAATCTTAATTTGTATGGGTCCATTGAGGCCCAGCCATGAATAATGGTTCTAAGTTTGTGGGGTCACCATTGGATGATGCAATAACTTTTTGCGGGCTAGGATCAAAGGTAAATCCTTACGAAAACTAATCTTGTGGCATATTAGTTTGTGGTACTTTTAATGTTTTCATTATTGTTCGATTCCAGTGTGAGGACGGATAAAGCTCAGATGCTAATGTCGAACTTCTTGAGACAATTATTTAAGAAGAAGCTATTGCACTAATAGATTCGTAGAGGAATGGATTTTGCACCAGAAAAAGAATTAGAAGTTTGATACATGCTGCTGAAGTACTGTTGACTTCTTTTAAATATGCCATCAACTCCTTCAGTTTGCATGCTGGAGTAATGGAGATCTTGGCTATTTAATATAAGAATGTTATTGTAAGAATGTTATGGTGGTCATCCTATTCATTAGGTGGTTCAAATCTCATATGATCCACACCATCAGGAGATGGAACAAATATTACATGGAGTTTTAAATCAATGCTAGAAATTATGTATGTCTCGTTAGGTTTAGGTTCGAAGCCAACTTGCTTTTCTGTACTAAAATAGCTATCTTCTTGCTTGCATAAAATAAGTGATTGCTCTTCCTTTAGCTTAACCAATCCAATAGCTTCAGTCATAGTGGTGGAATATATGAATTGCATGCTTGATTTCTTCTTTAAGTCTATCAATAAAGTAGCTTACAGAAAATTTTTTAGTCAACCTTGTAGTATGGTTAACGAGTTGTTCGAATTAGGATTGATACTCACGTATCATGGAGGTTTGGCACAACTTAGCAAGTTCATCAAAATAAGAAACTTCATAGCATGAGGTTCGGGATTGGATCATTCCTCTAATTTATCATTCCTTCAATTTCTGTATAGTGATCAAATCCTTATTGTCGGGTCTAATGGTTGCTACTTGAATATTCACCAAAATTTTGTTTTGTTATGCTAATAATCATTCTTTTCAAATTAGCCAAAGCATCCATTACTTCAACCACATTACAAGTGTTTTGATCAGTTGCTTCTGATAACTCTGCTAGAGATGCCTTTTCATCTCTTTCAGATCTTTCATGTCACATTCTATATATTTTTTCTATTATTGTAGAAGAGCTTCTTCAGCCATAGTTTTTCAGGCCTTAACAACAATAAAAATCTTCATAAAATTGAGGAAAATCTTCTCTCTCTCTCTCTCTCTCTTTTTCCAACTCTCTTTCCTTTTTTTTTTTATATACTTTCTTTCTCTCTCTTTCCCATAAGAATTTTTTTCCTTATAGATGGAAAAAATAGAAAATAAGGTTGAGAATTTTTTTTTTTAAAAAAAGATATGAACTAGACAGGTTTTGGGAGTAGCAAAAAGAAGCAAAGAAGATTTTTTTTTTTTTTTCAATACTAGGATTTTATAGATGAAAGAAAATAGAAGAAATAAGGTGAAGGATAGAAAAGTATGAGATCATTAGCTTTAGGCTCTAATACCAACCGTTGAGGATCCCATTCGTAACGATCGATAAAATAGAAAATTTGAGATAATTATGATTACTTTGAGAAGATCACACCTCCAGATAACTGCTTCAAGGGGACTAAACCTTCTGATAATTACTTCGAGGGGGTTGAGCCTCTAAAGATAAGAAACCAATAATTTATTGGGTTGAAACCCTAATTATTCAAGGGAGGCCGAATACAATTGTATAAAGGAAATTCCTTTATGTCAGTAATTCATAACTAAGGAAATATATTAATGATTAAGATTAAGAATTCACTTACTAATTAGATCCTCCAAATCAAAGGAATCTTATACATTTGATAGGATTTCCAAAATTAGGGAATCTTAACAATACTACGATCTATCTGTAAGATGATTTGTAATGTTTGAGTTCTTTTTAAGGTTTCACAGGTCCCAACCTCTTAACTTTTCCTTCCATCTACCTTAATTTTGTGTGTTCAAGTTTAAAACCTTGAGAAATGTAATACGCTAGCATAGATGGAACTTAGATGTAGGCCATTAAGTTTTTTTCTATCTCTCTTACTTTTTTACAGTTATCTAAGCCTCTACCTAAGTCTTATATGATGGTAAATGAGAGAGAAATAGAAAGAGAATCGAATGATTCGTTCCTAAAGAACTGTACCTAAATTCTATTTCTTTGGCATATGGTCTTTGTATTACATTGCATGTGGGGCTCCCAAACACCATCCAATGGCAGGCCATCTTTGGGCCCACAAACATACAACATCCAGCACTCCTTATTCTTGGACCAAGAATGGGCAAGGGCTTAAGCAAAGGGCCCGCCATCACTAGCATTCTTTATTTTTGTCACAAATGTCTCATCTAAACTTCTTCAAAATACTAGAGAACTAAGATTAATTGAAGGCATCAAGAGCAAACATTATTATAAGAAGATCAAAAGCTTGCATTTTGTAGATAATATCCTACTGTTCTTTGCTAGTGAAAGAAGAGAGTATGGATGATATTCAAAGTAATTCTTCTTGCCTTCAAATGTTTTTCTCGGTTAAGCAAAGCTCGATCTTATATCAAGCAGTAACTATGATAATTTGCAAAAGAATTTACCTCCTCACCTATCTTGCATTGCCACTTAAGGGCGAAAAATTGCCTGAAGAGCAATGAATGCCTTCATTAGAGAAGAATAGTTGGAGACTGTCCTCAAAAGGAAAGCTTGTCCATGGGAGGAAGGATTACGCTTGGTGCCATTGTTTTATCTATTCTACTAGCTTTTGTAATGTCCATTTTTTTAAATTATCAAGATGAGTTGCAAATAGAATGGACCAAATGAAAGGTGCTTTTGAATGTGAAGGGAGAAAAAAAAATTAGTTGATTTCAGTGCCTTGTTGATTAAGACATCATTTATTGAGCAAATAAAGGAGGTTTGGGACTAAAGAATTGGGCTCTACTTGCAAAATGGGCTTGGAAGCTCACTAATGAATCGAGGCAGCCAAATTAATTGTTCTTACAATGGTAGACGAAAGCTTAGAATGCATGTAAGAAGAAATTTGATTAGTGCTTCTACCAGGCAAAGATTGGGAAGTCTTTGAGGAGTTGTATTGAAGAGCAATAAGAGGCAATGTAATATCACAACCCACCTACTAGTCGAATTAATCTGTTAGCGGATCAAAATCGTGTGGCTCAAAATCTCGAGTAAAAATTAATGAGTAACAAGTGGACTTGAGTTATAAGTACATAACATTTTCTTTCCCATGGAACTATAATCTCTCCCTCCTTATCATGCTCCACAAGCTAGTCTAACTCGGGTCGTTGATACTGAAAGGGTGGCTCCATGTCATGGCGGACTTCACCATCGTCCACCGTCTCATGGGTAGTCCTTTTTCATACCCGTCAATTTTTGCACACTCAGATTGGATCGGCTGTGATACCATTTGTAATGCTCAAATTCACCTACTGGCCTAATTAATCCATTAGTGGGCTGAAACCATTTGGTACAAAAATTTGAATAGAAATTAATGGGTAATAAGTGGACTTAAGTTATAAGCATATATATATATATATATATATATATTTTATTCAATGTAAGATTATTTTTGGGAGTGTTATAGGTGGTTCATCAGCAGCTTTTCTGTAGAATTTAAAAAGACGAGACTCACTTTCTTCATAGAAATCAAGGTAGTTAGCAAATGTTAAAATCCTCCTCCTTACTATGATGCTTTAAAATCACAATGAATAGGTTTGGAAGCTCACAAAGGGCAGGTAACTTTTCCACCAACTCCAATGGATTCATTAATAACAGTGGCATTTGGTCATACCATATGGCTGTTTGGAAGGCATGCACACCTCATGTGGTTAGTTTTAAAGAGTTGGAGGCATACAGGAGAGATGTTTGCTAAGAGATGTTTACTAAGAAGGAGTAGATGATCATTATTCATGATGTGGCTCCAGAATTGAAACAATTTCTCACTTCTTCGTCAAGTGTCCAATTCTCTGCATTCATTTAATCTTCATTGCTCTTGCGTGTAAGCTTGCACGGCTGGCCTACAAATCTATTGATGATGGTGCTTTGTTCGTAAATTTAGTAGGAAAAAAAAAATCATACATATTCCTATCAAAAAAAAAAAAAATAAAAGCGAGTTAACATTGTCATGCAAAATCTCTTCATTCCTTCTAGCTTTGGAAAAATTTATGCTTTGAAAAGATTCTAATTAGTTATGGAACCTCTTAGCAAATTACCTCATCCCAACGATGTATGTTGTAGTATATAATAACTGCCGCACCTTGGGCCCCCATCCAAAAAAAAAAAAAAAAAAAATATACTTATTCTTATTCTTTCATATTAATTAATAAAATGTAAAAAGTGTTCCACTTCTTTTTTTTTTTTGTGTCATTTAGGAATGCTCTAAATGAAAGAACAGAAAAAAAAAAGAAAAAGAAAAAGAAATGAGAGAGAGTAAAAGAGAAAGAAAAAAAAAAAAAAAAAAGAAGGAAGAAAAGAAGAAAAGAAGAATAAAGGAAAAAGAAAAGAAATAAATAAAGAAAAAATAAAAAAAATAAAAAAGAGGGGGGAGGGGGGGAGGGGCAAGGTAAGGGCTAATAGGAAGGGTGGAATGATGAAATATCTTATTTCATAGAGAAATTAGGGTATTTCTATCTCACAAGATTTGAAGAAATTTATCCATGCATTAAGTGGTTAAAAATTGGATAATTTAAATAATAATGTTTTCTAACTACTTAATGCATAGGCTAAAAGGTTCCTAAATTTTATTATTTTTGGTGTATAAGCAGTTTAAAAATAATAAATCACATTCATTGAATTAAATCATTGATGTGCAACTGCCATCATCGAATTTGAAAATGATGCAACTTAATCCTGATCGATTTATGCACAAACGTTCAAAAATTAATGTGATTCAAGCCGTCCAATTTGATGTCCAGGCTAAGAATTTCTAAATCACACGACTTTTAATAAGTAGTTTAAAGACTATAAATAGTAACAACTTAGATTTTTGATATAAGATCCCTATCATTCAATTCAAAAAGGATATTAATTTTTTGTAGCATTAATTGTAATTAGCTTTTAGAGTATGACATTATGATCAATCACTTAAAGAAAAATGAAGCAATTATTGAGACATCCTTAGGAAGAATGGCTTGTACAGCTCTCCCATCAAACACTTTTTCAAATCAAGAGCATGGCTTATTTGAAATAAAAGGGCATTTGATACGAGATGATCCCAGATGATCCCTCTAGGATCATCAAATATATAGGTAGAGGTGATGTAATCAATGTGTTTGATTTTATCTTAATGGTCTTATATAGAAATGATCTCAAATCATTCTCATCTCTAGAGCCACTATCCAATCCAATCCAATGATCCTAAACTCATCCTTAGGGATGGATATTTATGAGTACCCCTAGTGATATTGGATTGAGAATTAAAGACCAAAATGCCTATTGAGAAAAAAAAAAGGACATCCAACAAAAAAAATGCTATGATGTTATTTTCATATTAATACAATATAATTTAATATTATAATAATATAGTATTGTAATAGTATATTGTTATTATAATATAATATAATATAATGTAATCTATTTAATATAAAAATAATATTATAATTTCATCAAAATATTATAATAAATTTATTAAATAACAAAAAAGTATCATAATAGTTGCAAAATATGATAAGGATAGTTTTGATGTGATATAATTAGTGTTCTTAGGGTGCGTTTGGCACACCGAATTAAAAGAAGGATAAGATTTTTTTTAATTCTTTTTCACATTTGTTTTCCATAAGAATATGATAAAATTTCATCCTATAGGATGGCTAATTCCATTAAAAGAGAATAACTTATTCCATCAAAAGAGGTGGTGTTATTTTTATCCTATGAGGCTACTATTTTATTCTTTTTTACCCTTATACTTAGCAATGACAACTATTTTTTTTAAATGTATAACTATCCTATCTGATTTGTTATCATATTATCTACCAAATATGAGATAGAATAATTTTCATCATATCCTATTCTTTATCTTATCCTATGCTCTCTTTTATTCTATCTTGTCTTGTGTACCAAACATAGCATTAGATTCCTATTAAGGGCGGGCAATGAGTTAGGAATAACTCGAGAGGTCAGGTTAGTTCTAGGTCCATAAAAAAGAGCTTATTCTCTTCAGGTTAAAGGTTGGTTCAAAACGGGGTAGTTCTCAATTCTAGAGGTTTTTTTTTTTTAAAAAAATAATAATAAAATGTTCCTATGAATCAAACCTTTGTCTTTATGTGAACCTTATGAATTATCTACCATCTTTGCCGAGTGATCTCAAGTAGTAAACTAGTTAACAAATACTATACCCACACGCACACGCACACAATTAGAAAAATTTTAGTCATCATTTATTAGGCATATGTTAAACAAAAAAAAAGGAAAAAAATCAATTCTACCCTAGAACCAATCTGGATCAAATTAATTTGATTATGTCAGTTCTAAGTTAGTTCTAGTATGTGGTCAATTCAATTCCGATCCAAAATCCTAGAACCAATTCTAATTGGATTGGTTCTAGATTCTAGCTTGCATTCAAGGATCTAAAACATATCCTAATTGGATTGATTCTTGGTTCTTGGTTCTGGCCAATTAACCTATGCTCTCGCATGGTATATCAGCCATATTAATCATGGTATATCTAGAAATTTCTAAGTATTGAAATATAGCATATCAAATCATTTCAATACAATAATAATCATCATGATTCCGTTTCAATTACCAAACGACTCCTATGGGTTGATGTAAATTCCACATGCATGAGGATAAGCCATGAGACGTTTACTTGTGAGAACGTTTTCATTTTTTTTAAAAAAAGACTTTTTTTTAATTTTTTTCCCACTTAATCTCCCACCACCATTCTTTGTTACATTCGCTTCTACCCTACCCTTTCTCAGCCTCTCCCATTCCATTTGCTTCCACCCCACCCTTTTCCTTTTTCTCGAAGTCATTGGCAGGAACGAGGAGACGCCCAGCCGAGCGTGCGCTGGCCGACACCCATTAATCCAATCCCCGGGCTGACATCCCTCCGCCACCGCCCCAAAAGCCGTGGCCATGAAGCCTCCTCGAATGTCGGCAGTCTTAACAAATTTTTAAAGTCATCACCCATGCGCCTCTGAATCCATTATATCTTATTGCCCAAATTTTTGTTAACAATTTGTCTCATGGTACAATCGATCAATCTTCATGTCTAAAAATTTCAATCGCCACCATTGCATGTGCCGGCCTCTGTAAACAAAATTTGACCAGTACTCCATGAACATACGATTCAAAGTCAATTAAAGTTCCATGAACGTGCACTGCCCAAAAAATGGACCATGCCGCATCTTGGAGCTATAAAAATTCCAGTCATCCAAGCAAGTCAAAAGTTAGCAGTGCCACCTTTACATGAGAACCTTGGTGATGAGTTCTAATAATGTTAACATTTTTACCTACATAAAATGAAAAAAAAAAAAAAAAAAAAGAGAGAGAGAGAGAGCCATGTCTAGCAAGAATAGTTTGAGACTTTGGCAGCGAGATTGAACATGGATTTGGGTTTGGGTGCAATCTTCAAGAGGACAAGAAGTTATACTTGTGATGCAAATGAACATGGTTCAAATGGCAGTGCTGTAGGTAATAAATTGGTTAGCCTTGCATATGTCCAACCAAAAGATTGTTCAATTTTTCATTTCTTTTTCAAGGTTGAGAAATATTGCGGGAATGTCACCGTTTTTCTGCATGTTTATCGGGCTATACATTAGTTATTCCCATTCATCAATGTTAAGAATAGGCTAAAATATAATTTTGGTTCTCAAACTTTCGCTTAAAATTTATTTTTGTTACGGATTCATCCCTTGTATTCTAACAAGGTTGTTTGAACTAAAATTAATGAAATAGTTTGATATGTTGATAACTATTCAGGGACCAAAATATTTTCATCTTAATAATGAGTTCATTGTTGCTTGCTGATGCTCTTGGGGTTAACAAGCGGCTGGAATCAAAACACAATAAAGTCTAGGGACCACAGGCTAATGCCACCAGAAAATATAAGAGATTTTACTGTCCATAGAATCCATGAAATTTTGGCTCGGCTACGAATGCAAAGCGAAAGAATGGGGAAAGAGATCAACAGATGGATGAGATCCTCGTTGACATTGGCACACGCAAGGCCAATCAATGCACAGCCTAAATTTTTGACTGCAAAGCCGTCTGGGATATTGTGCAGGATCTCTGGTGGGTCACTGAGGTTCACATTGTACCGGACTCAGAGCTGTTTTTAAACCTGAGTTAGATTCAGAATCTGGATCCAGATAACTAATTGCTTCTTAATGTCTTTGTATATAACTCATAACTAGCTGCTTACATGATAGTTTTTCTGGACACCCCTAACATTCTCTTAAAGCAATGATACATCCTGTCACCATTCTTATTTCTTGTTCTCCTTTGAGCAGAGTTGTTTTGATCTCTGAAAACATTCCATGCCTCCATGACCCATTTTAAGAAGCCAGTGGCTGCCATGTAAAGTAATTTACCATGCATGCGAGTCCCTAAATTTACAGCCACCATTGACAAAAACTATAATGCATGGCTGATCTAAACTTGTATTTAAATGGGTGGTTATCCAAGTGAATGATACACAAAGATATAATAATTACTTGTAATATGATATCAGAGCCCTCTACATCATGACATTGAGTTCCTCTAGTTTAATTAAGGCAAAATTATATCTTTGATCCTCAAATTTTCACTCAAATTTCATTTTGGTCCTTAAAACTTTTAGCTTTATAGTTTAGTTTCTCATGTTTTAAAAATCAAATATTGCATTTATGATGTTCCGTTATATATAGTCGGTTGAAATTGATTGAATAGCTAATATATCACCTTGATTTGAACACATGAACTATCGGTTATCCTACATAGTAAGTTAGTATATAGGGCATGTCTTTGTATTAGGATGGTATGTCAGCAATTTCATCATGTAAACATTCTTAAGGGATCGAATTGTAACGATTAAAAGTTTAAGGATTAACAGGAATTTTGAGTGGTAGTTTGAGCACCGAAAGTATATTTTAATCTTTAATTAATTATTTAATTATGTTCGATGATGTGTTTGTTATCTTGGTTTTATCTATCTTTTGAAGTACTTGGTCCGGTCCACATGAGATCACTCGTCAAAAAGGACAACCCTTGCAAAAGCTATAGATTCCATTAGCCCTCTTAAATATTCAAGCCGGATGAACTATCCTTCTCGGAGCCACTTTCACCCATTTGAATGCTGTTCTTCTAATTGCAAGGACAGCGGAACATGCCTAATTGCAACCCAATTTATCAGTTTACGGTAGATTTCGAAAAATTCACCAACAGGAGCACGCTCTCCTCTTCCTCCATCACATGGATTTGTCCCATGAAAACAAATCCCGGCCACCACCAACCACCATTGGTACCACCTTTGGGTAAACTTAGGTACAGTATCCTTCTAAGCTATAACTTAACACAGTGGAAGTCTCTGAGATGGCGTCCAAGCGATGGGCTTCCTTTAAAAACCGTTGACATTTTCCAACTCGGAGTGGTTGGCTTGGAGCTCACTTTTCCTTCTCTACACACATAATCCCCGACTTTTTATTGCAAGCCTTTCATATATTTTGCACCACCACCACCACCACCACCACCACCACCCCCAACGCCAGCTTAAATGAAAGCTAGCCATCAACCCTACACACTCCAAGAGGGCTCTTGAGATGGCTTCTCCTCCCCCACCTCCATATATTTCATGTCGCTTTCTCCTCCTCCTCCTCTTGGTTCTTCTCCTCCATGGGCCATGCGATGGGTACCGGGTTAGAAGCGGGGCTGCTGCCGCTGGCGGCGGCCACCGCCGGCAAAAGTTTCCGACGAGCTTCGTCTCCTGGGGCAGGACGTTCGATTTCCTCCCCAAAGGAACTCCAATTCCCCCGTCAGGGCCGTCCAAGGGTCATAACTCGGAGCTTGACTCCATCGGTAGCGAGCACAAGCCATCTCCGTAACAAGTGCTGTATTTTTTTCTCTCTCCTTTGTTCGAATCATTTTGTTTTCTTCTTCTTCTTCTTCTTCTTCCTCCTCCTCCTCCTCTTGCGATGATGGGGAATTGATGGAAGAGATGAGAGAGGTGTTTTAGTAGATGTATACAAATTGAAATGATCCTCATAAATATATTTATATATTACGTACGTGTTGATCAAATGGTCATTCATTGTAGGAGTGGTGCAATTAAGTTGGTGCTTTTTGCTGAATTGTGTTCCAAAAAGTTTTTAGATGGTTGTTTCTTGTCCAGTGTCAAGCTTTCAACAATGGCTGCTGGAAGGGGAGGAATCACACTACAGTGAGTCTTTGTTTTTCCTTTTTCTTTTCATTGGATGCTCTTGCTTGGATGTCAGAGAGAGAGAGAGAGAGAGAGAGAGAGAGAGAGACTTGGTCGACCATTTCACCTGCCTCGTGGAACACTCGTCTTAGATTCCACCTATTTTGACTTGAGATGTAAAACAAAATATATATACTCTCTTTTTTTTTTTGACCTTTTTTTTATTTCATCATGTTGTTACAAAGGATTTTTTATTATTTTGTTCATTTTTAATAATGTTCTGGATTAGACTCGCTATGTCATGAGAGAGAGGATTAGGTGGAGGGATGCAAACTGGTGGTGGCAAGACGCATCAACTACTCAGTTGTTGGGCATTGACTCCCTGAGGCCCGTGATATCTTATGTCACTGGCCAGAGAGACCTATCAGCTGGTCCATAGGTTACGTGGATCAGAAATTTCCACTCCCTACGATCCAAGGTTTCAGGTGAGTCCCTCTCCCTGACTAGTTGATGCTGTCAATGAATCAAGGGTTCATTAGATCTCATTTACAGGTAGTTGTCTTCATATTTTATCACCTATTTAGATTGCTTCTAGCTTCTATTGAATGGGAGGGAGAGAGAGTGTGGTGCATGGAAATAAAGATGGTGGTCTTTATATTTGATGACTTATTAATTGCTTCTAACTTCAGTGAATGGCAAAGGACTGCAGTGCATGCATAGAGACGCTTGGTGTTGCTCATCATATATATATTTAACAACTTGAATTGCCTCCAGCTTCTATTGATACGTATGGAGACACAAGTGGTGATTGTTATATTTAAAACTTTGATTGCTTCTTCTTTCTAGTGAATGGTAGGTGGATATTTTGCACCATTGAAATGCAGTTGGATGATCGTTGTACTTGACAACTATAATTGCCTTTGTCCTCCAGTGAATGGTTGAGAGATTCCAATGCATGAAAAATTTTAAGTACAGCTCTATAATTTGAAGTAGTTCTCTTCAATTATCCAAGAAGTCTAGCTTAATCGATCACCTGTCATTATGTGAGAGGCAAATGATGATTGATGAGGGACATGGTTTGGACCTCTCCAGTTTGGAATGCCAACATACCATACACCCAAAGCCTCTGCAGAAATTGAGATGTTTAGATGATGTCAAAATAAATGTAATCTTTTGAGTTGATGTGTGAGAGCTTAATTGGAATGTCAAATGGTGACCTTAAGCCATGCCAACCTGGTCGTGTTTGGGGAATGAGGAGGAGGAGGAGGAGGAGGAGGAGTTTGAGACAGAATTCATGTTGGTCTGCGTCGAACTGTACTTGTCAATGTGGTTGAGATATGGATCCATGAGACAAGTTAACCCAATCCTGAAACCAAATGAAGTCTAATAATTGGACCCAATGTAAACAAGCCAAGACCCATCAATCTATGGGGTCAAACCGGCAGAAAACCAAAAAAAGAACTGGAAGCATTCAGCTTTGCATATAAAATCCAAATCATTTCCAAGATTGGTCCTGACTTGACTCAGACTTTTGGCAGAATCGATTGGGTCCAAGTCTAACCTAACAAGAAATTTTCCTGTGTCTATTAATGTTTGGTTTGGCAGTTTGGTATTCAACCATATTCCCCCATATATTGCACTAATTGTCACAAGACAAAATGGTATTTCTTATTTCTATGCTATAGTTGACACGAGAATGGATGCCATGCAACTCCATAGATACGGTGGTGTCTATCAAAACAAAACACCTTAATTCGTGAAAATTTCATGCATGCATGAGGGGTTGGTATATCTATAAAAGATTTTTTTTTTTCATTTTGTTCTCGTGTATTATCAATGCTACATATAATTGTCAATAGTGTAGATCGAACCCCTTGAATCCCATCGGTTGTTTTGTTTCCCTTTCGATTATTCTTTGCCTCCAATTGGACTTCAAATCGATTTAGGCAAATGAAATTTTCTCAAGTCTAAGTCTTAGCAGCTTGGCTGTAACCATGGAACTCTAGAATTAGCTCAGGTCAGAGGTCATAGGTCAACTCCTCAGTGCTTCTTTATCTGGTGCACAGGCCCATAGGACCATCCATTGGACTAGCCCAGGTCCATTTCAGACAAGTAAGAGAAGCTATCGCAGCCCTCTAAATTAGCCTTTGCAATGTATCATTTCCAAGCATTTGCACCATGTCAACCTCAATGGCTCAATCCTCTAACCTCATGTAAAGAGGACAGGGTGCGTATGAATAAGATTAATTTGTCAATCTTATTCCAATTTAAATTCAAATTTTAAATTATGGACGAGTTTATTCCCGACCAATAGCTCAGATCGAAGTCGATTTGATACCCTTGCATCCTCATTCAAAGTGAACCAGAACAACTTTAGATCTAAGTGTATTTTGTCTCTAAAGAATGGGCATAAAAGCCATTCCAAGTTAAACATAGGATAACCATACTAACAAAAATGAATCAGAGATGGTTTAACTAGGTATAATCTACTCCAAGCCTTTACCTAGTTCATAACCAGTGTTGGTTAGCATAAGAGTATGATTATTTTTCAGGAGTTTGAATTCGTCTTTTTCTTTTCCTTTTTTTTTTCATTAAAAAAAAAAAAAGGAGGGTTTGACGCAATGTATTCACTTTCGAATTAAAAAAAGAAAACAAGAAAAAGGCTAAAATATTCTTCTGACTTTCAAAGCTTTTAATTGTAAGAATGATACATTTATGATATTCTATCACTTGGATAAGAATATATGAACTACTATGTATCCTACATAACAAGTTACTGAAAGCTCAAATAATAGTCTATTTATTTACATTAAAGTGATACGTTGGGTATTTCGTTAATTTTAACTAATCTTACGCAACGATACATCAGAAATGTAATATTCTAAGAAAGATGAAGAAGTAAACGATAAAAATTAAAAATTTGAGGATCAAAAGTATAATTTTGCTTTAAAAAAAAAAGAAGAAGAAGAAGACAACCTCCCCTCCCATGGATTACACTGATTGCCTCTTGTCACATTGGAGGGGTACAAAGGTGTTCCAATTGGCTGGCTCTTCTGCACTACAACATGACACATGGTATATTGATTGCATAAATAATAACAAGGTGATGATTAAAGAAGTCGATCGTCCTAAGTCCAAAGTGGTCGCTTTAGCTTTAAATATTTGAAAGCCAGTACACCATGCAAGGATGTTTACAAACTACAATGCCTTCTCTTCTAATCATTAGATTGGACGAGTCCTCCTCTAATCTACTCATCCTACACCCCAACCTCTGTTCCAGAGACATAATCAGAGAAATGGAGTAAATATATTGCGAAGGAGCGTACGTTTATCGACCCAGCATGAATAAATGCGTCCAGTTCATCCTCATGGGCTCTGGAAATGAGGTGGGATCGTTTCAGATTTTCTTGTCTCAACTGTACCCTACAACCTCTCTGTAAGTCTGAGACCTCCACAGATGTAAACCAAAGAACCAGGCTTCAGGCATATGATTTCCAGGCATGACATTTAAAGATCTGAAGTGGATGAGGAATATTAATATTAATTCATGGTGTGCATTTTATTAAACTTTAATTTGCTGGGAGATTGCTCATGAAAAGATTAAATGTTCGAGTCCTCATTCTGAGTGTGGGTGAGGTTGATGATGCTCTTTAGAGTGGAATCTTTCCGACATAGAAGTCAAAGGATCAGCCAAGAGACTGCACTGCTTCAGCCTCTCAATCAAATGATTCATTCTCAAGAGTGATTCTTTGTGAACTATATCATCATGTACTACATTATCTCGAGCTTGGAAATGACTGCTAGCAATTGTTCTGCCATCTAACATCTCCAATCTATGATCAAAGTGCAGGAGGAAGAGAGCACCAACCAAATGTTCTGAAAAATCCTTAGACTACATTAACTTTGCAACCTCTTTTCTTTTACTTTTTTTTTTTTTTCTTTCCTAAACTCCATGTAATTTCTGCTGAATTCAATAAAAGTAAATACAATTTGATGAGGGGAGCTCTCTTCCTTCACTGTTAACTCAAAAAATTAAGAGAGAGAGAGAGAGAGAGAGAGAGAGAGGGAGAGAGGCTATCAGCAATTCGTATGCTGTGAGAATAAGCATTGATATACCCAGAGGATTGTTTGTCCATATATATATTTTTTTCTTTTTGTTATTTGTCAATATCCAACAGGCTCTGACAAAAACTTGATACTTGGGTGTCCATGCATGCATGGCATTGCCCTGCATCCATTATTCTCAATCAAACCAAGCTGAGAGAAGCCCCACCACAAGTTGTGTTTGTTGCTTGCATGGGTTGCTCTCAATCCATTTCCCTTTAAAAAGAGCTGTTCTCGATCCGTGTGGGACAAACCAGAGCCAACAACTTTATCCAATCCAAAAACAGACAAAAGAAAAAAAGAAAAACAGAGCGTGACTCGGTGCTCCTCCAAGGAAAACTCAAACATAGTCCAATAATGAATGCAGTTGAAAGGAATTTGCCCAATTCAAGAGGAATAACAGAGGCAACTTTTTACTCCAAACTTCAGTTTAGATTTTACCAGGACACTGTGAGCTCAGTAAAAACTTCTGAAAAGAAGGATGATTAGTGCTTTACACTACTCTCGGTCAAGCGAAACAGGGCCTCTAGCGTTTTGGGTGAGGCAAAGGTAAAGGAGCACACAACCATGGAGTCATGGATGGAGGTTGCACAACTCCAAATATAGAGCAGAAAACATCGCTGTCTACTTGAGTAGATGGGCCAGATCTAGTTCTTAGATGCTCAGACTCTTTGACTGGATTCCCCTTGGATGGTATAAGATCTAGCATAAATCCTGGTCCATCTACACCCCTAATTGCATTAAAGCAAAGAGGCCGGGACAAGCATCCAACAGTTGGATCTTAATTAATTAAAATAAGGATATAGATATATAAATAGTGAACACTATGGGCCCCAATTGGATATGCCTAATATCAATCAGTCTTCCTTGCCACAGCAAACAATGAATTGTTATACATCCATGAGATTTGGTTGGATAGTCTTGTCAAGTTCCTTAGTCCTTTTAGTCCTGGCTAGGCCCAACCAACGTATCAAATGGCGAATGCACCAAATATTTCTATTCTTTGAGGATTACGACACATGAATAAAAAAAACACACACACATTACCTTCACTAATGTCTAGAGATTAAGAGGGAATAATCCCATTCCCACTATCTGACAATATATTGGTATAAACAATTGCAGAAGGTACTGGGAACTTATAATTAAAAGCATTTGTGGGTAGAATACAAAAAGGATGCGAGAGAGAGCATAGCCAATCATCTTCTACGATGCATTCTTTTGCTTCTATTCCTCAACTTTCTAGGCTTCATGCTTCACTTTGTCCAGTTTTCACACTAGGGAGGTTTTATATTATTAGGCCACTTGGTAGCAATGATTGAGGGGAATGCTGGAGTGTGCGATCAATGTATTCTTTAGTCTTTCAACCTGTAGTTTGAGACATCAAAATCCTTGAAATCTTAATAGATTTCACCAAGATTTCCCTGGGGAGGTGTGTTGACATGTTGGGTGGTTCTATTCCTTTCAACTTGGATGACTGTTTGAAGTGAGAGATGCTAAATTTTTAATGATAACTCTTTATTTTTAAGAATCAAAGATTAACATAACCTTATACTCTCAAAATTGAGTATAAATGAGTTTTTTTTAAGAATAATTTGTTGCACTTTAAATGGAATGGAGAAATTTCACATGCCAACTTTTGATTAGCAAGCACTATAATATATGATGCATAAGTATCCCACAAGCTATGCGAGGACGCAATTCTTAGAGACAATCACTTGAGGAGAAGAAGAAGAAGAAGAAGAAAGAAAAATAAAAGATTGTAATTAATTCCAAGAAGAGATCTCAAAGCCTATTGCTGTGGGAGAATACAATAACATTACATCACCGATCAGCTCGATCTCTACCAAACACTAACTAAGAGAGTGAGAAACGAACCAACCCCAACCAAAACCAAACAAGGTGACTACGAGTAATAAACAAGAGTAAAAAAGAAAAGAAAAGAAAAGAAAAGAAAAGCTAGAGCACAATAAGAAGAAGAAGAAGAAGAAGAACAAGAGCTACACTGTACGTGACCAGTTTCCATTCACTGGCAGTAGTACGTAGCATAGACTCGTTCAGACTCGAAGCAAGTAAACGCTGAGCTCGGGGCCAGCATTGCCGTCCGGGTTCATCATGTAGAAGGCCTCGGAGTCCTTGGACCCCACCACCCGCTCGAACCTTGCTCTCATGTACATGATGTCGCCGTCGGGCTCGTCCCCCGGCAGCACTCCGGCCCCCATGGAAACCGGCTCGAGCGCCCTCAGCACCTTCCAATCGGCCGGGCCGCACTCGCGCCGCACCGCATACCCGCACTTCCGGCCGTTGCAGTACGCCCGCCACAGCGGCTCCTCAAGGAGGCTGGCTCTGGCGGTGGTCTTGTCCTCGCCGGAGGCTCTTCGCTCGCACTCGAGCGCGATCCTGGCGAGTCCCGACGCCATCTCGCGCACGAGGGTGGTCGTGGGCGTTGCGAGCTCGAGAAGCACCGCGGGGGATGATCGAGCGTCCACCTGGAATGCCAGGTTGACGTGGCCGCGGCGCTGGCCGAAGAGTGTGCCCGTGAGGACCGGTCGGTTCCAACGGCCGGGGATGGCGGCGGTCAAGACCGAGCGAAGCCTCGAGACGGCCTCTGCGGTGGCCGAAGAAGTTTTCTTAGTCTTCGACTCCTCGTCGCCTACCATCCTTTCTCCTTCGCTCATCTTTCTGATTCTTTGGAAGGGTATCTTGGAGGAGGAGGAGGAGGAGGAGGAGGAGGATGGGTGATGATAGGTTCTTGCCATGATAGCCCTCATTTGAGGTAGGAGTGGGAGGGAAGGGGGGTAAATGTGAATGATTAAAGAGGTTGAGGGCAGCACAGGAGATCGGAGATTCCTTTATTACGTCTCTTTTTCTGGACGTGGGCTCACTAATTCTATGCTTCTAGTCCTTTTTGTCAGCCACCGGTGGAGGCCGCCTCTGATGCTGGGAGTGGGGATTGCACCAGAAACCTGACAAAAGTTGGAGAGAGAGGAGTGGTGGCCAGACCCAGCTAAACCGTAGGAGGAAATCAATGGGAGTGAGAGTGAGAGAGAGAGAGAGAGAGAGAGGGGCTGGAAGTGAGTGAGATGAGACTTTGCGGTGGGTCACCTTGGGATCAGAGTTGGTCCCGCACGCACTGCTGGAGAAAGAGAAAGGGCAGCCTTGACTACTGACCAAGGGACTGCATTGGGAACTGCTAAAGGGTTTGGTCAGCGTACCTTCCCATGAGGTCTCTCTCTCTCTCTCTCTCTCTCTCTCTCTCTCTTTCTTTCTTCTTTCACCATAATAGGTTTCCATATTGGATGCCGGTGGATCCTATGTTAGGGTCTAGGGTTTTACTTTAGGCTGGCATGGTTTATTTGGGAGACCAAACTACTAGATGTTGAGAATTTTCTTGGTCGTTGTGAACTGCAACAGAGGCCAAGGATAAAATCTGATCTGTGTCCACTCCAAATAAGTAGGCTACAAGGAAAGTGGGTCGCTTCCAAGCATCCAATGGCGATCATGTCCCAATAATACCTTTAAAAAAAAAAATTAAAAAAAAAATTAAAAAAAACAAATTGGCTCACTTCCAATCATCCAAAGGCGGTAATCGTCCCTATAATTCCTTTAAAACCAAAAAAATAAATTAAAAAAAAAAATTATTTTCAATAGTTTGACTAGGGTGATTGGAGGGAGTGTGTGTTCACTCTGGAATTTTCACTTAAACTAGAATTATAGTTAGTTTTGTTCCACCATACTGGCCTTTTCAATAACTATTTGGCCTCAAAGTGTTAAGAATGAGCTAACATATTGCACGGTATCCGACATAAAAGCTTTTTAGCAGAGAATCTGCACTGCATGATACTGACGTGTAGCTTATTCTGAGAACAATACCAAAAATGAAATAATTAGTTATTGACAGAACAGGTTTACAACCCCCACCTAAGCCACCAGCAGGTAGCTTCCTTGAACTCCAATGTCAATTAAACGATCAAGATTTTACCTTGCTCCATGTTACATGATATGTTCATTGCTCTGAAAAGAATGGTGTACCTAAAAAAAGGGGCGGCAAAAAACCTAAATGAGTCTGGCATGTCCTGATGTCAAGCCACCTGCCCTTGGAACAATGTCAAACCAGAGCTGAGCTCCCAATCTAGCATAAAATCAATGCATCAAGATCTCGAGCAAACAATTTTAACATTGACAAAAGAGGAGATACCAAACTGAGACGTACGAAATCTGTCAAATGATCAATATTTCCACCTTAAATTTATGTTGGTTAGCTGAGTAATACATATTCAGGTGATATGTTAAGGGTGGAACTAAAACAAATATAAGCCCCAGACACAAAAAGAAAAAGGGTATATTAAGAGGCATGTTACTAACCATGAACTTTCTGAGTTAAAATATAAGGGGAAAAAATAAATCATGATTCAAAAAAGACACACTTGGGATTTTGCCTCAAGCAAAACAAATAAATTCAAGCCTCTGGTTAATAATACTCATTTGGGTTCTCCTTGCTTCGAATTAGAGGGACTCCATCTTCTCTCCAAATAATTCGCTCTTCACACAAAGCTGAAACCACCTCCACATAGGTTTGGTGCTCCTGAAATAGAAAATAGCCATAGCGACGCATTACTCTTCATGTGAAATGTCAAAAAAAAAAAAAAAAAATCACACTCAAAACGTGGAGTAAGGGGAAAAGAATTGCTATTATTTTCCAATAAAACATATATGAATGCATGAATTTAGAAACTTAAGTCTGATCAGTACAACTAACATAATACCTGCTGAAGGACTCTTGCAGCCAACTGTTCTGCAGTATCATTTGCTAGGACAGGCACAATCCTCTGAGCTAGGATGCGACCAGTGTCGAAATGTTCATCTACAAAGTGAACCGTGGGGCCAGAATATCTGCAAGTTAGAGAAATTTAGTTAAAACATTAAAAGACGAGAAAAGTGAAGCACATCTATGGTCTAACGAGGTGAAGAAAAGGACAAATAACAATTCTTCTCAATTAATCAAAATTAATACATTTAACCGAGAGGACACAAATCAGAGGTGATTCCTGATCCAAGACAAAGTAAGATGGGAGGAATCAGGAGTTAAAAATTACCACTTTATTCATTTAAGCATTTTGATTTGCAATAGAAATATAAACTACCTTGCCAACATCAGAAATGAAGCCAATAAGCTCCACCATGCAACAAAAAAGTTCATTGTGTGTTTAGAGTGGTACATCCTCAGTAGTTTGTTACAAAGTCCAATGAACTCAAAGAAGTCCTACTTAGATAGGCCATCATGTGTACCGCAATAATTCTCACTGGATCTTTTCCTCCAATACCTAGGGGAACTCAACCAATAACCAAAATCAAGGCCACTTAACGCTTGCTAGTGTTAACATATAACAGGAAAGTCCAAATCCATCATTTCCACATTATACTGTCCCTACATCATAGACATAAACCAGGATGCTTTTCATTTATATAGTGTAGGTGCAATAAAGTCATATCTAATAAGAATTTGGGCTGGGCAAGGGAACGGAGTAGTAAAGAAAAGGATGTTGGTGAAGGTGGTGAAAGGTGCAGCAATCATATTACTAATATTCAAAAAAAATGCCTAACCAGATGCTCCTTACAGAAAGGAGTCGGTAAAGATATAGTTCATGCAGCTGACGTGAATATAATTCAATATAATATATAACTGGAGGAGTGGCATATTTTTAACATATTTTTATTATGCATCAACCTTGATGTATCTTATATGAACATAACCTGTAAAATCCATGATCATAACTAAAGACATAATCTATATGATCTAAAAGACAAACAACATCAATACTTTGTATGCATTAGACGAAAGAACTAATTCAACCTTGTAAGGTTTCTTCCTGTAAGTGTCAAAGAAATGAATACCATGCTCAGCCCTGATATATAGTGGAAAGACAGGCCAGAGTGGCTGGAACCAGAAAGCCTTCATACAGAAAGCTTCACAAAGCCAACTTGATCAATGCAACCAGACTTGAGTTCCTCATATCCACTTTGGTTCCATTTAATCTGATGGCATGTAATGCATATTAAATTACCTTCACACCTTTAATCATCGCTTATGTCACATGAAAGCAGCACTTTGTCATATATGCCCATCTCCAATACAAGAAAACTGGAACTGTAAATCTACTCAACTTTCAGGTGCAGGGTGGGTGTCATGCAGCCATATCAACCAATTCTTATTTGATCCATCAAGTTCAATGGACCTTGTAGCCCTAAATATTCACCAGTCCTGTACGTTTACAGTGGCCAACCATGATGCCACTTCCTCCCCTGTGCACCACAAGCGAGCCACATGGTAACCATTTATCTAATTGATCTTAGCATATAAAGGTTCATCCAAAAAGACTCCCACAAGACAGTAGAGTCAGTAAATCTTCACATATACATTCTCTGTAAAACTAGATAAATAGTTCCTGTTCTTCATCAAGGTGAATTACAAAGTACTCAATGAAAATACCGTGCCAAAGTCACAGCTTGCTCTCAACCAAATAAAAATTAATTGCCCATATTGCCAACCTTAATATTATCTGACATAATGCATCTCTCACCTAATTTTATTACTAAAATATGACCATCATGGTCAGTATGAAAAAAAATATCATGCTGAATTCAAATATAAGACAGCTTCTTATTGAGTACTAAATGAGACAGTTTTCAAATGAGTTGCTTGATATAAAGCTATAATGCAGATAAAAGGCAAATGAGCATATTTAAAATTTTAATATCCTCAAACTTGTTGTTGAAAGGAAGATCAAAGTGCAGGAACTAATATGCTTAATAAAACTACTTGATACAAAGCTAGACCATGGAGAAACAGTCTATATTTTTAACCAGTATCATGTTCACATTTTTATATCTCCTAAACAGATATCATCTGAAAAAAGATGAAAGGAAATTGCAAAATTTTTATAAATATATCCGCTCTTTAATGATTAGAGTATAAGAAACAAACACACCTGGCCCCAGATGCAATGACAGCTTTATGCACATTTAAACCATAAAATCCTTTGCCCCCAAAAGCAGGAAGAAGAGAAGGATGGATATTTAATATAGATCTTGGATAAGCCTGAACCAACTCAACTGGTATAAGTTTTAAGTAACCAGCAAGAAGAAGAAAGTCAACCTCAAAATTCCTGTCAGCAATAAAGAAATCACTTGAAATGGTATAATATAATTCAGATAGAGCATAGAACTTACATGTAGGTATTACAGAACCTCAAGAATATAAAAGTAGAAATGCATGCAAAGATAAGACACGCTATAGGGCTTAAGTAACAAGACCATATTGCCTCTTATCAACTAAAAAATATTGGCCATTATTAAGTTTCTGACATTTTCCAAATTTCATTGTGTGTGTGTTGAGATATGGCTAATTAGCCAACAAACTGATATCAGTGGGGCAGTTGTTGGCCATTGATCCATGTGGGAATGACCAGTCATGATTCCATAATCGAGTGGATATGGTGTTTTGAATATTTTCTAGAAAAAGCAAAATGTCACACCTATTAAAGAAGTAGTCTAGCATGTCAACAAGTTGCAGCCATTCACCTTAAATTTACAATGTGTTAAGAGATAATCCAAAAGATTAACCAATAGACAGCAATATGCTTAACATAGTTTGTCCCTCACAATATTAGTAATGTTAATAGGTTGAGCTTGAGGAGACTTCTGGTCCATATATCCACTTCATGGGGCAAGTTTTTGAGTTTGGCCTCTTCAAAAATTTGTATATACTAGGTCCCTGTCTGACTAATGACACGGAAATACAACACAGCATACGCATGTTATATGGCAAACATAATATAAATTTACCTAATAGATACAAGCTGTTCAACTGGTGCAACAACCAGGTGGTAGATCAAAGACCAAGAAATACAAGAAAATAATGAAATTTTCTAGTATGAGCTTTCAAGAGGTACACAAGTTAAAAAAAGGAAATGAAATATGATCGAGTATGTAATAAACCAATCAACATGTTATATGGCACACATAATATCAATATACCTACTAGATGCAAGTTGTTCAACTGGTCCAACACCCCACGGGTAGATCAAATACAAAGGATACACCAAGAAAATAATGAAATTTAATATGTGCTTTCAAAATGTCCACATGTTAAAAATAGGGAAAATGAAATACAAATCTGGTAAGTAATAGAGACAACAGAAATGTGACTGTAGGTTATTATGTAATGTAATCACTGAATATCAATGAGCTTTAAAAGAACTAAATGATACATCTACAAGTTGAATTTTACATTATGGATCAAGTTGTTGAGATGAACAAAGGATCGGCTTAGCAATGATAATGAGGTAGTTATGGTAAGAGGGCAGACAAAGTGCAAAATAAGTAAAGTGTACGGTCTGAATTGATAACCATAGCAGAAGAAGTGATAGTAAACCATTTGACCAGAAACAGCCTTGTGAGGGAAGGTTCTACATATAGGCTCAAGAGATGAAGAAGGGCAAGGTCAAAGAAGACTGGAAGGGAGGTAAGAAGAAATGATTCTAGGCATCTCCCAGCTAAGAGGAGTTGACATTGACTATAAAATTCTTAAACAACAACATATTTAGGGAAGATGGCCCGTAATTCTTACCTATGTTATATAACTCTAATCTCAATAATGCCTAGTATTAACCGTTACCATAAAGAACAAGTCTTATCCCAATTATTTAAGCTCATTTAAAGTGACCCTCTTCTTAGTTTTTCCAGGTGCATCACACTGTCATTAATTTTCTAACTGCGCTCCTTTTTTCATCTCAAAAGTATATAACCACTTTTAGTTTGTTACAAGTAAACTAGCTGAATGTCTTCGATCCTATGCTTGGTACACCAATATCATGCCCCTAAAATTCTCTTGAAAATATTTGTTTCAAAAATTTTAAATTTAAAATTCAACAGTGTAACACTTGTAGATGGTTTTCTTTTCTTCTTTTCTTTCTTTCCTTCTTACCTTCTTCTTTTGTTTATAATGAAAATGCATCAGTTTATTGTGTGATTATATATGAGATTACAAATACAAGCGTGAATACCAAGAGAAAATGCACCTTAAAGTGGTGACAAGATCAACTGGTGACAACCCCTCAGGTGAGGATTTGGACTTGGGAAACAGAATAACTGGGATTTCATTATCTCTTGCATATTCGGCGCCTCCACAACCTGCCAAAAACATGTAACAGACCTATAGTAATGATTCTCTAAGCCTAAGAATACAAAGTTCTTGATTAATTAAATTAAATTAAATAGCAACAATTTCATTTCCTTCATCAGACTCGAACTAGTCAAAGAAGAAGAACATACTAGGCTTATCTGTAACCAAAACTGCAACATCTCCATGGACAGATCCCTCTACTGTGGCCTCATGGATGGCCCGAAAGTTTGAACCTCCACCAGAGACAAAAACTGCAAGTCTTTTCCTTCGAAGAGGAGTCCCTGAGACATCTTCAGTCTCAACAGAGCCTTTATTTTCTAGAATACTGCTTCTGCACTCAAAATCCCTGTTGCTCTTCCCTGCCTTATGCAGTGCAGGCTTTGGAATAGAACAGAATGTCTCTAGTCTTAGCTTCTGGTATGGAATATAACAAGAAGAAACCATGCTTTGAGATGGCGACCTTATGGTTAATGATCTAGATCTCCTGCTGGCCATATTTGTGCCAAAAGAAACCTGAATTCCCAAAGTCGAGCCCAGAGCTTCCATTGGATCAATGACAAATATGCCAACCAGAAGTTCTCCTCTACGCAGGTGCTCTGTTATTATACTTCCAGGGTAAATGAGGACCGCTGGGGCAAAATATAAGAAGCAATCATAAGTCCTATAGTTGCATCGTACTCCAAGATTTACTAAAATACAGGTGAATTGGAACAAAATAACTACTAATTGACAAACTATCATACATTACAATAGAAGTTAGCAAACACTCAATTGGGTTGTTATAGAAAGGTTGGGAGTGATTCAGGTCTTAGCAATTCCATGTATTCTAATTTGAATATTTTGAGGTCCATAAAATCCAAGCTTATATGATATTCATATTAGCACAGCATTTCACTTTTCATAGCATTATTCAGTGTTCACCATCGTCAGGAAAATCAAATTACTAGAAAACTTCTGTTTTTACAAGCTTTTGGAAAGTTTCAAGAATTTTAAAGTAAGGTTTTAAGCCTCAATGGGATGGGAAGCGTCCGAGCCATGGTGTACAGTTCTTGTGGGGCGGGACACCGAAACCCAATTATGTAGAAAAAGAAGAAAGAGGAAAGAAAGAAAGGAAGGAAAGGAGAAGAAAAACAAAAGAAAAAAATGAAGGGAGAAGAAAGAGAAAGAAGGGAAGGAAAAAGGAATAAGGGAAGTACAGATGAATAAAAAGGAAAGAAAAGAAAGAAAGAAGTAAAGGAAAGAATGAGGAAAAAAAATAAAAGAAATAAAGAAAAATTAAAGGAAAGAAAGAAGAAGATATCAGGATGCTCTACTAGGATACCCGTATCCCACAGGATTTAAAACCAATCCGAAAAGTCTGTAGCACTATCATCAATCATCATGCATCAAAAATTCACAAGTAAAACAATAACATCATAATTAACATCCTCATAATCACCCAAGACTTTTCCCCATTGAATCAGAGTCAACTATAATCAAATTAATTAAAACATGATTTAGCCAAGAAAACTTTATGAAATTAAGGAGTTATATGGGATTAATAACAAGAACCTGGCAGGGGAAGAAGGAACCATTCAAGAGTCGTCATAGAATTTTCAGAACAAATTCAAAAAATAACAAGACACCAGAGCACTAAAACTAATGAAATTATATCAATCAGATTAATTAAATACATAAAAAAACAAAAAATAACTTAGTTTTCTAACACAATACTTCTTAATAAAACTAAAAACTAAAAAACAAAAAATCTATGCCCATCAAAATAAATTAAACATCCACACCTTGCACCCCCTCTCTCTCTCTCTCTCTCTCTCTCTCTCTCTCTCTCTCTCTCTCTCTCTCTCATCAATTGGGAAAAGAATATGTTGCAAAACCCTAAGCCTTAAAAGGTACACGAACAAATGAAAGAATTCAAATGGTAAATTGAGGGTGTGGCTCAGCTGTGGAGCCCCTAACATGGGACATCATAACTAAGAACATTTAATCAATACATCGGATGATAATGCCACCCATGAACCTGGTTTATATTCAAACTGGACCGACTGAGCTAGATCTAGTATGAATTTGATGGGCTGGCATAGCTGGCCCATTGGATAATCAGCACCCCTCTCTCTGGTGCATGCACAGGGAAGGGATCTCATGTTCAGATTCTCTTGAATGTTAATCAGAACACATAGTGAAGATATTGCTATTTTCAAAATAATAAAAATAATTACACTTAAAAAGGGTTCAATGTCAAAAACATACACAAAAGGATCATTTTAGTATTTCCTATTTTACTCAATACACAGTACATGTATACGAATTAATTTAAAATACATATACTTTCTATTAACAAGCTTTCTTTAATACATTTTGTGGAAGCTTTCCTGCTTTACATGCTCATTGAAAACTTAAGAGAAATGACCAGCTAGTTTTTCTCATCTCCGTATAAGCATTTAAGTGCAAGTAGGCGCTCTTGATATGCTCAACAAGTATATGGAATCAATTATCTCAAGAGGTTAGTTTCAAAAGAATTTTGATTGGATTAAGCGAGACATGATCTCCATCTGCTTATTCTCCTAATAGAAATTGTCATATGATAGCAAATACCCAAGTTATTCAACCTACACAAAAAAAAAAAATCACAATTCATAGGTTATTATCATTAGTTTCAATTTAGTATCAGTGTTCACTACTATTTTTACAGAACACTCTACTTTGAAGTTCAATTAGTGTTCAATTGAACTATGACACCATACATCACCATAAAATCAAAAATTCTATAGTTATATATCACATGTCATGGACTTAGCCTTGTGCTAGGCTAAACCTGCATGGCACTTCAATATCACTTGCATAAAGAAGCCATAAATGGTGGAAACCGAAACTATAGCCGCAAAGCAAACGAACAAAGACACAAAGAAAGACACGGCAACATATTTAAATACGCAATTGTGAAAATAATGCTTTTATATAATGAAAAAATAATAAATAAAAAAAAGGATTACAAGCTAAGGCAAACTTAAAGGAAAAATGGTCACTCGACCGTTGACGTTCTCGCCAACCTTCCCAATACTACTCCAACCAAGCATCCACACAATATCTTTCCCATTCTTCCTCCATGACAATTTTGATTCATTCACGATCAAACCGAACACAGAAGTGTCAGCATATGCATCTCAGCGGTTCAAATTAACAAACAAGCACGAAATTAAGAGAAGAAAAATCGAAACTTTATCACATTGCAAGGTTTCAGAAAATCCGGCAAAATTGCCCACTAGGGACTATATCAATACGAAGCACAGTAAAGAAAGAATCAGAATTTAGGTTTTTGAAGCGAATTCGAATGTGAAAAACCGAAAGCATAATCAATTCGAAAAAGGCACAAAAGATATTAATAAGAAAAAGAAGAAGGAATCCACGAATCCTAATCAAGATCGTCTCGAAACACCTTGGGAGAGGAGGCACGCTCGCCCTCCCCAGCACAGGAATTAGAATTAGGGTTTGGCAGAGATTAGAGGAGGGGAGAAAGGGAGTTAAGGGTTTAAAAGGCCGGTCTCCTTGGATCGCTCACACCGGGGAGCGCTTAGTTTTAAGCATAGGCTCTGACGTCCCGACTTTGAGACAGGCGCGCATCATGGGAAGGATGGGAACAGGGTCTTTTCGCCACCCGCCGGCCATCCACTATGATCCGGCGAGGGAGGGGCACGAATAGAGAGGGAGAGGGATAGGAGGGGAGAAGATAGGAATAGAGAAGGTGACGAACTTACCTGAACGAGCACGCTGGACAGTCGGCGGTCCTCTAGTGGCTGCTGGCTTGCCGCCGGCAATCCTCCGGCCACGTCGACGTCGGAGATGCAGGAGATGGCGACGAATCGTGGGAGGCGAGGGCTCGAATCGTGGGAGGAGAGGGATAGAATCGATGATCGAAACTAATTCGAGTGCTCGGCGATCTTCTGACGGCAGAGGGGTTGTCGAAGGAGAGGGCTTGAAACCGCGGGAGAAGGGCTTGAAATGGTGGGAGTGGGAGTGGGAGTGGGAGTGAGGGAGGCTCCGAGTGCTCCTCTCTATTTCAAGAGGTTGGCTTTAGGAGTCGTGAAATCAGAGGCCGTGGCGGGGAGGGGCTTTAGGACTCCTAAATTCGGCCAATGCATTACAGACTTATGGGTCGGACTGCACACGACTCGGATTCCGTCTCCGGCTCCGGCTCCAACTTGAACATCTTTTTATATTTTATTTAAATATGATTTTGAGTTGAATTAACGGTTTATCGTATTGGATATGATAATTTTAGACTTTAGTAAATTCAATATTAAACATTTATTTTTTTTTTTCTTTGAGCAGATTAAACAACATGTAGAATTTATTTTAAAAAATCAAAAAGAGCAATCGGATGGTACATATTTTTTTTTTTTTCTTACTATTTATTTCTTATTATAATTATATATAATACATATTTCTTCTAGATACAAATGAAAGAATTACAGGAATGTTTTTTAAAGAAAATAGATATCAGCAAAAATACTTCATATATTAAATATATTTGCTCATGAATTTGTCTACTCATATCTTCAGCTAAAGTCTTGATAGATAAATAGGCAGTTTGAATCCATGAACTCTATTAACACAACTACTGTTAAAAGTCTTGTTACCGGACTCACTTACCAAGCTTAGTTTGAGATCAATTGTTAAATAAATAAATAAATAAAAAAATGATGAAGTTTATCTACACGACAACCGTGCTTCTGACAACCATTCTCTCGAGACAGAAATAAAGAGCCTCTCCGTTGATTTAAACATCCCAAGACCACGTCCTCTGTGAGATGGGACTTTGGTAGGAAGGATGGATTGGATAAAAATGACACATTTATGGCTCTGGGTATTTCTGAGTTCAGAATTTAATGCAGAGAAGTAGCAGACTTTAGTTCAATACAAAAATTGATAATTGATCTATTCATTAGGACCAAGTTAGCAATCTCCAGAGCTTCTATATTTTGGTTTTAGCCAAATGTACTGATACAAATTGATGCCATTAATATAATTCAGACTGGATATCAAACTACATACATGGAGCACAATTCCACAAGACTCCACAGCCTGCCGATTGTGCAAGCTCTCTCCAAGAATGTCCACACACTCATATAATCTCTGGCTTCCATATCAGAGTCTGATTAAAGTGTGATCAGAGTCTGTCTGATGGCTTCTGTAGAGTCATTCCGTTGTTCATTCTTGCACGGGCCTCTGCAAACATCCTCTGTTGTTCTGCCAGTGCTTCCTCCTCCGTCATCTCGATGCCGCTGAACTTGCCACCTTTTGGTGAGTCCTGTTGTGGTATATGCACAAGAAAATTTTCAGTAGCATATAAATGCATTAAGTGTAAAGGAATGGTAGCCACATAATAAGACAATTGAAGTTTGAATGCACACACACCAGAGTGTCGAGCTTATGCTGTTCATATGCAGCATAAACCTCCTCTATGTACTCCCCAAAACCAAGAACCTGTTCCAAGTATTAGTCGCATCAAAAAGCTCATAGAAATAAAAAGCAGGGTTTCTGCTGTCCCTTCCAAGACAGGAAACTGGCTTTTCTGCAAATTAGTGCATGTCCAATTTAACAGGATGGTATAGCAGTCTAAAACCAGTTTAATAATGTCAATATAGATGAGAAAAAAAGCAACAAGATGTCTCTAACAATATTAATATCTGACAAAGGATAAAAAGCTATAGCTCCTGCTTAGTTAATGCAATTTAATTTTTCTCCACTAAATCTAGATCATAAATAACTTCTCTAGTTATATCCTCCATGTCAAGAGTTCTTAACATTCCACCATGCAGCTACTGTACCAAAACCATCCTCTCTCTCTCTCTCTCTCTCTCTCTCTCTCTCTCAAGCATGAGTGCCCACACACACATCTTAAAAGAAAATAAGAAACTAAATTTGCATTATACATAAGAAAAGTGTAAAGTCAACAACCTCCAAAGCCTTAAGAACATGCTCAGGGGCAATTGTTCTCCTGTCCTCCCGGCTACATACTTCATTCGACTCTGAAGAAACAAGATTGATGAACTCTGCCCATAACAAAAAGACCAAGGAAGCTTGCTTAGCAGAAAAAATATCAACATAAATGAAAAACAGCCAGTCAAATTAATAGTCATCATTAAACGAACCGCATCAAAAGCACATAATTGATAATCACTATCCAAAAGAATTGATGCATAATCAAGATTGCTGTGGAAACACATGCTGTGGAAATACAACTGAATGCATCAGATGTGCAGAAATGATGGACTAGATCCTTAACCCTTGGTACAGTGAATTGTGTGGTTGCTCCACTCCAAGGTTTGAGCAAGATTGCTGATATAAAATGTGATCAGCAATTCATACAGTGTTGTTTGTTAAGGAATATGGAAGATTATCTAATGTCATGACACGGAATTCTTGGGATATACCTGCTTCCATGTTTAGAAAGGCAATCAGATTAGCTTGCCTCACGATAAAATGGCATGCCATCACCCTTTGGTCAATCAAGCTTCGCTTCACTGCAGATCAGCTGCTGCAGAATGGCTACGCATGTAGCCAGTGCAGCTCTAAGATCCCATTAATATAGTGCACAACCAGCATGAACAAGGAGTGCCATTCCACTACAAGGTACTCTAATCTATGCTCATTCAAAAATTCCAATAATTAGAGAACATGAGGCATTGTATAAAGCCACTAAAGATTTTTGAGGCTGTTGGCAAATGCATCACTATAAATTGAGATGAAGCGTATGTAAAAAGATTTAGAGCTTCTTATGATAAACTACATCACAGCATATTCTACATGTGCTACTTACAGATTGTCCAGATACATGGTACTTGGGAACAGGCTTTACAAACTTTTCAGACAAGATTCTTGCCCAGTTCATTCTGTGTCCTGATATTTCTATTGCAAAAAATTGGTTGTTTTTGCCTCAATGTATCTCTATCAGAAGCGATTGATACTGTCTAAGCAACCTCTGGCATTATCTCCAACTTCATACACCTTGAGTCCCATAAGCAAAGACATTGGAGAGGTCAGTTCCACGTCCCATCCTATGCATTGACACCATTCTTGACATAAAATCTATGACAATACTGCCTATTAATCCATCAAGAATTGCATTTTATCTTGCACACAAAAATGCAACCAGTCCCTAACCTAATTAATATATCATATCATGACTGAAGACCTCAGGCACAAGAAATTCTTCAGCCACTGTTAACAAATGGTCTCAAATGAAAGACAGTAAAAATGCTATGATCATCAGAATCATTTTCAGCATCGAGATGGATCATGTCCGGTTGATCCTAGAATTAGCCAAAAATGTTGGGTCAAACTGTGAACTCCATATAAAGTATAATCAAGAGAACAAAATATTTTCCTTCACAGAAATATGGAATTATCACCTATGTCAATGACTTCAGAAAGCAATTTGCCAGTGACGAGACCGAAAACATTAGAGGTTATAATACTAAAGATATAACAGTATTCTTTTGAGGAGCTTCCTGGAGTGACTTAGAGCAAGTTATGTGATTAAAAATGGATTCTTAGCTGCCAGGGCCTCTCATCCGAAAAGTTCATCAACAGATCATTTTCCAAAAAGTAGCTAAAAATTTTTGCATCTGATACTTCTACAGATATATACTAATCTAATCAAAGTTCATTTGAAATATCAAAGCATACAATCTTAATCAGATGCTTCTTTAAGTACCAGCATCACTTAAAAATAAAACAAATTCTTGCCTTTCTTTTCCAGCAAAACAAGGGGAAAGATTAGCGAAACTCCATTGTATTGGCACAAAAGTTGAAAGCTATCAGATTTTCCCAAAAAAAGGGTATTGACATAAATTATATATTAAACAGACTCTTAATGTACAATAAATCTATAGGTTGGCTCCATTTTTCTCTTACCAACACAGCATTCAACAAGAAGATCTTGAGCATCTCTACCAACACGGACATCAGGCGGCAACATTTCCTTTATAATTTTGAACATAGTTGCTGAAACATTTTTAGAATTCTTCATGAGTAGCATTCACCAGCAAAAATCAATTATTAGGGGAGAAAAGAGGAAAAAAAAAGAAACTGGCTTAAGGTAGCACATAACATAGAATAGATGTAGAAAGAAACTCTTCCTACATTTAATTGACAAAAAGATACATTAAATAATTGCACCATGATTGTAGATCATCAATGATTGCTTATACCACCACCTGAAAACATCCTTTCATTGCTGTCAACAGATAACAAGAAAATGTACTACAAAAGTTTGTGGTAGAATAGATGATCAGCAGATCAAGATGAGGGATTTGAATCAATCTCGATGCTAGATTTCTTTACATCTTTAATAATAAAGAGAAAATTTGACAGGGCAACACTCACATGCCACTTTGCAGTTGCGCACCTGCTTGCAAGACCCAACAACCCCCCCTCTCTCTCTCTCTCTTCATTCAGAAAATCTAATTTTTTCCCCTCTAAGCCCTGTTTGGATTGAGAGAATTGGAGAGAAGACAAAAGAAAAGGAGAAGAGAAAATACCAATCTCAAGGAGACAAGAGAAACCCATCTTCTATCATTTGGTTAGCAATATATATATATATATATATATATATATATATATATAAAAAGGAGAGGAGAAATTTAAATTTGGATGGCAAGTCAGGAGAAAAGAGAAGAGAAACAATTTCTCTCCAGTCCGCTTTTTTTAAACTCTTTAAAAGTAGAGAGATTTGGAAAATCTCCTCTACTCTCTTAGTTTCCTTTGTGTTTCAAGTTATTCTCTTCTCTTTTCTTTTCTCTTCAGTTTTAGGATTCTTTTCTTTTCCTTTCTTTCACTCTTCTATCATTTCCTTTTTTTTTTTCCTCTTTCCTATTATGTATCTAAAAAACTAATTGTGATCCAGCTTCCATATTCAGAAATCACCAAGAATTCGTATCTAGACTAATATTTGCTTCAATTTAAAACATAAATTCATATAAGCTGCAATGATATCTCGCCAACATAACTCAATCCATCGTATGCGATATTATAAATGTATGCGAAAACAAGAAATATATGAGCGTAAGAAATTGATTGTGGAATAATCACACGCATCAGCCCAAAAACCCACAAACTCCAATTTCTAATAAATCGAGTCAAAATTTTCATGATACAATCGAGATTATAAACATTACTAAGTCATTCGCGCATGTTCCGCATTTAAGTACCAAGACCATTCATGTAAAGCAATATTCGACGCCCAAATCACAAAAATTTCAATCCACGAAGCAGCGGAGAATAAGAGAGAACATATCAATTTCTCAAAAGACAAAATTAAATCGACGTCGTATGATCCACATAAAAAACGCACCTTTTGGAAGCGAAACGTCCTCCTTTGATTTCCCGACAATGTCCATCGGCTCCATGTTAGAACACAAAAAAAAAAAGAAAAAAATCAAAATTTGGGAACTGCTAGCCTCTCAACAATCTCCCATCCATCGAAGACGCAAAATTGAGGAAAAACAGGAAGGGAGAAAAGGGAAACGACTAAGAACAAGATCTAAGATCCGATCGATGAAACGATGGCGAATTCCAACGATCCGAAGCGCATTGAGAACGAGAAAATCCCTCAAAAAATCGAGGGGGAGAGAGACGGAGAAACGGGACGCGCGTCGTAATTACGAAACTGACCGTGGGACACCTGGCCTTCTTTTATATAATTTAACGTCACACGTGGTGTCGGTTTCCGTCGTGCGTGGCGGTGTCGGCGTGGGTCTCTTTTTAGGGTTTACGTTTGGTGTCCGCCATCGTCAGCACGCTAACATCCCTCAATGGTTCGTGATAAAATTCAAGTGGCGGTTTGGTCAACATGCCATTCCCTGTGAGAGGTTCAATACAATCACCGGCGTAGCGTTCCAAACATCACTGGTGTCAAATATTTTAAAAATCAAAGATCATTATATTTATCCAATACAGATCTGCAATCCAAACATCAGAATATTATGTTTTATATAAGTCTTATATAATATATAATATATTATAATACATATAATATTATTATATATTATATAATGTTGTATAATATGTTATAAATATTATAACATAATATTACAGTAATATAATATTAATTATATATTAATATAGTATTATTAATATAATTATATTATTAATATTATATATAATATATTAATACTATAATATTATAATGAGATAAACTTGGTTATATTCAAATATAGCAAAATTTAGATCTAAACATGACTTCCATGAAAAACTATATATATATATATATATATATATATAGCCAAATCGATCTTATTATAATAATAATATATTATATATAATAATAAAATTAATATTATATAATTATAGTATTATATTTATTGATCATTAGCACAGTGATCCAACATCTCAACCCCTTAAATTTAAGTTTCATAAAATTATTATTGTAATTAGCATTAATGTCTAAGAAAGCATTATTTATTAATAAGAAAACATCATTTACCATACATTAAAATAGCCATTAAAGTAATGAAGCTGATGTTCTTTTTCTGTAGTTTTGGCAGAATGGAATCAAGAAGTCGGAAAAATCTAAGGCTGCCTCAACCAAATCTGTTTCTAAAAACCAAGGGAGGCTATGACTAATGTGCATCAAACCTGCCTTGAAAGATCTGCAAAAGCTTTGTTAAAACATTAGAAATAGCCCCTTCATGGGAGAGATTGGGAAGTAGGCCAACCTCAAACAACTGGTACAAAAGCTTCGTGGCTTTGCCTAACGTAATATGCATTATGGCCTGAAGAGAAAAATGCTAATTAGAGGCCACAGAAAGTAAACAAGATGCCACATCTTTTCAGTAAGACTAGAACCAAAGCTTTGGGTTGCGAGTTCCAAGTCTTCTACCGCTAACGTGCCGTGCCGGCTTCCTCCTGATCGAGACGTTGTTTAGAGGAAATAATCGCTACCCTGTGAGGCTCGTTTTTGCAAGCTTTTTTTATCCACGTTCCTGGTCTCTTGTGCAATATATCCCAGGACTTCTCTTCACTCAGACGGTACTAAACCAATTCTTTAATAATCAACCATGCCGCATCAGCTGAGAACTTCAATTTTCATACTTCATTCTCAGCAACATCTCGCTAGGAAAAGTTACCGAACACAGCAGCCATTCTATCCCCTGGTGCCAACAAATTGCTCAAACCCTCATTCATTCAGACGTAAAAGCATTTTGAAACAGATTGATCGATCTAGAGTTAGACAAGAAAAACAACCGAAAGGACCAACGACCTGGTCCCACACTGCAAGAAGGGCGACTCCTGAGAGGTTCGGCAATTTCCAGCTTCACATCTGAAACAAAAATAAAGCCTGAGACGAACATGCCTCAGTTGGTGACCGTGCCGGCTGAATACATCACCGATATCCAGCATTTTAAGCCATCGAGCAAAAGTCAAAAGCGGGTCCCTCTCCCTCCATAGCAATTTTATACAGAACATGGACCAACAAATGATAAAACATGCAAATCAGCCCCTGTGTAACACATTATAAAGGGATTACGCTATAAGGGAAAAGACAAAAACTTGTGACAATTAATTGACAGCGTGGGAGCTACAAAACTGCAGCTGGAACTTGAAACAACTCAAAATCCAGCTGCAACACTCCTTTTATTGTATTCACTGAAAGATGAACACTACACTTATCTTTAGTTTGCTATTTTCCTATTTTTCATTCCCTTTCTATTTGCTGTACATGACAAATGACAACGCCTATACTTGAATGGGGCCCTTTTCTACCACCTGGGCTGCCGCTGCTATTTACAAGTTCCAGCCAGTGGTGTAGTCAGAAGAGGGGTCAGGAAGCACTTATGGAGCTGTTGAGACAACTGACTTCTCTCCACACCACCTTGCATGTACAGGTGTATGCGCAGCACCATTGAAACATTGGGATCATTCAGCCATTTATGCTTTCTGCAGTATAGCCCACAAGTACGGATATGGGTGCCATGGCGGAACAAGAGCAGGCTGTTGCATTGCTTCGTTCAATCAGCCCATGCTGCTGCAATCTGAACCATGAAGGCACACCATCCACTCAATTAACTTGTTAAAAAGTAAATACAGCTACCATTGAGCTGAGCAGTGAAAGCAGGAAAGGCACTACGGATTTTACTCCTTAGAAAAGAGAACAATTATCAAATACTATGGGAAACATTAAAATTAGACCTATCAACAAGACTCAGATAAACATTTCCTTCAGAAAATGCCCAAATATGGTCCACGTATCCAAAGGGCATCTGAAAAAGATTCCAACCAACAATTCCTGGTTGGCAGTTGTGCCATGTTTCAAAGGCTACCTCAATTTTATCAGACTAAATGAACAAACAGAAACATGTATGTGTATGTGTATGTATGTGTATGTGTGTGTGTGTGTGTGTGTGTGTGTATGTATGTATGTATGTATGACAAATCAGTTGCCTACATTCATTCTCCTAAAGAGGTGGCCGCATACTATAAAGTAGAACTGAGAGAGTAGAAATTACCACAAATCCAGGTGTTCTGCCAACTTGTACACTTTTTGACCTGCCTGGAGGCTTGCTTGTCCTAGGAACGCCAAGCAATCAGAGCCTTGCAGCAACCTTGACCCATAGCTACAAAAGAAACCACTTCAAAATGCTCGACTGTTTATCATATGGCCTCTAGGGTTATCGATGCTTTGGTAAAAACTGACAAGATAAATGGTGCTTCTTCTCCAGGTTGGATGGTTGTGGGCACTATTGTGTATCCCTTCGGATAAGGTTCCAAGACCAATTCACATGATATTTCTCTCGAATTCACATAATCCGTACCACCAACTGACTCATGCAGGTAAATATTGTATGCCGCTCGATGGCCACGTGTCTTTAGTATTCTCATTCCAATATAAAACATAGATGAATCATGGCTGGATTGATAGTTCCTGAAACCATTTGTCTTTCTAGAAAAACTCACACCCTATTTAAAAAAAAAAAAAAAATGTGAAGATTAGCATATAGGGTTTCAAGAAAAGTATGGAGGGATGACCAATCAAGTTAATGCATACCTGGGTCAAGGTGATAAATACATGAATTGGGAATGATGCCTCAGGACCTATCACTCTAAGTCTAAACTGTGGATTTTGATGCCATGAGTCATAATCTTGGCAACCCCCAGCACTATAGCCACGCCACTGGCCATGGACAGAATAACGCATCTCTGGTGGGTAGACCCGGCAAACATAAATAGACCGAAAGTGAATCTGGAAGTCTTGCCAAGACATCCAGAATATTCCATCCTTCGACTGCTGAACAACAAAATGATCAGAGAACATGCAATAGAAACTTGTTGACACACATTTGTAATAATTTGACTCTGAACAAGAATGAAACTATAAGAAACAGACATAATACAATATATCAATAAATAAATCCCATTTCTACAAAGCAAATTTTAGCAGAATAAGAACCTGAGGAACATGTTTAAGCTTGTGCTTCATTCTGTCTGTCCATTCAGGTGATGAGTCAGACCAAGGGCCATTCCACTCGACTTCATTGGCCCATGGATTTCGAATCTGAACAAGCTTGTGGCCATCTACTTCTCTTACCTGAATCATTAATCGGACAAGGGACAATTTCAAAATTGAATAATTTACCTTTCTGAAAATAACTGAAGGAGGACTCGTATTACAATTAACATCACAATGTACCTGCAATATGGAGTAAGCATGGCCTTGAACAATTCCACTAGATGAAACGTGTACATCCGAACCTGATGGACTCCCAGCACCAAGCAGAAAGCCTTCTCGCTTAAAATGCAACAACTGCGACCACAACCTTCCACTCGCCAGATCAATCTGTGCTTGAGCACTCCTCATGTCAATCTCTTCCCCAGCACCTCCTGTGAGGTCCACAAGTGCATCTTGGACAAGCCCACCTTCAAGTGCCTCATATGAACCATGAAGCTTGGCATAAGCCTTCTCCAAGATAGAGACCCAGAGTTCATCACGTTTCCTACTAGTGGCGAATGCTGGTTTTCCAGGTGACTCACAGGGAATCCAATCATCAACCACCACAGGGACCCATTCACCCTACAAGAAGTAAGTAAGACTTCTGACCAGAGTACCACATGGATGAACTCAAAAGGATAACAATCTCATGGTTAGAAACTAATAATTACACAAATAATATAAGTATGCATATTCAACTTGGATTCAATCATGGAGGTTTTTAGAAATATGCAAATTCTTCGCAACATTCATATTAGAAGCAGTGCCTCAGATTAATGCATACATAAATGAAGCAACAATGGAAGAGGTCAAAGCTCTATAAGAATTACACAGAGACATCAGTAAATAGCAACTGGATACCCTGTTTCCCACGGTTATCATAAGAGAAAAGAAACCATCAGAGAAAGCAGGGGCATGCACTTTGCAAATACATGTATCAAGGCTTACAAAAAATAAATTACTGGCCCGGCCCACTCGATATGCAGCTATTCATATTACTGTATAGAAACATTTGTGCAAACCAGTGCCCAAAAAAAAAGATGGTATTTGTAATCAAAAGACTTAAGTACCAAATTCCTACATGCTGGAACATGTAGGCTAGCAGATCATCTGCCTGAAGCTTAGTGCAATAAAAATGCATTTCCGAGATGCATAGAATAATCCATTCTGTGGGCCATAATTTGATGAACATTATGGATAGTAAAAAATAATAACTTTCAAGTGCGCAAATTACAGTTATAGACAAGAAACCTGTTGAGGATTATCAGCCAGTCTCCTTTCCACTGATTTTTTTTTTTTTTTAATTTAAAAGATGTGTACACACATATAAGTAAACAAAAACAATAGGTACCCAATTATAGTCTACCATGGCTTAAAATAACATGAAGTATCTAAGAAAAAATGTTAAGAGTTCAGTCAGTCTAATAGGTCATAACAGCTAAAAGCATGGCAAGTTTTCTTCAGAAGGTTCACATGGTGGAATTTACAGTAACACGTTGGTTTCTTGCAACGCAGCATTTGACTTGCTAGAAAATTGATGCCCATATCTTCAAACAGTGCAATCCATAAACCAGCAATGATAGCCCCGTATGTGGGGCCGACAGTCATTAGGCATATAAATTTGCCCCAAACGCCAGGAAATAAAGGCAGAAAATGGCGAGTAAATAATACCATCGCAACTGAAAGGGCTAATGAAAGGGCTAAATAGGACAGACGCTGGACAAATTAAATAGGTGTAGATTTAGAGAATTTAGGAAACCATAAATCATATATTCTGGCAACAATAGAGGTGCTGACTTAGGGAGAAGCTAAAAACACCTCAAAAAGGGGAGGAAGGAGAACAAAGGCTTCTGAATAGTTGGGGGGCCCATATCTGAAGAGAATGCATATGAATCAAGTCAGATCAGGTGGGGCCTGACATCTGGAAGATGGATGCATACAGAGGAGGCCATGGGATCTCCAGTGGCTACACAAGATGAATGTATATATAGCTCCTTTAGTGGTTCAAGGCCCCAGGTAGCCAGAGCAAAAAAATATTAATCTCTTGAAACTTGAAGGTGAAAATGCAAGGCTGCATACATTAATGAGTGCAATCAACTCAAAAATAGTTACCAGGAGTACAAAATAGAGATTCTAGAGAGACCATGCATAAGTGGCTTCAAGCACAATGCATGCTTGCAGTAGGAATACCACATAAGTACAAATCAACTGAATCCAAAACGAATATGGAAAGAAAGCATATTGGTGCAAACTCACACATCACATCTTCCAACATCATTTATCAAGACCATCCTCAGTGTCCTCCAGTACATGAATAATCTTTACTTTTTAATATAAATTGTATACGCTATAATGGAACAAAACGTTTGATCACCTCAAAAAGATGTTAAGAGCTTGCATACAATTTATGGAACATTTTCACACTTTTAGAACACAATAACATGTAGAGGACCCCACTGTTATGGTCAATCACAAGCCCTCACAATACTGGTAAGGCCTGTATCCCCATTATGATGCGACTAAAAGTATGGCTGGCAGTTTATTACCCAATCCACAACTAACCTGGGATAAGTAGCTTCAGGTTCAGCAAAAATAGGTGTAGGTTATAAATGGGTTAACCAGCTTAACCCATCTATTAAACAGGTCAGGTTCAGATTTAGGCACCTAACATATTTAACCCGTATCAGCCAAAATCTTCTACCTGGGTAATGAACCTGCTTTGGAATCATCCCTGAATCTTTCCTCAGAAAAAATGTTTTTAAAATATCAATTTCCTGCACCCATACTCACTCCTTATTCCAGTAACCAAGGTCCTAACCTGTTTAATAAATGGATCAAGTCGACACGGTCACAGACCAACCTGTTTAACTTATTTAAGACCTATGTAACTTGTTATCAAAAACCCAGTGACTTGCATAATAAATGAATTATGCATGTTGGGTCAGGTTGGCTATTCGATAAACAAGATGAGTTTGGTTTTGGATTTCTGATCCATTTAACAAATGAGGTTGGGTTCAGTTGACAAGTTTTCACTAATACATGTCTCAAACTGACTCAACCTGGCACATTGCCACTACAAACTAAAATCATGTTTAGAAAAGTTAGGATTAGTGTTAAGCACGACCACTATGTATAATACTACTGAAAAGATCAAGTGCATGTGTAGTTTTTTTGACTATATTAGCAACTTAAGCAGCTTCTACACATCATTAAATTTTTTTTTAAGATTAATTTTATAAATACGTAATTCAAACAATATTCATTATGATTCATGGTTTCAAATAACTATCATTATCCAGCCACCGTTGAATTGTTTTAAAGAAGCACATAGTCTTATAAAATATGAACATTATTTGTACATGCCAAATGTTGAAGAAGCTCATATTATAGTCTGTGACAAGCTAGGTGACAAGTTACAACATCATAACAGTAGAATAGTTTAGCAGGTTATAAACAAATTTTGTTTTAAACTGTCGGCATAAATATTAAAAATGGAACTTTTTCAAGAACTCAAGTCTACCGGCACTTTAAGAACTAGGTCCACTAGAAAGGATGTTGAGGATGGCGGAAAATAACAAAAAACCGAGCACACTTACTCAGGCACTCGCATAATATTTACGGTAGTACTTGTAAATAATAACTACATAAAATAACAAAAAACCGAGCACACTTACTCAGGCACTCGCATAATATTTACAGTAGTACTTGTAAATAATAACTACATAATATTTACAATAATACTTGCCATATGCATACTTAAGAATTTTTCAAGAATTCAATTTTACTGGTGCTTTAAGAACCACATCCACTAGACAAGATGGTGAGGATGGTGGAAAATAGCAAAAATCCCAGCATACTTACTCAGGCAGTCATATAATATTTACATTCTTTCTCCATTTCATTGTTTATATGGAAGGGTGTATTCATTATAAAGGATGTAAAGATAAGATGGAAGGTGGTGACCAAATAACATATGGGCGTGCACATGAAGAAGGTAAGGGATGGAGACATGCAGAGACCAAATTTCCAGGAAAAAATGTAGTAGTATAGATTGTTGGACAACAGTTTTCCAAGTTACTGAAATATTACAAATATGCATTAGACAGTGTGGATGTGTGTTGTTCCATGTATACAACATACAATGACAAAATCAATTATTGATCACCTAAATAAGCAAGAAATAATTTTAGTTGATTGTCTGGAATCAATAGTTTCTATTTAAATCCAGATAGTTGTAGCATAATGTATTATCAACTGTATTTCAGATCTAGGTGAAGTGAATGTCTCAAATGAAAAATATAGTTTCTCCTTTTTGGTATTTAGTACTTTAATAGTTAATAACTGGCATTTCTTTCAAATCACTTCATTCTACATGTGACAATACAATAAATCCATTACATATTGTGAATAGAGCCACCATTGATAATTACGGCATGAGAAAAAGTTGGCCATTTATAGAACTTCCCTCATCCTAATTCCCCACTTATCTAATGGCCTTATTACCATAAGACCCACTAATATCAAATCCTGGCCTCCTAGATTAGAAACAGATGCAAATAAAAGGATACAAACTCCAGTAAAACATGTAAAAGCACTAATATTTAAAAATCATAATCTCTAAATAACTACACAAAAGATTTTAAACTCTGTAGGACAAGACTATCCCTGTTTTTTCATGGAACAAGATGCACTGTTATCCAACTCCATCCCGACGCTTGGGACCGGTGATGTCCCAGGACATGCTAATTGAGATACTAGAATCCTAACGGGATGATCCCGTCCCAACACTTGGGATGGTAACCCGTTTCAGTGTCCCACGAGATGTCTCATCAGGATTAAACCATGAGTACACATTCAAGTTTCGGAATACAAATTCCATACCTGAATACAAAAGCGAACAGTGTAGATCCCCTCCTCATTATACTCTGGCGTGATTATAACCTCTGATATTTGAGACACCTCAGTAAGAACAGCAACAGCACTCAGAAACCAGCAGTCACCTAACCTACCCTGTAAATAAGAAACATTGAGCAACTTTGTAATAAGAATCATGAGAGCACCACACACCAATTTTATAATTCTTTTATGAAGCTTATAGTAAAAGGAAATGACACATTAAACAATAATCAGAAATTCAACACAGCAGTCATAAGGGTGAGCTGTACCTGACAAACATCTGAAGAATTTACAGAACCAGAAAATAAACAGGGTTGGGAACCTATACAGCTCTCTTTCACGATATCAGTTGGTCTCATCCACTCAGAAACAACCTGAGGTGGTGAAGAAATGTTAACCACATGAAGAAAAACAAATTTAGCAGTTTGCCTCAAATTGCTCTTGCATTTATGGAGGTAAACAAACATCAATAATGAGTAGAACGCTTACCTGCAATTTTGGAGGAGGATTTCCTGGATCCATATACAAAGATCGATCATTTGGAGGAAACTCCTGATCAGTGAAGTTTGTTTCTCCTCTTGCCCAAAGAGCTTCCTTAACAGCTGTTTCAACTGATAGCATACGTTGATTAATTTCCTCTTGGGTTTCAAACCTAGGCCTCCTTAATCTTCTGGTAAAGGAATCAATATCAATTGCCACTCCTTCTCGTCCGGACCTTCTTCTTCGCCCACTTGAGTATTGCCCATCCCAGTCCACATCCTCCCTATCATACAACTCAACATCTGCTTCTTCGCTTTCCCAGTCATCTACCTGATTATACAAGGAATACCAATAAAAAACTAAAACAAATAAATTCTAGGACCTAATGACAGATGCAAACTTTTCTCTGAATTTCCTAATATTCAGCTGATTTCAAAACTTATTTTAAGAGAGAATTTACTTGTGCTTCACCCAGGATCAGTATTAGTTAAGAGAGAATGAGTGCCACACAAGGGTGAAGCTCAAAAAAAAAGGGGCTTCACAAATTAACAAGAGACAAGATACACGACATAAAGGCATTCTTAGAAGCTACAATATGGAGGTTTTCCTACTGATTATGGTACATAATATCCAAGCTACACTAAACTCCTAACCGACAGGTATGTACCTCAAAAAGGGTGTGAGTTATTTGCAAAAGAACTAAGGTAGATTTATTGGCACTTTGGTTTCAACGTTTCAACTTGTGAGAGAACAACTAAGAGCTACCCTTTTCTTTTTTACTTTTTTTGTGAACTAAGAGGCTATCATTTGAATATGACTTAGGCATGACAAACAATAATTAATGTTTAGCGATCCGAACTCGATCTCTTTTTAACCCCAACAATTAGGAAAACATGGAAGAGAAGATCTGAAAGACATGAATTGGCATACCCTTAAAGGCGAATCACCGAAGTGCCAGCCATCTTCAGCGAGATCAATCAAATCATACTCAGCAGGGCTTATGGCAGCATGAAATGCAGCAATCTCATCTTCAGTCAGGCACCTTCCCCACAGAAAAGCATCCATGATTTGCATCTTGGAGTCAGCACCTTCACTATCTGACCTTCCGAATGCATCTAAGTCTGTTGGTGGTCGAGCACCAACCCAAACATCTGTTCCCTGTTCCCAAATGCCACTACTCCCATGCAGCGGTAATCCAGCCTGATATCCATCAAAACCTCCATCTATATAGGAAATTGCCTCACCTAAGTCAGCATCAATAGTCACCGTGACAATATGCCACCTGCAGATCAAACACGCATCATAAAATTGGCAGGAATAACTAAGAAAGCAATATAACATGTGTCTATAACAGACCTTAAATTAATATTGACTGATTTTAAGATGCAATTCTTTGAGGAATAAACTAAAATATATGCAACGAAGCAAGAAAGTAATGAAAATAGTTTTGATGGCAGCCCACACCTTCCATCTGCAATGCTTGCAGCTCCTATATACCATTCTTTAGCAACTGTTGTCGACCTGTCACCTTTTGTAACCAATCTAAGACCAACTTGTCCAGCCTCAATGCCTTGTTCTGAACCCGCAACAAGGATTTCCCAACAGATTTTCTTTTGAAATTCAGTTCCTAAAAGACAGACTGGACCAGACTCTGGTTGAATCATCACTGCAATGGAGAAGCTAACCTTTTGAATATGACAAAGGCTTCGATCAATCTGTCCACAATGTCTGCCTCCGCTCCGAGGCTCATCATCAAGTATACACACAGCGCCTGGAATGCCAGTCTGTGAAAGAGTAGATGCTAATGGCTTAAAAGATTGCACATGAAAGGCATGTTAAATAGAAAAACTTAAACACCATAAATTCCACTAAAATGGAATGGAATAATACCACCACCAGTCTTGATATGCTGAGTATTATAGCACCATGTACATAAGCTCAAAGTATCTCATTAAATCCTATTATTTACTCAACTCATTATTTTAGAATAGACACATATAGAATGTTGCTCCATATATAACATAAATAGATACATGCATGTGTACATCCATACATGCATATTTATGTGCATAGAAATATTCTTATATGCCCATGTCAATAGCACTAGCTTTTTAGCCAGAGACATTCTTTCCTCTCGATAATAAAGATCTAAACCCCTCTGCTTCGCTGCCACCACCACTATCTCTAACAGCCACCATAGCTTTCTTCATGGTTTCCCAACCATCATTCCACATGTTCATTCCCTCTCTACCCCAAGAAAATATCAAATTCATTCTGATGGATAATTAAGCAGCTAAATTTTAATATGTACAAAACAAGGACAAAATGTACCTGCTCTGCTCGGCGAGACAACTGTGCTGCACGAATGCGGCGAGCTATGCTAGAAACTCGCTCCCTTGCAAAAGAGTCATCGAAAACAGAATCCCCCCCAACAGCACGCACTGCAGCTGCCATAGCTGCAGCCTCCCTATTCCCCGCATTGGGAAAAGAGGACAAGAGAGATGTTTCTATCTCCTTCCATTTACGTTCTTCCTTCTCCAGAAGTGCTTTTCTTCTTTCTTTTCCCTTTCCCTCCTCTTCCCGTCTTTGCATCAAGAGTTCTTCTTCCATCTCTTTTTCCCTCATGTAACTACAAAGACCGATAATAATTATAATCATTAAGATTATTAAACTTAATCCATTAAAACTTAATCCTTCAATAAGCACAATACATGTTTGCAATGAGCCCAGTATAAGGCCAAATGGAATAAAAGGCTCACCTTTCCTGAATTATTTCAAATTGTCTACGGTCTTCGGGCATCCATTTCTTGATTTCTTTGGCACTTAAATCAGACAGGCCAATACTGTCAAGGAAAAGTCTAAGGCGGACTTCATCCTGTCATAACACAAAGCATAGCATATAATGCAGCAATGAAATATCAATAAAATCTATGGACCATGAAGAAAGAATCCACAATGAGCTGTTTTTACTCACCTGTACTTGCTCAGCTTTAGCAGTCAACCCTAGCAAAAGGAGCAAATAACCACCAAATTTATCCCACATATAAACCCACTCAGTATCAATTGCTTCTTCTAAAGCTAGAATCCGTGCATGTGCACACATTTTTCTCCTGTAATCTACATCAGAAGAAGCTTCATGGCGATATGTCAGGCTAGTCTTTATCCTGCAAAGGAGTAAACCAGCAGCAATTTCTTCATTTCTCAGGCGATCTCTCAGTTTCATGACATCAGCTCTGGGAAGTACAAAATTTCCAGCCCTGTCCCGTGTAATAGCAGGGTCTCCAATTAACAAAGCAGCTGAACTGGCAGACCTTTGTGGGGCTGAATAAGTTCCAGATAAGGCATTCCTCGTCTAAATTGTCCAACAAGTCAAACATAGAAATAAGAACTATTAGAAATATTTATTATCAATGCTAAGACATGGAAATGACAAATCACCAGTTCAACACCTTAACCTATTGAATTAAGATGAAAGAAATGAGGCCAAACATATCAGAGTGCCTTTGAAATGATCAATGAAACTACAGGAGCTAAAAGAGTGCAACAAGTCCAAATACATCATTCAGTACATTCTGAAAAGTAAATCAGCAAGACATGCTCGAGCCAATAATAAAACAAGAAAATGAACAGTGCTCAGAAAAGAAAAATTGTGATTCGACAACATGGTAATGCGAAATGCCTTGTCTCCCCAAAAGTTCCTGGAAATGGCTGCCACCCACAGTTTTCTAGAAACAGTGATGAGAAAAGTCAACATTTCCACCCTGATTGACAAACCAAACCCCCTGCTCACTGCATCAAAAAACAGTTTTGCGCCCATTCCAGGAATGTTCTTGAGGAAACATTGTAGCAATCCATGGTAATTAACAGAGCATCCCTAAGGCTTCTAGTTTGAGAGAGACTGCTGAGACAGGCTTGGGACTCAAAAGAGAGAGCTTACCAGAAATAGGCCTGAGGTCTGGATTATGTTTTAATCATCTCCAGCATGTAATTTAGAGCATGAAAGATCTATCTTAACCAGTCAAGTTGGTCTGACATATTCATGGATTTTAAGAAATAAAATCCAGATGAAAGACAACTAACACATGTAAAGCTGTACCAGACTAGAAGATGGGACTGGCATTTTCATCATGCTGGAAGAATTTTCTTAGCCATCCATAGCAGACAAAAATTGTTGGATCTAATATATGGTCCAAATTCTAATCTCAATTTATTTTGGATAAGCTTATCAAACTAGACTCATATGATGGCTATGTTACATGGAGTCGCGTTCATGCTTCAAGTGCATAAATGTGTCTGAGCTCCAGATCCTTATAATATCGAAGAATTTATCCTTACAAAGCCCTGCCCAAGTGTGATACCAAGTCCATGTCTAAGTGCCAAAAGCATGAAATTGTAAGGTCAATGTGACATATTCTCATATCGAAGAATTTATCCTTACAAAGCCCTGCCCAAAAGAATGTTGGAAACATTTTCTCATATAGTATTCTTTCATGGACACTGGGAGACCAGTGAATTGGTGCGCACATGCAAAATGATGGCTAAACTGAAAAATCTTGAACCTTTTGCAAACCAACATTTCTTTAGTTCAACTCCATGTGTGAGTTGGGCCAATTTTGTTTTGGATGGTCAATTTTATCCATTTTTGCACTACTATGAGGGGTAATTGTCATGAATGGAGTTGGTAATAATGCTTCCTGCACACTTAGCCTGACACAGAAACTCCTCTGGGATCCTTTGCAATGATCTTATAAGGTAGATTTTCTATAACCTGGGGAAAACCATAGCATCTTTTGGGACCACAAAAGGTGATACATTGGATATCCACAGAATGGGAGGCAAGACAACTAATTATGTTGAGACAGAAGCCGTTGTGCAAACTCTGAGGAGAGCTTGTGCTGATTATCTAAAGCCACTTATAGCAACATAACCTCTTGGGCCAAATGTAAAAGGTTATCATGAAATCTTGCTTCAATAATTAATGAGGTGTGGAAAATTGCCAGAGAGCAGGATCACTTTCTATAATTCTCAAAGGAACCAGTGATTTTCGGTAACCTTTTGTTGAGATTGGCTTTTGGGTTTCTTCAAGTCCTTTTGCATCAGTCTCACCTTAAATACATCCCAGTGCTAAATATACATCTTAAACACTTGATGGGAGCACTTGTGAACTAGTGATTGGGATAAAATAAAATACAAAAGACCCAGTATCAATATATCATCTGATTTTAACGTGCCATGATTGAACAGCAAAGAATTTATTAGCCATGGTTAATCATTGGCATCACAGACTTACAAAATTATATGCAAAACCCATCCATAACAATCTTTTTACAATCAGAAGCTGAACAAGCACCGATCTATGAACTAGAGGACAAGATAAGGAAGCTGCATATACAATCCAAGAAGAAAAATGACAGAAACCAGAGAATAATAAGCAATAGGTTGAGTGAGATATACTTATTTGCTTAGTTATCAAAACCACACTCTAAAGTAAACAATGGTCGAGAAACTAAGCTCAATGACAAAGACACATGCACCCAGGATTTATGGAAAAAAAACCAAAAAAGAATATAAGCAACTTATCCATTTATGCATAAAATAACAATGTGAAATGCTCCCATTATTTCATAACCATAAAGCATCAAATTTGTCAGGAAATAATTAGGGGATAAAAAGAGGTGAAAATCAATCAAGTATATCCTATTGGAAAAATTGCAAAAAAACATATGGGAACTTGAGCTACAACTTCTTCCAGATGATAAGCTCACCTTCGTGGCAGATCGAGCAATTGCCTGAACAACCGTATCCTTGCCAAGAAAATGCACAGCATCTTCCATCATCTGGCCATGACATATGTATATTAGCTGGTTTAGACAAACTAAATGAAAAATAAAAAATAAAAAAAGCAAATTAACAAAAATCTGAGTATAACATATTCATATCATATGATTAGTGACAAGTATACACCAACCTTAAGTGTTAGACAAGGGCGAGAAACAGCAAAACCAAAGGCAACAACAAGAGTGATTGCCGATACAGCAGCGCCAGCAAAAGGTGGGTATATTTTCAAACTGGCAATGACACCCCACCCCTCAATTGCCAAAGCAATCCCATACAGAACAAGAAAAGCATGACTGCCAAAGAATGATTTGGTGAGCATCAGAGATAACCAACAGAAGGGATAAAAGAAAACCTGGCTGAAACAACAGCACAGAATTAAGGTGTCAGACCTACCTAACATTCTTTGCACAATCTGCATGAGCATCATAAACATACACTGGTAATACCCTCGGAGAATATACAACAATGGGGGGTGAAAGAAGCACCTGAGAAGAACAGAATTTTGTGTCACAGAAAAAAACTAGAAAGCTTTAAGCAATTACAAACAAATTTTAAAGAAAAAAAAAAACTCAAAACATATTTTTAAACAGAATAATCTAACTCAAAGCATTTAACTAGTAGTATGATACTAAACAGAACACAAGAGATTCATTGTAGCTTCTCAATAATTAGAGTAGCTTACAGTCAATGCCCTTCCTGCAAGAAGAAAAAGAAATGCAAAGTATCCAACCGATACACCAACAAATGGTTTGCCTGCAACCAAAATATATTTAAACATTTATTAGACATTAGACAAGTATAGTTCAAAACTTAAGCAAATGGATCAAGTAAACAAGCATGGAATGTAAACCTTTTGCTCACCTTCAAACAGCCCAACTAGAAATGCAGCCAAAGCCAAAAGAAAAGCCAGAAAGCAAACGAAGAACATTTGAGTTCTTGTCAAATAGAAATTGTTTGAAGCCCAATAGTGGGTAACACCAATTGCAAGTACAACAAGAAGGATAACCAATAGAAATGCAACGCCAACCTGTCAAGTACCAACAGATAACACACAGATTAGAATGAGAAGACGACCTATAATGAGAGAGAGAGAGAGAGAGAGAGAGAGAGAGAGATCATTCTTATAGTTAAGCACAAATTTCAAACACTCACTGTCCAAGGCCTAATTACTACTATGATGGCTGATATTGCACCAAGCAATAGCAAAATCCCAATGCCAACAAAGACATAGAATCCACGAGAAAGTTTCCAGTCATCATCTTTCCTGCAAATATTTTTCCATGACAACAGATAATAGTGATACCCCAGACAAAAAAACAAAAGCAGTTCATGCTGATCCAAGCTAGACTGGTTATTATGCTTACCATTTATATAAACCAGTAAAAAGAGAAAAAACAGCAGGAATGCAAACCAAGGGAAGCAAAGCAGCAAGAAAGTCAGCCTTCATTGGGATTCTCTCCTCTCGAGAATTCACCACCCCCCAATATGATGCACCACAAAATGTAACCAGAACAACTGCAGCAAAGGAGAGCAGAACATGTGAGGAAGTTATTTTACTATGATATTTCATGAACAAATTAGCTACCTCTTGCAAACTGGGCTAGAACAACATCCATCCATAAATAAACCTTACAGCAACAACGTCAGCACAAGTACAACTTACTAGCAAAAAGGCCAACACAGATAGCAGATGATAATGAGAACCGATATGTTGCAAACCATGCCACGATGGGTAATACAGCAGTAAATAGTAAAGCAATTGCTGAAGTTAGTGCCCAGCCAATATACATAGATGTTGCATAAGGAGAGTACGAGCTTTTCTGATCTCCACTCCATCCCTTGTAGCCTAAATCATCTAAAGGCTTTGCAGATACTATTGCACCAAGAGCCAAAACTGATCCAGCGAACATTAATATGCTGACAGCAAGGAGAATGCGCTGAAAAAGGAAAAAAGAAAGATACCAATAATGGCACATCAACACACAGATATCATGGATAGGTTAAGGATGCACTAATTTTGTAAATCATTCAAAAGCAAAAACTTTGAATTTAATTCATCTGAAAATCAACTTATGAACCAGAATTTCCGATCCACTTAGAATAATAAAAGAAGAAAGAAACCAGTGTATCATTATATGTACTGCAAATAATAAATATGGCCTCACATCTATACATCTTTAACAACAAACTACCAATAATAGATGTTACTTTAGGCCAATATGTACAAGAGATAGCTCATTGTATAACATGGTCCACAAGCATCATCCATATTTCTGGAATTCAATGACAGATTAACAATGCTTTAGTAAAATTGAGATTCAGCTACAACCAAGAAAAGAGAAAAAGCATTTACTTGTGATGAGAAAAAAAAACAATAAAACCATATAGCTCAGACTGAACGAATGCGCATGCTGTGGAATAACAGTTGAAGCATGCAAATATGCAATTATTGATAGAATGACAATTATGACTACATTGCCAGTAAATTGTGTGTCCAACTAAACAATCTCAAAAGCAATTTCAGAATGATATAGAGGTCTTGGCCACAAATGACAGCAGAAGCAGGAGTGATCCATCAATGGCAGTGCCAAGCATGTGATTCTGTAGGCAAGTTTGATGCCCATATGGCTAAACAGGCATATCCACCCCTTGTTTTTTAGTTGTACATGTTTGTCTGTTTGAGAAAGAAGACTGGTTTATGTCACAATAAAAATGAATGCTAATGCAATTACGCAGGCATATCATTACTGATTAACAAGGAATAATAGTACATAGGATATAAAGTTTGAAAAGCTACAATTCTGACCTCTTTCTTTCCTGGAGCTTGTTGCGCATTTCCACGACTCTCAAACCCTCCTTGTGAAACCCAGAAGCGATGGCCATTCTGAATCCATATTGGAATGGCAACAGAAAGGCATGCCACCATTAGTGGGATGGTCAAAGCCAAGCCCAGTATAACAGATGACTTGCTGCACAATCATATGCAGAAGTAAATGGCATACCAAAAGTGCAACATAAGTAAAGCAAGTATGAAATCAAAAGGCAAACAAAAAACCAATAGAAAAATTATAATGCACATAACATAGGTTCAAACATAATGTCTATATTGGTGGTGGAAAGACAAATTTGCACAAACAAAATCATCAAACAAAGAAACATAAGATTTCAGTGATTGCATTAGATTCATGTAAAACAACATCGTAAGGGTTAGAAATTCAGCATTATGAGCTTAACGAACACAATCAAATGCAAGCAAACATTCCATACAAAACCAAGATTTACATTAAACTCCCGAGTGATTATTACTAAATTAATGAGATGCCAGTAAATCCAACTGATCAAGCAAATCATAATAACTTCTTCAAATCATTAATTTGTATGTAAACACTCAGGAAAAAAAGTTCCCAAAAACAGAAAGAACCCCTGGAGTAAAAAGTATTGAGGGGAAAAAAGAGCACAACTATCCAAGAAAACATGAAAGAAAGGCTATAAATATCACTACCCAAACCCCGCACAAAAAATAAATAAGTAACAAAGACAAACTGCAGCTCCAACTGCAGATGTATTCATAGCATCAGCATGAGAATCAACCATTAATCAGGTTGGCCAACTACTGGCACAACCTTGCAACAGTAGTTTTAAATTCTATGTTGGTCGGCACCTCCATACTATGTGCACTGGTATATAAATATGGAATGGATATATTAGAAGTAGTAGAACATAAATATAATAATCAATAGAGATGAAGTTTGTTTCATATTACATGTTACATACAGCCATATGATGGTGTAGACTCCTTATGTTTGTACATGATTTCCCATTATTCTTCATTCATCTACACTACACATTCTTTACTTGATGATAACACAAATTGAAAGGCGATGGTGATTCTAATAAATATTGGATAAGCAGATACAACCTTGGCAATGACACTTCAGTATTAGAAGTTGAATAACTACTCAATCTGCTCATGTCAGCCTAAAGCTACAAACTTGGCAACCTCATAATACATCGGGAACAGACTAGCAACAAGTCATGCCAACAGTTTAAGGCAAACCAAAAAATCATGAATAATCATAAAGATTATGTACTTAATATTAGTCTAGTAGTGTTAAGGACTGGATTTTCACTTGTTTTCTAAATAAGACAGGTGAATTTATCAGACTAATTAAGGTTTTAAATCTTGTGTAACACGGCTGTCCCAGGTTTTTCATGAAATGGGATGCATCACTGTCCCAACCTATCCCAATACTTGGGAAAAGGGATGTCCAAAGCCGTGTCGATTGAAACATTGGGACGATAGTGAGACGGTCTTGTCCCAACGCTTCGGACAACCCCCCATCCCCCCACTCGAATTTAAAACCATGCCTAAAATCACTCTTAAATGGCTTAGTTGTAACTATTTGAGGGTTATGTTTACAGAAAAGATAAATGGGAGCAGTTAAAAATACCCCAGCTGCTCCTCCTTGAGGACAAAGGGGAGAAATTTTAGTTTATCAATTCACCAACAGCAGTAGAGCTGCAGGAAAACAGAAGTATCATATATAATTTAATTTAATGAATATTATCACTGATGGAGTTTTACATTTTTTTGGCGAACAACAGGTTAAAAGTTCAGGCTACACACCCTTTCAAACCTTATAGTTTTGTTTCAATTAAAGGGCATTTTCTTTCTTATATATATATATATATAACACCTTGACTCATTCACATTTTCCTAAGCCAAAGGAACAAATAGTAAAGTGGATGGCTTTCCAGGGAACTTCCAACATTTCATCGGAAAGGGGATCAGACTCACTGCCAAAAGGAGCCTAAGAGACATGCATTTCTTCCTAATTGAGTTAACCAAGTTTATATGAAACTTTTGGCCCCAGCAATTCTAATGTCATTTGCTATAGGTCTGGAATCCTGACCGTTAGCTTGGAACAATAATTCAAGTTGACCTGCTGAGCGCAAAATGCTCAACACATGCAGTGGGAAGCTTGGAGGGAATGGTGTTCCAGAAAGGGAATAAATCACATAGATCCTAAGGGTCATATAAGACTTATCAACATTGGTTTTATATCCTGGTTTAGAGAAAAAGTCATTGCAAGATTGACTCGGGCCATGCCTCCTTGTGTTTTATCATATCTTCCTAACAGAATATTAAATAAGTGGATAATCATAATCATTTGCAAGCACAAGTAGGCCATAGCTCATAGAGTTAAAAGCATAATTGTAACAATGCTGAATCAATCCAAAAGTAATGCATTCATCAGATAGCATTGAAAGATCCCAGTGCAAATGATATATTGCAAACAAGTACTCACTTTACTTGCAACCAGTGCATTTAATGCATAATGAGGTTAACTGTAAGGCTTATGGGAAAAAAAAGGATTAATAGAGGTCTGTCATGAGAAGAAATATACATACCTTAAGAAAGAGAGAAGGAGACCAACACAAGTACTCAAAAGCCAAGCAATAAAACCATACTGCAGATATAAAACCAAGTCAGAAACAAGATGACAAATAACAGAATGAAAAAGCAGGCAACTGTAGAAATATGCATTTATTTAATTCCGCAAAGTCAAAGCAGGAATAGAAGAAACAAATGTTCAGTGGGAGGGCTAGGACAAGAAACATTGTAAAAAGATTTATGACTAAAGAGAGCCATGCAGAAAATAATTAATCTAGTTCATTTCTTGTGACATTATGGCACCCGTGCCAATTCTGGTTTGAAATTCTGGTTTGAACTTATAACGGCTATCACTGGATTCAGCAAGTTGAATTGACAGTCCCAAGTCAACTATGTGGGCAAGTGAAATGAACTTTACCGGTAGCCCTAAGACACAAAAAATATTAAAAAATAAAAAATAAAATTAAAACTACAGTGTCAGCAAAATTCAGCTAAACGTTCCGTGTAGGGCATGTCATCAAAAACAAGTGAATACACAATTAAGATGATATGAAGTACACAATGTCTTCATTTATATTGAAGTGCGAAAAACATTTTTCATCAATATAGAGCTATCCAAAATGGCTTATATGAGGAAAAATAAGATACTTCAGGTTCTGTGTATCTTCAAAGCAATTGCATGAAGTTGTATATCTCCTTATGATAATGTGTGCCAAGCCTAGAAATGATAAAAAGATTTATATCATACATAATTATTGGTTATTCCAATTCTCAGCCATGCTAGTTTGTTCTCAACTCCAAGTGGTTGGTAGAAGTAGGAATTAGAAATGATAAAAAGATTTGGTTTATCAGTAGTAATTCTGGCAACTAATGCACTTGTACTATCTGTAACAACTGAGCAGTCTATTTCGGCATTTATGCTTGTCCCCTCTTACACAATCTAGAGTGAATTCCATAAATGATGCTAGGATCACCATTGTAGTTGATACTCTTATCAATTAGTTTGCTTCTTATTGACTTCAATATACAAGCTTTAAATTTCCCTGTTACTTAGTAGTAAAATTCTATAAATGGTTGACTCTTTGGTTAGGCTAAAATTTGATCCACATGAAGGTGTTCTGTGGAAACTTCTATTCTCTTATAAATTATAATAAATGAGGAATATCACCAATTAAGGTGCTCTCTTTTGCAAAAGAGGGAGGCCTAAAAGATAGCATATTCAGTTCCCTTATGGAAGGTGTTTTGGTCCATACTTGATCCACTCTCTCAGACAAAATTTTCCTATTGGCATTGATCAATACAACTGAAATGCATACTGATACCCAAGGTTTTAAATCCCATGGGATGGACCCAAACCGATTTTTCCATAGAAAGAGGCGTGCTGCTGTTTCCGTTCTGTTCCAACACTTGGGATAGGGAATGTTTGAAGATGCACCAATTAGGATGCTGGAACGATGACAAGACAATCCCATCTCGACGCTAAGGACCATAACCCATCCTATTGTTTCATAGGACGTCCCACCAAGTTTGAAACTATGCTAATACCAACTTTATGAGAAACAACCACCTCACCAAAGTTAAGAGTCCTAACACTTAAAATTGGAAATTGTTTTAAATTTCTTATTCTTTAGCAAAGAATTGTGCAGTCTCAAAGAATAATGAGGCATGCAACTAAATACCATATGCAACTTCAGGATAGTTCTTGGGTTTTTTTTCTTTTCTATCATTAGTCATTATAGCATTTAGCAAAAGGATATTGACATGCAGAACACTTTCAAAAAATTATAACTAAAAATTAGAGGTCAGAAACCATATGAAAAACACATTTCTTTACATTTATGATATAAAAAGAATGAGGATATAAATAACATGTTGATATTGCTTGGAAAAACAGAATAATGAAATGATCATGGCAGCATTCAGAAGTTCGAAGCAATAGGAATGTTTATATATTATTTATATGAAGAGATGAAGACTTGTCAATTTAGTATCTGCATAATTTTAAGAAGGCTAGAGGAAGTAAACTTAAAACATATAGACATAGCAAGTAAGAAAACAATGCGATTACATCATATATAGTGTCATACACTTCACTGTCAATGATAAAAGGCAGATGATCACATTTCCCACAAAATATTTAAGTATAATTACAATCTGAAACGTTCACATGAATAATTAGTTTAACAAATATAAATATGCCAGATATCAAGATGTGCCAGATGTTTGCCTTCACAATTAAGTTCACATTTCACTATTTTTTTCTTTTTCTTATAATGAGTTAGCAATTTCAGTTCAATGACCATAAGGATTCATGTGTTCGCATCAACCAGCAAAGTTAGCTTATCCAAATGCACAGTCCTGACTAGAAAATAGAAACAAATTATTACTCCAGCAGGAATTTAACTCAAAATACAAACAAAAAACACACCAAATGCCAGCATGAAAAGTTGATCCGTCAGCCAATTCCAGCATATCATGTTATTAGGCAAAAAGAAAAACAACATTATACAAACAAAAAACACACCAAATGCTGGCATGAAAAGTTGATCTGTCTGCTAATTCCAGCATACCATGTTATCAGGCAAAAAGAAAAACAACATTATACAAACAAAAAACACACCAAATGCCAGCATGAAAAGTTGATCTGCCTGCTAATTCCAGCATATCATGTTATTAGGAAAAAAGAAAAACTACGTTAATACAAACCAAAAACACACCAAATGCCAGCATGAAAAGTTAATGTCTGCTAATTCCAGCATATTGTGTTATCAGTGAAAAAGAAAACAGCATTTCTAATATCAAATAGGCCAATTTCCACATGAAATAGCATCTGAAATAAAAAAAACAAGCCACTCAATTCACCTTGCGGGGTCTGGAAGTCATGGCCATTTCTTCTGCACGAAGAGACCAGAGAAATGCCATAATGGAACAGACAACAGGGGACAGAAGCAGAACAGAGAAACCAAATTGAAACTGCAGATCAAAGTAAAAAAATCAACATTTAATAAAAATTCTAGTCCACAATAAAGTCAAAAGTTGGAAAAAAAAAAGACAAAAACACATTTTTTGTTCCAGGGACCAAAGGATCTCTTTACCTGCTCATGTGTAGCATTTATAACTTTAACAGGCTTTGGGCGACAAATTGCCACAATTACTGTTTCTATGATGAAGACAAAAGTAAGAAGGAACCAGGCACGCTCTGGGGTGCCAGCGATTTGGTATAACATAAGCCTAGAAAGGTCAAGCCATTTTTCCAAACCCCGGCGCCTAAGTTCTTCTGATAAAGATATTTGATTCAGGACAATAGTATCCATTCTATCTGAATCAGTCACAGCAACATCTGTAGTCTCTTGATGATCTCTATCTGCATCTAAACTACTTCTCTGCAATAATGCTAAAATCCTAGGATCCAAGCCCTTCTCCTTCAACATGAAAGCAAAATTTGGATCCAGACCTTTATCTTGTAGCAGACTAATCAACTCATGATCTCCTTGTCCTGCTTTCCTCTTCAACATAGATGTGATCCTTGGATCATTTAGTCTGTCCTGGAAAGCTAAAGCTAAATTCAAATCCAATGCTTGCTGGTTTGTTGAAGTAGCACCCGATCTGCTTGATTCACAGCCTTGGCTCTCCAATCCACTGCTAGAGCAAACAACAAGTGAATTGTTGTGATCAAAATGTCTATCAGCAGATGTTGTGACTACTTCTGAATCCTGAACAACAGAACGGCATGAATTGCTACGTAATGCTAAACTTGCACTGCCACTCTCTGCATTCTTGTCACAACTTACACCTTCTTGGCAGCTATAGGAGCGACCAAGAAGCAAACTATTCCAATTACTACCATCGCTAACGCAATGCGAGTTACTTCTGTAGATAGCCTCAGTAGCATTACCATGTTGACCTGCTTCAACACTACTGCTACTACGTTTCACACTAGATCCACAACCTTCAGAAGAGCTTGAGGAACTACTTTGTCCTTTCCGCCTGAATCCTTCTCGCAGACGTATTACAGTGCTTCTCAACGCATCTCTTCTAGCAACCAAGGGGTTTGAGACAGATAGACAGCGAGAAACAGCAGCAGCCAACAACACTGATGCCACAAAAGCATAACTTATGCAATGTCCCAAGTACCTAAAAGATGAAATTGTTTCATGAGTTAGCAGGATCAAAAAATTGTTGTGCACAACCAAATATGATAAATAAGAACATGAATATTAATGTATACCAGTAATGCACTCCAAAGCAGATAAGAAAAATCCTGGACATTCCAGCAACAAACAATGCCACCACTCGACTTTTGAGTAGCTCAAATCCAAACAAGCATACTCCCATATTCCAGTCTGGGACAAGGGAAACAGATAAGCAGTTTCAAAAAAGAAATTCATGGGTAGCAATATTTTATAATATAAGGTGACAAAAGAAAAGATTACCTAGAACAATTACAGCAACTGAAGTTATTGCCCCCAACCAATGTGCTTCTTTAGCTGTCAATCCATATAAGACAGAATATGCAAGAAGTACAAGTAGCGAACCAACATAGAGGAGTCCTAGATGCAAAGCCCTATAGTAAAAATACAAGATCAGAATGGCAAAAAAAATACAAAAGAAAAAGGATGGGGAAATAACCAACATAGCAGAATACACTGAAAAGTTCGATGATAAAACCAGAGTTCCATGCTCGCTTATATTACATTTATCTCTTCATAAACAAAACATCATGAATGAGAAGAGGTACGTATAACTTGGACTTGCCTACTGGATTTTCGCATGTACAACTCATTTGGATCTGGTGGGTCAGGTAAGCAAGCAACAGGTCCCACTTCAATACAATCAGAATATGCAAACTTGTACGACCTTCGCACGTATTCATCCACATTGAATCCAGTTCCTAATGCATAAGCATTTAATAAAAACATTAGGCAATACCTGTGTCAAGACTACTAATATTTTTATATACAAAAAAGAAGAAAGTCAAGGATCTCACAGAACAACAAAGGATAATAATTACCATTGAAGACCATTCTGCAAATGAATAACATGTTGATTGCCAGAGCTATAGCAGATACACCAAAGAAGAATCCAGATGGTGAATATCGCTCGGAGGCACTTGCACCAACTGTGACATAGACAGCACAAAGTTTGTATGCACAGAGTAGAGCTACAGCTAGGAGAAGAAGATAAGCAACCGCCCCTGAAAGAGTTCAAAAGGTTTAACAGACATTAGATAATATCTGCTTATCTAAACCTTTTTTTTTTTTTTGTGTATCCACAAGTCAAGCACACCTTTTCATGGAACAAAATTTACATACAGATAAAATGCAACAATAGCATGATCATTTATGGAAGGTCATCTAATTTAATGTTATGCACCAGCGCAGCATAAGGCCAATCAACAAAGTGTGAAAAGAAGAACAAAAGGAGAATCTTCATTACTAAAAGAGATCCGAAGCCTCAACAATAAGCTCAACATTCAAGCCATCATCAACATACTTATAACACTTTATTAAATGTCTCTAGAATAGATCATGTCCAAGACATCTTATCTTAGACATGAACACCATAGACAAGATCATGTGAATGTGAAGGACAAGTATCAAGCCAATAAGCTTTAAAAATGATCTTATGACGGACAATTATCAAGCTATTAAGCTTTAAAAATTTATCTTACAGGTCCTGCTATTAGATTTGAGCTGAATGAAGGCAGAACCTTCCTAATGAACAATAAGTTTTATATTTAATGTGGTATCTTAGGGACATATGCTGTGGGGACATATGCTGTGAGCAAGTAGTACATAAAATATAGCTGATTATACAACCATGGGCATAATTAAAACATTTACTAGTAAATATGTCTCTCTCTTCAGCTTGACATTACTTCATACAAACGTTATCGTCCTGATTTTATGATTAAAAATCCAATTGTACAGATATAAAGTTTCATCTATTTATACCTTTTCCTATTAAAATTAGCATATAGCATTATAGCCCATGGGTATAGGGTGTAGATGATATAGTGGCAATCGCATGTGCACAGTCTAAAATTAAGCATGTCACTTCACGTCTAGGCATTGTCTTCATATAAACAACAAACACCCATCCATAGTCATTCAATTTACCCAGTAGTTAATATGATGGCATCCATAGAAGGTTAAAATCTAGCATTCCATTTGAACCACATTAAGCATAATGCAGCAAGATGAGAAAATAAAAGTGTAGATAATATGAAAGAATCAAGCAAACAGAATAAGCACCAATGAATAAATTAAAATAATAATAATAATATATAACTCCCAAAGCTGAAGAAGAAATCACATCACTGAAGAAGCAGAGAGCATGAATATTTCCCCTTGGTAATTTTTTAGTTAAACTGAAAGAAAAAATGTACAAAAGAAGAAAATTTTAAATGCATCATTCAAGAGAAAGTAGAGATATACATACTTGAGCTTTGCCATTGTGTCCTCCACCAAAGCATTATAGAATAGAAGGCCAACAAAAGAGCTGTGCCAGCCATTATTACAGCCAATCCAATTATATTCCGACTCAAAAGTGCAATAAGTATACTTCCCCATACTACTACCACTGCGATGGGAGAAAGCACAATCATCCATGCAAACAGAGATAGAGAACTGCAGATTGCACTTAGTTGCGGCCCTTGGATAATTTCTGGCCATTTTCTTGCGTATATCCAACTGAGGATTAAAGAAATTTAATTTTAAAAAAAAATATCAACGGACAAAATTATGTTTGACAGGCAATAGCTGCAGGCTGTCTGCTATGAAACTATCATATACATGATGCAAGGGCTGAAAACTGACAAGAACAACCCTAAAGTCTTAGTTGAATTTGCCTAAAAGACAAAGCCAAACATTAATTTAAATCTCACACATTTCATAGACACACAGATAAATAATGTTTAGCAGTACTATCAGTTTGCACATTAAGTCAATAATTTAAAAGATATATAACTATCAAGGCACGCATATGGAAGCATAGTTATGATAAAGATGACAAACCACATTTTGACTTAGCCACTTTAAGAATCAATTTATGACTCAACAAGTTTTCAGTACGTTGCACCCACCTATGAAGCTGGGATCAACCCAATGCAAATTGGCCAAAAATTCATAATCAAGGTACTTACAAGCAAGAGTAGCGCCTCCAAAATAATAGGATAACCAGTCAGTAAGTAAGGAATCTACCTAATTAGTTTTAAACTAATCTGACTAATGCATCCTGGAAGCAGCCCTATAGGACCCTTTCGACATGGAGTCCAGGAACACTGGACAGGTCATATCCATTAATACTGCCATTTCCAGAGAGCTGATATAACGTGAGGTCCTTGTTTTAACTGAAATGTAAAATTAAGTTTAAGAAATGACAAAAAGATATGCGATAGTAATATTATATACATAAAATAATCAGTAAACCCTGACTGTCTGAAATTATATTACTTGTTCCAAAAAAATGTTGGCTTTATTCATCGTATTCCAGATGAACAATGTTGGAAAAAATAGATATAATTCAACTATTTACAAAGTAACTATTCTAGATACAAAAATAAGGATCTTAAATAGAAGATGTTAGATTCTGAATTGACCATCTTGACATCCGAAGGTCTACCCAAAAGTTGTCGGAAAAAATCATCATCGTCATCCTTAAAATCATCATTTTATGATTCAAACCTAGAAAACCTACTTCAAAAAAAATATAAGCCTAAAAGACATATGCATGTTTTTCTAGTATATGAGTTAAGATTATGAAATCTATTCACCTGTTTTACGTGAACTCGACAAATTGTCTCTTTCATGCACTAAGAAGCACTGGACTATGGGTTTTCCCATAGTCAAGAAGAAACATAGATAACTTTCAAGATTGAATTTATGGTGAAAAAAAAGGAAATTTTGTAAATACAACCCTCAATTGTCTTTAATAAAATACTTACTTCTATCATGGTATAAATAAACTGTTCCCTTGTTTATAGAGCCAGAGGCACATAAGATGAGCATAATCATGACAGGAGTGGCAATAAAAGATTTCCTATAAGTAACTAAATTCCTCTCGCCACTTTCCAACACTATTTTTTCACAGCTAAACAACAAAGGATGGCAAAATAAGATCATCAAGCCTGCTAGAATATGCAATAAGATGGTAGTGTTATTGTCTTTATGGTAAGTTTGATAAGTTGTTCCTGCATTTTTAACTATGAATGCTGGACACTATATTTTCGCATGCAGTAAATAAGTGGAGCTTGTAGACAGGGAATTCAGCCAATGATTTTTTTTTAAAAAAAAAAAGGTATAATAATGTATATCAATAGTCATCCTTTAATAGATAGAATGCTTCTGCATGATTACGATTTACACAACCTCACCTAGTACTTCCCAAATTACAAGAATCCCATTCCAGGTGACTAATTTTTAGTAACTAAGAAGCCTTGAACTTTCACCTCTTTCCCATGATCTTTCACATCTCTATTTTTGTTTTCACAACAGCTTTCAAAGTTCAAAGAAAGCCTTCAGCTTTTGAAAAAGATGTCTCTTTCCCACTCTCTCTTGAAACTTTAAGGTAATAATAAAAGACTCATGTTTTGAAGAAGGATTTTAGGGGTTATCAGCTACTATGATATATCTCCATTTCTTTTCGGAACTTCCACATGGATAAATCAAGTCTTCTCTATACCTCTACCTTTTATCTTCACGCCCACATCAAGGTCAAATCTATTCTTAGTAGCCCCATCAACATTTTAAGGTTTGGCTCAGTTCATATGACTTTTTTTTCTAATTTTGGTAAGATGGTTCTTATGCTTTTATTTATCATTTGCTTTTTGTTTATGTTATCAAAAAACATTCATTTTGATGTGTAGACTCTTTTTGTTTTAGTAGTTTTATCTCAATTGGACAGGATGACCTTGTAGATTAAATATTTTTCTATTGTATAGTGACCATTTTAAAATATTAGCCAGTTTTATTTGCAGCAGTGACTACAAGGATTTTCAAGGTTTCTTCTTGGCATATATGATGGACTTCTACACAATGACTTACCCTGTAGCTGTTCTATTAATGAGAATTGGGGAATAGCACGGGTTTTACTTTTTATTTAATTTTTTGTTGCATGCAGGCTAAAAAGATAATACAGATGTCTATATGTATAAGTATGTAGATACACAATTTGTGAGAACAGATCTACGGTCATTATTTTATTCTTGCCATTATGATAGCTAATAAAAGAAATTTGGTAGTTATCCAAGAAAATTTCTGGCAAAGAATGCATTAGACAAATCACAACTAGTATTTCTATTATAGCGAAAGCGCACAAACTTATAACGGGCCCTCGAAGTTAAAATCCTAGCTCTACCCCTAATTTAGCAAAATGAGGAAGTTCATCATTGGAGTCCATAGAGTTAAAAATAAGATGCAAGTTTTTTTTTTTGTATTTCTGCAGTGATATGTTAAATTCTTATCCTTGTTTTATTCTAAAGCATTCTACATAAAAGGACAATAGAATTAATAGATAGTAAATTAATATCTTGAATAATGAAACAGAATGTTTGTTTGATTAGAAAAAAGTAATATATAGGCAAGAATGTTTGTTTGATTAGAAAAAGTGATATATAGGCCTTAATTAATGAAAATTAGGCTTGTTGTAAATATGTTTTTTTATTAATCATTCATCCACTTTATGGTTAACTCACATTTCAATCTTCACATTTCATTCATCCATGATCTAATTCACAACCCAATCGGATCAAGCCCCCTCCATGATTTGTGACTTGATCCCAATATTAAATTAACCACCTGCCAAATGTAATTGCTATAATAATAAGAGTATGGCTAGAGGCCTTTCTGAAGTGATCTGCAATACATACGCAGCAACATCTGGCAAGATTGAGGGCATAGAGAACCATTAATGAGGGGCAATACTAAAATTACATTGATGCGTGCAAGGAATGATTGTGAGAGAAAGCAGAATGACAACTCCTTGAAAAGACAATGAAGAAATATATGAAGACCCTAAAGTTGGATAAGGACATGGATCTTAATCAGAGTAATGAATGGGAGGAAGTCATGAAGCCAACATCTAAAACTTGGGAGATGGTTATAAATTCAGCAAGTGCCACAATCATCAGACAGCATGAAAACATTTATAGATGTAAATATCAAGTATTTTTGTTTGCCTGCTGGCTACAAATTAAGTTACCAAAAACGACGGTATTTGTTCAAAATTATAAGTCTAGTTATTCATTTAACGCTCAACTAGAGTTGTAAATGATCTATAACCCCCTACACATGACAATACCATGGCAGAACAAAAAATAACAGGGGAAGCTTGAATGAATGTATACAAACAATACCTATATATCCTCCAAGGCCGCCAATTCACAGCCCAGAGGATCCAAACGCTGAGAGGACTTAGGACGGAGAAAAGAGCCCCGCAGACACTGCAAGCCAGAACGACCTGATGATGCTCGTCCCCTTCCATGCCCCCTTGCCCCCGCCCGTTCTCAAATCAAACCATGGGAATAACAATAACAATCTGCAAGAAAGCAAGACAAACAAAAATAGTTTCGATTTTTACAGAAACATTAAACAAATGAAACCATCTAAAACCCCACAGTACGCATATCGGCAACCCTAACTCTACTTGGCACCGTTTGCTCCGCGTACACAGAAATCCAAAGAAAGAAAAGTCTAAAAACATTTATTTCCCCCAATTCAGAGCTCCCAAAAACCAGCATTTCCTCGAGAAAACCATACCGAAGAATGGAAGAGACGAGACCAAGAAATTCCAAAAAATCGCCCTCCAGAAGCCCTACGAGAGGAGGGACGGAGAAAAAGAAGCTCAGATGGCAAAAAAGGGCGCATCAGAAATCTTGATCGATCCCAGAAACCCTAGAATGGGGCTCAGAGCCAGAGCTGGATGAAGAGGAGGGAGGTGAGCTAACGAGGACAAGGGGCCGTACCTTTTTGCACTGGAGGCGCGATCCCTCTGATCGGAAACCCTAGAAATCGAGGCAGAAAAAGAGGGGGGGTTTCTCGCGGTGAGAAAACCCTCGGAACTGAGAGACAGAGAGAGAGAGAGAGAGAGAGAGAGGGAGGGGTCAGTCAGTGGGAAGACAAGGTGACGTTTGTCAACTTCTATGCTGAGGCAGCGAGGAAAAAAGAAGTAAAAAGAATTTGTCTGGATTTGGCGACTGCCGATTAGTTTAAGACCCCCCCCAAATTCCATGTTACGGTGTTCCTCCCCTACCCTTTTAGCTTAATCTTCCTCCATCAATCTTCCAACCTACTTCCGAGATCAATGCAAGTGATGTACCATAATCGCTTAGAATAATAATAATATATAATATATAATATAATATAATATAATATATATATATAGCATGTGTGTACTATTATAATAAATATTTATTTAATAATAATTTTTTATAATGATAAAGATATGATATGATAAAAATTTAGTCGTATTGTATGATTAGTAAACTAGCTTTAAATATATATTTATGGGTATAGTATGTTACTTTTGGAGTTCTAGACTTCATGAAAGGGATTGTCAATATTTCATAAAATTTATATGAGTAGTTATTATTTATCTTTTAAAACATTGTATCAAAAATGTAAAGAATCATACGATGGTTATATATAGTCAGTGAAGATGTTAGAGTAATGAAGAATGATAAATAAAAATCGAGATCTCTAACTTCCTCGCTTTATTTTACTATGCGTAAAATAGACCATCCTATTCGGTACCCTCATTTTAGTAGTAATTATCAAGAGATTAAAGTCACTGTTCAAAAAAGTGATCGTAATCTTACTTGAGGTGTCAGAAATATTGGATTACTGTAATGATAATGATATGTACCGAAACTTTTGAACTTTTGTTAGTACATTTGTCATTAAAAGAATGAGATTGTCCTTAATACAAAAAACAAACAAACAAACAAAAAAAAAAAAGAGAAGAACCACTCTTCCATCTCATATTTTTATCATTAAAATATATTTTTTCATATTTTGAGTGCAAGGGATGTTAGGTTGTTAAATTTGATTGATTTTTTTTTTTTTTTAACTAGATCAATTCGGTGTTTGTGTTTTAGGTATTTAAGTTGAAGTCAAAGGATATCTTTTATAATTATTTAACAAGTTTTGTGTTTTTAAAATAATTTTACGTTTCTTGAATTAAAATTGTAGGTTTCATATTCATACATTATGCAAATAAATTTCAAGGTAATATTTGTATTATATACATAATGATCTTTCATTTCCATGGTATACTAATACGGCAATATGTAATCATTAGTAATCTTTAATTATTGAAATATTTCGTATCAAATGGGATGATATTGGTTTACTCATGATTCTATTATCAATGATTCTATTATCGAAGAAAATCATCATGTTAATTAATCAAATGCCTTTTGAAGTGAGAACAACGAGAGGAAGAGAAACCAATGCATAGCCTCGATAACCATACCTTCGAAATTTGAAAGGGTTTTGGCCTTCTCTCTCAAATATGGTCAACCTTGTGCCAAATCTCACCCCAAGTTCAAAAAAAGAAAGTCTCAAACTTTTTTCTTGCACTCATATTGTTAACACTCTTTCTCATAGCATCCCTGCTGAGGGCAACACCATTTTGTACCTCTAGGATGATGGCAATGATGCTAATAGTCATTAGCTTTTCCTTTCTACACCATCAGAGAGATCCAATGAGAGGGTGGTAGTGATCAAGAGGGAGGAGATATGAACTCCAAAGGCTTAAGGGATGGGTTTATTGCTAAGATGAATACAAGGAGAACTTGAGATGCCATTCATTCTAAACTAGCTAGGGGTGAGATCTGGTGAGAAATGGCCATGTTTGAGAGGGACGAGGTTGGAAATTTCTAACTCCAGAGTCTTAAGGAGATGAGATCATTCTTAAAGAATGAAAACTCTATCATTGCTTTCAACCTAAAAATCATGTGATAGCTTATTGAGTGCAACAAAAACTTGAGTCTTAGTGCATGCCAATAATTCCTTCCCCTCATGCTTGATCTTATACAAATTTACATGCTAGAGATCAAGCGTCATAGATGGTGAGACATCTAGCTAAATAGTTGGTTAGTATTAGCTTAGATTTAGGCACTTGAATGTGGATTTACCTATGAAAAGTGAAAAGGGAAAGGGGGATGCACTAGTGCATGCATGCATTGAAGAGAAATTAGACAAATTTATTTTAGTCAAATATCATTCTAAGATAATTAAATAAACAATATTATGCTAGCATGCTGAAGAGTGGAAAATTAATTCCATGACAATGTGGCTATAATGTTTATGTAAAATTTTATTTGTAGTCAAGTGGCATTGGTCTTATAGAAAGTATTAGATTTGCAGCATGTTAAAAAATATTTAATCATTCACTTACTTTTTAAGTAGAAAAAAATGATAATGTGATGTATCAATATCGTAGTGCTTTAAAAAAAAGTCAATGATACCTTTTGCATTGTTAGGAGGAAAAAAAGAAATTTATTATCCTCTAGCTCTTTAAAAAAGTCAAAAAGGTTTAATGGATTAAGGAGATATTATGATTACATGCCAGGGTGGCCAATCAAAAGAATGGCCAACTTACTTAACAGTATAAATTTAGGCAATAAAATAAACTATTATAAATATAAAGACTATAATCTTCTCAAGAAAGAGTAAGAGAGAAGAACCTTGGAAGGCATCATTTTTATGGACACAAGTTATATACCACCTAAATAATGTTGCCAACTAGACATCAAAATATTGATATGTCTTTCAAAATTTAGAAAAATAATTAATAGTTATCATTATATAATCTATGGGCTAGTGCCATACATGAATTATGATGGGTAGCATCATGATAATATTATCAGGGTGGTACTTAAACTTCACTCTATTGTTATAACATTAACAATAAAAGGATAAAAAAGGTAATAAGAAAAAGGTTCAAAAAACTCATGAAAATGAGAGGGTATATGATTTAAGCCCTCTTTTCATAAAAGTCTAATATAATTACTTAAGACACTAACTAACCTATATATTTCCATTTTAGCATAAACATTGATCAAGGAGAATGTTTTTCATGATTCATGATAGATTAAGCATGCATTAAAAAAAGAAAGCATATTTTATTTGCTAGTTTTTGGTACATAGAAAGAAAAATATTATTATTTTTTTAATTACTTAATATACTATGTAATCATACCTAAATTTAAAATCACATGCATGTTTGGTGTAGAATGAATTTATTACTAATGCATAATCCAAAAAGAAGAAATAAATTATAAATAATTAATTTATATTAAATTTATGTGATGTATAAAAGAAATAATTTTGAAATCAAGAAACATTATATTTGAGATAAAATGTTTTTTCTTCTTTTTTTTTATTTTGAAAGAAAGTTTATTAAAATTAGGTAAAAATGAAACTCAAATATATTGGTACTAAACTTCAGCAGCTTTACTCACACCAGTTGATCTACTTATTAATGGAGAGTTGGTTGGATTGAAGAGAATATTATTAATAATATTAAAAAAATAGTGATATTTCAATCAAAAAATTTGACAAACATAACCTAATTAATACACACCCCAACCATTTTGTATTATATCAAAGATAAATAATTAAATATTTTTATATTCTTTTTTTAAGAAAAATGTACTGATTAGTGAGCTGCCAACATAGATAAATAATTACATAATTTCATATCAATTTTTTTGAAAAGATATACTAATCAGTAGGCCACCAAACCATCTAATATAGGACATTTCCTATGTCCCATTATTTGATGATAAAATCAATTTTTGTGAAACATTTAAAGGAATTTTTACTCAAAATTCTAACTCAAAACCATGCAAATCTATGGAGAAATCATCATACTTTTTCTTTTTTTAAAAAAAAAAAGAAGAAGAAGAAGAAGAGAACTAAGATTCCACCAACTTCACCTTTTAACATAATATTTGTGTCATTGCCTTCCATCTACAGCCCTCTTCTCAAGGGAAGCTCACATGATTTAACTGCATGACTACCATGCCAGCCAAGGGGTGGAAGGAGTGTCATATAAAAATAAGCCACATATCATAGGGTTAAGCAATGCTAGCTTGACTTCTCCAAAATAAATGAAAGCTTCAGCAAGAATATCCTATTAAATTTCAAAACCTTGGTTTCATGGTTTGTTTGGATCCATTTAGCCACATTAAAAGCTTGTGCACCTAAAGAGACATTTTTTATTCAAAAATCTATTCTTCTGGCTTAAAGAAAACAAAGAATATCCAGGACAATAGTTCAACAGTCAAATGAAGATTTTGACAACAAATTTGGCCATAGCATTTTGGACTATCCAACATGTGAATGCATGGTTCCTGGCGAGGAAATTTTCTATACAGTGTATATGACTTGCTTATGTAAGCACATGCGTTTTTTTTTTTTTTTTTAGAATTACCCTCTGTTACCAACTTATAACTTGGTTTAAATCTGTTTTAAGGCTAAGCAACGTATGCCGTAGCAGAGATCCATACCATACTAATATTGAATTGATACAGTACTCGAACTGATGGCATACTGATCAAGTGAACTGAGAGGTCCATCCACATGTATCATTATATCAAACCGAACCATAGTTCGATTGAATATGAGGTGGTATGGATGGTTCAAAGTAATTCGCCTTACTGAAAGATTGAATCGTCTCAGTTTTATTTCGGTTAGGTTTGGTTTGCTTAGAACCGCTTGATCCAAGATGGTTTAGCCATGCCTAAGTCTAGATAATGATAATTTTAGTTTTATCTTGTTTTTAGCTTAGTTAGTCTAGCTTAGCTACAAAGATTTTGTGATTCTGAAAAACCTAGCATCTCTGCCAAGAAGAATTCCAGTTCAATCACTCAAGAAGTTTTATGCATACCCTAATCATAGGCATCCAGCTTCAATGATAGATTGACTTCTGTGCATGTTTGCACATGTGACACATTATCACATTCAAAAATAGTACTATAATGCAAAGCCTATAAGCCAGGCTTTATGTAGCCTCCTACATCATTTCATTTTTTTTTAATCCATTCATGTATACCTATCTACCTACTCTAGTTCAAATGGACCTTGGCATGGCCCGGTCAACATTCCTTGCAAAGGTCCATCACATGAGCTCACCAAAGTTGACCAACATGATAGATAGATCGACCTAAGAATTTGGAGTCAAGTGCCAAGAGCCCAGATGGTCTTGAACGCCACCTTTGTCTCATTTGGCTCCCTCTTTGGAGATATAGCTGTAACCATGATCAAGCCACTGAATCAACCAAAGCCAATACTCTCTATTTAGATGGCAAATTTTTCAAGAAAAAAATCAACAGCAGATCCCTTCCCGGATATGTTACCAAGGACGCTTGCAGTACTCATGCATGGCTGACAGATTAGCAGGGAAGGTTGGGAAATTTGATAGGTGGAAGCTGACAAAGAGAGAGAGAGAGTGAAAGGATGTGGTCCCTGTGAGGGGTTAGAGCCAAAGGTTTCATGTGGGGAGGGACCATCATGTAAGGTCCTTCTGAGGCAGGGATAGGATTCACGTGTGTCCTATCACATGACAAACAGGAGCACATTGTACCCATAAGTTATAATTTAAATTTCAAGTTTTCCCTTCCACAGAAGATCTGAAGGATGTGTGTTCCATCAATGCTCACCATATATAAAAATAATAATAAATTCAAGGTTAAAATTTCTGAAAAATGATGATAAAAAATCTTTATTCTTTTAAAAGCTGGTGAATACCTTTTGTCTAAATCATGTAATCTTTTCAAATCTACAAAAAAGATAAGCTGGAAGCTGTCATGATCTGAAAATCCAAAGAAAGTATTAACTCAAACCTAAAAATGCTGAAAAAATTCATCCTTTTATTTTCTTTTATTCTTTTTTCTAACAATTTTTTCCTGGCTATGTGAAAGTTCAAAATATATAGTTTTTCTAGATATGAATGTAGCTGAATTTTATTATTATTATTTATAATTTTGGATTGAATGGAAGGGAGAGCTATTCAAATCGATGCATCCAAATTTCAAATGCGATAATTTACCTAGGCATTATTTATCAACGAAGGTTGCAAGCAATTGTTTGAGAGACTGAAAGTGTAATCAGAGTTATAAAACATGCCCTAGAAGACTCAAATTATGCTATACAGAGCATAGTCATGCTCTGCCAAAAAAAGAGTCAAATTATGACCTGCGATACAGCTAAGTATTCTAACATGACTTAGATTTAGAAGAGACCACCAGCAACTGAAAGGGAGACTTTTTTGAAAGATTATAACATTGGTTATCCCTCTAATGTTTGAAATACAAATCTTAAATAGATTCTGATGCAGTTTCTACAAGCAGATGTTTTTGCTTAAGTTCTATTGATGATGATGATGGAAGTAGTAAGGTGCCATCCTAATGTACATCATCGAGCCATTCACTAATAACTTGAGCTTTTGGCATTGATTGATTATTTTTACATAATATTAGAGTTCAGACTGTTAAAAGTTTGCATTTAAATACTCTCCAAATTAATTATTTATCTTAATTAAACTGATCATAATTTGGATTCATTCTTATTTCAATCTATCGATCACTTCTTGTACATTTTCCCTTTCCAGGACATTAATGTACACTTTCTGTTCCATTCCTGCCAACTTTCTTGATTAGCAGGAGCCATCGAGAAATTTTCCCATTGTTTGCTATAATGATTACAATAAACCAGGATGGAGATCACTACAAATCTTCGGAAAGTAATTTCCTAGATTTTTTTCAGACTTATTAGGAGGTAAACAGTGGCACTTCTAGATTCCTTGCCATTTCCCCTTAACTCTCAATTATCATGATCTTTTAGAGATCTTACAAGAAATTCCACTCTAAGGTGGTATTCTATCCCAAATTATCTTCATCAGAGGTGGTCTTAGGCTCCATTCCTGTGGCCATGACATTATTCAACAAAGCTAGCAATGGCAGCACAGGCCCTACGGTTTGATTTAATTTTCTTTGATGCTGACACATAGCATGAACCATGTCTTTCAAGTTCTAGGGCCCAACTTCAACCGCTGTCCCATGGAGTGTGATGTCAACCCCATCAACAGAGGCCAAACAGAAATCACCATCCCTTTAATTAGGCTTCCAAAGTCAGAAGGAAATCATCCACCATGAAAGCTAAAAGGTGGTGGTAGGTCAAGCTCAAGCAACCATAAATTGGAGGAGAGTTATTAAGACTATAAATGAGAAAGAGATGTGAGCCACTTGAGCCATGAGGAGAAGAATCCAAACCAAAGTTTGCTTGTTGAGGCCTGACCTATAGTTCTCAGACAACTACTTCACCACCCCTTCTTCCTTGTTAGTAACGTTTCTCCATTACTCACTGCTTTCTTTGGTGGATATAGTCCAAAGACAAATGCCCCCAGATCAGGGAGTTCCAACCGATGGAATGCCTGAAGATCGAGCCAACTCCAAGTGCATCCATGAACATCATTGTTGATGCTGAAACACACAGCAATGCGATCGCATGTTCGAGCATTTGGATGCCTGATCAGAAATATCAAAGTTCAATCCTTTATCCGGCATTATGGCCGATGACACTTAAGGTACTATTATAAGCCATTGTTTCATGTTTCTATGAACCATCATGAAGCAAACTTCCTGCAGTAATACTGTTAATTCAAATGAGATCATATAAACAACTCCAACAAGGTTGAGTGAAAAGTTTTATATTACAATCATGAAGAACAATATATCAAGAAAGATGAAATGAAGTTAGATGTGCAGTCAAATTTAGAGTGGGCTAAATAATAAGATAGTAAGCAGGATTTATAGACCCAATATCCAAGTTGGTCATGGGCAAGTTAACCCCAAATGATTAATCCAATGCATTAAATTTTATTGTTATTATTGTTGTTTTTATCATTATTTACTTAATAAGTTACACAATGAGATGTTATTTGTCTCCTCCCTCGAATATCTCACTAAACTCGTGGGAATTTAGCCGACAACTGCTTGAAGAGATCAACAGCAGTTGCTCTTCATCAATCACCTAAAGTAGCTGTTTCCTGATAGCTAGCTGAAGCCATTAGCAATCTCAAAAGGAAGTCTCGAACCTAAATTGCTTCATCCAATCGTCAAAGAGTTTTATTGGCACCTTCAGATAAATCTCTCTTACATTAAAAATTGAGAACTACAAAATAGAGGATCTAATAATCCAACAATATCATTTCTAATTTCCTTCTTAATAAATTTTAATGTCCACCGAGAAAAATGGTTACACTGAATTTGAACCGCCTGTTGACCTTGTAAAGTTCGAAGAGGTGGGTCACTCCATGGTAAAGCCGAACCGGACCGTCCTCGAGGGCGTGACCGGCCTGGCCGCGCCTGCCGAGCTCCTCGCCGTCCTCGGTCCCTCCGGCTCCGGCAAAACCACCCTCCTCTCCATCCTCGCCGGCCGCCTTCCCTTCTACCGTGGCCGCCAGACCTCCGGCTCCATCACCTACAACGGCCTCCCCTTCTCCGCCGCCGACCGCCGCCGAGCTCGGCCTCGCCCACCGCCTCGACGCCGCCGTCGGCGCGGTCTCCGGCGGGAGAGCATCGGGGCGGAGCTGGTGGCAGGCCCCGCCTTGCTGCTGCTCGACGAGCCCACCTCGGGGCTGGACTCCACCACGGCGGCGGCGAGGGTGGTGGAGGGGCTCCGGGCGGCCGTCGCCGCCGTGCATCAGCCCTGGGTCTTCGGGATGTTCGACCGGGTGCTCGTGCTGGTGGAGGGGGGCCGGCCCATCTACAGCGGCCGGGCGAGCCGGGCGGTCGAGTACTTCGGCTCGATTGGGTTCCCGGTCGGCTTTGTGTTGAACCCGGACGAGTTTTTGCTCGATTTAGCGAATGGTAATCATCTTGCCAACGACTTCTTATTCGTCTAATTACGTTTCCACGACCGGAAGTGCCTCAGCGTAATTGAAAACGGCAAACGATTTGCAGGCTTTGCAACACAAACAAAGGAGGAGGATCTTTGAAATGCACTCTCAATCACCATCGTAAGTCCACTTGATATGCTTGAAGTTTTCTCCTTGAATGTTTTGGACCTCAACATATCAGGAGTTTTGGTAGGTTCGGAGAACAAATGGAGCACAAGTTAGTGGGTTCAGTTCAAAGTGCTCCTAATGATGTTAATAATTCTGATGTAACATTATAAATTCTTGAATTCTTATATTAAAGGTAGCATGAAATCTCAATTTCTCAACTTGGTCCTCTCTACGATTGCAATATTTTTAAAATATAAAGATTAAATTGTAACAATTGAGAGTTTGAGAACTTAAATGTATGTTGAGTTAAAAGCATTTCTGGAAAAAAAAAAAAAAGAAGGGTGCATGCAAAATCTCCGAGGCTTCCTTGATGTAAAGTTCTGTATTCTCTAACCTCCATCGAGAATAATCTAATGTTTCATAAGCATTAGCAATAGAAGGAAAATGCAATGACTTTTGCCAAGCCATGTTTTGGTGATGTAATATTCTCTTTTGGGGGAGTCCTGAAACTTTTCTTGCATCAAGTTTTAGTTAGTTAGGAATGAGATAAATAATTCTTGCTTATAATTGGGCAATATTTTTTGACGAGGCTACTAAAACCCCTATGAGTGTGATTCCCATGGTGATGGCTACAATCAAGTAGTTTTCTTAAGTTCATTCACTTTTTACTAATTAGCCTTGGTTCAAATCTAATTCCATCCCCACATGGCCCAACCAGTACTTAAAATTAGTGGTTGAGATTTACCATCCGGATAGGTCTATTCTCAGCCTGTATATTTCACTGATCATTTTTAAAATGTAAAGTTTATGGAATGCTACATCAAATAGTTAGAAAGTTGCTGAATTCGAAGCCTCTAAAACTTTTATTTTGGTACACAAAGATCCGTTCCACTATAAGGCATTAATATGTGATGATCACAAGGTAATCAATCTTTTGATTAATACTAAGATTATCTTTTCAGACTTGACTTTCAGGTTCGAACAAAAATAAAACAGCAAATTCGGCCTACCACTCAGCAGCTCAACGATGTTAAAGAATAGAAGGAGAAAATGGATCTTTGTATACTAAAACTTAAGTAGTTTTAGAGTCTAAAAAGAAAGAAGAAATTACAGAGAAATTCCTTATAAACCGGCCAATTGTCATTATAATAATTTATTTTACTTTTGCGTTGGCACAGGCTAAAGGTGGCAAATCAGCAGCCAAAAATTGAGAATGATAACAGGAAGCAGCAGGACCGGACCGCTGAGCATCCAATTAGAAAAAAGGCTGGAATTTCCTACTTTCCAATGCTATAAATGTATGCCGAATGCTTGGCATGGCCTTCTGAAATAATGTCATGGTATTATTAGAATGATTATAAGCTAGAATTACTACTGCTAAAGAAACACTTCCAGTGAAATCCTGTTAAGATTGGTGCCATACTCTGCCATGCAGCTAACAATCTAATTCTTGGCTCTCACAAGATTGAGTTTTTTGAAGGAGTGGCAAATTTGCTCCACAACAAGCCTTCACAGTACTATATAGGAATAATAGAATGGTTCCCAAGAATTCACATGACTGCAGTAGTTCATCAAACAGTTTAGGTACTGAGAAATCACAAGATTGTAGTAACTATCAAGAGAAGTAACAAATATATATGAACAAATAGGGCTCAACTCCCTTGCCACATATTTGAAACCTACCTGCCCAAGCACTGGCTTACAAGCATAGCAGTTCACTAGACCTTTGAGTTAAGTTTATAAAGCTATGCAAGTACTGAAGTGCACAGAATTTAGTTCCACAAGATCACTGTGCCTCCCCCATATCAACAAGGTGCTCCAAAACTTCATTGGAAGTCAAAACGCATGGCCTTCAGCTTAGGAGGCTGGTGTCTTCCCAAATTAAATCTGAGAGTTGTTTGCAGTGCTCCACTTAAAGAAAGCATCAAAGATGCACATCCATGTGGATTATGAACCTGTTATATATCAAGCAAGATTTTAAATCTGATAAGGCAAAAATATTTCAATTTTTTCTAAGAATAAGGCATCTTGCATCTCGTTCCATCTCCTTCCAATCTTCAATTTAGTTAGATGTTACGATAATTGCTTGAAAAGCTTTTTTTTTATATTAAAAAAATTATTTATAAAACTTTAATATTTTATTTAATTTTTAAATATATTTAAACATTAAAAATTAAATTTTTATAATAAATTAAAATTATTTAAAATTATAGTGCCAATATATTATACCTAAAAAAATAAAATGAAAGACCAAGTCCTACATGAAGTTGGTATTCAACACCTAACCTTTCCTCCATATGCATTATGATTTGATATAAAATTATTAAGCATCCATATCCATCTTAAAGTTTCCACCATTTCATGTCATTACCACTTGATAAAACGACAAAAGAATAATTTTTGTTCTTTGGATCTGATTCCAGGTAGCGCATGACATAAACAAATAATTTTTATTCCTTAGGATCTGATTCCACGGAGCACATGGCTTTGCCATGAATACCACTGCACGGGCAATCCATGCCACCAAGCCAACACCACAAAACCATCGTCGTGAAGATCCATCGTCGTGAAGAGTGAGAGCTCAGTTTGGCTCAGAAAGGAGGAGCCTGCCAAAGCCAGCCATGAAAACCTCTGGGAGCCCAAGAAGGTGTGCACAAATCCTTTCTGTGCTCTTGAATGAGCCATTGCAGAAGCTTCGCTAGGAATCCTAGGATATATGTAGGAGCTTTCCAACAACAACCATGAAAATATTTCCCTTGCAAGACCTGTCTCAGAGTTAAAAAAACATCCAAATGCCATTTCACAATCCTAACATATTTTTGCCTGTGTCCCATTACTAGCTCTTGTTTCAAAACCAAAATAAGCAGTAGTTTTTGGATTTCTTTAAAACAGATAAATGTTTTAAAAATGATTTCAATATCATATAACTATTTGAGTGCAAAAAATATAAAACATAGTTAAGAAAGTGTGCGAATAATATTACACATAATGTCAACATCAACCTTACAATACACATGATTAATAGTATGACCACTTGGTCATGCAAACAATGAGAGTATCTATCATCGTGATAGTTATTTCACATGCCAACAATTCATGTCATAAATCTACAATAGCCACATAGTTTTAATTTTTAATCTGCTCTATAAATCTTTTTTCTTTATTCTTTATTCAGCATAATTTTGAATCATATTTTTTTAACAATCTAAATCTTTCTTTTAGCATCTTCTTCTACGTAATTTTCGATGCATCTGTACTATTTTTTTTCTACATGTATCAAATCACTCCTTCATACATCTCTAAATCTACATCGTACATGTGCAAACCAACTGAGCCATTCTTTCATTAATTTATTCTTAATTGATGCCATTTTTATCTTTTTATGAATAACTTCACTTTTTATTTTATTTATAAACATAAATTCAATAGAGAAAATTACATAAGAAACCTCTTATTCTTCTTATATATTCACAAGGATCGGGAATTTGTGAAACAAAACTAACAATTTTCACTGAAAACATGAGCATAAAAAATCTGCAATCAAGATTATTTATTTATTTATGAACTCTGTCTCTATGTTTCCAAACAGGCTGAAAATGACAGCCAGCGGAAGGTTAGCGTAGACAATAAGCTGCAAAGCGTTAGCGTGGACAATAAGCAGCAGAGCATCTAGCATCAAATTATGTCAAGACAAGTACCTTTTTCTTTTTCTTTTTCTCAAATAAAAATCAACATCAAGTTTGTATCCTGAAGCTCAAGACAGTGGGTGGTCGTTGGATGTTAGACTGGTCATTGAAAACAAGCTGCAGTATAATTGTAATTGCATCGAGCCAACACCAGTGTACTGCTAAAGAAATCCATCTAGAATATCCTGATAATAGTTCTCTCCCCCTTCCCCTTCCAACCAATAGGCTGAACCGGAAAGGGTCCAGATGGGTGGAGCGTGTGAAAAGTTTATTTTCACTCTTCTTTAGAACAACAAACGTGTCTTTAGATCTCTCAAGTCGGTAAAAAGACTGCTGGAGAGTGCAACATGACTATATTTACGTGTATTTGACCATGGCCTGTAAGTCATCCATTGCACATCATCATAGAAGTGAATCATCTGCAAAATTAAGAAATCAACAAAGATTGTAAAGCATCCCAAGTTCCTCCGTAGAGATCACTGCTATGAAGCAGTCATTTCATTTCTTCACCTGAAACAGTACAATACTACAGGCTAGAAGTGGTTTAACTCTTCTATTGAGCAATACAATTTTGTCACAGTACAAGATACATACACACTATATTAGTCAATTTCTAGAAGCTTTAATTCAAACTAAGAAGGCAGAATTAGAACAAAAAATGGATCACAAGCCATTAAAATCACATCTATGAACTAGATAGAAATTTACCAGACCAACTCAGACACTACAACAATGGACTTTTCCACGAGATATTTGCAATGATATGGACATGCAGTGGTCAATTTTGGCATACTAACGTTTCTGATATGTTCCCATTGATGCTGGCCCAGAATGGTGGGCAAAGAATTGCAGCTCTTGGTACCTAGAGTAAATTGAGAGATCTGTCTCCCCAGAATGTGGTCAATCTCTTGAAATCAAAGAGTTAAGTACAATGTTGAATATTGATTCTTTTCTGTGATTGGACTCTTGCACTGACTAACTTTTATCAGAACAGCAACCTTTTTTGACTTCTTTCCATTCCTTTGAAAACCTGAAAGTACCAAAAAAAGGACAATGATTCATGAACACAACCTACATTTCAAATTTATCAACATTGTCCATTTCATTCTCAGTACTAGTAACAAATAATGCAACGTCGAAACATAAAAAAGTTTTTTTCTTATCAATATATATTGAAACATTTCAATATAATCATGCTTCCTCTTTTCTATCAACATCAATTTCTACAAATCAAGCTCTTCTGAGAAAAGTGGGAAAGGTTTGGGCCTGGCCTTGTTTAGTTATGGAAAACTGAAATTTTTTTCTTGATTAATTTTTCATAGAAAATAAAAATAGAGTTTCACATTCAAATATATTATTTTCCTAAATAAAAAACTAGAAAACCTGATTTCTAATTTTCCAAAGTTTTACTAGGTCTTCAAAAACATCTCAGAGATGTTTTCCATGTTAAAGTGAGACCCATTTTCCCATATTTTCAAGCAGAAAATACACGTTATCAATTCTTTCTTCAAAGTGCATGCTCTCTTTCTCTCTCTCTAATGGAGGAAGAGAACGAAACCCCCTCCCGACTCATCTCTGTGCTCCAAGCCCTCCACCACAACCCCAAATCCCCTTCCCCCATCTCCATGCCCTTGCTCCATGACCTTCTCTCCCTTGATAATGGTGGTAGCGGTGATGGCTGTGATGGTAACCACCTTTAGAACCACCACGTTGCCTGGAACCCCCTCCCCCCTCCTATCCCTCCACTCCCTCTATCACACCCTCAAGCCCATCTCCTCCCCCTCACCTACCCCTGCTCCACCTGGAAACGCCTCCCATGATCACCAGAAAGACTGGCCAAAAGCAGAAAGCTGGTTGATCCCGCAACGCTGCCGTCGACACCTCATCAGTTGCCCACCAATTGAACGTCAAAGACTTGCTACATTGAGTTCTCGAACTACTCGGCTCTCCATGCTCTACCGCATTCGGCTTGACGGCACCCCTAATGGCCTAAAGTCATTGGTAGAGGTGGCGACTACCATCCCCAACGCCTCCATCGGCCACCACCGGCTGTCGAACCTGTACTTTCAAATGCTATATGGTTTGATCTTTAGGTCTGAGCTCGGAGATTAAATGCTTTTGCTGGTTGAGGAGCTGTGATCTTTGACCCTGACAATCCTTTATCCAATGAAATCCCCCATCCGAGCCTCTGCCCTAGAGTTTCTTATGAGAAAGATGGTACTTCTGTGTCAAGAGAATAATGGGGTAAGGGAGGCTTTGGTGTACCTTCTGAGGTTCTTGGCAACGAAAGATCTCAAAAAGTTTGAGCCCAGAGCTTTAGCAATTAATTCCATCATAAAGATTGTTCGAGCAATGGAAAATGAGGATGGTAGAAATTAGTACTTGGTATGGTCAAATTGATTATATTCGAACAAGCAACCAGCACCTAATATGGTCAGATTGATTGTAGACTAGATACATTTTTTGTTGTGGATGCAACCTAGCTTTTTGATGGCTATCAGTTGTCTATTGTTTGACACACTTAACTTTTAATATGTTAGAATTATGCTTACATTAATGTTAAAGTCACAAAGATGTTTACCTAGCTTATTAGTCACATTCATCCATAATAGATAACATTAAAAAATAGAGGACATTTTGTTAGTACAGTGGCAAACCCTTGTGGAGGTGGATTGAGATTCAAAGTGAAATTTGATTAAAAATTATGGCCGTAAACAAGTTTAAAGAATTTTATCTCTATATGATAATAAAATAGTTTTAACAAATAATCTTCAAAAAAAGAAAGAGAGAAGTAAGAAAAATGTTGTCTTAATAGTTTATTAATTATAAAATGAGTGATAAATGGCAGTAGAAAACAGAAAGGGAAATAAGTATTTTGAACATATTTTTCAATTTTCAATTTTTATGCATATAGAAAACAACTATGATATGAACACATTTTCCAACTTTCTAAATTGGAATATGATTTTCTATTTCTGACAAATGAACATGTTTTTCAATTTTCTCATGGAAAAAAATGGAAATAAAGATGAAAATTGGAGATGAAAAATGAAAAATATTTTTGGCAACAAGACAGGCCCTTGACTTTTCAATAAAGTTTCAGCTCACTCTTGGCATTGATGCAAATTCCCTAACAAACTAATAAGTTCTCATCTATTTTACAACCTACAAAAAGGATATATAAATGATGATAAAAAACCTGTACACAATGATGTACTAATTGTAATTAGACAAACAGTGGCCGATCCACACTAACATGACATATAATCTCCTAGACCTGATGAAAAAAGATGGGTTTGCAATCATGAGGTCTTGGAGTAGAGAAATGACAAACTGAGCTAGTTGTAATATTTTCCCACTTTTCACTTTCAGAATCCATCAGGCTGGTTGAATGGCTATTGAAGAGTGGCAGTACCACATTCTAATAAACAAAGCTGTCGGATCACTTAGTAGCTGGTAATCTGCCCTACTTATCCCACAAAACATGCAGCAAATGTGCTATCTAGAGTTTCATCTGAAGTTTTGCATTCATTCACAGGCAGACACCCTAATTGACAAATCAACAAAGAAAATTAACTAGGGGCACAAAATAGTGTAAAGATAAACCATGGATAATACATAAACCGAAGGAGAAATTCAAGCAAAACATAGTAGGCCTACATCACTTGACAACCCTGTAGGTAGAGCTCCTTGCTCCGCCACAAAATGAAAGAACTGATGGACATCCATGTTTCTCAAAAGAAAGAAATCAACAAGGGAATCGTCAGGGTCCAAAAAATGTCTGTAGTGCTCTTTATCAGGAAATGTTCCACTGTAAATCAAATTCAGTGGTTCACTGTCCCCAGTGTTATGCATAGGACATATGATTCTACCCAGTGTTACCCTTGTGACAATCAATGATCTTGATTGAACAATATTTGATGCTAAATAGTTCCATAGGACAGTTAAAATCCCATATCCCAAGAATATAACCAAGATCCCTCTTCTTCTCGCTTGTTCTATTCCCTTCCTCTCCTTGGCATCTCAAAATCATGGCATGGTTCAACCGCAACTATCAGATTAGTCCAGCCCCCTTTTGCTGCCATGCTAATGCCCTTACTGCCGATGAAGACCAAGGAGGTGCCCATTTACTTTCTTTTGCCCTCCGGCCCCTTGTTATAGTGGTTTTTCTCACCATCTTCTTCCTCTTTGCCGACAATCACATTGTCGCCTTCATCCTCCACCTCTGCATCACCCATTGTGCCTTCTACCATTACCAGTACCTCCACTCCTAGAGCCACCACTTGTCTAATTCCATGCTTGCCATCACAAAGACCTTCCACATCTCTCTCATGGACTTGAGGGAGGTCTCGTACTTCAAGTACGCTTATAGTATTTTGACCCTGCTATCATGGCCATTAGACACCACCATGCGCACCAGGGGGGTGTGGGCAATGTTTGAAAGGAGAGCTAAACCACCAAAGGTTGCCGATAGGATTAAGAGAGTCATTGCAATCAGATAACCGAGATTGGACAACCCTAATTCCATTTTTACTTCTCGATCTCAATATGGATTAGGCAAGGACACTACTAAGAGCCATTGACGAGGTTAACAAGTAGTAGAAGAAGGCGATGATGATGGAGATAAGGTTGATGGGGTAGGCCTCCATGCTAATCTTAGTCTTCAAGTCATAGTACCCAAGTGGTTTATCATGGGAAGCACGGGTGCCAACAATCAATGGAGTAGGTGGATGTGCTAGGAGGTGGTAATGTCAAAGTGTTGGAGTAGGTAACCTTGCCTGTTAGTGAAGACCTCGCGGTAGCTCAAGGAAAATAATATGAATAATAATGATGATGATAATAAAATATTAGGCCCATCGAATAATTTTGGGGAGGAGATGATAAGATAATAATAGGGTCCACTTTGTGATAACAACAAAATGGTAGGGTTCATCCTGTGGCAACTGAGCTAGATGGGATACTCATTATTATTCTCGAGAATGCTAGTTTTGGATCAGATGCCCACTTAATGACTGACACCTAAATATTTGAGCCACTTAACCAAATAGGATAGAAGGGAAAAACAATCCAAGAAATTGTATGGAGGGCAACTTAATGACACCTTTTTATTAAAGTGGCATTACAAGTGATTTTTTATGTAATCTTTTGTCAATATATCATTCAAAACTTTCAAGTAATATTTTTTCCTTAAATTGGAAGCTATCTTTAATGCCACAACTTCAAAAAAGGCAAAATTCCTATTAAAGCCAAGCTACCGGCTAGATAATTATTAGTACATATCATGTGAATGCATTGCTTTAGGCACTCTTTATTCATAAAAATTAGAACTCTATTCGATGCCTTGAGTCCAAAATCTTACTTTTTGCACTTCTTTGTTGATGGTTAAAGTCGGTCTGGTTGCATGTTCAGTGCTACAAATCTCATCATCTGCACTATTGATCTCTAAGATCTTTTTTTATGGTTTCAATTTAAAAAATGACTATGCATATTCATTCTGCATTTTGTCAAATATCTTCAAAATAACTCAAGAAGAAAAGATGTCTGCAAACTAATACAGACAAATAGCATGAGTTGAACATCACCTTTAGATTGGTGCTAAATTGTTCAAAAGGGGCTTATTTTACAAGCCAACTTCAACATGCACTCAGGAACAAGGCGTTGTGCTGCAGGTGCTGCAGCATCATTGGCTAGTGCAACTACATCACCAGCATGGATGACTGCAACTATATCTTCAAGAAGTTCATCTCTGCCACCTCTAAGAGGATCCTATAGATGTCAGTTACATATAAGTACAAGTTAAAAGAATATCATAGCAAAGTTAAAGAGTAAAAAATGGTTCAAATCATCCATAGATACAAAGAGGTGAAAAATTGAGAGAAGTTAATTCTATACATGCAATACATGGTTTATCTATGAGGATAAAGTATAAACAACAATTAAGAATTTCATGAACAATCTAGAAAGGATTCAGAAAGCATAACCATTTGTAAATGGGCAACTTGCAAGATGCAATTTTTTGATAGATATGATTAAGGATCCAAGATGCAATCTGATTACAACATGAAATGGTTACATTTTGTGACTAATCTTTTAGCTTTAATTATGAAATAAAACTCTAATGCAAGAGAGAGTACAATTGGGATAAGCAATAATTAATAGTTATTATTTAATACATCTAGTTATATGAAGCAATTGTGAGATGAGTAATTTAATAAAAGTTTTTCCGTCAAAACAATCACTATGCTTGTGTGTTATAACAATTTAGTACCAAATCTCAAAAATCAAATGTGGTGACTCGACCCAAGGATTTAAGTATCAGAGCGTATTGGTCCATGCCAATCATACTACATGCCTATACCAGTAGGGTAATATATCCAGCACACCCCTAAGTATTTTTGTGTGGACACATGGTATATAAGCTTGCTTCTGCTTTGTCGGCACCAAGAAGTATACCATGTGTTAATACAGTGCCCTTACTAGTAAGATACTGGTAAAGGTACCACTGCTGTTATTTTAACCCTTGGCTCCACTTATAGTTTCAAGTAAAACCTAGAATTGATGATTGGTATATATTAGCATAATCTTCTCTTCAATTTAAAAAATCAGCACATTACATGTATATCGATTTCTTCTAAGCATATTAATAGATCTCATCTTACAATTTGAATCAGTTCAAAGCGCATATGGTTGTGTGGTATAGTTAAAATAATATGGCATAATAATTTTTCATAGGAAAATGACTTGGACCAGTAATGCTCAAGTATACATTTTCTTCATGACACAAGCGAAGTTTTGACACTTCTGGAATACAATTTCTAAGCAATCAGATATGATCTTTTGCCTGAGGGCTAGGAAACGCATGATAAACAAGCACTACCATTTTGGTCAAATATGCGCAAAACTTTGATTTATATAGAACAAGGTTTGCCATATCAGGAATCGATAATACTTTGGTACTAGACCAATATGGACCATACCAAACCAATGATATACGGATCAGGTGAACAAGCAGGCCCAAACTTATGAACTGCCCTGTAGTGGAGGTTCAATGCAGTTTGAGGTCAGTATGGGTCGGTTCAAAACGGTTCAGAGCCATTCGACCCTGTACCGAACCAGTCCAAAACAGCCTTGTACCGAACCATACAGATAGACACAGATTGACTGACTAACATGGATGAAGAAATACACTAAGGCATCAATAATATAACTATGAATTTTGGAAACTAATCTCACAACAGTTTCCTGGGTGTTCAGTAATTATGAGGTTAATGAAAACTTAAATGCAGTGGGTGAGATATAACAAAATGGTGGAAACAAATAATAGGAACATTGCTCAAAATTTTGACTTCATTTTTAAACTATTGTGTCAAATTGAAACATTCATCTTGTCGTTCAGCGCGTATCAAAGCCAATGCCAACAAATTTAAACAGAAGCAAAAAATGCCATATCAAAAAAATCATAATTTTCATTCAGCACAAAGTCCAAATGGCCATGCTAAATGCAAAATTCTGATTGTGGAGTTCTTCAAAAGAAATTCAATCCTAGAGGGGGAAAACAAAAATTTGCAACATTACTCTTCTGAAATTATTGAGCAATTCAATCTTTACCTGAAGAAATAAATCTGTATGAGTCTTCCCTTCATACAAGACTAACTCAGCTTGAGCACCAACGCTCTGGAGGGCATTAGCAAAAGTTTTACTGCAAAAACAGAGTATATCAGTTAGTGGTAACAATCTACACGAAGTATTAAAAAGACCAAACCCCCCTACCATAATGGAATCTGCACAATTCACATAAAATTAAACGAAATTTTTACTCTATATGGAAAATCTGCTGCCATGCCACCTCTCCTACTGCTTATAATCATAAACATGACAAGGCAAATACAAGATATCTATTAAAGGGAGCAAGGAAGATATCTAATATCAATGTCCAGAAGATCTGGTCCTTAGCAGTAAATCACTTCTTGTTGACATTCACAGATGTTCTTAAAAGATATTTGCATAATTTAAGGTGTATCATATTCTTTTCAGAGCAAATTAACTGTCCAAGTGTAATAAAATAAAGACAAGAATGGATTTTATGCAAAAAAAGGAATTCTGGATATTATGACAAAACAAGCCCATTATTTATGAAGACATGAGAAAGAACAAAATGCACATTTACATACTTATAGCTTTCATAAATATACTTTCTTTGCATTATATTCTAAATTTGATGACATCAAGTCATATACTGAGAAGGTATTCTTTGTTTCATTTCCTTGCTATTCCAATAGACCAACCTGGCATCCGATGGTATTGAATAATCACTTGTTCCATGGAAAAGAATGATATGAGGCAGTAAAGAAGCTGCAAGCCTAACTCTTGCACCCTGCACCATAAGTTCAGGAGAAAAACGTCGCAAGGATTGCTCTCCTTCCATTATGCTGAGGTAGAAATTTTTCTTTGTCATCAGAAAATCATTACTAATACACAGGTGACTTGATCGGTGAAAAGGCATTTAAAACAAGAATCATATGTAACTAGAACCACAAATAATTAGCAAAAGGTCAATAAATTCAATACCTGAGGAAAATTGAGCGGTATAGTCCACGTCTGTGGAAATGGTCAACCAAGTTAAGCACATTGTACCTGTTGAGAGGAGTTTCTGATTTAAGCCTTCACTGTATTTACAGAGCTACAAAAGATAAAAACTAATGGAATGGCAGCATCTCTTTATAGATGGATTCCTAAGGTAACACTGGATAGGCCCGAGTTAATCAAATTTACATTTAAAAACAGGAGGCCAGTGTCCTCTTTGCACTTCTTCAAGGGAGAAGGATTGGAACTCGTTGAATCATTTGCATATAAGTAAAGTTCACCTCTTCAAGGGCCAAGGCTAAATTCATTGACTGATCATATAATTTTACAACATCAAGTATCTTCTTTGCCTCTTTTTTGGACAATTTAAAAGATAAAGCCTGATTCCAGACTTGTGTTTCTACAGTCATGCGCACGCATGATCTAAATAAATACCCATCTGCTATAATTCTGCCTAACTTATCCACAGGGACTTTTCTTTGCACAATATTTTCATTGTAAGCTTTCATACTTTTGCCTGCATATATGTAATAGTTAAGGATAGAGTTCTTAGCCAATAAGTTGGGTGCCATATTTCATCTAATAAACTATGAGCCCACTGCGGCCTTAAAAAGATAGGTCACAGAGGTATTGCTTATCACTGCATAAACCTAATGGGCTAAAATATCATCAGAAAACAATAAATAAAATATCAAATTCAAGAAGTAGAGTGCAGATTCATGAATTCCTTTTTCGAGTTTCAATAACCAGCCACTACTCACAAACAAAACTATATTCACCCCAATGCGAGGTGTGAACCACTGATTTCAATACTTGACACTCTCCTCTCGAAAGTGGCTGGCTATATTCACCCCAGTGCAAGGTGGGTACCATATTTTGATAGCTGGGCACAACAGGGTTTGGGCTGACAGGGATCCTTCATTTGTCCTAGTGCTCTAGCAGAATATTGCAGCCTGACTAATGCTGAAAAATGAAAAAAAAAAAAATTTGCAAACTTAGTCCAATCACAGCACATCCAAGTTGATCCAAGTTTGACATGTCTATCTATTAAACATATTATGAATCAGTTTGCTGACATCTGTTGATAGAGTTCAGGGAAGTCCAAAAGTTAGTGAGAAGGCAATTACGATCAATTTATGGGACATTCCAGCTACACCCTTTTTCTCAGAGAAACTTCATTGTCATCATCAAAATTTAACTCAAATGATTGACAAACTTATAGAGCATATTTCACTCAGTAGGGCTGGTAATCGATAAGAAGAAACAGAACACTAACTGAGATTGCGAGTATCACCTTGCATACCAATGCTTAAAAATAGGGATTTTTTTTAAAAAAAAAATTCAAGTCATAGATGCACAGATTGAATAGAATAAAAATCTACCCGCCAGCTATGCCAAAGTATGCTTTTATTTGAGAGACGCTCCATGAAATGCTTTCTCCTTCTCCAGATTCTCCAATTGCCTGATCCAAGAGAGCACAAGCAGCAATATGCGCACCCGCTGATTGTCCAATCAGATAGATCCTATTAAAAAAGATATGAAAAGACAGGAAACATTTCAAGAACAAATTCCTGCTGCTAAGAGGGCTAAAACAGTTGGCAAATCCATAAAAATAGAAAACTTCATCAGGTAAGTAGATTTTTGAAAACATTGGTCCTTAGAGACCAAAAATTATAACTCAAACCAGACCTACCATTTGTTCCAAGCATCTATAAAAGCAAGTTATTTATAAACAACTGAAAATATGAATTTGATGATCTAGTTAAAGGTAAGATGCAAACTAAAAGACAAAGAGCATAATAGTTTGGAAAATATGCCCAACTTTAAAAAGGCAGGTGAACCTTATAGGGAAACAAATTTCTGATAAGTCAACAATCGACCACTTTGCTAAACCATTTGTTAAACTGCAAAATGGTCTAAAATGAACCCATAAACAATATCTTTTTTCTTATTCTTATTTTCTGTTAGGTGGGTGGGTGTGTGGCAGGGGGGGTACTTTTATTATATATGATGAGAAAGGCTTGGAGGCCAACCTCCAAGGCTTGACACCTCTATGCTTTTTAAAAGAAAATCTATATCCATGCCAAGAGGAAACAATAAGAACATATTTATCTCCTTCAGTATATCTCCATGCATATTTAGCATCATATCTGTTTCCTTTAATATGTATATGACAACTACACTAGCAAAAACAAAGCTTTAATCCCAAACTAGTTAAAATCAGCTACATGAATCATTTTCTTCTATTTTGCTCAGTTTTGAGTCATTTTTTGTAAAATACAAAGATTTTAAATATTTCTTTATCACTTTCTCTCATGTAATTTTCGGCCTACCTCTACCTCTTTTTTCTTTTATATCGATCAAATCACTCTTTCGCAACGATGCATCTTGCATCCTTAGGTATACATTGTAAATATTCAAACCATTTAAATCGTCCTCTCAATTTGTCCTCAATTGGTGCTACCTCCATCTTTTTGTGAATGGCTTCATTTTTTATTTCCTCTAATGTGTATATAATTTTTTAAAAAACAATGTTAGATCTCAAGCATGGCTTGAGTTGTCCAATCAAGACTTCTATCAAAACAAAAATTTCCTGGCTTCCCTTGTTTAATCTGGATTTTGGCCAGTACAAACTCCTTTCAATTAAAGCTAATCCTCTGCAATTAGAGGCTCATGGGTCCAACATTTCCAGAACAAATCCTTCAAAAATACCATATATATACAGTGTTTCTAAAATAGGAATATGCTTACCAATTTTTCTAACAATAACCTTGATGATGGGATCATAGCCATCCATCAAATATTCAAAATGATTTTCCTCTTGGATAAATCGCATGCAATGTATGTGCTCAGATATAGTATTGGTCTAATATGATTTATTTGCCATCCTAAATATCCTCCCTCTTACATCGTGCTAATCCACACCCCCTTTCATTTATCCCTATTATTTTTCATGAATATCAACTGTGTGATTCATGGAAATGCCATAGGTTCAAAATGAGACTCCATATTATGTTTAATCCACAACAAAAGAAAATCTTCAACCTAACCTCAGCAAAATTCCCAATACTGCACAAAAGAGTAAACATATCTCAAGCCTAAGCCATGAGAATTCATGAACTAACCATAAGCAAATGCTTTACAACAGAGCATTGCTAAAAGAACTTAAAATAAAGGTCATGTAGCAACAAATAGTCAAAACCATGGAACAACCAGACAAATTTAAGAAGAAAACTGCAATCAACTCAAAAAAGCTCTCATCAGGAAAAAGAACACAGAAAAAAATTTTATGACAATGAACATGCAAAAAAAGTGAGGTAATGAATGTTCCATAACTACAAGCTTAGTAAGAAATCAAGCATGCTAGGTAATGGGTACTTTTTGCCACCTGATTGTGGGAGAATATCCCCCAGGATCCAGCAAGCAATTTGTGTATGATTCTGCAGCTTCAAGGAAGGCGCAATTTTATAGATGGTGGCTCATTTGCTAAACGCCATAGAATTCAACTGCCTAGACTTAAGCCAACATCAAAATAATAAATGAAGTACCTCCTTTAGGCTTGATTTTTGCCTAGAAACTAAGCCATCAGACTTGAATTGTTCACTTGGCTGCTATGGCTTGGTCATTATTCAGGCCACTTGTAAAACAGCCCAATAAGAGGCATGGCTTACATCTGATGATTAGCTAGACTACTTGGCAGTGGCTTGGCTCCAGGAGCAAGTCATTGGCTTGATCCTCATTTACTATCATTAAACCTTGGCTTAATTTTTTGAAGGATGGTTTATTATGGTCACTCTCTAGCTCCAATAATGGCCGTTAACTTGTTTAACTAAAATTGCCAACACATACACTAAGATACAATGGAATATAACAGTTGGCACTACTTTGAAATGTCTGACATTTTAAGGGCTCAAAATCTCAAGATTTCCAAGGTTAGCTTAAGAACAATAAGGTCCCTAGCTTGGTAGATGTACGTAGATAAACCATGAGAGATGATGTTTTATGTTAATCTGATGATGCATATTAAGCACTCTTAACTAGTATCACATCACAATAGAACTACCATTCTAATTATCATGATTTAAACTCATAAGTCATACTATGAAAATTTGAAAGAGGGTAATTAAGCATAGGTTGAGATGCAATATAAAAATATCAAAGAATCAATTCGGTTTTATACTAAGAAGGTCAACCATAAAAGCTAATTTTCTTCTTAAAATAGTATAACTTATGAGTTTAATTTGGCTTAAAAAACTTAAGGGCACAAGCTTTTAGATTGAGTTGGGTTCTAACAACTAGTAGGAGGTAGACGAATCGATATAGATGGTTGGGCCTAAAAATTAATGGTTTAAGCTTCTAGGTCGAGTTAGATTCTCATATATATGTAAAGTCCTAATATTACAATTTCCCATCTCTCCAACAATATTCATATGGTCTCTGTAATCAAACTAAAAAAATCTTAGATTCCATCGGTGAAATTGTTTTTTGAAGAAGTTACCATGAGACTAGTACAGAGAACATAAGATGCATGTAGGGAAAAAAAATATTTCATAAATCTTTTGAATTTATCCTTTTTCTTAAACATCAAACATTAGTGGAGTTACGGAGTTGCTTTTTGGAGTTTGCATTGCAATATAGAGAAGATGCTTCATGACCAATGCTCAACAAATTAGTTTCTATGAAGCTGAAGTTCTATTACCGGTTAGGGTCACCTCCATAACTGGCAATATTGTTGCACACAAATGAAATTCCTTGCGAAGCATCTTTTACCATATCACTGATGGTCCCTTGAGGAAAATTTCTGCAGAAAGATGAATCAAAAGAAAAATTAAATTAGAGACAAGTTTTAGGCATGAGCATGTCCGCGCATATACATATGTCTGAAAATACTGGAACGTGGCCATCTCTGAACATGATACCTGTAATCTATGCATGCCACTATGATGCCCCTTTCTGCCAATCGCCATCCTAAAAGAGCACCCCATGCTTTATAACTGCATATTCAGTATTCTCAACAAGTGAACAGAAAGCAAATTACTAAACTAAAAAAAGAAAAAGAAAGGTGTAAATTATTTACTGATAGATTCCCCAGTCTGTACTGTGCATATCATCAGTCATTCTACTCACCCAATGATCCAAGCTCCACCAGTTACAAATGCTACAACCGGGTTCAGACCATTTGTATTTGTGGGTAAATGCAGATCCAGCCTGCAAAATTAAAATATTATCTATAACCAACTTTAAATGGTCAAGCGAGATGCACAAGCCAGTTTCATGAACCCAAAAGCATCTGCTAGAATTAATGTCCTGTGCTTAACAAAATATGCCATGCCTGTTTCTTGGCTGTTCTCCATAAACCACACTTCTACGAACCTGACTTGAGAAGAAATAATAATACCCAACTGTAATTGAAGAAAGAGATAAATTGGAATAAAACATGAGATGTCATGTTATAAGATAGACTTCGGACATGCAAAAGAACTCAAGTTTTTACAGCTTCTAAATAAGTCTTTAAAAGATAGGTAATCTATACAAATGATTAAGCTGGGAAAGAAATGAAGATAGTGATTAACAGCTAAAAGTTCATATTTCATATGCGTATCAGAAGCAAACCTGAACACACTCACCCTGGAGAAAACCTGGCATGAGTAGTAATGCATAAAAACTAAGGGCAATGAACCTTGTGATCCACCGGTAGCCTACCCTGGAGAAATTAAATGATGAGAAAATATTTGGTGCTTTGCATTTACAAAAGAAATATGTTGGGAAAAAAGACCACAATTTAAACATTCCAGAATATAATGCAGCATATTGTGTTAGTTGAATAAAGATGATCAGGCATGCAGACAAGTCAAAACAATTTGTTCCCCTTTCTGGAGCGAAATTGTAGAAAAAACTCAATATACTTGCAGTACAATATCAAAATAAGGCTTTGGCGGCTAACTAGCAATACAAATTCACAGGTGAAAAAGATGGTTTATGGAAATAGGTCACTAGAAACATGAATTATAAAGGAAATACAGAAGGAGAAATGAGTCAAACATAGATGCAATCAGGATGATGTTAGAAATGGAAATGTAGCAAAAAAGTGATTATTTTAAGGCAGATAAGAACAGCAACTTATTAACAAGGTAATAGGAGCAACTCCAAGTAAAATCGCTCTCATTGCAAGTTCATACTTGCACCCTCGTTCCTAGCCCCTTACTTAAGGCAGTAAACTGTATGTCTCAGAAGAATGATTTCTGGAATATGTAGAACGGGAGGAAGAGAGCTCGCCATCCTATTTTCCAGAGAAATTCCATGATGAGAAATAAAAAGAAAGATATCATTTTAAACATCCTTTCTTCCATGTTAATTACGTGTTTGCTCGATTTTTGGGGGGATATCATGTGAAGGGAGAAAGGAGAATCTTGATAACACATGGATTGCTAGACTAGAGTTGGCAAAAGTTGTTGATTTCTACAGGGTTAGACAATCAATTGTCACCTTGATTTTATTTGATTCAAATCTTTAAAAACTATCTTAGTCGTTAGCTGGCCATTTGTTTTCCATATCCAACAAAAATTTTTTACACGCTAATTGGATTTTTTTTTTTGTTTGTGGCCTATAGAAAATATCATTCTGCTTGGAGATTGAGGGTTGAACGTTGTCTCACAGGTCTAAGGTGCAGAGGTTTTGGTTGTTCTACCATCGCTGCTGTGTTCATTATCTTGTTAGGATTTTGAAAGCCTGTTTCCTTCTTCTTTTATAAAACTAATGATAAATTGTAACTTATCTAGCAGTGCGAAATATTTGATGATGTTCCCTTAAAAACACCATCATACAGGACAGGCATTGAGAAATCAGCAAAAACAAAGAAGAAAAGTTGATTGCCTGAATCAGATGTATCAAGAATTTTATCAAAGGAATAGAAAGTGAGTTATATTTAAAAATTAAAAAATTAAAAATAACCACCCAAGATGGATATAGTGAAAATTGAAATCTTTTCAATAAACAAAAAAAAGTGTAAAGAAGCTTTGAAAACAAAGGGAAAAATAGTTACAAATATCAAGAAACTAAAAGACGATATAAGGAAAATCGTGTGAGGGTTTAGCTAAAGCATCAGATGATAGAAAACAGGGGTCAAGAAAAACGAAATCTTTCAGGGAAAAAATAAATAATTAAACCATGAGAAAAGCTGAAAAATAACAATAAAGAAATACGAAGCACACTGTCAGGGAAAATATATGTAGAAATATTAAGAATCTAAAAATCGAAAAAATATGAACCTGGTCAGCCAAAGAATATTAAGTATTGAAGGAAAGAGAAACGCTTTCCCGACAATGATCCAATAAATAAAAAAAAAAAAAAACTCGATCGAAGACACAAAAGGATCTCGAGAAATGAGAGGTCCATATAATGAAAGATTGGATTAGAAAGAAATTAAGCGGGAAAGAAATGGAGGACAGTGAACCACGAGACGAATACCCTAGGTATCGGAGTAGGGTGATGGCGAGGCGGGTTATGAGGTAGGTCTCGGCAGCGGCGTGTTCGACCTCCAGGCGGAAGGAGGGGCGGCGCGAGGCGCGGGGTGGATCGGTCGCGGCTTTCCGCCTCCTGCTCCCGCCGTTGCTGGTGGCGGACGTCACCAGACCGATGAGCGGCCGCTGCTCGAGATTCCCATCCTCCGCTGCCGACACGGACGCGGGGAAGAAGGACGACGGGGAGTCCGCGGCCGCCGACGCCTCGCGCAGGCTCTCCATCTCCGGTAAGAGCGACCAGCGGTTTACCTCCAAACGCCCAAGCGCTCGCCTCATGAGACTATAGCCCTCTGAAAATCGCCACGTGTCGCAAAATTTTAAACCCAAGCGGTGGACTTTTTTTTATTGGATTTAAAAAAATCTCTCCAAATTTGACCAACCTTCACACGGTCTCTCTCTCTCTCTCTCTCTCTCTCGTTTCAAAATTTTAAAATGTTTCGTTAAGTTGGTCAATGCCGCCTCACCCACGATCTTCGTTTGCTTGAACTCGCGAAGAAACTTCGTTTGTTTGAACTTTTTACGAAATCGTATACTCTAATCCTTCGTTAATTTATTAGATATTTTTAAATAACACAGAGAAAAATTATATCTTCTTAAATAGCATTTTAATAGTATTAAGTATTTGGTTAGGTTGGAAAACACATTGCACCACTTAATAAGCTTAAAATTTATTAAACAAAGAGAGGTAAAAATGAAAATCAGCCAAACATAACAAGGCTTTTTTTTTTTATTTTTTTTATTCATTTTTTATTTGCCATCGCTTCTTTCTTTCTCTCTATTGCCTTTTAATTCAAACATTCATGACCATGTGCCACTATGGTTAGGTTTGCTCCAGAACAAAAGGTTGGTTCAATTGGCTAAGCCTCTCTTTGAATTAGCCGTTGAATATTTTGAAACGATGATTAATCACAACTTAGACCAATAGCTAATTCAAATAGAATTTAAGAATTTATATTTTATTTTTAGATTTATGCATATAAAGAATTACAGTAGGGTAACAATTACGATGGATTAGATTAGTTGTAGATTAATCAAAATTTTATCAATTTGTACTCGATATATTTAATAAACATCTCGCAAATTTGGATCTCAATCCATCTTTTTGATTAAATAAGTTATTCGATGCTACCTATATAAGTGGACTTTTAATGAATTATATCAACTTAAAATATGTTAAGAATAGCGGATTAAATAGATTTTAACTAAGTTCAATACATCGGGTTATAATCTGATACAATTATAATGCAAACCAAAATGAATGAACACATAAGAGGCTAGAGATGAATTCGATCTATTTGATAAATATATGAATAGGTTGACCCATTTATGACCTGAATCGAATCTATTTATATAAAATCTAACACTAATGAAAAACAAATTAATTACAAGTTGGCCAGCCAGGCAGTCTTAAATTGCAAATCATGAACTCAAAATAATGGTTAAAGGGTATATAAAATAAGGAACAAGCATGTATGATTATATATACCAGAGATTGGCAAGATTTGTTAAAGACGAATACAAGCTAATTACTAGGTTTCAATCAACCTAGTGCAAGAAAGCATTAGTTATTATTAATATCAAAATAATCACGTTACTCAATAAGATTGTTATTTATCAATAGTGATTAAATTTAGAGATAAATATATTTTATCCATATGAGGTAAGGCTTAATTTCATTTTACCAACCTAAGATTTGAAAAGTATCACTTAACCTATTTGAGATCAGTTTCCATCCGTAACCATTTGTTGTTATTACCTATACGAGAGTTTAGACTATTTGTTATACTCGTAATTATTCAGAAAACAAAAGAAAACAAATAAATATGTGAAAGAGGCTGAAGAACACGATCGAGAAATTGATTTTAGCTGGATTTTCTTTTAAAAAAATCATCAAATTGTTGCATCTTTTGAGGTTCATTTTTACTAGATTATCAATGTTTGAATTTGTATTTCAAAAAAATTATTCTTCAATTCAAGATGTTCTATTTTCATTAGATTTTTAGTTTCTGTGTTCATCGATAAATTCTTTGAACCCGAAAGTAAATAATTAAGGTTCTTATTTTAAACCAAAGAGATTAGATGACATAGTTATTTTTTGTTATATATTTATACTGCTGCTCCTCTAAAACTTTAGCACCTTTAGATTCACAAAAAAATAAAAAATAAAAAATAAAAAATTAATCAATAGATTTTAATCAATAGATTAGAATAAAAGATATTAAAAAAATATTAAGGACACAAGAATCTATAAATTTTTTTAAAAAAATGAACCTGATTGCCTTCTGAAACAGGTGGATTAAATAACACTTTTTTTAAAAAAAATCTGAAATCAAACCTTACCTCATGAGGTAAAATATATTCACCCCTTAAATTTATTTCATATCATTTTTTATGAAACGTTCGTGCAAGCTTCTCATAAACATCGAGCATGCCTAATAAATCCCAACGGCGTTCAAAATTTTTTTTGTTTCTGATAAAGGCGCGTCATTCACACACCCTCGTGAGTTACCTGCAGGGCGGTTTTTTTTTTTTTTTTTTTTTTTCCCTAGTTACAAGAGAAAATGATATTAAAGACGCTCTCTTATCCCAGCTCTTAAAAAGAAAGAAGTACAAGGGCTTCGACAAATTTACAATGACGCATGATCCTGCTACACGTTTGGAGACTGCTCTCACTCGAGCAAATCCCCAGGGTTGCAATAAATTTGAGCCTCAGAAATTATTCATTTAAGGAAAATCACAAACCGAAACTTGGAAACTCTTTAACAGTTAAGAACCCATATAAAGCCAATAAATTCCGAATGCAATGCAATGCAATGCACTAGGAGTCAATTCCCTCTTTCTAAGCTATCCGAGAATGAACCTCTCTAGCATTAGTCTCACATTTACAATGAAAGACCCACATGATGATTACCCATATGCCCACCCTGCTCCAGAAAAGTAGTTGACAATGGCTGCCACCCTGGAGAACAAGTGTCAAAGTAGTATTTGAATCAAACAAACAAATTCGCATGTCATAGATATATACACATCAGCGGCTCCAGGAGCCCATAGAACCGGGTTACAACCTTTGATGACATATGCACCAGAAATTTTCCCAGCTGTTATTTCAAAGATAGCAACACAGGAGGTGAGAGGAACCCAGCCGCATTCCAACATCCATTTCTTAGCCGAAGCCAAGCGCCTTGCCATATTGATGCCAGCTCTCAGCCGGTCACATGAAGGTACTGCACAAGGAAGAACATAGAGGTGAGAGCTAGAACATCCCAGCTTAGAGTCAATGAGCAGGAAGGAAGAAGGACGTTCCATTTCTTTACCAGTTTTCTTTATTATTATTAAGGGTTTTTTATAAGGCTCACATTAAGACAATAATCCGAAACAAATCATAGAGGCTTTTGTAAGAAGGTTGATATTGGATTAGGTAAATGAATACAAGAATGCAAATAAATAAATAAACAAATAAACAAATAAATAAATTACAGGGACGATTACCACTTTCTTTTGAGAATGCCATGTTAATATCTGGACATGAAGTGATGAAATCGCTGACTTTTTAAATCAAACACTCTAGAATACAGGTCTTGCGAAGATGCAGTGCCCTCATTTGAACATCTCCTCTTCTTTCTCACACGAAACAAGAAATCTTCCGTATCTAGAACATAAGAAACCTGTGACGTACACAGATTAGTCAAATGCTCAGACATCCAGGAGAAAAATATGCTTACTATGAAAGCAACAGAGCATATTCATATAATCAGCAGCAGGCCTATGGAACAGATTGGTTCACATGAACAGATGCACTGAATACCTTAGAGGAACTGCATGATATCTTGCATTCCAAACCATTGACGACTTGAACCTCATCCATGATGTTGCAAGTAGTAGAATACTCATCCTCGCTTCCAAATCTGCGTTTATTCCTGAAGAATATTGATCCATTATTATAGGTAATTACAGTTGCAACAGTTTAAAATTTCATAGCCAGCAAATTGTGCATACCTTTTTAGGAAGACACCATGCGATCCCTTTCTATCTGAAACACTTGAGAAGAAATCATTATACAGATAAGCTGAAAAATTAGGATCTATAGAAACAGCAGTCACTTCAGGCTTTTCATGTCCATACTCCATTAATTGAATAGATAGCCTAGTCGGATTTGAATTCTGCAAAATCTGATATAAGTGTCACAACTAAGAAACTGGTGCGGTTAGATATATTTGACAATTAAAAATAGGATTCCTGTACTTCCAACAACTTTTTCCATGCTAAATTGTTTTGACTTCTTAAAGCAAGAAAATCTATTCAAATGCTCTACCCTGATTTTGGACCCCACACTTCGACAACAAGGGTTCAAGAGCAAGATCTTGCAGCCAGTCAAAGAGTATTATGAAAGCAACAGGAAATTCCGATCACAGAAAGGAAAGAAGGTATGGGAACTTACACACTCAAATCGGTATATGCTTTCATCATGGAGGAGGACACGAGCATTTTCATGATAACCTACATCACAGAATCTTCCTGGTCGCCTTGATTTTTCATATAAATAGAGCTGAAGAAGCTTGCTGTCCATTTCATCTGAGGCAACCGCTTGAAGCTGAAAGAGAAGTGCAGATGAGTGCATTTCAGGAGCATTTTATTTTAATACTCAGAAAAGTTCAATGTATCTGAAAAAAATACCTGCTTAACAACTTTATATATCAACTTGTCCAATGTAAAGAGTACATAGGACTGAGTTCCAATGATGGCACGGCAATCATCTTCAAACTTGGTATTGTCAGCAGAACCATCAAGCAGGTTGTACAGAGCACTCATAAATCTGCACACTCAGAGTGAACAAATGTTATTTCTTTTGTTTTCTAGTTGTCACATAATCTAGATGGATAGATGCATAGATGTTAACAAAAATTACTTAGCATATAAGTCAGGAGGGCTTGTATCCTTCGAAGTTCTCCATTTCTTTTCAGCAGCTGATGAATTTGTCTTCGCTGAGAGCATTCTCTCATACAATGTCTGCAAGAAAAGAGCATGTCACAATGAAACTAAGTTCACACGTGGTTTCCAAGAACAGATGCATTCAAAAAATCTGACCTGGTGAAGCCTAAACAGCACGTAAAATGAATCATTTCCATAAAAGATCCGCGAGCATTTATCTTCCTTATCATGCAAGGCTGCAGGGACATGTTTGGCAACTGGCTTAACTGTGTGTAGAAAACGTTCTGAAAATGGCAATGACGTTATTTCACCCTCAGCATCATTTGCATCAGCCATTCCTTCAGCCTCACCCTCACTTTCAGCCCTAGCATCCTGATCATCATGATCTGCATCTTCCTCTTCCTCCTCATGATCTTCACGAGAACACTCCTCACCATCACCAGATTCACTACCTGAAACATCCTCACCAGCCTCTGATGCATTTTCACTGTCCTCCGTAGACCTTTGAGCGCTTTCCTCACCCTCATCATCAGCATCTGCATCATTTTCTCCTGCTGCCTCACCACAACAGGCCTCTGCTTCTCCAGGTCTGACTTGATACTGTCTGCTAGCAGAACCATTGTTTGGTTTAGGTGCCGCATCCATAGTAGCATCTTCAAAAGCTACAAAATTGTCCTCTTCAAAATCTCCATTAGGAGATAATTCACCCTCTTCCCTTTCAACTTTGAAGTTATTGTGGGCAGTGGAACCTTCATTGATTCTGTGCACTTTGTTACTTTCAGTGGTGCTACCGCCATTTGCAGGTACGTTTGGCCTCCCACCATCCCCTCCCTAACATAGGAACAAGCATGCCGAGAATTAGAATGAAAAGGCACTAAATTTTAAAACAGAACTACAATTCTGTATCCCTAAGAATACACACAACAATAACATTCATATGTTAGTAATAACAAGAACAATTGCGGGGCTCATATAAAAGCTGCTACTTGCAAATGAGGCAACTTTTCTCATGATTGTACAAACACAGAATTTTCATGATCATATCATCACATAAGAATAAACAGAAGGAAAATCCTATGTCATATGTTTACATTAATTTCAAGAAATGTAACGAAATGCCTAAAATTCCAGGACCAAATAAAGATTGGGTCAACATATTAAATATGATGATTTATTAATAAAAGATTCAGGAGTTGTAATGTATATTCAATTTCTACACAATAACAAATAATAAAGAGTAAACATACAAATGAACATAACCAGAAGATGGTCTTGGATTTACGCACTAGATTCTTCATCTTCTGTCACTTGAAAGAGCAACAGAGATCTAGCACTTGATAATCCTCGAATGTCTTCATAAGGAACACTCAAAGTTAGAGCTCATATTTTTCCTTTTAGAGAAAGCACAATAATGTAAATAATATTCTTAAAAATTAATTATTTACAGGTTATGCAAAAATTATTTTCCATGCCAAAGAATCAAAGAATTCCAGCAAATTATCATCCAAACTAAATTAATTCATCATTTTAAGATTTTGTCATCAACACCAATGAAATTTATTATACAATCCAAACCTTCATACTTCAACACAATTTTCTCAGCTGTTGCCTGCCAGTTTTCTTAACCAATCAAACCCTGCATTAATAAAAAGTTGACTAGAACTTGTGTCATCATAGCTGTTGATTATTATAAATGTCACTACAATGCATAGATACCAAAATATCATCCTCAGCATATTGTGTGAATATGTTGTATATTTCAATGTTAATCCTCTTAGAACTTCCAGACTTAAAACAAACTGATTGCTGTAAGAATACCAAGGAAGTTTTTGACATTCAAGCGTCGGAGGTGTCAAAAGGAAAACCAACTCATAGATTCCATTAACTAAAAATGGATGTTTTTCAGCCAAAGAACCAAATGATAAACTATGAAGAAGACTACAAAGTGGAAGAACTCAATAACAGCAACGACAAAGCCTTGATTCCAAACTAGTTGGGGTTGGTTACATGGATCCTTTTTCTCCATTCTGCTCGATTTTGAGTCATGCTACAAAGTAAAAGAACTCAAAAGTACAATATCAAGCAGACTAATGACCGTAAAGGCGAGCCAGATAGCAACCCAAATGTATGAGAAAAAGGTCCACGATCATCTAAATTGCTAAATCATACCTCTGAAGAAGGTAAAACTTCATTGCTAGCTCGAGGATCAACAGCTGTCTCATTTCCAGCTTGGCCAGCTTTTGAAGTTGCAGCACTAGCACCTTTCAAGGAGAAAGGAAAAGTCATAATTTAAACTCCAAAAAAAGGAAAAAAAAAAAATTAAAGGAAGAAAAACGGTACAGTCCCTCAAACCTGAGGTGATTTCTAGGTTGGTTCTAGTATGACTTTGTTCAGCTCTACCAGCAGGAGAGACATTATCTGTTAACATTTCAGTCACTCCAGACGTTTCATCAGCTGTGTAAGCATTGCCCTGAACCCTTCCATGAAGTGGAGCACCAGAAAGATTATCACCTCGGCGAGAGGCACGATCAACATCATGAAAACCATTATCGCTAACTGTTGCATCCCCATTTGCCAATCTAGCCCTGCATGACACTGCCTGTTCCGGTGGAATGTTTTCATCACCGTTGCTTTGCTTTGTAGTAGCAGCACCTTCAGCACCATGGTTGCTATTGCTTTCCCCAACATTTGCCACACTATTTTTGACTGCACGGGTCTTAGGTTTCACCACATCCTCGGTATCTTCTGCACCTTGAGGCCGAGGTTGAACACACAACATCGGCTCCAAAAATGTCGTCCATATCCTCATTACTTTGTCCAATTGGTCCGAGGATGAACAAACTTCTCCACATGAATACTTAATGATCTGATACAGGTCTTCATGAAGGTCTGAATCCACATACTCAAATTCCATATTGGGGACAATGGGCCGCCGATTTCCAGCAGCAATAGCAAGAAGCACATCATCCTCCTTCCGTTTCTTCTCGTTAATTTCTTTAATCTCAGCCAATAAAGCTGTGCAAGGAACCGCATTGCAGACATATTACCAAGATAACAAAGCAGAAAAAAAAAAAAAAAGTAACATTACCGATATTTATAAATCTATATTTCTGTAAATATCATATTAACAAGAAATCTCCATTACAGATGCATTACACTTTATTTTCAGAAGTTGGTTTAATGGAGAATTCAATGGACATAAACATAAAGATCTTGTAATTAAACGAAGAATTCATGATACTTGAACGCAGTGTGAGATTAAAAATTTATTTACCTTTTGTGCTCAAGCTCTTTGTGTCTTGTTGCTTGAAATAGAAACTACGATGGTCAAGTGATTTGTGATAGTTCTTGGCATATATTTCAGCCCAAACTTTATTGAAATCTGACCGACACCTTGACCATTCCTCTTGCTTTTGCTTCAGACGAGTTAATATGACAGGCAATGCAAGACTAGCATTTTTCCGTAGAACGTCCATCACATCCAAGCCATGATCACCATATAATCTTTCAATGCACCTCAAGTTTAGCGCTGTTCAAGGAGATGAAAAACCAAACAACAAATAATCATTCTATGTTCAAGAAAAAAGAGAAAACAAATTGTTTCTGTTATTAGACATGAATACTAACAAGTAAAATGATCTTCAATGCGAATTGGACTCTCTGATTTGATTGTATTGTCCTGAATCTTTTCTAGCAATTCCTCGACTCGCTTAGTAGTCACATTCACCGACTCCAATAACATATCCAGCTCAAACCTGAAAGCATCTCACAATTAAAAAAAGTACATTAACAAAGATTGCACAGAAACAGTTCTGCACCTATACATACAGTGGTTATCAAAACATCAACACAGGGAAGCACACTGCTTCCATTTAATAAGAGGAAATGGATGCTAAATTAAAGAATATTCTGATATGTATGTATGTATGGATGGATGTATTTTAAAATTGAAATTGAGTAAGCACCTGTCATCCTCGCATCGAAATAAGCTTTCTTCATATTGGTTTTTGCGCATATGCTTAAAAGAATAATCCTCACTTCCAGAAGTCACTGAGACCCAAATATCATTCAGCACTGATGTGCCAAGGTCGGTCCTGTGGCTTGAAGGAGGAATTGGATACTGGCAAGCAACAGGGCAAAAAATAAGACAGATGGAAGAGCCATAGTTTTACAAGAAAGAAACAAGGGCATAATAATATTTACATTTTTTGGCAGAAGACGATAACTGGGAGTGCATCGTTGACAGTTTGAGAGATCGAGCTCTGAAATTGGTTTGCATAAATTATATTTTTCTTTGTTCGAGTACAAATGAGTCTTGTGAGATGCCATGTCTTTAGAATTATAGGCAGCGCCTTTGTCAAGTCTTTCCCTTTCCTTATCTCTTTCCCTTTCACGCTCTCTCTCCCTCTCATCCCTTTCACGTTCCCTGTCTCTGTCTCTATCCTCTAGCTTAACTGGTCTAGCCACATGTCCTTCATTCCACAAGGATGCTGTTAGTGTAAAACAACAAAATTATATTTTATAAAGTATAAATATATTAGATAAAACACCCAAACATCATCAATCGTCAAAGGTCACAGATAAATTCTGACTAAGAAAGAGAGGTAACTGATTTCATCTAAAAGTACAGGAAAGTGAAGAATAAGAATAAGATTTTTACATACTTTTATTGAACACGCCTGCAAGAAATCCATCTGCAGAAAAGATAACTCATTTAGAAACTACAACCACAGAATTAAAATTTCACAAATATCCAAAGAACACACACAAAAAAAAAAAAAAAACAGAATTAATGGATTCCCATAACTGTAAAAATATATAAGCTGACCTATGTTCTCACAATGGGCCAAAAATTCATTAAAACCATCCATAAGATCTGGATACTTTTCAAGGATGTCACCCACCTGAAAATGACAGCAGACACAAGCTTTCAGAAGGCATCAAATGTGGAAATATAGAAGTACAAAAGAAAAGGCATGTTCTTTTGAGCAAAACTTGTGGTGCTTTGTGACTCATGACGATATGATAAGCAAGAACAAAGTGAGTTAATAACTACATATAAGTTCAACAACTGTACCAAATAGATATATGCAGTATCCTGAAGGCACCGATTGATGACTACAGTTCATAAAATGGCAAATTATGATATGTGAATAGATTGATTTTTAATCAAAACCATGTAGTTCGATGAGTAAAGGCTTCCTTGAAGCCTTCTCAACCCACACTTTTGTTCCATAGCCACCTCCATTTAAATAAGAAAAGCTTGGGCAACAATGATTAAAATCTCACAATTTCTGACTCATTCTCATATGTTCTGATTCCATTACCAAGAGCATTGTTAAACCAAGGGATAAATCAAGATGCACATATGCTTGAATATTGATGGTTATCAAGTGCAAATGCGCGAGATATCCAAAGAGATGTAATAACTGATGAATGGCTGTGGTTCCATTGCAATCAAGTGCTCCAACTTTGCTTAGTCATCCTTCTATCAGACAGCAATAGCAGACCCTTCCTATTTTAAAACTCTAAAAGGTGAATTACAACCGGCCTAATTTAGGTTAAAGCCAAACAGCCTCAATTAAATAGACTTACAAACTTCACCATGTATCGCAATATCAACCCTGCTGAATCAAAAGTTTTCTCAATTATCCATGCCATCAAAGATTCCTTCATATGTTAGACTTCAGTCTCAAAACTTATGATACATTCACTTTCATCATCACATGGAACCTTTATGTCTAAAGTTAATAAACATACTCTGGGCACTTTCTTAGACAGCAACCTAAGACAACACCAACAAAACAGGTGAACTGATGCTTGATCATATAAGGCTTCTGGTGCTCGTGCACAATGATGTTGATGCTGACAAAAGGTGGAGTTGAAAGTGGCCATTGGTAGTAATGATAAAGACTATTAAGGTTAGAATCATGTAATATCAGCAAAATTTGAAAGATGAATATGGTGATGTGTCAATAGCAACAAGATGAGGTAAGGGTGGGCCAGTTTTAAATGACTATAATGTAATTAGAAATAGCAGAATGAGAATAGCAAAGACAAGGATCCTGGTGGGAAAAACAGTGCAGAGTGATTGTGAGAATGAAAGAATGATGTGGTGATGGAAGCAAAAATAATGATGCAATCATAGATAAATGAATCCGAGCTAAGTAACAATCAGAAACTCAAGGAGCCAGTTTATTCAGTATAACAACAAATCAAGGCACACAGTTCACAAAATGAGGACAAGTCTGTTTGACTGTCAAAACAGACTTGTAGCCAGTTTAGATAAGGAGAATGTTAAGTTGATGCATTGGCTGTTTGACCGTCAAAAGACATTTGACCTTTCACATTAAGTAAAATGAATATCATTGAACACTAATTCATAATAAGAACTTTAGAATGACAAAACACTTCTTTTACATCAATGGAATATATATAACTTGGGCATGGCAGTCATGTGACTTCTTATGCAGTCACATTACTACCAATTTTTTTTTTTTAGTGTAATCACATTACTTCTACTTATCACATGAATTGATCATTAAATTTTAAGTGCGTCATGCAAAACCTGTGGCTTGTGAGAATTAGTAATCAACATTGTGTCTAAAAGGGTCATAGATTGAGAATGTGCAATATTAGGAATGTTTAAATTCGTTAAATTGATCTTTGAGAGTTGGTTTTGAAGCTTCTTTTTCTTGCACACCGCTAATAATCCTTTTAATAAGCTAGCATAACTAATTTGACCTAAATTTAAAAGCCTTAAACTCACTGGAAAATGCCCAAAAGCAGCAACTAGAAAACTATAGAATATTAAAACTTTGAAAGGAAAAAGGTAAAGGTTCTTAAAACTTCACAACATAGGCTACATGTCATGCAAAAAAAAAAAAAGAAAAGCTAAAAATCAACTAATTTATCAAGAGTTAAAAAAGAAGAAGCATATCCACATTCTATAAGGAAAATTAATAATCAGAACTTTACCAGGTTCTTCAGTTCATTTCTGGTAATAATTTCCTTGCTATATATATGAAGGCATTTCAAGAACTCCTGGTATGTTTCAGGGTGCAACTTCTCCTTGACTCTCTCACAGAAATTAAATTCTTGAGTGTAGACGCCTGCCAAAGATATTGTAGATTCAATATACGTACGCATATGAGCATTGCAAGATACAAATCTCAGAGCCTTTACTCAAAAAAAAAAGAAAGCAAGAAACAATTGTTCTTTCAATAAACGAAACAAGGAAAACAGATGCAGATGCATGCATGTTCCAAAATACCTATTAAACCCATATTAGTATCTACTCACGGTACAGACTTTTGTACAAGAAGTAAAACATATATTAAATATTCAGCACTAATTTATCAATAAAGAAGGCAACACCAAGGCACTTCCATCACAAATACAAACCTAATGACTACGATCATATACAGCAATATATGATTCAACTTTCTCATACATATCAATCCATCATGATAGGTACTTATCACTATATCTTCTGCTAACTGCTTGGCCATAAGGACATAAACCATCGCATGAACAATCAAGAAGCAGAATGCATCAGGAAGGTCCAATATAAATGGATCAAGGCCTCTTATGTATGCTTATAATGGTCACTAACAGCAAGAAACTACAATAATATTAGTAATGTCATCTTTCCACTAAAAGTGCTTTCAGCATTCAAGATGACAATTCATCAAGCTATACAGGGTTTGGATCATGGCATTTTGGAGATGATCAAGATTTTTATAATACATGACACATCCACAACATCATTTATAACAGTGGTGATCACACACAGTAATCCTGAACAACCTTTTAGGTATTTTGACCAACATACAGAGATAACAGAATAAGCTCCCAGTACAGACCACAACCTTGAAGTATTCCTGAAAGCTATGATAATGATTCAGAAGTTTTCATGAAAACCAACAGCCTTATCAGGCATCAGCCCTTTCAGATATTCATCTCAAATCAGGGATAGGAAGGCCATTAGAATGAAAAGAGTTGTAATCTCATTTATGCATCTGATAGTTAAAAAACAGCCAACATAAAGAGCATGAGGAACCCAAACACTTGGAAAGCAGGGCTCCCAAAGCTGCAGTGCACTGTTCAAGTCCTAGCAATGAAGATGTTAAAGAATGCATCAGCCAGGAGTTAGAATCTTGATATGACGGAACATTTAAGAACATAAACAACAAAAGAAGTAAATGATGGGACTCCATGCCAAGGAACAAGGGCAGATAGGACACAGGAAAAGTGTATTAAACAATAATTCTAAAGAGATACAGTTTATTCAAAAGCAAAAATATCAATGAGCACAAGAAAACAAATGCTGCTGGACTTACTCTTCAAGGCATTCTTATCATCAAAAGATGAAGCCGAAATGCTATACATGCCAAAGTTTTCAGCACTTTCCCCACCTTGGTGCAAGTGTTCACCGACAGAGTCATCTACCCTTCTACCAGCTGGTTTACGTTTGCGTGGTCCATTGTCCAAATCCTCTAAGTCCTTATCATCCCGCTCACGATCTCTTCTGTCTCTATCTTCTTTCCTGTCTTTTTCCTTTTCAGCACGTCTTCTTTGCCTGTCATGCTCTGGATCAGGATGGTCAACACTGAGGTCGCGATCAGCATGTAAGCTATAAGTTCTATCCCTCTGCAAACTCATTATATGGCAACAAGTTAGATCCCAACAGGATCGTCAAATCAGACATACAAGTATAGATACAGAGCATGCTCGGTGAGGCTTAATAAATGTGGGTTATATTATCTTCCCTAAATGATTTAGAATTCATGGAGAGTTTTTAGCAGCTCACAAGCCAAAGAATAATTTCATATGAAAAGCAATTTGTTCTGATTCTGATGAAGTGGAATAATTTAATTGTAACCATAGACTTCCAAAACTGAAATCCCTAAGATATACCTTATCCCCATGAGCATGCCTCATTGTAGGCATCACATAGCAGCCCCTTCCATCCCGACCCAATAAAGTTCTAGCAGATGATACATGTTGTGGAGCCATTGTTGCTGAAGCGTCAGGCAGAAAGTGCGTGAATTCCTCCAGTAAATCAGTGTGACTCTGAAAGAGAGCAGCTACCTGCAAAAAATAGCAGAATCCAGACCGTTTAGAGCACCATACTTTGTCACTGCAAGGCATGGAATGAGATGAAAAGGAAAAATACCTCTTGGTAGACATCATGGATGGATTTGTTCTCCCTCCTGTACATATTCAGAATATCTAAGAACGACTTGTAAACATGATCATCATTCTGGAAACGATTCTGTAGAGACAAAAGTGATGTATTAAGAGAAAACCCTAGAAATAACTGCTGGCAAGAAATCAAAAAAAAAAAAAAAAAAACTTTTTTTAATCATGTTTATACCTTTATTTTGTTTACAAAATTAATGGCCTCTTCGAATTCAACAGGCTTCTTTTCCTCAGGAAGCTTGATCTCATACCCCTTTGGCAAGAAGGTGTTGAAGCCTAAGATCAGATCACGATGGCCCTTAAACAGTTCCTTCACCCTCACAATAACCCCGTTGGTATCAATCCTGTCACGATGAGAGCACAAACGACGAAAAATAATTAAACGTAAAGAACCATCAAACCGACTAAGCGACAAGTTAAAAAAAGTAACAGAAGGCTACAGGAGTTGAACCTTTGGCTCTTGAAGTCCTTCATGACTTCGAGAAATTCATCATATTTTTCCCTTTTGTCCTGAAATATATCCTTCACAGCCTTCAAATAGGCTAGGGCATCGTTCGTCGTCAGTTTCGGAGCGCTACCGGCGGCCGGCGCCGGCGCCATGTGGGTTTGCCCGGACCTTCAGCAAGACCACCAAAATCAATTGAATCACAGCGGATCGCAACCGCTACCATAAGTTTTTCAACTCAACGGAAAAAAAAAAAGAAAGAAAATATCTTTTTCAGGAAAAAAAAAAAAAACATATTCCTTACTCCCCCGTCTAATTCTTTTCACCAGAAACGATAATCCCAACAAAATTGAAACTCTCAAAACTCTCGACTGTAGATTATTCGAGGTTCGAAATATCACGTATGTATGAAGAAAACAAGCACGTCAACACAACAAAATTGAATCTTCGCCATACTTAATTATTATTCACGGCAAAAGAAGTATTGAAAATCGAAAACTCTCACAAAATCGAATAAATCGAGAAAAAAAATTCCTTTTTATCGGTCGTACCACCACCACTCGCAGATATAAAAACACCCATATAAACCAGAACCACAACTAGAGAGCTGAAACAGAAAAGAGAACCCGACCGGAAGAAGGAAATCCCAAGGAGAAGAGAAAACTCACGGATCCGCTCGAGATATGTTGGGCCGCTTGAGCTGGGAACCCATGAACGCCTCCTCCCGGGCCCTTTTCATCTACCCATCAAACGAAGGGGAGGAGAAACCAAAGATTTTCACCAAACCCCTTTTCTTCTTCCTCTCCTCCCTAAAACCGGCGATTTGAAGCAGATATTGAGGCCGAATCCTCGATCTCCCCTCTCTCCGCCTTCCTCCCTTCGATCGCCCGGCTGCAGACGGATCTGGCGGCAAGAATTCGCCGGATCGAGGTCTCCAAGGTCGCGGTAGCTTGCAAGCGAAGCGAAGCGAGGGGCGAAACCAAGAACGAGAGAGAGAGAGAGAGAGAGAGAGGTGGGAACCGGCACTTCCCTCTTCGCCTATATATCCGTGGAGAGGGAGCGGGGTGGGGGAGGGGGGAAGAGAGCGAAGGCTGCTTGATTAAAAGTGGCCTAAGAGGCGGTGAGAGGTGCCCAACATATACCTGAGAAGTTACCGAAACCACCCGGCCGTTGGTCCTCTAATCACAGCAGCCGCCCGATCGGTGGCCTTCACCTCTTTGATCCGGTCAACGGTGATCCCCTCCCCCGCTACATCATACGGTCCCCGATGAACCGAATATCAACCGTATGATTTTGACTCGGACGGCAGAGATTTCATTTGTTCTAGGGTGCGAAACCGTTCCCAGCAGGAGTGGATTGGGGTCGGTGCGGTTACCGTCCGCTTTCTTGCGCTATTGGGTGATCTGGTTACCTTTCGTTGGCTTGACCCCGAGGGGCATCAAACTCTCTCAACCGAGATGGCTTTGGCTACGAAACGTTGGAGCTTTCATGCTAGCTTACCACAAAGGGGTGTGGTAAGAGGATTACCAGCTAAGGTTGGTTCCAAGACTTCTCCTTCGTATGTTCATTAGATTTTCTTTTTCTTTTTCTTTTTCTTTTTCTTTTTTTTATGCTCTATTTATTGAGATCCAAAGTCGGACTTTCACATGCCGGATAGTTGCATTCCGACGCCCAATTTACCCAGGACCTAAGTGGAGAAAAAAAAAAAAAAAAACAAAGTTATTTGGCAAAGATTCCAAGAATTCTTCTTCATGTTCTTTTATACATGGATGTTTGCGTTTGTACACAATTAAAGAACATAATGCTAGGTAAGAAGGGCATTAGAAGCTTGGAGTTTTTTCTCGAGCAAAGATCCTTATTTGATGCTCAAGTTACTTGAAAGCTAAGGACAAAAAAAATTTTATTTAGCTAGAGTGATTGAAGAAGTTGTATTTTAAGGTAGATGACTCTTGTTAATTCTAATCGATTGATTCTGAAGAGATTGATACTTATAAATAATTATTCTCTAGTTAAATGGGTTAATTTCTATTCGAAGTATAACTACGTCCTTAGATAAGGACAATCCTAATTGGGTTAGACGAAGGAGTCTCCTCTCTTTGTGAAGATACCTGATCTTGCTACATATCTTCGCAGAAATAGTCAATCAAATTTAACTACATCCCTATTTATAATTTTAACGATACTTGAATGTATGCCTATAATTTGTTTAGTGCACTGAATTTATCTATGATTTATTTTTGTTGGGCACACTAACATCAGCTAATAATCTAATCGATAGTTGAAAAAAAAAAACTATCTTGATTGCTTGTATATGTGATTTTATCTTTTGGCTACAAAATTATCGATTCTTATTTTGTTCCCTAAATCTACAAGTAATAATATATGAACATTCATGACAATGTTAAAAAAGCACAAGCCTTACATCATTTACTAAAAATATATTATTTAGTTAATTATAGCTAATTTTTATTTCAATTCCAACTATTTTTGTTTCTTTCCATATGTCAAAGGAGAAAGAAAAAATAATCCTAATGAATTTAAAAAGAGTAGCCAACGGTATCAATGTAGGGTTACATATGGGAAATACATCATTCAATGCATTACGAGCGAATATTAGCTGAATTTAAATAATATATCTTTTTCAATAAATCAGAAAATTAAAAAAGAAATTATGATGGAGTTTTTAAAGTCAAATAGTTAGAATGGTATAATAATTGAGTCCTACAGTCCAAAGCAAAAGATAATGATAGGGTAATTCTAAAATAATTATTTAATAATAAAATTGTGCTAAAATGATTACTATTCTCACAACCTCTATAATAACAGCCAAAAATAAAATATATCATCTCACCATCATTTTTTAAAAAAACTTTTTTGCTATTGTTCATAATTCTCATCTTTATCATGAATAATATGCAAAGAAATTAATACAATCAAAAAGTCGAATCATACATTTTGCATGATATTTCGATTAATTTGATGTTATAATTACCTTAAATTTCAATACTTATAGTCTTCAAAATAAATAAAATATAAGAACATATTGATTTTTTTGCTAAGATGTATCTTTTCTCTTTTGTAAAATATTTATTCAATGATCTATGCAACATACAAGCAAATTGATGAAAAAGAAAACAAGCATTCAAAAGAAAAATTTGACTGCTTGTTAAAAGCTATCATTATACATAAAAGCTGTCATAGAAGTCATATTAAAGGAAATAAATAATTTATTTATAAACATTAAAAATGATTATTGCTTGTATATCAATAAAAATTATAAAAAAAAATTAACATTATACTTCAACATTAAACTTTGATATCTATTCATGGATAATGCATGTGGCAATCTCATAAACAAAAATTTAAGATTTGTTTTGTTATTATCTCTTTACTTGTTTTATGTGTTTGATGGTTTCATTAAATAGCATGCCCTAGAAAATAAAAAAAAGTAATATAACATAGTAAAAACTTGATGATATTTAGGTTACCATATTCAAAATAACAATAATAATGATAATACTTTGCTCTATATTTAGGTTACCATATTTTCTATAGTTGATTAAAAGCATGTTTGAGTTAACTAGATACATAGTTATATGTTTTTAATGTTTATTTAAAAGTAGTATGGTACTCTTCGAGAGCAAACATATACTTTATGAATATAATACAAACAAAATACAAATTATTAATCTCAAAATTTTTATTTTCAATATTTCTATATTATAATTTTATCATATTTTGCAAGCCTTGAATAATAATGGTTCAATAAAAGCATGCAGTAGCAAAATAATAATAATAACAATAAAGAAAAAAAGATGACTTTTTTTTTATTGTACAAAGGAGTACCATCATATATCTTACAACATACCATCAAAATAGTACTATTATTAAACAAATTCTCTAATCTTAGAATAGAGTTTTTGCAAACCTTTTTAATTAAAAAAAATCCTAAAGAGTAAGATGATGCATTGCATGATTGGAGCTGAATAATATCTTGGTATACATAGGGAGAGAATTAGCAAATATAGGAGGTAAAGGTACACAAGCTATGAAACAAAATAAATATACAAATGATATCATGACCTTATGAAATTAATATCTTGGTTTTATTAGTAGTGTTTTTGTACCTTGAAACAAAAGTTGAATAGAGTAGTTTTATGTAAAATATTCAGACAAAGCTACCTCCTATTTGTTTGACGAGTGATTGAGTAAATTATCTAAAATAATATGTGCTAATTACTAAATCCATTATAGGAGGACATATTTGTAGCATAATTAACTAGTTTAGTTAGTGATCGCATGTAAGCTTTTATGAAAAGAAACATAATTAGGTATATATAGATTTTTGTTCAATAAGAATCATTATAAATTAATTATCTGGTTAAAGATTTTTTTTTTTTTTCTGGTTACCGCAAGAAAATGAATAATTGAAGGATTTCTAAGATTTTCTTAATAGCATGCCTAAAATCCATCTATAGACTTTACCTTTCTTGAGATATTTTGCAACAAGATGTTTGTCTAGTAGGATTACAAAAAATAAGTAATTTTTTCATAAATTATTAAAAGAAGTTCCTGGTAGTATTTGTAAACCATCTAGTATTCTTTTCCAGTAGAACAAGGGATCCTTTGAAATGCATGACCTTGCTTTCACCTAATATTTTATTTATAGTGGGGCTGGTCGTATTAATTTTTTCATAAATTTGAGCTAGTTCCGGCAAACCGTGTGCCGAGACTAGTTCAAACAATACGTACAAAACTTATCTGAAATATCCGCCGTATAGGGTGTTTATTGTAATAATGCTCATGGAGGGTTAAAATCAAAGCCAATGAGGGACTTTAACGTGCTATAAAAGCAAATTTATATTCTGCAGGGCCTTACATCAAAATATTTTATACAGGTCAAAATCCCGGTGCTAGGTAAGGCAGAATTTCACAAATAAGACCCTGAAATTATGATATTTACTGTCTGGTTCTTTTGGGTTAGAGTCCGAGGCCTAACTTTTGAGATGACTTTGGTGTTGGGTTAAAGGAGATAAAAAGTTATTTCCGTAAATTTTTAGGTTGTGGTTAATTTTTTTTGGGGAGGTAAATATTTTTCTTTATTCATCAAATTGTTGACTTAAGGGATGTGTTAGTAAGATTAAAAGCAAAAGTTTTTTATGAGGTGAAATATTATGACTTATATATATGATATATAATAAATTATATTATATTATATTATACTATATATATTATATATGATATATGTATATATTATGTACATATAATATTATTATATATGCTGTCTTTCCATCTCCAAATCGATCGATCCATCCAAAGCGAATCAGAGATATAGAGGTTGCGCATTCATTGGCAAAGCGCTCACGGCGATGGAGACAATCGAAGATCTCTTTCCTAAGGGTCTATGAGGATCTTTAAAGGGGAAGAAAGGAAAAGGTGAAGGAAGGAGAAGAAGCGGGAGGAAAAGAGAGGATTGTTATTCTCTTCTTGTTTGGAAAGGAGGAGAGGAGAAAGGAGGATAATTTATGCCCATCTTGTTTGGATAGAAGGAGAGAAAAAGGAAGGAAAAAGTAATATTTGTAAATCACAAGTATACCTTTTGTTGTAAGAAGAAACTAAAAAGATTCTGAAATAAAAATGAAAAAAAAAAGAAAAAGTTATAAAACATTTTCCTCCTCCTCTTACCTCCAATTTGAGGGATAAAGAATTTTAAGCTGTTGAGGAGAGAAGGAGAAGAACAAGTAACTCTCATTCCTTTCCCCTTCCTTTTTTTCACCTCCTTCCCAAACAGAATTTTATCGTCCTTCCTCTTTTCCCTCCCCTCCCCTCCCCTTCATTCTTCCCAATCCAAATAAACCCTAAGAGGCAGCACTCTTACGCTGCTGTGTCTCTCTGCAACTCTTATCTTCAAGGGATGTGAGTCCCAAAAATCTTTTCTTTTTTTTTTTAACGATAATTTTAGCCTTATTCTGGATTTCATGGTTTTAAAATCTCTCCTTTTTTTGTGGGTTATAAAGAGGGGGGGGCAGGGAAGTGGGGTATTTATAAGTTAAAAAATAAAATCTTTGATATCTTAGATAGAATTTTTAGATAAGCTTGTTAAGGTTTAGGGATGTCATGCTCCAAACCTGAAATTCGAGATAAGAGCTACGACAACTGTTGCATACTCATAAAGAATTCCTTATAGATATGTAAGGCATCAAACATGATATCATAATTAGCAAAGTTTCAATAACTCTAAAAAGTATTCTAAGATAAAATAAATATTAGCTACAAAATTATTATTATGAAAAAAATATTAAGTCTCAACGACTAATTCATAAAAATTTCTTTATTCTTCCTGCATATCTAAGCACTCTTCCAGTAGCATCTCTACGTATCTGTTATAATCGTATTTGAAAAAGAAAAGATAAAATATAATGAGTTCTACAGTCCAATAAGTAATGATTAGTCTTTTAGGATGTAACATTATAATAGTAAACAGATATGATTTATTAGTTGAAATACATAATCTATAATTATCATATTCTTAGTTTTCATTATGTCATGTCATTTAATTTTAAGTTTTATTGTGTCATGTCTTCTAATTCTGCTATGTTGGAATCATATGGTTAGTGTTTGAGCCTACAGATAGGGTATCAAATAAGGTATAGTGTCCAAGATCATAGGTATCACTAGTATATAATCTCCACAGATAGGATATTAATCAAATATATTCCCTAAGATCATAGGTGCTTCCAGCATATAGCCCCACTGGTAGGGTATCAACTGAGTATATTCCCCAAAGTCATGAGTTTTTTCAGCATATATCTCCATTAGTAGAATATCCATCAACATAATCAGATTTAGAATATTTAATTCAGTTTCATCATCTTTCATTAAATTTTATTCATGATCAGTTCAATATCTTTATAATTCATTATGAGTAATAAATAATCAATATTAAGTATAATCATGACAATCATGATCAACATGTATGTAAGTATGTTATATTCATAAAATAAGCATCAAAGGGTAATAAATATTTATTTATTTAAAAATATGATAAATTTTAGAAGTGGCCAATCACTACTTATCTCTTTGACGCTCAAAGGCTCCATCAACCTTCTTGATCCTTCAACCTTCACCTTCTTCATCTGATTTGATATCAAAAGATCTCCATTGAGCCCTATTTATAGAGATATTTTCTAAAGCAAATAGGTTTCCTATGTTTTATAAGATACTAATCTCTTAAAACAAATAAACTTCTTAATTTTAGTAGGATATTAATTCCTTTAAGAGAATCAAAGAGATAGATATCCATTAAATTTTTAAAAATAGATTCTTAACTTATAAGCAAATAAGTTTCTCTTTATAAGATATCAATCCCCTAAAACAAATAAACTTCTCAATTTTAATAGGATATTGATTTCTTTTAAAAAATAAAAAAAATAAAAATCTATTAAATATTTAAAAATAGATTCTTGACTTTTAAAGGAAATAGGTTTCTTACTCTTTATAAGATATCAATATTCTAAAACAAATAAACTTTCCAGTTTTAGTAGAATTCTGATTTCTTTAAGAAAACTAAAGGAATAAATATCCATTAAATATTTAAAAATAGATTTTGACTCAAAATTAACTTTTAACTTATCTAACATAATTTTTGAATTAAAAAAATTTGGACAGAGACACCAAAAATTATTTTTAATTATCTTTAATAGCATTTTCGTAATTTATTTGAAGTTCGTTAGTTATTCATTTAGTTGATCATAACTTCCTCAATTGAACTTCAATTTGAGTGATTTAAAATGCGTTAGAAAGCTAGCTCAATATCAAATATTATGAATATAAATTTAATTAAAAATTTTAATTATATTATTCTTTTATAATTTTTTTACTTAATTTATTCAAATTACATCTTAATTTTAAGTAAGCTAGCCTAAACCATACCTGTCTGTGCCATTACCAGAGAAGTGTAGAAGCCCAAAAGATGCCTAAGTCTTCTTCTTCTTGCTCCTCTTTTAGGTGGTGTTTCAATGAAAAATAAATCGCAGATCTAAGAAAAAAAGAGGGGACCTAACCTTTTTATAAAAAAACCCTAATAGGCTCTTCTATCATAGGTCACTATTGGGCTTTAGATTCATGCAAATTATCAACCACATCACACAATAGAGGTGTGCGCAAACCCAAACCATATGGATTATAATTTTAACCAGCAGTGGGTTCATTCGGCTTGTATCATTGGATCAAATTCGTTTAGCCAGTTTTATAAAATTAAAATTATAATAATTAATAACAGCTCACATATAAAAAATTCCCAACAAAGCTCAGTTGACTATGAGACTGGCTTTTGTGATTTGGTCAGATGGACTTTAGATTGAAAAATTGACCTGGAGATGAGAATTTGTGCCAAGTTTGTCTCTTGGGTCTTATGGGAGTTTGGCCTTGGTTTGAATGCCTAAGGTTATCTTGTGCCCCACATGATCCCTTTGGTCCAAAGGTCTTCAGTGATCTGTCTACTTTCATGGAAAATAGATGTTTCTGTGGAGAAGCATTTCTTCAGCAAAATGGACGGATCTCAAGTGCAAACGCCAGCAAAGAAGTTTCTATGCTGATTTTTATTTAAAAATTCAAACACTGTCTCACCTAAAGTTTTTCCTCAGAAAGAGTCATTCTTTTCTTGCAGGAGGATTGCTCATACAGCATACTCATCTAGATGAAAACATGTGCTATGTGCACCCCCCATGTACTCATTCTTGCATGAGTCTGACATGGCAGATCATGTAAAATGCTAGAACTTGTCATGGTCATCAGACAAAAGGTATGAACATGGAGTGTGTGTGTGTGGATATATTGCATCTATACTGGCAGCTTTGACATGATGTCCCATTGATATAAATGCATCAAGATGCAAGGGCTTGTCATCTAACCAATGACACACACACACACACACACATATATATATTATTAGTGTTATAATTACTAAAAATAATATAGTTATAAATAATTTCAGTTTAAAATAATATAATTGTGAGCTTAGCTTGAGCTGAATTTCAAGCCAAACATGAGCTGGCTTGCAAGTAGCTTGTTCATTTGCCAACCCTAAGGTAGATGAGTGAGAGAGGCAACAAGTGGCAAAGGAAGCTATAGAAAGGAAGAGGAAGATGGTGCAAGGTGAGAATGTCTGTGAAACTGAACTAGGCATTGAAGTTTGTCCAACCACTTTGGTAGACATATTTGCCACTCAAACCATAGCCAATCTTCATAAATGCCAATACCAGAACAAGAAGGGGTAGATGAGAAAGATCAAGTCTATCCAAGGCCTGCCAATAACAAGAACAAACAAAATGGTAAGCTTAGGTAAAAATTGGAACCAACAAAGCCTTGTGAGTCCACAAAGTCAAATGAACCATAGGAGCAAGGAAGAATGCCCAATATATGAGTATCTTCACCCATTCAAGCTTTCATCCATTGCAAGGCTTTATGCTTGGAATGAAGGTTTTAAGTTTTTGGCCGAAGCTGATTTGCATTGATGGAAGTTGATTGCTTTGGCTAAAATCTATCAACAGACCAAACCAAAACTAATCCCCAAGTTTGTGTTTTGGTCAGTTTAGGTCTAATTTCTGCAGTTTCAGTTAGGTGAGTTTTTTGGATCTTTTCTTGGTGTTTTAACATTGTAGTGTGATTTATTTGTTCGTTTATTTAAATGCATAGATGTTGGATGTCAATTTTTGATGATTTTTTTCATGAGTTGAAAAGGGAGATTGACAGTAAACATAATCCTTGATAAAGGCTACGTACCCTTGAATAGGTCCTTATTAATTATTACAGTATTTTTTTTTTAAGACTAAAGGAATATTATATGCAAGATGTTTTGTAATAAACACTCCACAAATACATGCAGTTGAGTAGACAGTTACTTAATGTCAAAAATATGAGAAAAATGTCAAATTTTAATATACTGGTGGCAAAGGAAGAGAAGGAGAACACGAAGCAGCAAGAATACATCCTTAAGAAGAGGAAGAGAACAATGCAGACCCCCCCAACACAAAGCCAACCACTTCTCAATCTATAAATAGAGGATGATGATGTGTCCTCTCTCATGATAATGTTAATCTGAGATTGCTAATTTTGAAGATAAAATTCAAGAAATAACCCACTCACCCTCTCAGCCGACAGATCGATACAATTCTTCCATCTCTTCTATTTTCTTTTTTCCTTCTTATTGATGAAGGATTTTGAGATGTGACACGGCTGTTCTCTCCCATTTCTTCCAGGTAATCTGGAAGTACAGGAGGATAACTGGACCACTGGTACTGTCTTACACAAAGAAACATAAAAAGGAAAGATATGTAACATTATCTCTTTGTTCTTTTGCCCCATTTAAATGTGTTTGTCAGTGATTGTTGCCTATTGGCATGTGTTCAAATGTTAATGTTTTCTCTGATTTGTGAGGAAGGAGAATTTTTGTAAGGTTGGCAGACAAGTTGTGAATTATTTTGCACAAGTTTTATAATACCTATAAAAAAAAAAAGTTTCATATTGGATAAAAAAGAAAATTTTGATATACTTATAACTCAAGTTTACCTACTACCAATTAACTTCCACTCGAGTTTTGTTCTGCTAACGGGTTAATTAGATCAGGAGGTGGGCAAAGGGCATTACAAATGGTACCCGATTGTACGAAAGTTGATGAATAAAAGGAAAGGACCATAGGATGGTGGTAGAGTCTTACTATAGCATGCAGCACCAACGACTTTGCTCAGATAAATTCTAGCTAACTTATGGTAATGGATGAAAAAGAAAAATTTAATATGCTTATATCATTTACTATCAATTAACTTTCATTCAAATTTTTAAACGTAGTTTTAGCTCACTAACAGATTAATTAAACTAGCAAGTAGGTTTGAGCATTATAAGTTACATATTTGAATTTTTAGGATCATATAATTTTGATTTTGAATTAATTGTATCAGCTAAGCTTTAGAGCATTATAAGTTTATCCCAAGCCCTCGCTCTTGAATAGAGGTATGGTTGGTTTAGGTAGGATACATGGAAGCATCTCTTTGTGATGGGGACTATCATTGGAGGAAGATGTGTTTACCGAGGACAAATATGTTAAAAATGCAGAGTCCATCCATATTAACAACGCATGGATCAAAGAAAGTGAATGCGTTTCCCTTTCCAAGCTTATTTTAAGGAACCCACTATTGATTATCTTATGACAGGGAGTAAAAAAAGAGTACGGAAAGCTGTTTGAATGATTTTTGTTTTTTTTTTTTTGGCAGAGGTCTGCTGCAAATTGATGGTGGAATAGACAAATGATGATAGTTTTTATATAAACTGAATGCACGGATCACATTAGGAATTAATCGTTCACAGGTTATCTTCATGCACAATTTATTTTTGTTTCTGGTTTCTGTGTGGCCTTTCCATTTCCCACACAAACTTTTGATGACTTAACCATGAATTATTGCAGGCCTGGAACCTGTGGCTGTCTACTTTTATTTTGGACAACCAGAACATAAGAAAGGCTAATTCTTATCCAACGGATAGAATTTTATTCATGCCTACTGCAGAAAATGTCAGAAAAATCATTGAACGCCCAGCGTAAAGAATCATCAAAGGGAGTAAAATTATGACCTAATAATTCAGATGGCCACCGTAACATGTGCTATTGCTAGAGAGACATAACAGCGGCACTTGAGAGCCAGAAACTCGCTCATTGGCCTGGTATAACCGCTTGTAAATGAAGCACGGACGACAAAAGCTCATTTATAAAGGGAGTCAAATGTAAGCTGTAATACTCAAAAATAATTTAATATTAAATAAAAATAAATAAATAAATACTTATAATTTAAATTTATCTTTCATTAATTAATTTTTACTTAAATTTTTAGGATTACATGATTTCTATTTAGATTAATTAGGCCACTATGTGGACTTGTAACGATCTAAGTATGCGAAAGTTGATGGATAGAAAAAAAAGACTTCTCATAATGGATTAATTGATCCAGCAAGTAGGCTTAAGGCAACCTCAGTGTGAAAAAGTTGATGAATAGAAGGAAAAGACTACCTATAAAATAGTGGTAGAGTTCTGTTATGAAATAGATTCTAACTAGCTTGTGACGCATAGAGCTATCCAGGTGGGCTTGGGGTTTTGGTCCGCTAAACGTTATCAAACAAAGGTTTAAGTGTTTACAACTCAAATCTATCTACTATCAATTAACTTTTACTCGAGTTTTAAGATCACGTGCTACTAATTAACTTTCACTCAAATTTTTAGGATTAATTAAGCCAACAGATGGACTTGAAGTGTTATAAAATTAATTATACTCATTCGTAACCGAAGCTGGATGATCTGACCGACATATTAACTCTTTTGCTTTTTGTTACTGTTTGTGTTAACACCTTTGGGTCTACACTTCTTTGTAGTAATAAACATCGAAAAAGCAGCATATCTACATGTTTAACCATTTGAGTTTTGTGTAGGATAAATGCATGAATTATTGTTGACAGTTTTATTCTATTGGATAAGTTGCCTATCTGACCATGTTCTCAAGAAAAAAATTTATGGTTGTGAATATTATGATTATATAATTGAATGATCTCGAAGACAAAAAATTGATCTAGTATTATATTTGTGTGTCTGCAAATTGTGATTTTTTATTTGGACATCCATGATTTTTTTTTATTTTTTTTCTTCCAGAGAGGCAATGTTCAGCAAATACTCTGTCAATTCTGAATTGTTTTGAAACACTTTTTAATGGTGCTATGCTTTTTAAAAATTATGGATATACTTTGAATCATTTGATCAGCTGTAGAATTAATCTTTCTAATTGCAGGTTCAGCATGTTTTACCATGAATATTTGACACGAGTGGAGCTGCAATTTCAAGCTAAGCATTTGAACTGGATCTGGATTGACTAAATTACCATTTCTTTTTTGTTTCTTTCTTTATTTTTTGATTCAAATCTTAGTTACTTTTTCTGGTTTTAACACATGCTCTACCCAAATCTAGAACTTAAGTTAAAATTCTAGAACTCAATGTGATGGTTTCCATGAATCCGTTGCAGCTATCTAACAGCAATAGCCTGATACCATTCTAAAATTTGCTATTATGTTATCAAGTATCATAATAGATTGACAAATTTCAAAACTTATTTTTTTTTAAAAAAAACTATTTACTCTTGCTGTATCACAAAGATTTGCCGAAGTAAAAGCAATGAAAACAGTGATATTTTAGAAATTTTGTATCCAGATAATAACCACCCTGTTGAGTTGGAATTCTAATTGGATAAGAATCCTAAGTTTATTAAGGGGTGTTATAAACAAAGAAAGCCATCATATTAGGACTAACAGCTAGGGCGTACGGAATGAGGAGCCCACAGGATGGAGAGAGAATTTTGGGTACAAAGGGCAGGTCAAAAGTAGAATAATTTTGGAATTTCAGAGGAGCAGCTGTAAATACTTGTATTCCTCTAGATTAATCGAGTTAATTATACCCAAAGCAAACATGGCTAAGTTTATTTAGTTAATCTTGGAGAAACATCAATGATCATGATACCTTTTGGCTCCTCATGAGTCAAGACTTGCATGCATGAAGACAATTTTAGGCTTCTTTTTGGATCAACACTTTCTAATAGCCAACCTCGATGATAATATGTGATGGAATCCCCCCCTTTTTTTTTTAATCTCTTTGTCTGATGTACATAACAAAAGTGTGATATCTGATCAACAGCCATGCATGGTAATTGCCTGCAAGAGGAGGTAAGATGAACATGGCTTGAGGACTCCCTCACATAAACTTACATGCATCAAACATGCAAAAAATCTAGCACTTTTTATTGTCAGACATTCACAAAATTATTCCTTGCTTTTTATTGATGGTCTATGGATGCCAACACGTTGGACTTCTTTACCATCAAGACCAATGGACCTGAGCTGGTCCTGGCCTAACCTTTGACCAAATCAGCCTTGTTGAGCAATGGATCACATGGTATTCGATGAACATGTTAAAAATAAGGGTTGATTCAAATGGATCACATGGTATTCGATGAACATGTTAAAAATAAGGGTTGATTCATCTGTTTCAGTCCAAAGTTGTCCATTGTTAGGCATAAACTATGGGATGCTCTTTGACATCTTCAGTCTTATTTAGCCTAAGTCCAGTCTACAACTACAAACCATCATACAAATTACATGAAGATATGGTCCTCTTAATGCAACAATAAAAAATTTAGAAATTTTTGGAATGGGCAAGGAGCCATAAGTTATGAGGACCTTTAAAGTTTGAAAACAAATGATTTTAAAATATCTTATAAATTTCATGATCAATATAACATTTTCAGCGATAGCTTGAAATTTTATGATAACATTTTCTTTAACATTTGTTTTTTCCCCACCAAATCTCTTTGTCAATTTTTGTCACTAATATTTTCTTTTAATTAAAATTGAAAAACGAAAAATAAGAATAAAAACTGAATTCAATTCGAATGAATAAAAAGGGAGCCGGAGAGGGGGGTCAAAAAAAAAAAAAAAAAAAAAAAAAAAAATCACGTGATTCCATTCCCCACTATCGCCCTGACGTCCGCATAAAGTTTGCGTGCAGTTACTTCCGCGCAGAACTTCTCTAGCCAGTCCCCTCGAAGACTTGGCCGCCGACGAGATCAAGCCGGAGGAAGACCGCCGCCTACTTCTCCAGGCCACGCCACTCTCCTTGTCGTGCGCTGTGAGACCACTGCAGGCTATATGATCACAAGTAGGCCAGGGAAGACAGCAATGAAGGAAAAAAAAAAAAAAGAAAAAAGAAAAGAAAAAGAAGGCAACAAATGAGAAGAGAGATGCAATTCAACATGTTACAGTCGAGGAAGAGCAGCAGCCCAGCCTTCTTTGCAGCAGAAATGAGGGTCCACTAGCTTCAACCATTGTGTCACCCAAATTTCAAGGTATGAACAGAGTCCCTTGTATTTTATTCATGGCAAAGGATAAAGGGGGTGGTATACAAAGTCTTGTGCCTACATTGCCACAGCAAAGCAACACACACAACTGAGAGCTAGAAAAACAGCAGCATCATTCTCTAGCATCAGCCTTGAAGTTTTATCTAAGTCTCACAACTTTATTAGCAACAGGTATTCATTCTAGTCATATATCATCAGAATCAGAAGCAGAAACCAAATCCTCATCCTCTTCATCCCCATCCTTTTCATCCTCATCCTCATCATCCTCATCCTCTTCGTCCGACAGTTGAGCGTCTTCTTCCTCATCAGTGAAAGGGATCTGATGCTCTTTTGGCAGGAAGAAGTTGAAACCTGGAATTAACTCCGGGTGGCCAGATAACAGATTTTGCATCCTTGATGCCACAGTAGCAGTGTCTATGCTGCAATCATAAGATCACAAAGGAAGAGAATTAGAAGATTCAATGGTGTAAAGGCTATGTCAGCAATAATGGGAAACTAAGATTAGACCTGTGCTTCCTGAATTCCTTCATTATATTCAGGAATGATTCATATTTTTCGGGTTCATTGTAGAAGGCATGCTTCACAATCCACAGATAGTTCAGTGCATCATCTGTAGTCACGCGGACGTTCACATTTTTAGCAGCTGAGCTACTCCCAACAGGTGTACATGATTTTTCCGACCTTCATCGTCAACCAACCAACCAACCAACCATTAAAAAGAATAAGAACGTAATTCCAATATATTTTACGAACAATGTTTGAAAATGTGGCAACAGAAGAAGAGGCATCCATGGGAAATGCCACAAAACTATAAAAAAAAATTAGGATATATTTAATCCTTGAGAACGATCCTATTTTTAATTGAAATTAAAAATAGCAAAAAAACTCAAAACAATTTAAACATATTTTTACCATTTTTCATCAAAACAAAAAAAAAAAAAAGAAAAAACAAAAACAAAGATCAAAGAACTTGAAAATATAAGAACGAAGGGCATTCTCTTAGGTACTTCTATTTTCTACTTTATGCAAAACTCTTAGAAATACAGCACGAGGCCATCCTAGGTGGAGGCTGATTTCTTTAAATATGATGAGAATGGTGAGCTCTGCACCCCTTGAATGTGCCTCACCTTCTACCAGTGTAATATTTCTTTAAGTATTCTGAACGTGCCAACTTCTAGTTCTATGTAGGCTTTAAACATGCTGTCAGCATTGTTTTACTAAAGGCATCCATGTACCCTTGAATGCCATCAGAAAATAATTTTTCTATGCATGGGCTTATATGACAATTTTATAGAGGCACAACAGATGTAGAATTTGAGCCTGTACAGACTTCAAAGCAAGATTTGCATGTTCTAATGGCCTTCCTTGTCTTTTCAAGATCCAAAAGTTTCCTTGCATAGACTCTTATGATTTTATTATCATCGGCGATCTTGCCCTTTGCTTTCATTTTCGCATCAAGTGTAAAGCTTATCGAAGCGTAAAAAGCTTTTGGAGCCTAAATGAAAGGCATAAAGTGCAGACACCTGTTTAAGTAAAGCAAAGAGCATATTTTTGAAATAAATACATGAATAATTCATATAAGTAAAATTTATAATACACAGAAAAAAAAAATCATAATAGTAATATATTTAACCAATTAGCTCAGTAAAAAGTCTTCTTTATCTCGTCTAAAATCTATGATCCCTTGATATCTTTCTTTTTATTTCTCAAATGATGGTATAATTTTTCGTTTTTCATTTTTTGGTCTTCTAATTTTTAGCTTTTTTTATAAAGTAAAAAAAAAAAAAGTATATAAGATGATGCATCATAAAGTTAATATAGTCTAATAAATATTATAAACTTTAAAAAACTACAAATATAACTTATTAATAAAAAATTCCTATCTTACGCTTCAAATGAGATCAAAAGCGCATGCTTTTTTTGCGTCATATATGCTTAAATGAAGGTGTCTCGCTTATGATATAAGAAGTATTTAACTTTTGGTGCTTTTCGCTTCACATCGTAAGTGTGTCTAAAAAAAAGCCTCAAATCAAATAAAAAGTACATGCCTTTTCGCTTCATGCACATCTAAATTAAGGCATCTCGTTTAAGATATAAGAAGCATTCTACCTTTGGCGCCTTAAATCTCATGCCTTAGGTATGCTCTTGACAATACTAGGTTAAGCTAATATGTCTTCCTTGGCAATGGTAAACTTCTAAACCCTTATTCTAGTTGGATCAAGACTAGGTTGCCAGCCTGGACAACCCAACCCAACCCAATTAAGCCTAACCTAAATTTCTATAACAAAATTCCTTGCTTGATGTAACTTAAACAAACCCATATCGAGTGTTCCTATATCCAATCTAACTCTCTACAAATATTATCTTGTTTAGTATTCATCATGGAGTGATTATCTCATGATGCAAACTGGACCATTTCCTTCTTCAAGAGAGCTTTGTGCCCAATACCAACCTGCATCTTGTTCCAATCGACCCAAACCAACCCAATATGCTAGAATCCAAGCATAACTTTAATCTTGGCAAAGATATTGCACTTTGCAATACATAAATAAAATCTCACCCTTCTTATCTCAGACCAATGTAAATCAATATATCATGAGGTGTTGATCAATATGAAATCAAAAGTAGCAACCAACTTTCTTTGAATTTTTCTTTTCCAATCTCAACTAACATTCTTAATTACTGAATACTGTTTTTATTGGCTCTAGAAGTTTCATAATTATTTTTTATTATATTTATAATTTTTAAGTAATTAAGAATTGCTAAAGCTCCTAGCTTTCCATTAAGAGACTCAAAATCCTCCTTTCCAAAACAGAAAAGAAACATGCCTTTCCCACAAGCATTCGTTAGCATCAACTTTTTCGATATCTCTATCTTCCATCTTATGTAATGCAAAAACATAAGAGCTCAGCAAGCAAGCAAGCATGTTCTTTGATATCTTTCGCACAAGGCTAGCTTCTTTTGATGATATAAAATGTAACGAGCAGCACACCTCTCTAATAAGAGAGTCGGAATGCTGTCGCTTAGATGTTCAACTTCATTAGATCTTTCCATGAAGGTTTCTGAGCATACATCTCCATAATTTACAGACATCCATGCAAAATCTTAGATCACAGCTACGTATACTTGTTCTCCTGGGTATTGCAGGTTTCAAATTCTAGTAGAAGTGTACTCTTGAATGGCATCAAATCTGAGGAAAAATTGTTGCCTTACATGAGCTAATATGACAATCATGATGAGTAGGAAAATGATTGCCATGCATGGGTTCACGTGATAATCGACGATGCATTATTTGCCGTATATAAGGATGTTGTACTAAGATTTTATGGAACCGTTTGCCTATTCGAATAATTTTTTCAACCTTTGAGAAAGACAAAAAAAATTGTCGAAAGAAACTTATATATTATTACTAAGCTTATTCTTTGTTTTATCATTGCTCCAATCAGAGGGTTGCATCATGAATCGTGACAAGCTAAATCAAACTCTCTTTCTTTATTTATTTCTTTCTTTTTCCTTCTAAGAAAAAAAAAAAGAAAAGCAAAGAACCCACCATACTTCATCGAGATAATGAAAACTAGTTACAATCAAAACAAACACCAAACCTTCGATCATAAAATGCCCCAATAAACTTGAAAAAAAGGAAAAAAAAAAAAAGTCATGCACAAGATGGAACCCTAATTCAAAAAAAAAACTTGTAAACCCTAAGTCAAGTTGTAAACCCAAAAGCCAATATATCTTACTATATTCGGGCTTGGGTCAGAAACCCTAATTCAGGCTGGATCACATTCAAGCTGAGAACTTGAATAACCAGATACGATCTGAATCCACCCTAAATTTCACTGACAGAACCCCTAGATCTACCCAACCTGAAGCAGTCAATGCTAAACCATGCAAACTAAACACTTTGCTTCTTCTATAGAACTTTTAACCCGCACCAACCTATAGATCTTTTCCCTCAGATCAACCCAACCCAAGAAAATCCAATGGGATCCAGAGAAGATTTTGATCTAGGAGATAAAATCTGAGTCCATAATCCAGAGCTACAAAAACAAACACGGATGTGATATAAAAAACAGATCAGCTGAGATCTTTGAATCTATCTTTTTCAATCTTATGTAGGATTTTATTATTATTATTATTATCAGATATTAAAATTTTCTACCTAAAAATGGTAGTCGATCTAGGTCTTCGCTATTTTGGCTAATATTTCAGCAGAAGGGTCACTGTACTTGGGATCTCATAAAATCTTGATTGTTTTAAACAACCCAACGATTTTCCTACAACCAGTCAACCACCTCGACAGCAGATCCGAAAGGCCCACCACCGCCCTGTCACGTTTGTTTACCATACCGTGCCGTCAGAGGTGGGGTAACACTCACACCGAAACCACACGCCATTTCGAAAGCCGCAATCATCAGATGGTCATATAGATATCATCTCAAACATCTCACGGCTAAGATCATAAAAAAAATTTCCAGAACAGCAAAAATAATACATTGAAAGAAGAAGAAAGAAAAAAAAAAAAAAAAATCAGAAAACAGAGAAAGAGAGAGAGAGAGAGGTGGGAAGAGATCATACGTCTTGGCAGCGGAGCTGATAGGCATTGCTCTTTTGGCGATGGAAACCCAGCTGCCTAAGCGACCTGGGCTGACAGAGGAGAAGCTGACTGTTTCTTTCTCTCTCTCTCTCTCTCTCTCTCTCTCTCTATCTCTACTCTAGGGTTTATATGGCAGAAGAAAGGAGTCCAGCCCCAGGTTTCACCGCAACCAGAAATGACAAAATCTTTTGAGAGGTTTTCCTTGCATGGAAAAATACACTTGCAATTCAACCAGATGCTTGACAGGTGTGTGGCGATCGGTTAAAAGGGATTAATTGTGAAACAAAAATATCTCATCCTCCTTCCCCAACGGCTCCAGTTGTGGGGTCCGGGGGACCTACAGTTTGCCACGTGGCCTCATTCCAACCAACTTCGAGCTGTCCGCCACTGACAGCATGTGCGACTCACGTGAGAAGCACAATGGATAGCCATAATCTCAAACATTTTATCCTGTCATGGAAAAGGAAGAAGGAAACCAGATTTCACTTGCAACAAAATCTTGAACCCCTGCAAGAAAGTTCATTCATTTGATTTCTAAATTTATCGTGAAATTCACTATCTCCTTTCAAATCTTGTCAGAATTGTTTCAAACTCTCCGACATCAATGAAAGAATATAGATTATATCATCCGCATATTTGTAAACATTTGAGGAGATCAGGATAAGGACGGAATCTAATTGGAAAAACCACTAGTTTTGTGCGTTATGTCACTATGAACGCTGCCCGGATGAGATCAAGTCAGCCCACCAATAGCTTAAGTTTATACCCAACTCAGCACCCAATTTAATATTTCAAGCTACAACCACACCTAGTCCCCAAAAAAAACAGTCCAGTCCAGTCTCAGGATGTACAAGCATAACAGTAGCGTTACAACAGATGCTCCATCAGAAATGAACTAAAATATCATGAATCACATTTTGAATACATTCAGAAGCCTGATGACGATTAACTATGTATATATACAAACTATGATCTCCAAGAAAGCTAATTTTGAATACAGTGGAAATGTAGCATTCAAGCATTTCCCCAAAAACTTACCTGGTCGCGTTCAGGAGTCTGAAAGACATTATATGCAGACACTAGTTCTTTTTTCATGAAATAGCTCACACCACTGCCTGGTTTATTTCATGACAGAATTAATGATATGGCACGATGATTACGATGATGAGCTGATGGGGGGTGGACAGGGATGGCTCCATCATTGAGACTGATTCAGATGTCACAGCGGCAACAAAGTATGGTGGCAAAGGCTGGAACGGCATTCCAGAATCGACAACTTCCCTGCCAAAACCAACACTGCAGACAATTGGGAGTCAAATAAATCTACATAGTTCAGTTTCCATGATATCTGCAGTTAGTGTAACAGCATTACAAATAAATATTGGGCTAGATAATGAAATACGGCTCTACAAGGTCCCACTCATATAACAGTTAGAAAAGTCTAGGTGATATGCACAAACAAAATGGATCCATTTCTCAAGTCATAAAATGAAAAAGAAATAGACAAATAACATGTGATTCTTCAACCCTGAAGAAACAGACCTAGTGCCAAAGTTAACATGGTTATAAATTATAATGCCACTGGGTGGTATTGGCCCCTGCAGACAGATATTTTAAGTGACATTTCTTTAGGGGTTTCAATGAGTGGTGGTATTCTATTTTAGCATTGCTCAAATCCATAATAAGCCATAATGTGAAGATTTACTGAACATGCACTTCTTGAGAAATTATCCCAACCAAAAGAAACTAGAAGAACAAAGGAAATCATTGGAGGAGGAAAAGCATACGGTAATTGTTTTATTTATTAAAATGGAACAGTGTTATATGAAGTTCAGTATACCATAATTTTCTTATATGTATTAGACCATGGTCATGACTTAAAGAAATGTCAGAAGAAATTGCAAGTCCGGCTACTTGGTCCCAAAGCATGCATCAAAGTCCTAGAATCATGCGAAGGTTTTCATCAACCAAAAAAGGAAATGAAGAGGAAATGAAAGGGACTGCCAACATTCCTAACGATGAAACCTCATCTATCATCTTTAACACTAAGAACAGATTCAGAAATCAGCTAGATCTATTTGATCATTCTTATAAGCCTTTCCTGGAGGAAGAATAGAGAGCAATGAATTATAATCATTTACTTTATCGTTTAATAACGTGCACTTAGAATCTGATTTCTTATAAAGCTGCTACTAAAAACTTTGAAAAAAAAAGCATTTGAAATCCTATGATGGCCTTTGAAGGTAGAGATCTCTTGTCAGGAAGTCAGCCTTGTAATTTATGGAACGTTTATAAAGATGACAATGATCCCTGAACCATAAATTCAATACTGAGCATAAGTTATATATCTAGCTATTGCTGCATGATGTGTTGTCACTTACCAAATCATCCAACACATAAACATATTCTAGGGTTTAAATTATCTTATATGTATAGGAAAAAGTTTACCATTACGTTCCTTTTTCAAAAGATCTTCATAATCAAGATTTTAAATCCCATGAGAATAGTATCCCAGTTTCTTCGTGGAACAGGATGCCCCCATCTAAGTTCATCATCATCAAGCATATTGATAGTCCTGCTTTTCTTTCCTTTCCTATTTTCTATTTTCCTCTTCTTTCCCTCCTTTTTTTTTTTTCCATTTCTTCCTCTTCCTCTTCCTTTTTTTTTCTTTCCTATTCTTTCCATACATGGATGGGTTTTGAAGTCTCGTCTCTATCCTGATCTTATTTTTCTACAAGTATAGGATAGGATGATTGGAACGCCCCCATCCCCCATGATAATAAAACCTTGTTCATAATATACATACACATGAAAGAGAGGAAATAGACGGGTGAAATTAGATTTCTTTCTTATTTTTTTTTCTTTCAAATATGCCTTTCTCTTCTTCCTCTTATTCTTTGAGTATATCTGTGTGCTGTATTCTTTTTATTTTTATTTTATTTTTTTGGGGGAGGAGGTCACTAAAATCAGTAACAAAATATTTTAGGTTATGTCCTCCCTGCATGCGAATAAATCCCATAAGAAGCAGTTACAAATGAACATGAACAATATAAATAGGGAAAAAGGATGGCAATAAGTTTTAGCTGCATAGCAACAATGCGTAAAGTCAACTTTAAGGTCATTATACTGTTGATAGAAGATATATAGATTTGCAAAGCTATAGGAAATATTCTATATTTGCATCAGTTTATAACTAAAGAGTTTGTTTGACCTAAAAAGTAGACCATTCAACACAAAATGGATGGTTTATGAGATTTGGAAAGTAGTAAAGAAATAATCAGCAAAGTAAGAACAGGAAATTAAACATAGATGGCAGCAAGCATCGATTTTTATCTTGGGCATAATAGAAGTTATCTTTACCGCAACAAGGGGATGAAGCAAGGCTTCTATGAATCTTTGTACCTGTTGTCAAAATAGGATGCAAGAAATTTAAGTATTTTAAGAATTTCACAAGCATATCATGATGGTCTCAAATAAGCCGCACCACCTACAAATGGGTGAAAAACAAGCTGACAAATAAATAATAAAAATTGTTGACTCAACTAATAGACTTAATGATAAGTGTATGGTCCAACAACGCGCCTTCTTATTCAAACAAATGGTAAGAAATATACCTATAGAAAATTGTTAGATCAGGAAACCTTCTGCTTCAAATGAATATCTATAATATTGATGAGAAAACCATAGGCCTGTTCAGCATTTTGGAAACAAGTGTGCCTGCACAATACCCAAAAATACAAGAAAGGTCAACAGATAAATCCAGAGAATTGACTCAAGACTACAGCAATCAAGAGAATTAATAGTCAACAGAAGTTAGAAAAGTTTAAGACATCTCAAACATGGAATGAGGTCATGAATGATGTTATCAAAGAGACACCAATAACTAAAAGTCAGATGGCCAATGACATGAACGGATTCAATCAGCCCACAAACAAGGTATCACCACTCCATGTATGCAAACTTTAATCGGGTTACCTAAATACAATAGAACAATAAGAAACAATGCGTATGCAGCTGTGACCAAGCATTGACTTGTTTAGGTAGTTGCCTAAAATACTAATGAAGTGAAAAATCTGCAATGTTGAAGGAAATAATAAGGAATAAGTAAAGTTTATTTAGCTTGACATATATTGCAACTGAGAGTCTGAGATGAAGTCTGTCCCCTTCATGGTTGTGGACAGCCTATCTTCTACAAAGATTCAACCAAGAGAGTGAAAATAGTGTATCAGTGCTAGATTCCTAGATGCTTAGCATGTTAATTTCTGTAAAAAGATTTCTGCAACAGCTAAGCTTTGTCTTTATAGACTCATGTTAGGTCTCTGATAGGCTTATGGTAAATTATTTGTGTAGGCCATCCTATAAGGATCATTAAAACAAGATACAAATCATCCAATACATAAATGTATTCCAGGGTTTAAATTATTTTATACATTACAATTACATATAAAACATGCCTTTTCAAGAGGTCTTTTCTCTTTGGTAAGACAGATATATCATACAAGTCACATGTAAATACATCTAGACGAGGGGCCTCTTCCACTTGAATCTCCAAATGCTACAGCCAAATAACTACTGTCTTAGACTCTCCTTCCAAAACAAGCCTAGTTGTCCGGAGCCTTCTAATTGCATAATTGCCCTCCCAAGCAGCCCACTCCAAGAGGTCTTCATAATCAAGGTTTTAAATCCTGTGAGACAGGTAATCTCGATTTCTCCATGAAACGAGATGCCATATTGTCCCTCCTCATCTTAGCAACCATCTCAATCAAACATTCTTGTAGCCCTTTTTTTTCATTTCCTTATTTCCTTTCGTTCTTTCTTTTTTTCCTTTCCTTCTTTTTTCTCTTCCTTCCTTTTTTTCCTCTCCCTTTCTTTATGCGGATAGGTTTTGAAGTACCGATCCCATTTTCCTACAAGGATGGGATAAGATAGTTGGGATGCCCGCCAATCTCACGGGACATAAAACCTTGTTCATAATATACATATGAATGGAAGAGAGGAAACATATGTGAGTGAAGTTAGATTTCTTTCTTATTCTTTTAGACATGTGTTTCTCTTCTTCTTCTTCTTTTTCTTCTTTGCATGCGTGAGTGTTGTTTATTTTATTTTATTTTATTTTATTTTGGGGGGGGGAGGTCACTAAAATCAATTACAAAATATTTTAGGTTATGTCCTCCATGTGTGCAAATAAATATCACAAGAAGCAGCTACAAATGAGCACAAACAATATAAATGGGGAAAAAGGATGGCAATGGGGACCAACAACAAGTAAAGTCAACTTTAAGTTCATAACACTTTTGACGGAAGATATATAGATTCGTAATGCTATGGAAAATTATTCTGTATTTGCATCAACTTATAACTAAAGAGTTTGTTTAACTTAAGGTCAGCTAAGCAGACCATTCAACACAAAATGGATGGTCTATGAGATTTAAAAAATGAAAAAGGGTTAAGAGAAACTGCATTGGGCATTTTGAGAAGGTGAAAACCACCAAAGTAAGAACATGAAATTTAACACAGATGGCAACAAGCAAAGATTTTTATCTTGGGCATAAGAGAATTTCTCTTATTACTGGAAGGGGTGAAGCAAGGCTTCAATGAAGCTTTGTACTTCTCTTCAGGTTAGGATGTAAGAAATTTAAGAATTCCACAAGCAGATCACGATGGTCTCAAATGGGCTGGACCACCTACAAACGGGTGAAAAACAGATTGACAAACAAATAATGAAAATTGTTGACCCAACTAATAGGCTTAATGATAAGTGTTTACTCCAGCAGCACACCTCCTTATTAAAACAAACAGTTTTAACCTAAAGAAAATCTTTAGATTAGGAAACTTGCTGCTTTGAATGAATATCTATAATATTGATGAGCAACCTGTGGACCTGCTCAGCATTTTGGAAACGAGAGTACTTGCACAATACCCAGAAATACAAGAAAGATCAAAAGATAAGTCCAGAGAGTTCAGTCAAGACTACAACAATCAAGAGAATTAAGAATCAACAGAAGTAAGAAAAGTTTGAGACATCTCAAACATGGAATGAGGTGATGAATGATGTTATCAAAGAGAGACACAAATAACTAAAAGTCAGATAGACAACGACATGAAAGGATTCAATCAGCCCACAGTTAAGGTATCACCACTCTGATGTATGCAAACTTTAATTGGATTACCTAAATACAATATAACAATAAGAAACATTGTGCATGCAGCTGTGACCTAGCATTGACTTGTTTAGGTTGTTGCCTAAAATACCAATGAAGTGAAAAATCACCAATGTTGAAGGAAATAATAAGGAATAGGTAAAGTGTATTTAGCTTGACATACATTGCAACCAAGAGTCTGAGATGATGTCTGTCCCCTTCATAGGTTAACATATCAACATGGGTATGTATCAACATGGGTATGTATCAATCCATATCAACATGGGTATCATCCTGATCAATGAACTGTAAGTACACAGTGAGGCATATTACGAGATTTCAGGAATTAATGGATATCATCCTCCTCAAATGCAGCCTGGACCATGCATGCAAAATCATAAATGAGTCAAGAATGATTCAAGATATCAACTAAGAAAGAGTCAAGACAAGAAACGGCTCAATATGACAAATGCTTCCAAAGACAATTTAACTTGGAGGGGATCTGAATGCATGAACTCCAGCTCTGATAGCATGTTAACTGATCACTAGACTCAAAAAAAAAAAAAAAAAGAAAAGGCAAGGAAACAAAAGAGTCTTTGAATAGGCTAGTATTGTGATTAGCAAATATCAATGACATATTTAATCAAAACAATGCAGATGGCCATAAGGGTATTCCTTGGGCTCTTCACCAAACACAAACAACTCCTGATAAATACTTAAAAAATGATATTTTCAAGTAAAGAATTTACTAGTATTAGTCATCATCCACAACTATTTCTCCTTTGAAACAACCAGAATATCATCTCTCGAATGCTCATAATGGACATCACCTTTCTTCCAAAATTCCATCATTTATCCATCAAAATAAGGTAAGGGAATGCAAAAAATTAGGACATTTTAAGAAGAAAGAACACGGATCTCTGCTAACAGACTCCAAAAGAAGACAGCAACTGAAGCTTAGGCATCACAAGAATGGAGGTGGGTTGGAGAGGCTAAATTCAGAAGAAGAAGAAGCACTCTCAATTTAAGTTAACAAACAGATTAGGGGAAGAGGGAACGAAATACATAGGATGCTGAGTAAAGACCTTATCCATGGAAGCATGGCTTAAGGACCCATGAGAGGATCCAACCACAGACAACGACGGAGAGTGCTTCTGCTGAGTCCCCACCATAAAATCAGACATTAAAAAGCGTGACTGCCTGCAAACAATTAAACATCTTTCAGAAATATGGATTTTTGATCCATTATTTAAACGAAGATAAAACCATCAACAGCATGATTTCTTTAAAAAAAAAAAAGAAAAAAAAAAATCAACAGCATAAAGGAAAAGCCATAAAGGTATGACATGTGCACCTTTTGAAGAGCTCATCTAAGGACATGCGTTGTACACGTTATGAATCTAACAGAAGTAAGAAGTACTTATAGATGCTATTGGCTTGGAAATGACTCTGCAAGCGCCAAAAAAAGAGTCAGAAAATGGCTAAAAATGGAGCACCGTAGCTTCCACACACACCTCAGCACTCAACCATCAAATAGCTTTGTCCTAGCTTTCCTTTTTGACGAACATAATTGCTTTCTTATGTCTAAAAGAAGTCTATTATACAGGTAAAAGCCTTAGCTGGCAAGCAACATAACATATATGAGCTAATCAAATGTAAAATCAGATAAAATCAGCAAGCACGTTTCTTCTTTAACAGAAAAACTATGAACAAGTTGACTTTGATATGTAAAAAAAAGAATTAAAAATATCTTCAATAAAACAAATAACCCCTGACAGATAATCATTAGAAACAACACCCTATTTCCAAAAGCCCATCATATCCCCATTCTTCCATCAATATAAGGCATTTGTAAGAAAATATTATCTTTTGACAATAAACCTTTTTTAAAAAAATCTGCTTATAAATTTCCTAGTAAAGATGACATTTGAACCTTGGATATTAAACAGAATTTGAAGATATTGGAAAGAATGCCAAAAAAAGAGAAGAGAGTAGATGGAAAAGCAATAGAGATCTATGCAAAAAATCTAAGCTAAAATTAGGCTAAGGTTAAAGATATGGGTGGACTAAAATCAAAAGGTCCTAAACAAGTTCATTATTGATAAACTCTTGATCCTTCCCCCTCTTATTTGACTCTTGAACACAAAGGCAAAACCTCTGTCAATTAAATCTCGACATATATTCATGGTGAAAGACCCCCATAAAAAATAATCAGTTTCATAGCATTCCATTGATTTTTTCCAGAACATTAAAGCCTCTCATCCATTTAGAGATCACCCACCTTAGCATTTGTATCTCTACCATGCTCAATCTGGATGTTAGGATTCCTTTTTCGCCCAAAATTCAAATTGATACAGCATTGCTAGCCTTCTGGCTGTGGGTGGCAAAATATTTAACTCCCTCATTCCTTCTCTATATGATGGAGATGGAGGGTATGCTTGCTTAATTAGAATTCTATTGTCATCTTTCATTTATTTGATATTTTCCTACTGTATTGTTATCTTAGCATTTATAGGTTAAGATATTGAGAAAGAATTATGCATTTGACTTATGTCTTCATGCTACTATGAATTATTGCTGAATCTTCAGCCTCGTACACTTTCATCTTTAATATCTTAACTACTGTCAAGATCTCATTATATATGATACAATCAAAATACAATTAAAATTCAAGTGTTCAGCTGAACGTTACAGTTATTTTCAAATATTTATTACCTTCACCTTCTCAGCAAATTGGACAGCACCCTCAAAATGCTTCAGATCAACGATAGGAGGCTCCATTTTGTAACCTTCAGGCCAGAAAGTGTTGAATCCCAGCAGTAGCTCAGGATGTCTTCTGAACAACTCCCTCACCCTTGAGCTAAGATATCAAAGGAAATCCTGCAACCAAGATGATCTAAACAAATCTTCAAACTAAACATCTGTACCATATAGTGCTCTATGACTTCGAGAAAGTCAGCATATTTTCGTAAATCATCTTGAAATGCATCGCTTACACATGACATAAAGCTCTCACCGACATAACTTGCTGCTTGGGAAGATGCATTATCTGCAAGCACTACCATCTTGACCTTCCCCTACCAAAATTGTCAACCACAAAGAAAACCAGAAATCCATCACCTCCAACAGATCAAAACACCATCTAATAGGTTTCTACTAACGCTGAAGTAATTTGAATGGTCAGTAATTTGGAAAAAGCAAATATTTGATAAGAACACGAAACAAAAGCTCTCTAGTTGCGGATTGCTACATTGCTTCGGAATAATATGCTGGATCACATAAGTTGAGCCTGGCTATTTACCAACTATGAGACATCGACTGCGCCAACAAATACTTCTTGAGGTTGACTTTCTCATCGCGAAGAAATCCAGCATCAAAGAAACCTTTCGAATTGATCTCCTAAATGAAATAAAAATCTCCGAAATGGGTCACCTCTTAGAAAGACATGAAAAGAGAGAAAACAAACGCAAAGAAACAGGTAAAAATGAATAATTTCTTTCAACAGGAACAAGTAGAGCAAAAGTTTTAGCACAACAAGAAACAGAAAACTGTCTTCTAGCTTCTTGATTGACCATTACAATGTACCAAAATCCAAAAAAAAATTACTCAAAAGTAGACCTCATTATCTATCCGTTGACGCAAAACCAAGAAACCTTTGTTATTACCCTTCTAATTACTCGTCAAGAACACCGCCCTTGTACGAAATTTCCGTTCTTTTCCCCTTGCTGCATCAACACAAGAGCTGGATCTGGAATAAAATAAGTTCTCTTGCATAAAAAAACCACAAGAATTCATTTCAAATAAGACACCAAGAAATAAAGAACGCAAAAACATAGAAGAAATCGAAGAGAAGATTGGAGAAGCGATGCGAAACAATAGAAACGCACGCAAAAAACGAAGCTAACGTTCAAGAGATGGGCAAGTAGAGATCAAAGAAGCTCACAGAGTCGCAGAGGAGGGGCCCTTTCCTCTAAACTAGGGCGTGAGAGATTTGGGGAGGGGAAGGAGGGAAAGGCGACCTCCCTCCTAATGCTGCGCCGCGGAGGCCCTCGGCTTGTGGATTTTTCCTTCTCAAATAATGCCCAGAAAATAATTCATTTCGGAAAATAAATACCAATGGGATGCCGCGTAGCTTATTCCTATTATTTTTTTTCATTAAACGATGCTTCAAGGCTACGGTATATTGTCACGTTTTGAAATTTTAGCTGGGTGTTGGACGGTGAGGTGTATTTTGTTTGGAATCATAGGAGAGATGATTTTAAAATTCTCTTTCCAACAAATAATTTTTTTAGTTAAAAAATTTATCCAGGATGAAATTGCCTAAAAAATTTGTCACCTGTTAAAAGAGAGAGTTTCTCAAGTGAAATCGCCTCTTCAATTAGATAGTTTTAGTCACTGAATTCATTTTTTTCAACCTGATGAACTCCAACCGTCTTTGATCCTTCATGAAAATTTAACATAATTTTTTTTTTTTTTTTTTTTAGGAAAAGGTGGATCTTAGTAAATACAAAAAAAAAAAAAAAAAAAAAAGTACATTGATATAATGCTTAGAATAAGGATATAGATGTGACGATATAGATGTGGTGTATAAGAGCAGATATGATATAATGAATACGTAGTTTAAGGAAACTTCCTAACATCACGACATACTTTATCACCCATTTATAAAGAAACAAATATCATAGTTGAATTATGGCTGAAAGATCAATGCAAACTAGCATTCAAGAGTATAGCTATATCCTAGATTCGAAGATGAATATTAAAGTGAAAGATATTGGCCTATAACCTAAATGAGCTTATTGCTTGAAGAGGTTAAAAGGTTTGTTAAAGATCTACGTATACTTGGAGACCCTATTGCGCATCATCGGTTAATTACAATGAAGAGACATAATATAACTTGCAAAGCGGTTATTAGGATGGTGGCGATATCGATATTACATACTGAAGCTTGCAAGCAAACATCTCAAAATCACAGGAAGAGAATTAATATAAAATGAAGTAGATAAATATCCTGGTGCAAAAGAGTTAGTTACATAGTCCACATCTTTGCTTCGAGCCAGTTTTCTTTCAATCCATCTTGTTGTGGATACAGCTCAGTTTAGGTCACCCGTTTTCTCTCAAGAGACCTTGATCATGAAATAGTAGCAAGCAATTCAGCTCCTTCGAGTAATCTAGTTGGCTAATCGAATTAAAGATGGTCTTATCTAAGAGTAACTTCCATGTTATAACATTCGTTCATATATTTATAATAGTTGAGGGAGACTTCTATGTATGCTATCATGATATATGAGTAAAAAAATCTTTGCGCTGCAAACCTACCGCATGTATTTGTACACTCTCTTAATTTTACAATATGTGTGTTGTCTCTTCCGCAATAATACCATTGTACATGGTAAACACTTCAATAAAATAACCTAATGAGTGGCCTTCTCTCGTTATTTCTCCATTTGATCTTCTAAATACTTCGTATACACCATTCTATTTCACATATGGGCCATGGCATCACTTCGACATTTCTCAAAGTAGGTTACAAGATGGTGGTATATATGATGCACTAGAGTAGTAATTGGAAGGCTTCGAATATCTTTCAAAACACAGTTGATGCACTCAGATAGATTGATAGTCATGTGCCCATATCTATGCCCACCATTGAAGGATTGAGTTCAATTCTCCTTGGGAATGTCATCGCACCACTCATTGGCTCTCTTATCTAATTCACAGACCTCCAAAATCTAGACATCGAGTAAATACATCGTAGATTCAAGTGAAATAAAAAAATAGTGGCTACCTGCATGATATATCACGGCCTTCAATCGTGAGCTCTTGAACTAATGGTTGAAGTTACTCACAACATGATGTAGATAGAAGCAATGGTACGCACTAGGTGGTTGCCATCCTTCAGTATTTCTGACAACATCGAAAATTCCTGCATGATAATCAGATATGAGATAGATGTTCGATCTTCTTGTCACATACATTCTGATGCAAGATAAGAACCACGATCAGCTACTTCTATTCTAACACTCAACAATAGCAAATGTAATTGGATAAATCTGATTATTACCATCAACCAATGTAGCAATTAACAGAGTACCATGATATTTGCTAGAAAGGAAGATGTCATTACTTCAAACCATGGGCTTACAGTAGTTGAAGCCATCAATGCATATTTTGAATGCCTAGAAAACATGATAGAAGATTATGAATTGCTAGCCATCGATGCTCGTTTCTATGGTATCCCATATCACCTCAGTTCTTAAGGTTCGATCGTTGCATCGCAAGTATGTACATAAACAATTGTCTATAAAATTTATCTCAATCACTGAATATTTTGACAATTGCTTTTTGTTTGCCATCTCATGCATTATTGTATGATACCTTATGCAGGAATGTGCTTCTTATCTCTTCCATTATGACTGCAACTGAAATCGAGGGATCTGCACTCATCATACCTAATATACAGTTTGCAATAAGTTCAAAGTTAAGCTAATAATGGTCTTGTGATATCTTGGAATACACTCATGTATGTAAACCGTTGTGGTGCGTGATCTCCCAGAGTCTATTGTTCTTCGTCTTACTTGCTTAGAGCCTTTAACTACAATCATTCTTATATTACTTGCATATCATGGTCTATTGCATTAGCTATGACTCCTTTATTTTGCACTTCTAATGCCTCTTTTGCCATTTTCACATCTGCTTTGTTGGGATATAATAAGCCTGGTTCAAACTTTTAACTTGGCTTCAAATTCTTAAGCCAAATAAACCCGGTGACTTTTGGTGCATCGATAATGTTCCAAATCAACTAGCCATAATATGTAAAAGGGGGTATGTATGTTCGATTAGTATATAGAAGCTTGAATGTTGCATGGAAAGGCACAAGAGCAGGAGAAGATCTGCTTTCATTGAAGTCTAGCCGAATTATATTATCATCATCATCATTAGAGCCATCTACTAATTCCTCATCCTTTATTCTCAGGCTAGAGATGTACACATTATTAGTCATCTCTTTTGCTACTACTAAACTATCCAACTGATGAACTAACTCTCCCACTATTCTATCCTTCTCATTGTGCATTCAATCCAAGAAGCACAAACCTTGAAGCCCCATAAAATAATAATAATAATAATAAAATTTTCTAGATGATTTTAAGCTCACTGAACAGATGAGCTGCAAGGGATGGTGGGGCGGTGGTTTCGATGGTGTTTGCTACTGAAGGGGGCTACTTTATCATCACTGGCTGAGAGAGAAGTTTCGAGGATGGTTGCAGCAATTTTAGTAAAAGAGAGCAAGCAAGAGATGGGAGCGAGCGAGGGATAAAAAGACAAGATGGGTTTGTGTTTCAAGGCAGCCAACGGTGGCATGCATCGGCCGATGGCAACAAAGAGAGAGCGAGAGAGTGAGGAGAGAAGAGGGGTTTCAGGATGGGTCGCAATGGTGTTAGGATATCTCGTGATGGATTTTATGTTACCTTTATTTTAATAGTTTACTAAAATTACTTCTTATAGAGATAATTTTAAGCTCTTTTTTTAAATTTGAAATCGTTTGTTGAAGGGATGATTTTAAAATTATCTTTACAACAAATGATTTCAAATAGACAACCTTACTTCCGAATGCTTAGCTACAACTTCAAAACGTACTGAACAGTATAGTCATAAATTATTCATTGAATAGATAATTTTAAAATCATTTATCCAACAAATAATTTCACTCTACTGTTATGTTTAAAAAAATATGGAACGGCTTATATTACATCCACATGGCTTTTTGGACATTATTTTAGGAAATAGCTTTATGTCGGCTTACTCTCAAAATTAGTTTTTTTTTTCTCTAGCATTATTTAAACAAAATCCTCAGCTTGTAACGATGTTTAATTACATCTATTTGTAATATCAAACTTTGTAAGGGGTTATATGTAAAAGAGTTTATCATAAGTCTAAGCTGGCTGTGGGTGAGAAAGTGTGCTATTAGTTTAACTTGCACACCACATTTAGATAAATTTTATGTCAATTAGGACCCTTTATTAATTTAAATTTATAGTGCTAACTTAAGTTTTCTGAATAATTTTTTTAAAAGTACAAGGAGAAGAGGCTAGTCAGACATTTTAGGACTTTCTTTTTTACCTTTCTAAGAAAGTTACCACATATTTTTTTTCTTATACAACATGGATTGAAACATCTAATGCTTTTAAAATTTTATTATTTTATTAGCAATAAAAAAATAAAATTAAGAACAATCATTTTATAGCATTGGATCATTAATAAGGTTGCTCACAAGCAGTATGTTTTAATAAAATTAAAATCAAAGAATAATTATATTTCATTTAGATTCCATCACCTTTACTTTAAAAAAAAATTCAATCTACTTTTAATTCATAGGCCTGAAGATTGTTCAGCTGAGTTCGAAAAGCTTTCAATTCATCCTCGACTTTCTTCACTCTTTTGGGCATCCTTATGATTTTTAAGCTCCATAAAGAGGCAAGATGAGTCTTGCCACTCAGCATCAGCTTTCTCTTTATCGGCCCTCAATTTGGAAGCTTTAGCAAGGGTGCTCTTAACTTCCTTGAATCTTGCCTCTTACTAGATCAATTCCTACTTGAGCTTGGTGATGATAGCTTTTTGCCATTTTTGTTCTAAATGTTAGGAGTGGTAAATAAATAAAAATATAATTATTTTAAAATTTAAATATAATAATACAAGATTAAAAATATTTATTTTTATATTTTTTTAGAAAATTAAAATTATATGAGGCCTGTGCATTGCATGAGCATATACCTAGTAATAATAATAGGAGGAAAATTTTGACAAGATCATTTTAGAGGAGAAAAGGAGGAAAAAAAAATGATGGAGAGATGGGGTTTGCATATATCCTAGTAAGTTGATTCTATAAAACTTCAACGATTTGTCTTCATCTTTCTAATCCTAGGAGCTAGCATCATAAATAGTAAACTCACATTATTACATTGCTAAACTCAATATCATAATAGCTTTTAATGCAATTAAGTGATTAGAATTTCCCTCCTATAGCATAATTTCTTTGGTTGGAACGATGAATAGTAATATCTCGGTCCTTACTCTACAACTATAAATAGTCATATCTTTAATAATTATGCTCTTGGTTCGATTATTACCTATTTTAAAGTTTAATAAATAGCGTGCAACATAAAAGTTGAAGTATTTGAAGAGCAACATGCAATGTAGGAGGGGTGTCATTGATGAATCTATTGGAAGGAACAAGTTATGCTATATTTTTTTTATACGAAAGTCAAAAATTGGTTTTACCATTTTGTTTTACTTAACTTACGTTTTTGTCAATATGTTAATATATTGCTAAGATATTGAACAAACCACATTGAATTAAATAATAAATTTATGCAGTATATAAATTATGATTAGATATAGAACTACTTTTTTTATTCTAACTAGTGTAAGCCTAATTTTATCATATTATTTTTATTATATATTATAGTATTTAAGTATTTCTAAAGGCTTACACAAGGGAGGTCAAAGTTTTGTTCTATGATTATTGTCATCTTCTTCCCTCCTACACTCATCTAACTGTGCCAAATTCAGATGCAAGCATCGAGTGGAGGCAAATGGGAGATGTTTTTGCTTACCTCCAACATTCAGACTTGCTCTTGTTGCTCTCTTTTTCAAGGGTTGCTTCGTTCTCTCTTTTTCTCCTCTCTATTTTTTGGTGTTGCTGCTGTCATTGTTTTGTTAGTTGTGTTCTGATCTGCACTTTTGTTTCCAAGGGGACTGACTCTGTTTGCTTCCCAACTTCTTTTTTTTTTGGGGGGTGCTCCAACGCAGGGGAAAAAGGTTTTGGTTGTCTATGTTTATAGGTTTAGTTGAGGGAGCAGCATGATGTCCTGGGCAAGCAGGGCCATACTTTGCTAACTATTTATGCTTTCGGTGCTAGCAGAATGGTTTCACCAGTACTAAATGATGATTAGTGCCGAAATGTCCTCCAAAAACAAACAGCTAGGTGGCATGCTTATGAATCTGAAGCAAAAACAAATGCTAACAACATTTCTTTCAAAAGCTTCCAAGATTTTCACAGCCAGCTGTTAAGGATCACCCCAATTTGAAGCAGCATCATTTCCTGTACAAATATATCTACCCAAAGGGAGAGCTTTAGAGAATGTATCAGGTTCAGAATCCAAAGTGTTGCTCCAAAGTCACCAGCACGACTTCCACAATGAAACTTGTGGACAGATGAAAGGTCTAAACCAAAGTCACCAGCACAACTTCCACACTGAAATGGTATCATCACCAATCTACTCAGAAATACATGCAGGAAACAACATTTCCATTTGCTAGGAGAATTTTGGGTGCAAGGATTCATTTTATTGCTGAATCATCAGCAAAGTATAGAGAATGGGGATTCTGGATGATGTTCTCAGTTTTGCAATCATGAGTCTATAAAACAGTTTGAGCAGCAATTGCAAACAAAGGAATTAGACTGCTGAAGACCAGTCAAAAGATATGCAGAGCCATCATCAAAAATCTAGATTGCAAAGCATTCCAAATCATAGAGGAAAAGGTCATTTTGATTTCACTGATGGATTTTTTAAATGGTGCCTTTTATTCAACAAAACTATAACAGCACAAGGCGAGACAGGGCTCGGTTACGAAATCAATTATAGAGTACACGACAACCAGAATTTTTATTTTCTATATATTTCCTGAAAAGAGGATGTCATTCTTCCTGTAGAAGGAGAAAACATATGAAAGGAGAATGACAGAAGCCGAAGGGCAGCAAGAAAATATCAATGAGGACTGCCAAATCCACCACCACCTGGAGTAAGAATCTGAAGAACCTCACCTGCATCCACCTCAATAGTGTTCTTACCTCCGAGATACACTTTCCGCTTGTCTTTCCTCATCAGATAGTTTGCCCCACGAGCCCCATCTTTTCCTCCCTGCAATCCTCTCGGGGCATACACTCGCCTCTCCGAGAGAATGCTCACTATAACAGGCCGTCGAAACTCTATTTCCCTGACAAGGCCATCACCCCCTCTATGATAACCATCACCCCCACTGTTTTCTCGAATAGCAAACCTGTGCAAAAGAACCGGATACCGCTGCTCAAAAATCTCAGGATCAGTCATCCTAGTATTAGTCATGTGACACTGAATTCCACTCGTTCCATCCCAGCTTGGTCCCGCTCCACTGCCACCTCCAATAGTTTCATAGTAACCAAAAGTGTCATCACCAAAGGTCAGGTTATTCATGCATCCCTGAGAGCAAGCGCATGCCTGGAATGCAGTTAGGATGACATCTGTTACCCTCTGGGATGTGAGCACATTACCACCCACCACAGCAGCCTCATCACTTGGAGAAAGGAAAGAACCCTCAGGAATATGGATTTTCACAGGTGCCAGGCACCCTTGATTCAGCGGGATATCAACATCCACCAGACAGCGGAGGCAGTAGATCACTGCCGCAGCAGTTACTGCTTCAGGGCTATTCCAATTACCATAAACTTCTGGGCTTGTCCCTTCAAAGTCAAAAGTAGCTTCACCCTTCTTGGCATCAATGCTGAGCTTAAGGTGGATAACAGAGCCATCATCCATATAGTCTTCTTCTTCGATAACAGCAGACCCTTTTTCCTGTTCAACTCTACCAGCAACCATTTTGAGCATTTCCCTCACGGCTTCTTCAGCATTTTTCTGGACATGGGTCATGTAAGATCGAACAGTATTCAGACCATACTGATCGATGAGTTCTTTGATAAGCGCGATTCCCCTCTGGTTTGCTGCCACTTGGGCTCGAAGATCAGACAAATTATCCTGAAGCCTACGGGTCCCTGGGATCTTACGGCGTGAATGTTCATCCCAACCAGGTGTCTGAAGAAGATGTATGATACCATCTTCTTGAAAGACACCTCTTTCAACAAGCTTGAACGCTTTAATGGCCACGCCTTCCTCCCATATAGCTTTTGAGAAGGGTGGCATGCTTCCTGGAGTTATCCCACCAATTTCTGCATGATGCCCTCTGCTTGCCACAAAAAATATCAGCTTGCCATTATCAAAGACAGGAGTAATCACAGTAATATCAGGTAGATGGCTTCCTCCTGCACGAGGATGATTAGTTACCAAAACATCTCCTTCATGAAGATTCTCACCCCAGTATTTGAGTTGCCAACACACTGTACTCGACATGGCCCCAAGATGCACAGGGACATGAGGAGCATTTGCGACAAGTCCCCCATTTGGGCCAAACAACGCACAAGAAAAATCCAGCCTCTCCTTTATGTTTGTTGAAATAGAAGTTCTTTGAAGGGTCCGACCCATCTGTTCCGCAATGCCCATAAACCGATGGTTGAATATAGAAAGCTGCACCACATCCGCAATCCTGTCTGCAATCTCTATGGTACTTGAGGCTGAGCTGACCTCAATCTTTATATTACCATACTTGGTAATGATGGCTCTACAGTCAGGTTCGGCAATCACTGTACTGTTCCCATTCATGATGATTGCAGGGCCTTGCAGAACGTGGCCATAACCCAGCTTCTCAAGCTTGAATAATGGTGTGTCTTGCCACCCATTGCCAAAGTATATCTTATAAGAACCTTCTGCTGCAGGATTTGCCAAAGCTGGTTCAAGCTCTTGAGGCTTCAAGATGTTGGTGACTCCGATACCTCGAACCCTCACATCACAGATTAGGATTTTCCTGTTTTGCAGTTTGAATCCATACTCCTGCTGGAACAGCCTTACAAACTCAGCAGCATAGTCATTCCCATCTTCTTCTTCCTTTGGTTGTTTAACCATGATGCCTGTATCTGTTCCCTCATACCTCAGGTTTAAATATGACTCTGTCTTGATGCTTTCATCCCTAAAACCCTGTTCTCTCAGCTTTTGTCTTACTAGTTTTAGCAGAGCAGCCTCCCTTCGAGATGCCTCAAGCACAGAATCAGGACCATAAACAGAAGAATATGGCTCCTGTGCCTCTTCAACAACATCAGCCAAGCCCATTCCATAAGCACTCAATATCCCGCAAAACCGATGGATAAGGACTTCAGACATGCCTAGTGACCTGGCGATAGAACATGCATGTTGGGGACCTGCACCCCCAAAGCAAGCAAGTGCATGGTTTCTTGTTTCATGCCCCTTCATTTCTGTTAGCTGACGTATGGGCCGACACATTGTTTCATTTGCCACATTCACAAATCCAAGAGCAATCTCCTCTACTGTCATAACCTTTGCTAAAGGGTCCTGGCTTTTCCTGTAAGAATTTATCTCAACAGATAGCTTCTCAAATGCTTTTCTTGTGGCTTCAATGTCCAAAGGCTGATCTTCATTGGGGCCAAAGATAGATGGGAAGTGATCAGGAATAACAGTCCCTAATATCAAATTAGCGTCTGTAACAGCTAACTCCCCACCTTTCCTGTAACAAACTGGACCAGGATGTGCCCCAACTGATTCAGGTCCTACCCGGAAGGATCCAAATTGAAATTTCAGCTTGGAACCACCACCAGCAGCAACAGTGTTTATGTCAAGCTGCGGTGCTTGTATGATAGCTCCAGCGATCTGGGTCTCAAGAACTTGCTCATAACTTCCATCATAGCGGCTTACATCAGTGGATGTGCCACCCATATCGAACCCAATCAGGGGCTTAGATGTTTCCAGCCCAAAGAGGGTTTGTGAGTAACCGACAACACCTCCTGCAGGACCCGAAAGGACTGCTTTGTGCCCAGAAAATCTTTGCTCTGGTGCAAGACCTCCATCTGACTGCATAAACAATACATTCACCTTCTCAGCGCCCCCTTCAAATCTTGACATGAAGCCTGATAGGTACTCCTTAATGACTGGAGTCAGGTAGGCATCAACGCTAGCAGTCAGGCCTCGGGGCACAGCACGAACCATGGGAGTCAAAGCTGATGACAGAGAGACATGCCTGAAACCCATGCTCGAAGCTAGCTGCTTGACTAAGATTTCATGATGAGGGTAAGTGTATGAATGCAACAACACAACAGCCAAACAGCTTATCCCTTTATCTAGGAGACCTTTCAGTGAAGGTTTTAGTGCTTCTACATCCAGAGGCTTTGCCACCCTGACAAACTCACCAGATATTCCTTGTACCAAAGAAGAAGTAGAGTCCTTCTCTTTATCCAGCACAAGTTCAATTCTCTCATCAACCTCTATGACTTCCTCATAGAGGTTTGAGGGCTTTGAGACCGTGAGGTCGAAGATGCGTGGCCGAGCTTGGTTTCCAATCTGAAGCAAGTCTCTGAAGCCCCTAGTCACACAAAGAGCAATCCTCTCACCTCTCCGCTCCAGAAGAGCATTTGTAGCAACTGTGGTGCCCATCCGAATCCACTCAATTTTGTCTGTCGGAATCTTGGAAGACCGTGGGATTTTCTGATCAGTATACTCTTCTAGGATTCTTCGAATCCCTTCAATGGGAGCATCATCATAATTGGATGGATCCACTGATAAAAGCTTCCTCACACAACAGTCTGACTGGCCTGGGACTTCTGCATAGATGTCTGTGAATGTTCCTCCCCTATCAATGCAAAACCTGAATTTCTCTTCCTTGATGCTCCCCATTTCTTTGTTCTGCTTCCTTAGAAACTAAGGGTCACGCTGCCACACATATCCCAAAATTAAATTTCTCTGCCAATGCTCAGAAATTCTCTATCTTTATGTTTGTGCCAAGTCAACAACTCTCAAACAAGCAATTTGTGTGCAAATATAAAAGACAATGGTTTTACTATTCAGGAAAAAATAAAAAGTCTTTTTATGCTGGTAACAAGCCAAGATTTTATATAGCTGAAAGCTTGTAATATCTACTGAAAGGAACCAGCTTTTTGATTCCAGATTTGGATTCTATTGTTTCAGTTTTACATCAACAAGACTAGGACACTCATCACAAATACATCAAATGAGAGTGCCCCAGAGTATAAAAATCTTGAGCGCTTCAACTTGAAAGCAACGAAACAAGCAACAGCCATTTGAATCCCTAAAATCCTCTAACAGAAAACACAACCTTTTTTTATAAAAAAAAAAAAAAAAAAAGAAAAATCTTCTACCTTTAATAGGAACAAGAAACAAAATCCAGTCTTTTGTAAAGCCCCAAAAGTTGTGGGTGAGAAACCAGCTCAAAGTCTTACCAAAATCCAAGGTGTAAGCTTTCCCTCTCCGAAAAAAGTAATCTTTTTCCTTTTTTATTCAAAAAGAAGGCCTTTTGAAGACCGAAAACCATTCCATCTCATGTGTAATAAAATCTAATCGATGAAGCGGTCGTAATAGATCAATCAAACGAAAAAAAAAAAAAAAAAATCCATTCATCAATCTTAGCAGCTTACCAAAAATCTCTAGAGAGAGATCTCGAAATCCAGATCGACCGAAGGAATGGAGAAGGGCAGTTTGTCTTCTTTTTGGCTCTTGCGCAACCTTTTATCCCAACCATCATGGGAAGCAACCTTTGAAGAAGAAGACAAAAACACCCAAAGAAGGGAGAGAGAGAGAGAGAGAACGAACCTAGACGCTAGGACTTAACAAGGGGTCCGTTTGGTTTGTAGTTATCTCATGATGATAAGCCATTTGAACGAAATTTTGATTCCGATAACCTATTATTATTGTTATTATAAATCATGATAACCTAATTTCATATAAAAATTAAGTATTTAAAGTTATTAAAATATAATAATTTTAAATTATACTAGTAACTTTCTTGTAAATATTTAATAATAATTAATATCATTATATATTTAATTTATGCTAGAGAATATTAAAATATTTAATATTATATATATATGTAGTATAATATTTATATTGATATTAAATTTAATACTAATGTATATTTAATTTTTAAAGTACTATTATATATTTGTATAGTAATTAAATATTAAATTATTAATATTTATGATTTTTTGTATATTAAATTATTATATAATATATTTCTAGTATAAATATATGTTATATAATGAGATATTTAATAATATACTATATATTAAATATTTATAATATTTAGATATATAATATTTTTAAAATCAGTTTAGAAAAAATCTCAATCTTTTTATATAAGAAGAAAAAGCTATTTAAAAGATAAATAAAATTATAATAAGATTAAAATAAAATTTAAAAATATGATGAACTGATTAACCTATTTTGTTACCATGAATCCAACGTGTTAATCTTTCATTGTTAAGAATTTAATTATTAAATATAATATTAATAAAAATATAAGATTTTTAAAAATATTATAGTACTATGAATTAAATACTATCAAAAAAAATTAGAAGACCAACATCAAACGCAAAAGTTGGTTCCATAGTCTGGCTTATGCTCGGACTTGGCCATGTCAAGGACCATCTCACACACACAATTACAGCAAGAGCACAGCATTTGATGGTATATAACTTATAAATTTAATTGAATAACAATCAAATTTATATAAAATTTATTCTGGATTACTTAGGAACAAGACAACGACATTTTTCTGTCCGAGTTTTGGTTGGAATCGGTCAAATTGCCATGTTCTAATGTTTGAGAACCCAAAGTCAAGAATGCGAAAGCCAATCGTAAAGGAATCAAATTTGAATTGGGCCAATCATTCAAACTGCCCAACCGTGCCTCACACCTCCACTCCAGTGCAAGTGGACTGGAAAAGAATCCATAAAGAAAGAGGGAAGCCGGGGAGGACATACAACAATAATACTCAAAATTTTATAAAATTATTAAAGATTGCATTAGCTTCTCCCCAGAAATACTCGGTTGTTGCTTCCTTTGCATGAAGAACAGAAAATAACCAAGAGAAGAGTTATAGCTGGCCTTCTTGCATGACATTGGCAATTGTATGGTTGGCAGCCATCGCAACAATAATAATAAAATCTTAATTTTAAACTAGTTTACATTCAATTGATAACCACTGTGATGAATATCATGAGAGCTTAGAAAATTATATGTTATCTTAAGAGGAGGTATTGCATTAAGTGTATTGTTAAATTCATTATTGACTTTATGAAGAAGGGGAGAAATAACCCATGTAGGGATAACTTTGATGGAAATTGATCAACATTTCACAGCCTGATGGACTAATTCCCTCATAAAACTTGTAAGAATATGATTCTTTGCTTAATTGAGAAATTCTTGCACGTATTTCTCTTTGTTAATCTCATCTTGACATGATGCAAAAATCTATAGCTTTCAATGCAAATAGAAAGCATGCCATGGTATTTTTTCAGTGCCAGAAGTTCATTTGACCGTACTAGAATCGGAGAGAGTGTTGCCCTAATTAAAGGTGGAGTGCTGGAATCAAGTGTCAGATTTTTGCTAACATTACTGTTATTGAAGGACAATCGAGTTAGTTTGATGAGTCACTTATTAATAGTTTGGGTATCGAATATGAAATTGTTCTATATCAAATCTTGTTGATCAATCTAATGATCATAGGGAAAAGATACTGAAAGTTGCCGACACTTCACATCACGAGCTGAAAGCTTCATCAAGAATTTGATCTGTCCACTGTCCATCTTTGATGGCTAGAACTATTAAAAATAAAAATAATAATAATAAAACTACTTCATATATAGATATAACTTTGATGGGGTAAGAACAGATCTAATAAACAACCGAGAGGGGCGACCAGGAGTCTCAAAATAAAATAGTCACATGTTGCATTAAGCTGTGACACATGAATGGTAAAGATCTTGGTAACAAAAATCCTATGAAAACAGCAAAATTTAATAAGAGGTCATGAGCCACATCCTCAGATCAATTAAACAATTAACCTGTACAATTATACATATAAAAAATCATAGTTTCTTGCATGAATATAACATCAATATAGAGTTGCGGCTGCTTAATGATATCATGTGGATGAAGCATTCTGGGCATACTGCACCAATTGCAGATGCCGGATGCTATTATTTATTTGTTGGTCTCACATCTATATAAACTCAAGCTTTCAGCTGCCAAGTCTAATTTGTTGAAAACTTGAAATAAGGCTACAAATGTTTAGTGTTTAATAACATATTAAAAAAGTATGTAATTTCATGGGTTTAAGCCATCATGCATGTCGTTCATGTTAGTTACCAATTACCATCATAATACTGCAATAGCAAAAGATTAGACGAGACAGTTTGTGAACTTTAACTAATCATGATTCATTATCATGTTAGGTCGACTGTAAATAATGCTTATAAAGGTGGTGTTTGGTTGAGGAATTAGGCAACGGAAATGTATCCCAACAAAAATAATCCTGAGTTAAATGCATCCAGAACTGTTGAGACAATTACAACTTCTGGTCAACCAGCATTCAAACAACACCTTTGGAAAAATGCAGAGGCAAGCATGTAGCCAAAAAAGTTGATGCAAATAACTTGGCATAACTGGATGACATGTTTTATTCCAGGGCCAATAGAACAATGACAGCAAGAATTTTCTTTCTTGAACTAGAACTTGTTTATATTGTAGCGAACCAAAGGTTAAGAAATATAATGCCTCCATGCATGCTGGCAATATTAGCATATTGGTGACGACACCATTCAATCACCCATGAAATTTGTCGGCATTAGGAAGGAGGGGAGGAAATCAGACCTACAGCATCATCAAACTTACCATGGCCATAGCAGTCAATTGCCTGGTTACACAGAGGACACACCAACGAACCATAAAAAATGAGGATGTAATCAATGTCTCAACCATCCTATACAACCTTTGGAAGATAACAATTTAGACTCTAAATGCTTTGTTGGTTCACCACTGTGATCCAGAGAGCCCTTTCTCACCAAAATAAGATTGAGTAGGAAGAGAAAAAGAGCAGGTTCCAGGTCTTGTGCATATCATATTCATAACAAGATTAAAAAGTGATGAAATAATCAGATAATAGACTTTAGATATTTAGGTAGAAATGAAATTCTCCTTTTGAGTTAAAAGCAAAAGACCCACCAGAAGATCATCTGTGGTGAAGCTGTTGTGATGCTGTTCTCGGAAATTCTATAGCAGCATTTACTATAATAACAAAACAAGCTGCTCATAAGCAACAAAAAAGGATAATTTGAATGGAAGGTACCATCTACATGGCTGAACACAAAATCTTCTAACACCAAGGATAAGGATCCTTACTGTATTAAATAGTTAAAAAAGTACATAAACCCATAATAGAAGAATTATGAACATAAGTGACACATGACCTAAAAACATAACCAATGGAACAGATCCCTCTTCATGCTTGTCACACCATGGCGATCAAATTGGCAGTGATGTGTGGTGGCATTCATTAATGTTAGCGTAATACTAATGAATGGTTCATAAAGAATAACTATTAATAATATTAAAAAAAATCTATTAGCAATTATGAGAAAGAAGCAATTCAGTTTGCTGTAAAAATAAAAAAGAATAGGAGGCATCCTGCTGAATCTCTGTCACGTCAGAAAACAAAATTGAAGGAACCACAAGCACCTGGGGCTGGAGCTGTGTCAAAGAATATGCTGCAGCGGTCACATTGTCTTATGGATTCTGATTTGTTACAATCTCATACCTGCTTCAACAGAACCGCTTAAAAATATATACAACCTGTAAGGATCTTGAGTGTTTGGAAATGAATCAAAAGATCTACTTCTCTTGGTATTCTCAATGTGCTAGCAAAAAGATAATGGCAGTAACTAATATTATATAAGTCTTGGATTATGAGGAAGCTCTAATTCAGAAAAGTATGGTACAAAATGATTTTTATCAGTTAAGACCTCTCATACTTCTATGCTATTATATACATGGCTTGTTAAAAAATTAAGGGTTCATACCAGCTTGTCAACAGCATAGAAATGCTAAATCTTCGAAATATGGGCTTCTGCCAATGAAGCACTGAGGTCTTCTCTAGATTGTGATCTTCGGCTTGAAAGAGTCGTCTGACTCCTGTGAGGTGGCCAGAAGGATCCCATTCCATCACCAAACTGTATTTGACCTAAGCTACCAGAGGAATAACTATGAGAAACACGTAATGGGTGCAAAGCAGATTCCATAAGCTGAATGCTGCCGCCGCCAAATCCATATCCCATGCCAAAAGGATGATGCTCAGAGCCAGAAACAGGACTAAGTGGCATCTTTACTCTGCCATCACCTGGGAAGAAAAGGTTCGAATAATTATTATCAAACTTTGCATTGGTCATAGCAATTGCAAGTACATACTGCATAATTCATACTTATTGCAGAATGAAAATAAAAAGGACATTTTAGCAAGAAGAGCACTGGGGGACACAAAAAATGTTTTGCAAAGGAAAGAACAGAGCAACAAAAGACTCACAAACGTATCTAGCATCTTTGCGTACAAAAACTAACAAATGAGATAAATTTCTGATAGTTTGAGGCAATTGTTGCAGGCAGAAATGGATGCCTTGCTGGTTGCCATCTTGGCACCCCGGCAACCCCACCTCACATGCGTGCCTGCTGCATGCAAGGGTCCCAGGCTTGATGGCCACCAAGGAGCCTACATGGGTCATTGGGCACCTGATAATCACCAAGTGCTCATAATTGCACCTTTACACATGCCACTATTTATGGCTTAAATACAAGTTGTCTTACAGCCCAAATTTAAGTTAATCCATGCCTTTATGTAATAAATCATTATTATGTCCTCTTGAAAAACTAAGGCAATCTATAGATACAATCTACTTCAAGGTCTCTGTATTAACCGTACCATACCGTATCGGTAAGGTACTAATATGGTACCGAGATTCAATTCGATGTGAACCAAACCAATTTAAACCGAACAAAGCTGCCACTTACAACTTGATATCGACTCATACTGTATGGTTTCGAGCAGTACTATAGCAAGGAGTGAGAGTACGGTTCTCAATACCAATTTTGGACCTTAATCTACTTTGATAAATGCTATCTTAAAATAAGAATTGTAATGAATAAGAAGAGAATGTGTTGATTCGTATTTTAGATGCTTGTCTCATTGCCTCATTGGTTAAGTATAACGAGAGCGAGGTTTCGACTCTTTAGACTAGGTTTCGACTCTTTAGACTATGTCTTGAACATCCCATGTAACTGAAACTTACATAATTAACATAAGGATTCCATGAATATGGTGCACATAAATAATTAAGGTGGTGAATAATATACACTCATTTATTGCCATATTTTAGCGGTCAGTACTATTAATATTTTCCATATTGTATGTTAGAGTGCATTGCCATATTTTATTTTAGAGCATACAGTCTGATATTCTGATATTCATTCCATGTACCAATGTTCATCCTGCTCCTCCAAGCATTTCTCCATTAAAATGGGGACTTTTTTTAGATCAAATGTAAGTCAAGAAGATCCACACAAAGATTGAATGAACTAACGAAGCATCAACTTGATGTCGACCATCAAGAACCAAAGCTTAATTTTTAGTGAGGGTAACCTTGGGCAAGGAAAGGCCTTGCTATGAAATTGGAAGCATGAAGACGAGACATGCATGTTTCTAGGAGTAGAGTAGGCCACAACCTCCCAGGACCAGAAAAACCTCTTATATAGTTCCTATGTGAGTCCCCTCCCCACTTCTCAGTAAATCTCAAATTTAATATAACAAGAATTTATATAGAAATAGAAGTTTACAATTTAATTAGCATTGTGATTGCTTGTTTTGGGGAGATTAGAACACCTTCCTGGATGATCCTTATCCATCCAAATAAGGAAACCATGTTCGTGTGATATCATTTTCTTTCCTAATTTACTCTCCTAAGCAAAGTCTCTGATAATAAACATCATTAGCTGTGAGTTTCCATCTGGTTCCATCTGGTTTTGGGACGTGGAAACAATTCATGAGAGAGAGAGAAATCAGGGTTGGGAGAAGGAAGTGCCATGAGAATGGAAAGGTTATAAGAAAGAAAAAGGAACCTGTAGCATGAAATAATGAGGAGATTTGTTTCATCTCCCCTCTTTGTTTCATTTCTTCCCATCTATTTAAGTTTTTTTTTTTTTTTTTTGATCCAAGAACTATGATATTTACATTTTAATTTGTTCTCTTATCTTTGGATTATAAATCCTTAGAATTTTGATTTCATTTGCATATACACAACACCTCAAATACAATCCATATTTTATTATTTAGTGTTTATAATATTTGTAACTCTTTCTCCAGACCTCTCTGCACACTACATTTTATTTTTGTAGAAACACAGGTGCCCCTTTGTCTCTATAACTGTGTTCTCACTATCTAAATGTTTTTATTGTTTTGTTAAAAAAAATGAAGCCCATTGGAGTTTCTCACCTCTCTCTCCAAATAAACAAAAAAGTTCTAGTGTTATGTTTCAGTTTCTTTTTAAAAAATTAAGTGCTTAAAAAAGTGGATATGCACTTATATTTAAAATCTTAATAGATTTTAATTATTTGAATATTTGATACTGGCTGCTCTCTCAGAGTAAAAATCCTGGATCCACCCCTGCATGTTCCAATCATATACATGAGCCAAAAATGGTGAATATATCATGGCAATTCAGTTGGCCCATCAGAAAAGAGTCCAGCAGCACATGGATAAATCAGATCACCTTAATGCAAGATGGACCTGATTCAAAGAATCCTTGTCACTAACTTTTCTTCCATTCCTAGGATATTATGATTTTGCTCATATGATAGAGTAGAAGAAAGCCCTTCAACATGAAAGGATTAATGAATGTGTTTCATCAACCAACCCAGCTCCTACTTGATGCAGACCACTGCTCATCTTCAGATAGTGAGATCAAGATTAATCATGACTCTTAATTAGTATTAAAAAAAGATGGATACTAAAACTCAAGCTTGATGCTTCTTCTTTTTTTTTTTTTTTTTAACATGGGAAAAGTAGTTAAACATGCATAAGTTATAACTGAACATGAAAAGAAAACTGAAGGCCTCAATGCATGAAGCAAATTTAGACCATGTTGGAGGGACCAAGCAGTTATCACGAAAGGGTAGGTGACAATGCTACTGGAAAGCATACCTGAATTTATGGGACTCCACCGCTGGAAAAGGAAAGGAGATGATTTATTGAGAACTGAGTTGGTTGCACTGTTATGCCTAAAAAGTGGGAGATATGATCTCCGAAGAAATTTTGGGGTCCATTTGCTAACATATGATAGTGCACAAAGTAAGAGTATGATCGACATCAAAAGTAGAAGATAACTCGGATTTATATCTTTATGCAATATTCTATAACTCTGAAGATCAATTCTGCTAGAGAAAGCTTGTCCAGCCTCTGATAATGCAACTCCCAGTGTCCAAGTAATACTACCAGAACCAATGATCACTTGGTCATCTTTGATCTGCAATCCCTCTCTTAATAGTGAAGCAATGTATGGTGCCCGAAAGCAATACTGTTCTATGAAAGGTTGTGGAGCAACACTGTTCTTTGCAACTTCCCATGTTTTTGCACAAAATTTCTTACCCAAGTTTAGTGCATCATCAAGGGTAGCCTCAGAAGTCAAGTTGAAAAACCGAAAGACCACAAAGAAACCAGACATGGCATAGAATTGTCCTTGTGGACGAGGTAAATTATCACTGAGAGCACATGGCTTGATTTTACAATCAACTGCAGAGCTTGTACTAGACCATTCAGATAGATTGACTGCTATTCTTGCAAGTTCACTACATTCTTCCCAATTTGGAGCACCAAGCAGTTCAATTACCATTCCAGGACGCCCTGAACTGATTCTCCCTCCATTCAGAGGATTTCCTTCTTGATTAATTGCAGCACAATGAGAACAGGTATACTTCTCTCTATACCCAGTCTGCAAGCATGGATGCCCGAGCTCAATTTTTCCATTATTTAAGCCAGATGCAGCAGTTCCTGAGAACTTTTTGAGAAGATAGCTTACAGACTTGTCAAATGCATCATTTAGTCCATAGCCAGAGAGAGAATATGCACTTAAATGATGGCTGACAGCTCCAATTCTCAAATTTATGCTAGTCCCATCATGCACTGGCTTCTCAGTTTCAAAAGTAACTTGCAATGATGAACCACCCATATCAAGTGCACCAAATGTCTTTTTAGTTGGTGAGGAACCTAACATACCCATATGATGATTAAGGGCTATCCATCCATAATAAGCTTCCTCCATGCCAGTTATGATCTTAACCCGATCTCTCTTACAGAAAAATGATGAACCTTTCAAAATATTCCACGCATTGTCCAGAAGCCACTCTGAATCGGAACTTGGTAGCCTACGAACGCCAGCTGTAGCATAAAGAAAGAGAGAAGCATTTCTGCGAGCATGCTTGGGTATCTGTCTCTCAGCCCACTGAAGAAGTGGCATTATTGCAGCCCTCAACCCAGTTTCATTGCGGACAAGTTTATGAAAACCAGGTTCTGTTTCCATACGCTGATAAGCACGACCACTCCGTGCCCTAAATTTTCTTTGAGGACCTTCAGGTAATGATCTCAAGATGATAGGTAAATCTGTGTGGCCTTTATTTCGATTAACAGACCACTCATAGACATAAACTCGAGTGCCTGTACTTCCGCAATCAAGTATGACATAATACTCCGATGCTTCATGTGACAAATAAGTACTAAAATATCTTGAGCATATGTAAATGAATAAAAATAATAAAAGAATGACAATAACACCTACAGCAGCCCGTATCCATTTCCTTCGTTTAGTTGGGCTTACTGGAGAAGACTTCTCCTTTGAAAAGCTAGATCCAGCAGCACCCTCTCTTTGTGGAGCAGAAAGAGGGTTTGCACGGGAATAACTTCTATCAGTTTCAACGTCAAAGTCAACCTCCACAGGATTTACTTTCAAGAATGTCGGCAGTTCATGGAGAGATGATGAAAGCCGCATACTGATTTTCTCTTGACACTGACTGAAGCCAAGCCTATGATTTTGGCATGCTGGGACAAGAAATTACATGAAGCAACCAGTTACCATATAGCAGACAGAAAAGATTTACTGCAGTCCCGTTCCATTGCACTTGTCTGAAGCATGTTTTCTTTACTAGATAAATTTTCTAAAGCAATTCCAGAACCTTGTATATATCTATATGAAAAAATAATGAATCAGGAAACTTGTAACATTTCCTTTATCATAATCAATAACATACTAACAGCAATGACCAAAAAAAGGACAAAAGACAAGAATAAAATTCAAATTCCTGATATCATTCAGAACAGCAAAAAAATCACCTGTCAGACATTCAAAAGATTGCCACTACTTTCTGTTGCGGTTTAATAGTGCTTGACGAAAAAATTTATTGGTTAGTTCATAATAATGCAATCTAAATAGTTAAACCTTCTTCTAAGAGTGCATTTACAAGGCTGCAACTATCTATTAAAGAACTAAATAAGAATGGTGAACCAACCATCAGGTATAATATTCAGTCAAACATTGGATAACAAGCATAGAACATCAGAATGCATAAATGGAGTTAACTTAATTTCAAAAGAAAACTTAATTTCCATGTCTTCAGTACTTACACAATAATTTGAAAACTAACAGTTCAAGTAACAGTGGGATGCCTTAAAGGTCATGCTGTCTTATTGGAATCTTGATAAGACACCAAGGAGGAGCATCAGGTGGCATCTAGCTCTTCCATAAACTCGGTAAAGGTGTCAATTCCAACATGGAACAGCTTATTAGAAGTGAGTTAGTGTAATGCTCTCTTATGAGAATATGGATGAGACACCAAGGAATGTTAGGTGGCAGCTGGCTATACTATTACTACAACAACAACAACAACAGCAAAGCCTTCTCAAACTACCTAGGTCAGCTACATGAATCCTTTTTTCCCCTATTCTGCTTGGTTTTAAGTCATTTTTCAATCAAATGCAATAATTTCAAATCTTTCTTTTTCACTTCTTCGCATATAATTTTAGGTAGCAGCTGGTTATGTATTATTAAAAATTTGAAATAGAACAGCTTATCAAAATGAGTTTCCATTATCTTTGGGTGCAAAGGCTAATCATAAAAGTGCTGCCAATATAATGCAAATTTGTCAACATAGCATACAGAGCATCCAAAAAATCAAGAAAAGGCCATTGGAACGCATACAAACAAGTTCTCAATGCTAGGCTATCAACACATATTATCAACCTTCATCTATCTTATCACCCTAACCTGCTGACATCAGCACTGGCAACAACCTAAGTTTATGCAGTCATCACAATTCTCTACAAAAAAAAAAAAAAAAGTGATAATTATTTCTTATTGAGTGGTTAAATTACCCAATTCAACACATCCCTTGCCAGGTTAACTAGTGAAGAATTGATGCTAGATTGGCAGTTGGGAATAAGAGACGAAAAATGAAATTTCTAAAAGATTGACTGATTAGTGGCGAACTCTACTTATGCATGTCCTCCTTATCCAGAACCCCTAATCCTAGATCCCATAAACCTTATTGAGTCCAAAACCCAAAATCTGCACCTTTTTCTTTTCCAGATTCAGCACATTTACTCCAAGTCTATCTATCGAGTATATATATCTTGATCACAAGTCTATAGTATTTATATGCCTAGAACCTATAATCCACTAACGTGATCAAATAATGTCGGCTCCAACCTTTGTATTAGAAAAAGCGGGAAGCTATTAGTTGTTCAGCTCTTTCATCTATTTATTCTCTTTCTAATTATTTCTTCAATTTAGTGCTTTGTTGAAACCCTTTTAAGAGTTTCTGCCACCACTACCTCTTTCCAACAAAATAAAGCTTCTCTTCATCATCAAATGCATGAAGTATCATGCAATGATGTAGACTAATCCCAATTCATTGATTTTATTATTCCTCTAATTGCTTCTTCCATTTACTTCTTTGTAGACAACCCCTCTTAAGGGTTTCAACCACCACTACCTCCCTCCAACATAATGAAGGCCCTCTCATCATAAGTCATGACACATGTTTGGAATTGCACAATTATGTAGAATTAGGTGCCATGCTTGTGCATATGTATGTCACTTTGTTAATGACAATGAGAAGCATTTATGCTGCGGTATGAAGGACCATTTTGTCCAAAAATCACACACCACCCCTTGATATGATACATTCCATTCAAAAACAGATTCTTTAGTTCAACATCATAAGATGCTATGGCATGGACCGACCGATAGCAGTTGGCATAATATGTGTCAAACGCAGTAAATTCTCCTCCCTGTACCTATTCTTCTTGACCAACAAGTCATGACCCACAGCATCTTAAAGGTCTGCAGTCCCACTTATGAATGATCTAATGTTCAGTGCAGCATAAACCATTTGCCACAAATTTCAATTCAATCATATTTGTATCTCTCAACATCCAAAAACCATTCATTTGATAAGTCCCTCATGAAACATTCACTACAAAGCCTAGACAGCTTTCCAATTATAAGTGAAACAGCTTTAGGAAGTGTCTTTGTCATTGTATAGTCCACCACTACCACACAACAAACTAAGCTAACTAGACAAACCCATACATCACCAAAGTGAGGACGTTAAACACAACCGTTGCCCACAAAAATCAAATGCTGAAGCAACAAAAAAAGAAAGAAAAAAGAAACATCTAGCAATACTTGCTTGTTCTATCCATCCATAAAATTTCATCATAACTCTTTGTCCTCTACACCATCATACATGAACTTACACTACTATCCTCCTGTTCCATGCTATCCAAGGCCATTACCAATCTCTCCACTGTATGCAGCTTGAGAAAACCAAGCTGAGAATGCTATACAAATGTTCTTTGATCACTTTTCTCATTTACTTTCAATGATCCAATGTATCCCAGAATGGCTACTGATACAAACCCTATAACATTCCTTCTCCCAAGCTACGGATCACCTTCGCAAAGATCAGCAAGTATGCCTTCTGAACAAAATCCAATTCACATCCAAAATTTGAAACTTAAAAAAGAGCTGCCTAATTCAGCGACCCAACTCACTGTCTCCCTAAGTCCAAGAAACCTATTAAAAGACCTCACCTTTCGGTCTCTCCGTCCTCCTAACAACAAAAAGGCTCATCTAAACACCATGGTTACTCGAACTATCCCAGCATTGCTCAAAACAAACAAGATCAAGCGCCGCCCTGCATTGCCCATAACACATCTCAACCCAACAATCACGGCTGAGATCTAAAGAGGAGAAATCTCTCGATCAAAACCCCAACCGAACCAAACAAGAGGCAGCTTCGATTAAATCCCGGATCCAAACGAAAACTCCAAGAGAGAACGAGAAGGAAAAACAACAGTTTTTGTGAATCCTTGAAAAAAAAAAAAAAAAAAAGCTACGGATTTAGATTTTTCAGGGAAAGAAATCCGAGAAATGAAGAACGACGACTGACCTGTGGCTTTGGATCAATCCGGCGGCGGCGGAGGAACGGCGGCGACCGACCGTATCGAGAGAGAGACGGGTTGGTGATCGCCCACGGAGGGAGGGGGAGTGGAGGAATAAAAAAAGCGCAGATTAAGATCGAGAGTAGCTTTAAAACGACCGGAATTGGAGACCTAAACGAGAACCAAACATTTATTTTCGATTGGGGTCTGTTAACGGGTCCATTCTTTAAGGTTTTATTATTATTATTATTATTATTATTATTATTATTTAATCTTTTCTCTCCACAATACCTCGTTGGATCACTGCTTGCTACCATAATTTTAAAAATATTACATCAAGTTTTTCTTTGGTTATTTGTGACTTCTTAATTTTTCCAAATGCCTTAACCCAGAAAAGGGGGGCAAAAACATTCCATTAGATCTTTCAATCCCTCTTGTCATTTCAAAAATATTTCAAGTTTAAAAAAAAATTTAATGCCTAAATGCAGAAACCTAATCCAAATTTTACTAATATGTTATTCTATCACAAATAAAATGCCTTTCTCTAATTAAATCAATTGGTCTGGTTAATAGTTTTATTATACTTGTTAAAGTTTATGCACCATGCTTTATTTGTTTACAGAGAAGATGAGTTAATATATATATATATATACATATTTAATAATTTATATACAAGATAAGTAAATAAAAATCTTTAAATATATCAATATGTCATGTTTATTTTTTGCTTACTATTATCATAATTCTTATTTTTATTGGCATGATTGTGCTTTTTTATTTAATTTTTATGTTGACTGCTTTCAAATCTCTATATTTTTACATTTTTAAATGCACTTTAAAATTCATTTTATGTGTTAATAAATTTAAAAGATATACTTTTTTTTTAAAAAAAAAAGAATGGAGTAAGAAAACCATCCAAATATAATAGCCAAGTTTAAATATTTGGATACAAGATTGGAACATGGAAGTTTTCGTTCTTGGATTAAGATATAACTATTTGCTAACCTAAATCAAAAGAGAGAGAGAGAGAGAAAAGGGATTTGCTAATAGAAAAATGATCCAAGTCTTGATCTATTTTGACTCAAAGTAGCCTTCTTAAAATTTAGACTTAAATTTTTGATAGGTCTAGATTTAATTGGGTCTCTAATGCACTCAAATCTAGATCCACTTATATTTGGTTTAAACAGAATTTTTAAAATAATTTTTTATTAGATTTAATCAAATATTTTATGGTCTAACCAACTAAAATCCAACTTATCAAGAACTATTCTGGATTGGAACATGGAAGTTTTTTATTCTTGGATCAAGATATAACTATTTGGTAACCTAAATCGAGAGAGAGAGAGGATTTGTTAATAGAAATATGATCAAGTCTTGGATTTATTTTGACTCAAAGTAGCCTTTAGTTAAGATCTAGACTTCAATTTTTGATGGGTCTAGATTTAATTGGGTCTCTAATACAATCAAATCTAGATCTACTTATATTTGGTTTAAACTTAATTTTTTAAATTAAATTTTGTTAGATTTAATTAAATATTTTATGGTCCAACCAACTAGAATCCAACTTATCAAGAACAATAGCAAGCCATGTTAGAGGTTAGATCTTAATTTCTAATTCATGTTCTTGAAATAAATGTTGTGGATGAAAGGAAGAGAAAAGTCCATAAATCATCATTGTTGTCCTTCCACTTGATTTAGTGATATGTTAAGAAAGATTAATAAACTAAAAACAGAGATTCAAGAGAGCACAAGGAAAAAAAAGTTCACAAAATCATACATGTTGCTGGTATGGCAGTTGATTTTTTTTTTAAAAAAAAAAAATAGAATAAGAGGAAGCAAGGCTAACATTAAGGTGATGGAGGAACAAAATCCAACCAAATAATTCAAGAAGATATCTCCTTTCAAACATGTATGGGATCAATTATCCGTAGAAAAAAAACCAAAAAAGGAGCAAAATCTTCAATCCAAAAGCTATTAACTATGAGATTATCTTGGTGCAAACTTCAAAGGTTTTTGATGGTTGGAAGCTCTTACTGTACAAGAAGACATAATAACTTGTTAGAGTTCTTCCTAGCAATCTGATGTAGTTCATCTATATCACCTTTCCCTCTTCCAACTCCAACCTTTATCTTTCTCTCCCTTCAGCTCCTCCTTCCTATGTAATCTCTCTTATGCCTCCTTCATTGCCTCAATGAAACAGGTGGAGCTTGCTTCCCATTTCCTCAGAAAAAAATCCAGTCAAATAACTTGTGGCATTTGGCCCTCAAAATATAAACATATTTATCATGTTTTGTGACACTTTTCTCTCCATTATATATCATGACTCTTCTTTTTTGTCATTCATGTAACAGAATATAGGTGTTGAGGTAATATTCTAAACAAGATTAGTGGCATCCACCATGTAATATGCTCTCATCTATGCAATATATACTTCTATGGTAAGTGCAGCGGAAGCTTAATAATAACGTTGAATGGTGCTAATTACATATGATGATACATACCAAAGAGGAATCGTAACTTTCCGACATTATGAAATAAGAGTTAGGGTTTGCTGCTTCTTTTTATCTTTTTGTCAAAATTGACGGGCGTAAGGTCGGCTGTGCAAAAAAATGTTGCAAAGAAAATATAGGGTTCATTTAATTTACGAGAATAGTCTTATGGAATTGGAATTGAAATCATTGATTCTATTCTAAGTTCAAGTATTTCTTTGGACGGAACTAGAATCTAATCCAACAGAAATCAAAATCAGATATTAGAGAGGATTTGAAATCTAGATCTCTCATTCAAGACTACGACTTTATTCCGATCATTCAAAAGAAGAATTTGGAGGTTATACGTTTGAAATACAAAAATAATCATATTTAATATTACAACATAATAATACTATAATATGATAATAATATAATATAATATGATATATTACTTTATAATTATAATATGATTTGAAATTTGGACCTTCTGTCCAAGATTATAAATCATTTTTGCTATTGTTGATGATTGCTGTTTTACTTTTTGATATGATGAAATTATGATGGAATTATGATAGAAATTTTTTCTTTAATATTATTTTATTTGATTGTAATGTGAAAGAACTTCACATTTATATTTTTTTATGTTCTCTTTCGATAGATTTGGACCTAATTTACATTATTTATGCGATCATGATGCAAATGTTATTGTATTATTATTTTATTATGATATTTTTTATTTTTTTAATTTTTAAACCTATTTATTTATAAAATGAATATTAAATTGAGTGTGTGCGCGTGCATGAATATATATATATAACAAAAGGTAAAATTGAATATTTGTGCTGATTTTGATTTTTGGATTCAAAAGAATTGCACGATAATAATAGGAATCAATTTGATTCGAATTTTTATTCCTATATGAATCACAACTTCGATTTTGGTTTCAGCGCAATTCGATTTTGATTCCAATTTTAATTCCGGATCAAATAGTCTCTAAGGTAAATGAGGTGTACTGTGTAAGCTTCAGGAGAAAATCTAATTTGTTTTCCTTCTAAAGAGGAGGGTAGAGACCCAATCTTCCCCTTGTTCTTATGGAGACCCTGGCCTGTCCTTTGTTATATTCCAAACAACTCAGCGAACGCCTTATTCTTCCTTTATGGTAGGAGATGCCATTCTGTTGGAATTTACCTTTGGTTCTTCCTTGTGAAAATGCCATGACACATGTAACTCTTCCAATAAATAGCATCATATTATCTTTCTGAACACAATGATGTATCATATTGTCACTCAAAATCCTACGGTTTTCCTTGTGCCACATTGTCTTGCCTAGATTTGTAGTTTATTAGTCATATCATAGCCAATCCTCTTTTCTTTTCTTTTTTTTTTTTTTTTTTTTTTTTTTTTTTTTTTTTGGGATTGAAGGGCATAGGCAATCCATTTTGATTTGTTTTGCTTTGCACATCCAGGCAGTGGAATCATTCTTTTAAATTGAATAAATGAATGAAAGATTATGTATCTACCTTCCTTTTTCTTGCCTACCTTTGTTCTATTAAAGTTCCCTATTATTGGATCATCTACTTTTATGTCAGATAGTGGAAAAGGATCCAAAGCATTTGTATAAAGATCACTGATAAAATTATAATACCATGGCAACCCTTTTTTTTTTTTTTTTTTTCCTTTTTGTCCTGAGTGAAGCACATATTATTACCATAATGATAGGAAAATGATCACCTGCTGCTTAAATATCCTGTATTGTATCTTTTTTTTGGAGAACAAAATCCCATATTAGTGGATTTTTAGTTAAAGATTTGTTCTCTTTCATTATAAGCCAGACACATGGAACAATAACAATGGCCAGATCACTATCATACATTTTGATATCACTTCCCTCCTTTAGAAACGTCTCTACTCTTTTGCTTTACCAGTTGCATTAGAAATTTTACAGGCGGCTTGCTGCTTGGTTGACAAGCATATTGCAATCTTAATCTTGAGAAAAAGACCTAAAGTTTGTTCCCCACTTAGATTATTCTAACTTCTAGTGCACATCTCAATCAAACCTGAGGCCACAACTAACCATTCATTTTATCATGGTTTACATCTTAAAATCGTTGTTTTGTCCTTAAAATGGGTAGTGAAAAGAAGTCAATAGTCAAGGTTGAGTCTTTTGACAGGAAGCACTTTAAATTTCAAGAATATATTGACTATTTTTTTCTTAACCTGCAAACAAAACAGAATATTTTTCTTTTTTCCTCCTCTTGTTCACTAATTTCACATGATAGCAGATTGTTTTGGATGCATTTAAGGGCATACAGTGCGGCTGCTGGCTTAATTAGCACATTGCAGTCTTTTCTTTTAGTTTTATGTTCATAGTATCGGATCGGTCAATAATATTGGTTTGCAGCTTATTCCTTGAATATAAGAGGCATTTTCTCTGGCATATTCATTGTACAAGTTCGTCGAATTGTTAAACTTTAATCTTATGATGAGTCTTCGACGTAAAATAGTACCTACTAAAACATCATGAACTCAAGGCTTCTCCAACTCTGAAACATCCTTTCCAGTGTTCTATGGCTTCTTAGAAGTCTATTATGTGATAAAAAAGATGATGTAACACATTAGATCACAGTCATTTCCTCCAATTATAAAACAGATTTTTTTTTTTTTTTTTTTTTTCAGTGGAGCAGTCCCAAAGAATATCAGGCCTTGCCATTGTCTCAATTTAGTGATTGCAGAGGGTGCTAAAACTTGCCATATGAGTGGAAGATAAAAAATAAGCTCATGCAAGGCTTGATGGCTAAACTAACAGTAATTATACTGATATAAGATCAACCTATCATCGATGCCATGCTTAAATATTCCTTTGAGGATTACCATGTTATTCTGATCAATACATCATGTGATTCAAGAATTATCCCTAAAATATTCTCCATTGGTATATTGAAGGATTAGGTTAGATCACCTAGGTGCACTTGCAATGACATGGGTGGACCCTTAATTCATCTTGAGCTGCCAATGTGATGCAATGTATTCCTTCTACGTTGCATGGGAATCGGTTTATCCTCAGTATATTACACTTATTCCTTATCCTACGCCCATTGAATTATTATAGAAAGAGCTTCCGAGGATGAGCATCTATAACCAACAGATGCGAGGCTTGACATTCTGAAACTAAGAGGATATTTTAATGTAGAAAATATGGCCCTTAGGATAAGCACTCAGCTCACACAACAATACTTCAGCATCATTCATGAAGTCTTTTTTTTTTTTTTTTGAAAAAAAAAAGAATCCAATGATGTCATGAGTCTGGTTCTTGTACGGCATGATCTGAAGGTATATTTGCAGTCGCTACTTTTGCCTTGCATTTATATTTTTATCCATAGAATTTTCCAGTCCTAATCTTTGCAGCATATATCAGCTAACTAGTTGATTCCAGACATCAAAATTATTCATGGAGGCATAAAACTGCATCCCTGTGGTGCTTGGAGCACCCACACATACCACTGAAAGATGAAAAGGAAAGCATGAAAATACTTCAGTAAAAGGCAGGCTTAAGTACTAATTGGCATGGAACCCAGCTCCAATGAAAGAGTACTTGGGGAATATGCTCTGCTGTATGTGTTAACTAGAGTTTGCAAGATGAGGATGAGCCAAAAGGAAACAATGGAGGGGTGAGATCTGCTTTAAGCTGGGTTTTGCTTTAGTTTTAGGAGGGATTGTTCCTTTTTTGTGAGCATAAAACACTGTAGGCATCCATATCACCTTGAGAATCCTATACCCCAGCATGAACCCCTCTAGGTGATAAAGGAATAAGACATTACTTTGAAGTATATACCACTGTAGTGTATGGTTCAGGAATAGAGTTCTAATCATCCATGTGCATTCATGCAAAGAGACGAAGTGATTGACTTGCATTGAAGGGGAGATGGGTCACACAGATCACTATCACTGGAAGGTTCCAATCTTTAAGCTGGCCAAATGGCTGAATGGTTCCCATAATGGAAGCCCACAGAGGATCAATTTAATTGCATGTGGCCAGAAATTTCTAGGAAGTAGAATCATGATCAGAAGCTTGATGGTGAAGAGATAGTTTTATCTCCACCAATTCCCATTTTGGATTGCTGAGTGCTCTCAGCTTGTTTGCCAAGCACCAAGCCCTTTCCAATCCAAATGTGAAATGGGAGAGGATCCGAACTTGATGGATAATAAAATTTTATGGACATGGAATGCCTGCGCATGTGCTAATGCACATGGGTCATGGAGAGAAGGGAATCTCTCCTTTGGATCTTCTAAATCTCCATGCTTCCAGAGGGCAAGATCTAATCACAATCTTTTGCGCAGCTTTAGGCATCTTTGGCACCTGTTAAAATTTTGGAAAAGAAAAAGATGGAACTCTATAATTTTTATGTAAACTTATTTTGAGCTTTTAACTAAGCTTTTTTTATTCGTCTGTCTATTAAGTATATTTTTGACAGCTATAAAATAGTAACTTAATGAATCATTTTAATTGATATAATAGATAAAAAATTATTGAGACAATGCTGCATGAGATTGAGATGATGATAAGATGTAAAAGAGGGATTGGTGAGTTATTTCACGTAGACATTGAGGTGGGAGGTGAAAAATAATAAGAATTTTTTTTTTATTTTTCTATTCTTCATCAACTTTGGCGCTATGTAGTGATTATCTCAATAAATTTTTCATGTCTGTCGTATTCAGTAAAACGGTCTGTCAAATTACGATCATTAAAAATGTGTTTGATTAAGCAAATTGTATGAGTTAATGTACTTAATTGATCATACTTTTAAAAATCTCAAATAACTTTATATACTTACAATATAACCATCTCTTTTAAAGTTATCTTTGTACTTGTAATTGATAGATTAAGCTCGATTGAACTGTTGACCCACCCTGGGTCTTAAAATTTGATAACCCTTAAATTGATGATTTTTTTTTTTTTTTTTTTTTTTATTCCAGAGGAATAAAATACAGCATTTTGACTTCAATGACTAACTTGACAAGCAGAAGAGAGTCCACCTGAGTCCAGTATTCGCAGTCATTATTAGTTGAGTGGAAAGAAAAAGAAAAAGGAGGGAGAGAGAGAGAGAGAAAAGAAAAGAAAAGAAAAGAAAAAAAAAAACAATAAACTGACCTTATTCTAAACGATGAACACCAATTGAAAAGACAAATACCTTATCAGATAGAGCACATCGGCCTCATCATCATCAACAACTATCATATTAGTGACCCCAGAATCTAAGAGGGATAGGATCTATTCTTAACACTACTGAAGTCCACGACTGGTTGCCTTCCTACCTTGGGACCGCTGGAACGTGACAAGCTACTTGCCATTCCCTTGATCTGAGGTCCAATGGCAATTATCCGAGGCCCCCCTTGGATGACAGAACCTTTTCTATGTCCATTAAGTTAATAAACAGGAAACGATAGGCATGAAGTGATGAGAAGAAGAGAGAATAGTGGGGGGAAATTGCAATCCGACGAGGAGCACCATTAGCGTGCTTGCTATGAGTTCCGGGAACAGAAGGGGACTGATGATTCGGAGGTGGTTCTCTTGTTGGTCCTCAGAATAAAGTTTGTGCCCCTTCTCTTCCAAAGGTGTGAACCAAAAGCCTCAGGGGATGTGGCTCAAAGGCAGTGGTAGTACAGAGCAAGATTCAAACAAGCCAACCAAGCGATTATAACCACACACACACACAATATATATATTTTTTTTTTTTCAGAAAAAAAAAAAGGCCATTCTAATTGACAGTATACTAAAACACAAGAACAAATGCTCTAACTTGGATTATGTGAGATATATTATGTTAGTTGTTCCTTTTTGAGGCCAATAGTTGGCAGGCCTAACATGCTTTTAAAAGATTCAAAGAGAGTGCAAATAAAGTGATTATTCTTGCACTATCTATTGTTAGCATTCTAATTAAATCTTTCACAAGAATAATGAGCTACATATTGTAAAAGGTGGGGGTGTGCATGGGATATTTCTCAATATTTTTATCGAATTGGAGGAGAGGTTCATGCACGAATAGCAATGGCTAATGGGATTTCAATCCCTATTCTTTTCTCTATCTCCATCATAGAATATAATCCTCAATCTTGCCTTATCCTTATAAATAGTAACTTTTTTTTCATCCTCATCAATATTCTTATCCTATGGAGAATGATAGATTCCTATCCTAATCCCGCCCCATCTCACTCCTAATGACAAATATAAATTTTCAGTAAAAATTATGATATTAATAATATAGCTTAAAAAAATAACTAAGTATATTAATAAATTTAATATTTATACCTTAAATTTATATTTATAACTAAAATAATTAAAAATTTAAATTAAATTAAAACAAACTATCATATAAATATATAAGAGTATTATAATACTTGAATACGAGACTAGTGAGATAGAGATGGAATGAGGCAGGATAGGAATATACTTATGCGAAGATTAAAATAATTCTCATTTTTATCCCCATTCCCACTCCTAATAAAAGATGAAGAGTTGCCGAATAGATTTTTAATTCATGGGTTAAAATTATCATTCCTTAATACATATATTTCACTAATAACATTTGATATTAACATCTTTATGAACGAAACCTAAAACTTAAAACCTAAAACCTAAACCCCTAAACCTTAACCCCCTAAAACCCCTTAAAAAACCCTAAAAACCCCTTAAAAACCTCCTAAACCCCCTTAAAAACCCTGAACCCTCGAACCCTAAAACCCTAAACCCTTAAAAGCTAAACCCTAAACCCTAAACCCTAAAAACCCCTAAAAATCCTAAAAACTAAACCCCAAACCCCAAAACCCCAAACCTCCAAATCCTAAAACCCCTAAAACCCTAAACCCCTAAACCCCTAAAAACCTAAACCTCTAAACTCCTAAAAACCTAAAACCCTAAACCCTAAAATCCTAAAACCCTAAACCCCTAAACCATCACGTAACCTAACTTTAGAACCTTTATTTTAGCTACTAGCATATAGGGTCTCATATAATCTAAATAAAAAGGCTAAAGTTTTTAAATTCTTCCTTTTTGCTTGCAAGAAAAGAATGTTTATTTATTTATTTATTACATTTTAATCTACAAGAAATGACATGGTTACAAAAATCATCATGTGACTCTTTTTGGTGTTTACTTTTAACTCCTTTTACTTTCATTATGTATCATGGACGTGGAACAAAGGTGGATATCATGATGCCAAGGAATATCCATTGAACATTCCCCATTAAAATTAGAATACCTGAAAGGCCCTTCTGGCTGTTCTGTTAACAAACGCTTGCTACTCCCATGCTAAATAAATGCTAGGATTACAACAAACAAACATCGAATGGGTCCAATTCATGGTTAAGATTCCTTCATAAATTTTGAAAGGTATTTTAGCACCTTGCATCCATTATCGAAGGCTTCTAATTCTCAGAACCTAAAATTTATTTTATATTCATCTTCGAATCCAAATAAATAAAATTAATGTATCTCGACCAAATGATCATGTCAGAACTTTAATTTCTAAAATGATTTGAAGGGTCTCATAAAAAATAAACATTATATGTAAACATTTGTATACTCTATATCTAATATATTTCTATTTTACATGACAATCACTGCGTATCATCCTCATTCAAAAAAAAAAACTGGCAGACATGAACAGATTATATAAAGTTAGGGATTGCTAAATTTTGTATGGGATAATTTGTGCATGCAATGTCCAGCAAAGCTTTAGACAAGCATCCAACAAGTGGGATGTTTTTTTTTTTTTTTTTTTTTTTTCCTCAACATCCTACCACTAGCCGGCCGGAGATATTATTGCGACTGACCTACGGATCCGTGAAGTTTGGCAACAATGGTTGTATTCAAGCTGGATTCGACTTAGCTTTCATTCAAAACGATCAAATTCTTGGCACCTGCTCCATTTTAGGGAGAAGAAGACGTGTCAATACGAGAATATTGTCGGATCAAGAACGGTCCGACGATATTTTGTTTGGTAACAGCAAAAGGTAAAACTCCGGGGGCGGGTGCAGCTGATCGCGTTGGCCACCTCTTTATTTCCCAGCGAAGTCGAATTTCCGCAGCCGTATCAAGTGTTATTGATGCCACCGCCGGCCAAAGGGAATGCAAAAGATATTAACAGCATCTTTTCGCAGAGAGAATGCTTGTTCTGAAATTATATCGCCTGAGAAGCTGGTGGTAAGATGGAAAGCAGAGCTGGAGCATGTTTTTGAGCTATGCATTTCTAATTCTCAAAAGCCAAAGTCTCTGATAATTACTTATATGGCATATTTGGCACCAAAGAAACTCTTCAAGAAGAAAACACTTTTTATCTTTTAATCATGGGGCAACCCTTGCTTCCCATGATTCTTATCTTTCTCTTGGTAATCTTTCTCGATCTAAGGCTGTCTCCTTATAATCTAACTCATGGGACCTCCTTCCCTCACCTTTTCCTTTAAAAAAAAAAAAAAAAACAAATAAATAAAGAAAAGAGCCAAAACTTCTTGTTATGCTGTTCTAGTTCGAGTGAAATTTTGGAAACATTGCTCAAACAAGGTCCAATCAAAGAGACCGTCAATCATATGTAATTGTCTAAATCACCAAAGCTAAGATCTTGGTTAGATTGAAATCCTCAGCTACTCACTAAATCATTGGATGTTATTCCCCTCCAATATTTCGATGTGGGACACAACAAACAAATCTAGATGTTAAACATGATACGCATCAAGAGTTTGGTGAGTGTGGGATCGAGGAAAGTGTCACTGCGAACCACTAAGCTATGGCTACGAGGCGAGTCTTTTAAAGCAAATCAAGGGCAAATAAGCTCGTTGCATGATAATCTGGGGATTCTTTTAAGCCATGCAGCTGGTCTCGATCGTGTAGAAGATAATCTTTTAAAGACTAAAGCTAAGAAGCCCTTTTGGGAGTGGAAGGGTCTTCAAAAACTCAATTATTGAGCAGAGGTTCTTTTTATCTTAGTGCCCATCTGGGTCATCTAATGAGATGCCTTTGTTGTGAGCTCATTCAAATTCCCCGTACGTCATTCCCTCTTGCTTCAGCAAAACCATTACACCCTCTACATCCTTTGAATGAAAGCAAATCCTACCATACATTTTTACTTTTTATGTGAGTGGTTTCCTAAATAACTCCAACTCCAAAAATACTGTATAAATAAAAAATATATAAAAGCTTAAGAATATTATACGAGGAAATTAATGATTAAGACTGCTGCTTTTATTTCTGAAAAAAATATAAAAAAATATGACAGGCGAATCTTGAATGAACTAGAGACAATAACCTTTCTTTCATCATTTTTTTTTTTAATATAGAGAAAGAAAGAAATTTCTCATCAAATTTTATTAAGATCAGATATTTATAATAAAGATGGGATAAGTGTTCTAAGACTTTGGTCGATATGGATAAGAAAAAAAGCACAGGCAGTGGTAAGAAAATTCTAAAGGCAATTGATCATATCGTTTATACGACACCTATAAAATAAGAGAAATTCAAAGAATTTTTCAAGAAGAATTTCTCTCAATCATCAGTCCTCTATAGGACTGTAGCCTCTTTCATTTTGTAAAGTAATCTTTGCTGTAAGAAGTGGTTAAGCTTTCACAAGATTTTGTAATTTTCTTTTTTCTATCCCTACCTCATCTCTTTTATAAATGCTATGATTTTAATAAAGTTTGCTCATGGAAAAAATATAATTCCCTTATGATTTTTTAAACAAAAAAGATAGGATGAATAAAAAAAAAAAAAAGGATATTACAAACATTTCCATGAGGTTCCATTCATTTCTAAGAATATAGGTTTCCTCATAAATTGAAACTCGTCAATATCTTAGAGAGAATTGAGGATTGAAAAGCATACTTTTTCAAAAGGATCCTAACATTTTTCTCACTCCATACATGCTACATAAAAACTATAACCAATCCATCCAAAACTTTCTTCCAATTAGCCGATAGTTTCTTCCTTCCCCAAATTGATCAAAGCTTATAAATGCAGGAAGATCAAGTTTTTTTATCCTCAAACGACTGGTGAAGTATTTCAGAACCGGCCTTCTTCTCATCATCTCATCATCATAATTGTGCTCTCATCCTAAATTTGACTGAAAACAATGTCGCCATGAAATCATCTGCACAAAATTCTAACAATCAAGTCAGTATATATATATATATAGCAATCCTCGTATTTAAGCTAGTTAACAAAGACAGGTAGTGCAGTTATTTGTGACTCAATAAATCTCTTTGCTAACCCATACTTGTGGCTTACCTTGTTATGGTGTGTTTCAGGAGCCCCATGTACAAAGGGAGTTTCTTTTGATCTCAAACAATCTGGAGTCAATTATATTTGCCATCTTTTAAACTTGTGTCTGACCTGTGGCCTTTGGTTGATTTCTAACGCCAGTCATCAAATTGGTGCCCTGCAAAATTCATTTGTAACATCAAGTCCTGATTGCTTAAATTTAGAAACAAGAGACATCATCATTAATCTCTTGGACATCATGTTGTGGTCGTGACCATGAACGCAATTTTAGTATGAAAATTTTCATCATGATGAAAAATTTGTTTTGATAACTTAATGTTTTCTCTTCCTTTTGTGCTCATCACAACGCAATGATTTATCTTTTTTCTTTTTTTTTTTTCCTTGAATGAAATGCATAGACTAATCTAAATGACTTCTTTAGCAAACGAAAAAGCCATGCATTCATCTGCTCATGGAGTTTTTTTGACACATCCATGAAGAATGCAACGTTAACCTCTTTATATTAACTAATGATTCAAAGCACATCAATCATAAAGTTTTTGGATGTAACTTTTGACCCAAAATTTTGACCTACTCCTAAAATGCTATGGAAACTAAAAAATTTAGAAAATTTGTCGGCAATAACTAGCTAGATAACTGATCCTCAATGGCTTTTGTTTGGATGAGGAAGGGGTACTAACTGTCAGTTCAAATGACTCTTAATGCCTGTACCAAACATAGCCTAGCTTAGATTGGTTATGGTGCAAAGAAACTTTTATTTCTCTCTATTTCCTTAAAAAAAGTAAAATTATGATATTATTATTTTGGTTAAACAAGACTGCATTCATGGTTTTAGGATAATTTAATCAATACTTAGGACAACCTTTTGATAAGTTTCACAGAGCCAAATTAGCCTAAATATCTGGCGGCTATATAATGCGGTATATGTATTAAATCTATGCTTATATATTTTGATTTTTTGGATCAGTTTTGCAATGATGGTTAGATGAATCAAGCTTGCCCAATTAATTCATCGTATTTCGAACAAATTATCACTATTGTCTAGGAGTGGCAATCAAGTCGAGCAGGGACAAAAATAGATCGAGTCTAATATCATTTGGACTTAAATATTATCATTTTAAATATGATATATTTATTAAACATGTTAGAAATTCAAACTTAAATCTAACATGTTTAATAAACAAGTAATCTGATCCGATTTACTTAACATGCCTATTAAATAGGTGATTATGAGCCAGCAAACTTAGTTGTTGGAACCAGGTAGCGAGTTATAGATCGATAGATCATCTGTAGCAACCGATTAGTAGTGGATCAAGCTCAATATCAATAACTAATCGATCAAACGAGCTAGCAGAACTATAGGAGTAACTAGGGTGATCGATCCATTATTCGGTCTTGGATCTTCTACTCCATCCACCTGATCTGTGTACCCCGATATGACCATTTTATATAACAGATCATTTAAACAGATTTAAACAAACTCGATCTACTAATTAAATAAGTTAAATGGGTTGAAAAAGGGTCTTCAAATTCAAACCCTACTCATTTAACAAATGGATTAAAACATGTTAATATGTTCCTGATCCAATCCTGTTTAAGCAAAATTCAAACTTATTTATAGTGGGTTTAATTTTGCCTCCCCTGGTATTATCTAACAGTCCAAGAAGGAAGCCCGAGAAATTTTTTTCTGCTAAAAAATGCCATTGAAATCTCAAAGCAGGAGCACTTGAACCATCCAGCTCCTAAACACCGCAAAGGTGGCAAAAAGCACCCTCCTTTTTTTTGAAAATTGAAGTGACACACCAGCATAACCAATGCTTGGCCTACTCATCTCATGTGGCCCCACCAACTCTCTTATGCGCCCCCCACAATTTTTCATGACAAAAAAAAAAAAAAAAGAAAAAAAAAAAAGAAAAAAAAAAAAAAATGTACTCATTTTTAATCCCCCCCTCCCACCCTCATCTTCCCCGGCTTCAGAGAATCCCTGCCACCATGAGCCCAAGTGGAGGAAGGTGCCGAGTATCTGGATATCTTAGAATGTGCTGTCTCCCAACAAACAAAAATGATGCTTTCTCCCGCCTCCCCCCAGCCCCTCCCCTTCTCCTGTTCTAACCTCATCAATATATATAGGCCGTCATGGCTGGCCCTTCGACCACCCATCCAAAGTCTCCACAAACTACTCTTATCATAACAGAAGAAGAGTAGAAACAGGGGGGAGCTGAGATGGTGAAGTTCTCCAAGCAGTTTGAGGGCCAGCTTGTTCCTGAATGGAAGGAGGCTTTCGTTGATTACTGGCGGCTAAAGAAGGACCTCAAGAGGATGCATGCCCTTGGTGCTGGCCAAGGTCCCTCAAACAAGCCACCACAAACTCCTTTAGCCCATAGGCTCCTTTCTCCCTTAAGGAAGCTCCCTTTTTTTGGTTGCCATGGACACAAGGACCATGAAGTCATACAGGCATTTCTTACTACCGCCCTCTCTCCCCCTACTTTCTCACATTTCTCTTGCTAGGTGTCGCTGCATTTAGACATAGTCTATGCACCCACAGAGCACACACATGAAGATTTCTCGCTATCTGAACTCTGTTTTCCTCGCCATCTCTGCCTTGGTTATGTCATCAATGGTCTCTCGCATGGTTCTAACGCCACTCTTTTCCACTATGTCCTCATTTCATGCGTATACTACTCGAGCGAGGATGGTTCTCCTCGTGTATCCTTCAACGCAAGGACATGAGAGCCATACTTCTCTGCCTCCTCTCTGTTTTGGTTACGTGGCAGAAGTGTATAATACGCGTATACGCTACCACTAGGTGTCATCCCTCTCGACACCGCAGGGTTCTTGCTTAGGTCTCAACCCAAAAGAGGAGAGATCAATACGATTGTTGAGTGATGATTTCTTGTTTCCAAGGTGGTTTGCTCTGTTTTAATGTACATTTGATGTTGATATAGGTACATAAGAAGCTGACAAGCTCGGCTAGCAGGGGGGTGTTATATGAGACAGAGCTACTGGATCAATATCTGGACACAGACGCAGCCAGAGAGTTTTTTTCTAGGCTCGATCATGAGCTCAACAAGGTGAATCAATTCTTCAAGGGGAAGGAGAAGGAGTTTATGGAGAGGGGAGAGTCACTAAGGAAGCAAATCGACATCCTCGTCCAGCTTAAGGCTGCTCTCAAGCAGCAGCGCGAGAGGGGCTTACTGAGTAATGATTCAAAGGAGGATCCATCCGTATCTTGCTCAATTACATCTGGTGAGGAGATGAATCTGTGCTCTCTCTCTCTCTCTCACTCTCACTCTCACTGCTTGTGTCTGTATGTGCGTGTTTCACTGGTAAAGAAAATATTTGGTTGTTGGAGGGAAGGGATCACATGTTTAGATGCATAAGAAAAGCATGTCGCTTGATCGACTAACTTAACCGACTCTCGCCACTGGGTGAGCGTTTCATTGTTCATGAACTCCATTTCACGCCGAAAAAGTTTAAAGCAAAGTGATGGAAGACGCTAAGCACTCCATTTTTGAGATGTTTAGATGTTGGTGAATAAAGCTGGTGACCATTACATCAGAGAGTCCATCTGTTTGATTCATGGCATTGATCCTGAAACAGATCAGAAATGGATTGGACCTAGTGAATGAGGAGTACATTCTGCTAGCCTTAATATAGATATTACTTCACAAATTAAAGAGTTGAAAAGGGTATTTATCCTTGCACTTAGATATTTGTGTTAGTTTTATCATATTGGTGGATAAACAAATTTTTTTGACCAATTTCATTTTTTTTTTTTTTTCCTTCCAACATAAAAATTCTATGATTATTATTATTTTTTGCATGGCTATGTTGACCGATCTGAAATAAATTACCAGTAAAATCATCCGATGATTGAACATAAAGTGAGAGCAAAATTTGAATAACTATCATGTTCTCATATACTTATATTATTCAAGAGTTTATGTTCTGTTCTCATGAAAACAATATTTCCTGCATTCCTTTTCCCTTAGCGTTGATTCAAAAGGTCTTCTTCTTGTTGTTGATAATAGAGGAAGAGTCCATCAAGGGTACCATAGATCAAGACCAACCCCAGGAGATCTTAACAGGTGAACTTGAGATGTGTGAGTTCCAGCTCCCTGCATCTCCTCAGGAAGCAGATGACTCAGGGAAGCTGGAGAAGGTCAGGAGAGAGGAAGTAAAGCTTGGGAGCCTCTCTGATAGAGTAATCGACTGCCAGGGGAAGAACTTAAAGATCAACATACCCCTGACTACACCTTCGAGGACAATCTCTGCCCTCGCTGACCTTCTTGGCCAGTCAAAAAAGTGTGGCCCAGAAGGTGGCAAGCTCAACATCAACAAGAGTAAAATCCACTATGCAGAGAAGATGATCAGGGGAGCCTTCATTGAGCTCTACAAAGGGTTGGGGTATCTCAGTACCTATCGGTGAGAAGATGCTCATTTTTCTAATGTTGAGCATAGATTTTAGCATTGCAAATGGAGACAAAAGAACTGAGAGACTGAAAGAATCCATACCATTATTTTACTTGAGTGAAAACTTTCATACCATTGTTGACATGTTTTCAACTTTCGTTACTACGTTATATGAGCCTTTTTTTTTTTTTTTTCTTTTTTTAACAGAAACCTGAACATGCTGGCTTTTGTAAAGATTTTGAAGAAGTTTGACAAGGTATAAATCATTTCAGCTAATACTTTGCAACAAATCTATGTTAGAATTATCCATGGATAAATATGTAGGGAGTTGTAATGATTATTTATGCTTCAGATGACGGGAAAGGAGATACTCCCCATATATCTCAAAGTGGTGGAGAGCTCATATTTCAACAGCTCAGACCAGGCTAGTCTCTCTCTCTCTCTCTCTCTCTCTCTCTATATATATATATATATATATATATTGTGCTCTTATAAGTTTATACATAACTTGGACAATTAACAAATAAATTCTTTCCAAAGTGGTTATATTTCATCTATAATAGAAACATTTTAAAGGAATAACCAACATTCTAACCATCCCTTCACAATAACAGGCAATTAAGTTAATGGATGAGGTTGAGGAAATCTTCATCAAAGACTTTGCAGAAGATGATAAGCGGAAGGCCATGAAGTACCTCAAGCCCCATCAGCGTAAAGAATCGCATGCTGTCACATTCTTCATTGGTAATTACTACCAAATTCCTGAACATAAACATCTGAAGTAGTTATGAAAGCAAAGAAAAGTATTTTCTAATGGCCGCATATTATTGATCTGAATTAGGCCTCTTCACGGGATGCTTCATTGCACTGTTCATTGGATATTGTATCATGGCGCATATGGCCGGGATGTACACTAAACAATCAGACTCTGTCTACATGGAGACTGTCTACCCTGTCCTTAGGTAATTGCTAAACTAGAACTCAAATGAAATATTAGTTTTGATCATCTCATATAACATGACACTAACATTATTTATTTATTTATTTTTCTGATTGTAGCATGTTTAGCCTCTTGTTCCTGCACCTGTTTTTGTATGGGTGTAACATCTTCATGTGGAGAAAGACGCGAATTAATTATAGCTTTATATTTGAATTCGCCCCTACCAAAGAGCTCAAATACAGGGATGTGTTCTTGATATGTACTACATCCATGACTATAGTGGTGGGAGTCATGTTTGCCCACTTGTCTCTCACAGCAAGAGGATATTCTTCTACTGAAATCCAAGCAATCCCTGGCATTTTACTTCTGGTAATCTTATCTTCCTTCTCGTATATTCTATGGTTTCTATACCTTAACTTTAGTTTTCATGGAAACCTCTCATGTGGGTGGTTGCAATAATTGCATGTTAACACAAGTGGAGTGCTCTGCTGGGTTCTCCATTATCAATGAGATAAGCATCAGTAGAATCTAGAGCATTTCTGATGTGTACTAGATCAATACAATATACTCTTGCCACCATATGGGAAAAACTATGGCATAACAAGGATTCCCATCTAATGTGACACAGATATTCTTGGTCGTGCTCGTTTGCCCTTTCAACATTGTCTACCGATCGAGTCGCTATCACTTTCTTAGAGTCATCAGGAATATAATCCTGTCCCCACTGTACAAGGTAAGCCACTTTGTGATCAGTAAATGATTGAGTCAAACTTTACTAACACAACTAGCTGCTAATTTAGGAGCATTTTTTTCTGCAGGTGGTTATGGTAGACTTCTTCATGGCTGATCAACTTTGCAGCCAGGTACATCTTTCTCATTTTAAATTTCTACAGAATTTTAGGTTAACCATAGTGGATGCATTTTATTTAATTCTCCTTTAAGAATTCCCTCCAAGATTAGATTCAAAAAGATTTGTTTTATTTCTTTCACTCAAAAAAGGTATATTTTATTTCTAGGATATATGGATGGCCTAATTTTTCAGAATGGTTCATGTAAACAAAGCCTAAAATTGAAGTTGGATAAGATTTTTTGGTTATAACTACAGAGGAAGCCTCTACATGTAACCATGCTTATTTATAACTTCCTTCAAGATTTGGTATTGAAAAGAAAAAAAAAAAAAAAAAATTGCTGCTTTTTGTTCATGATTGAGTTTTGAAGACACTCCCATTTGGAAGATGATTGATCTTATTTTAAATAAACAATCGATTAAAATCTTCTTTCGATGAAAACAGGTTCCAATGCTTAGGAGTCTGGAGTATGTGGTTTGCTACTACGTAACTGGCAGCTATAAAACCCAGGACTATGGGTTTTGCATGAGAACCAAACATTACAGAGACTTGGCTTATGCTGTGTCCTTCCTCCCTTACTACTTTAGAGCCATGCAGGTTCAACACCCAAACCCCCTTGTTATTTGAGCACAAATTCTATCTGCTTTTCTTATGATCATAATATATAGAGTGAAACTTTTCTCATGAAGTGCTTGCACCATCTGGATTTGGCAGTGTGCAAGAAGATGGTTTGATGAAGGGCAGACAAGCCACCTTGTCAACTTGGGGAAGTATGTTTCTGCAATGCTTGCAGCTGGTGCCAAAGTAGCATATGAGAAGGAGAGGACCATTGGATGGCTCTCCCTAGTTGTCGTTATGTCAAGCACTGCGACCGTGTACCAACTGTATTGGGATTTCGTCAGGGATTGGGGCTTGCTCCAATTGAATTCCAAAAACCCATGGCTCAGGAATGAATTGATGCTTCGTCGGAAGTTCATATACTTCTTGTCAATGGTATGCTCCTGGCTCCCTCTTCATCCTTTCTGTAAAACGCCATTAGTATCAAAGTTTTTACAGAGATTGCTCTTGCATGAAGCTGGAAATATTTTAAAATGTACATCAAGCGAAACACTTTGCAAATTGCCTTCATAAAAGGGGTCTAATATAATTTTATTTTTTTGTCGATCATGCAGGGTCTGAACTTTGTTTTAAGGCTTGCTTGGCTACAGACTGTTATTCACTCCAATTTTGGGAGTTTGGATTATAGAGTAACCCCGTTCTTCTTAGCAGCCCTGGAGGTGATTCGGCGGGGGCATTGGAATTTCTATAGGTAAGTGTTGCCAATGTGGTTATTAATTGCACATGCCTGACTGAAATCATTTTGATAAATTTTGGAGCTAAGCAATAATAGTATGCATAGGGATTTGATTCCCTGGGTCTGGGGCATGAAAGAGTGTGATGAAGCTCAAGGATCCATATAGCAAGTCTTAACTTGTCCCCATTTTATTGAGCTAAAAAATTAGATTTGAACCACAGTAAATGGTCAAAGGTTGCAAAACACTCTCTTGCATCAAAATTTCTCAACCTGCTGTAAGATAGGAGTGTATCATCACCTCTAACAAGAAGCTATGAATATTTCAGGCTGGAGAATGAGCACCTGAATAATTGTGGCAAGTTCAGGGCGGTCATGACAGTTCCACTGCCTTTTCATGAAGTGGACCAGGATTGATCGGCCGGCGACTAATAAGCCTTCAACATTGCATGGCAAAGGAATGGGAGGTCAGCTGGGGGGTGGCTTCTTCTTCCTGCAACTGGCGAATTCTTGGATCAGAGAAAGCACAACGTAGTCCAATGGATGTTAGAAAGCACACATACTTGTATATGATGATTCATTCTTGATGCTTCAAATGAAAGAAAGCATCATACATCCATGTTCTATGTTTTCCCCTTTCTCTCAATACTGAAATGATAGCAATATCTTGGAATTCTACAATAAAAACAGGTGCAAAAAAGCAATCATAATTGATTGGTCCAATGCATGTCCAGTGAATAATAGATAGCATCCATCCACAGATGGGGGGGGGGGCTGTAGAAGCTCATGATCCTTTCTCTGACTTTTCTGTTTTGAAAGTTTCCAATAGGAATAGATATGACCAAAGCTATGGAATTGGAGAGATGACTAGCATCAAGCAAATTTGGTATATGCTGCTACAAACAACATCAATCAAAATGGTTGTATTTGTCCTTCTGCTGTCAAAGGCCAGGCCTACCAAGGTATTTAACAGGCCAAGCAAGCAGCAGGCAATGCAATCATCAAGAGAGTTAGGCCTTTGTTTGAGGGAGACCATCTCTTGGTCTATTTGTTTCCAGTGCCTGCCATGAATTGGATGCATTTTTTTACTAACCGCGCATCATTGACCGTTAAATTTTGGGCAGTGGCGGAACCTAGTCATGGATCGGGTGATCATTGACCGTTAAATAGTGAGAGACCCACTTAATAATGGATCGGGTGATCATCCGCTCCGCTCCTTTCTCCGCCTCTCTAAAACGCTGAACCCCAAACCCGTTCCCGGCCTCACCTGAGTCCTGCGAGCGGAGGAGAGCAAGGAGAAGCCGAGGGGGAGGAGAACGAGAACAGATGGTTCGCCCTTACGCCGTGAAGGGGCGAAAGCGCAAGAAGAGAAGAATGGAAGAAGTAGTGGATAAGGAGAAAGATGAGGCCTTGGAAGCGGCGGAGGAGGGAGTGAAGGAAGAGGCGGCGACGGAGGCGGAGGACGAGAGGAGGGCGGAAGAGGCTGTGGAAATGATGGCGGGGATCCCCGCTATGCACCCCGTCGAGGGGGCGAAGGAGCCAGGCGTCATCTTCGTCCTCGAGAAGGCGTCTCTGGAAGTCGGCAAAGTCGGGAAGGTAAACGGGAAATGGCTCTTGGAGTGGTTTATAGGTTCAAGATTGGATTCTGGGGTGAGGGTTTTGCTCTAGGGGTTGATTACGGTTCTAGAATTGCTTGGAATTGTGATTCCTGGTCGTCAAAGCAGAGAAGGTGAGCGGAAATGGCTATTTGGGTGATTTTTGACCCCCTTTTTCCTTTTGGGTGTGGTAGAGTGTCAGACGTTCAGGTTGGATTTTTGTGCTTTTTTTTATTAGGATTTTTACTGCATTTCCATTAGGGGTGTGGGTCTGATTAGAACTGTGCTTTCTGGTTATCAGAGCCGGAAACGCAAGCGAAAATTGCTAGCGGATTGGGGTTTTGCTCTAGGGTTCACGAGGGTATTTGAGGTTGGGTTCTGCTCTATGGCTTGACTGCGTTCTGGGTTTGATTGGATCTGTGGTTAATGGTTGCTAAATTTGCAGGCAAGTAAGTGACAATGTTCGTTAGAGTTGGAAAGGCAAGTGAAAATCGCTCCTGGTATTAAACATTTTGATTAGGATTTTGCTCTAAGGCTTAACTAGGGTTTTATTAGTAGTAACCTTGTGGTTCCTTGGGAGGGCATCTATGGATGTCGCCAGGTGAACAGAAATATCTTTTCAGGTCGTTCCTACTTCTTAGTGTTCCAAACAGTTTTTTTTTCTCAGCCAGGTAACTAGGAAGTCAACAAGGCCAATGGTGCTGAAAGACTACAGTTGTTTGCTCTGCATCAGCTAGCTAGATGCCTAGTTAGATGCTTATAAATGGGTTAAGGGTGGTTTTTTTTTTTTTGGGTGAGCTTGCAATGTGTTATCACTATGGAGGCAGAATGTGTATTCTTGAATAAATTTCTTATCATTTATGTTTTTTAGGCAAGTTAACTAATTTTCTTTTCCCTTGTTCAGACATTCCACATTCTGAACTCAGATGAGCATGCCAACTATCTAAGAAAGCAGAACCGTAATCCTGCTGATTATAGGCCAGATATCATTCATCAGGTTTGGTGATTTCTTGACACTGTTCTCCATTTTAGTGTACAATTTTTGATCTCCTTGATGTGAATGTATGTTATGTCACTTCACTTCAACAGTCCATATTTTATGCTTACTGTAGTTTTCTTATAGTGGACATGCCTGTCAGATTTTGACAATACGATTATCATACTCCACGAAAATAACAGCTCATGAAATGACGTGTCTTCAAATTCTCATGCAATGAACAGTTATAGAGGTTCCACTGACTGCTGAATCACTAATAATAAACTATTGCTGAAAATTATTACTTCGGATGATCAGAATCTTTGCATTTTCAACTGCAATTAGTTCAAGGTGTGGAGCGGTAATTTTGTGTTTAGGTGGTATGATCATTCAGTGTTCAAGGGAAGTAGAAAACTAGTAATACCTGCCAATTTAGTTTTTCTATGAAAAGGAAATTCAAATTTTCAACATGCTGTAATATGGAGTTTCTGACAGTAAGTTATCTTGTTTTCGTGTAAAGTTTACCTGTTTTTGAATCTGAATCAGCCCTCCTATTGCGTGACTTTAATTTTCTTTGGGCCATGACTTTAATATGATGTGTTTGTGACTTACACTTGATTTTAACCATTTACACATCAACTGCTGATTGTATCAGGCTCTTCTTGCTATTTTTGATAGCCCTGTAACTAAGGCTGGGAGGCTGCAGGCTGTTTACGTAAAAACTGATAAAGGAGTGCTTTTTGAAATTAAACCATATGTACGCATCCCACGTACATTCAAGCGGTTCGCTGGTCTCATGTGTAAGTTACAAGAAAGCTATTTTTTTTCCTTCTGTTATTTGATAAATGCGTAGATTTTATTAATTGTTTTTCAAATCCATTAGTTCTCCATATCCATTAGTGCTGGTATACACTTTCTTTTTGTTTCTGTAGTGCAATTACTTCAAAAATTGAGTATAACTGCTGTTGGCAAGCGTGAAAAACTTCTTAATGTGATAAAAAATCCTGTTACACGCCATTTGCCTGCCAATTCCCGGAAAATAGGTGATATTTCATTCCATCTTTTATTTTTAGATTTTAATTGTTGCTATTAAAATGCTAACCGGATTTATTTTATAGGCCTCTCATATAGTTCAGAAAAGTTGGTTGATTTGGACAGTTATGTTGCTGTTGCAAGTGGTGACGTCAGCCTTGTTTTTATGGTATGTGTGAACCATGATAACTTTTTTAAATGAAGAGGCTTACCATCATCATATTCATATGTATTACCTTATGGGACCATATGTTCAGGTTGGTGCTATGGCACATGGAGTGATTGATAAGGAATATACAGATGATTTTATATCAAGTAAGTTTTCATCTCGCTTAGTAAGTTAATATACAACCAAAATGTAAAGTATCAGTAAGTACTGTAATATGCTACATAATACCTGCCAAGTCCAAATTGGTGTTACATGCATCCTCTTTGTCTTAGTACGTAAATATTGAACTTACAAAAGTTGTTGTCACTTTGTATTATTGTATATCAATTTGCGCACAATGACCTCACAATGATGTATATCAGTATAGCCTCGCCCAAGCTTTGAAAAAATATCATCTGTTATATAGTTCGGTATCATTTGACTATGAATTAAAGATGTTCAAGCTGGCCAGTGCCATTCTGTATCAGACATCAGCTGTTGTGCCAGCATGGGTATGTTACTGTCTACATATAGACCTATGTCAGATTAGCCTAAGTAATATTCCGGAGAGATCTCAGGGATAAGTGCACCATGTTTTTTGTGATTCTTTCAGTCGTTCTACTTATGGGAAACCCCTTGCTCTGTAGTCATTTTTCCTGTTTAATATAAGCTGCACGATTCTGATCTGCTAGCTAAAGCTTGCCGCCTTGTTCTCTGCAGTTTCTGAATACCCACTCAGTGCAGCATGCTGTTTAAACCGGATATGCAGCGCACTTGAGCAAAAATGGAGGATCAGATGATCTAAAGTCCAGCCTGAACTTTTCTTAGTCTTGGCTTGGTTTATCTAATAACTTGAGCTTTCTACTTCCTGCAAGCTAGCCTTGCCCAAAGTCTCTCTTGTTTGTTTATACGATAGTTGTGAATTTTATTTATTAAGGAGCCTATGTGTGATATCTTGTTTTATAAATAGAATATTCTCATTAAAAAAATTTTTTTCAGAACCGTTGATCGCTTATTAGAAACTTCTCTCTAACCAAATCCCATCATTCTTCTCTTCTTTCCCGTTGCTTCCAGAAACATTCGAGACCCCTCTCCATCTTCCTCCGTCTGCGCGGCCGCCTCTTTGACCTTGCTCCTCTGCTTCTCCCCCATCGTTCGCCATCCAAGGAGATGGCCACCATCCATCTCCTTATTTTCTTTCTCAACCCACCGGAATCCACACCTCTTTCTTCTCTTTCTCATAACCGCTCCCGTCTCTGACCCTGGCTCCTCCCCTCCGTCTCCCCTGCCTCTACACCGAGCACCATCGCCTTCTCTTCTCCTTTGAGCACCACTGTCTGTCGCCTTTCACTCCTCCCTCTCTCTCTTCCGTAGCCTTTCTCTTGTCATCGGTCGTCCGTCGCCACCCCTTGCTCCTCGTTATTGCCTCCATCTCAAGACCCATGGTCGTCGCCGGATCTCTCCGCACTGCTACCATCGGACGTATTCTCTTCTCTTCCCAGTGCCGCACCGCCGTCGCTGTTTCGTCCTTGTTTCCCATCTCTGCCGACCAACCGACCACTCTCTCCTTTCGTCCCATGCCACGAGAAGATTAATTAGAAAGAGAGGCTTCTGGGAAGTGATTGACAGTTCTGAAAGAGTTTTTTTTAATGATGATATCCTGTTTATAAAATAAGATATCACACATAAATTCTTAATAAATAGAATTTACAATTATAATATAAACAGACAAGAGGGACTTTGGGCAAGGCTAGCTAGCAAGAGAGCTTTTTTTTAATGAAAATATCCTGTTTTATAAACAGGGTATCACATTATGATTTCTTCATTCCATCAACATCTTGCTGCAAGCTAGGGGAAAGTCAGCAATGGGAAAGTTGAAATTAGTTCAAAACTGTATGAGTTCTGCTATTTTTATTTCTTATTGTTATGTATATTTTTCCCTTGTCTTGCTTGATACTTTGAACTATATAATGATTCAATGGTGAGCAGGTTGAGCTAAAAGGCTGGAGTTTGTTTTAAGCAAATATCTGTGCAGAAATTTTTCAATCAGAGTTGGCTACAAATGTCATCATTGACAGGCAGTTTGTTTATGTTATTTGTTCCTTGCTGTGTTTCTTCATGAGCCATCCCAATCTAATGGGATGGTCGAATTTGATAACAAACGTGCAATATCTCATGATCGTGTACCTGTTTCAGTTTACCCTATGGCATTTGATGATGTATGTGCTGTTTCATAGCGCACCTTGTAGCATTTGATAGATCTTCTTTGCCACTATAGCAGTCGTGGTGGAGAGGATAGAAGATGTGGTGGTGAAATAGAGTCCCTCATTTATTTCAGCAGGGTTGTGTATTGTCTCAGTTTAGCTCGAAATTATTTATTCCGAAATAATTCAGTATCCAATGTTAAGTTTTGTTTTCTTCTTGTCATTTAGGGAAACCATGTAGGGCTGCTATTCAGTTGCATGATTTTGGAGTTTGCAGCTTTACAGGTCTTTTTGCTATCAGGTCTTCTGCAGCTTGCTTTTATTTGTCAGACTTGATAAAGAGAACTCTTGGCAATAATTGTTGCTTGCTCTTCAAATTTATGATGCATTGAAAGGACTAGCGTTTGTTTAAACATCCTTTGTGCCGTCAGTTGTTTCTGTCACAACCTGATGGTTAGGTGATCAAAAGGTTTCCTGAAAGATACTTCATTGATGTGTACTGGGAGCAGAGTTTGATTGATGCCTTGAATGTATTGTGTGCGCCAGTTTAGTTTTGCTCTGCTTTTGAGTATGTTGTCTTGAGATGTATGGCCGCTGAGGTCATAGTTTTAGATGTGAACTGTACAACTAAGATATGTGGATTTAAATATGCCATCTAACTTATAATCAGTCGAAACTCCCTCATCTAGAACTCAGTTTGGTGAGGCTAGGGCAGTGGAAGTAGTGCCATCTTACTTGAGCATGAGTCCTACCTCTTGCTATGGCAAGAAGGCTAATATTTATTTTCCATGATTATCTATTTTGTTCATCTAGATTGCCTCATTGAATCAGGAATATTATTTTGATTTACAGAGAATACAGTGAGGTAGAGCTCAAGATCAGTTGTTACTGGCACAAATCTAGAAGCACACTGAAGAGAATGAATCAAGTCCAGGGAGTTGAAAAAATTCTCTTGCTTTATTACACACTCAAACAAATGACATAATAAATATAAAGAAAGCATCTGTAACTGGTAAACAATGAAGACAATCTGCAGTAATATGAGCAAAACTGGATGACTGTTCTACCGAGCCGCAAGCAGAACTAACTCAGACCATTAACAGCATAAAGAAAGCCAATATGGTGGCCGCCAGCATCCCTCCATTGGCAAACATTGCAATGCTTCCATTCTATAGTCAAAATGAAAAACAGAAGAATGGTTAGGATTAAACAAAACCTTGCGTAAGCCGAAGTTCTTTAACTCCCTGATCTCGTGAAACCGTAGATCTTATATTAAATTTGGAAATTTGCTGGTATATTATGCATTTATGGTCCTAAAACATGTATGTCCTTGCCCCAAATATTATATATTAATTAATATATCTAACAGTTTCGCAAAAACTTTTGTTTGATTATTTCTTAGTACAACAGGGCAGGTCATCAAACCTTACAAAACCTTAAAAAATGAGTTTTGTGATAAATAAATCTTTTATATATTTTATGAAACTTGTTTTATAGGAAATGAGGTTTTATGATTTATGATTTTAGACGCCTCACAAACAACAAAATAACCCTGAAACGTTATTTCAAAAATAAATGCATACCTGGTGTAATATAACTAAAAGTAAATCAATATTTTTGAAGCACCGCAGCATTATAGTTTTATTTTTCTTTTTCTTTTTAATTGCTTGCATTATGGTTGTTATCTGTGCTATTGTTGCTATAAGTTAAGCAATCTGCCACTTGATGAAAACGACAAACATAAGTTTTTTTTTTTTTGTCAGATGTATATTATTTGTTATATCTTTTTTATTTTCTTCTTTTCTTTTTGCTTTTTTGCTTAAAAAACTTAACATTTCGAAAATAATCTAATTATTTGAAATTCTGCATGGGTACCAGATCAATCGGTTGTGGCGCAGGACTCGTTATATCCTCCTGATCTGGTGGTGTGGGCGCAATCGGTGCCGGCGGGCTCAGCACTGTCGGCGCCGGTGCCGGTGCGTGCTTCTTCCTATGCCTTCTCTTCTTATGCTTTCCCTTACCCTTCGCTGGAGCTGGTGCCGGTGCTGGCGCAGATATCGACGGTGCCGGTGCTGGCACGGGCATCGGTGGAGGTGTAGCCGGAGCTGGCACGGGCGGAGGTGGAACTGGTGGTGGCACCGGCGCTGGCAGTGCTGGTGGTGGCGGTAATGCAGGTGCTACTGGAACAGGTGGCGATGCCGGTGGCACTGATGGTGGTGGCGTTACCACCGGCGGTGGTGGCAATGGTGGTGGTGTGGAGACTGGAGGAGGTGAACTTGCAGGGCTTGAGGAGGGTGGTGGTGTCACCGCCGGAGGTGTAGCGGTGACCGGCGGTGGCTGCACAGTGGGTGCAACAGCCGGGGCTTGTGCTCCAGCCGTGCCGAGTTGAACGAGAACAAGAGAGGCTGTGAAGCAAAGCCACCAAAGGGATTCCATGTTGAAGGACTTGTGCGGTGGAATGGATGCGAGTGTCAAGCGGTGGATGTTAAGAGTTTATGAAGACGAGAGAGAGAGAGAGAGAGAGAGAGAGCTGCAAGGATTGGAGATGAAGGAAGGTGGTTAGATTGGAGGATGGATTAAAAGGACACAGGAACCACCATGCCCCATATATGAATGGCTTGGCTGGATCTGGTCTCCACAACTCCTTATATAGAGAGCTCTTTGTGGTCGTTTGAAAATATTTGTTTGGTCCTAATTGTTAACATATAATTCATTTTTTAACTGCTGGCAGGGCTCTCTACATCTGTGGGCAATCTTTGTGGTTAGATTAGGAGAGATATTGAAAGGACCTGAGAACCACCATATGGAACGCCTTGGCTGGGTCCTAATCACCGCAGCTGTAAAGAGGTTTAGTGTTAGGTTGTATGAATGTAAGCTACTGTGAAGTAAGCTATTTTGGTGCACAGATGGTTCATACATGGGCTGTATATCTTTCCATGGAAGATGAAACGTCGACTTTGAGGTGAAGGAAGTGGGTACACTGGATATATTAGAAAAGTTGGATCTGGTTAACCCTATCTTCTTGGCGGTGGTTTGAAGGAACTGCCACCAGAGGGAGGGGAAGTTGTGGGAGAGATGGAGCTCTTTTTTATTTTTTTACTTTTTTTTTTCTTTTTATATATTTTCTTTTCCTTCTGGGCCAATTGCTGTCCGGCTCTTCAGTAGGCTGAACCGTTTAGTTCCTATTGATTAATCGCATAAAATTTGATTCACTATATCAATTTTTTTAAATTTTAAAATTTTTTCATTGTATATAATTATCTTTACACATTGCACATAATTATTTCATTACATACAATAAAAAGAAATATGTATATAATTATTATGCAGTAAGAAAGATTAAAAATTAAATAAAATTAATATGATAAATCTAGTATTATGTAGTTGGTCAGCAAGAATGAATGATCCACCGAAGAGCCTAACAGCAAAATTTGCTGTTTTTCTTTTTTTTTCTTTTTAAGATGAGAGAAAGCCAAATCCATGATTATACAAAATTTTTAAATTTGATTTGTTTGTGTGCATGTATAAAAAAAAATGTAGGTTTATCTTGATCCTCCACCTTAGACTGCCCTATATTTTGCTTTATTTTTTACGAACATGACAAGTAAGAAAATTTAAAATGAATTGAAATTTTCTGAGATAGCAAACAGTGTTTTTAGACAAAAATATCGAAATATGCTACATTAAATCCAGGGTTTAGAATCATATGAAAACAGTGATTTCAAAATTTATTAATTAAAATATCTATTTAAGAAAATAAATGAATAATTTAAAAATATTAGTTGACATGAACATGTTGTATCAATCGATATCTTGGATTTCTTGATTTAAATCCAATCTTGATTGGCTTTGGTTTTGAGGGTTTTGAGACTTTGACACAAATTCAAAACTATAAACTCAGCAAGATGAGTGTAGTCTCTTCTCGTGCTAAGTTGGTGTGAGATTCCTAGTTTAAGGGCATATTCCCAAATTTTTTCAATTTATGTCGAGTTTGTTTGAGTCTCCCATTAGACTACTTTTTTTGAGATTCGGATGGGCTAATTTCCAACTTGTTATCCTTCCATCCTACTCCTTAAAGGTAACTCCAATCAAAATGTAATCTTTCACTCCTTGCTGAAGTGGTGAGAGATGGTACCATCCAAACTAAAGGTTAGAGGTCTGTTCCAGTAAAATATTGAGACATGCTTACAGATGGATCTCTATGCTAGGTACTGGGTTAGGCATAAGTTGAACCAGATTGGTTCGGCCTGACCCACTTGCATGTTTAATTGTTGATGATGATTTACTTAATTCAAAATTAACAATCACTAGATCGAGTCAGACAAATCAATGAGATTACAAGATGCTAGCTATCATTTACTGTAATTGCTGGCTATCAAGCAAAAAACCTCAGCTTCATCTTTAATACAAAAAAGATATTTTGGCTTGATGGAAAGCAAATAATCTCAGCTTCATATCTTCTCCTTCTTGATCAAGGCTATCCATGTGGTAATAATGTTGTATAAAATCCAATGTTAAATACCACTGTGCTCTATTATATATAAACTCGAGATATTAATGCTTGACCATGCCGGCCCGCACGCAAAGCCCATAACACTCTTGGCCCATTATTTCATGGGCTGTGTTGGCATGGCCCATAGAATCCGGACCCCTAGCTTAACACGGCCCACAAATCTGCATCGGACGGCACTAGATTTTTTTGATTTTTTTATACGTTAAATTGATAAAAATATCTGAATTCTTCATCTTTTGTGATTGGAAATAAAAATTATTATTTTTTTAATAAAGATCAAAAAAGGGAACAAGTTGGGTCTCTGGATTTGTGAACCCTATAGCAGTAATTAAAAAAAAAAAAAAAAAAAAAAAAAGAAAAATTGCAGATGATGCCAATCTGGGCTTCGACGTGGGATTTGGTGAAGATGAGAAACGAACAACACGATGTGATGTGCCCTGACATCAATGGAGTTTGGAGAGTCCCGTCCGAACGGAGCTAATCTTATGGAAAGAGGACGAAACCCGCTGACATAATTAGTCTCTGTCGATTTATTTGGAGGCCGGCAGCGAATGCTGCTGTATGGATCATCAATTCATGGACCCTGAGTTCTTACGCACAGGAGGACAGAGGAAAGAGTTTTGCAAGAGGGGATCAATTTTATTTCAGTTTTATATCATTAACTCTTCCCAAAACAATAGCTTAAAAGTATTAAGAGGTAGTACGGAAAGGTTATGTATCAATTATACCAACTCCGCGTGGTTACTTCGTGTTGATTTACTTCCGGCACTAGAATTACCGAGTTAAGATTCCGGAGTCCCGCCGCAAACGTCTGCGTCGCGGACGTAAGCTTTATAATTCCTATGCGGCCTTGTTCCGTCCGCACGAATGTATTTGTATTTCCTCATCTTTTATTCTCCGTTACTTGATCAAGATCAGATGGTTGGCAAATAGTAATATTATTGTCCATATTAACGCATCGGCGTATCAGAACCACACCCTAGCGTTTGCCGCAACTTTATTTATATTTTATTTATAATTATGTACCCTTTGCCGTGTTCCTCTGCAATTTATCCCCGTACGACGCTGCGAGCAGAACCGAGGTGAGAGCTCCCAATCTTCCCCACTTCGAAAACCTATTCGTTAACCGTCAAGATTCGATTTTGACACTAGTTTTCGCAGCGTCGATCCGATCTGTTCCATTACTGTATTTTTTTCGCAAGTTCTCGCAGTCTTTTCGTTTCAATTCGTCGCAGTTTCTTGTTAGAGTTTTTTTTGCAAGAACGCTAGGTTTCTTGATCATCGCACGACCAAAAGTTTGGCTCTTTTCAATCAACATCACGGTATTGATCGGTGATTCTGGTCGGCCTTGCTTGTTATGGATGCATTTCTCTAAATTTCTTCTTTGCTCCATCCTTCTCTCTTTATTCAGATGTCCTGCCTCTCTCTCTCTCACTAGGGTTTACTATAGTGCCTGTTTTTTTTGGTAATATTTCGGAGTTTTGGACGTATATGAGTGCTATCTCTTTTGCCTTTGTTATTATCCCACCTAAAGGTTTTAACTTTCAGTTCCTATTGGATGATAGCTTTAATCTTTCGGTTGAGTTGTAACTTTTGGCATCAGATTTATTTGACAAGTTTCATTTTGTTTTTCGCTTTTGGGAGAGAATAGTGTCTTGGTTTTCAGTAAAATGACTTTTCTACCCCCCAACCTTTTCTCTCCTTCATTAGTTTTGTTCAATTGTTCTTATGAAGTTTATCTAGATGGACTTCTGGAAGAAAAGTTTTTGTTTATAATCCATAAACGCCATGATTAACTGGATTTACAAACTTCATAGCGAAAGAGGCTCATAACTATTAATGTTATTTTACGTGCATAGGTTATGTGTTTTAGGAAATATTAGACGTTTGTTGATTCTTTGTTCATGTGATACATGAAACTAAGTAAGAAGCATAGCCCGAATTTTTTCTAATTTTATAGCTATAAGGTAATTTATTTATAATGTGATTTTACCTGAATAACAGATGTTATTTTCTTTTCCTCATCATTTGCACTAGGAGGCACTCAAGTACATTGGATCCAATTATGGCGCCATCTGGGGTTTATGATGACTTGAAGCCCAGGGGTATAAACATTACTTATTTAGTTTCCAAACTAGAATAATTGTTTATGTTATTCTATGATTGGTGTTTTATATCTCGGTCATCCTAGATAATATTGCCATGCAATGTCCTTGTATTTTCTGCCATGCTTTACTAAGAATTTAAAAAGATGAAGGTAGTACCAATCGAGGGCAAATTAAGGAAATAATAACTTAGATGGTTCGGACATATGCAGTACAGGCGAGATGCGAAGGAGTGATTTGATAAAAAAAGATTCATGTAGCCGGCTTTGTTGTCATCGTCGTCGTTGTCTTACTAAGAATTTAGCCCTTCAAATGAAGGAATACCAATGGAGTGTTTGTAAATTGAAATAGATGAGATAGGGGTGGCTAGCAGGCAATAGTCATTTATATGATCTGGCTTAAGATAGCACCCACTTTTGTTGTACTGACATTTTCAGTAAACCATGTTATGGACTTATAAGGTCTTGGTGTATTCTCTTGTGTTTGGTGTTCCTAACCAAACAAATGTAGACAGCTTTCTGAGAACATGTCTGCTGTTCATCTCAAAAGCGATGCCAGCATTATTTGTCTGTCCATTGGATGCTGTTGTTAGTTCTGTTTTTCTGCCTTGTCTAAATGTTATTCCACCATATGAAGAACCATGATACAATCACTTGGTAGAGTAACACTGCAAGTGCAAACATTTATAATTTCCTGCAGAACCTGCTGGCATCATGCGTTCATCAATGTTTATGGTTTACTGGGTCATTTCTTGGAGAAAAAGTGATCAATAGCCAACAAAGATGAGAAGATCATAACCTCTAAATATTGTAATTCTTTTAGATAAATGAATAAGTCAATTGATTTTTTACAGATATCCTCCCTCATACCTTTTCCTTATCATGTGACCGCCTTGGTACGGAGAAGGTATTTCTCTCGTACCATTTTCCTTCTTGAGATTTTCTCTAATTTTTGCCTCTTTCACATAAATCAATGCTCATCTTGTAAATATTTTGATACCATAATCTAGAAACATGTTACAATCCCAAGTATTAGACCTTCCATTGGCCATTGCAGATTGTTGAGTTCCTTCAGCGCATTGGTAACCTAACGATGAATTGATGTCTTCCACTGCATGCTTACAGAGGATATTGTTCTAACATTGATGGATGTTGAAGTTTCAATTGCCCTCCATATCAGTAGATTATATCGAAATTTAATATTGCTTTTTATTATTTTAAGTTGTTATATTACATTTTTTAAGCTTGTGTTTCATAATGTTATTCCTATAACATTGACTTTCTCTTTAAGTTTTTTGCTATTTATCTGTTGCACTCTCACCCCTTTTCAACTTCTTTATTATTTACCTAATTAGATTTTTTGTTTGTATCAGTAGCTACAAAGAAAGCATGAGATTGAATTCTTCCTCCATTACACCCCTCTAAGCATCAGTGAACTAATTAATAATATTTTTTTAATGAAAATTAGTTTTAAAATTACCTCTTTTACATTTTTAATTTTTTTCAAGAAAATAATATTTTAAAATACATTCTCAAATAAACATCATTTGATTGGTTATCTTTGGATGTAAGCTGTTTTTGAAGTAAGCTTTGATGGTCAACACAAAATCCCCAATCTCTTTGATTTTGACCGAGATTCATGCTTAACAGCTTAAGGGCATGTATCTAGTTCTCATACACCAAGGAAATAATTTAAAACTTGATCACTATTCATCAATTTCAAAACCTACAAGTTCTAGGTTCAGAATTTTGCAAGACACCATATTAAATAAAAGGAATGAGGAATGCATTATCTCGCCTCTCTTTAAGTTTCCTGTTATCTGAGCTCCAAAACACAAGTATGGAAGTTTCCCATTGCCTCTCTCTCTCTCTCTCTCCATCTCCCACCTTGAAATGGTAGAACAACTGAATAAAAATAAGGGATTTAAGGTGCTGGCTGGGTACTCAGCAGTTCTGAGTAGTTCATTCGCTGTTTGGGCTTGATCACCTTGGTCCAATGCAATACAATGGTTCAGGCCCAGTTTGCCAAAGATGGGATGTCAAGGCCCCTTGGACCAGTTCCTGACCAGTGTGGCGGTGGTACACCCAATACCCCCATCCTCACTAATTTTAAAGATCATTTTGGTTTTTGTTTTAAGTCATAACTAAGCAAGTTGGTCGGCAATGTTACCTGTAATTTCAATGCCTTAAATATTATATTATGTTTATAAAAATTGTGAAATGTATTTGTCCATTTAATGGAAAATGCATATAATAAAACCATTTAATTCATCAATGTGGAGCTGGAGGGATTAGTGGTGTTTTAAGAAATAATATAAAGAAGATTCATCATATGGTTTCATATATCATACATGACCATAAGCATCATATGTTATGGATGATTATTGACTATTTTTCACTACGTTTTCTCTTGTTGACAGATGTATGTATTGTTGGTGTTGCGCGTACACCAATGGGTGGCTTTCTTGGTGCCCTATCATCTTTATCTGCTACCAAACTAGGGTCTATTGCTATTCAATGTAAGATAACATCTTGTTGGCTTTATTACTCATCCTGCCTTCCCCGCCTCCCATGGGCCTTGTGACATGTCAGCCTATATGTCCAGATGCTCTTAGAAGGGCAAATGTTGACCCAGCACTTGTACAAGAAGTCTTTTTTGGGAATGTTTTGAGTGCCAATCTGGGGCAGGCTCCTGCCAGGCAGGCTGCCTTGGGCGCTGGTATACCAAATACAGTGGTCTGCACCACCATCAACAAAGTCTGTTCAGCTGGGATGAAGGGTAAGAACTTACCCTTTTGATAGATCACTCCTAGCTTTCCATCAAAAAAAGATCGCTACTGCCTAATGCTTAGTTGGTCCATATTAATCATGATATATATATATTGTTTCTTCACAGCCACAATGTTTGCAGCACAAAGTATTCAGTTGGGAATCAATGATGTTGTTGTGGCTGGTGGCATGGAAAGCATGTCGAATGCTCCTAAATATTTAGTGGAAGCAAGGTTTGCAGTCTATTTTCAATGTAATTTTTTGTACTTTCTTGCATCTAATAAGAATTAATGATATATGAAAGCTAAAAATGTGTCTTAGGTTTTCCTGGGAAATTTTGGAAAATAAGTACACACCTTTAGTTATGTTATGTTCTCATGTATATGTTTGCCACATGATCTGAGATTGGATTTTTAAAAGAAGGAACATACAGAAATAGTTGAAACCATCATGGAGTCCTCAATTCCATGAGATATTTCTTCCATGGAATACAACGTGCACAAAGAAGGGTGGTGGAACATAAATTTTATCAATTTGCTTCATCAGTTATCAAACTAGGAAAAAGATTTCATGGTAGGTGGTTAGGCTTTGCAAATGACTTATTGAACTTATATTAGGTTGGAATTCTGAAAGGTTGGGAATCAAATTAGTCGAAAAAGATTGTGATTAGCAAAAGAAGAAAATTAAGGGTAAGGTTATTACCATTAACCAATTATCATCCAAAGTTCCTCATGAAGTTAATGCCAATATTGTAAGATAATACTTAGAGAAAGGTGGAGAAATGGACAAAACCTTTGAGGATCAACTCTAAACTCAATCCCTGTGAGATCAAGATCTTTCATAACATGGCAACTATCAGGGTAGCATTTCTTTTTACAATAATATCCAAAAACCATCTCTCGTAGTCTCACATTAACTAAAGGTCTCACATGACTTATGATATATAATTATGTGGTATATTACGACTTAAAATGTCAGCCAAATTTCAATTGATGTACATAAGTCCAGATTTTTTTTTTTTTGTAACAAATTAAAAATTCCTATACTACTTTTAGGCCATGTACAAACTCTTTAATGTTCCAAACTTTCTTCATCGAAGGGTTGGTTATCTATGTGATTGATTCATTGTGACTAGATACACATCTGGTTCAACCCTAACAAATGAGGGATACAATGTGTCTGGTGTGATAATCTTCAATGAAATACATGGAAGCTAAATGTTGCAATATCTGAAGCTTTCCTTGGCAGATAACCATCTGTATGTTGATAATGAATAACCATATGTATGCTGATTATGATCAAGAAATGCTACATACTTGAGTTACTAAAAACTTTAAGAATATTTAATTCATTTTTTTGATTGATTTAATGCCATTGATTAAGATTTTGTCTTCACCAGACTCACTGATTTGCCTTGAACATCTCCATTTGTGCAGAAGAGGATCTCGATTTGGAAATGATACTCTTATTGATGGCATGCTTAAAGATGGCCTGTGGGATGTCTATAATGATATTGCCATGGGAATGTGTGGTGAATTATGTGCCGACCAGCATTTGATAACTAAAGAAGATCAGGTACTTGTATATTATTATTTTTCATGCCATTTGTATTCACATATTAATTTATTGCCACATGGTAAAGCGTCACTAGCAATATACTTAGTTGGCATGGGCAAAGAATGTAAGACTTTCTCTTTTTCCAAAAAAATCAAGTAGCTTATGTTGGTTTTGGTTTGGTTTTCTTTGAATGGTTGGTTTGTGCTACTAGATCTTAAATATGATTCACACAGGTTATTATCCTTTTTATTAGAATTTCGGTACTGATTGCTTAAATTTATATTTTCTGATGAAGTTATTTTAAATTATCTTTAATGGTCTTTTGATTTGTCCCTATTAAACCTACACCATTTGATCTATTAGAGCATTGAGTTGGAGATTCCTGACAGTTTTCAAATTGTTTTGATGCAATGGATGTATACTTTAGTTATGATATGGTTTTGAACCTTGACCACAAGTTGCACCAGCTATAATGTTTATGCATCTGTGTTCTATTTCAAGCTGCATCATCTTTGTGCCTTAAATTTTTATTGTAATTAATTCTTTTTTGAACCCTATTTTCTCTGGTCCTGGTTATGTGGTACCAGCAAACATCCAATAAATAATGTCTAGCAATCTGTGGTCCCATTTGCCAGGAATACGACTGATTCATTTCTTCCACTTCCTATAGGATTCTTATGCCATTCAAAGCAATGAGCGTGGAATAGCTGCTCAAAATAGTGGTGCATTTTCTTGGGAAATCGCTCCGGTTGGATATCTAAAATTTTGGTAGATGCAGGCAAGGGGTTTGCCATTTTTCACACATTTGACTTATTTCACATAATTTCATACTGTGCAGGTGGAAATTTCTGCTGGTAGAGGAAAACCATTGATAATTGTCGATAAGGATGAAGGTCTTGAAAAAGTAATGTCTTATAAAACTTAAGTAGACTCTGTTCCATTATATCACATGCCATTCCACAAAGTATCGATGGTGATCAATAATTATTAGATATATGTGGTCTTTATTAAAAGAAAAAAATCTTGATTGGGCAGTCTTCCAAGTTGACGCTAAAAGAATTCAAACGCAGATTAGTGGTTTCAAAACAATTATCCTATTATATATATGGTTATGATATAACTATAGATGTAGATTATAATTGTCAGCTCTACTAGCCTGGTTAACAGAATCAAGAATTTTGACTCCACGATAAAATTCTCCTCGACAACTTTTGAGAACACTGTTCATTTAAGATGCTGATGTTGGCATCAGGTTTGGAAATAGATGGTAAAACTGCTTCATGATTTCCCTCCAACATGTAAATCCAATTAAAGATTTTGTAGTATGTAGTTACTGTTCAACCAGTTAGGTTTGAAGCTTATGCTGATTTTGATTCTAGATGCTAAACCAATGGGCACTATCTTCATCCTTCTTGCTTTTCTGTTTGCAATATCTGGTATCATGATATTGATGGAGGCTTGCATTTTTTCTTTTTCTTTTTTTCCCCTTTTGTTTGGCTAGTTTGATCCTGTAAAACTAAAGAAGCTCCGTCCTAGTTTCAAGGAGAATGGTGGTTCTGTTACTGCTGGCAATGCTTCTAGTATAAGGTTGGGTGCTTTCATCTTTGTTGTCACTGTATTCTCTTTCCCTCCCTTTTAAAATATAATATATGCAAATTTTAATTGAGTCAGGTTTACCTTAGTTTCTTTTCTTTGTGTTTATTACTTTCTGCAGGATGACTTGTGGTATAACATTCTTGAGAAGCAATCCCATAATATACCATGCAGAATGATAAATTTCTTTGACCTAATTTTCTTTTCAGTGATGCGGTCCTTGTAATAATTTGTAGCAAAAGGGATTCAGTCAATATACAACAAACCCATTGATTCATGTTGGCTCCACATTGGCTTATAAGTGTGGGTTTCATTATAATACACTGAATAGAATCCATGCTGGCTTCTATTCAAGAGTAGTGTTTTTACTTTTTTAATGTATGCACTGATATATCCCTGTAATATTATCAAAATCTTGATTCTTTTGCATAAGCTAAAATCTTGATGGTGATGCCTAATAAGCTATAAGTGAAGGGTTCTTGTTGGATGCTGAATTCTGTAGTTTTATGAAATTCCTAAGATCACCTTCAACAGATTTAAAGGAGCAATCTTACTTAAAATTTACCACATAGCTACATCAAATAATAGATCCAAACTGTTTTCTGTAAATGATTTTCCATGTTAATGACACTTGGGCCATTTCAATCTAGAAGCAGCCACTGAAATTTCCCTAATTTTTGCCCTTGTGCTTTCATATAAAATTCCCTTTCTCAAATAAATTGCTCATGATTATTTTAAAAAGTTGGTTTTGTATGTATGGATGAGTTGAGCTCTCATATATGATGCATCATCCTTGCTTGTCCCATCCATATTGAATTTACCTTTCCAGGAACCCAAACATCAGTTATAAGTTGACTACGACTGGACATTAGACTTTCAGAGAGATTTCCCCCACCTTCACCTATAAGGTGCTTTTGCAGTCAAAAATCTGTTCACTACATTGATCACAAAGTTTCTCCGTATCATCCACTCCTTGTTCAAACGCTCAGTCCTAGTAGACCCAGAAAGTTTATAGAACTGCCCCCTTAGAACACCAAGAAAGCAAAGCAAAGAAAAGGTTACTCTGACCTTATTTTAATCCTCAGTGACAGTAGAATTTTCATTGTTAACCTGCTGCAAGAGATCTCATATCTCCTAAGAGTATGGTGGGATTCAAAAGTTTAACCATATTTTGTTGTGGATGTGAAGATGCATTCTTCTGCAACAGACAAGTGATTATTGTCAGTTGAACATCTATCAATTGGCATCCAGAAGCAATGAGGACTTGTTCCCATGGAAGAATGATATGCAGTGAGGCTGAGTAGCCCTACCAAATCCTTGCCAGCAATCCACTTTCCATGTGACACATTAGGGAGCATCATAAATGTTAAAGTCCATCTGTGGCACAATCACCCCCCCTTTTTTTTTCTGAGGAGTTTCAGCTCCATCATCTGTACAGAGGAAGTTTAAGACACCCTTTACATGACCTTTAAAATCCCTTCAGTTACCATTAATCCAGAATAACTATATTGAGTTAGATTTCTTCATTGCATAATATGCTTTTATGTCCCATGGCCTTGTTTTATGCTGTCTCTGTAGTTTTACTGTAATTCAGGATTGGATTTGTCATCATTGAGTGGTAATTATTTGAATTTCAACCTGTTTAAGAACTTGATGAATTTTATTTAAGCCTGTTCTTTTTTTTTTTTTGAATTTTTCTCCTAAATATGATTTTTGTGGTCAGTGATGGTGCTGCTGCTTTAGTGTTAGTGAGTGGGGCGAAAGCTAGGGAACTAGGATTGCAAGTGATCGCAAAGATCAAAGGATATGCTGATGCTGCTCAGGTGATTAACATGATAAAATAAAAATCTTTTTCATGGCAAGTAACTGATCATCAAGAGTGGATGCTCTAAACAAATATAAAGTGACGGATCATCAAGAGAACTTCGATTGTTGTTTGACCTATTTTCATTGAAACTCCAGAGTTTGGACTAGCCATTGTCTACACACAAACTCTGGTTGTTCCAATCTTCAGTAAAGCTGTAGAGACCCAGAGGACCACAATTCACAGATGTTTGCGCCATTCAATTTGGATAAATTATGTAAGACCAGGAATTTGCTGTTATGTTCTGAACACTATTCAGCACACCCGTAGCTGTAAATCACTTCATCATCAGCTGCTGCTTAATTAGTTAACTGAATCTACTTGTATGATGCGTCACAGCTGACAATTAAATGAATTGATGGTAGCGGTTATGCTGAAGACTAATTTCGCTGTTCAAAACAAAATAGCTTGATCTCATCTTTTGGATTCCATTTTCCATCTGTTTAGCACTATTAAATATCTAGATAATCCTAAGTTATTTTCTGCTTAAAGCTGATAAGAGATTGGTTATGCAGGCCCCTGAACTATTCACAACAACCCCAGCTCTCGCAATACCAAAAGCTATTTCAAATGCAGGCTTGGAGGCATCTCAAATAGACTACTATGAGATAAATGAAGCTTTCTCTGTATGTTGAGAACTCTCTCTTTCACCTGGTTTCTTCTCTATGTAAAATTATTTTTAGCAGAACCTTTAGCTTTTTGATGGTGGCAGGTCGTGGCTCTTGCAAATCAGAAGCTTCTTCGGCTTCCTGCTGTAAGTTACTGTTTTTCTTAATGGAGGCCATTTACTACTACAACTTTCTGGGACCTTCAGGCATTTGCATTCTTCAGTTTAAAGCAGCCATATCCAGCTTCCTAAATTGTTGATGAGCTCTTCGTAGATAAGCTGGGCAGGATTAATACTCACCTTTTCAGCCATGTTAACTATCCTACCTCATGCTGCCTTTAGGAAAAGCTTAACGTGCATGGTGGAGCTGTATCTTTGGGACATCCTCTAGGTTGCAGCGGCGCACGCATTATAGTCACTTTGTTAGGGGTATGTATCCCAGAATACAACTTATATTTGCATAATCTGGATTTTCTTATTCTTCCTCTTGCATGTGCATCTGCACATGTCTTGTGTGTCTGCGCGCGTGTATGCATGCATGTGCATTCTTGTTCTTGGATCATGTTGTGTATCCTTGATTTCACCATTATGCTTTTTCAGGACCAGCATTGATGTTGGCGATTGGCATGTCATTTCTCTGATATTTAAATAAATATGGGATTTTTCTATCAACTGGTATCTTATCTTAATATTTCAGTAGCCTTTGATTATCCATCTGTTTTATGTTAAGCGGTCTTTCAGGGTGTTTCTGGTTTTGTAGGAAATAGAAGCAAACAAATTTTCATGATTCCAAACAATGAAAAAAAAAATGATAAAACGATAGAGTATCGGTTCAACTGTCATGTAGCTGTAAGTATTGTGTTAACTACGGATTTGCAGGTTCTGAGACACAAAAATGGCAAATTTGGAGTTGCTGGAATTTGCAATGGTGGTGGGGGAGCCTCTGCACTTGTCTTGGAGCTCATGTAAGTGATCAGTCTGGTGAGTCTTCAAGTTTGGCAAAATATAACGTTTGTCGTCAGCTTGGCACTGAATTAGATATATTCATTTGAAACATATATCTGTGATCCTCTAAAATGCATTTTACGTTGTTTAGAACAATTAAAACAACCTGTATCAAAACCAAGAGCTTGCTTTTCTGGAGTCCAATTGGAATTCTATCATATATATTTTTGCTCTGATAATGCTGAGCACTTGATGAGGTGTGCCTGGCAGTTGCACCCCCACCCCCCTCCCCCCCAAATCCCTTCCCTCTCTCTTCCTCTTTTAATTGAAAATTTAGCCTGATGCTATGCCGTATTTGACTCCCCTAGTCCCTTCCCCAACCCCTGTGGGAAAAAAACAGAAGGAAAAAAAAGACACCTGCATCCACCCAGCCCTTTCCCCTCCCTACCTAGGTAATCCTAGTCAGTAGTAGTATTTGCATGATAATAGCCATATCGTTGTTAATCAAAACTTTATAAAACAATTTAGCAGTAATCCAATGTAATTTGTTTAAACTAGAAGTTTATTAACCGCTTATTTTCTGTGTGCAGGCCTCATGCGAAGATTGAACGCTCTTTGCTGTGATTTTTCTTATGCGATGCGATAAAGTGTTGTTGTATGACAAGATCAAAGATTTTGCATGAAGTGCAACAATAAGTATATGATAAGTAAATGTACTATGCCTATGATGTGGGTGACATGGTTATGGGCGTATGACATGTCATCCTCAAAACTCAATGATGGCAATATGGAGAGTTATCTGTGCAGATATAAGAGCCATTATTACTACATATTTGCATGTCTGGTGGTGTTTTTAAGTAACATCAGTTAGCATCTATACATATTTTCCAAGTTGGAGTAGAGGAAGGAAAAACAAGATAAATAAATGTTTTGTTCCTTTTTTTTTTTTTTTTTTTGAGTAACATGATATAATTTATTGAACAGGCATTATTATCATTTAGGTGGACCTCATCACTGTATCTAGATGGTTGGTTTGGTTCATCAGGAATTTAAAATATGCTACATAAAAAGAGCTAACAGAAGCTACAAATCACAATCAGAAAGTCCATAAGAGCAGGCACTTTCTTGTACCACTTGGATCTAGCTTTCAGCAAACTAACCGTTCATTGTCTCAATTCTGAAACTTATCTTTCGGACAGCTTGGCAAAGCAACCCAAAAGACGTCGACCAGTGATTTTGTTTTGTAGAGAGGTTGGAGGACGAGAACAGTTGGGAGTACTGGGACTCATCTAAATTCTGTTCCCTATGTTTTATTTAGACTTGCCGTTGAGTGTAAGAATGGTAATGGGGTTGATCAGAGCCCATCTTTACCAATTTCTCGTGAGCTACCCCAATAGAGTACTCTTTCTTTTTTTCTTTTCAAAATTATTTTAAAAAAAATGCACTAAAAATATTTAAATATTTTTTAATATTTAATAATATAGATTCAGGGTGGGTCTTTGTCTTTTTGGTTGGTGTAAAATAAATTGACATTCTTCGTTGAGAGAGCTAGAACTATGCCACGTAAGTTCATGACAGAATGCATGCATGCATAGTTGTTAACAAGCTTGTTTGGGTGAAAGTTAATGTAAAGTTATGCTGTGCATGCTGTATCTTTCGCACAAAATTTATTGTATCGAATAGTAGCATGATGCATACCATATCGAATCAGTAATATACTAACTAATTGCTAACATATTAGATTAAATCAAGTAGTTTGGCATGTTTGATGGTGTGAGTAGTTTGAGGTTGCTCATGCTTCATACTAAATCAAATGATCAAACCATTTGATTTGATTCGGTTTATCTCAAACTTTTTCAGTTTGGAGTAGTTCCGCTAACTTTGTGGAAAAAAGTATGGCACTAAGACAGAAGCCAAACTGGCAAGAAGTCAGCATTCAAGAGGACAAATATGAAATGGCCAACATCACTGATTCAAGAAGACACATGATCTCTTCTCGGTAATATTTTTCCTTGCTGCTCTTGGAAGTTTTCTTACTTGCAATTTATGGTCAAAGTAGTGTTTGCAACTAAGGATATCAATCTCCTCTGTTTTTCGTTTTGAGTATGCATTACCATACGCACACACATTTGAGTAAAATCTGCCATCCCACGGTGCCTGCTATGAGTGTGGAGCCTTTAATCTGCAAGTAATGGTCCATAATCACATGTAAACTTTAAACCTTCCATTTTTAAAATAAAGCATTACGATTCTTCTTATATTTTAATGATGGGACTCCGTGCGCCTCTTCTTCTTGTTGTTTTACGGCAGTAATGGTAAGAGAGAGACAGGACCTGAAGATGATGAAACCAATGCATAAAGATTTTAAGTAATATTTATTGACTCCCATATGGAATAGTTTGCCCACTAGCCTCAGTATCTTGAAGCTCGCAGCCCAACAAATTTTATAAAATTTTCACCACGTGGGTGGCTTCTGAAAAATTCTTATCAGCAGAGGATGGGCTGCGATTTGTTCTGCCGTCCACTTCTCAAAGCTTATTTATAGGCCAGGGATATATATACATATCCCTGCTATACATACATACATACATATATATATATATATATATATAATTTTGCTCCAGTGCTTTCAGATAGCTTTGGTTAATGTTCTGTTTCTTTTGAATTCCTCTGTCTAATTAGAGAGGTTACTCTGTATTATTCTTCATTTCCTTACAAAGTCTAATGAAGTTTTTTTCTTTTTTTTTTTTTCCTCAACACATAATTAGTTTGACTACATTTGATAGAATTTTCATTTAGATTTGGTTAGATCATAGTTTAGATCATGAAAATCTTATATTAATGATTTGAGTTATTAGATATGATCTAATTTTTTTAATATACTTATATGTGATTTGAAGGTTTTAAATCATGCATCTAATGGTTAAAATATTAGATGGTATAAATAATATAAATAATATATAAATCTTTTGATATATAGGATACGGATCATTAAATCATATGATTTTTCATAATAAACCGTATCTAATAGCTTAAATCATTAATGTAGGTTTAAATCATAATATAACTAAATTTAAAATTTTTGAATGCAGCAAAACCACTATTTGTGTGAGATATAAAAGAATGGGATGCTAGTATTTTTTAATTCTTTATGCTATTAATTTAATATCCATTTCTCTTATATTAATATATTTGAGAGTTAGATTTTATGTTTTTTTTTTTTCTATATTGTGATGTGAGGTTTTGGTGCGGAGATCTTGAACTTTGTAGATAATTTTGAGTATTAAATAAGATTGGACATAATGCAAGATCAAAGAAGAGAAATAAAGTATAAAAATTTAGTTCTTTACCTATGGTAAAGGATTAGTTCTTTATTTTTTACACTTTGGCATCCATCTCTTTTTCATTATGCAAGACTAAAGAAAAAAGAAATAAAATATAAAGATTTACTTCTTTACCTGCTTGCAAAGTATTGGTTCTCTTTTTCCTATAGATTTTCTATAAATTTTATCATCTATATTTATATATTTATATATTTTTTTTAAAAATGATAAATATCTTAGTTGGCTACATCTAAGCCCCAGTTAGGAGCAAACCTGTTGGATGGCTGGATGTTACATCCAATCCCCACATCTTTGGGCCACCAAAAACATGGCGTGCTACAATTAAAGCGTGGTACTCTCTTAGTCACTTGAATTCCAACCTACCCTTGTATCCATCCACATGAAAAATTTTTATATAGATCTGATTTAATAATTTAAATTTAAATTAGATCAATTAATGAGCATAACATAAGCAATCTCTTTGTAAGATTTAACAAAATACTTTTTTTTTTTTTTTTTCAAAGCTGAAGTTTCTTTTAATAAGTGATTTTTGTTCTAACTCCTCAAAATAAAGTTTGAAATAACCATTATATCCCTAAAGAAGTGTATACGTTTGGATGATAGGTGTATGTACCGATAAGATAAGGGCGTATACTGAATGAATAAATATATATATTGATAGAATAAATATTTTTTTTATAAATTTTATTGAGAATAATTTTATAAAAATAGTACTAAAAAATTGAATTGGTATACTAATGTGAACAAGTGTTGCTATGAATTTGAAGATCGAATTGCTTGTGAACACTCAAAGATAATGAAGAAATTAAATTTATCAGTTTAACAAAATATTATGATCCACATATTAGGCAGGCAGTAAAAATGATCAAGTTATGAAATTAGCAGCTAAAACTTATGCTTCCATCTCTTGAGGAATTAATCATAAAATATGTTTTTTTATTCTTTCAAATTTTTTTTTTTTTCCTTGAAAGCATCTCCATTAGACCACTCACTTACTCACTTCTTCGCCACTAAGAAACAGATGTGTGGTGCTCATTCGTCAAAGTGGGTTCGGTCTACCCATTCAAAAACCGAGAGACCAGCAGTGGCCGCGTGATATTTGGGAGCACGGCAGGACCACGGTTCAGTCTATCCATTCAGAAACCGAGAGACCAGCGGCGACCGCGTGATTTTTGGGAGGACGGCAGGACCGCGTGATTTTTGGGAAGACGGCAGGACCGCAGTTCATGTATTATTATTATTATTATTATTCGTAACTCCGACCGTCCATGTTTTATTTTATTATCTAAGTTTGCAACAACCGAGATTCGCACCCAGATCCGCCAAAAGATCAGCACATCCATATATATATATATATATATAATATTTAAAATATATAATAATTAAGTATAATATGTTGAATTATATCAGTGAAATTTGATAATGCTTCAAATAATTTTATTTTATCAAAAAAAAAAAATATATCATCGTGATGAAGAGTTAATGAGAAAAAGGCCTTTGAATCAATGAAGTAACCTCTTCCAAGCAACTTCTTGAGGTCATTAATCAATCAGTTTATTTATTTATTAATTTATCAATCTAATAATCGATGAACCCGTGACTTTATTTATTTATTCATTTTCTTTTCGCTATTTAAGGATCCATGTGCTTCGTTGCTCCATAACCGGAGCATCGCCACCGGCCGCCTCATCCCGCACCCAGATGGCCACTCCCAAAACACTCTTCTCCACCGCCGCCTCCCTTGCCGCCTCCGCCGTCCTCATCCGCACCATCGCCAACGACCTCGTCCCCGAGAGCGTCCAATTCTACCTCTCCTCCACCCTGGCCGACCTCCTCGCCCGCTTCTCCACCCACCTCACCGTCGTCGTCGACGAGCTCGATGGCTTCACCGTCAACCAGATGTACAAGGCCGCCCAGATCTACCTCAGCACCAAGCAGTCCCCCTCCACCCGCCGTCTACGCGTCGTCAAGCAGGACGACTCTGCCGGGCTCGACGTCACCATGGAGCGCGGCGAGGAGATCGTCGACGTCTTCCAACAGGTGCAGTTCCGGTGGCGACTCCTATCCCGCGAATCCAACCGCCCCATCTTCCAAACCCACCGCCACCGCCGCTACTTCGTCGACTCCACCCCATCGGAGGTCCGCTACCTGGAGCTCACCTTCCACAAGAAGCACAAGGACTTGGCCTTGACGTGCTACCTGCCTTACGTCCTGGAGCAATCCAAATCGATCAAAGAGCAGTCCAAGACGCTGAAGCTTTACACCAACGATCAGGAGATGTGGATGCCCGTGCACCTCCACCACCCTGCGACGTTCGAGACGCTGGCGATGGAGGAGCAGCTGAAGAAGGAGGTGATGGACGACTTGGAGAGGTTTGTGAGGAGGAAGGAGTTCTACAAGAGGATAGGGAAGGCCTGGAAGCGAGGTTACCTGCTGTATGGGCCGCCGGGGACCGGCAAGTCGAGCTTGGTCGCTGCGATGGCGAACTTCCTCAGGTTCGATGTGTACGATTTGGAGCTGACGCAGGTGCGGAGCAATTCGATGTTGAGAGCGCTGCTCGTCGGGACGGCCAACCGGTCCATTCTGGTGGTGGAGGACATCGACTGCTCGCTCGAGTTGCAGAGCCGAAAGGCAGAGAAGAGGGCAAGCAAGGAGAAGATGTCTCCCGATGATGAAGAGGACAAGGTGGGCTTGTCTTCTTATTGAAATTTATCCATGATCTTTTTAGAAATAGATCGAGAGCTGTTTGTTTCTTCACAAATTTCACGATTTATTCATTGATCAATAATTGTCATGCTTGTTTCTAACGACACAGAGTCTTTCTGAAAGTTTTCTTTTTAAATTTGCATTCACTCTGATTCCAAAATTGAGTTCTTTGTTTTAGTCCCAAAACAATCTAAACTTTGTGTTATAAATAATGGCACAGGTGACGCTATCTGGTCTGTTGAACTTTGTCGATGGCCTGTGGTCGAGCTGTGGAGAGGAGAGGATCATAGTGTTCACCACCAATTACAAGGATCGCCTGGACCCGGCTTTGCTGCGGCCGGGCCGGATGGACGTCCACGTCCACATGACTTACTGCACTCCCACCGGGTTCAGAGTCCTGGCTTCCAATTACCATTGCCTCGACCACCACCCGCTCTTCGAGGAGATCGAAAGACTGATCAAAGAGGTGGAGGTCACCCCGGCCGAGGTTGCGGAAGAGCTGATGAAGAGCGACGATCCCGAAGTTGCGCTCCGAGGGCTGATCGAACTTATCCAAACAAAGAAGGATAAAGCCTCTGTTCAAGAGGATCAGGAGGGTGCAAGAAAGCCAGATGATGAAGAGCAAGCTTGAGAAAGATGTCAAACTTGCTGTCTTTCTTTCAATCTTATCTTTTGGGAGAAAAATGGCGAAGGGCTTGGCATATAAAAAAAAAAAAAAAAAAAAGAAAAAAAGAAAAGGTGGTCAAAAAAGATGACTCTGGGCGACATGGCGACAATGGCGAGGCACCGGATATTTCCTACAGCTTGGAGTCTTAGGTATAGATTGAATTAGTTTTGGGAATCTTTTGCATTTTCTAATTCCAATTAATAACCAAAGTCATGATGGTAAGGATTGGTGATTATGGTTGGATGGGTTTTTTTTTTTTTTTTGACTTTTACCAAGACTTCCAATATAGATGTTGCTTCTTCTCCAATTCTTTATTTGAAAAATGATGCAGGTAGAATCATCTCATTTAATTAGTGACACATATCTACCATTGTCACGATGAATATTTGATGAACTGTACCTGCGTTGTCTTAATCTTTTTGCCCCTGCTTTCTTAGTGGCTAAGTTGTCTTAATCTTTTTGCCCCTGCTTTCTTAATGGCCTCCAAGCCATTTTATACTAGATGTCATGTGCTTCCTAGTTAGTGCATGGAATTTTGTTGGCAGCTCTCATGATGCCATGTTAATTTGAAATAGATGTAGGTCATTCATCCCAAGGATAAGGCTTGAATAAAAAGGTAAAGAAGGTGGCCATCATATTAAACAATAAAATAGTGGATAAAAAAATTTGATCAAAATTAGCATAACCGAATAAGTCAACTGAGTCAAGACAAAATCAAGAGGTGTGCCATCTTCACCTAGTGAAGGCATATTTAAGAGCCATCCAAGCTAATTAGAAGTGGTCAATTTCAGCAGATTAATCACACAAGACTTCTAGCAGTGTCATACACGTTACTTTGAATTCCAAGTTGGCTGATTGTCTAGGTGAAGCATAAAAGCCATCTTTGATGTTTGCATATAGGATAATATATCAAATGTTTTGTGACCATACCGAACGGTCTCATCCCAATATTTAAAACAGTAATTTATCTTGATGTCCTAGAGATTTGAAATCATATCAATGGGAACATTCTCAACAGCAATTCTGCCTCCATGCTCTTCCTTCATTTCTGTTAAAATGCTATTCTACAAAATTTCTCCTACTTTCTGAAAGGTCTGCAAACTTGTTATAGCTTACGGTCAACCAATGCAACCTTCAGAAAGTGACTGTGGAATGTATAGAACCATGTATAGAACGTGTCAAATGGGCTTCAAAGAGTGACTAACAGCTAAGTTTTAGAAGAAAAAAAGCAATAATTGAGACAGCAATGTCCCAAGGATAGGTAGGCTGATGACTTCAAGCATCTCCCTCAAGTCTGCTGACAATTTTTACCATAGCTGGGAATTGCAACAATCCAGAAACAGTCAATCTACAGCCATGGGAAACAGATTTGTACTGTAGATTCTTTGTTACAAACCCAAATGTAATTAATAAATCAAAGGATAGGCATTTGTGAATTTCCCATGGTCCAGAGTGCAGCCTGCTTGTTGGATGTGTCCTTGTGGGGACATGCTTGCAGCTGTGGATCTTTAGACATCAGCACTATCCAAAAGAGCAAAACAAAGAGAATGATGGCACTCAAATGCAAATATATAAACCATAACCATAATCATCAAGCCTTGTCTCCACATTTGAGTTTGCTTTGTGGATCCTCGTTCATCCTAATTATATCATATTAGGATATTTTGTATAATTTCACATGCTTTTTTTTTATGCCGGGCTGCCACTGAAACATCAACTGCACTATTTTCAAAAATTGGAACCAGTCCTCTCAGTGTTACATGCACACAGAGAGAGGAAACATACTTATCTGGATGAGAATCATCCTTGAAGAACAGTGAAAAAACTAGGAGGCATTCCTATGACTCTAGTTTTGTGGTGCAATAAATTCTTTAATTGATGCAATCAACAATCTCAAATTCTGTAAAAAGATCTTCAAAATAGTAGGTTTCAGAAATAGAACTTTCTTGTAGCAGATAGATTAGAACGAAGAATAAATATAATTGGAGTTACAGATTAGCGGAGGATTCAAGACAGAGGGTAGGATCCAGAGGACAATATGGTATCAACTTTAGTTGACTAAGTACAATTCACGGAGCACTGAAAATATCGCTGAGTTGGAGAACAGAAGAGGTTTGGCATCCATCTGAAGTAATCAGTTGAGAATGAAACCTGAGCTAGAAACATAGATAAGCATCCATTTGAATCATGCGAATGTTTTCAAACTAAGAACCTGATGGCTGTCTTCAAGACACAAACAAGAATGCAATGGCCATGCGAAACCTTGTGGAGGTAAGCACGAGGATGGTCTCTAATTATAGTTTATTGTCTCGAGGAGTCCTGATCAAAATTTGAATGCATGCTTCAATTCTCCATTCCAAGCTATTGCAAGCCGATGAAACCAAAAGATGGTGTTTTTGTTGGTCTCCTAAAGAATATATATATATATATAGATGCTATTCCACCAACAAACCTCTCCGCTAAAAAACAAAAGGCATATTTCATTAACTTTCCTCAGAGATTGAAACACTAAAGGCATATTTCATTAACTTTTCTCAGAGATAGAAACAATAAGCTGCTATTCCATACGCTATGCAGCATTACATAGAAGTGAAGTCACGCCGCTATCTGAAGATAGAATAACATGAACGATAAGATGAACGACAAATAGGTCAATTCAATGGGTTATTTTCTTGCAATGCTTTTCCAGTTGGATAGGGAAGTCACGGAAATAACCATACTTTTCTTGCCAAATGAGGAACATGTCTGGAATGCAGAAGCCGTCGTCGCTGGCCTTGTTGACGGCCATGCATGTCTCCTTGCCGGGGAGGGTGCCGTCGACGGTGAAGTCGATGAGGTCGTTGATGACACGGGGGTCGGCGACGTAAGTCCAGCAGCGGATAAACTTGCCCAACTCCGGCACCGCACCCAGGTCTACCTTCGCCATGGCCGCAGAAAAGGCGAGGATGAGGGCTAGGATGGCAACAGCAGTCTTCATCTTTGCTCTTGCCTTTGTTTACGGGCTCTCTGAAGCTCTTCCTGTCACAATTAACCAAAGAAAAAAAATAGCACTCCACCAATATATAACGCCAAGGCCTTAAAAAAATACTTTCTATTTTTGTCAGCTTTTTGCTCTTCTTTGCGAGCAAATCAATGAAAACCATTCTCTTATTTTAGTAGAATCTTGTTTTGTTTTAATACAGAGGCTGAATTAGAATTGATTGGTCCTGGACGTGGTCTTCTTCAGGCATGGACCTCTTCTTCCGGCTTCCAGTGGCTCACGAGAGCATGAGCCCCTGGGATAAAAAGACTTGTCGTTGCAACGGTCCTCTTCATATTTAATGAACCCTATTAGATATGGATTTAACGAGCGTTTCCGTTTCTACCATTCAAAATCGTTCAGTTTCCTTCCTTCAAAATGCATCCACGAATTAGGTTAGGATGTTTTTTTTCTTTTCTTCCCTCTGCTTGGAATTCTTCGGTTCAAAGCCACATCCATCCATTAGGCCACAAAATGTGTTATAAATGTTCCTCGTCGAATTTAGCTCCAAATTGTAATTATGATTTATAAAATTAAAATATTATGTATTTATAGTTTAAATTTATTTATTAATTTTTTATTTAAATTTTTGAATCATATAATTAGAGTATAAGGTGTTAAAAATGATATTAAAGTCGACCCTGGTGACACCAACGATCGTGAGGAGATTACGATCCGGTTTAAGAAGAGGAGGTTGTAATACGGCTTCAAGAAGAGCCTCTTCCGCCTCCGCTACCTGCCTCGCCGGCAGCAGCGGTGGCGGTGTCGCCCCCCCGCAGATCCAGGCTAAGATCCACGAGATATTCATGCCGGCGCTAAGCGCGACGATGACCGAGGGAAAGATCGTGTCCTCGGTGAAGGCCGAGGGCGACATGCTCACCAAGGGCGAGAGCGTCGACAAGGCCGATATGGACGTCGCTAGAGACGGCGATCGTCGGTGGTCGGACAAGGGAGGCGAAGATGCCCCTGATCCACGGGTTGTTCAGCCAAAAAAAAAAAAAAAAAAAAAAAAAGGCAAAGAAAGAGCGATTCTTGCCGGAAAACCGGTTGGAGGTCGCGGCGATCAACCCTTGAAAAGAACTGCGGTCCAAAAAATATAATACAAATTTAGGGATCCAAACTAATCCAAGGAATCGCGGAAGAAACAAATCCCATCAAAGAAACTAAAACAAATTCAGGGTCAAGAAATTCTTTAACAAAAACTGCAGCCCAAAAAATTTAATACAACTTTAGGATTAAGAAACCCTTTAAAAAAAATTGCAAAAAACTGCAGTCTAATTTATTGGGTAGAGAAAATAAAAAATAAAACTTAAGAATTCATGATGTTACATGCTAAGCTCTGATATGGAATTTTTCATTATCATACCTCGCGGCAATTGCTCCCAGGTGAAACCTAACCAAGCTTTGATACGAAATTTTTTATTACCATGCCTCGATGCGATTGCTTCTAAGTGAAATCTAACTTATTTATAATGAAACCTAATTTATTTATAATTAAATCCTAAACCTTCCATATTACTTTAATTACTTTTTAATTAATAATAGATATAAATTACTTTAATTACTTTTTAATCAATGCTGAATTCATTGCACTTAATTTTTAAGCTAGATTTGTTCAGTTAAATTTATTGAATTAAAATTACTAACAATTAATGATAATTAATAGATGAAAAATTTGTATCTATTTTTAACTAAATTTATTCAATTAATTTTATAAAATTAAAATATAGCTTATTTACGAAAAATTTTCAATTTCTTTTAAGTAAAATCTAACTTATTTATAATGAAATCTAATTTATTTATAACAAAATCCTAAACCTTCTATATTACTTTAATTACTTTTTAATCAATAATATATATGAATTACTTTAATTACTTTTTAATCAATACTTGAATCTTTGGCTAGATTTGTTCAATCAAATTTATTAAATTAAAATCACTAATAATTAATGATAATTAAAAAATTTTAATGATTCGTAGATGAAAAATTTGTATCTATTTTTAACTAAATTTGTTCAATTAATTTTATAAAATTAAAATATAACTTATGTATGAAAAATTTTCAGCAAGATGGACTTAAAGACTAATCCCTTCTTTTGTTGCGGGTCTTAGAGGAATCCCACAAACTGGGCTAAATGGAGAGTTAAGAGACTGTTCATGTTAAGGACACCAGGTTTAGATTCTGAGTTTAAACGGACCTTCTTAACCCTGTGGCAGACCATGAAAGAAGAAAAACAAAGGAAAGAATCATCACCAAACAGCATTAAAATTACTTACAATTTTCATCAAAAGAAATAACAAAAACAAAACAAATGACACCACCCCAATCAACAATATGAACTTGGATTCTTCACATATCCCAAACTAGTAACTGCTACTTACAATCAGTATATCCTTCAACCTGGCAGGAGCCCTTGTGATTTTGACAAGCACAAAGATCTGAACCCTTTTGGATGTAATGAAATCTGTATACAGCCGCAAAAGATACAGCCCTTCTCGTTGAGTTCAGGAGAAAAAAAAAATACTACAACGAAAGAAATGCTGTCTCTCATCGTCCATTTAAAAAGAGAAGTCTATAGTCTACCTGTAATTAATCAACACATTACAAGCATGTTATGAGCTCCATGTTCTCACAAAACACCATGGGCTAACATATATGTACCGATACAAAAGCAGAGGAATTTGTTTTCCTTTGTGGAAGACATTACAGCAATAATACATCTCCAGCCGACTTCAAATGCTACAAGCAAAACATTACAGAGAACAGGTCGTGTATCTTCGTGAAGAATTTTGTTGGGTGAGTGGATGCTGGCAGGCATGATGGTGGTGATGGTTCTGGTTTTTTATTCTCCTTCCTCCTCAGCTGAAAGAATTGTTGCATTACTTCGGAACATTCGGTTGCAAGAACACCACGCCTTATTGTTATCTTTGGGTGGAATGGGTGGACAGGTCCAACTGTCTGATTTGCTGAATCCAAACTGCTGCTCCCTCCATCCCCAGGAAAAAGCCTGTAAAATGTAGGGATATTCCAAGCCAAGCTTACCATCAATTTGACCAATCAAGTTGGTTAACAATGAGAAGTCGCAAGAGTAAACATGCATAATTGAAATAAAACCACAAACAATAGATACAATTTAAGAATATTAGCCTGTTATAATTTATATCAGTCATTTAACAATAACAACAACAATAACAACAAAGACTTAATCCCAAACTAGTTAATATTGGTTACATGAATCCTTTTTCTCCATTCAATTCTATTCTGAGTCATATTTTTTTGTAAGATACAAAAATTCTAAGTCTTTTTTTGTCGCTTCCTCTCACGTGATTTTCGGTCTATCTCTACCTTTCTTTTCTTCTACATGTATCAAGTCACTTCTTCGCACATGTGCATCTCTAAATTTATATTGTACAAATTCAAACCATTTAAGTCGTTCTTCCCTTAATTTATTCTTGATTTCAGCTATCTCTACGTTTTTACGAATTATTTTATTTCTTATTCTATCTTTGTTTGTATTACCACACATAGATCTCAACATTTTCATTTTCGTTACATTCATCTTATATATATGTATTTTTTTAACAATCCAATATTCCGTACCATAAAGTATAGCTGATCTTATGGTTGTCCTATAAAACTTTTTCTTCAATTCGGCAAATACTCTACTATCACATGATATTCCAGTTGCATTTCTCTATTTTATCCAATCCGCTTTAATCCTATGAACAACATCATTTTCAATCTCTCATTTCCTATGAATAATCGATCCTAAATAGCAAAAATGATCATTTTTAGTAATTTCATGTTCTCCAATTTTTACTCTAGATTCATCTTCTTTTCTAATTATACTAAATTACATTCCATATATTTTATCTTTTTCTTACTTAATCTAAAACTTCTACATTATAATAATTTCACCATAGTTCTAAAGGTTATTCAACAAATCCTATTTGATGGAAAAACAAGTTTCCTTATGATAAGAGAGAGAAAATCAAGGCAATGAGTTGACTACAAATTTTCATATGGAGCAACATGGTGTTAAAAGTTTATTACGAGAGCCATTGAACACAAAGTATTGTGTATAAAACCAAAACAGATTCAAAGTTGATGACATCATAATCAGAATATCATGAGTAAACATATAATCAGAGCAACCACAATTGCTTGTTAAGTATTATTCAAAAAAAACTAATAAATAAATATTTAAATGCACACCTGACCCAGCTGCCATCAGCTCCTAATAGCTTGTTGGGCGCTCCCCATACTACAGTATCAATCCTAGCTTGAAGGATTGCTCCAGCGCACATGGGGCATGGTTCAAGTGTCACATAAAGTGTTGTTTCCTGCAGAGCATTTGTATAAGAAACATTTTTTGCTGGGGAGATTGTATTCAGCGTTTCAAAAGAAAGCACACGAGGAACATTTTAGCAATTGGAGGTGGGATCAAATTTGGTGTAATGATCCCATGCCCATTCTTTAAAAGAGAGTATTACCTAAAAAGTGTTCATTTCCCAATTAAAACAACTGATAATATGGCATAAATCAAAATATTTACATATTTCAAATAACAAAAGGAATGCCATAGTCTGCTTCATTTGAAGCAGCATTCCCTACCAGAACCACAAAAGCGCTGCAGTTTTCCTAAATTATTCACAAGCCTTTCACCTATTCATGATAAGTAACCTATAGAATTTGAGCATATTGATATGATCTCTTGCTCCAATTTAACACGCAGAGGGTGCACAAATATGCCTGCCATTAGTATAGAGCATAGTATTATCATTTTTTATTATATATATATATATATGTTTAACCTTTTTAGGACCTTCTGTGTTCATTATTTTACCTCTAGACCATTTCAGCCCTTAGTAAAGGAAATTGTCTTCTATAATCCCTACTTATTTAACAGGTTTAATGCATACAAACACTTAAATTTGTGTGCACAGTCTTGAATGTGTACTCATGCTTCACACTAATATATGCACTTCGCACATGTGCATACAAGGAACAGCTGTGGGTTGGCTTAGGCCCAGTACCGGTGGGCATCTAGCATGAAGGCATTTAACAACCTGACCCACCAGCAGGTCAGCCAAGGTCGAACCCAACATTCTGGTGGGTCAGCCTAGCTGATCCTGTGCAACCCATTCACCCATGAAAGGCCAAGCTCATGCAACTTTCAGCTTCGCTTGTAGGAAGATTACCACATTGTGTTAGGCTTACTGGTCTGATCATCAATTTGGGCTTAATTCTGCATTATTCATTTCCTAACCTGAAATAGCCAACATGTTTTCATGATGGTTTTTAAATTATCAAAAAACAAAAGTTTAAGGTCTTTAAGAAACATATCCCATCTCACATAATATATCAAAGCCCAGCCTTCTTTAGTCTTTTTCACATTCCAAAGGTTCAGAACTCCGAACATTAACTGACAGGTGTGGAGAGGACCCAACAAATCAAAGGCTGTTAAACTGTACCCAACCTGCCATACTGGTGAGTCAAAGCCTCTTGACCCGTACTGTACCCATGGACCCCATAGGTCTGTGCTGGGTTGGACTGGGTCTGATCAGGTCAATGCATCCAAGTAGCCACCCCTACATGCATAGAGACTTTGCTTATGTCCCTACACACTTAGCATGAACAGACAGATTCGCACAAAGTTAAAGCAAATAAAAACTTGCAGTTTATATCATGCATTTAGAGATAGAGAGAATAAAAAGCACTGAATACATGTAAATAGACAGAATTACAAAGTTCATACTTGAGAAACAAGCATGTACATGCTTGGCGATACAAAGAGCACATATGATATATGCAAAGCAAATGCATCCTCAATTAAAGGTGATACACAACTGATGCATGCAAACAATGTTGATGAGCTTATGTGCATGTGCACTTACCACAAAACATTTAAATGAAATTAGCACACTTTAAATGAAAAGTCTATAACTAGTATTTTATGCATTATAATCAGAAAATAATATCGGTTGCTTGTGTGGATATTAATAATTAATACACTTTGTTTATACATATGAAATATAACAGTTTCCTTTTAAATTGAAGCAAAATAATGAGACACTAATTTGAAGGGCCTAAAGTACAGCAGATGCATATAACTCTTCTTGCATCCTGCTTGCTAAAAATCATGTGCGTAAAATGCCAACAATCTTGATTTCAAGAAGCAACCATCAGCATGGACCCCAAGCCCAGTAATATGATTTCATCCTCAGGTGTCCATTTCCAAATCTTAAATAGAAACATATCAGTAAATATGGAACAATGAGCAATGCATGACCGACATAAGTGCACTTATTAATGTTTCCAAAGGGATGAAACTATTGCACATATAGACTATTTAGGTGTAGTTGTGGTTTTAATCACTATTCAAACTGGTTTAACAGAACAAGAAAATGCTCGACTACATTTTGGGCACCTTTCCTTTTTAGATAGGAGACTACAAAGCATCTATTTCAAGTATTCACCACAAAGATTTAGGTGGGGAAAACTTAATATGAAGATGTTTATTGCAATCATTTCCAGCCTAGCAAATAAAGTCACAGGTTGTACACCAGAAATGCTGGATAGATGATCATGTGCTTCATGAAAAACCATGACTGGCTGTCATCTTTCTCCATGAAAAGTTGGCAGTGATGTGATTAAAACTCCTGATCATTTAAATCAATGTGAAATTCAGAATAAATTTAGTTAACAAAAATGTCATCCATGAACCTGCTTCAGATACTTAAGGTCCATCTATGAAAAGGTAAATTACATATACTACGGCATCAAAACCCGCTAAGCATCATATTTGGAACACCATGGTGACTGACTGAGTTAACATAAATCCTTTAAGAATGCTCACTCCCACATCTCATCATAAATTACCTTTGACTATAATACCTCCATGAAACCACTTCAAGAACAAAAATTTCAAATGTAGTTGGTGATTTTAAGATCTTCAGTTTCTAAGACTTACTAATCCACATAATCCTATTTGTAAATCCCTTGATCTAACTTTATCTTTAAAATAATAGTGGACCCTTCTTGCATTATCATCAAGATGAGCCTTCTAAGATATGCATGGTTTCTTTCTGCAAAGGTAAAACACACCGATGAATAAAAAAATTTAATACCAGAAATGAGTCTTGCAAGATATTCACAGTTTCCATACACAAAGGCAAGTATATTAATATGCATAAAACTAAAGCAACAAATACATCCATATCAGCACAATGTCCACTAAATCAGTAGCAACTAATCTTGAAAGGCTAAGACTTGTTGTTAACAATATCATCAGCAAGTAATCTAAGACTTACGGCAAGGCGCCAAGTCCGAAGAACATTAGAAGCTTCACGTATGCAAATCATTTCAGCATGTGCAGTTGAATCTCTCAGCTCTTCAACTCTGAACATTAAATGATAATCAAGTTGGATTGAAGTCTGATTTTTTGTGATAGAAGACTAAGAATTAACACAACATGTGAGAACGATACTTACAGGTTACAGCCACGAGCAATGATTTTGCCATTTTGTACCAACACAGCCCCAACTGGCACCTCCCATGTATCTGCAGCTTTCTGAGCTTCCACCAGAGCTTCCCTCATAAAAAACTCATCAGTTTTTCTCTGTTCACTTTCAAGTCTATATGCTTCTTCCCACTCATCAAATCTTTCTTTTAAGACTTGCTTACTCCTCTGCAGTTTCATCCTCTTCAGTTCCCCTTCTTTTCCATCAGCTTTACCAACTTCAGGTGATTCCTCTTTAACAAGCTGTTCTTCCAAATTAGTGTATCTATTTGCAGGCATCTGAACATTTCCAATATTAGTTATTTCTTCTTCTATGATGGCAGGAGCTGTAACATCTGTCAAAGCTGACGACTGGTCAACTGTTATTGCATTAGAAGGAATACCTTCTCTGCTTTTTTCATCCTCAGTCCATCCTACTCCCTCATGTCTGGAAACAGTGGAAGAGCCTTTGGCCAGTGAACCTGTTTTCATTATACCCTCTGCAGTTGATGTACCAGCTTTTGGCATCACCAACCTGTTCCCCAGTTTTGGCACTTCAGAGCTTCCTGTACTTGAACCAGCATGCACCCTGACATCCAATTCATCAACAGGTCTTTTGATCAGTAATGGTTCTTTAGGTGTTCCGCATCTTTTCTTGTCGATCTCATCATCGTCATCTGGCTCCTGGCCAGAAAACCAAGCCTCACTACTTACAGACTCATTTGATGAACTTCGTGTGCCTGATTTCAGAGTTGGGTTATGAGATTTAGCATGCAGACCCCAACTTAATCGAATTATATCTGCAACATAAGTCCACAAAGACCTGTGGGATCTTCGAGAAACAGCATTATCAGTTCCTGCAGTAATAGTGGTGGAATCCACAGCTTCAGCAACTGCTTGTTCCTCCTCGGGTTCTTCTGTCCTGGAAGTTTCCTGAGAAGTCAGACCCCTGACATCCCATATTTCATCGGATGGTCCTTTCATCCCAGAGCTTGATGTAGATCTCTTGGCACCTTCTTCTACATATCTCTCATCTTTGTCTTCTGATGCAGGAGCAGGCAGTCTCGAGTGTCTGACAGTAGTTGCATCACTGGTTCCACTAGGTACTTCTTCTATATGAATTCCAGGAGAATAATTGGAAGCATGGTCTAATTCATCTAAAGTTGTAATCTCCTGTTGTGCCTTGTTGACAAACTCTCCAATGTACAATGCGGAGGACTGGTCGGATCGGCTAGCAGACTCTAAAGAGCCCTCATTGATTATGTACATTTCACCTTTACTAGTTTGGTCATCTATCTCATGGGTGCAAGTGTTTAAAGAGCTAGAGCCACCATCAACACTTCCACTAAAACCCATTTGCCTTTTTGTTGGCTGTGAACTGTCCCCAGTAAGAGTTCTTTGTTTCCCCATCTTATCCCGAACCAGTGCAGGTGAAGAATTCCCTCTACGATTTTCTAAACTCATATCAGGTATCTCCTGTGAATTGGAAACCATTTCAATATCATTTCTTGAGTACTCAGATACATTTGTTTCCTTTTCAGATTCTCTTCTGGAACTGTTTTGACGGTTGACACTTTCACCATCTATCCTTGTATTATATATTTCTTGTGTCTTAAAAACCCTTTCAGTGGCACTCCTTGAAACTTCAAATATTTGGGTATTCCTTTCATGTGTTCTTCTTGAACTGGATTGCTGGGTGAATTGTTCATTGCTTAGATTCTGTTGGTCCCTCACCTCACTAACCAAATTCAAAGCTGAAGCTGAATAGTCTTCTCGATCATCCTTTCTGGCCTCAAAAAGTCTCTGTGAACTGTTGGTCCTTTCAGCATCACCTAAACGGACCCTAGAAACATCAGAGAGACTTTCATTATGCTTTTTTGATTCCATTCTGCCAACTACCTGTTGATCCGCTAGGCTTCTCTTATCTCTTGACACATGAACCGAGCTCTGAGCTGAAGCAGATCTGTCCTCCCTGTCCCTCATTTGTCCATAATGCCTCTGAGAGTTGGAGGCACTCTCAATATTGCTCTCTCGTACCTCTGTTATGTCCCTGTGCTTTTGTGAACTTTTCCTTAATTCGGTGTCCCCAATGACTCCTTTATCAAACTCAGCATGCTTATTTGAAGCCGAACTCACTTCCCAACGCACCTTCCTTGCATCAACCATGTTCTTGGAACTGGAAGACCTCTTTATACCATCCTCATACGCATCAGATGTTCCAGTAACCTTCTGAGATCCTACCCTTGACTCCCTTTGCCTGACAACCTCTTCTTCTTCACAACCATATTCTTCTCTTGCTTCATGAGCCAAATCAACCGATGAAGAACCTTTACCTCCTCTGTCCCCAAGTCTCCATTCAGCTTGCCCAACTACCTGCTGGTCTACTTCTCTGCACCTCCTCGCAGCCAAACCCTCTTGACTGTCTATTTTCCTTGCATCAACCGTGCTCTCAAAACTGGAAAACCTCTCCGAATCATCCCCATGTACTTCAGATGTTCTTGTTCTAGCAATCTTCTGAGATCCTTTCCTCAACTCCTTTTCCCTATAAACATTTTCCTCTCCATAACCACATACTTCTCTTATTTCATGAGCTGAATCCATCCATGAAGCATCTCTCTCCTCTCCATCCTCTACTTTCAATCCTGCTCGCCCAACAACTCTCTTATCTACTTTGCCTTGCCACTTTCCAGCTGAACTTGAACCCTCATCCCTACTGACCTTCCTTGCAACAGCCATGTTCTTAGAACTCAAAGCTGTTCTCGCATCATCTTCACCAACCTCAGACATTCCTGTAAATCTCCAAAATCCTCCTTCTTTCCCGGCAACATCTTGCTCTTCATAACCATATTTTTCCCTTGCTTCGCGCCCGGAGCTCCTAAAGCAGGCAACTTTCTCCTCTCGATCCCTAAATTCCCGTTCAGAGAACTTACTTGAACTCGAGGCCCTCGAGTTGCCATATTTTTCCTGAAACTCCGACTTTCTACTCGAATCCCAACCGGCATCATACTCCGACGCATACCTCTTCTTCGACCCAGCGTCATCCTCGTATTTCCGAACTTGCCGTGCCTCCCTTTCTCCAACATCCACTCTACCACTACCATCATTCCTCCAAGATTCACCATCAAGCCTTCTCCCCTTCCCTTCTTTCCTCTCAGAACCACTATACCAATCCGACGACGACTCCGAGTCATAAACCGAGCTCGACCCATCCTTCCGAGCCCTGGAAGACCGCCGGTTCTCCCCATCAACCGACTCTATTTCTACCTCTCTCTTCAAATTCTTCCCCAAGCTGCCAACTTTATCACTACCGCCTTCATTTATCGACTCCTGAGCGCCATAGCTCTCCCGGTAGCAGCTCCTGACCTCGGCCAGGAGGCCGACCATCTCCCAGAAGCTCCCATCTGAACTCCGGGACCAAGAAGAGGTCCGGCGGCATGGCAGGCCGAGACCGAGCTCCCGGAGGGCCGTCCGCCGGCACCGGGCGGCCGCCCGCCCGGCGAGTAAGGATCTAGAAGGCGACCAGTAGATCAACGAGTATTGCCTCGAGTAGTGGCCACAGAGAAAAAACCTAGGGCTTATGGAGAAGCCATGGAGAGAGGATTGGGCATAGGGGCAGCACTCCCCTCGGCAGTGGTCGGCTCTTTCGGTGAGGAAGGGGAGAGGAGCATAGGAAAAGGACGATTTTGCCCTCAGGGCGATGGCCGTGGAAGTGTAGCCACAGTACATTGGGGGAGGGGCAGAGATGGAAGAGGGGAAGAGCGAGCTCACCTTCAGGGAAGGAGGAGAAGATCGCCACCGTCCGCGGGTGATCCGGCGGGTATGGAGATAGCGGTGAGGTCACTCTCTACGGGGTTTTCCGGTCACCAGTGGGAGACTGGGGAGGAGAAGGCGAAGGAGGAGAAGGGCGGAACGCTGTCCCCGATAAAGGCCGGTATGGTGGTCCGCCGGAACGAGATTCGATGGGCTCGTTTAGCCGGCGGTTCGGGAAGTAGATGATGACGTGGCAGGTTTGATTTGGTGTACCGTTGGGTCGGCTGGGATAGTCCTGGGGTTCACGGGTCTTGGTGTAGATGCCGTTATTTTATCCAATAAATCAGCGCCACGTTGCTGGATCTAAATAAAATAACGGCGACGACGGGAAGAGACCGCCTCAGAGCACGCCATTGATATCTGGCAGATGGTGGTGGTGGTGGTGGCGGCGGTGGGCGGTGGGCGGGGGGCGGGACGGGGCGGGGGCTGCTCTCCATCTCCACGACCGTTTAGCCCCGTCCCCGTTCCCACCCTCATCCCTATCCCGTTGATGAAGATTTCTATGCCTAACATTTTATGCAACAAATGAAAAAAATTTATAATTATAAAATTTATAAATTAATTCATCAAAAATATATTTAATGATAATTTTAAAAAATATAATAACATAAATTTCTTGTTGTTGTGAGTTATTTTTGAAGTATCAAATATATTCAACCATAAATTCTAATAAATATAAAAAGATAAACGCATGTAATCTTAAAATATTTTAAAATTATATATAAAAATATATATTTAAAATATTAAACTAATAAAAATAATATAAAAATAATATAAAAATATATATGGAGATCTTATAAGGCAGAGATTAAGGATTATATGGGGGATAGGAAGTATCTTCTTCGTCTTTGTTCTTATAGAAAGAAAAATTTTTTCATCCTTATTATGTTCGAAGCGAGTCTTCATAAGAATTAGACAAAATAAAAAAAAAATTGTTATCTCTATTTGCAAACAAGTTGATCACATTGGCGATTAAGAGAAATATTCTTGCTATTAGTATTATTTTTTTTTTAATTATCATTATGTATGATTGAAATTGCACTAATTGAAGCTTTATACTGAAGTTGATAAGAGAAATAAGGAATAAATAATATAAATATAATAAAAATATATTATGATAATGTAAGAAGATATAAAATATGAAATTAAGTTATTCATAATAGATAGAAGTAACTTAAAAATTTAGATCTCTAAAATATAAATAACATAAGGTAAAAAAAGCATTATAGAGAAGAAAAGATAAAGAGGATTGAAAATTATATGTAAAGATTGTTGAAGAAAATTTTGTTATCTTCGTGCCTCTGCATAGTCTTACAGTAGTCCTACAGAAAAAATAAATTATATAGATAGCTCCAATAAATTTAAAATTAAGATTTAAGTTTATTATTATTATTATATATTAAAATAAGGTGATGAGAGACTATATGAAGGATCCATTCCATTGACATGATCTACTATATTTTAACTATTTACACATCAATGATCTTATAATTTGATCTTCAAAGGATATAATTGTTGATGTATAAATATTTTAGAGAGAATAAATTTTAACAGTCCAAATGTGATACTCTTGTCATTCTTTTTTTTTTTTTTTTTAATTTTAAAGCAGCTCTATGAGTTTCTCTATTTGGTTGGCTATAGTCATACGGAATAAATTAGATAATATTAATTTTACCAATATAATACTAAATTTGACCATTGTCCTTTGAATTATAGCCATTTTATCTATATTATAACTCAAACTTCTTAAATGAATGGTTCCCAACTTTACCTTATCCCAAGTTTATAGATATGCCGTGTTTATTTCTAGCACATGAATTATTATAACAAAACAGACATCCTAAAGCTTAATGGAATTAGGTTTTCTAATATTGATTATTTGCACAATTTTTAGCACAACATTGAATGCATGCCATATCCATATCCATATTTAGCTATTGGTAGAGGTGTTAGACGGCCCGCCGTTACAGTGGTCGGCCCACTGATTAGAGTGCCATACCAGTATAGCACAGTTTCTATAGCTACACTGGAGGGATCGGTTCGACATAACCCATAAGCTTGGTTCAGGGTGGGCCGTGCCAACCCGTGTGCCAACCCACATGCTAGCTTACGTGCCAGTTCACGTGCCTTTTCGCATGCCAATTAATATAATTTTTTAATATTACTTTATAAAATTATATATATGCCTTTTTTATAGGTGGGTAAATAACATATCGCCATGATGGTATCATCTTATTATTCTCTTACTCGATCCTTTTTTTTCTTCTTTTAAACATTTAGAGAAAAGTCTTTAATCTTTTAATCTTCATCTTTGTCTTTTGTCTGGTTTAGCTGGGGCCTTGAGCTATTGAGCCCAATGGACCAACTTACCGAGCAAATTTTTATTTTTATTTATGTTTACTATTTTAAAACTAATTTTAAGAAACCAAATAAAAAAATTAGATGTACTTATCTTTTTTAGGGCTTTGTTGGTGCAACTCATCATAGTTATTATCTCGTTTGGCCTTTAGGACCGTGACGAGTCACGTCGCCTTCTATCTTTACTCTTCTACTATTCTACTCGTTGTCGTTAGAGGAGAGTTTTCATCACCGTTCTTCTGACCTTATATCCTCTCTTCAGCGCCATACGAGTCCTTAAGACATACCTCATCTCCATTGCATTAAGCTTCAATTAATTTCTCTCACCGAATACCAATCCTTTGCAATAGAAGAAGACTCCAATGCTACCATGGACATTAGAGAGATTAGTACATCACAAGCCATGATGGAAAGTATAAGATAATTAGTTTTTTGGTGCTCTTTAATAGGCTAAAATATCAAAATTATCTATACTTTTTGGGTTAGAAAGTTCATAAAATTATTACTTGAATAAATATTCAATTCGGTAAATAAAGACAATGAATGGTGGTTCTTTATTTTTTTAACAATAACCAAACATGCATAGCATCTAGGTTGATCCTGAAGTAGATGACCTTTTACCTTTATTATTTTTTTATCATATAATTAAATATTTTATTTAATAAAATTTTAATTTCTTATTTAAATATATTTATATTTACTTCATAATTCATAATTTTAAAAATTACTTCTAATATTATATATAAACCATCTAATTTAACTCTAGGATCCATAAATAAAGTTAAACAATAAAAATATAAATTTTTTTTAATACCTATTAAGTTTTATTTCTATTGATAAAATTATGTTTACAAAACTTTTACTTTCTCTATATTCTAAAAATTAGTTAGTAATATTATATATTAATTATAAAACAAGAAAAAAAGATAGGATAATAAGTACCAGATAAAATATTAGTAGCTTTATTAAAAATATTATAAAAATTATATAATAATACCAAAATTATGCTAATGATAACCTAAAATGAGCCATTAGAGAGGTATAGTTTCTGCAAAGAGGCTAAAATCACTGATAAACCACTAAAATGAGAAAAGTTGTTAGTAATTACTGCAGGTATTGCCCAGGGGATTGAGTATTTGCACCAAGGATGTAATGAACGCATCCTACTTTTTGACATCAAGCCTCATAATATTTTGCTGGACCATAACTTCAACCCTAAGATCTCGAATTTTGGCCCAATGATTGCTGCTAGAGGCACAATGAGCTACATTGCACCAGAGATGTATTTCAGAAGCCTTGGAACAATTTCTTATAAGTTTGATGTTCATGGTTTTCAAATGTTGATATTGGGAACCAGAACGAAGTTTACTTTCCAGAAATTGTATATAGATGGATGGATGATTCACGATTAGAATTTAGAATTGGATATGGAGATGAAGCTTAGAGAAGAAGAGATTGTGAAAAAGCTGGCCATTGTGGCAATGTGGTGCAAACGGTGGAACCCAATAGATCATCCCTCGATGACAAGGGTAATTCAGATGCTAACAGGAGATTTGCAAAGCTTACAAGGACCTTCAAAACCTTTCGTTTTCTCAACTGATCAAGAGAATTGTATAATTCTAAATGAATTATAGATGTTGACGGAGCAATTGACGGACATATTTATTTTGTAAACAGAATTCATAGGATATGCTATGATAAATATCATGCCATTATTCAAATTCACCGTCTTGAATTTGTTCACTATCTGTTTTTTCTTTTTCTTTTTTTATCATTTATTTTTATTTTCTTAAAATTATGCTTGCTTGGACAGCAATAGGGTGGAGCGAGGTTGGAGACCCTGATGCCTGCTCCTATTCCCATCCTTAATAAAGAAAATAATTTTTATCCTTATAAACAGGGATTTTTTTATCCCCATTTCTGCCCAATAGAAAAAAATAGATCCCCATCCCTTCTCCATCCTCATGCCGTTGATCCCTTTATCACACCCCAGATCCGATGGCAGATCCAAAAAATGGCAACCCCCGCATGCTAGGCATGCAAGGCAACAGTAACAGAACAATTATTATATAAAGGGACACTAAACTACCATATGATTAAAAGTTTATAGTATTTTTAATACAAAACCATGTAGAGCAATGTCTGGACTACAAGCCATGTAGATAACATAAGATCAAAGTATAGGCTAGAGTGATGGAAGCTCCATTTTACTCATATTTTCTCCTTCAAGTCTTTGGCTTTGAAAAACATAAATGAGAGTTTAATGAGCTCATGTTTAGTAAGTAAACCTAATATAAACATATCATAATAACTTCAAGATATAGCATATCATGAATTTTCATGCTTCCATATGTCAAAAATACATATCTTGTTATCCAAAATATTTATTCTTTTATAAATATGCTGAAATAATATTCACTTATATGCTTGAAATCAATTGAAAATAGATGTCATATTATGTCTCAAAATTCAATTCAAAATTTTCAAGTCATTACAAATCAAAATTCACTGCCATAAACGTTAATATTCCATCTTGTTACAAATACACCACGGTCGCACACTATGTCTACATATCCCCTATGACAGGTTACAATAGAACACCATATAGGATATATCCTCCATATACATCCCCTGTAGAGAAAGAGTCTTGGTACCAGAATCATATCAAAAGTCATGTCATATCACAGAACAGAGCACCACGTAGTATGTCCTCCACATATATCCCTAGTGGAGATGGGTCACAGAGTCAAAAATCATATCATAGCATGTCATATCATATCATCTCATATCATGTCATAACGAACCGTGGGTGGCATATTTTCATGTTCAAAGTTGATTTTCATATTATATTCAGATGATGGCAAAATATTTTTGCATAATATAATCAAATACTATTATCATTTGTTATGGTTTGAACATATCAAATATATATATTTGCATAAGAAATTTTAATGCACTTATTCTCATTGTGCAGGAATTAGCTAAAGCTCAAAAATAATAATATCAAGTATTCAAATGCATATCTTGTAATAATAAAATTTATTTTGTACATTTTGTAAGGTAACACATGTAACAAACAGTATGTAAAACAATATAGCATTATAACTGGCATATTTTAATAATTTATGGAAATTATTAGTATAACTGGTTTACTTACCTCCAAACGCTATTCCACAAGCACAAATAAGTTATCTAGGCTTTTGTTACCTACAGCATAATATTTATAATTTTTAATTTTTAAAATCATGGTGCCAAAATAACTCTTAGCACTCTACCCAGTCATGGACCCAACTTGGAGCTTGAATATCTCCATATATATTAGCCCAATTAGCCCAAATAGGAAAATAAAAATTCTCCAACAAATTAGGATCAATGCGGATCCAAACCTATATCTCAACATATTGAGCCAAGCCCAATTTGGGCTCCAAAAATTGGGCCCAATTGAGCTCAATGGGCTGAACCAAGCCCAGACCCAGCCCATTCCTCTCCTTTTCTCTCCCTCTGCCTCTGGTTCACCCGAACCAGGGGAGGAATTTCTGGTGGCCTAAGGCCGCCGCGAGCCCTTCCTGGGCCACTTGACCAGTCATCGCCGATAGGCCCAGCATTGGCCACCGTCGGCAACCGCCGTTCTTCCCTCTTTTCTTTTTCTTCTTTCCTTTTTCCTTCTTCCCTCAGTTGAACCACCGCGGTTGGCGGTGGCATGGCTGGCCCTCTTCCAACCGGCCAACCCCCACCGAAGGCCACCCCAGCGCCGATCGGATCCACTTCTCAAGTCTCGGACTCAGTGAGCTGGCCGTCGAGTCCGAACCAAGGCGGGAGCCGAATCTGCTCCCATGTCAAAACGACGATCGCCCCTCGGCGAGCCGTAGCGGTCGTCCCCTCCCTCCACCAAAACACCCCTGGTTCGGCGAAGGAGGGTCCGGCCTTCGATGCACCGCGGCTCGACCAGGCTGCTGTCCGCAGTCGCGATCACGAAGGGCCTTTGCTGCCCCGACATCTACTCCCTCCCTTTCTCTCTCTCCTCTCAATCCCTCACTGGCGGCGAGGCTCACCTGAGGAAGACGGCGACAGAGACGGGGTGAAGGGGGGGTTGGCTCCGCCTTTAACGACGAGGGGAGGGTCAGCCCTCCCTTGCTTCGTGCACGGGCATCCTGTGCGCGGCCGTGCATGCAGGCACTACTGAGCGCATAAGCGTGCGCTGAGCATGCGGGCACGTGCACGCTGTCGTGCGCAGGCACGTGCTAACGCGCACTGCCGTGTAATTTTTTTTTAATTAACGAAGTATTACATTCCTTTTCTAATAACATATTTGAATTAATAAAAATTATAAAAATAATTCTATAAATAAAAAATATAAGAATACTAGGTCAATAGGATAAGGATAAAATTAATCCCTATTTTCATCCCTATTTCGGCAAAACATAAAAAATCTCCATTCCAAACAAGATAAGATGGGTAGATTCTTGCATTACATGTTGAAATTGCCATCGCTTTTTCTTGATGCTTAGTTTTAAAGATTTATATGCATCTGAGATTTATATGTATAATAAATATCCGTGACAAAATTATGTACTAGGCCCAGTGGGTCGGTGGCCTGTTTACTTCCACCGATCGGGCTTGGGCTGGCTGACAAGTCAATCTGTTCGGATGTGCAATTCTTCGGATATTTAGCCCAGTCCCCAGATGCTTCGCCCCGCGCCGGGATACCCGATACAACCAGCCTCCGGTTCCGCTCCTCTCTCTCTCTCCACCCCCGCCCCTCTTTTAGGGGAAGGAGAACTTCGTGTTCTACGGTTTTTGATTAAGTTTTCGATCCGAGGCTAGGGCTATTGGGGGCGATGGACGAGGACGAGGAGGATTACGTGTTCTACGGCACGCCGATCGAGCGGGAGGAGGAGACGTCGGCGCGAAAGAGGAAAGCCGTGGCCGACGCCGGCCAGCTCCGGGCCCTTCCCCTATGGAAGCAAGAGGTCATCTCCCGCTCCTTCTCTGAGAATCCCTTTTCTTTATATTTGGTTCCTTTTTCCCTTTCCGTCTTTATTTCTCTTCTATTAAATTTAGTTCAAAATTCGACTTATAGATCCTCTTGTCAGAGATTTGATAGGGTTTTCTTAGATTTATTCGAATGGAAGTTGAATAGATTGCTTAGCCGTGGGAAAAAATATATATTCTTTTTGAATTTATTAATTCCTGGAACAGTCTCCAGGCAGCTAGTTGATTTCTGCACAGCATGGGGAAATTTTGAAGGACTTCGTTTTCTCATGATCAATGCCTGATGGGTTTTTAACCTAGAAGAATGTTTGTGTAATGATTTTTTGCTTATAAAATTAGTGATCAGATGGCTCTAGAATTCCAACTGGATGTGCACTGAAATTATCAGTTGGATGACTACGTGGAGGTTCTAGAATTAATGCATTTAAATTGTGACCTGGGGGCTTCACTCGACTGGACGGATGTGCTCATGTTTATTTTTGAATTTTTTGTCACACCCCAATATACTATGAATTGTGTTTCAGCTCAACTAGTTAGTTGGCTTATAATTTTGTTCGTTTAGAGAAACTCAATTCCTTGTGTGAAGCCTCATCATCTGACCTCTCTGTTTAGACTTTTACAAAGATTGGGGGAATCTTTAAGAGAAACAAGAAAGTTTCGTAAGCTTAAACTATTACCAGTGAGGCAGGTCTTCCTACATTCTTGCCAGTCTTTTGGGTTTCAGAACAGACCTCTCTTTTGCCAGTGTAAGGATCTTGACAATCATTTTATAGGGATGACCTAAAGTTAACGGCTGGTCAGCAAAATGTACTTGATTTCTCTACAGAGCCTTCTTGACCTAGAAACATGTTCCATATTTGACCCTATTCCATTGAGAGAAGGCTTAAATGGCGATGATGAATCAACACCTAAGGGGTGTTAGAAGAGGTTATCTTTAGCTTTTATTTGTAAGAAACATAATGGGTAGCCTAAGAAACTGGTGGAACAATACTGGAGGTCCTCTACATATTGTATATGCCAGAGATGTAAGGCTTGGTGTATAGAACATCTCTTCTTTAAAGCAAGGACACTTCTTCTTGGTGATGACTTAATCATGACCCTTGGGTGTCAGTTGTCAACACTTGACAATAGTACAATTTCTTCAATAGCTATCTTTCTGAAAAATTGACCTTATCCACCAATATAATCATATCCCAAGACCCTAAAAACTTTAAGTCTAACCTTGGATCTGTTTGTACTTCCCTACCCTGGTTGTCCCATGATGAATATTTTATCTGTCTCTATTACATTTACCAGTTCATTTTATATTGATGGCAAGCAATGCCACAAAATTTGGACAACTTGTAAATTTGACACTTGGTTTAAAAACCCCACTAGAAATTTTGATTAACTTTTAAACATGTCAATTATCTCTATAATTTTTGCTGTAAAGATCTGATTTGCAATTAAAACTTTGTTTTGTGTCCAATTAGTCATCAAAGTACTCCAAAATCCTTTATTATCAAACACTATTTTGCATCCATCTTGGAATTAAAGCAGTCCAATGTCCTTGTTTGCATTTATTTTCGTGTAAGTTGGATATCTTTATTGAAATAACTTTTCTAGGGCATAATATGTTGATATGTTCGGAAAGGTTTAGACATATTTTCAAATGGCAAAAGAGTTTGAGGTGGCTAGAAGGGGAGGAGAGATCAAACAATAACTTTCTAAGGAGGAAATCAATTTGTTTAGGATCTAAGAAGAACCAGCTGGTTTGGATGGATGACCACCATATGGCTTCTTAAAAGTCTAGCTTGTATCATTCTCCTGTTCTTCTTCTTTTGTTTAAGCAATAAGCTGACATCACCGAGATCTTTATTATTAGGATACTGTTGGGAGATGATATGTACTGTATGCTGCATGAAATTTTCAATTGTATAGGATAAATTGAGGATCTCTTGTGTATGATAGCTTCTTATGTTTCTATACTTTGAGATATCATCCTATAATGATCCTAACTACCTCAATGGATACTACATCTTAATTGCTAGAATATCCCTTTCTTGCAAAATTACATGTTAATTGTTATTCTGAATGAGTCCCAGTTCTGTAATTTTTTTTCCTAGTTCACGATGCTTATAATAGAATTGGTAGATATGGAATGTTGCATGCTTTCCTTTTCTGTGTGAATGTGTTTTACTAGTATCATTTTTTCTCAGAAATATTCTTTATTTCTTTCTTCCTGAATTACTAATTGGAATGCTCAAAATTCAGGTCAGAGATGAGGAAGGTCGCAGAAGATTTCATGGTGCATTCACTGGAGGCTTTTCTGCTGGCTACTACAATACTGTTGGTTCAAAAGAGGGTTCGTTTTTTTAAGAATTACTGAAAATCGTTTTATGGGTGAAATTAGGCCACAGTATGATGAATCTGGTAGAAACTAATTGCAGGATGGACTCCACAGACATTTACGTCATCACGCAAAAATAGAGCCGAAGTGAAACAGCAAAGCATATATAATTTTCTAGATGAAGATGATATTAAGGTATTTTCTGTGACATTCTTTTTTTTTTTGTCCCTTGTTCAATAACTGTTACATTTCAAGGTTTTCATCTTGGCAGAGACCTTGGCCAAGATATTGGTTTGTGTTGGTACTGGGCACCCAGTGATAAGTTATAACTTGTATCTCAGCCATTATTACCTTGGCTGATATAAGCCAATATATCAGCTGATACCATATTAAAATATCGGCCAGACTTCCTATTCAATCTTTTATGATCTTAAAACTATCTCTTTTATTATTAAATATTCAAGTTAATGTCTTAATGTGTTTGCTAATTTTGCATTTATTGTATTTACTGAAATTCCAATATCTTATTTTTCTAAAATATCAGCTGGGTTCTTTTTGGCCAAGATAAACGAAGGTACTAGCCTGTTGTGATATTGACCACCTAGTGAGATGGATGAGATTTTCAGTTTTGGAGACCTTGACTACAATCTTTAAAATCCTACTGAAATAGTTATTTCTTTTTGAATATCAAGAGAACTTGCTAAAATTAAAAACAATATTTGCCATTATCATTAGCCACAAACTTTAAAAGACTCATTACTCTTGCTATACTGGTACTTCATTGACATCATCTGTGTTCATCTTGTTTACAAGTACCTCATTGATTGTGGGATAAATTTATATCGATATTCATACTCCAAGTTGAGCAAAGTAGAAAAAAGTGTATATGATTATATTAATTAGAATCAAGGTTTTAAATCTCATGGAATGAAGTCATCCCGATTTTTTCATGCAAGAGGATGTGCCTCCCAATATTTAAGATGGAGGATGTCGCAGGATGCACTGCTATAGTCCTTTCTCGATGCTTGAGATAGTAACCAGTCTCGACATTCTATGGGACATCCTGTTGAGACTTTAAACGATGGTTAAAATTTTTCTTGTTATTCCTTGTTTTCTCTCAAACATTAATTGAAGATGGGTAAAGGTTACACATGCTTTTAGTAGCGACTGAATCATTCATTTGATTTTCCCTCACATGCTATTAAAAACCAAAAGGCTTTGGTCCTTTTGTCATTTGCATTATATGTCACTTTGCTGTATCCTTTAAATCCTTTAGTCTCTAGGTTCAAACATGTATTATAATCTTTTATTATTGGTTATAATTGCGGAAAACTAATAGTTTAAGATTCAGGTGTCCATTTTAGCTGTATTAGTATGGTTTTAGGGTGCCTTGATGGGACAGATATTCCGAAAATATTAGATAAACGAAGGGATCCATTTCGATTGGGTTATCATGCCTGAAAGTGCTGTTGTGGATCAAATCTTATCAATGTTACTTTCTTTTCCAGAAAGATATATAATTTATGGCCTTAGATGGCATTGATTAGTGTTGGATAAAATCACTGTTATTTTCACTTGAATAAAAGATCATGATTCTGATTTCATCCAAGTTCCAATCATTGTGCTTATGACATTCAGGGTATGGGAGGGCATGCGTTGGAGACATCCCTGCAATTTGATACCTTTGGATTTACTGCTGCAGAATTTGCCCGTAAACAGGCTGAGAAGGAACAACAGAAGAGGTCATTTCAACCCTCAAGTATAAGTACACTTGTCTAAATGCAACAAAATTTAAGCTTGATGTAATGTCATTGTAGCATAGTGCTCATAAACTTAGATCAAACAAATCCTGTCTCAAACAATTATTCAATTTGGGGCCAGCTACATAAAAATCAACTTCAGCAATTTCTTCCAAACTGCCTTTTCTACTAGTAGTTTCTCTCTCCTCCCCTCCGCCCTCTCTTTTCTCCTCTCTCCTATCTTCCTTCCTTTCTATTCTCTCCTCTAATTCTGGTATTCTTTTCCCTTGTATTTCAAGCTCTCCTGCTGTCCTTTTATGTCTTTCTCCTTCTCTCTTAAGTCTTATCTAACCTCCTTTCTAACTTTTTCATATTGATATTGACTAGAGTGAAAATGGGTTGGATTTTGGTGGGGTTCAGGTCAGATCGAAAAACCCTTAATCCAAACTTGACATTTTTTTGGGGTTGAAAAAATAGACCATACCCATGTATTTATTTTTATATGGATCGATCCCCAACCTGCAAACCCTATTAGAGCTCCAAAATAGAGCTAAAAGGAGGGAGTTAGAGTTGGAGATCCAGAGAGAGAGAGAGAGAGAGAGAGAGAGAGAGAGAGAGAGTGGACCAAAAAAAGGGATGTATCATGACTATGATGCCTGGTTCATTTTTCTATTCATAATTCCTGCTTTATATTTCCCTCATAGGTCGTTTTGCAATCTAGTGCTATTGTCTCTTTTTTTTGCATTTTTGTCCAAGTTTCTCTACTTTTGCTACCCAAATGCTTCATTATTTCTTTTCTTTCAACAATCTGCCATCTACATATTGTCATTCACTTACCTCCCTTGGGCTTGGGGTTGGCATTTATTTTGATATCAAAACTTGCAAAGTTAAAGTAGACCTACATGGGCTTTCTCTGTTTGATGCTGTTATAAAATGCAGATATGATATAGAGTAAGTTGGAAATTTCTTTTCACTTAAGTTGGAAATGGCATTTATAACGAACTTTCAGCATAATGTAGGCCCTATTTTGGCATCATTTCTGGTTTTGGTTTCCATATTTTTTTTAAAAAATGGAAACCAAATCAGGATGGTGTTTGGTAACTTTATTTATTCTTCCTTTGTTTTCCTACCTTTTTTTTTTGAGATTTGATATCCTAGTTTCTATAAATTGTGAACTTGGAAATTTAGGTATTTTTTATTTTTTATTTTTTTGAAAACCAAAATCATCCATGACCACCACTGCTGCCTTTGTTGGCTCCGTTGTTGTTGCTTTGCTAGCACCACCCCCACCAGCTGCCACCCCCACCAGCTGCTGCTCCCACCTTTGTTGGCCCCTATAGCCCTTGCTGACTCTATCAGCTCCTATCACTTCTGCCACCACCATAGTCGCTGCTTCTGCCACTGCCATCACAATTGCTGCCTAATGCAATTTGAGCAACCATCAAATAGGTATCAGGTTTCCAGTTTCCAAAAGGAAAGAATAGAAAACTAGGTTTCAACTTTTAAAAGACTGAAAATTGGAAGTGTGCCAAATTGCACCTTAACTTAGGGGGTGCAAATGAACCAAGCTGCTCATGTGCAGCTCGGGCTCAGCTTATTATGACCTTGTTTGAGCTCTCGACACCACTAAGAAATGAGCTGAGGTCAAACACATCTCAGAGCTCGGCTCATAAACGAGTTGAATCTGGACACCAGTGTTGTTCGGATATAATGGGAAAGCTCGGCTCAGCTTGACTAAAGCTCGGCTCTAGGCTTAGCCCAGCCAAGCTTGAATAGGTTATGTGGAGCTTGGCTTGGGTTTGAGCTGAGCTCAAGCAGCTTGTTTGGTTCCGAGTTGAGCCTAAGAAGCCTGGTGCTCGGCTCAATTTGGCTTGTTTGTGCCCCTACCTTAACTAACCATAAGTTGTATTGCTCCTCTTTTATAATGCCAGAGAGAATTTATTTATCTTAATTGAAAAATCTTAATTCAGTTGAATTGATTTATAACTGGAAGTGTGATTTATAATTGGAAAAAGGATTCGTGTAGCCAACCCTAACTAGTTCGGGATGAAGGCTGTGATGTTAATGTTGAAGGACAATCAACCCAGTTGTGGCATGAAACATTGCTGGATGTAGCATTGTTTGGCATCCTTATAAATGTAATCATGCATTTTTTTTTTTTCATTGCAGACCTTCAGCTATTCCTGGACCTGTTCCTGATGAAATTGTTCTTCCTGCAGCAAATTCTATTGGTTTGTTTGTTTATGTAAAATTTGATTCAGTAACCACATTTTTCTGGCCCAAAATTTTCTACTTTGGTACCATTACATTTCAATCTTAATTTTCTATAGGTATAAAGTTATTGCAGAAAATGGGATGGCGCCATGGTCATTCTATCAAGGAAACACTTACTGATTCCTTATATGGTATGTTTTTCAGAAGCCTTGCAGCATTAGCTATTTTGGTGCCATTCATGTCTCTGAACATACTTAGACCCTGCATTCTTATGTGCTTGATATTAAATCATTTGCTATTCTTCAAATATTTTTGGATTGGGTGCTGTGGGATTTTATGGTGCTCAAAACACTTGGGTTTGTTGCAGCATGCCTAGATATCAGATTGACTTGACTAGGTAGTGGCAGTTGATTCTTGATAGCTGTCACTAGTCCTTATTTGGTCAAAATTTTGATAATTAACAAAATCTGTTTGTACCAAAAAAAATTTGTCACCTTTTAAAGCAATTTTATTACTGTTATTATTTGTGGTCTGGTCTTACATCTTATTCTGCTGACATTTTATTTTTTCTGGTCAGTTTTTGGTAGCTATTTCAATTATCTTACAACTTATGATTTAATTTTACTAAACATACTAATAAATATATAATAAAAAATGTCTATTAGAGATCCAATATCTTAACATAGTGATTTTTACGTGTGGTCTTGATAATCACAGTGATGTGATACAGTTGTCTTTTTCCCCCTATGAATTCGTTAGACCAGTTGCTTTCAGCTTGTAAGGGAACTTCTTTGTGGCATATCTTTGAAGCAAAATTAAGAAGCATTCTATAAATATGGTGCAAAATCCAGATTATGTAAAACTTTATATATATATATATATATATATATATATTAAAATTGTGGTTCGTTCTTGAAATTTAAGATAGTAGCATCTATCTCAAAAACTCCATTCCTTCTGTTCTTACTTTCTTTGATTTTATGGTTTTTTGTTTATTGGAAGGTTTGGGGAGAGGTAGGGGTAATGGGGTTTTATTGATTCTTTTTTCTCAAAGGTCCTGAGGCTAGTTTAAAAAATCGAAGGCCCACTCTTGAAGCAGGAATTCATTTCTCAAGGCTTTGAAAGATTTTGCAATAATGTTCCAAGATGTTATGCATCTTGGTGATGGTATCAATTCATATAATTTGTAAAAAGATTAATGTTTGAAAACAGATTCTTCCATTAGGGCATCATCAGGCTATCAGTTTTGTTGATTAAAATTTTGTTGGTAATTTCTTTCGTTCTTGCAATATTTTAGTAAGTGTTGGAATTTAACTGTGCATCTGATCTAAGTGTTTGTTGCTTTTAAAAGCACGCAGAGAAGCTAGAAAAGCATTCCTGGCCTTTTCTGGTAATGAGGGAGGACCGGAACTTGCTCAAATGGAATCAAATAGGTCTGACTCTGAAGAATATACTGAAAAATGCAATGATGGCAGTTATGCTTCTCAAAATACACCTGTGAGTAATTTGACACAGACCTTATTAATCAGTTCTGTGTTTCTCTATATTAGAAAAGTAGTATTTGAGTTGGGCTATTTAGTTTGAATAATCTGGCATCTTTGGGATCGCCAGTTTTTGGGATGTTGCTAAGCTCAAGGTTCTTATTACTCTTCCATCTCTCCTCAACTGTTATTCTGAAACTAATCGAATATTGCACTTGGTAACTGCTCTTTGCTTCTAGCTTACTATGCTTGTACCTTGTATTCAAATACTTAACGCCATCTCCTTCTTGCATGGCTTTTTTATAGGCTTTAGAAACCGTGAGTGATTGATGCAGTCAGTAGTCTATTTGTTATAGAGATATAGAGATGGATGGATGGATGGATGGATGGATGGGGGGGGGGGCACAGAGAGAGAGAGAGAGAGAGAGAGAGAGGATGTTTTTGGCTGTTTTAGAGTCTTAGTGAATTGATTTAGGGTCTTCTTTTTAAGGGCCTAATTGTGAGTTTTAGGGTGTAAAAATGGGCCTGATCTGACTTATCCATGGTCTCTCTTAATGGAAGTCCATTGTTTAAGCCACGCGTGCCCACGATTTCTCTAACTCAATCATATGGGGTCTACCCTTACCGGAGTAGTCAACACTGGGGCATTTAAATTTTTCTTTCTCGCTCATGTCTAGGAAGGGCTGTGAAGAAAGGTTCTGGACGTACAGAAAGTATGGGAAGAGGTGAAAAGGAAAGGAAGTGAAAAGAAAGTAACACAAAGAGAAGAAAGAGAAGGAAAAAAGAAAAAAGAACAGAGAGAGAAAAGGGGGGGGGGGGAGATGTCTTGTTTGCTGAATTCACACCATCTTTTATTCTTCCCACTGGCCAGCCTCAGCTTATCTTGCTGCTATTATTACTTTAGGGCAGCCCTTATTGTTATTCTTGCCTATCCATTTTATCTGTTTTATTTCATTTCTTATTAGCTTTTTGCCCCCCAAGTCGAGGCTTTAGGACAGGCCTCTGTACATTAATTTTTGAAGCATATTATGTGTATAATTTGTACAAGAGTCCGTATAGAATCTGGTAAATTCTGATTTAGTTCTTAAATTTCAAATTTTAATTACTCTTGAGCTATCCTTCCTTTGGATTTGATTCAACATTAGTTTCTCGCTGTTTAGAATTGAAGCATGCAAATTGTGCAAATTTTGCTTGAACATTGATGGATCATACTCCAATAGGGGAAACTAGTCCCAACTAGATTAAAAAATACTTGCCTTTTAAGTTGGAATAATTGATGTTGAGAACCTACAAGCTGTTTCATAATTTTATGGTATCCTATTACATAATTCTCAATGGGTTGCACCATTGAAGCAATGTCCTTTTTGGTCTTTTGAATTTTCCTGTAGTCTAAGACATTCTTTGTGTGCATACCTAGTACAAGACATTCTGTGTGAATATCTAGTACATGGGATGCTTAGTTTACTTTCTATTACTATGTTCTTGGCATATACTTTTTCTTATATTGTCAACAATTTTAGTTGCTTTTCATACAGCCAGTCAGAAAACATTATCTTCTCTTGCACCTCCTTTATTTTAGATGTATGTGCTACATCCGAAGCGGGACTTATATGGATTGGGTTATGATCCCTTCAAGCATGCTCCTGAGTTTAAAGGTAATGGAATCTGCTCGTTGATTACTGTGGTCCATTGCTGTGCTTGATTGGAATTTCTCTAAGACATTGAATTCATCTTTTTCAGATAGGAAAACATTCCATCAATTGAAAAATAAGGATCGCCGTGGTAAAAGCGATGTTTCAATGAAGGGGAATCTTTTAGCTTCTAATTGTAAGATACCTTTATATGCCTGTAATATGTTTTTTGGAGTTGACTGCATTATTAGAAACTACAAAGGAATGTCCGCTTGTTTTTTGTTTGCCTACTCATTATCAACATAATACTTTAGCATGTTGTCAATTGGATTTAAAACTTAATCATGGGCTTAATCATCAGCAGGAAGATATGCCCCAGGCTTTGGAATTGGAGCACTTGAGGATCTTGATATTGAAGATGAGGATATTTATGCATCAGGTGAGTATTGGCATGGGTTGACATTCTATGAGGTTGCTCCTGTTATCTGATTGCATATGATGCATCTAGGCTCAGTAAAGATCATTTTAACTTAATAAATTGTTCTACCTTGTAGATTTGTTCTAGTGGTGTCTTATTTTCAAAAGTATCATTTCTAGGTTTTGACTACGAACAAACTGAAGTTGAAGAAGTTGAGCCTTCTAGAAATATCAAGCACAATAAGCATAAGCTAGAAGATAAAAAGCAGGGGGTTCTGCCTGGTTTTAAAGTTGCATCAGTTTCTGACTACAAAGTTGAAAGGTAGGTTTAACACTTCCCAAACTTTCACATTTTGTGATTGTGGTAGCCCCCCCCCCCCCCTTTTTTTTCCAGTTTTTGTTTTCACCTTCATGAATTGCATGCTTTTACAAAATACCTGAGAGGAGCTTGTTAATAGATAATGGATACCATTCATCCATGTTTGGCCCTATGTTTATTTTGGAGATGCACGTTGATGTGTCCTTGTATTGACTTGCTATTCAAATTGAGTTCCAGATTTCATCCTCCTGTTATTCCAGCTGATTTTGAGCCACATCACAAGTTTCAAACTCCTCTTGAGATGGAAGATAAGTTAGCAGAGTTACCTCCTCCAGAGGTTCCTCCTCCAGAAGACAATATTTTGAGACTCTCAATTGAAGGGCTTGCGACTTTGGTTGCTCGTTATGGGAAACATTTTGAAGATCTCTCAAAGGAGAAGCATAGATCCAATCCATTATTCTCATTTCTTAATGGAGGAAATGGGCAGAGTTATTATGCAAGAAAGTTGTGGGAGGAGAAGCAAAAAAAAGTTGATCAGCAAAGGATGGAAGATGTAAAATCCAAGTCTTCTGTCCAAACAATGACTGCAGAGGGTCGTGGAAGAATTCTAGGCGAAAGGCCTTTAGAAAGAAGCTCCAATGGATCTGGCTCATCTAGTGCCTTCAAAGAAGTCATCCATTTCCAGACCAATCTTTCGGATACTTTTACCAAACCAATATCTGTTGTAACTTTCTATCCGTTGCCCTTCCACCATTTTATTCAATAGCAATTGTCTAATATCATTTTTCTGGATCCCATGAATTTAGTTTCTCAAGGAGCATAAATCTTACACTGTGGCTTGTCTGGACTATAGGTTGAGTTATCAGAATCTGCAAAACCTTTCAAAAATGATCCTGCAAAGCAAGAAAGATTTGAGCTATTTCTTAAAGATAAGTACCAAGGTGGTCTCCGTTCTACACAGTCATTGGGTAGTAGTATCATGTCAGAGGCTGATCGTGCCCGTGAGAGACTGGACTTTGAGGCTGCAGCAGAGGCAATTGAAAAGGGTGAATGGAAAATGCAAATTAGTGCTCCTTCAACCCACACAGATTTGCCAGCACTTGGGGAGCAGTTCTTTATACCATCAACTGGAGTAGAGGTATGTTTGCAGTTACTTGTGGGTTTGCTCTTATGTCTTTTCTCTTTTGAGAACTGATCTATGATGTATGTTTATCATATTCAAGCAGAAATATCAAATTTCTCGGGATGAAGAAAAAATGAATAAGTTTTACCCAAAGAGAGAAGAGTTTCAGTGGCGCCCTTCACCCATTCTATGCAAGCGATTTGATATCATTGATCCTTTCATGGGGAAGGTAAATCTGTCTACTTTTATCATTGGGCAGGGAAAGGGTTTTTTTTTTTTTTTTTTTTTTTATTCAACATGATTTCTCTATTGGCCTCTCTAGCAAGACTCTTTTCGAGGTTTTTCTATGTGCAGATGGAGGAATGTTGTCCTTTTCCTTCTAGTAACTTAGCTAAATATTTGAATTCTGAATTTATTTTCATGAAGTGACAAGAGGCATCAATTAAATGGAATATTGGTTGTGCATCCCAGTAATTCCTACGGCAGCTTACCATTTAATCCATGTATGTGTGCACACTTGTCTATGCATGGACAAATACAGACATTGTTGTGATTGTTCTGATGGCTGTTTTTCTAACATTTTGACATCTTATTGTGCTACATCCATCTGTTAGTTGATATATGTTTTGCCAGCATAAAATATAATTTTTTAGCTGATTTATATATAGTCCAGATCTGCTTCATTGGAGGATGCTTCCATCTTGGGAACTGTTAATGTGTTGGTTTGTATAATTGAATTACAGCCTTCAACTTGGTGTATCCAACATTTGCTTTATAGATAACCACCTGCTAATGGCAGATTTGAACCTAATTTCATATATAATAGAAAATTTGGAAGTATCAATATGGAATTGATCTTCTTGAATAAAATGCACAGGTTTGAGTGGTTTGCCTACTTATGTATGCCTGTTGTCACACATGCCAACATTGACCAGCCTATTTTGTGGTGTAGATGGCATGACACATACAATACAAACTTATACACATAACACCCCTTGTATGGTACCTAATGTATGGTAGTGGGGTATCATATAACATACTATGCTGAATAACCTGAATAGGAAATTGGTGTTGGAGCGAGGTGGTAGGGTCCCAGGAAAATATGAAGTGCCAGAGAAACCTCTGAATACGAAGATGTTATGAACCAAGACTCAAACATGGATGCCACATTATATAAATGACAAAAGTTCAGACGGTACAGTTTTATGGTTGGCTTCCTTTATGCATGGAAGCTAAAAGAAAGATTTTGACTGGAAAGTTGGTTGAGAGTGTAGGTGCAAGACTAAGGTTTGAAGCGATTACAATTTACAACACCCCAAGTGGAAGGTTGTTGCTACTAAAGTGAAACATGATAATTCTAAATCTTGCCATTTTTCCATATTTCAGTCTTGGATCATGTTCTTCCCAACATTCTTGCTGTCATTTCAATAAGAAAGCTGAAATCTGATTAGGTTTGTCAAATCTCCAAGAGCACGTGTGTGTGAACCATTGCTATGTTCATTGCACTGATCTCCACCAGCAGTCTAGCGCATGATAATCGAACCATATCCCTGATTGACAATGAACAGTGCTTTTGCTTAGTTTTAATTAGTGCTCTTTGCTGTGAGAACTAGCAGTTGGGTCTATCAAAATTTGATGGGCTCGAGTATGTTTTGCTACTATAATTCACATGAGGGAATGCACTATGCGGCATGGTTTTAAATCCTGCGGGATTGTGCTGTTTTGGTTTTCTCGTGAAGTGAGATGCATTGAGATGCTGGATGATAGCAGGATGGTCCTCTCCTGACACTTGGGATAGTATCCTATCCCAACATCCCGTGAGGCATCCCTAGAGATTTGAAATCGTGGGACATCCTGGCATCCCGTGGGGCATTCCATTAATACACACCTTTTGTGATAGCTGATCAAATTGAAAGAATCTGACTCCCAGGTGCTCTATAGTGTGCATTCTTTGTTGTAACTGGTAAATTATATGGCTTAATTCAAAGAAAAGTTATAGCCAGAGACAGTAATTTTTCCTTTGGACTACCCAAAGGCCTATTGCCAATACTCTTAAAAAAATGGTGAAGATGTGTGACCAATTCTTTAAAGGAATGCCATTATGTTCTATATCACCCTTCAACAACCACCAGGAAAAGAGGTTTTATTCTGAATGCTTTCACTGATAAAATTTCATCTTGAACTTGCTGAAGGCCTTCAATCAACTTCAGTTGGAGATATTTCATATAAAGTGAGTTTTGTTATTTAACATTGGGTGTCAAGTGTCAAGACCTATCTTAATCAGAAAAACCAACGTGTCAAATTTTCTGCATTACAGTTACTGTTACAAATGAACTTGGTATATTTTCTGTTTCTTAAAATTAGTTGTTCACATTTTTTTTCTTGTCCATCTGGTGCAGATGTTAAATATAAGGTCTCTAGTTTTTTGCTTTTTGGCTTAATGTAAGCCTTAATTGGTAGATCTAGTTTTCTGTGATGACTCCATGATCTCATAGCTCTTAGATGTGAATGCCTCTTGCGAATATCTCATATTCTCATTTCCTGCAAGCAGATCTAACTTGATAACCTCTTTCCATTTGCAGCCACCACCCTTGCCAAGACCCAGAAGCAAGATGGAGACCCTTGTCTTTATGACAGAATCTCTCAAGAGTTCAAAGACTGAAGAAACTAATTCTGCCAACAGAGACTCAAAACACATATCTCAAACAGAAGTACAAGAGATTGAGAAACAATCAAGTGCTAATGAGCCTGACACTGAGCCAAGCACTGCAAGTGTGCAGAGGCCAGTTGATCTATATAAGGTGCTTTCTTATAATCTAACAAAATAAAACACAAACACATATGCTTATATTTTGTTTATTTGCTGTCATACTTTTTCATCTGGGATGTTTGAGCTGCTGAGATGCATGTTTGTCATCATGAGTTGCTTTAAAATGGTGCATGTGTTTTGTACATGCCTTTGATTGCAATGCTCCACTCATGATGGAGATGATCTTTATTTAATCTTTATTGGTTGCAGGCTATTTTCTCTGATGAATCTGATGATGATGGGGATGATGCTAGTCTCAGCCAAGTGGCTGATCCTGTGAAGAAGAATGAAGGTGCTAACACGGCTCTAAACCGTTTGATAGCAGGGGATTTTCTAGAATCTTTGGGTAAAGAGCTAGGGCTAGAGGTTCCTCCTGATAAGCCCTGCCCACCATATAAAGCCAACAGTTCAACCTTAACAGACAATGTTTCCATCGGAGATCTAAAAATCCCATCAACTAATGAAACGTCCACCTCTACATATGATATGCCCGAAGCGCTCTTGGAAAACAAAGATGCAGCTTCCAAACCAAGGTCGCCAGAAAATGGCAAAAACAATGCTTCTTCATTTAAAACATGTGAGATAGAAGTTTCTCCTATTAATGGGGAAGGGCAATGTCATGGTACCTCTATGAAAAACAGTTCAAACATTAGTTCAAGGAGTGGAGTGGCTAGTGGCAGTTCTTTTGATGTTAAAGAAGGTACAGTTCAAGCAGAAAAAGATAAAAATGATGCTAAGATAAGTAGATCTCATTCGAAGTATCAAAGAAGCAGGAGTAGTTCTCCATGTACTGATTCCAGTGATCAACATCGGGCCAAAAAAAGCAGAACTCACTCCAGGCATCATCGAAGCAGGAGCAAAACTCCAGATACTGATTCTTCTAGTGGTCAGCATCAGGCTAGAAAAAATAGAGCTCACTCGAGGCATCATCGAAGCAGGAGCAGAACTCCAGAGACTGATTATTCTAGTGATCAAAATAGGGCTAAAAGAAGTAGAATTCACTCAAGGCATCATAATAGGAGCACTACACCAGATACTGATTCTTCCAGTGATCGCTGGTATCGTGATCGCTCAAGGTCCAGCTTAGAAAAGAGTTCACCTCGAGGAAGAAGGAAAAAACACTCAAGACACCACAAGAACAAAAGGAGAAGATCTTCTGATAGATATGCCAGCCATGACAATGACAGGGATCTCACAGATGATAGCCAAAAGGATAGGAAATCGGGAAACGGAGGAAGACATGCTGCACACTTGAAATCAGATAGTCATAAAAAGTACCGTTGAGCATACTTCAGATGAAAGAGATACAATCATTCGAGAGTTGTAAGTGCTTTTGTTTGCCTATTACTCATTATGTGTAGTCAAAATATTGCCATGCTTTCTATTTAAGTCAATCAGGCATTCAATAGTTGTCTGGGATGAGTATCTTTTGTATTATGTATTTCTATCATACCTTATTTTACATTCTTGTATACTCCCGCCTATCACTTCAGTGATGTTTCCCACCAAGCAAAGTGGTGCATTACCTGTCTGCCTCCACCCATTACAGTTTTTGTTGCATTGTAGCATATGCTAAAGATCTTCCAAGTAGTTGGGCAGCAACTTTTTTGGTTATAAACTTGAATCAACATGTATCATCTTGTGCATAATCATCGGGTTGCGCATTTGCACTAAATCCTGAGAGCATTATCTGCATTTGACACAGAGAATTTCGTGTGATATAAATAAAAGAAAATTGTTCCAGAATTTTTATACATCTCTGTAACTGGATAACCAACATTACAGGATGCTGTAGAAATTCTCATGTCCAGAGTATTAAGATTATTCAAGTGCCTAGTTTCTAAATAAACGATTACGTACTTGTTATATTCTATGTTTCATCATCACATCTTTTTAAAGTTGATTTTTAACCTTATCTTTTGTCATAAGATTAACAGGTAGCATGATTTGGACATTAGGCATCAAGTTCCTTTTAGCTTTACATTTATATTATGTGCAATGCATGCGAGAAGAGGAAATATGGATGTTCGTGTGTGGTGTTGTGCTTGTAATAAGAATGACATGGGGATGAAAGATTTCACATAGATAAATGGCTAGATTTCTCTTTTAGACCTAACATTTTTTGTTTATAATATTTTTCCCCTCTTAGGCTCTTGTTTGAGCCTTTCCTTAGATGCTTGCTTAGGTGTTTCAATTTCCTTTCTTGGCTTCTTATGTTATGTGTGGGATCACAGTATGGAAGGCACTAACCAGGAGTTCGCATCACATGGTAGTAAAGATAACTTAGCTTTTGGGGCCTTAATTTGTCACCAAGGGACCTTTTTCGTGTTTTTCTCAGAACTGGTTGAAGAGAGTTTCAGGAGAATTGAGACCTTATCCGAAAAGATTGGTGCTGCTGGTGGCTGAGCTAATGATTTCAGCTACTTAAGGGATGGCTTTGCCTTTAACAAGGCCTTTTTGGGTTCTTCTACCTGCTAGTGCTGTAGGTCCATTGCATTCTTCATCATTGCCTAGATATTTCATATTATTGAAACATCATATTAATTATGTAATTTTAATCAACTGTTCATATCACTAGTTTTACGGAAAATGATATTATTCAGAACTTCAGATACTTCTAAGGTGCTTCCACATTAATCTTTTTGAAACCTTCCTTCCATGAGGCTTCCTTGAACTCCTAGAACTTTTTCATAGTGGCTGTGTCATGCCTAGTTTCATAGGAAACATCATAGTGACTCCATTGTATTGTATTCCATCTGGATCCATAGTTCATTGTGGGCAAGTCTGGGCCTGAGATCTGATGAACAAGTGAATATTCCTTTATGCACAAGGTGACAACCAATTCCACTTTCACTCCCACCCTCAATTTAGGTATCTAAGGGATAAAATCATATTGCAAGTTTTTTCAAAAAAAAAGCTACATTTCTTGTTTGATGGCAGGGACAAAGAAGATTAGAGCATGTGATGATTTTCAATAATTTGTTGCAAGTTGTTCTTGACAGATCATTTGCATGTGCTGCTTATGACAGAAGGGGATGACAGAATCTCTCTGCTATTGTGCACAAGTTACATGATGTTATAAAACATCACTTTCTTAGCCGTGTCTCTTTGAGGGGAGCTAAATGCTGCATGATATGTGGACTAAATATCTATGAACAAAGTGCTCTTGAACAATTCATCAGAGTTTTGTGGGAAGTATGATTCAGCGTGATACTTTGGTGAAGCTTTTGTAGCCAATAGTTTTTTCCTTTTTGTAGTTACGCTGGACACCATTTTGGAATTTTTGTTGCGCAAAGACACTAATTCTGGTAAAGGTGATGGAAGTGATGTTTGTTCCACGTATTTCAGATAAACCTTCCTGTTCATATCCTATAGGTGTAATTCTTTTTTCAGTTTAGCGGCTATTTGGGGAATCTTGATACTTCTGAATTGGATTATGATGCTTAGGATCATGGTTGTGGTGTTCCCTTGCTAGCAAGAGTATTTTGTTCACTTAAATTGTAGGTGGACAGGCTCAAATGCTTTTTTATAGCTTAATTATTGTAGGCAATGTGCCACTCTCTAGGCAAATCTTAGGTATAATGTTTGGAAGCAAAAGAAAATGATTGAACTTGCTAAAACTCAAAATCTAATTATTGATTAACATCTTATGCAATTTAATACTTAATAAGTTTGAATTTTGAAGTTTTTTTTTCCTCTCTAAACTCCCATACAATAGTTCGAACAGTCCAAATGTTTCAAAAGCTTCAGTAAATCATAGCTATTTTAATTAATAAACTACACACGTAAAATAGTAAGGATGTAAAATTACTAACTAGATCACTAAATAATGTGTATAAGTGTTTAGCTTATATAATTTATTTCTTGTAATTCTTAAATTAATAGTAATATTACAAACTATGCAAGTAAATGTACATGGACTGTCAGCTTGCTGTTGAGGTAGCCATTGAGACTGCTAGAAGAAATGCTTCATTTTTGCTACTGAGACTGTTGCCGTGTTGCGCGACTTTGTATGCTTCATTCTAGATCCACATTCATGCTTAATATTTAATCAAAGGAAAAAAATGTCTAATTGTGCAGTTTCTTTATCGGAGTAATGGATCAAGATAGTGTAATATAATTAATTCTAAACCATACATACTTGATCAATATAATTTGATATGGTCTTCGGAGACAAATGCAGCGGTTTTCACAGGCTCGACTGCAAGAGGTCTTTGGTTCCATCAAAAATAGTCTATCAAAAGCTTTGATTGCTGACCAAATCAATATTCTGATGTTGTGCCTCTAAGCTATTTATGTTAGTGGAGTTGGTTCCCATGTCGAATTTCGTTTGACGATGCGGTCCTCTTGGATACAGAAGGGGCCCTTGGCTAACAATGTGTGTGACCAACACCAGACCAACCTGGACTCCATGTAGTTGCACCTGCTCTCAGGAATCTGATTTGCCTTTCGTTGTTGCAAGGGTTGATGTAGAGTCATATCTTTAAAAAAAAAAAAAACAAGTGTTAGGTGCTTGAATGGGATCATTAGGTGGATTAGCTTGGCTCCACGGAAAAAGAAAGCCAATATAATTTATGTGCTGGACGAGTATTTTAATGCGTGCTGTTTGGGTTTATTTTCTTAATGAATACGCCGGGCTGGGGCCACTGGCTTCGTTTTTTCAATACATGGATGTAGCCTTCCCTACGTTGCCTTGGGCCCGTCAAAACGTTATGGTCATCATAATTCATTGGTGACGCGTTATCTGAGTCGATGTCAGTGCTAACTTGCCTTATGGTCACAGGCGGGTGGTACTTCTCAGCGAAGGCATAAAGAGTTGACAGCGAGAGAGAGAGAGAGTTGGTGTGCATGTTCCATCCAACTTGCTTTTTCTCAATATTATCATCGTAAGGTCAAGCAATTAAATAACCTTAGGCCCTGGTAAGTAGGGAACCTACCCTTTGAAAGACGGATGGAGACCATTAGCACCCCTTAGTGACTGTACCCTTTTGCTTATAAATAGGAATTCTAGATTTGAGTCTTAAGGAATCCCTTACTTCTTTGAAAAACAAAAAAAGAAAAAAGAAAAAAAGAAAAAGAAAAGGTATTATCATGAGTTTCTCAGTAACAAAAAATAAAAATAAAAAATAAAAAAATTCATAATATAATTCTTTCCTTACGTGCATGGTAGCCCTTTTCTTTAAAATTATTAGAAGCTTTGTAAATTAATAGAAGGTTTCAAAGTTATTTTGATTCCGCTAGGAGAGTAAAACGGTTTTCCCAAACCTCTCTCATATTTACTGCAAGTCAGATTCTCTCTGATTCAGACATGAATGAGGAAGCCTCTCTTCTCCAATGACAACCATTTTCTCATGGTCATGATTGGATTAAGACAAAGTTCCATATAATGCAATGAAATATATGGTCTCATATTCCGTATGAGGCCTATACAATCGTATCTAGGTAGTGCAATACATGTGCATCCATGTTTGAAGAACAAAATCCATTCACATCTAAACTAGAGAAAATCTGAGCTGGACCAAGAATATTTAACAATTACTAACTTCTTCCAACTTCGCACACCATATCTAGGAAACTTTAATGAATGCTTTATGCAGTCGGTTAGAGTTTGTAGCTGTCATTTGTTATTGATGCTTCTCTGTTTATTTCTTCATAAATACCACATAAATATATTAAATATTGTATGTTCGTATATTAGTAAAAGGTAATAATTTAGATTTTATTTTAATCTTTGATATATTCTTTATGCATGCATGCGTATACATACATATACCTATGCGCGTGTGTAGCCCATGACGTCTGCTGAAATATTTTTTACATACCAAACTTTTGACTGTACCAAAAACTGTTGAAGTGTTACAAAGGTATGCTCATTTTTTTTTTTTCTTTTTTCTCTTTGTTTTCAGTGAGGTCCAACAAGCTTGCTTTATAGCTCTTTTTTTTTTTTTTCGTAACCAATTAATTCAACCAAACACCTGACTGCAGGTCAAAACATAGTAACACGTATCTTTTGAGGGCTGTTCATTATAATAACCATAATAATGGTGGGTCGTTTAGTTGGTATACGATGAAAACGATCTTTCATTCAGTTTATTGTTGATAGTTTACTAATACTTTATATGACCATCGGCTAGCCTAACCTTAGTATTAATTTTAGATCACCTCTATCGGTATATTTTGATAATATTAAATTGCATTGGAAGATAAATGTATATTTTTTTGTCTCAGCTTTTGTTTTTCACTCTGACCTTTCGTCTTCATCTCCATCCTTGAATAAAGAATAATTTTTCTTTTCATCTTCACTTCCGCAGTTTCCTATTTTCTACGAAGAATTCTCAATTTTTTTCTCCTTTTTTGTAAAATTAATTATCTATTTTGAACCTAATTCTATTTTTTTTAAAAGAAATCTATTGCAAATTTAAAATTTATTCTAAATCGATGAGCATTTAAAATATATTAAAAAATTTAAATTTAAAAGTCTAAACTCAATATTTAAGATATAATAAAAAGTCTAAATTTACATAATTATATTATATATATATATAAATATAATTAAATATAATATAATTTAAAATAAATATATTAACCTAACATATTATTTATCTTAAAAAATATGACATGAAGACTGTAATTCTCATCTCCAATGGGTTTCCAAAAAATAATAATAATAATAATTTACGCTTACATCGATCTCTATCTAATCCCTTCAAAGCCATCTCTATCAAAATGAATATATGCCCTCGTTGCCCTCTGTAAACCCCCCGATCATTATATTTATTTTATAACCTATCAGCGTGAGTGCGCAACACGCGGCGCACTGTATACGCACCAGCGCGCGCACCCACGCACGCGCACATGGGCGCAGGGGAGGGCTCAGCCCTCCCCTCACTGAAGAAAAGAGGGAGAGGAGGGGACTGTACCAGTCCCCTCCGTCTCCTTTTCCCTCTCCGAACCGTCGTCGTTGTCGCTTCCGCTCGTCCCCGCCGCCTCGCCGCCGTCAAGTAAACCCCCCCTCACCGGCGAGGAGGGTCGAGAGATAGGAAGAGGGCCGCAGGAGGGCCCTCCCCTATCGCGGGAGCCGAACTGGCTCCTGCACTTGGTTCGGGCCCGGTGGCGTGCCCGCCGGCTTGCCGGGTCCGATGTCCGGGCGGCAGCACCCACCAGCGCCGGGGCGGCGTCCGATGGGGTTCGGCCGGCCAAAGGAGGCCGGCCATGCCGCCGGCAAAGGGAAAGAGGGGGAGGGTCGCTGGATGGCCCTCCCCTGGTTCTTGGTCTCGGCCCGCGGCATGCCCGCCGGCTCACCGGCCCGGGATGTGGGCGGTGGCCCCCGCCGGCACCGGGCGGCATCCGGCGGGTCCGGCCGGCTAGTGGTGGCTGACCGTACCGCTGACAGGTGGGGATGGCGAGGGAGAGGGCTGAACGGCCCTCCCCTGTCGCAGGAGCCAAACAGGCTCCCGCGTTGGTTCGGCCCGAGCCGGTGGCGGCCCCCACCGGCGTCGGGCGGCGTCCGTGGGGCCCGGTCAGCCAACGGTGGCCGGCCGTGCCGCCAGCACAGTGAAGGGAAGCGGAAGAAGAAGAAAAAGGAAAAAAAAAAAAGAAGGAAAGGAGGTGGCCGCCGGCGGCGACCGACCTTGGGTCGGTCGTCGGCGGCCAGCCGACCCCCGGGGAGGGCTGGCAGCGGCCCCAGGCCGCCGGCCATTCTCAGCCCACCCCTGGTTCAGGTGAACCAAGGGTGAAACAGAGAGAAAAAAAGAGGACTGGGTCGGCTTCGGCCCAGTCCAGTTAGCCCATTTAAGCCTAATTTTTTGGGCCTCAAATTGGGCCGGGCCCAATAAAAGAAAAATAGGGTTGTGATCAGCTTAAATCCTAGTTTGTTGAAAAATTTTTATTTCCCCATTTGGGCTTCTATATTTGGAGATATTTAAGCCCCAAGTTGGGCCCAGGATTAGATTGGGTTAAGTGTAGGAGTCAGTTTGACATCCTAAATTTAAAATTTAAAAATCTAAAAAATTATGTTATAGGTACCCAGAGGTCCATACAGCTAATTTACCCTTGGGATTAGCGTTGTGAGGTAAGTAAGCCAATTATAATGATTTTCATAAATCATTATTAAATTATGCCATTATTGAAATAATAAAATTTATTTATAGTATTATTTGAAAAATAATATTTATGGTACCACATTTATGCAAATGATTATTTGACTTGATTATTGCTAATTTTTGTAAATTAAATTGGCATTTTATATATGCAATTGGTTATGGATATGATTATGTGAAATTACCAAATTTGGTAAAATATGAAAAAGTAAATTGATATATATTTGCAGTAATGCATATATATGTTATTTGTGATTGTGTTATTATATGTCATCATGGTCCACGTTATATGTTACATGACTCTGGGACCTACCTTCATAGGAAAGATATGTGGAGAACACACATCCTTGGGATGTGCTATGACAGGATATGACATTATATGCTAAATGACTCCGACACCCTTCCTCCACTGGGGGCGTACAGGGAGGTTACATCTTTGAGATGTTTTATTACGTGGATGTGGAACATTAGTATAAAATGAGATTTACAGTGATTTGGAATTGAAATGGTATTTTGAAATATTATTACATAATATTTGCTTCCAATATATTTAAGCATGAGATTTGCATAATTCTATAATATGATGAAATGTTTTTAAATTGGAAGCATGACATGTATTTGACTCGTTAAAATTCTGAATTGGCTATATTATGTTACAGTAGGCTTACTTACTGAGTGTGAGCTCATTAAATCTTATAATGTTTTTCCAGAGCCATAAAATTATCAGGAGCAATAACAGGGGTAATTGGGAGCTTCATGATGTAAATAGTTTATATTTTGTTACATGTAACCCCATTTGGATTTATTTTAGAATTTTGGTTTGTTGCCCAACATTACATAACTGATATTATGGAGAATTTAAATTTTGTATGATATGTAGTTATTATCTCTCCTTTTTGTAATGATACTGTACTGGATGCCTTGCATGCCTGGCATGCGGTGAGCTGTCACCCCTGGGCCACCACCTCTGGATCTGGGATGTGACAGCTTGTAGTGGTATCAGAGCAAGGTTTGACATTAGAGGCAAACACATGATTAACTTCAGGCCAAATATTGACATGACATTAGGAGGGTAATAACTCCAGAAAAAATTCAAGTGACTTGTTTAAAAATGCTTGAGATTTGGAGGTTTATAATGATATTGATTGGACCTAACCTTGGCAGAAATTCATAATGCCTCATCGCACCAGTAGTTAGCGACACGATGAGGGCTCTCAAGCTGGTGACCCTGACCAGCAGGGAGGCCAGGAAGCCACTGCAGATTCGGGTTCCGTTGCCCCGGCTGGCAACGACCCACAGTAGTTACAGGCCGAGTTGCTCCAGACCTTTTTGGGAGTGACTCAGGCGGTGCAGGCCATGCAGCAGCAGATTCAGCAGTTATTGCCTGCTCTATCTGGCTCTACCATTCCGCAGACTCAGTCTGCCCCTTCTACTCCTCAGACCCAGCCGGCCCAGCCAGAACAGTCTGCTCAGCCCGCTCCATCTCAGCCTTGGTAGGGAGGTGGTCGTAGCTTCACAGAGTTTAAGAGCCTGGCCCCTGCTCCCTTCACTGGATCCACCAACCCACTTGATGTGGAGAGGTGGATAAGAGAGATTGAGAAGGCCTTTACGACCCTTGGTAGCCAGGAGGAGCGGATTAGATTTGCCACCTACCTCCTTCAGGGGGAAGCTTATGATTGGTGGCTACTGTTGGAGCAGCGATTGGGAGGTCGGGCCATCTCTTGGGGACAGTTTAAGAAGGCTTTTTATGATCAGTACTTCCCCAGGAGTGTACATAGACAGATAGAGTTTGAGTTTATGAGATTGGAGCAGAAGAACCTCTCTGTGGCTCAGTATAAAGCTGAGTTTAGAAGACTGGCCCGATTTGCTCCTGATTTTGTTATCACTGAGAGAGCCAGGATCACCAAGTTCACCGAGGGACTACAGCCCGGGTTGAGGCAAGCAGTCAATGCATTTGAGCTCCCCACTTACAGTGCAGTGGTGAGCAAGGCTCTGGTGATTGAGAGGGACATGATTGCCATCCAACAGGTGAGGGAGCAGCAGATAAAAAAGGGAAGACCTTCTTCTGGTCAATTCTCAGGGCAGACTAAGAAGAGGAAGGGTTTCTTTTAGGCTCCCTCAGGGCAAAAGGATAAGGAGATCCACTGTCTTCATTGCGGGAAGGCCCATCCGAGCAGACAGTGCCGCAGGCTGACTGGTGCCTGCTTTATATGTGGAAAGATGGATCACAAGATGGCCACCTGTCCCCTCTGGAAGGACCAGCAGCCCCCTCCAGATCAGGAGAAGAGCCAGCAGCAGCCCAGGACCCAAGGAAGGGTCTATACCCTCACTCAGAAGGACGCTGCTGCCTTGAATTCTGTGGTGACAGGTACGCCTGTTAACTTAATATATATTTCTTTAAATTGTTGCATTCATATCTGGTGTAATGCATAGATTATGATAATAGATAGAGGGAAAAACATATGAAACTACATGACATCTAAGTTAAGTTAATCATTATGACAAGTATGTTTAAAGTAGGCAACACTTATGCTCAAACTTTAATTGATCCGGGTGCCACACATTCATTTGTATCTGATAGTTATCTTACCAAGAATGCATCATTGATACCCGTTCCTCTAGAGCAAGAATTGTATATTGCATTCCCAAATGGAGATGTCATGATGGTAGACTCAGTATACAAATCCTACCTAATTGACATGGAAGATAGGAGGTTGAATGCTGATTTGATAGTCCTCCCACTGAAATTCTTTGATGTAATCATGGGGATGGACTGGTTAGCCTCCTATTATGCTTCCATAGACTGTTTCAGGAAAATGGTGATTTTTAAAATTCCTAATTTTCCTAAATTCAGTTTTATTGGGAGTCAGGAACACTTGGCTTCAGTATTGGTGTCAGCTCTACAAGCTGGGAAATATCTAAGAAAAGGTGGTTAGGGGTTTCTTGCTATGGTCAGAGACCTTCAGCAGGAAGAGCATAAGTTGGAGCATATTCCAGTGGCTCGGGAGTTTCCTGATGTCTTTCTAGAGGAATTGACTGAATTACCCTCGGATCGAGAAGTCAAGTTGACTGTTGATTTAGCCCCTGGCACTGGACCTATATCCAAGGCTCCTTATCGTATGGCCCCTGCTGAGCTAAAGGAGTTAAAATGTCAGTTACAGGAGCTACTAGTTCGGGGATTTATCAGACCCAGTGTCTCTCTTTGGGGTGCTCCAGTATTATTTATCAAAAAGAAGGATGACAGTCTTCGGCTCTGCATTGATTACCGATAAATTAATAAGGTAACAGTGCGGAACAAGTACCCTTTGCCGAGGATTGATGATCTATTTGATCAACTCCAAGGAGCCCAGGTATTCTCAAAGATTGATCTTCGATCAGGGTACCATCAGCTTAAGATAAAAACTGAGGATGTTTCTAAGACTGCATTCAGAACCAGGTATGGCCATTATGAGTTTTTGGTGATGCCGTTTTGGTTGGCTAATGCCCCAACAGCATTCATGGACTTGATGCATAGGATCTTTAAACCATACCTGGATCAGTTTATAGTGGTCTTCATTGATGATATCTTGATATATTCTAAAAGTCATTTGGAGCATGAAGACCACTTAAGGATTGTTCTGCAGACTCTTCGGGAGAAGAAACTTTATGCTAAGCTGCAGAAATGTGACTTTTGGATGAGCCAAATATCCTTCTTGGGTCACATCATATCCAAAGATGGCATATCGTAGACCTTAAAAAGATTGAGGCTGTCGTGAACTGGTGTCGACCTTTCAATGTAACAGAAGTCAGAAGTTTCTTGGGGCTGGCTGGTTATTATCACAGATTTGTGGAAGGTTTCTCTCGCATTGCTTTACCTCTGACTCGCTTAACCCAAAAGCGAGCAAAGTTTGTTTGGGCATATGAGTGTGAGAGAAGTTTCCAGGAGCTCAAGCAGCGCCTGGTGTTAGCCCCTATTCTTACCCTTCTATCTACATCTGGAGGATATACTTTATTTACTGACGCCTCTCGAAAGGGATTGGGAGGTTTTTTGATGCAGAAAGGGAATGTGATAGCCTATGCCTCCAGGCAGCTGAAGCCTTATGAGCAGAACTATCCTACTTATGACCTGGAGTTGGCTGCCGTGATCTTTGCTCTAAAAATTTGGCGACATTATCTATATGGAGAGACTTGTGATGTATATACAGACTATTAAAGTCTGAAATACATTTTCATTCAGAAGGAGCTAAACTTGAGGCAGAGGAGGTGGCTGGAGCTACTAATAGATTATGACCTGAGCCTGCATTATCACCCAGGGAAGGCTAATGTGGTAGCTGATGCCTTAAGCAGAAAATCCTCTTCAGAGCTAGCTTCCATAATTACTTCTCAGCCTCACATTCACAGAGACCTTGAAAAGTTGGTAAGTACAGTGGTCTGATGGGTTTCTTGCAACACTTGTACTTCAGCCAACCCTAATTGACAGGATTAAGTCTTCCTAGAAAGAAGATTTGGAACTGCAAAAGATTAAAGAAGTTGTGCAGTCAGGGGTTCAGAATGAATTCAAAATAATGGAGGATGGATTTCTGAGATTTAATAGTAGGCTCTGTGTGCCAAATGTAGAGGATTTAAGAGCAAAAATTTTGAAGGAGGCTCACTACTCTTCCTATACTGTACACCTAGGAGGCACCCAAATGTAGAGGATTTAAGAGCAAAAATTTTGAGGGAGGCTCACTACTCTTCCTATACTGTACACCCAAGAGGCACCAAAATGTACAGAGACCTATAAAAAAATTTTTGATGGAAAGGGATGAAAAGAGAAATTGCTTAATATGTGGCCAAGTGCTTAGTGTGCCAACAAGTGAAGGCCGAACATCAAAAGCCTGCAGGACCTCTTCAGTCTCTGATGATTCCTCAGTGGAAATGGGAAAAGATCACTATGGATTTTGTGACGGGTTTGCCCAAAACGCCTAGAAGCAATGATGTGGTCTGAGTCATTGTTAACAGATTGACAAAGTCAGCCCATTTTCTGCCTTTCAGAGTTGGGGTCTCTAGTGAGAGATTGGCCATCATGTACATTGAGCAGATCGTGAGGCTTCATGGTGTCCCCGAGTCGATTGTGTCAGATCAGGATACCAGGTTTGTGTCCCAGTTTTAGAAGAATCTTCATAGGGCTTTGGGGACCAAATTGAACTTCAGCACAACTTTTCATCCCCAGACAGATGGACAGTCTGAGAGGACCATACAGATCTTAGAGGACATGTTACGAGCTTGTGTGATGGACTTGGGTGGTGCTTGGGACAACCACCTACCTTTGGTAGAGTTTGCTTACAACAACAGTTACCAAGCCAGCATCAAAATGGCTCTATTTAAAGATCTGTATGGCAGAAAATGCAGATCTCCCTTGTGTTAGAATGATGTGGGGGAAAGAAAATTGTTGGGCTCTGAGCTAATTCAGCAAACAGTAGAAAAAGTGCAGCTGATTAAGGAAAAACTCCGAGTAGCTCAGAGCCGACAGAAGAGCTATGCTGATGTAAGAAGAAGGGAGCTAGAATTTTAGGTTGGGGACCATGTCTTCCTAAGGGTATCACCAACCAAAGATGTGATGAGGTTTGGGCTTAGAGGAAAATTGAGTCCATGATACATTGGGCCATTTGAGATCTTGAGCAGAGTGGGGGAAGTGGCTTATAGCCTGGCATTACTTCCTATACTCTCTGGGGTATATAGTGTATTCCATGTCTCTATGTTGAGGAAGTACATTCCTGACCCCAGCCATGTGATAGAAGCAGAGCCCATATTATTGAAGAAGGATTTGACATATGTAGAGCATCCTATACGTATTGTGGACCACAAAGATCAAGTTCTGAGATGGCGTAGCATTCCCTATGTTAAGGTTCAATGGAGTAATCATTCTGAACGGAAGGCTACGTGGGAACTTGAAGAGGAAATGAAGAAGAAATATTCTCATCTATTTGTATCTGAGTAGACATTTGTATATATATATGTACAAAAGAGTATCTACCGTTGTAATTTGATCAGAAAGATAAATAAAGCTGATAATTTTCAATTTGGGTCTCAAAAGCTTTATTTTGGATGTGTATTAATTTCGAGGCCGAAAATTTTATGAGGGGATGATGTAAACCCTCTGATCATTATATTTTTTTTATAACTTATCAGCGTGAGTGTGTGACATGCGGTGCGCTTATGCGTGCTAGCGCACGCGCACCCACGCGTGCGCACATGGGTGCAAGGGAGGGCTAAGCCCTCCCCTCGCTAAAGAAAAGAGGGAGAGGATGGGACCGTGCCAGTCCCCTCCGTCTCCTTTTTCCTCTCCGAACCGTCGCCGTTGTCGCCTCAGCTCGTCCCCGCCGCCTTACCGCCGTCAGGTAAACCCCCCGTCACCAGCGAGGAGGGTCGAGAGACAGGGAGAGGGCAGTAGGAGGGCCCTCCCCTGTCGCGGGAGCCGAACCGGCTCCCGCACTTGGTTCGGGCCTGGTGGCGTGCCCGCCGGCTCGCCGAGCCCGATGTCCGGGCAGCAGCCCCCACCGGCGTCGGGGTGGCGTCCGGTGGGGTCCGACCGTGCCGTCGGCAAGGGGAAAGAGGGGGAGGGCCGCTGGATGGCCCTCCCTTGGTTCTTGGTCTGGGCCCGGCGGCGTGCCCGCCGGCTCGTCGGGCCCAGGATGTGGGCGACGGCCCCCACCGGCACCGGGGCGACGTTCGGCGGGGTGGGTCGGCCGGTGGTGGCCGGCGGTGCCATCGGCGGGGGATGGCGAGGGAGAGGGCCGAACGGCCCTCCCTTGTCGCGGGAGCCAAACCGGGGCTCTCGCGTTGGTTCGGGCCGGCGGGCGTGCGCCCGGCCGGCTCGCCCGGGCTTTGAGCTCGGCCGGCGGCCCCCACCGGCTTCGGGGCGACGTCCGGTGGGGTCCGGCCGGCCAAAGGTGGCCGGCCGTGCCGCCGGCTCAATGAAGGGAAGCAGAAGAAGAAGAAAAAGAAAAAAAAAAGAGAAGGGAGGTGGCCGCTGGCGGCGGCCAGCCTGGGGCCGATCGTCAGCGGCCAGCCGACCCCCGTGGAGGGTCGGCGGTCGCCGCCGGCCATCCTCAGCCCACCCCTGGTTCAGGTCAACCAAGGGGAAACAGAGAGAAGAAAGAGGACTGGGCCGCTTCGGCCCAGTCCGGTTAGCCCATTTGGGCCTGATTTTTTGGGCCCCAAATTGGGTCAGGCCCAATAAAAAAAAATAGGGTTGTGATCAGCTTGAATCCTAGTTTGTCAAAGAATTTTTATTTCCCCATTTGGGCTTCTATATTTGGAGATATTCAAGCCCCAAGTTGCGCCCAGGATTAGATTGGGTTAAGTGTAGGAGTCAGTTTGACATCCTAAATTTGAAATTTAAAAATCTGAAAAATTATGTTGTAGGTATCCAGAGGTCCATACAGCTGATTTACCCTTGAGATTAGCGTTGTGAGGTAAATAAGCTAGTTATAATGATTTTCATAAATCATTATTAAATTATGCTATTATTGAAATAATGAAATTTATTTATAGTATTATTTGAAAAATGATATTTGTGGTAACATATTTATGCAAATGATTATTTGACTTGATTATTGTTAATTTTTGTAAATTAAATTGGCATTTTATATATGCAATTGGTTATGGATATGATTATGTGAAATTACCAAATTTGGTAAAATGTGAAAAGTAAATTGATATATATTTGCAGTAATGCATATAAATGTTATTTGTGATTGTGTTATTATATGTCATCACGGTTCACATTATATGTTACATGACTCCGGGACCCATCTCCACAGGAAGAATATGTGGAGAACATACATCCTTGGGATGTGTGTGACAGGATATGGCATTATATGCTAAATGACTTCGGTACCCTTCCTTTATTGGGGGTATAGGGAGGTTACATCTTTGAGATGTTTTATTACGTGGACGTAGAACATTGGTATAAAATGAGATTTACAGTGATTTGGAATTGAAATGGTATTTTGAAATATTATTACATAATATTTGCTTCCAATGTATTTAAGCATGAGATTTGCATAATTCTATCATATGATGAAATATTTTTAAATTGGAAGCATGACATGTATTTGACTCGTTAAAATTCTGAATTGATTATATTATATTACAGTAGGCTTACTTACTGAGTGTGAGCTCATTAAATCTTACAATGTTTTTTCAGAGCCATAAAATTATCAGGAGCAACAACAGGGTAATTGGGAGCTTTCATGATGTAAATAGTTTATATTTTGTTATATATAATCCCATTTGGATTTATTTTGAAATTTTAGTTTGTTGCCTAATATTATATAACTAATATTATGGAGAATTTAAATTTTGTATGACATGTAGTTATTATTCCTTCTTGTTTGTAATGATATTGTATTGGATGCTTTGGATGCCTGACATGCGGTGAGCTATCACCCTTAGGTCACCAGTTCTGGATCTAAGGCGTGACACCCTCTCTGGTTGCCTTGGCGAGTGGGGGTTTAGCCAGACGATCTTGACGTCTTTCCCTTGCTTAGTGACTTGGTCTCCTACCCCATTCTTTACCACACTTTCAAATTCTGCTTCATTTAGACGAATTAAATTGCACGTCTACTTCTGGCCACCTTTCCCATGATTTACGCAACTAGTGCTCGAGGATTAGAGGGTCGTCCTCGCACCCCACATTCCTCTCATAAAAAAAAAATAATAATAAAATTGTTTCCTAAAAAATATCTTATAAAATTCCTCTTGAAGTCAATGGCACTGGTTACTGCCATAGTTTTTTACAAATGGTTCTTCTTTACATTACTTTTGCCTGGACACCACCCATTCGGCCATCTCTGAATAAGACTTGAGAGCCAGTACTCTTCTACCAAATGACGTACGGCAGTGGCTGCAATCCTTCTGCTTTCTTTTTCTTCTTCTTCTTTGTGGACTGTCAGCCATAAACCCTGAGATGATTGGGCCAAATGAACGCCATTTGGCCTCAATGGATGGCTCCTTCTTGAAGCCATGGTTTCTAAAAGCCAGCTTGGGATGTGCCTGCCTTCCTGCCTTTCTTTGATATTGAACAAGGCAGTGAATGAAGTGATCAACCATGTGGCTTAGTCAAAAGTTGACAGTATTTTAAGGATGATGAAGAGTGATGTCCATGTCTGGATCTAAAGTTCCAAAACACCTCACATTGGACCACTTATTTCCGAAGCTCCCAATGTAAGCAAGGAGATCTCAGAGGCATGTGACTGGCCGGGAACAAAGGCATTAAATGGTGAGGCTCCAAATGGACTTGTTTTGACAGGCAAAGCAAATATGTACTTCCTCACAGACCAAGCTAAAACTTTTCCAGTCCAGGGCATGAAGACAAGGAATGGCAGGGGACAGGCTTCTAGTTGTCATGTGATCAGCTTAGAATTCTTAGATAGATGGTTATGAGTCCATCAAACTAAATTTTTGTTTTAAATAAATTTGACAAGTAGACACTTCTTTCTTTTTCATAGCCATTATCAGTGAACAAGATGATTTATAAGGTGTTCATGGATGATCAACTCATGAGCTCTTGATCTTCTGCATTGGTACAAGAGACAGGTAAATATATGCTGGAAGGTGGCAGGATGTATAAAAAACAGTAACCCAAGGGCAATCCCATGTAAATCTCATGCACGTATGTGTTTGCACACAAATAATTATGTAGGAATTAGTTTTTATTATTCATTATTTTATCTTACTACAATTAATAGGCTAATATCATGATGTATGATTATTTTTTTATTATTTATGTCATTGCTCAAATTATACGCTTTTTCAGGGACATGAAAATTTTATGAGCATTGATAAAGAAGGTAAAGCTTGTTTCTTATTAGATATGCCAATTGAAGCCCTCACTAACCCCAAATCCAAATAAAGAACTGAAACTTAGTCTCTTTTGAATGTTTTATTCTTATGACCCAAGCCATTAAATTCTAAATAGATAATCCCATGTCTTGTTATTGTTCAATACCAATTGTGTACACAAATAGGAAAAGCCCATCCATTAACGTCTGAATTTGTTCTTCATATTACCAATGGATAATCTATCTTCACTCGAACGATAGAGTACCTTCTAACGGAACTATTTATTTTCCTATTAGATAAAAAGAGAGCACAAGCAAGCTTAGAGTTTTTCTCCGGGAAATACCTTCTAATGCTTGAGTTGATCGAAGTAGACAAAACAAGAATCATAGGGTAAGCTACCCATAAGGCAAAAGTGGAAATTTTATATGTAAAGTCTTGGATTGCTTTTACATTCGTCTAATACAATCGTAGTCGGAGCAGACTTTTATATTGAATAGCTTTAAAATTTTCATATGATGTCAAAGTCACATAGGAATCTTTCTCGAATAGATCGATTGATTTCTTTTTAAACAGATTTTACATCCACTAATTAGAGTTTCGATCAAAGTAGGATAACTCGATAGAAGAAGGAATTTTTTTTCTAATAAGATTCTCTTCCTTCACAAGGACGGACGTCACATGGTTGATCGTCCGTAATGGACTCTAATTTCATCACATATTGCCGCAGAATAGGCCAACCAAACCGAACCATATAATTAACAACCATTTCCATGGCATGATCTTTGAAAAATTGTCCTCCATCTGCACTAACTATGCGTCAAGTAAATGGACCACCAAATAAAGGTCCTCCACAGGCTCCACGCAGCTTAGCCCTAAAAACTGAGTTGGTGGAAATTCAAGCATGATGTATCTACCATGATGTTGCTTGCTCAATCCTGCAGCAAGTAGCAACAAAATCCCACACAAGAGGGAACATCATGACCATCCAATTTTCAACAAGCCGAACCAAGAGGGTGCAAAATGACAAGGAACAATGGACAATGAGATGAGCAATTGAACAGTTGAGTGATGCCTGACAGAAGGCAATGGTGGAAAATGTGCACAGAGACAAGAAACACTTGTTATTTTTCTTAACCTTCATTTTTCTTTCATGCATCAGGGGAGGCCTCTGCTTGTCATACCAAGACTAGTTGAAGCCAGTATCTAAAACTGGCCAAATTCATCAAAAATAATCAGCCAGTCAGTAGATGAATGATCTTGTCTTGTTTTAATCAGCACTTCAAGACCTAACTAGCTGAAATCCAAACAACCAGCTAACACCAAAATTCATGCGTGTTTAGATTCAAAAATGGGATACTAGTTTTATAATGGAAGTTTGTGAATCAACATAAGGTGTTGCAAAGGTATTCAATCATTAAATTGAATTGAATACTATCATTAAGTAGTTTGATTTATAATGATCAATCTATCATTAGGACACTTCAGCTTACGTTTTCCTTTTAGTCGACTATTAACACAAGAAAGAGAGAGAGAGAGAGAGAGAGAGAGAGAGAGAGAGAGAGAGAAGGTTCTATACAACACTTGAATGGGAGGATAAATCCATTGACCTGGTTCACAAGTGAATCCAGACATCCTACTTCGTAATATTGGATTCATGTCTGAATTGGATCAGAGAATGCTTGTGCAATTAGGATTGTTTTCAATGCAGAGTCTAAACCAAACGCAACCTACTGCCACCTCATGAAAATATAAAAGTCTTAAGGAAGGAATTGGACATTTCTATAGTTAAGGGGTTTTGAGGTACAAATAGATCCTTTGCCATTTCATACCTCATCAAGATATTCCATTTCCCTTCCCTACAACCACCTTTTTGTGTGTGTGTGTGTGTGTGTGTGTGTGTGTCTCCATGGTGGGGTATAGATTGGTGATGGGAGGAAGGATATTCCTCTCCTCAAGTCCAAGGGGAATGCTATTCCTTGCCCATTTCAAGCCCCAGATAACTTCTTCTCTTGTCTGTTTGGGTGTTTTGTTTTGAATGGGATTGGTGAGAGTATTATTCAGCACATAAAAAGGCAGGCCTGGAAAGTTGAAGTTGCCTACCATGAAAGCTATGGTTCTCTTAAAGTCCTCTCACCTTACACCACCACATCACCAGACCTTATCTATTCCATTCTTTCAGCCTTCCATGATGTCCTTCCTACATGACCCAGTAACATAATGATAGTAACATTTCACCTCTCAGACCATCAGAGGCAAATTATCATTCATAAATTGTCTACTGTTGACCATGTTCCATTGCTTCGAATTAATGAAGGGAGGTAGGTGCCTTTGAACAACTGCGAACCTCTATGAATAAGAAAGATGTAAGCATGCATCAGAATCTTTATGCTGAGGTGGGAAGTATGCTGCTTTAGTTTCAGCTCATCTGATTAACTTAAAACAGAGGTAACAACAACAACAACAACAACAAGTACTTTTCCTCCTTAAACTTTCAATTATTACAATTTCATTTTTTATATTTTTTAAAAATATTAAAATAAAATCATGCTATTAAACTGTAATAATTAAAAATTAAGTGAGAGTTTAAGGAAACAGAGTATAGGTAAAGAATCACAGGGAGGAGAAAAAAACAGAGCATCTCCCCCACTCCCAGCTCTCACAAGAGCCGACAAAATTCCGACCTCATTATTCTCCAAGCAATGCCTTGGGGTGCCACGTTTGGCGGCCTTCAGCCGGCCCCCAGTCGTCCTTGCAAGCAGTCCTACAAGGCTGTGTTCGAGAAGACCGGGGATTTCTCCAATATGCCCTCGGAATATTCTTGGAATAACGAGCATAAGGTGAATAAGGAGGGCATTGTGGGAACATGAGGTATATAAATATTTGTGATTTTTTTCTTTTTGTTTTTTATTTAGTCCATAGTGGATGGAAATTAGATGGAGTTAATAATTGTGTATATTTAAGATAGTTGACGTCTTGGTTGACACCCCAACCAACACGCCTCACTCTTTTCCCCTCCTTGGCTCCACCTTTTTGTCCCAACTTCCAACTTTCCAAACCATATTATATATTTAATTATATATAACTCACATAATATATATAAAAAATAAAGTACTATATAATAATATTTCATGTTGTATTATTAAAAAAAATAAAATAATAATAACTAAATTTCTATAACATATTAAAGTTAGCGTTCAGTTGACGCTTTAAAATTGGTTGGAATATTGGGTTGGAGAAAATTGTTGACCATAAATCAATACCATCTTTATTTTTATCTTTGATTAATTTATATTTTACATAATATAGTAAATAATTTTTATTTATAATTGCGAAGAAAAAATAGTACACTTTGTCAACTTAATAATTGGCTTGCTGCAAATGAAAGCGTTTGCATCTTGATGATTAGAAAGGGATTAGGTTTAATTTTCTTGGGTCGTAGCAGTAGGAACATAAATAAATGCTAAAATTAATAACAAGGTTAAGAAAATTTATTCGATTGATTCCGAGAAAGTTGATGTTTTTGTTTGACACGTGGCACTAAGGTAACATGATTGACAGGAGATATTAAATGCTTTATCCATGCACAACGTGACGTGTTCGTCTCTGCTTTGGAGTTAATAAATACACCATCATTGCATGAAAAACTTACCCTTGATCTCCGGATCAAAATTTTTGCGGTAAACCCTAGATTTTACCTCTCTATTTTAGGCCAAGGTTTTCATCTCGACTTGTCCTTTCGTTTCCCCGTCCGACTCCAATTCAAACGCCTCGGTATTTCGTTTTCACCAAATTTAATGGCTAATATGCTCGTGCCCCCCCCCTTTTGCCTCCCGCCCCCCTGTTCTCCTGGGAAGAAGGCTTGGAGGCAACGAGAAAGAGGAGAGAGAGGAGGAAGAGAGGAGGGGGAAAAAGAACAGAGGAAAAAAAAAAACCGAGCTTTTGGGTTCCAAACGGCCATGGCGAACCGTGGGAAGTCGTTAGATTTGCCACGTTGGTGACGTTGACCTTCTAGAACTGGGATTTGGAATTCTTTTCTTCTCCCATTGTTTCGATTTCGATTTTGATTTTTATTTTTGAACTTTATTTTTTGGGAGGGCTTTTCCGTCTCTTCTCGCTTGGGCTCGAGTCAAGGTGGAGACTTCGCGTTCGGTTTGAAGGTTCTAGACGATGCCGCCTGCCGCTTCAAAGCTTTGAAAGAGAATGGCTTGCTGCTCCCTTCTGCCTCTTAGAACTCGGGAGAATCTGCTATCTGGGATTCTCGCGCCTGGAAGATAGATAAAGATTAGATTTTTCGGTATTGTTTTCGTTGAATTGTAGCTGCTCGTGCGATTTTGAATGTGAAAGGCGGGACCTTTCGTATTCCTTTTGGTTTCTTTTTTTTTTAATCGGATAGGGAAGCTCTGTTCTCTTGTTTTTCTTGCTGCTTGGTGGTTATTAGGCTTGGGAGTGCTTCAAAGGAGGAAGCTTTCGGATTTTTCTCTCGGTGGAGGCTAGTTTTTTTCTGTTTATAAAGTCCAGATTCAGCTTGTTCACTTGCTAAAGAGATCGTGATTTGCTCTTGGTTTTCGGTTCCAGATTCTTGTATTTAGATGGTTTGTTTGGAGATTAGATTGTTATTCTTGAACTCTCTCATCTCCACTGGTTGCCAATTGGTAGTGATTTGATCTTGAGGTGGCCTCGTTGCTTGGGATTTGAGAATAAGAGAAGATGGCTGGAGGGAGAAGAAGAAAGTCTCATGTTAGTAAATTATACAGCTTTGCGTGTGGTAGGTCGAAGTTTGTAGAAGACCACTCTCAGATCGGACACCCGGGCTTCTCCCGAATAGTCTATGCCAATGACCCGGATTGTGAAGATGCCATCAACCTCGGATATGGATCTAACCAAATCTCTACCACCAAGTATACATTGGTCACCTTCATTCCCAAGTCTCTCTTTGAGCAGTTCAGGAGGGTTGCCAACATATACTTTCTGATCACGGGATGTCTCGCTTTAACCGCCTTGGCTCCTTACAGTGCTGGGAGTGCAATTCTTCCTCTAGTTGTGGTGATTGGAGCAACCATGATGAAGGAAGCTGTTGAGGATTGGAGGCGCCACCAACAGGTAACAGTTCATGATTTTTTTTTGTCTTGGGAAAATTTTGAATCTAGTATGACGATTATTGATTTATAATTGTTTTACAGGAAAAATTTATGATTTTGTCTTGGGAATATTTTGAATCTACTATGATGATTATTGATTTATGATTGTTTTACAAACTCCCACCATGTAAAATAAGAACTCTTTAGCTTAATAATCATATCGTTAGATGATTGCAGATCTCACCTCTTTTTGAACAATTTAAGGATATGCTTATATTATGACCATATTCAGTACTTATAGCAGCAGTGATATTAGTTGCATTATGGCATCCATAAATAATTGCCGAAATTGGAACATATTAGCTTTCTTAACGTTTGAGGGGGGAAGAGGTTTTTATATTTGACACCTTAGGTTTAAGATGTGGAAAGCTTCCAGGATTTAGTGAGTAGAAATTTCAAAAGATATGAGCTTTTCTTTCTCAAAATGGTGGGAATGCTAAACATGATCATGTATGCTGGTGTCTCAGTGTTATCAGTTAGGTTGGACTGAGTCATCTATATTAATATAAAACAATAATTAAGTTTGGCTTTTTCTGAAGGATGTGAAAGTGAAAGCAAGATCTTTATAATGGTCCGACTTGATTTTTTTTTTTTTTTTTTATTCTCTAAAGGAGTGACTAAGAATCTTTTATTGGTTGACATAGGTCCTAACAGAAAAAGGGGATTTGCACACTTCTTCTACTGATATTTAACCAATCATTATAATTTATGTAGCTCTAATTTTAGTTTTTAACTTATTTAAAAGATAGATCTTTTGAATGCCAATTCCCTTCTCCTAAATTTTATCTATGGTATTATAATTTGACCACTAAAAAGGTGTCATTGCTAATTTGCTCATGTTGGCTTGCTTATATATGATGATTTAACGCACAATTCTGTGAAAAATTCCTTTGCCAGGATATCGAGGTGAACAATCGAAAAGTTAGAGTGCATCAAGGGGATGGTAATTTTGATTATACAAAATGGAAGAATCTGAGAGTCGGGGATATAGTGAAGGTGGAGAAGGATCAATTCTTCCCTGCTGACCTCATTTTCCTTTCTTCCAGTTATGAAGAAGCAATTTGCTATGTTGAGACCATGAACCTTGATGGAGAAACAAATCTGAAATTGAAACAGTCATTGGAGGTGACTTCGATTTTTCCAGCTGTCTCTAGCTTCAAGGATTTCAAAGCCATAATCAAATGTGAAGACCCAAATGCAAACCTCTATTCTTTTGTTGGAAGCATGGAATATGGTGGCCGACCATACCATCCCTCACCTCAGCAACTGCTTCTCAGGGACTCTAAGCTGCGCAACACTGATTACATATATGGGGCTGTTATTTTCACAGGTCATGATACGAAAGTCATGCAAAATGCCACAAGCCCGCCATCCAAAAGAAGCAAAATCGAAAGGAAAATGGATAAATTCATTTACCTCCTCCTATCTGCTCTGGTCGTTATCTCAGCTATTGGCTCGATTTTCTTTGGCATTTCAACCCACAATGACTTAAAAGATGGCAAGATGAAGAGATGGTATCTTAGACCAGATGATGCGAAAATTTACTTTGATCCTTCCAGAGCTCCTGTTGCAGCAATATTGCACTTTTTGACAGCAATGATGCTGTACAGTTACTTCATCCCCATCTCTCTGTATGTATCTATAGAGATTGTCAAGGTGTTGCAGGCTGTTTTCATTAACCAAGATATTCATATGTATCATGAGGAATCAGACAAGCCTGCTCGTGCTCGTACATCAAACCTGAATGAGGAACTTGGTCAAGTCGACACAATTCTCTCGGACAAGACTGGAACACTGACTTGCAATTCAATGGAGTTCATTAAATGCTCCATTGCTGGAACTGCTTATGGACGTGGAGTTACAGAGGTCGAGAGCGCAATGGCTAGAAGAATAGGATCCCCGTTGATTAATGATTTAGATAATGAAGGCCACCAAGAGAATCATGTGGATGCAAAATCTGCAATTAAAGGGTTTAATTTTAAGGACGGACGTGTGATGAATGGGAATTGGGTTAATGAACCTCATGCAGATGTCATTCAGGAATTTTTTCGGCTGTTGGCCATCTGCCACACTTGCATACCTGAAGTAGACGAAGAATCAGGGAAGATCTCATACGAAGCTGAGTCACCCGATGAGGCTGCCTTTGTTATTGCAGCAAGGGAACTGGGATTTGAGTTTTACCAGAGGACACAAACAAGCATCTCTCTGCGTGAACTGGATCCTGTGTCAGGCGAGAGAGTTGACAGGTGGGAAATAAATTTTTCATTCTATCTCTGCTTTGATGAAACAGCTTCATGACTTGCTGGTAAGTTCTAATCAAATTGCAACTTACAGTCTATGCTTTTCTCTTCTTTTTTTTTTTTTTGGCAGGTCATATAGGCTCTTAAATATCCTGGAGTTTAGTAGCTCTCGGAAGCGGATGTCTGTGATAGTTCGCGATGAGGAGGGGAAATTGCTACTACTCAGCAAAGGTGCTGACAGGTTTGTAAGCTGCTACACCAATCTGTCTTAGAAGTATAAGTTTAAAAGTCAGCCAAGTTTCTCATTTCTCATGTTTTATTTTAGAAAAAGATACGCATTCAAAGTAATATTTCATCTCTTCCTTTTTTTTTCCCCTTCGATATAAGCAGTGTAATGTTTGAAAGGCTTGCGAAGAATGGAAGGGAGTTCGAGGAAAAAACGAAGGAACACATTAATGAGTATGCTGATGCAGGTTTAAGAACCTTAGTTCTTGCATATCGTGAACTTGATGAAGAAGAATACAAGATTTTTAACGAAAAATTCACAGCAGCCAAGACTTCAGTTAGTGCCGATACAGAGGAAAAAATTGAGGAAGTTGCTGATATGATAGAGAGAGATTTGATTCTTCTTGGTGCCACTGCTGTTGAAGACAAACTGCAAGACGGGGTGCGTAGAAGGTTTTCAAAGATGGTACATGTGAATTTTGCAACCATCTTGTATGTGCTAATGCTTATTGCTTCTAAAATGGGTCAATAGGTACCTGAGTGCATCGACAAACTTGCACAAGCTGGAATCAAGCTATGGGTACTGACTGGCGACAAGATGGAGACAGCCATCAATATAGGGTAAGCCCTTCAAATACACGTTTTCAGTTTCAAATTTTTGTTGTGTGTGGGCGTTTTTAATCTTGCTGTATACTATTCTTACCTAGTTACCTTCATTAATTTTTTCAGCTTTGCCTGTAGTCTGCTAAGACAAGGAATGAAGCAGATAATTGTCACTTTGGAAACACCAGAAATTACAGGGTTGGAGAAAGCTGGGAACAAGGTTGCCATTGATAAGGTAAAAATTGCTATTTATTGTTCTATTATCGTGACAATATTTCTAATCAATGAGTAGCACACGTTCTTATTTACGGAATATAGACCTCATATCAGGGTATCTGAATCAGGTTATTTTAAGTGGTCATGATACTATTTGAGTACCTGACATGGCAGCTCAAATTTCTAAATATTGTCTGGTAATCCTAATAACTAATAAAGATATAAAAAGAAGATAAACAGTTTAAAGCTTAATTGCCAAAAGCGAGGCCAGGTGTGACAAAGGTTCACAATACCACTTTCAGTACCCATGCTGGTAACATGTTGCTGCAGTGTCGGTATGGTTTGGTTTGGTATACTGACTCTTGGTGCACCCTTTGTACCGAGTATTGAGTCAGTATCGGTACAGCATGTAATTGCCTGGAATGAGGTGGTACATGAACCTTGGTTGTGATGGTGGATTGTGGAGCAGGTGCAGCGAAATAGGTCTACTGATAAAGATTGGAATGAGGAAACATCAGACAAGTGAGAGTATGGATGAGGAAACATCAAGGAAGTGGGTAAGAAGGAAACATTAGAGAAGTGGGTATGTAACCTAAGCAAAAGCTTCTAGCTGATAAGGTTTAAGGCTAATCTTTCGTGGCTGGAAATGGAAGTTGGCAGTTGCTAAGTTTCTTATTAAAATTTCCATTTCCATGGTTGATGTCTAAACGGTGTCAACTGACAGTAAGTGTTAAAATAATGTGATTGAGGATGTACACAGGCAGTTGCACTGTGAATTAAACATCATGGATGACTTTATCATGAGCACTTAGTTACATCTGAACTTGTTTTATGCACTTAGTGCAGGTTTTGATGATGTTCATTTCTTTGGATATTCATTTCTTTGTACACTGACCAGATTTATGTCTATGGTTGTCATCATGATAGAACATCTGAAATCCATGCTTGAATTATAAGCGCTCAAATCAACCTTTGCAGTTAAGACAGTTTTAGCTACATTTCCTTATGTTAATATAGTATATCTTCTCTTGTAGGATGAAGTAGAGTTGGGATGGTAGGTATATAATAATTAATCTAGATGTTAACAAATCATCTCAGTTAAGATGTTCCTGATCATTGACGGGACAAGTAGACCATTATTTCAGCTGTTTCTGTGCACTATTTCTTCTTGATAGGCTACATTTTGATGGGAAGGTTAGTGAAATTGGAGCTTCATGATAAGTTGGATGGTTTAATAAATTTCCTTTCACTACATTTTGATGACCATCATATAAAATAAAATATTAAAGATGAGTTTAACTGATTAAATTTAGAAATATTAGTATGCGGGCCTACATTCTATGAGGTTTTTGTATTCCGACACGGCATATCTTACCTGATTATTGAAGTTGCAGGCTTTGGTCCCTTTCAACATATTTACAAACTTCTTGTTGATACTTCAGGCATCAAAGGATAGTGTCATCCATCAGCTAAGTGAGGGAAGGAAACTTACTAGTTCATCAAGTGCTGAGTCATTTGCTTTGATCATTGATGGGAAGTCACTTACCTATGCTTTGAAAGACGATGTCAAGGACATGTTATTACAGCTGGCAATTGGCTGTGCATCAGTGATATGCTGCCGTTCTTCACCCAAACAAAAAGCCCTTGTGAGTTCTGGAAAAATTTTAAGTAACTTTACTGCTCTTGATTTCTACTTCAGTTAATCCTCCTCATATCGAGTTTCACGAAGGCATCATTCAATTGTCCAGGTGACACGACTCGTTAAAACCGGCACCCGTAAAGTCACCTTAGCAATTGGTGATGGGGCCAATGATGTGGGCATGCTTCAAGAAGCAGACATAGGGGTTGGTATCAGTGGTGCTGAAGGAATGCAGGTCAGTAATCTCAGAGAACAATGCTTACTCATATATATGCAAGAATGTGATGCCAGAGTAGACTTTTCTATCTAAAGCCTTTTAATTGTACTATACTACTTTTTTCTATTGAATGAATATCTGGTCTTCTTAGCATTAAAAAATTATTTTCTGGAACAATGCTCAATTTCAGGCTGTCATGTCGAGTGATGTTGCCATTGCTCAGTTTAGATTTCTGGAGCGATTGCTACTTGTGCATGGGCATTGGTGTTATAGGAGGATCTCCTCAATGGTATAACCTCTGGACCTATAAATCTTATGCTCGAATCTTCTTTGCAGCCTGGTGTTTGAAATGTTCCTCCGTTTGCTTTGCAGATATGCTATTTCTTCTACAAGAACATTACATTTGGTATCACTCTCTTCTTGTTTGAGGGATATGCATCGTTCTCTGGGCAAGCTGCATATAATGATTGGTCCATGGCATGCTATAATATCTTCTTCACATCGCTCCCTGTGATTGCATTGGGAGTATTTGATCAGGATGTTTCTGCACGATTTTGTCTCAAGGTACGTCTTTGACCCATTGTTTAGATAAATAGCGCACGTTTGTTTCAATCACATGTATCTGTTTTCCCCAAATGTCCCCTTATTTTCACCAAATCATGAACTTCTGTCCCTGAAGAAATGTAACCCATATCTTATACATATGAGAATCAACACTACCTTGCTTCACTGAAGCGCTCTAAACTTCCATCATTTCCTTATCTGATATTACATGCCGACTTCATGAACTAATCCTGAATTTGATCTTGGTTTCAATGCAGTTCCCGTTGATCTACCAGGAAGGTGTGCAAAATGTTCTCTTCAGCTGGACCCGCATTCTTTGTTGGATGTTGAATGGCATCTTGAATGCCATGACTATCTTCTTCTTCTGCACCAGTGCCTTCCAGCACCAGGCCTTCCGCAGAGGTGGTGAAGTCGTGGGCTTAGAAGTTCTCGGGTTCACCATGTACACATGCGTGGTGTGGGTTGTGAACTGCCAAATGGCACTCTCCATCAGTTACTTCACTTTGATACAGCACATCTCCATCTGGGGTGGTGTTGCTCTTTGGTACCTCTTCCTCCTGGTCTATGGAGCCATCACCCCTGCCAAATCCACCACTGCCTTCATGGTATTTGTTGAGGCGCTGGCTCCTGCACCTTCTTATTGGATCTTGACACTCTTCGTGACCATGGCCACCCTCATTCCCTACTTCACTTGTGCCACAATTCAGATGCGCTTCTTTCCAATGTACCATAACATGGTTCAGTGGATACGCTTGGAGGGGCAAGCAGATGATCCTGAGTACTGCCAAGTGGTACGCCAGAGGTCGGTGAGGCCGACGACGGTCGGGCTCTCCGCCCGCATTGATAAGGTTAGTCCGTCAATAACAAGGAAAGTCCACCATGCCGTTCGCTCACCATAACAGCTTCTGTCATCTGAGTCTCACTAATTGTACAGTTACACTCTTGACCTGCTGCTTCTAAAAGAGATTCAAGTTGAATGGGGTGATTGGCTCAAAGTTGGTCACTGATTGAAGAAAGCAGGCTTGTTGGAGTGAGAGTACTTCCCCATGGATGGATGGCATTGGCTCGAGTTTTTAAGTTGAGATGCAGGGTAGTGCTGCTGTATAATTTGTTCATCAAGCCATGAAAAGCAAGCTCCATAGAAGAGATGTAAATTTTGATTACTGGCCATTTTTCGGGCACATTGATTTATTTATTTTTGTAATCTCTCTATAGTCACATAGTGGAAATATAGAATAGTTTCCTTGTAATCATATTCCTCTCTTTCATACCTCAAATGTTTCCAATATCATACAAAGCTGCCTGCTTTTGATGTAATATTGGCACTTGCTGAAAAGAAAGCATAGCTCCAGAATCTGAACACTTCTAGGGTTTTCTGATTAATATCTTAGGTATGGTTAGTTGTATATCATTTGGATCTATGAATCTTGAATGGTTAACTGCAACCTTAATTACCATAATTTTAATAATAAAAATAGGAGGGCCTTAATTGATTTGCTTCCACCTAGCCAGTTTTTCTATTTGATAGAAAATTGATGAAGGTGAGGAAGAAACCGGAAGTAATCATCCCTTATCAATTGATCAACTTTTGAGCACTGGACAAGCTCTGAATTACAACTAAACTGCATGATATAGCCCTTACCCCATCCATCCCCACATCTGATATTTTGATGTTTCAGAGCAAAAGGTAGCTCAGATGATCAACCTAATGAGTCCAAATACTGCATTTATTTCTTAATTGCAAAAAAAGAGTCCACCTTCTCCCAAAAGCACAAATTTTAAGGCATATCAAGACCTGAAACGTGCATTCAAGCCACCATACAAAGCCTCTCTTAACTCTCTCATGAAATTAAACTGCAAGTCATAAAGGATCAAAGAGAGTGAAGCTGAGACTGAGGCTACCTCATGATATGTCATTGGAAGTGATAATTAGTTACTCTCCTTTGATAGACTACCATCACTGATATTACTGTGAAGAATCGTCCAATTGATCCTGAACCGTGTTGAGGTCCTACGAACATGCTTCGATTAGCTGCTTGGAACTACTAGGATGCCTTTAAGTAACTTTTGGCCCTAGCCATGGATGCTTGTTGGCTAACAACTGAACCAACAGCTAATTCAAACAGGCTATTAGATATGAGAATATTCTTTTCTTGAAGTAATAAGAGAAGCATATATATTCTATTGAGTGATGATCAATTGACCAAGCACCAGAACTCATAAGTCTTCGATTGCTAGAACTAATTTTGTAATGGTTCACGTTGATGGACCTTTCGAGATTTTCTTAATTCTAAATCATTACCATTAGTTCAAAACTTTTGATTTATAACTATATCTCTGCCACCAAATTTGAATCCTTTACCTTGCTCTAGAGCAAGTCCCTAGGTGAGTGGGGAATAAATAAGCTAATAATTGGTTGACATGTAATAAATTTTAGAATTTTAAAAGATTAGATTGGATGCTTATTATTAATTCTTACTCAAATTTTATCATGTTTTTACCTTGATAATAAATCTTTATCATAATTTATCTTTATGTATTTTTTATTTATACAAAACATTCTTTATTATTCTATTTCTGTACAATTAAGTCAAGTTTATGCTTTATTTATCCTCATTAAAATTAGTAAAGATTTTTACTTGTTGAATATACTAAATTTTAAATACTATAATAAATAATAATAAATAAATTTTCTAAAATGCTACATTTTTGTAAAATATGAAGCAAATGTTAGTCTAAGCATTTTGTTTTAAAGAAAGCTCTCATTTGTTATTTAACAACATCAAAAATGTCCTGCATTTTCCTCATAACTTTTGATTTTTTTTTTTTTAATATAGCAAGCTAGTTATTTGATGGAAGTGATCATTTTTTAAAAAAAAATAAATATAAATCAATTCAAAGTGCGGCTCTCTCCAATTCTTTTATAAACATATAGGCATCATTTTTAAAGAGCCACATTCCCTTGGTACCAAAAAATTAATATATTTCTTCAACATCTCAAAAACATAAAAATATATATTTTCACAAAATTAATATAAGTTAACAACAAAATCATTAAAAAACTTTAATAGAAAGAGAAGAAATTATAACAGCTACATATTTAAATAGAGGATCGTCATGCCAATGGCTCAGGTTGGACTCTAGATTCTTTCTTTGGGCTTGCTTGTCCCATAACATATCCAAGATTACACCCCTCATTGGTTTGTAATGGAGGAATGTTGTCTTGCCTTTTTTTTTTTTCTTCTTCTTTTCTTTTCTTTTATACTTAAATATTCTTTTGGTTTCAAACTTTAACCCAAATGCTTATCCCACTCAAACTTTGATCGTTACAATTTAATCTTTTATATTTAAAAATATTATATTTTTAACATTTAGAATTAAATAAAATTAACATACCATTCTGTTAATGAAATAATATATTAACTATTTTGCCAATATTAACTGATTTTATATAATAAATAAATATTTTTAAAATATAAAAAAAAATAAATTATAATAATTGAAAGTTTAAGAAATAGAATGATATTTGAATGGAAGTTTAAGCATTTTTTACAGCATTTTCTCTTTTTTTTTCCCCCGAAAATCGCCTCCCTGCCCGGTGAAAGAACCGAACTGTCGTGGCACCATCACGAGCCACGTGTTGCGGGTCACATTAGGAGGTCAACCTATTGCTGTCTCTCTAGAATGGAACAATTCTTTCGCCGAAGGACAAATCAGCCGTGGCACCTAATCCACGGAACTTGATAAAAATCCATTAGAAAATGACGCGTGTCCATTTCATCTACCTATAAAAGGCCTCAGCATTCGCCTCCATTCCTCTCGGTCCTTTTTCTCATTTCATTTCCCCTCGTTGCCCGCGGCGCCCGACGTTGACAGCCTACTAGGGTTTCCGAATGGCGCTTTCGGGGCGTCTCAGATCCACCCTCCCTCTCTTCCACGAGATCCTCAGAGCCGATCGAGGCTTTGGAAACCCTAACATCGCCGCCACCTCCGAGGTGAATCGAACCGCTCTTTTTTTCCCCTTTCACTTCCCCGCTCATCGATGTTTTTTCTTTTTTTTCCCCCCTCAATCACATGTTCTTGAATCAAGCGAGATCTTACTGTTTTGTTGAACTAAATGTCTAAAATTAATTCACATTTGATATTGAGATTATTATTCATCATTTAATTGCTTCCCTTGGTCTGAAAATTCAAGAAGTATGAGACTTTATTCAATATTTTGCGATTTTAGATATCTTTTAATCAGTGGGAGTTGACCCGTTTGGCGTTCTTCTATCGCAGTGTTTGAGGAACTTTACCACTCAGGCAAAGTCAAGCGGAGCGGACGTTAAGGTAAAGGAGATTCCTTTGGGCATCCCTCTGTTCTGTGTATATTTACTTGACGAAAGAAGATTGATAAAACTATTTTTTATGGATTGGATTGTTTTTCTGACTTCGTATATTGATAGAATTATTTGGTACTTTTGTTTGTAGTTATATATAGATTTTTCAAACCTTTTTAACCTGCATCATCACCTTTTATTCTACTCTTATCCGAATGATGCATCTATTAAAGAAATGTTGCTTTGACTCCAGAAAGTGATACTCAGAAGAAGTAACCAAAGAGATATGATGTAATTTAAATAGTCAGGAGGCATGCCAACAACAGAGAGAGAGAGAGAGAGAGAGAGAGAGAGAGAGAGAGAGAGAGATAAACTTGGTCATGCTTATAATGCTGTATATTTATCCCCTTTGGTTATGCTTTAAGATAAGTTAATATAGTGAAGACCTATAAGACATACAAAAACTGAAGGAAATCCAATCGACTTGATGTATTTATTAGATATTCTTGAGCTAAGTTGAGATGGAAGTTGTTTCTTTGGATGCATAAGGACGTGCTCAGGCTATTCTAACATCTGGGACAAGCATTTGCAGAGTTCAGGAACATAAATTGATGTTTTTTTGTGAGTGAACGATTAGCAATCAAGCTAAAAGAGTAAGGTTGTGTTTGACATTGCTTCAAAAAGCAAGCACTTCTTGAAAGTGATGATTTTGGTACCATGATAAGAATGCTTCTTGCAAAAGCTGGAGTCAAAAACCTAAGTACCATTCGGCTTATCCTTGAGTGAAAGACCTACCTTGTTTCCATAAAAATAATGGATTTGTGTGGATCCAACCCAAATTCAACTTATGATTTTTCTAGGTCATGAAGTTATCAATCTAAAATGAATTATGAACAGAGCTAGATTTGAATTTGCAATGACTATTATCAAAGCCTATCAGAGCCAAATACATATGCCCAAAAAAAAAAAAAAATCTTCATACCATGTGTTACCAAACAAAATAAGTGAAAAGGTTCTTTTCAAAGAAACTCCACTGAAACACTGCACAAGAAGCCCATTAGGAAAGGTAGAAGCATTACCAAACATGCCCTGCTGGCAAAGCTGTAACCCTGGTCCTTAATTTGTGGACCTACACTTTTTTTTGTAGGATATTATCTTGTTGAGGGCCCACTTTGTTTCCATTTGAACGCAAATGGATATTTTGAAGAGCTTGTCAAGTTCTTGTGACAATTTTTTCTTTTTCCAATCGTTGCTGATTCCTTGAATTCATTTCTTAAGAAACTATAATTGTTAGAAATAGTATCAGGCTTAAGAGGAAAGGATTCTAATGCTGTTTAGAACTGGCTATGACTCTTTCAGATAGGAAAAAATGATGTGCAATTCCCTAAGTATTCTGAAAGTTAAGGATTTGAAATGAACTAATTTGAAGAAAAGCCTGCGACTCCTGGTTCATGAAGGAGGGTAATGTACCACTTGATCTTATGGAAGAATATAAAAGATTTAAGGAGCTAAACAAACTATAACAATGAGACAAATGTCGATAATCTTGTTTTGTTTAGGTAACTGTTAACTATTATAAGAATATGTACAAAGATAGGAGGATAGGTTAGATATGGTTAATTTGGTCTCAGATTCTTTGAGATGAATGAGAATAAGCTGATCAGGCATTTATCTTATTATGGTCTTTGGAGGATCATCAGATATTTGAAGAGTGAAAAGGTTCATGAACTAGATCAGTTTGCTTCTTGTTAAATCAAGTTGGGAATGGAGAATTACTGTTGATCTTTCATGACTCCACTGTGGGCCTGCATCATGCTTTTTAAAATAAAGGCAATGCTATCAACTACATTTTCCAGATTATCAGAACTTTCAAATGGGCTATCAATGATTGAACTCTTGACTACATTATGCAGTTGCTTGACATAATTGTAAGCAATAACTAATTTACTAGCCTCCAAATATTATATGTCATAGGAGAATTCTTGACTACACAATGAAGCATCAGTTCAAGCGTATCTAAAGGAGGGCATGTTTTATGACATATAATATTGGGGGATCAAGAGAGGTTCTGTAAAGGTACAATTTGCCTACTTCTGTCATGTGCTTGAAACTAGAATGAGTGTGAAGGTGGATGCTGGTGCAGGAGCTGGCTGGTGTAGCTTTCATAGACTTGTGGAAGCACCTAGGTGGTGTTTATGGAACAAAGAACAAAGTTGCCTAAAGTTAATCAGACCTTTTCCTTTTCCAAAAATATGCAATAGTAACCTGGAATGGCTGATGAGGGTGGATGCATCATGCTTTGCTCATCATGCTAGCATTTTGAGTCCTTTAGTTTCAAGTTACCTCACAAGAATTCCTGCCTCATTTTCTAAGAAGTTGGCACAGTTTAAAGTTTTCCTGCTTGGAGTAACAAGGCTTCTTTAATTTGCTTAATAACAAAGAAGTAGAGCCAATCATTATTAGAACTGCAAAATACAATAGCAAGAATTAATTGACCAAAATTATTGATTTTAGACTCTGAAAAAAATGGATCAATGAAATTACAAGAATATATCAAGAGAACAATGTTATGTGAATTTGTATTATAGTTTCTGAATTTTTATAATCTAATGATCTTCAGATACTTATAGCATTGTGCTAGTTTTGATTAGTCTTCTTCTTCGGTAAATTTCACTTCTTGATTTTCTTATGCTGATTTTAGCATGCAATTACAGGTGCCTTTATCATTGTTTGGAGGTTCAGGAAACTATGCATCTGCCCTGTTTCTTACAGCTGCCAAAGCAAATATGTTGGACAAGGTTCAATCTGAGATTCTTGACATTGTTGAGGCATCCAAGAAGAGCCCTCTGTTTTCACAGTTCATCAGGGATTTGTCGGTACCTAGAGAGACTAGGGTAAAGGCTGTAAAAGAAGTGTTTGCTGAAGCTGGTTTTTCTGATATCACTAAGAATTTCTTGGGTATGTCCTAAATAAGTTTTCTTTTTTTTTTTTTTGAAATTGTGTTTTATATAATAATTGATATTACTATTTGGGGTGCAGGATGTAATTGTCTTTTATATTTGTGTGGCATTAGAAAGAAATCTACAGCATGAGATGTGATCATTTAACTTGTGTTACGCCACAAGGCTGCTTTAGTTTTGCACACTTGGATGGGATTGCCTGAACAGCTATTAATTATGTGTGCTACCAGTCTTGCATATGGCACTTTGTGTACACCATATGGGTATCACTATGGCATGTGTTCTTCATCCAGGGATAAAATTTTGAGTTTTTATGATATATTTTTGTGATATTCTTGATCTGTGTCTACTTATCTGGAGGTTATATGCCAAAGTGCATGTGTTTAGATCTTGCATCATGTTCTAGTAATGTCTTATAGTTTTTCACAAATTTTGCCTGCCTGAACTCATGGAAAACTTAGCCAATTTCTGAAAATCATGATGAATCGTTAACTATTGACTTCCATTTTTTCTGAAAAAATGCATGGGAAGTGTCAATTGATTGCTCTCAGTATTTGTGAATATGTATACATGATGAATTTATCATGACTTGATCAGAGTTCTTGATAAACAATTGGGTATGAAGGGGCGCATATCATTAATGCATGGGCTGTATGAAGGGTATATACTGTATACCATTGTCTACTGCAACTGTTGTATACTTTTTGCCAAAATTTATTATTTCTGAGCCCATATCCTCAAAAGATATCATGCAAAAGTAGCTTTCCTTTTGCAATGGACTACCCATGGTCAAGCGTTCATTCCCTCCCTCCCCCAACTTTTTATATACCTTCTTCCTTTTGTTATGTATTATTTCTAGAGTCTCTACAAACCAAGGTTCACAATTTAAGTACTGGATGCTATACTGATACTATATTGATACAGTGTTGGGATGCCTAGTTGGGACTCGGTACCAATACTTGGTACGCAGTATACCATGTACTGGTTCTGTCCTGGTAAGGTACCGTATACACTGGTATGCTCCATTATGGGGCTACATGGCATATCATGCTACAAACACAAGATGTTTTTCTCCAGCTTGGGATTACCCTATTATTGTCAACATTCTGTTGATTTATATTTCTTTCATGCATAGCTAGATGATATGCATGTTCTTATTTATATACATTCTTATTCTACATATCCTCATGAATAATGTCAACATCTCATTGTGCTCCTATCATTTTTGAGGTATTTACTTTGTCACATAAAAACCATAATTCTCAGCTGTTGTATACTGTATATTATATCTTTAGACCTAAAGTTCATGGGCATGCAAGCATCTTAGTGTTACCTGTTGCCTTTTGGCTTATAACTGCAAGCTTTGTTCTTAACACTCTATTGCATCATTATATTGACATCCTAATCTTTGATTTCATTTTTGATCTGTACTAGCTGTCCTGGCTGATAATGGGAGACTTAGACATATAGAGCGTATTTCTAAGAGATTTGTTGAATTGACAATGGCACACAAGGGTGAGGTGAAAGTTATCGTAACAACTGTTATCGTAAGTTGATCTCCTTCACTTATGCACTGTTTATATGAATGATAGTTGATGTGGAGTTCATTTATCTAGGCAAAACAAAAATGATGAGACCGTAGGTGTAAATGATTCATCAATAAAGCATTCCTTTACCCTATATTTAGCAAGCCATTGTTGGATTGAATAACGTGCTCTCCTGCTGGCAATTACATTGTGGGGAAATATGCAAATATTTGTGTAGAGCTTTAATATTTCTTGCTTATAAGCTAAATTAGGAATATGAAGAAATCACATGCATTTTGACTTAAAGTGTTTTTTCATCTTGCATTTTTTCCCCTGCTAGTAAGGTTGCTTACTAGTACATGGTGTCCAACAAATGTGCGCTTCTAAGCTCTTTCTTTTATATATGTATATGTGTGTGTGTGTAGTGGATCTTCAAGTGTGTTCTCATGTGACTGCAGCTGCTGACCACATGGATATATTTTTTAAAATCTAGCTTGTAAGCTTGGTATCAATCAATTATGCATGTATAGGATGTACTTGGGTGTCAAACTTGACATGATTCATAGAATAAATCAATATTGGGATAGGCATATCATGTAGAATTTTTGCATAGATTTGTTCTTTTTTTTTCAATTTCATTCTGGCAAATTAGGTTTAATTCTTGCTCTGGTCTGAGATGGTCCTGGCAGCCAAATTCCATCTTGCTCTGGTCTGAGATGGTCCTGGCAGCCAAATTCCATCTTTACGTATTGAAATCTGGTACGGTCATGCAATGGTCCTGGCAGCCAAATTCCATCTTTACGTATTGAATCTGGTACGGTCATGCAATATCTATTTAAGTTGGATCTAGTTTTACAGTACCGAGTTCCTAAATTACCTGGACAGTTGTGTCTGGGCTTGGGACCAGTACCTGACCCCATAGGTTGGATATCAGGACCAAGTTGAGTTCGTGTAATTGTGGTCTATCCTACCAGCTTGCATCCTGGGTGTCTGACTTTCTCAGAGACATCTGTACCCTTTTCAGGTGCAGTGCTAGCATCTATATTATAAATGGACTGGCATTTGTGTGTGTTCAGAGCAATTTGGCCAAATCATGATGGCAGTATGTGACATATGTAACATCAGCCATTGCTGAAATGGCAACAAGTTAGCTTATTTTGTCCGTTATGAATTACAACTTTTTTTCTCTTCATTCTTTGCTGACCGATATTCACTTTACTGCCACATTTTAAATTAAGAAAAAGTTGGTCATTTGTTATTTGATGCTTCGTAATACTTTAGGGCCTATATTATGAATCTGGATATTAAATAGTGTATTCTATTGTTTCATTGGTGTACTTTGAGCCAGTAAGAGGTGGATCGACATTCTTTTGGGAAAATGACAGAGAAGAGGAGAGGTATAGGTGGCAGGGATGTGAGATGGTAAGAGAAGTAGAGTAGATAAGGTCTTGCATTTTGTTGAATCATGTAGAGCTACAGACATTTGAGATGAACAATATTATATTACTAAACTAAAAGAACTAAGAAAAAAAAAAACTTTCTGCTGATGGTTCAGGTCAATTGTTAAAGCATGCTTGCCATTGGACTCTTTTAACCTTTACTTTCTAGTAGTTCAAATTTTAGCTCTGTTAATTGTTTTCTATATTTTGTTGCCAGCCACTACCTGCTGAAGAGGAAAAGGAACTGAAGCAAACATTGCAAGATATTCTTGGAAAAGGGAAAACTGCAATAGTTGAACAAAAGGTATTTCCTTGCTATGTGATGCATTGCTTCTCATTTGCTTAAGTGAATTTTTAAACAATTTGGTATTCTGAGTTTGAAGAATGGTTTTTGGATTTCTTGTTTGAAACACATTACTTCCTCCCCCCTTCCTTCAAGGGATGTCAGCTTCTTTGCTTGCAATTCTTTCTTTTTTATATAATTTTTTTTTAACTATTTTCACTTTTTATTATTTTTCCTGTATTGTATGCTCTGCTGCTATTTGTACATGTTTGTGGTGATGACAAAATTCACAAGCATGACCATATTTTAAGATTGTCTCATGGCGACTTATCATACTTAAGGGAAATTGTGGCACATTATTTAAGGAAAATACTGTATTTTTTTAAGAAAAAAGATTAAAGTTTTAGTAGCACATTTCTTGGACATAGAAACTGTCCCCATAAAGGCCTAAACTGAACAACCACTTCAAAAAGAAAAGGAGCAGCCATTTCCCCCTTGAAACTGGATGTTGGACAGTCTTGGTGACTGAGCATGCTAGTTACTTTTATGGCTTTCCAACCAGTTAGTTGTCTCCGTCTTCAGGTGTGATTTGAGTTTTGTTGTTTCTGTATTGTTAGTAGTTCCAACCAGATTACTTCAAGGTTTACTTGATCGACAATAAGTTGGTGTGACTAAACTTCTTGCTCTTTATTTATCGGCTTTGCAGATAGATCCCAGCATTCTTGGAGGATTGGTGGTTGAATTTGAGCAGAAAGTATTTGACATGTCAATAAAGACGAGGGCAAAACAAATGGAGAAGTTCTTGAGGGAACCAGTTAAGTTTGACAGTTTTTAAGTGACTTATATCGGCATGGGAGTACCACTTACCTGGTAGATCATTGGATGCAATTGCTACTTTTCTCTGTGCTTGGAATAAAATTTTGAGGGAGAGCACTCTCATTGTTTTCTAGGGCATGGCCCCATATAAATCCTTCTCTTTTTTTTTCATTGCTTGTGTCTTCAATTCTAAGCCTTGAGAAACATATCAAGAGCTGTCAATGAGTTTTTTCATTGAATGGATATATTAAACTTTTATTGTTATTGTCATCCAATTGGTGGTATTATGATGATGTCCTAGCAAGAGTCTACTTAACAGGCATGGTTCTTTGTTTGGTGTGATTTGAGACGCTGCTTATCAAAACCGAAGATGCCTTTTCAAATATGAGATGATTGTGTGATGATGATAATGATGGATCACATAATGAAGTATTCTCTATGTCAGTCTTCGTAATTAAAAAAATAGAAAGAGAGAAGGGTTTGTTCTTAGATAATTTGATTGGATGGATTTCATTTGTTCTCCGTGCTACTTAGCTTTTGAGTGCATTAGTTACTCCGAATGGTTTTAAACTGTAATATTGTACTAGTCAGCATTTGAGTGCATTAGTTCCTGTTTAAACATTATACAGTATACACTTTCATGCAAGCCCACTGATATTAGCATGATAGCTGGTTAAACATTATTTTTGTGATTTGAGTGGATTGTAATATGAAGTGCCAAGTTTGATGAATATCTGGTTGCTTTTTCCTTGGCCTTTAATGGCCTTTATCCAAATCAATGATCAAGTGTTTGGTCTGCGAACTTGTGTTCGTCTATCTATAAAATCACGATTTAGAGAAACTAATTTTCATATTACTGATCTTATCGTGATTTATTAATACTAAATATCGTATAAATGGGGTTGTCAATGATTGCCATCATGAGTAAGATTAGGTGGCATTCAGGTGCTGATGAGTTAGTTCTAAATCAGCAAGGTGGAGTAACATCTTGAAGATTGCCCTGGTGGAAGGACCGCTTAAGATTGAGTGAACCAAAGCTATAAGCCTGTAAATTAACTGCTACTTGAGGCCGATAACAGCCTGTCTGAAAATTTATAAACACGTCTCATCAGTTGAAAATTTTCTTTTGCAGCGCACTTCGTTAGTTCGTTGTTGATGACACACAGGCCTTTCCCAAGACCCCACAGAGCTTCATTTATTCTAGAGAAAAGCAAGCCTTCAACTTCAGTTCCACTCATTCAGGAATTTCTGCTATTGCCATGCAATGATGCAGCCATAAAACTGGAACAAGAATCACAGTTGCAGTTGCATCCCATGCCTTCAGTTGGCTGTTTCAGCGCAGTGCGGATGTTGAAGTTGCAGTTGCATCCCTTGGGCATTGAGATACGTAAGGTTTTCAGCTGCACCAGTGTGTATGAATATATACACACTAAAATTTAAAAAAAGAAAAAAAGAATGAAGAGTGATAATCCAAATGATTTTTGTCATAGGTTGAGCTGGTAGTGATCAGTGCAGGCGCAAGCTGAAGATGCTCTTGCAAATGATAAAAACTTTTGCATTTGATTTCTAGTCATAAATCCTCATCAGGTAAGCATGTAAATTGGATTGCCTCTTTTCTCACATTTGTATAGGGAGTCGGATGTAACTTGGTTGTGAAAAAAGAGCGGCCCGCACGCTGCAACCTGGATTGAGGCCATAACCACTATTCACTCTAACCATCGTTCCTTCATGCATTTTCTTGGTGACTCTAGTCTCTACAGCCTTGTACCCTGAACTTTCATGCAGCTACATCTGAGGACAACCTCTGGCCAGGTGACGTGGGATTTAGAGAGAAGGAAAAGAGAGACTGCCGGAGGTTCAGCTCAGAGAGGCAGGAGAGGATGACATGAGATCACAATGCTTGGGAAGGAGGGGAGAGTCAGAAGGCGGAAGAGCATTTTTTATTCGTTTGTAGAAACAGAAATATACCTTGACCACTAACCATTTAATCTAGTACTTGATGACAATCAAATAAATGAAAAATGAGTATAGATATCAAATCATGGTATGATATAGCAAACTGAGTACCACTGACTGCAATTTTTTAGTATATTTATAATATTCCTTTTCTTTCAAGAGCAAAAAAAAAAAAAAAATTGTTATGGATATTTACTTTGTAATGTAACACAATTCAGAAAGATCCGATTAGTTTATGTAATAATGTAACGCTATTTGTAATGTTGTAATAATAATAATAATAATGGAGATATCTTTTTTTAATCATTTCCTATACGATTTGTTTTGTTGAAGAAGATTTATGTGAAAGGAATTCTGCTAGGTTTAGCAAGTGGCTGGTGGTTTCCATGAGGACGAGAATGCTGGCTGTGATTCTGCACTGGAGTAAGCTGGGGCGAATAGATTTACAAAATAATGTTTCTTTTCTTCTCAGTTTGTTATTCGGGAAAGAATTTATATTTGTGATCTGGATGTTTACGTGATAGAGTTTGTATTTGTGATTTGGACGTTAACGTGTTGTTGCTTTGTTGGAGTCTAGCTAGCCCCTTAAAGAGTCGGAAGTCAAATCTTTGTTTCGGCTTTCGAGTGCCTTGTATAATGTGGTGGATTTTTCGCCCCTTCCAGTTGGGTAGTTAGCCTCTTATGACTTCGGAGTGCCTTGGGTGATGGGGTGGCATTTTTCACACTTTTTACTCAATTGGTATTTGACTGGTAAGCCTCTTAAGAACTCCTCTCCTCTTTCTATGGAGACATCTTTTTCCTATCCATCCTTTTCTTAGTTCCTGTATGTGGTGATGGTCATTGGTTTTCTCACCATTTCGCTCTGAAAAAAATAAAAAATAAAAATAAAAAGAAAAAAGAAAAAAGAGTGGCTGCTTTAACTTTTTAACAATGGAATATCTTATAGACTTTTGTTCTTTTTTTATATAAAAAATACATGATATCGATTTTTCTTAATTACAAGCACATCTAAGATCATCAAGTGATTCTTCATAAAAAATGCATATTTTTGTTAACATTAGTAGATAATTAGCTTATTATCTTCAGGTAGCTGGAGACCACTAATGATAGTGCAAAGCATATACTCTTATCATATTTTTGTCAAAATTTGCTTGTGTATGAAGATAACCATAATTCATCATTTTGTATGTGTTGTTGAAAGATATATAACTACACCTTAATTATGGTTTCCAGTTTAAACCATAAAATTTGCAGGCTTAATATTTTTCTTTTGACAAATATATATATATATATAAAGTCTTTTTAAAGACGACATGCTTTTTAGATATATCATGAAAAGTGAAGTGTAGGAGAATTTTTTGCTAGAAAATAATTCAAAAAAAAAACAAGAAATGAGAATTTGATAGCAATTATCATGATGGTAATTTATATTTTATAATTTAGATGTCATATTTCCTTAAATTGATGGGTGGCATATCTAATCCTTATTGCAATCTAATTATTTTTGATATAGTAGGATATGAATTGAAAGATTTTTTATATGATGGCAAGTGCACTATAAGACTGTTTGTAGTCTTGTAGTAAAGTTGCACTACAACTCAATTTATATTAAGTTAAATTATAAAGAATCTTATTTCTTATATTTGAAGAAGAGTTTAAGAAAAAAAGAAGTTTCTTATAGATATTTCATTAAATACCTTTAAAGTGCATAATTAAATTAGAGCACATGACATACATTAAATGTAGTGTGGGCTTTGAGTAGGGTAAAAAAGGAGCAGAGGGGATAGGATATAGTGGAAGAAGAGAAGGTTGAGCAGAGGATAGCAATTGAAGTTTAAGATAGAAGAGACAACTATGGACCTCTCAAAAGTGGTGAGGCTGATGAAGACATTGAGGGTAGCAATGCAGAGGGATTAGGTGAGGGAGAAAAGAAGGAAGGAAGGAAAAGAAAGAGAAAATTATTTTTATTTTAATTAGAATACATATTTGAATGGTTGCAGCATGCTACACAAGTATTTTGACTCTGCAAGTTGAACTACCACAAAATAATTTTTAAAGTAATAGCTCAACAACCAACTCAATTTATTTTGTAATTTGTTTTCCAGTTATCCTAACAAATAGGCTAATATACCATCTGCAAGTTGAGCTACATGCAACTCCACTTATAAAATTTCAAAGAACCCTGATGTTAATCTATTATTAGAAAAAAGAAAAACCAAACTCAATCAATGTAAAACCTTATCTTTCCCATCCTGAAGTCGCTCCTTTCAAATGGCTCACCTTCAGGTCTATATCCTATATCCAATCTAATCTCAAGAGCTCAAACCATCCACTTTTTTTCCTTGCTTTTTTTTTTTTTGTTTTTATAGGGATTCATGTGGATTAGATTCAAGCCCATTTCCTATATCTACTCTAATCTCATATGGAGATCTTAACGCAATCTTTCTTTCTTCTTCTTTTTTTTTTTTTTTTTTCATGGCAATTTAGCTAATGCAAGAGCCTGTCACCATCCTGAGCCCCACATTCAAAAAGCTACTGTAGGTAAGTCTTCATAGGTTCTTACAACGCCACAAATTGCACCCATTCACACGCTTGAACTATTCCTGACCATGCCACTTTCACACCTGATCATGCTTCTGAACCAAGTCCTACCCTCACCACCAAACTCAATATATTGTGCCACCAAGATCATAAAGTGTTAGGAAATTCTTCAAAATTGAGTGAACTAAAAATTGGAGCTAGCTTCGCAATGGATTCATTCATTCAAATAGCTTTGGAATAGCTTTATATGTACAAGAAAACCAAACCACTTCTAACTTCAACTCAACTTCCTGAGCCCCAAAAGCTGCCAAACCAAAATAGCCCTTCCTTCTCCACCAACTCCTCCCACATCTTCTCAGCTTCCAAGAAAGAGCTCCCATCACCAACCCAACTCTTCTTCCCTTCAACAATAACATCCTGCACTCCTTGAACTCCCAATGCCTCTCCTCTCTCCAACCTCTGTCTCTCTCCTGTCGCATATTCATATTTCCTCCATCTCTTTCGGAGCTTTCGCAGCACAATTTTCTTGGACTTCACTGCCATTCTCTGTGGCAATCTGATGAAGAGGAACACTGTGACTTGGAGGAGCAAGCAAGGGCAGCAACAACACACCACAACGCAGTCCACGGCCAATAGGCTGCATTCCTCCAAGGTGTTGGACATCGGTTTTCAGAGATTGAAGGAGAGCCAGAAGAGAGAGAGAGAGGAGGAGGAGGAGGAGGAGAGAAGGAGATTGACGGCAAGCCACAACTTGTTAAAGACAAAGGCTTGTCGTGGAAGTGACTTAAGAGAGAGAGGCACGCCTTTAAGCATCGCTTTATTTGATATGCCTAAAAAAAAAGGCATTGCTTTATTTGACTCTTCTAAGCCAACATGCTTGCCACTAGGAATGTTGATGTGGACATTACTAATAGATTAAAAAAAACCAACAAAATATTAGTGTGGATACAATAAATCTGAGGAATGTTTGCTTACTTTTCAAAGATGTCATTAACGGTTTGATAGTTAATAGATCAAAGAAGACATAAGATCAGCCTAAACTAATCATTGGATTTGAGCCTGCAATCATATTCTGGCATGCATGATGTCACCTATGTTCTTAAATTTGATAGTGAAAGTTAATGCTGTGCTCTTTGAGGTGCACCTTGTGTGAGTTAGGCCAAGCAAAGACAAATCTACCACAACTCAACTTACAAAATACCTAACCTTAACTTAAAATCTGAACTGAAAATGAACCTAATTTCTTGGTCAGTAGTGCAACCAAGTCAATAGGGGCTGGCCATATCAGGTCGAGTCAAGTTAGCTCGTGTCAAATGGGCTTTAAATTTGGTTAGGCTCAGGTTGGCAACATTAGAAATATTTGATAAGTTTCAGGTTGGGATCCCTATCAAGAAAATCATGGCTAAGTTTTGAGTCAAGGATGGGGAAGTTAGGATGGGAAAGTTATGGAGTGATTGGCTTTGGCTTTCTTGCGACTGGGACTTGGATGCAAAAATGGCAAGTGGTGTTATGTAACTTCCAAGAAGGACCAATGTCCATGATGGGTGGCTGAAGTATAGCGTTGGCCAAGAAATGTCAAAGGAGTGAAGATTGTGATTTTTTACCATCTGGTTTCAGGTTTTACTGCTGCCTACATAAAATTATAAATTCAAAGAAATGTTAGGACAAAAACTTTGAAAAAAAAAATTATGAAAAAATCACCATCTGGAAAGAAACATCACAAGCCAACGCTCCTCATCTGTCAGAGTGTGACTTTTCCAAAGTTTTGAGAAAAAAATTGAGGTTGGTGTGAGCATGGCGTTACTCATAATATTCAACACATTGCAGGATTTTGGTTTTAAACTCGTTGGCTTTTTGGCAAGCTCATGGACAGGAGTCAAAGTTGAGCGCCCTTGGGTTCACCTTTGAAGGACACATGACAACGTGCAGGTGCCCCATATGCTTTGACTTTTTGATGTCCAAGGTTAGTTGAGTCTTATCATCCTTCCCCCGGTTAAAGTTGATGGCCAATCTTTTGAGATGGTGGAAATCATCACCTGTCGCTCCAAAGGCAAGATGCTTGCCGCTGTGAACACAAATGATTCCATTCCTTTCTTCTCTTTTTTTTTTTTTTATTAATATTTACAATAATAACAATAAAATCTTAATTTCGACTATTAGTTAGCACTACGACACCTGTCACTTGTCGTAGAGTTTGTTGTTTCTTTGACCAGAGAACTCAAAGACAGATGATGCCAAATCATGAATAGAACACTCTCAATATCAATACTTTAAGATGATTGCAGAAATCTCAGAAATGAAACTTTAAGCTCACATGTCAGCAATAATCATGCAAAGTAGAGAAACATGTAGTCAAGAAAAAGAACGTAAAACCCAAAAGTAGTATGGCAGTTTATATTCATGAATCCATGAAAGCAAGTTGATGATAAGAAGAATCTTTACCATCATGCATTTGAAGCTCATGCAGTGAGGAGGAATAAAAATGATGATTTTAATATATGAAGCCAGGTTCACCTTTTGAGGCAACAGATCAAGTTGTCAAGCAGAACATGAAATAGGGAAATAATATCAAGCAAATTAGGAGAGCAGAGACTGGTCTTGCTGTAACCAGTAATAACTATCAGAGGTCTTGGGAAGAGTAACTGCCAATTGAAATGATGATATTATTCATAGGATGCCAGAGTAGTTAATTGTTAAAGGGTCTTTTGTAAGCCTCTGAATTACTGAAAACTCTCATGCCCACAGTTGGAACTGTTTTACTGAAACACCCAAGGCTCAGCACAATGTAGCATTGCAGATGGTAATATTTCATGCAGCCAAGGCATTGCTGCTGCTTTCAGAATGTAGCATCAGGAAGTGAAGAAGAACAAATGATAGATCAAGGCATTAAAAGCGCCTAGCTATATGAAAAATTCAAAAGCCAAAAATTTATTTCACTATAGAAAGAATAGGGAACAAATCCATAAGACATTGATCCCCAATTCTGTATAAAAGAATAACTACACAAAAGAAAAAAGGGAAAAAAATGTCACAATGTTAAGGCCAAAAAGTGACCTGCTTACAGCTCTGATCGACTCTTCCAACTAGCCTGGCTGAAACTAGTTTGACTGAAGTCAGTGCTGGAATCGTGGCTACCAAATGCCATCCGCTGAAATAATCTGATTTCTGCTGATTGTGGTGCATTGAAGAGTTCGCTTTGACCCGGTTTAATGCCATTGTTAAGATCAATGTCAGCTAAGCTATCAAGAACTCTCACCACCTGAGAGATAAGAATAGATTAAAATAGAACGCGAAGTAAATCGATGAAGTTCTTCTCACAATAAGATTTTTGATTCCATTGCTTGAAATTATTACCTTACTCATTCGAGGCCTCATCGCTGCTGAATGGCGAACGCATGCTGCTGCTGCTTCAATCATACGAAACATCTCATTTTGGTCATAGTTGCTTTCAAGCCTAGGATCAGGTAATTCTTCAAACTCCCCAGTTTCAAGTGCATGGCTAAGCAATGGTCGTGCCTAAAAGATCATGCTCAAGGTTAATCTAACCAGAGGTTTATTATTTTCAATAATGATATACCAAAACACAAGTTAGAGAATCTGATAAAACTACGATTAGTATCCAAGTAATCCACAGTGGAAATGAAAAGTGGTATACTATGCTTATGGGTGTTAGGGACTTCTTATGGGCAGTACTTTAATTGGAGTGGAGAATAGGTGTTAGGGATTTTTCACATTCTATGCTGCCATAGATTTTCTCAGCTGTATAAGCAAGATCTGTCATACTGATCATACTATACCGATACAGTACCCAGATTCAATTCAGTATGAATCAAACTGAGTGATACTGACCCGTATTGTCTGGTACTCGATACAAGATGCATACTGTATCATACCAAACCAATAATGTATCAGTACAGTTCTTGAACTCAAAAACTTTCTTGCTTAACAAGGGAAAAAGATTTCTTTTAGAAAAAATATCCATGCAAAATTTATGATGCTGCAAGGCTAAAAGTCTAAAAACACTACAGTGCTCACACAAGATTCAGAGTCAAAGCTATAGGTGTCATTTTTCAAACTAGTGATATAGATATTGACATCAAAAGTTATAGAAAATGTCCAATCTCCATCATATATAGGAGAAAAGATTATTCATCCTGCATTATGAGCTCCATGTCAACCATGGATATAGTTACATCAGATATGCTGCCTGGCCTGATCATATTTGACCTCTCAAACCCAAATCGTACTACTTTTTTGTTACATGGTCAAGGTTGGTTGATATTTGTGATTAGTTTATTAGGCCCAGTTTGGTTCCTGGATAGCTAACCAGGGTATGGTATCAGCCACTAGACCAGTTAACGGTGAAGCTGAAAAAAGAGTTGTTTGGTTGTAGAAACCATGGTCAAGTGGTTGAGTGCCACTTTGTGGGTTGGGGAGGGGGGAGGGAGGAAGGTAGCAAGAAAGAAAGGTAAAAGCTGAGAGGAGAAGGCTAAAATGAGAGAAAAAAATGAGGAGAGGGGGCCTTAACCAGGTGGTTAAAGTTATTTCCCCTCCCTCCTGAAATATCTTTAACCAGGTTAGCTAGATAAGTGGGAAATGACTGGCTAAGTTTAGCCACCCAAAAAAAGTAATTGTGTTGGGGAATTAAATAGATAACCACCTCTTAACTGGTGGTTATCCAGGAACACAATCGTCCTTGGTAACTTTATTGCTAGTGAAAGACCGACACAGATATGGAACACGGACATAATGTGATATAAATATGTTGATACAACAAATCTCGAAAAAAAAAAAAAGGCTGCCAAATGGATGGGAGATACATACACACATACATACATATATACATACATATAAAAAGATAATAAGTAATCATAAAGCATAATGAGTAATCACGATAATATAGTCCATACTTCATACAATAACATTAACAGCCGTAAAATCCATCACTTAGTCATCACTCAAATATATAGACAAAAATCCATATTTCATACCATCGCTTAACATCACAAACTCTAAAATTAATCATACATCATTAAAAGGTCAACATTTATCAAATAAAAAGAAAGACCTCACTCTCGCCCCGAAAGTATCGAAAAAGTAACAAAGTGCTTCCAACATGAATTCCAAGTGCACCCGCACCCTCACACACATTCTCATACATACATACATATGTATCATGATATATGTAAAAAAGTAATCATAAAGCATAATGAGTAGCCACGATAATATGCTAACATGGTACACACACATACATATACATACATGCATATGTATCATGATATATGTAAAAAAATAATCATAAAGAATAATGAGTAGCCACGATAACATAGTCCACACTTCATACAATAACATTAACATCCATAAAATCCATCACTTAGTCATCACCTAAATACATAGACAAAAATCCATATTCCATACTATCACATAACATCACAAACTCTAAAATTAATCATACATCATTGAAAGGTCAACATTCATCAAATAAACAGAAAACCCTCACTCTTACCCCCAAATGTATCAGAAAAGCAACGTCAGTGCTCCCAACATGAATTCCAGCTATGTACAACAAGTGCCACTGTCTAATGCATATGTAACAGATCTGGGCATGGCATGCAATTTGAAGGATCTGTATTTGCTTGTCTGTGGCATTTGTATGTATGGCGGCAGAGCAGATGTTTGTCTATAAAATAATAGGAACTTCGAATGGAAACTTTCTAGATAAGTTTGGGAGGGGTCAATTTTTATAAAAAAACATTAGACATGTAAGACAGTTGAGCCTAAGAGTCTTCCATGGGAAAGCCATTTGGTGAGGACTTAGAGGCAAAGAATGTCTAAAGAGTTCCAAAGATTAAGCATCATAGTTATGCATAGCCATGTGTGTGTATAAATGGAAAAAATTAAAAAAAAATCATCTGGGTGAATATCCTAAAATAGGGTGTTTAAGACCAAGCGATGCTCATTCTCATTATGACCAGATGTTGACATAAGTTTGTGTTCACCATCTATTGAGCATTTTGTACTTGTAGATGAGGAATTATTATTCAATACAGAAAGCAGTAGTCATAATGACATAACACCTAGATGATGCTGAACCAAAATATCTACCAACTCAAGCATCAAATAGGCTAGAACACTAATCAAGCAATCTAAACTGCCCAAAAAATATCTATACTGGTAAGCTTGCATAGGTTATTGGCAAACTGAAAAGTAATCACAGGCCACCAACTAAAATCTGAAAATAAAGTATTTCTCTGCTGATGTTAGATGAAATAATAACAGCAAACTCCTTGTCTATTTAGTGTACCACTTCAAAGAATGAAATCCATCATTGCTGTAACTATATGGAATAATTCGAATAGCAGATGATCCAGTGCATGACAATCAGTGTTATTTATTGAGTCTGCAAGTATAAAGGGAGTTGTGGCAATTGTTAAAAGCCAACAAGAGACTAATTCTGGTTATTGATTAAAGCAGCTGTGTATTGGAGTGATACCATGCTAGAACAATAGGAAGTCTATCAAACGAAGATTGAACATCTTGATCCAAAAAAAAATTTGGTGGAAGCATATAAGAGATTATCTTACCCAACTAATGATAATTAGACTCGATAAGACGTCCAATGTCAAACCTTAGCATCTAGATTCCTTCTTTATCTGAATTAACTTTCGAGGGTTGCTACCCTTGTGGCATAAACTTCAGCTTTGTAGGAAATAAGATAAGCCTTGCTGCCTAGCAGGAACCCATCTAGGTTTTCACAGAAGGCTCCTCTTACTACTAAGTAGCCTTGGCCAGCACCGATACATAACGTGTGGATGTCAGGCTGCGAAGCCAGTTCTCAAACTCAAACTGAAACCGCCATTATCTTGATCAGTAAAGTGAAGACCATACAATATGGTAAGGCTCATCAGTTAAACTTCAGGCTCGGGAATGCAAGAAGAGCTAAGCAAACTGTTAACGTGGTTGTTGATCAATATATAGGAGATAAGCTGCCTCATTTAATTCAGAGAAGGTCACGTGGAGAAGGCATGAGCTACAAATTTAAGGCCATGAAGTGATACATTTTTCACAATGCTCAAATTAACCATAGCAAGTTTCTTAAGCATGCCAGACCCAATTAAATGTTAGTTGTAGTTCAAAGGTGAAGGCTGCACGCTTATTTCCAAAATTTTCTGAAAAAAACTACTTGGCCACTAAAAGAGTGCCACTTGTCACAGATTTCTAGAGCATAACTGAATAGTCTCCAAAACAAGGAGATTGATGCATTGGTAGTCCAACATATCTCTAAATCGATCTATTTGAATTAATCTTGCCGTCTATAGAAGTCAGTATTACAGGTACCATGAAGCAAACTCTTTTCAATTTTTGGTGCCAAGGAAACAATATGTCAACTAATCAGCCAAGAATCTAGTCAGCCCATTGATTTCTGCTTTTATGGACATTTTGAATCCACAACTCTCAAACTAATAGATTTTATCAAATTTCACCTAGGTCCAAGGAGAAGATTTGTCCAACATAAGCTTGCTGAACTGCTGAAACTTTCTGTTTCAAAGGATAACGCTGATGAAGAACTAAAAACCTAAATTATGTGTATATCTAAGTGAAAGGCCAACATTTGTTTGACAGAATGACACAGAAATAGAGAGAGAGAGAGAGAGAGGGGTGGAAGGAGGGGGCGTGAGATGAAGACCAAGTTGACAGTTGGGAACTGAGATCAAGGGAAAAAAAATACCCCTACTATATGAAGCCAGTACATGCTAGATCACATTAATTAGGTTCAAACCACGAGTAAAATTTACATGCAAACATATTAAAAATATGACTATATTAAGTATGTGGATTTGAAGGGTTCATGAGGCCATGGCACAAGCCAACAATATTCGAATCTGGTGGCTGGCACCCATCTCTTAAGAGCTTGTCAAGCGAGAGGTCTAGAGTTCAAACCTTGGTGGTGGTGGCATTAGCACAATGGGTTTATACAATATGATATGATACATGTCAATACTTTTAACCACATTCCCAGTAAGAAATCCAGCATGAAGTATTCTAAATTCAATTGCATGACAAGCTTGACCACATTCCCAGTAAGAAATCCAGCATGAAGTATTCTAAATTCAATTACTCAATGCATATTCCTAGACACATCTGAAAATTGCACATATCCTTGTAAAAAATGAATTATCAGTAATTCTATATCGAAAACCCAGCTGTCAGCTGTTTGGTATGAAACATGTTAGTACTTATAAGCACACTCCCAATAGGAAATGCAGCATGAAATTTTAATTCCTTCTTCATTCAGTCCCTCGGTATAAGGTTAAGAATTTAAAATATGTATTCTAAATTCAATTGCATGACAAACCTGGCTTGCTCACTCAATATGTATTCCTAGATATAAAAGTGAATTATCTATAATTCTATGAAAAAGCCCAGAAAAACCCCAGCTGTTTTGAGCTACTACAATGAAATTTTCAACATGAACTAGAGGAATGGAACACCATTAAGGCTTACCCACTCAACAAGGCTCTCATCACCCAGAGGCTGTGATGAATCAACAGGCTTCCGTCCAGTAATAAGCTCGAGGAGCACAACCCCAAAAGAATAAACATCAGATTTCTCAGTCAACTTGCCAGTTGATGCATACTCTGGAGCCAAATATCTACAAGGACAATCTCATTTCAGTTTGTCTTAAGCCAGAAGCATCATAGAATTCAGATGAAACCTTTATGAAACACTCTATTTATCACATACAAAAAATACCATTGGATGTGGATCACCTACCCAAATGTTCCCATTACACGTGTGGTAACATGTGTGCAAGCATCCATAGCTAACCTTGCGAGCCCAAAGTCAGAAACCTAAGTCATATACATGAGTTAATCACAAGAGAAACAAAAGTATGGTGAGTATCTAGAATATAATTCACATATCACAGTCTTATAATGAGGCTAACCTGAGCTTCAAAGTTGTTATCCAATAGAATATTCGAGGACTTTATATCTCTATGAATTATTCGTGGATGACCTGACAGCACAATAAAAAGAGCAAAAGAAATAAACAAGTGGCCAATAATAAGTAACTGTGTATTCATGACAGAAAATATGTCGAAAGGATTTTACAATCCTCGTGCAGGTATGCTATTCCACGAGCTGCACCAGCAGCAACCTTAACTCTGGTTGCCCAATCCATAACTGGCCTTCCTTCTCCTGAAAATGCGAATTCATAATCAACAAAAATGCTTCGCATAACTTGAGAAATGAAAATTCCATATTGTCAAACAAGGATCAGTTACTTTCACATTAAACGAGTTCATTGAAAAAGCTGTATCTTACCATGAAGATGATAATGAAGTGTATTGTTAGGCACATAATCATAGACAAGTAATCTTTGGTTCTCTGCTATGCAGTACCCTACAAGTGAAACCAGATGGCGGTGGTGCACGCGGCTGATAATCTCAACTTCAGCTTTGAACTCACGCTCACCCTGTCCACCACCAATTTTGAGTTGTTTCACAGCAACTTCTCTTCCATCTGGTAAGCATCCTTTGTAAACACAACCAAATCCACCCTCGCCTAAAATATTCCGAGTCGAGAAGCCATCGGTCATCTGATATAGTTCTTGATATGTGAACCATGATTTTGAATTGCCCAACCCTGCTTCAGATGGTGAATTTACAACCGCTCCTTGACTTCCAGCACTATGGTGATATACTAGAGGAGCTGTTGGGGATCTTGGATAGGATGAATCTAATAAGAAACGGCAAAATAATGTTAACCAAATGGCAATAATGGAATGATAATACACATAAATAGTTCTTGGTAAATTTTCTAATAATATACTGTCAGGATTTCCTCATGAGAAGAATTGTGACTCATGAATAAATTATAAAGCAAGAGTAAAATAAAAATGCTATACAATGGCATAGGAAAGTTATTGGTGTTACCTGACATTTGTGAAGATGACATTGAAGGAAGGACAAAGCCTGCGTCATATCCACCAACCTGCTTCTTTCGCTTCCTCATGAACCACATAGCTACTCCTACAAGACTAAGTATCACAATAACTGATACCACAGCAATAGGTATTGCAGTACTGGCCTTAATCCCACCACCTCCTCCAGAGCTGCTGCCTCCTGGTGATGAATCTGGATTCATATCGGATGGCCTGTTGGGAATTGGTGTAGCTCGACTTTCTGGAGTGACAGGAGACGGCATGCCAGGAGGAGGAGGAGCAAAAGAGGGTGGAGCCGGGGTAGATGGAGTTGCACCACTAGAAGAATTGTCAGGAGGAGGAGAAGGGGTGGAAGGAGTGGAAGGTGGCTGGCTTTTAGGAGGTGGTGCTGATGGAACAGAAGGTGGGCTTGGGGGAACAGAAGGTGGAGGTGATTTTTGAACTGGCGGTGAAGGTGAAGTCCTGGGTGTAGCTGATGGTGGCGGTGGAGATGAATGCGATGGTGGCGGGGCAAATACCGGCGGGGAGCCGGATGATGGTGGAGGTGAATTAGGAGTCGGTGGAGGGGAAGCAGCAGGCGGTGGAGGAGATGCTGTTGTAGATGGCGGAGAAGCAGGAGGAGGCGACAACACTGTCGGTGGTGGCGGAGGAGATAAAGTTGGAGGGGGTGAAGCAGATGGTGGAGGCGATGACGCTTTTGGTGGCGGCGAAATGGAAACGGTTGGTGGGGGAGAAGCAGCTGGCGGGGGTGGTGAGGCTGAAGGTGGTGGTGGTGAAGGTGGAACAGATGGCGGCGGGGAAGGGGGAGGGGCAGTGGAGCTAGGAGGGGGAGGGGAAGGAGCCGGAGGCGGCGCATTCGATGATGTCGGTGGATCTGAGGTGGCATTGGGTAGAGAATTGGGTGGTGGAGAACCAGCAGGAGGGGAAGTGGAAGAAGGTGGTGGTGGAGCGGAGGCAGATGACAACGGTGATGGAGAAGGTAGAGGAACGGAGGCCATAATCCACCAGGTTTCAGCTCCTGCTTCTTCCCCTTCAACTAAAATCCCAAATGATCCATAAACCCTTTCAAAGAACTCAAAACACCATGGCCCAAATCAAAATTCTCTCATTTTACAAGCGAAAGAAACTTCAAAGCTCCCTCCTCGTTGCAAGATCTCGAAATCAGCAGCACTCCCAGATCCTTGAGACTTTATGGCACCAAATCGAACTTCTGTACAAACCTCTCCTTGCAAATATAATCCAAATCAGAGCAAAAATCAAAAATACCTAAAGATCCCAAAAAAAAATCGTCTCTTTTTCCCCAGAAAGGACCAATCAACGATGGACAAGTCTCCTAAAATTCATCAAATCAAACTTTGGGATCTAAATCCTCAAGCTGTTACTTTTTCCGCCGTAACCCCAAAACCCCACGTCTTGAAACACATTCTCAAACGCAAAATGGCGAACACTTCACCCAACAATCTCAACTTTTTGTTGAACAGCCACACAAGATCCCACCTTTCTCAGAAAATCCACGCCAAAATGCAAACTTTAGAGCAAGAAAGATCATAAAAAAGTCTAAACTCTTCTCCGCGAAGCTGCCAGCCCGGATGCGACCAAATGCCAATAAACAAAAAAAAAAAAATGCAAATTTTCCAGAGCTCAAGAAAGGGGACCCACCTCGCCACTTCTTCTCCTTTCTCCTCTCCTACTCTCTCCTTCCTTCCCCTGGGTCTCTCAAGGGGAACGTGACAACGACTCCATGAGTTGTTTAGCGGAAGAGAAGGTCGCCGTTGGGCTGGACAAAGACTTTGCTCATATACTGTCTTGATAACAATAATAGGAATAGAGTACGAATAATAATATCTTAAAATTGATAACGGAAGAAACTATCCTCTCCCTGGCATCGTCAGCGACCACACAGGAGAGAATTTATCAAAAGGACTTAACTTTTTCGTTTGTCTGAAGGAGATGTGAGCACCTCTCCTGTGCGCTTACCTCCAAGATCACAGTTTCAAATTAGCATATAGATCCCACTGCTTTCCTCTCCTTTTATTTCATTTTTTTTTTTTAATCTTTCCTTTATGAGCTTGTTGATTAAACATCAAGATTGACTTTTTTTGTGTAAAACGATTGTTGTATTTTAACTTTTACATTGTCGTTTATCACTGTAGAGTTTAGCGCTTCAACTTATGATGAATCACTCTTATTCTTTTCTTGCATGTCTTTGGATTTTTTTTTTTTTTTTTTGATCTTGTTGGCGATAAAGTATGAAATGAAACAACTGATACCTTCTGTTTTAGTTTCCATATAGAGAAATCCAAAAAATGTCACCTCAAGTAAAAAATCTAACATAAATACAACTTCACGCAAGTCAACCTTTCATGAATCAAACTTAGAAAAAGTTTCTTTGCCACCAGAGATATAAGCAAATGGCACACGCATCTCATAAAAGAAGCCAAACAAGCAAGTGAAATCTTTCCAATAATGTGATGGTGCCAGGACATACAAAAAAAAAAAAAAAAAAAAGGCAATATTTTATATAATTTTTATTGTGAGCAGGTCCTTTCTTGTTGTGTAGCTTCAGATTAACTCCAAACTTTTCTATTTTATGCAACAAGATCAGTATCAAAAAAAAATGGTAACAATGTAAATAACTAGGTGATGGTTAATCTCAAAAAGCAAAGAACTTCTTTAATGCCGCTAATAGCAAAATAATTTATTCATCAATTTTATAATTGATCCATCATTAATTACATGATGAAAAATGGTAGAAATTAATTCAATAAAATAATCTATAAATTAAAGATATTTTCATGAGCATGGGCGAGCTATGATCTTATTTACTTTCGGATACTGCTTAAGAATTGGATTTCAGATATGTCATCATGTTTGATGGGATGCTTCGTTGAAAGACTATTGTGAAATAGAATCGTATGTGTGAATACGAGCCGACATGCCAGACATTATGAGCAGTCAGCGGAGGAGGGTGAGAGAGGATTTTACTAAAAGAACAGGGTTGGACTTTTGGAGAAGAGAGTAGCTAAGACTCCTAGGAAAGGCCATAAATGATGGTGGCGTGAAATTTGACAATGGACTTGACTTGTGGTGCGGAGTTCTCACTTGATGGATACTACCTGAAGATGAAAGGCCATTGGTTTACTCATTGGATCAAATGTCATGGTTGCTATGTTGGTAATCAAAGGAGGGCCTAGAGGAAAGAAAATGGGACAATTTCTTCACTCCCAAGAAATCAAGAAATCCAAAGTATCAAAGCCACCACAACACTTGTGATGTTCCAAATGTATAAAAGATTCTAACCATTGTCTTGATCCTCCCAACATTGTTGTTTGAGGAGAGAGAAGAGCACTCTTATATAGAAGGTCAATGAAGAAGACCTCAGAGTTGAAGTAGTTTTCATTTTAGAGGACCAAGAAAGCAAGTTTAGAGGTGGTGTGGCCAGCATCAAGGCCATGGAGGGGGAAGGCAATGTGTCCCAAGGATCTCCATTGATGCATGCACCCTCATTTGCTATTAAATCCACAGAAAGAGTTAAAAATGCTTTACATTATCATCCATATTTAATCTACAACAATTGAAAACAAACTCTTCCTAAGCCAGATTCAACTGTTTCTACTTACATATTAGATAAAACAATATTTCTTTATGCTGTAGAGCGATTAAAAATATATATGATAAAAATATTTTTATATTTAGAATCATTTCTTTATCCTAAACTCTATTCACTTAATCATTTCTTTATAAAAATATTTCTTTTGGATGAGTGTCGTATATGCATGGATCGATGTGATCAAATTTAAGAAACAGAGGAGTTAGCATAAGCTAATGATGAGAAACAGTTGTTCATGTTCGAGATGGAAGATACGACACTTAACCAAACATGCATGGATTTAAGAACAGTTTAATTTGGCTTGATGGATTGGCTTGCAACCCTCCAACTGGGATTTATAACGTCTTGGAAAAGGTTGGAGTGGTCCTCAAACTGGGCGAAACTTGGGAGCAATCAGTCCCTTCCTTTCCAGGACTTTGCTTTCTTTTCGAAGATAACGAAAAGGGTTGATGCCTGATGGTGCAACGATCGCCCACCGCGCGCTCGCCCATCTTTTTTTAAGGCCTAAAAGTTCGTCAAAGCATCATGCACGTTCTTGTCAAGATATCCATATGCTAACAATCCAATATTTTAGTGATCTTTGTATTCCATCTGTTGTTGTTTTAATCATCAATTTGTAGAGATACGATTTACTTTCGCATTAAAAAAAAACATAAAGAACCTCTAAAATCTATCAAGTAACAACATATTTAAATAGTAAAGTGGACTTGATAACCCAAGGGCATAAAGGTGTTAGCAATGTAGACAGGCTGTGGACCGGATGCTTGATGGGACATAGCTTATCAAAGAGTTTAATTTGACATCAATGGCCTATAAGGTTTGACCCTTTTTCCAATTGGATGCCGGTTGAAAAACTTAAGTCTGATAGAATGGTATCATGTTTCAAAACAGTTGTCCAATTTTCACATCCAATCTATATAGCATTTACCAACTCATCAAGAATCGAGTGTATAAAAAGCTCAACCACTTTGCCTCACGAATAAAATTATGGTTACCAGAGCCTAGTCGAGCCAAAGTCCTATAGAAAAAAAAAAAAAAAATGCTGTACTTGCAAAATCAATTGAGTTCATCAAAAGCTCATTAGCTCATGTTTGCATTAAAAGAAAGTACTTTAATTCCATCAAATAGTTAATGATCATGTTAACCAATCAAAAAGATGTAGGACTATCGAATGTATAAACCTAGTTTGGATTCGTCATTGATCATCATCGTACCATGCTCATGCCTTAATCAAGCCATGTATGGACTTGAAGACAAATGCAATGATTTCAAAGATGAATAAGAGACGGTTAGAACAGACAAATTCTATTGGTGGACGATTTAGCTCTCTAGAATTGGCAAGTTTTCACCTGCCCCACCGTCCGAATCCATCTGACTTGAATCCAAGTAATCTTAGAACACAAGTAACTTGGTTGAGATGTGAACCTAAACTACTAATTAGGAAACGGAGCAGCCTTTGCTTCAAAATGCATGACTTTGAAGGCACTTTATCATGGGGTTTGTTTCATTGGTGGGAGAACGGAAATCCTCCACCTCCATGCACCATGGTCTCCGACGTTAAATGGGGGGAGGGACCAGCCAGCCAGCCAGCCAGGGTCGGAAGCGCGTGGATCCCACTAAAATACGCGTTTTCCGGCGACTTGTTTTATGATATAATAATATATATGAGCGATCGAAACCCCATGAATGGGTTGGTGGTGCGTCCCCACCACCGCTTTCCATGTGATCCGAGATGAGGAATCTACTGCTATTATTATCATCTCTCTCGTCTTTTGTTGTATGGATCGCTACAAATTCACTCGCATGATCCTCCTGCCTTTGGTTTTCAAAGCTCGCTGGTTGCGCCAGTATTAAAGCCTTCGGTGCATCTGACGCCTCATCGATGCAAAGGTGCAGACGATAAAGCTCTCAATTCCGCAAGCAGTTAAGTGGATTTGCCCACAACCCTGGGGTAGGTAGACGGTGAAATATAATCTTTAAATGAAAATCTTTCCTGGACCACAACACAAACACACACACACATTTATTGTAAAGCCATACTATCTACTCTCCATTAATGCTCGAAACTAACTTTTACATGCTAGCTAAGAAAATAAATTATAATATGAACGATAAAAAAATTTTAAGAATATAAAAATAAATAAATAAATAAATAAAGTTTCTCAATGATTTATTTAACAGATTTGGCACTATTTTTATAAGCGTATTGAAAAAATCTATTTTGAATCAGGGTTCAATTAAGAAAACTCATTGGTATTGACGCTTTTGGTGAAGTTCTCCTCAAACAAGGCTACACAATTTTTGATGAATTTTTATTTAAATTAGTCAACATTTTTCATGAGATTTTTTTGAATTGATTAGTGGCTTTTGGTATAAGATATATGTAGAGATCTAGTTGGGCAAGCAGTCAGTGGATTTACTCAAACTCTTGGGGTAGGTGGATAGTGAGAAATAATCTCTAAATAAAAATCTCCTATGGACCACATCACAATTATTGTAAGTTATTGCATCTACTCTCGACGTTCGAAACTAGCTTTTATATGCTAGCTAACAAAAAAGATTATAATTTGAATGATAAAACTTTTTCTTATCATTAATTTATGCGTGTTTATATAAAAGAAGATGAAAAAGTAAAAGAAGTTCAGAGATTATTTTCGGACATCCTTCCACGCTCAAGCCAGCTGAGAATATGAAAGAAAAAATTCTAAAGTTTCTTAATGATTTATTTGATAAGTTTGAGGTTATTTTTATAAGCGTATTGGAAAAATCTATTTTGGATTAGGGTTGAATTAGGGAAACTCATTGGTATTGGCACTTTTTGGTGAAGATCTTCTCAAATAAGACTACATAATTTTTGATAAACTTTTATTTAAATTAATCAGCATCTTTCACGAGATATTCTTGAATTAATTAATGGCTTTGGTAAAAGACCTGTGTAGAGTCCTAGCTGGCCACTTCACACAGGTTTCTTTTGCTCTTGCCATATATTGCTATGTGATAGATTAGCTCATACGACACCATCAACAATAATGATTCAAAGATACATAATAAGTCCATAGATCTAACTAGAACGACTTTAACCATCCTTCTCCATGCTATTTAGAGGTCATGTGTGTGGGATGAATTCAACTAGTTCATGTGAATGTTTGATTTATGTGCATTGAAGCTTGGACTGATCTATAGCGTTCATACTTGTTGGTTTGAAAACTAGTTGCAATGTTTATTCATTCCAACGTATAATAAGTCTGAATGAAGACTTATTGGCATTGACAAACATACTCGCACATGTGGACGAAGAACATCCCTGGAAAACAGGGACCGGACCACCGCTGTCTAAGCCTTCAATTTCTCAATCCTCGTCTCAAGTGACAGCACTGTCTCTGTTCTAAAAAGAGCCCCGCGATTCTTGCTTCTTGGTATCAAAAATTTATCAAAAATAGGCTCCTAGGGAGAGAAGAGAGAGAAAGAGAGAGAGAGAGAGAGAGAGAGAAGAATCTCCTAGAAATGTAGAAGATTAGCATCCCACTGCTACGGTGGTGTGTTGTGAAATTCGTCTTCACATTATTCAGACATTATTCAGTGAATGCATCGAAGGGTCAATGCAGGCTGACTTCATGAGAGGGAATCTTAATATATCTTCACCATGAGGTAGGAATTGATTCATGATGGATATCAATAATAGAGTTGTTAAATTTGGTGGCTGTAAAACTTCAGGCATACGTATTGATCCAATTAATTTTTTTAGTAGGTCGAAACTACATGACCCAAAAACTCGAATGAAAGTTAATGAGTAGCAAGTGAACGTGAGTTATAAGCACATAATCTAATATGGGATTATTTTTGAAATGTTATAGTCTTTCCTCTTCGTACACCATAAGCTAGCTAAAAAATATTTCTGATCTGCATTGTTGGTGCTGTAAGGATGACTTTACGCCATAGCGGAACTCTACCACCATCTTATGAATAACCCTTTTTTTATATCCATCAACTTTCGCACATTTGGATCAGGCTCTGATATTATTTGTAATGCCTCAAGCCTACCCACTGACCAAATTAACTTTGTTAGTGGATCAAAACTATGTGATCCAAAAATTTAAATGGACTTAAATTATAAACATATAATCCAATGTAAGACTATTTTTGGAGTGCTACAGTGACATTGCTCGCTTTAGCAAGAACTTCAAAACCTAATTTGTATCAAAAATAAGGACCTTGTTGGTTATGCAAGCACGACATAGAGCATACTTTTCTCATCATGTGTAGGTGATGGTTAGGTTAAGCACAATTGAATTACTGAAAAATGGCGAATATTAGATATGATGAAATTAAATTTTAGATCATACATTTAAAATAATAGAATTTGATAATTATAGCATAAGTTGGTCTCTCCTTTTTCTCTTAAAAATGCTACTTCCCATGCGTGATGTTTAGAACTTACGTAATCTAAGACATACTCCTCTTGGTGACATTTGCCAATGGAAACACGTTAAGTTTCATATATCGCACGCCTCTTGTGTCAATATGGCTTTCCGGTGGTGATCTGGAATTTATTCACGTCCACTGAGTCAGTGCAGCAACCGATCCAGATTCCATGCAAGTGAGAAGAAGAAACGTCTCTGCCCCCACTTCCCTGATTGGAAGTTACCATGGATGACAAGAATCTACTGTCCCTACTCTTGCCCCTTTTGGAGGTAAAGGTGGTGTGATCAAAGAACTGAGAAAATATTGGCTTGTATTTGATTGCATTTGGATTTCAAATAGTTAATTATTTTTTAAATAATTTAAATCATCGATAACCACTTCCTAATCAGCTGATCAACAAATAACGAAGCATGCAAGATCATCAAGGCTTGCATGGTATTTCTTTAAGATTAGTGCAAATTTATCAACCTCAGGCTGGAACTATTTCTTTAATATTTTTTTTGGTCTTGTCATGGGTTAAAATTGTCTAATAATTTTAACTCAAATCTAAGGTATGAACTTATCTGTTCGACAGATGACTTTAAAATTATTTATCTAACAAGTAAGTTTAATTGAAAAAAATTCGATTCACTTTGAAAAAAGAAATCATCAGATGATTTTATTGAAATTATTTATTGAACAATCCATCTAATGGGAGGGGGGGAGTGAGATCAAGTCTGAGAACTCGGCCTTTAAACAAAGTGTTTATATATATATATATATATATATATATATATATATATATATATATAAAAGAGATAATTTTATGAGAACCTTAATTTTGATTAAGTTGCAGTGAATGGCAGCAATAAAGAGTCTATTAAATTGATGATTTTAAAATTATCTATTCAATAAATAATTTTAACCTATAATAAGAAAAAAAATTGAAAGATACAAGATTGGTACCCATGTGATAAATTTTAATGCCACTGAACGATAAATTTTCAGCTAGGAACATCCAAAAAATAATGACCACTTCTACAAAGGCCCACGAGTCATGAACCTTTTTTTTTATTTTTTTGACCAATTAAATGCCAACATGCCAGGGAATTCAAGTACAAGGCCTGAACAAATTCTCACAGGCAACACTCCAACATGCTGGTTATAATCTATGGCAAGGGCAAACTGGATAAAGACATCCTTCCTTCATCCAAGAAGAGAGTAGGCATCCCATGAGTCAAACAAGGTGGTAAATTTCATGACAATTACTGCTACGGACAAGGACTGTTTACTTTGGAAGGATGAAAATTTTCACCCCCTTTATTGCACATCCTGAAAACCGATGCTAGACTTGTTCCTCTCTCTCTCTCTCTCTCTCTCTCTATATATATATATATATAGAGTGGTAGTGTTCTAAGCCCTCTTTCCTCTGAGCCAGCCGAGGCCTCTCTCTCTCTCTCTCTCTCTCTCTCTCTCTATATATATATATATATATATAGAGAGAGAGAGAGAGAGAGAGAGAGAGAGTGGTAGTGTTCTAAGAGGAGAAGAGCATTTTTTTGCGCCGCAAAATTTTATTTTCTAATTATCATATTTATTTTATTTATATACATGATTATTATAATATTTATAATCATTACATTTTTTTTATTTTATTAGGATAGATTTTTTTTTTTTTTTTGGGGGACTACCATGGGATTTGTTCTGGTGTAATGGAGCCTATGTTGTTCATTGCTCATATGCATCCAGGACCTTTTATTTCTGCAACTCCAATTAGGAAAAAAAATTTGTTTCCCTGCTTTGAATTATATGATGCAAATATATGCAGACATCTAATTTGTGCTTTGTATATCTTTGCCTTTTGATTTGTTCATATTATAACTTTTTATTTTCATTTTACTACCATGTGTGAATATTTTTAATGATCATATAGGATGATCAATTTAACAATATATTCTAAAATCAAAGTTTACAAAAGGTATCTAAGTTTTACATCATTCACTGTAATTCAGAGAAAACTTAACACTTAGCCTTTTATTCTTTCTATCATTTTAACAAACCATGCTATTATTTTATTAAATTAATTTATAAAACCTTCTCTTATACATATTTACAAATCAAGCTAATAAATGTTCTTAAATTGCAAAAAAAACCATTACCATTAGCTTTCTAACTCCACTTTTCTAGAGTTCTTAGTTAAACTAAGGGTGGAAAATCACCAACTTGCCCATGGTTATTCTAAATTAGGGATCCCTAACTTCCTACCTCTCCGTTTCATATGGGCATATACCTCTTTTTGTTTTGCCATCTTCCTTGATCCCCATTGCTTGTACTATCATCATGGTGCTTTATTTTCTCATTGATAATATCAGTTAGTCTTGTATGTATCGTTATCTTTCTTCGATTAATCATATCATCTCCCATTGCCAATGTAATCACTATGTTGCTTGCCTCTGCAATTGATAGTCGATGAGGTGAGCCTCAGTTACAACCTTGTAATAGAAAAAGGATAGCATGCCATTTGTCAAGAAACTAGATAGAAAGAGGAACTTAAGAGTTGGGTTTAATGTGAAATTTTTTCTCAAGGATGGCATAAATTGGGTTTAATGTGAAATTTTCTCTCAAGAATGGCATAAATATAATGGGTTGGCATTCAATATATTCGGAGAGATTAACTTGACTAAGAATCAAATGCTTTATATCTTATCTCATCTACTACAAATTTTTTTTTTTTTCTAAATTCTTTTAATATTATATTTATTTCTTCCTTGTTCAGCATGTTCTAATTGTAAAAAGCTAGAAATGATAAATATCAAGCTTTTAGATCTCTTGATAAATCATATAAGGGATATCTATGAAGTTTATTAACCTCTGTCTCATGGGAATAAAAATTAAAAAAATTACAAAGCTACAAAATGAGAAGAAATGTAAAGAAAGAGGAAGAGTATACGGTGAAAAAAAGGATTCCGACCAAAAGAGAGTGTAGCTAATAGATTGTGATTCCAACCAAATGAGAGACCAATTAGTACAAGATGATTCTAATTGAGCAATGATCAATTGGTAGAGGGTGATCCAACTGAAATGAAGGTTGAGAAGGAGAGGGATGGGTAAAAACCTTAGCAGCAGAACAAGGGTAGGAAAAGGAAAGGATAAAAGAAAAAATAATTTAGAATATGATATCGATGATTTCATCTTCGGAACCATGAGAATTCTATCAAATAGTTAAGAAATCATTCCTCCACAGTAGAATAACTCTAACGGTAGCTGTTTTTGTGGAAAAGATAATATTAGTCAGGTTAGTTTGTGAATAAGAATAAAGGATGATTCCGTATATATTGTTGATAAAATAGTGATTGTGTTTTATATAAGAATAATTCTTTAAAAATAATAACTCAAAATATAATTTTCTTCACTTTTTACATAATTATATGTAAGTTTCTCTCTCTCTCTCTCTCTCTCTCTCTCTAGGCCACTCTTTGTCTCAATGCATGCCACTACCTGCCTACAAGAGGTCTTCATCTTGGACATGATGATTAAATAAATTATTATTATAGCATGCTTCTTAGATACCTCATGATGACTAGAAACACATTTATCAAGCCATTTTCTCACCAAATATTATCATACACTTGCTTTCTTTAATTTCATGATTTGTCTTAGATACCTCATAATTTTTCTTGTAGCATGCTGATAAGTTTGTTAAAAAAGTCATTGCATTAATTCTTTCAAGGCTTCAAGAACTTTAGCTGCTACTTATTATTTGAATCATTAACGCACATCATAGAAGTAAACCAAGACTCAATAATAATAATATATATATATATATATATATATATATATAGCTGGCTTAATTAAGATATACCAAAGGGGGCAAAGATTTACGTTCTAAATACAAAGTAGTTTATACGGTGAGTCCCTGTACTCATTATTAGATGCCATTAATCATCAGCTCCTTAGCACGTCCCTTAAAGCAACACATGTCATGCTCTGAGCCGAGGCAACGTTGCGCGAAAGGGGTTCATGCGGTACATGTCCATCTCCCTTTCCGTTACCTTTTCTGCGCTCGTGCGTGGGTCCCCAAGACCGGCAAGCCCAAAGCCCTTTTTTATTTTAATCTCTCTCAGTTGCCTTCTCTTGCTTCCATTTGGTGGTGGTTTTTGGGGATGATGGCGAAGGAGCGTCTCCCTCTCCACCAGAGGGATTCGCTGCCCGGCAAAGAGGACGCGCCGACGCCGGAGGTCCCGGTGGCGACGGCATCCGAGGTGGGCGGCGGTGGCGGTGAAGGGGAGGCGGAGGCGTTGGTGGCGGCGGAGCTCTCCGATCAGAAGCTCCAGGAGAAGATCCAGCGGTTGGTGCGTCATCTCTCCGACGGGATGGCGAGCCGGCTGCCCGACAAGGGTGCGAAACTCCGCGCCCACCTCCGGCAGCTCCAGGACGAGCTCGACCGCCGGAAGCTCGCCCCACACCGCAAGGTATCGGATCAGTCGATGCGTCGGTGGGGGAGATTAGAGCTTGGATGGATGGATGGTTGGTTGTGTGGGGTTCGTAATTGGGATTTTGGGATTGGATCGGTTTGGAGGAGGAGACGGGAGGATTGGGGATGGGGATCAGGAACGAGGTGGATGATTGATTAGTGTTCCAGGGTATGCAGAGGGATCGATGATGGTCTTGTGGGTTCCAGGAGTTATTGGAAGAGAAGCCGCCTAAGGAAGAAGGGTTTCGGAGTGGAGAATCTTGGAAATAGGGTTTTTAATTGAAAAATCCAATAAAATGGAATAGAGTGGAGAATGCGTGAGGGAGAAAGTGGGTTTTGGGATTGGAGGTAAATCTTTAATGAAATTGGTGCGAACAAACAGGAAGAATACTGTAAATAGGTGAGAAGATAGGGAGAAAGAAAACCTTAGCAAGTGATTTTTGCAAATAAGAAGGAGAAGAGCTAGCGACACATGCGAAATCCTGCTTGACTAAGGCCAGAACATTAAAGAATTTGGCGCCAATGTTAGACAAAAATAGAGTAAAATGAGAAAGTTAGAAGATAGGGACAAAGGAAACTTGATTGAGAGATTTTTGCTGACAAATATCTTTAGTTGGCATAAGAAGGAGAAGAGTTAGTGATGCATATGACATCGTTAGGCTGAGAAACTAAGACAAAATAGAAGCTTGCTGGTTAAATCTATTTTAGGAGCAAAGTTGCTGTTATAGACCATCAAATTTCATTTTTAATGCTTTACCTTGTTTTAGTTTACTAGTTTCCTGAACATAATGCTGAAGATTTCTTCCTCTGCTTCATTTTTTTCAGGATGCTGGAGAATGTGACAGGGCTTCACGATCAAGAACCGCAGAGTCATCCGGTGGGCTTCAAGATTCTTCCACATAACTTAAAGTCATCAATGACCATTAATGGAAAAAAATAACGTTCCTATTTGTTTATTCCACGTTTATTGGAACAGCACATCCTATTTACCTTTATGTTATTGTCTGGATACGTCTTAAATTGTTATTTCTTACAGGCATTGTAGTGTTCCAAATACTTGTCGAATTCATATGGGTTCCTGATTCATAAACAATGTACAGTTATGGAATCTGGAAATTATTGCCAATTGCATAACCATCAAATTCATAAATTTACATGATTTTCTTGTTTGTCTTTGTAACCAGAATAAGGAGTGTGCTTGGGCATTTGATTATTACAGCAAAATTCCTCTTAAATGGTGGGCATTGTTGGATCATTTTAATACAGAAATAGAAGTAGCCTTTAGAGATTTATTTGTAAAATGGGTCAATCAAAGGCTAGAATTATATTAAACAAGGAGGCGCTGCCCATATATGTTATGACAATGTAGTTCTGCCTAAATTTGGGTTATGTGAACTTAAAAGTTAAAAAGACATTAGGGGAACTCAAAACCAAATTGGATGGAGAAAAAAGACTCATGTAGCCCAACGCAGCTAGCTTGGGATTGGGGCTTTGTTGCTGTTGTTATTGATGATAATCACAGAGATTTTCTGATTTTAATATAGTTTATGGGTATCTTCTCTCTCCCCTTCTTTTTATGCTGGTGGCTAGTAGTAGATACATGATGGAGCACAAATGGTGGTTGTGTTAGTGTTATCTTTTCATCCATGCATGAAGAGAGGTGCAGATGGTTTGCAAATATTCAAATCTGGTCACACTCATCTTGAATTGGACTCAGCCCAAACTAAAGTTTATACTCATGACTATTTCATTGGTACCAAGCTGTGACTAGTACACCATTTTGGTTGGGTTATAGATCATGTCTAAGTGGACACAGTACAGTAGATTTGAATGGACCAACTAGACTCGATGAAAAATGGCTACAGCAAATCTAAGTTTAGCCCTTTTAACTGAAAACGACCCAGACTTGACACAAACAGACTCAACCCTAACCCAACTTGACACACCAATCAGAAGTGTCAGGTGTGGGTTTCAATTTTATATGTTAAGCCAACTCTTGTCAGATCCGTCCTAAGCTAGATGTAGGCCCACTTGATCTAATTGGAACCCTAATCAGGGGTCTAAACTTGGCAATTTATTTGTGGAATAACAGTAATCTTGTCTTTTTATGGTGTAGAGTTGAGCCATTGTAAACCAGAATTAAGTGGTACATAAAGTTGGAGAATTGCCTTTGGTCCTCTTTCAGTCATTACTATCTCTCATAAATAATTTATTAGAGAAGATGGCAATGTTGTAAGAGATGTATAAAAATCTGTCATTGTTGCACATCCTAAGGAACTTTAGGATGTTGATGAATGAAAGAAACCAGATCACCTTGTGAACCATGAAGTGCTTTGCTTAGGGCTGCAAATTAGCTGAACCAAGCCAACTATTAAGCTGCTCATGCTTGGCTTGTTACATGAAAGGGGTAGCTGAGCCTGAGTAGAGTTTGACAACATATTTTGAAGCTTGGCCTCATTTTTGAATTGATCTGGGTTCGAAGGAGATTGTTATCCAACTGACCTAGGTCGATCTGAGTTCTATTTATTTTTATGAGGCAAAAGTGTTGGAGATCTGCCTTTTTCCCCCCCTGACGTTAGCTTCTAAAGTTGCTTGAGCTTGGCCCATTTCCTAGATTAACTAGATGATCTTCAATGAGCCTGTTGTTGAGCTGAGCCCAAATTATTCATGAATAACTGAATTTGTTTTCAGCCCTGTATATGACAGAGTCCAGAAACAATCTCTTGCGTTAGGGATCTGGATTAATTTATGAAAAGGATTTAAAGGGAACTTGTATGAATAAAAGGGACATTATTGTATGATAAATGAGGAAACAGTATTACAATGTGGATTGCTAAGGCTTCATGGTCATCAATTTGAAACATAAGCTAACTTATTTTGAAGTTGATTTTTCCTCCTGTTTTTGCCATATTGTCTAGGCATAAAAAGGTTATGCAAATGCAAATCTTGTTATGTATTTGCTAAGGTATTTTGTATTGGATAACCTTCCTGTAGAACATGATGTCTTTTTGCTGCATATATCAAGTTCTCTTCGATTTGTCATGTTTTTACTTTTTGACTGAATTGCCATTTTTTGACATGTTCTCAAGTGTTTCTTCTCTCCTTTGTCAATTTAATGCTCAGTTCATCACCAGATGTCTTGAAATCCATGTTACATGGACTCAAGCTGGTAGCGTCTGGTGAAGATGTTGTTACCTAGATTCAGTACAGGTGTGGCGGGTTTCTAGATGTCCCGAAGAATTTGAATGGCAACCTCAAAGAACTCAAACATGAGGAGATAGCCATATGTTAAATGAGTATTAAATAATTTAGTAAATTAGTGAACAAAGGAGGGAAAAATAAACTTTCAGCCCAAGTGTGTTGCCTTTGAAGGCATGCATTTAATATATATAGACTTTGCTACATTTGAATGTAACCAAGTATAGGATCCGATCATCTTTTCGATCTTTGGATTCACAGGATCTCGAAGATACCCCACTTTTTTCGCCTTTTCCATCTTTGGGATCTGTGAATTGTGTGGATCCAAGGATGGGGAGGTTACCAGATCTTGACTTGGCTACATTCCCTCACGGTTAGATCCACATGGATTCCGAAACCACCCCACCTTTTTTCATCTTTGGGATTCGTTCATAGTCTACGGATCCCAAAGATGGAAAAGGTCGGGTGGCTCCAGAATTCATGTGGATCCAGAATTCATGTGGATCCAAGGGTAGAAAAGGTGACCGGATCTTGAACTTAGCTACATTCGAATGTAGTTAAGTCTACCTCATATATATATATATATATATGGTAAAGTGGCATCACTGCCTTAGCTATTGGCAATAGTTTTTTTTTTTTTTTAAATAGTTCCACTATGTTTGCTGAAGAAGAAAACTGTTGTTTTTTGACTTTCACCTGATAATATCGATCATGATCATATATTTTACCTTATAATCCAAATTGCTGTTGTCTCTTACTATTAGGTACGGTTAAAGATTCCGATGAAAACCTTATGATATCTGAATCACCTTCACAGCCCTCATTTGCAACCCAACTTCTCCAAAAGTTACACAGCAAGGTAATAAAAGTTATATATGCTTAAACTATCAATATTTCTAGCTCTGCTCATGAAGACATTTTCATTTCCTTTCTTCAGGCAGATGCTGCACCTAACAAGGACTTGAGTAATGTCACTCTGAACAAGTGCAAAAGTTTAAGTGAAAGTGGAAGCCAAATGCACGAGACAAGACAGCCAACTAAGATATCATCACAACCAGCTAGAGTGTCTTCCAGAGAATCACCTTCCCTATGTGCTAGCACTATTGCCAACAAAGATGAACAAAGATCTTCTAATGGTGATATCAAGGCTTTTGAATCTGTTAGCACTTCTTTGACTCATTTGGGGGAAAATCATTCCAGCCCTTCTATGAGAAAGTGAGTCTTTGGTTTCTAGCTCTTGTTTGATGCTTCTCTTGAATGCTTTCTTTCATTGCCTGTACAAACTTATCCTACATGATTCCTGGTTCAATAATCAAATTTATTTAGATCTCTAGCCTTTTCTATGTAATTGTTATCTTCAAATATGTGGGTGAACTGAATGTTGGCTTTCTGGATGTAACTTAACCTTGTTTGCTGCATTGTCTTATTTGTTGAATAGTATTTATTACTCCTTTTCACTTATTGGTAATGCTGTATGAATTCTATTTTACTAATTTTATACTTCTGTGTTTTCTTTTATGTTCATCTTTATAAAACAAGAATATTTACAATTTAGAAGGACCAGAAGCAACATTCTCAATTAATTACTTGAATTGCAGATTGTTGTATGAAATTTAGAGATTTCTGTTCCCATGAATGAGGGAATTGCTCACTAGTTGGTAGCTTCAAATTTAACGAGGAATTTATAAGGCAGGTGGCATACTTTAGAAGGGGAAAGGGTCTGGTAGTTCATGGTCAATTTTTATCATTGCTTCTTAGGTCATGATGGGTTATCTTTGTGCTTTTTAAGGTTTATGCCTCTACAAAAAGAGGCTATGTTCCGGCATGTCCAGCAGGATGTTTGCTTTTCTGACATTTCCTTTTGCATGAATCTTCCTTTCTCTGACATCATTATCATTGTTTATATGGTGTATAACCATTTTAAAAAGGTTTAAACTTTTGGCTGACCATTATCTGCTGTTTTCATATAAAGGCATTCATCAACTGATCTGCTTTCCTATTTGCTGTGATGGCTTTTGTAAAACCAAGAAACACTCAGAAATAAGTGTCTGAGGAAACTTTTGAGTCACTGATTGAGGATAAAGTAATGGCAGATTGATTGAGATGTGGTAGTGCACTGGTGCATGCACAATTGGCAAGTGACCCAACTATGAAGGACCAAAATTTTGTGCAGAAAAGAGGAGGAAACATATAAAAAAGTTTAATAGGCTATAGAGGTTTTGAGAAATGACCCTTGATTGGAAGTACCGGGCTAACATTAGATAGATGCATAATATACCACATCTATTTTCTTTTATTCAGTAGATACACTCTTTCATGGTAATATGAGTATATGGCAACTATGGCATGTTGGATCACAATGATTGTTCTAGCACTTATAAATGTGCACATCTTGTGTAGGTTCTTCTTGACAATTCCTCAAAGCATTGCAAGCCCCTCTAGTCCTTATGAAATCTGATATAAAAGGCAGATCATCTAGCATTCTACCAATGGAATAAAATGTCATGTTGAGAACTGTAACAATGTTGCATGTCTAATTGAACGCTCATCTAACATAAGAGGTGATCAGGCTTTGTTGGGAAAGGTAGAGTTCATGGTATGCCATACCAGTTCATACCATCCCATGTTAGGTGTATTGTATAGTATCAGTATTGAATCAAGACTCTGTACCTCTACATACCGAGTTTTGATACATTGAATTGTTCTGCTATTGAGCATACCGATACTGTACCAGATTTGATACCGAGACAACGAACCTTAGTAGAGATAAATTTGAGACGTGAATATCAAGAATGGAAGGATTGATACATAAATTAAGAGTATTTTGGGGACATATATGTAAAAGAACCTATATATAGTAAGGTTTGAAACCACCCGAACTACCCTGCGAGGGTAGATTGGACAGTTTGAGGGCTGATCATGGTTGGTTCATCGTAAACTAACTCTAGTTCACTCCCAAGCTAAGCAGTATGTCTGGGTACCATCGGGAAGTGGTTTAAAGGGTGATTCTATTATATTTTTCTCTACTTGGCGGTGGAAACAAGAGGAAGGAAGAAGGGGACAAGCTGCTACAGTGGTTTTCACATTGTATCTATCAATTTGCTATAATTTTTTGAGCTAGGAATTCGTTCTAACTAGATGATTTTTTTCTCTATAACCTTTTTTTTATAAAAAAATTAGTAAGTCGGCCACTACTTCATGACTAATCAACAAAATTAAGGAGAAGCTTTGTTAGATTGAGATTAAATCTTATTTTATAATCGGATTCATATCTTAGAGCATGAATCCTAGATCACCATTAACAAATTTTGGAGTTTTGGGTTGATCACTAAAATCTAAACTAAAATTTGTATAAATTTAAAAATAATTAGGGCAATTGATGTTTGTTTAGGATGATTTTCGAAAATGTTGCTAAGAAGGGACCTACCTACAATCCCACTAGAATAATTTTTTTGGCTATTAATCTTTAAATTAATTTTTATGAAGTTTAATTTTAATAAATAAATATTAATTTTTTAAAAAGAAGACATGTTTGCATCAGTGCTGTGCATATTCTATTGAAATTTGATCCACAATGGTGCAAGATGGGTGTGTTGGGATTCCACTAGAGCTAAGGCCCAAAACTATCCCAAATTTAAATCTATCGGAAGAGAAAACCTCTGTTCGAGTTTATGTATGATCTCTTATTTAGAAATAATTTGCAGAATTATTTTTTATTTTTAAAATATTTTGATTTAATTACTCTTAAAAATGTTTAAAAAATTAGTACATTGAAACATAGGTATAATGTTAGATCACTAAAACCTATTTGCTGAGATGGGTAGTGCATTTTTCATAGACAGTTTATTTGTATTAATTATCTATTTTAATTAATTAGATATATCTTAAAAATATTTTGAAATAATTAAAAAAGCAAGATACATTGATGAACTAGGAGAAATAAGGTGAATACTCTAAGTAAGTGCGTGCAATGAACTTGGACGTGATGCATGCTATAAAAGATTTGAAAAACTGAAAAAACTAATAAAAATATGGATAAGCTAGTGCCCTATCATATGATCATTGATGATAGTGGAAATCATTTGTATGTTTTTTTATTGCGGGTGTTACTGTTATTAAATATTATTATAAAACCATGACCAGAGCACTTAACTTATGCCCAACTTTTTTTCTAGCAAATTTATAGTTCTCAGACAAGAAAATATGATAAAAAGAATCTAAAACTAGAGTATGGAGGTCAAAAAAGACTGACAAGCATGTTTGGGGCATATTCGTGCATAGTTATTAATACTGTTTGTCAGCATGATCCTCGACAATGCACATGCCACACCCACTCTTGCCAATACGTTATCGATCCTTGGTATATATATCAGTTAAGGTCAGAAGTAGTTGATATATATTTATTTATTGATTCTTGGGATTATATGTTGCAGGAACCTGGCTGATCAAATAATGTTGTCTTTTATTATATATGCTGTTGAATATCCAGTTATTCTCCGTTCATGGTTTATTGTGATATTATTATGATGTCTGATACCCTTTGTAGGAGGAGAGTTTCTGAAATTAGAGATTCATTGGAATTGAAGTCAAAAAAGGTGGGAGTGAATTATTTAAGCTTTGCTCTGTTATATTCTATTTCATTCTTGTTGATCATATAGTTATTGAGTGTCAAACTTACTTTCCTATATTATCCATTACCAGACTTTGTATTTATAATTTCATAAAGGCATTTTACAGATGTTCTGTTATGGTTGTTGGGGGATGCAATATTTTTTTGCCTTGCTTGTGTAATATATTGATCTCTGTTTCTTTTACTTGGAGAAACAGTATACCTCCATATGGCCTAATTTTTTTCATACTAAATTGAACATATCTGAACTCTCTGAGCATTCTTCATGCTGTAGCTCTATCTAGAGATTTTCACCGTCTTCTGCAGTATTTGAACCCTACAAGGTTCTATGTCAATCTGATTATGTCACTATTGGCTGTGTTGATTTACATTTATGACACTGGTACAAATGTTGTCTTACCACATGACATACATGCCAAGTCTAATGGTTGGTTTTGGGACTGTGTCCTATCATTTGATCGACATGTGTGTGGTTCTGTCCTGGCACTAATGATTGATGATGATGCTTTGACAACTTTATTGGATGGTAATGTTTGGAGCACCATCCAAATATGACCATCCAAACAACTTTATTTGGCTTTTTTAATATTATGATCTAGTCAGTGTTTCTTTTTTTCCCTTTTCTTTTCTGAAAACATCTTTGAAGTAGAATTCAGTATTTTTTTATTGTTTTTAAGTATATTAGATCCCATATACCTTTCTATAGCCTTATTGTCTAACCAATCCACTTGCTATCTAGTCTTTGTTCTCCTCTACACTCTACTTTCGGGATCACAGTAATGTTTAACACATACATTTGAGGAGTTGTACCTACACATACCATATATATATCACAGGTCACAACTAAATATGTCCATGTTCAAGTGCATAAAGCACTGCTGAGTTTTTTTTGTTTATGTATGTATTATTAGTATAACCATCACTTTTCCTTATAACTGTAGTGTCTAACCAATCCACTTACCATCTAGTCTTTGTTCTCCTCTACACTACAATTTGGGGATCACAGTAATGCTTAATATGTACTTTTGGATTGACCTGCACATGTCATATCACAATATCACATATCACAGCCAAATATGCCCCTGTTCAAATGCATAAAGCACTGCTGAACTTTTGGTTTGCACAATTATTTAGGTGTTTTATTTCCATGCAACTGGCATATCACTACTATTATAAAGCACTTTCCTCCAACTCCAATGACCAAATACCAAGCAGAATTTATTTATTTCTGTTATTTCTTGTTGTGGATTTGTAATTTAAATCTCCTTTCCATGTAGTTGCACACACCAGAATCTACTAAGATGTGGGACATATGAAGAATGTCACAATTAAAAAGGGTATTGCATTTATCAATTGCGAGAACAATTTTCTTATCACCTGCTTTGCATGCATAGTGCAAATGCCTCTATGGCAAAAAGTCGTTATGGGTCTGGGAAATCCAGCTTCTGTTAAAGTATGTGTTTTTCCATGACTTATGACTTTGTCATCAAGTTAGCTTGACCAGGTTTTTGTATCTGTTCCAAAATGATATTATGTTTATGAATGGACCCCAAAATTATCAGCTCTAAATGTTGTCCCATCAGTTTTTATTCATGGATATTTATGGACTGCAGACTTGTGATTCTGTTGGTGATGCTCCATTTCTTTTGGAAGGAAAAAAATATGTAAAGAATAAATATCAAAACAGACATTGAGACACTATTTTGGGAAAGTATAACTAATATATTTCCTCTATTTTTCATTTCTTTTCATACTTTATTTCCTATTTTTTACTGAATCAGTTACTAACATGCAATGGCCACTGTTCTAGGCTTCTTACTGTAGTTATGTAGTTTTCATCAATAGTTTAACTCAGGGACAAATGATAAATAGTTCATCAACATCTGTTGTTTGATTGAATATGATGGGTCATTAATAGTTCAACTTGTGTTATGTGTGGAAATATAGTTGTAATTTGATTGTATCATTTTGACCATGTAAGACAGGTTCAGGAGGTGGTTCTCTTGGATGAAGAAACGCAACCCGTACAGCCAATACAAATAGATGACTCTGATAAATGGTGAATCCATAATCCAGACTAGCATACTGTCTTGTAGTTCGTCTCTCTCTCTCTCTCTCTCTCTCTCTCTCTCTCTCTCTAATGTTCATTTGTCTTTTTAAGATCTGGCTGTTTCATTAATGAATATTGTCCTTTCTCTAGGAAGGAGGCAAAGATCTATTATCCTTCGAGGTATGTCCTCTCTAAAATTGGAGTCATCCATGATTAATCATCTCAATAGCAGCTCCAGATTCTAACATATGTCCTGTATTTTTTGGACAGGGATGATCCTGAATCTGTTGAGATTTCTTATGCAGACTTAAAATGTCTGGAGCCCGAATCATATTTGTCATCACCCATAATGAACTTTTACATTCAGTAAGTATTATTTAGCTTTCACTTCCAGAAGTTTTGGTTGAATTAAGCCAACTTGTACAGTTTTGCTAGAAGTATGATGAAGTGGAACTTGCTTATTTCTTTTGCCTGTTTTATGGATTCAAAAGCAAGGTTCAGCCTGAAAGCTAAAATAGCGGCCACCATCAATCAGCGGATATTTTTAATCAAAACATTTTTAGAAAGCTTCATATTGCATATAATTATGGTGTGTTTTTACTCAACAAATTTCAGACAATGTTTTTTTTTTCCTTTTCTGTCAAACAATCTTTTGTCGTATGATATCCCACTAAAGTGAAGAGGAATTTAAAGAAAAACCAAACCATTTGTTGCAGAAATATGGAGCCACATTGCTGGAAAAAATTAGGAGGTTGATGTGATGGGAACAAATGTTATTTTAAAATAAGAGAAGATTTGTTAAATATTTTTGGCGATAATGGAATGGAGCATAAATTTTTTCCATGCTCACCTCTTTCATTTTTAGCAAAGCACGCATCTCTGGACTTGGAGAACAGAGACCAGCTTTAAGGCTATTGCCAATCTTTAATTGTGGTACCATTGTGAAAAACTTTTCTATTCTTTGACAGAAATGAAAAATAATCTAAACTAAGAACTCCTTAAGTTAAAAAAAAAAATGAAAAGGAAAAAATAAAAAGATATTGTGGCAGTATTCTTCATTTTAGCTTAGAGTGAATAGCTGAGGCTTAAGCTGAAAATACCGGGCAATAGGCAATAAATCATGGATGCCTATTAATATAACCATGTGCGATATTTCATTCTGTCATTTTGACATGGATCTTTGCATGTGATCTGCCTTTGCCATGCTGTTAAGTGGCGGGAATGTGAAACTTTGTCGGTACAGCCTTATAGTTAGACTAATTACCATTGCCATTAATCTCTGTGATAATTATCTTGTTGTGTTCAACTGATCTAATATTATTAGAAAATGCACATTAAAATGGGATTATCTTTCATTTCGCATCTTACCATATTTGTTAGTCATTACTTTTACTTGATGCCTACTTTAGTAAGTTCTATTATCTTACCTTTTCCTTGGATATGTTTATGCTTGGAACTGTCACTGTAAGTCTTGCACATGGACAAGCTTGTGTGCCTGCACAGGCATATTTTTGTTTAACTAATGCCTTGTTTTACAGGTACCTCCAGAGGCCAGTATCTTCAGTAGGTAGATCGAGAGGGGAGTACTATTTTTTCAATACATATTTTTATAAGAAACTTGAGGAGGCTCTTTCAAGCAAGGTAAACTTTTTTTGCTTTCCAATCAGTACATTGAAGCGACAATGAATCTGTTCCAATTTTAGCAGAAGGAATAATGTAGTAGGAAGTTTGATGTGTTACATTGATTTGTCACATGATTGCCTGATGGAAGATCTGAATATAATCATGAAGTCCCATGGGTAAAATTTTGAGGTTAGTCGGACATAAATATTTTGATAGAAAAGACTCACTGGTAGTTTTCTTGAAGTGGTAACCAAGTTGAGGGTTCAATGGTAGGCATATTATGTCAATATTATATGATTCCAACCAGAAGTCTGGCTATTATTTTACAGTTTAGATCCACGAATCTTCAGCTTCTGAATTTTTTAAGAAAATATAAAATATGCATGTTGTAGTCATATTTGACTGTGAAATTGGACTTTTTCTCAAAAAAGAAATTAGCCTCTTTTGGGCTTGCCAGTTTCAAATTATACACTATTGTTTCTTGTTGCAAGTTTGGAGCCCATCTTAGTGTTCATGTTTTAATATATGCTGGTTTACTTTTGCTGCTCAGTTTTGAGCCCATTTCTGCTCTCACCTCCTGACTCCAATTGTTGGGGACTTGCCTTTTTCTTTTTTTTTCAAAGAAATTCTATTCTAAACCCATTATATCTTCTTTTTGAATCTTGGACAATTTATGTTTCATTCTATTCCTCTGGAAAGAGGGGGCTAGAACTTCTGCTTTGGTAGTTTTATTTGTTCCTTAAGAGTTTGCTGTTAACTAAGTAATTCACATAGAGAAACTTTTAATGCTCAGCTTGATGATGCGCCAAGAATCTTAAGACTGAATTTTCATAAGAAGTCTTTTATAGAAAATTATTAACCATCTTAGCAAAATTTGTGGTTTATCCTTAATTTTCAGAGACCATCTACCTTGCATATTATCATACTCATGCCCTGTAGTTGCATTAGGAAGGTATATCTGTTCATCAAGAAGATTATTAGAAAGGAATCTCTGTTCATTAAGAAGACTAAAACATTCATTCTTTTCACAATTTGGGTAATAATCCTATAGCTAGATTCCACAGTTTAAAGAATCATAAATTGCTTTTCTAATTTAGAAGTTCTTAAAAGTTTTAAACCTGTATCACTTAGAATTTGGTGCCTCAGTCTTTTTTTGTCCTTTAGTTTTCTGGACTATCCTTTTCTTAATTTATGTAACTTATGTCTCCTAGTCTTCTTTTTCTGTTTTAATTTGAACATGGCTTGTTACATATCCTTAATTTTCAGAGAAATCGTCTAGCACACACGTTATCATATTCGTGCCTTCTGACTATATTAGGAAGGTATTTCTGTTCATTAGGAAGATTAAAACATTGATATATATTTCACATTTTCAGTAATAATCCTATAGCTAGATTCTGTGGCCCATAGGATCATAAATTGCTTTTCTGAATTTAGAAATTCTTCAAAGTTTTAAACCTGTACCACTTAGAATTTGGTGCCTTGGTCCTTTTTTTTTGCTTTAGTTTTCTATAGCTGTCCTTGGTTTATGTAACTTAACAGTCCTAGCCTTCTTTTTCTGTTTCAATATAATTACAATAATCAGAACAAATTTAATTCTGGTATATTTTAGTTTATATTTTGTAATTTGTAGAGTAACAAGAATGCATGTTTCTTGAAATTGAGGAGGTGGTGGAAAGGCGTAAATATATTTCAAAAGGCATACATCTTCTTGCCAATACATGGAGAGTAAGTTTCCTTTTCTCTATAAATATGATACATGCACATCTTATTCCATTTTTATATAAATTCATATTTTAAACATGCTTACTTTTTTATTTTTCAAATCTAAGGCTAGATATATGAGAATTAAGATATATTTCCTTAGAGATTAAGATAACTTATTTTGTGTTGGATGACCTAGTTACCCTTTAGAGCTGCTGTCATATTATAACTCCTTCCTATATGCAGGAATAAGGTCAGACTTAACTTGGCCTGTGGTGAGGATGGCGTGCCTCACTCCTAGCCTATTTTCCAAACTATTGTCTCATCAAATGAGATTACCATAGTAATGCATTAAAATGTTGCAAAGTCTCCTTCAGCAAATTATTTTATCCCTACAAATTATGCAGTTTTTCTTGAAAAGTCTCTTAAATGCTATATGCCAGTTTGCAAAATGGGATGCTTGTTGATCTCATCTTTCATTCATACAATGTACTAAGCATGCTGTTGCTGCCTGTGCTTATCGTGTGTGTAAGTCTGTCAATTCTTGAATGAAAATTCTCCTTTTAGGCTAAACTGGTGGCACCTTAAGCATTAGTTTTATGCTTAGTTGGATTTTTAATCAACAAACGTATGTAAAATTTTGATGTTTTTTCCCCAAACTGTCACCTCATTATTATGTGATCCCTTGACAATGTTGTATCACATCATACATATGCAGAATGATGCTGGGAAAAGCATTGTTCTTTTCCTGAAACAGCCATGCTCCATTTTTGCTGTGTTTGTACCTGGAAAATTTAGAAACCAAAGCCAATTTGACAACTGACTGCATCATGTATCAAGCTCCCTCTACTGATTTCAGGATACTTGTGATAAGTTTATTTTGATCCAAATCTCTGAACCAATCCTTGCATTATCTGTTGGGCCTTCTTCACAGTTCTCATTCTTTACCTTTGGCATCCCCAGTTTTCACTGCCTTTTTGAGAACCCATCTATCATTCTCTTAATATTATTCTGTAACTGCATTTCAATGTTTCCCCTTAATCTTATCACTAGCATTTGGACATTTACAAGCAGCAAGGTTCCTCCTCCTGGCAATCAAATAATAATAATAATAATAATAATAATAATAATAATAATGCATAAATAACTAATGTAACATAAGTATTGTAAATCAGACAGGTTGACGCTGATGGCTTATAGCCAATTAGTATACTTTTAATATCTTCACAGGTAGTTTCTAAGCCTAAGCCTACGGTCTCATGTACATGTCGTCAACATTGTTATTGTACCCAATCTATATGTCTTTCATCCTCATTATTTATTAAATAAGCTTTCTCGACTGTCTCTTATAAGCCTTGCCCTTTGCTTTTAATTATTCCATCAATAATCTAATTAAAACTTTCTAATTCATATCCTGGCATAAAGCCACCTCTGTTTATCTGAAATTCAAAAAAACATGTCTTTTTGTTTGACTTCCCTCTCATTGCTCCAGATAAGCACAGAAAGCTTGATCACATTGAAGTTTTGCATTTCTACTCATCTATTTTTTTAGTTTTAACACTATTGTGATATTGCCCTTGTAGGAATCTTTTTTTGGTATTATGCAACTCTATAAACATGGCCTGGAAATTGATTATAACTGTACCTGCTCTCCTCTTTGTAGAAGTATTATTGTTGAGATTTCAGCTGACTTCTTTGGTAATCTTCATGGTTTTGTGTAATCAGTTGGCATTGGAGTTTGGTGATTATTTGTATACCAGCAAAAGAAGATGAATCTGGTCCTATTATACTTCATCTGGACTCTTTGGGGATTCACAGTAGTTATTCAGTTTTTGACGTCATTGAAAGGTAATTGTCCTTTAGAAATTTGCATGTATTATTACTGTGAACCTTTATTTTAATATTGGTGCACTTTCTTATATTCATGCTATGTGCATATGTGTGTACAATATGTTTCGTATGTGTATATCATATTTGATGTTACCGAAAGGTAATGTGCCATGGAAGTTTGCAGTTATTATCATCTTGAACTTATATTTTAAAATTTGGAAGACAATATATGAGATGCAATTTTAGTAAAATTAAAATATAGACAAAGGTAAAATAAAAATTGAGGATCATGAATTTCCTAAAGTAATTATTTTTAATATTTAGGATTGGTTATTCAAAAGGAAAAAGAGATTGGGAAGGATGTTGTCCATAAGATTAAAATAGGTTGGACAAAATAGAAAAGTGCAACTAGAATATTATGTGATCTAGAAAATCTACCAAGTTGAAGGAAGAATTTATGGACAACTATAAGGCCGGATATACTTTATGGTATAGAATGTTCAATAGTTAGAAAATTATATGTATATAAAATGAGTGGGGCTAAAGTGAGAACGTTGAGATAGATGTGTGGTGATATAAGAAAAAATAAAATAAAAAATAAACTCGTTTATAAAAAGGTAGAGGTAGCACCTATTGAGGACAAATTAAGAAAAGAATAACTTTGATGGCCTGGACATTTACAATATGAACCTAAGGATACACCGATACGAAGAAATGATTTGATATATGTAGAAGAAAAAAGTAAAGGTAGACGAAAAGTTACATAGAAGTAATAAAGAAAGACTTAATATCTTTATATCTTACAGAAAATTTAGGTCTAAAACGAGGGGAATGGAAAAGAAGATTTATGTAGTCAATCCCAAATAGTTTGGAATTAAGGCTTTGTTGTTGTTGTTGTTGTTGTATATTTTCTTATGTATATTACATATAAATCGGACACACACACATATATTATTGAATTTGATGAGCATTTTTTGGTTCAATTATTTTGTTTTGCTCCAAATTGATATTAGTGCCTTTCATCCATCAATTCTTTCTTTTGAAGCTCTGATTTTTGTTTGTAACTCTCGTGTTCCATATGTGAATAGATTGCTTCCTTGATTGATGCACTTCCTGTATTCTAGTATCTCAAAATATGTAACAAGAAAGAGGGACAATTTCTTGAAGAGTAAAAGGTTGAATAATCGATTCTTAAAATATTTAAAAATATTTAACTCAGCAGGTGTTTTCCAAGACATCCTTCTTTAGAAGGTTGATAGAAAGCTAACCTGACCTGCTATCAAGTAGTACCGGTGCAGTTCAGTATATTAACTCCATCATTTCATCCTTCTAGCAGTTATATGTTCAATCTCAACGGACCTGCTTGATGTACGGCATACCATCATATTATGAACCAAAAAATTTATGGTCCAAACCAAATTTTGGCAACCCCATTGGAGCCTAACACTTGATGAAGACATGATTGCACATAAATGTAACTTTAAAGTCGCTTGATCCTGTTGTCCAAGTTACCAGCCTGTATTCTCTAGACAAGTTGATCTTCATGATCCAACCTGACCAATTGAGGCCACAAGCTTAGTATGTAAAAATGTATCATCTGATTTTTTTTTTTTTTTTTTTAATGATTACCCCTTTTGATTAGGTTAAACAATCTTTGGGGACTGATATATGGTTGACTTGAGGCTTTGAGGCTATCAATATAACATTGGTTCAGCTAACTTATTAATATTGTTTAATGTCTTGAGCATCATGCATGTGCACTGTGCTGGTAATTTCTGAAGATTATATAGCATTTTCTTGATATGCCAGAAACAAGGTCATCCTTGCATATTTATTATAATACATTGGAATCTAAGTTTACTGTCACAGTTGAATGAATCTATATCCATGGGGACAGGTGCTCAGCATATTTGTCATGGCTGTACTGTTCAAAGAACATACTATACAGGAAAACATTTTCCTGAGTTAGATCAGTTATGCTGTAAATTACATGTTTCCGCATTCTTGTTTCTATATTTATAATATATTTTATTCTTGTTTCTTTTGCAACCTTCTACATAAACCTTTTTTGGGATTGTTCATTATAGATATTTGAAAGAGGAATGGAACTACTTAAATCAAAATGCTCTTCCTCCAGATGTTCCAATTTCAGAAAGGATATGGAAACATCTTCCCCGACGGATTGAGAAGAAAAAAATTAATGTGAGTGCCTATGCTAATCTATTCATGTATTGATCAATTGTCTCAATAAAATGTTCTGAACTGTTTCCTGACAATGACTTGTTAATGCTCTATGATTCTCAAGTAATGCTTACAGAGAGCTTTAAATCTAAATCAACGCAAGAAAACAACCACTTGTGAATTAGAGAACTTCATGTTTGCTATTGCCATCTAGTTTAGGAGCAACTTATTAATCTCATAAAGTCTCCTGTTCTATATATAATATTTATTTTTGATAATGAAATCATATTCATTTGTGGAATGACTTGTTTTAGTTTTGACAGATGTAAAGTTACCTTTAAAAGATCATGAAAGTTCACAATATTAATGCTCATTAAGCCTTAATTCCAAACCAGTAGGCATCGGCAATATAAATCCTAGTCCTGCATTATGCTTAGTTTAGGGCTATATAAGCTGCAAAGATATCAAGTCTTAGTACTTCTTTCTATACGATTTGCAGTCTACTTCTGCCTCTCTTTTCATCTACATATATTAAATCACTCCATACTATCTCAACCTACTTTGTATAAGTCCAAACCATCTAAGCTACCATTGTCCCAATTGATCCTAAATCGATGCCACCTTTATCCTTTATGGGTGACTATTTCTTATTCTCTTTTTTCTTATATTATTAGATATCTATTTCTATATTCTCATTTCAACACACTCATCTCATCCACATGTTATTTTTTAGCCGTCAACATTCGGTACTATAAAGCATATTTGGTCTTATGGTTCTATAAAATTTTCCTTTAATTTAGCAAGTAGCCTATAATCACATGATATCCTTGCTCCATTTATCCATTTTATCCAATTTACTTTAATCCTATATATAATATCCTCTTTAAACTCTTATACATAATTGATTCTAAATATTGAAAAAATAATTGCTCTTAAGGGCTTTATGATACTCAATTTTTACTCTACCTCTTTCTATTTCTAATTTTACTGAAATTACATTTTGTATATTATATTTTGGTTTTGTTTAACCTAAAATCCTCATAGGATTAATCTTAGTCTTAGTTTCATCAACTAAAACTATATCATCCACAAATTGGATGCACTAAGGAATATTGTTTTGAATATGTCTAGTAATCTACAACTAATGCAAAAAGGTAACAACTTAGAAATTCTTAGTGTAAACCTATTCCGATTGAAAACTTACCGGTATTATCATTAGTAGTTCCCACAATGGTAAATTTTTCATTGTACATCTCAAATACCTACTATAAGACTTTTTTAGGGACTCTATTATATGATTTCTCCAAATTAAAAAAAAAGGTCATATAATGATTATCTCTTTTCTCTGTACTTCTCTATTAACTTCTTAATAAGAAAAATAGGATCTATAGGTAACTATTCTTACATAAAACTAAAATAGTTTTTTGATATTTTTATATCACATCTCAATCTCTGCTCAATTATATTTTTTGAAGTTTCATAGTATGGCTCATGAGTTTAATGCTACAATAGTTAGAACAATTTTGAACATCACTTTTATTCTTATAAGTCGGTATTATAGTGTCATTTATTCATCAGGTATTTTCTTGGTCTCTATAATCTTATTAAATATATCAAGCAATCAAATTACTTTCATATCACCTAAATACTTCCAAATCTTAGTAAGAATTCTGTTAGGTCCAACTGCTTTTTTTCATTTTCATATTTTCATAATCTCATTTATATCAAATATTTTAATTCTTCATGGATACTTGACATTCTATATGTTTTTAAATAACTTTTCAATCTTTCTTTGATCTCATCCACTTTAACCAAAAATTTTTAATTTCCATCTTGATGCTTTTAACTTGAGTAAGTCTCTAGATTTTCAAAGGTTCATAATGTTAATATGTCTGCTTTTCGAGGGAACACATAAATCATCATTTAGGTGGAAAAACAACTTCAGCAGTTGCTTCCAAATACTAGGACTATGGTATGATATATTGGTATATCTGGCCCAATATTGGTACTGAACTGAGACTTGATACGGGCGCATAGGCATATTGAGGCTTGATATGCTGAGCTTATCTATGTATGAGACGTACCGATACTATACCATTGTAGTAGTGGTTCAAGATTCGGTTCAAAGACGGTGAACCTTGCCCAGGCCTAATGTATTTTACAAGGTTTATATAAGGTGGATGACCTTTTTCAAAAATATACTGTAGTGCATATTGTTTTGGAGTCCATCTTGAGAAGTGGCATCGCAGAGCCCTTATAGTTACTGTAGAGCTGGTGATTAATGAGTTGTGATAAGATGATAAAGCAGAACAAAAATATATTCGATAGGAGGCTAGAAGAAATAAGCCACCAGGCCTCTGTTGACCAGAGAGGTGTAGAAGATAAAAATTGTTTTTTTTTTTTTTTTTTTTTTTTATCAACAGCTGCAAGTTGACTTTTAACATGTAATTTGAGGTCCAGAATTTTAAGTGAGAAAGCGCAATGTCTAGTGCAAATGAATCATATGGCACCATGGGCTCTTGTAGCATTGTTTAGGGCCATGATTGCCAACTTGATCTAGTTCAAATATCTGCAGAGTTTGTCAGTCGGTATGTAAATATTTACCACTACCTTGAAGCCTTTTTTGTCCATTGTGGACCAGCTTCCATTTAACAATTCTATCTTTTCTACAATCATCTCTCCTTCCCTGCCTATTTCATCTGGGCTTGGCATGCAGGTGTTACATTTCACGTGCATGACATTTTGATGCAAGTTTGCTACTATCTGTTGGATATCTGGAGGTCTAGGTACCAATATATGCTGCCACATGCATCTGAAAAGTTCTTGGTGTCCATCTGAGAAGTGCATGCTACCACACTAAAACAAAAGAGCTGTATAGAATCTCTTTAGTTTTGGCTTTCATTTTGTGCTTGGCTACCCTTTTGGCCTGTTGTTAAACTATATATGCTGTGACTAGAGCTGATCATGGGCCAGGTGGCCCACCCAATCCAGCTTTAACTTTTGTAGGCTTGGGCACTAAAAATAGGCTTGTAGGACCAGCTTGAGCAATAAAATAGGCCTGATCTAAAAACCAGGTCGGGCCTGAGAAAATGGGAAAACAGCATAGCCTGCCTTGGGCGCGCGCGCGTGCACATATATATATATATATATATGACCATAGGCTAAGTGGCTTGCGCGCGCGCCTGCGCGCGCATACATATATATAACCACAAACTAAATGGCTTGTCCAGCATAGCCTAAAACTTTGCGGGCTTGGGCACTAAATCCTAACGAGATCCTAAATGAGAGGAGAAAAGGATATTCAAACTTCGTGGGCAGGCTTGGTATTGACTCTTTGAGATTGGACAAGACCTGGTTGAAAATAGAGGCTGGATGCTCAAGTTGGGCTGGGCTTAGGTATGAGTATTGAGCCTAGCTAGCAGTGTGTAGCCTAGGCCCTACTTGGCATTTGGTCAACTCTACCTATGACCAACTTCAACAGTGCTACCTGGTCACGGACAAAAAAGTCTATAATATCATTGACTATATAAGAAAGCTGGAATAATTTTCCTGTTAGAATGGTTTGGTTATGCTATGGTTGGTCAATACATTTATTATAAGCTGATCCACCTTATATTTCTGTATACCTGGTTGTGCAGTGTAGTCTGACTGTGAGCATGCTTGTTCAATTGAAAGTTACCTGATCTCTTCAGTTTTTTAAGTTTTTCCTCCTTCAATATGTGATTATAAGTGCAAATACAATCACATTTCATCATGCTTTTCTCTAAAGGAGTAATGAAATTTACCTCCTTGGTGATAAACTGCTTACATCTGATAACACCTGCCTTCTCCCACCAGGTTCCTCAGCAGAAAAATGAGTATGATTGTGGCCTATTTGTACTGTACTTCATGGAGCGATTTATTGAAGAGGCTCCTGAGAGGCTCAGAAAGAAAGATCTAGCCATGGTTAGGCAGCCCACAATTCATGGAGCATTTAAATCTAATGTTATTCAATCGTTTCATTTACTGACCCTTTGTTTTGATAGTTTGGTAGCAAGTGGTTTCAACCTGAAGATGCTTCTGGCTTGAGAAAGCAAATACGGGATCTGCTTCTTGAAGTATTTGGGAGTGCTAAAATGGAGAATGGCAGAATAGAACCAGTGGCATCCTCTGGTAGCTCCCCTGAAGTGTGAAGATGACTGCCAGCAATGCTCTGAACCTTTGGGCCTGCATGGATGCTCAAGTAATGGATCTGAACATAAACCTTCAGAGCAGGATTTGGGGCAGGGTTAATGTACAGAAATGGGTCAGGTCCTTGGACTTGCCAATCCAAAGATCTAGGCCCATGAACGCTTCCGTCTGCCCACGTCTTCTCACTGAGCTCCAACCCTGATGGAAGAAAAGTAGGTATGGCAATTTTACTCTGGGAGAATGTTAAGTCATTCAGTTGCATGAGTCCATTGTGGACAAACCAGCTAATTGGTATAAGCGTAACCACCCGTCTCTATGGGGGGCTGGTTAAAGCTTATCGAGGAAATGATGTGAACATATTTGATGAAAGCTAGCGAAACAAATTCTCTTTGGTGCTCCAATTTGCTCATGATTGTGTTGTAATAGAAGAGAGTGATGCTGCATCATAAACAAGGCTGGCAGCCACAGCTGAGCGAGTTGAGCAACTTGCTAGCATATGACCTTTTCATTCCTTTGATTGCCTTGGTTGGTATGGTTTTGGCTCCCATTCTAATCAGGTATAGTTTGTAAAGGGAAAATTTTGATAGAAAAATGTACAGATGCTTGTAAAACCATACCATTAATCTGCTCTGTTTTCTTCATGTATTGTCTCGTTTAGGCATTGGCACAGATGCTAATTTTCATGTTCTGCTACGGTGGGAGTACATGTGTTTAAATGTGAATTGAAGGTCCATTATTTATTTATTTTTGAGAGGTAGCAAGCTTAAAAGCTTGATATGATGTACATTCGGAGTGGAACTGGTACTTCTCATGGTATCTGTAGCACGAGGAAGGGGGCAAAATTATCTTATATCCGGCGAAAATCTCAGCTGGCCTAGCTTTCCGTCGGCTCTCTGCGGTTTTAACCGAGAATAGCGTCTGCTCCTGTGATTGCTATTTTCTTGATATGATTATTGCCAGAAAGATTATGCTCTTCATTCATGAGGATTCTGATTGCTCAGTGAAAAAACATCAACCGATAGAGGGAGGGAAAAGACATACTAGCCGCCCAAGGTCCGGCTTACGGACATCCGGACAAGAGTGAATGCTGCCACAAAGTGGTGTCGGGCGTGGAAACTGTTTGGATCATAAATATATGGTTATTTATCGAAATATCTGCAGATGGCTCTGCAAATTCCAGATTTTTGTGCCTCCAGAACGCTGCGCGCTGGAATAAGATTCAGAGGCCCATCAACCCTTCAAAAAGGGAAAAAGAAATAAAGTCTCGAGATTTGCTTAGGCTTGGCCGGTTCAACTTCGAGCCAAGCTCGGCAGAACTTGCTGCTAAGTTTTAAGCTGAGCTTTAATTGAGCCAAGCTGAACTTTTCCGCTATACATTAACAGGTCTACGTCCGAGAGAGCCGAGCTTCCTAGTTGAGTTGAGAACTCAAATGATCTGATAGCAAGTTTGGCCTATTTTCAATCACGATACATCGGGTTCCCATTGGACACGATAGAATCATCAAAACCTAACTAATGAGCGATATTTTACAGCAGACTGTTTTCATGGCACCTACCTGTCAATTCTTTTCAGAATGTAATTATTGCCCCATTACATTTCCTCCACCACCGATGATCAGTAAACACTTCTGTACGGAGATAATTATGAGATGTACCGAACAATCATAAGAGTCATTTGCAAAACCATTCAATCCGACAACTGCCTGGTTACCCATAACGGATGAAAATGAAAATCTTTACAGTATCCTATAAATGGGTATAAATGTGGAGAGCTCTCTTCTGATGTATCACCATTATATCTCAGCATTGTTGTTGCTTGCTTTCACATTCCTTGAAACATATGTTTCTTTTCGGTAACCATCCTGGCAGCATTAGTCCAAGGTAATTTGACTTATCAAGGACCGCGGTACCTGCCGCAGCACCCCAGACATCCTTGAGGCTGATCGAGAGGTATCATACCTCCACCCTTTGACGTGTCAATTGCCTCCAGCATTGCCACCACCTCATCCATCTCGGGTCGCTTGTCAGGATTTGCATCCCAGCATCTCCTCATCACATTAGCAAGAGAGCTTGGACAGCACCGCGGTATCTCGGGCCTCACATTCTGCAATTTCAGAAAAAAAGCTCAATTTTCCTCTTGTGATGCTCTTTTCCTAGCTGTCATAGAAAGAATTGTATACCTGCCGCACAACCGCAGATGTAATCTCTGAGAAGCTCAGATCTGGATAGGGCATATCACAACAGTATATTTCCCACAAGCAGATACCAAAACTATATACATCACATTTTCTGTTGTAGGGATTGCCATTGAGCACCTGCAATCAGTTTGAATAGGCATTGGCACCACTGGTCGTAGTAAAAATATATGTTATAGGATCTTGCCAAATGATAATTTATGGGACCTATTGTAGCCAATAGGGATGGCAATGGAACAGATTGGGTACGAAGAAAGGTACCTCCATCTCATTATCCATGCTCGCTTCATACCTACCACATCTTCTTGACTCCATTTCATTCCTTTCGTATTTTTTTTTTATTTTTTCCTTCAAATTTCAATTTCAATCCCAAACCTAAAGCAATTGTGGGCTTTCTTTTTTTCCCCTTCAATTCTAGATTGAACAAAGGGATCAAACCCAGAGAAATTATGGTCTATGGCTGCATGTATAGTTTTTCATTGAAAGTTTGAAACTATGTTAATAAATAAGTTTAATTAACTAAATTTACTAATGGGTACAAGGGGCAGGGGGCTGAGCAGGGCGGGATGGGGATATATTTATATCCATACCCATCCCATATCCATGATGAGTATTGCCACATATTTTCATATTCATACCCATATCCATTTTTTAACCTCCATACCGGTTCCAAATGAAGCGAAGGCAGGCAGGTACCCATGGGTTTGAATGTTGTTGTTTCACAAGTTAACACAGCCAAAGCAGAATTCAAACCACTATCTCTCAACAGGAGAGAGGCTCTATATTACTGGACAAAAACCATTCCATTAACTGAACATTCAAAGGTGATTCCTTTCTCCATCTCTCACTTACTGGTGTCTAAAAACTCTCTCTGCCTATTTTTGACATTTGTATTCAAAACACAACTTCTTGGACTCATGAGGAAGTCATATGCCATCAGCTAAGCCATACTAACAACAAAATCCTTTATAAGCAACGATGCATTATGCCATAAATCTAACCATTTATTACCATTCTTTTTACCAAAAAGAAAGCACCTTATTAATTTTTGACTACCAAAGTATGCATATTATGAAAAAGGTCTCTCATAAATTAAAGTAATAAGTGTGTGCATGACATATCAAGGCAGGAAAATATTCTGGAGCTTTATAGTTCAAAAGAGCTAAAACTTGCTATAACCAATGTCAATGCAAATCAATGACATCAGAAAGCAAAGATTTGTAAGTCATGAAGAATAAACAATTTAAGCAGCTGAAAAATGCATAAAAGATTAAAGGGCAGAGGAAGAAAAAGAGGATGGTTACCTCTGGTGCCATGTAACCGAGGGTTCCTGTCTCACCCGTCATGTCATTAGGGTTTTGAGCTTCCACACGAGCAACACCAAAATCAGCAATTTTTACAGTTCTTGTCCTATCAAGAAGCATATTCTCTGTCTTCACATCTCTGTGAACAATCTTCTTTGAATGAAGATAACTCAACCTACAGAAATAAATGTATATTGCTTAAAAGTGGTCAGCTAGCAAGCAGTCTCTGGAAGGCTGAAAGCAGAACAAGGAAATTTGAAACCCATAAACTTTGAATTCAGAACCGCAAATGAAATTCCAAGGTCCACAGTTTCAGTACTGGATACTGTATCAATACCTGACAGGTATCGATATGGCATTTTTTGCCCTTTTTTTGACAATTATTTTCAGATTTATGGATGTTTAAAAACACCATACTGTACTTTTAAACTACCTAATTAAACCTTGATTATTGTTCAAATTATCAAATTAAAGTTTAAGGATGTTCCTAGTACTTTTGAAGTATCTATCCATGGGGGAAAGAAGAAGAAAATAAAAGAAAGAAAGGAAAGGAGAAGAAGAGGAAAGAAAGGAAGGAAGGAAAGGAACAAAAAGAGGAGAAAATGAAAGGAAGAAAGAGGAAGAGAGGAAAGGAAGAAGAAGAGGAAAGAAAAAAAGAAAAAAAAAAAAGGAAGGAAAGAAATAAGTAGAAGGAAGAAATAAAGGAAGAAAGAAGAAAAGGAAAGGAAAGAAAGGAAGAAGGAAAATGAAAAAGAAGAAAGGGTAAGGGGCACAAAATGCTCCAAACTGAGAGAAATGGGGTGGTTCCATTCCACTAGGTTTGGGCCAGTTTGGGCCCCTTACCAACCCGATACCATGCCAGCTTGGGTTGGTTCAGCAATCCTAGAAATTCAAATAAAAATGTACTTCCAGAAACAACAATTTTCTAAGAAAATAAGCTCATGCTTACCCTCGTGCAAGATCAAGAGCAAGTTGGACAACAACTTTAAAGGCTAGCTTTCTTCTCCGATTTTTTATCAGATATGACTTCAATGCACCACCAGGAAGATATTCAACAATGACACAGCATATATTACTTGGCATGCCAAGTTGACCATTTTCTGTTTGTATATTTAGATCTCTTGCACCCATTTTAGCCCCTATAAACTGTAAAAGAAGTTCAAAAAGAATGTTAATAGTGTTGTTGAAAAATATTTAGTAAAAATATCACCAAACTTGTAGAAGCATGGTCAAAGAATCAAGCAAAAGCAGATACTGGCATTCTGTATTCAAATTTGAGAAAAAAATAGTATTAGATGCCTTTTTCTTCAAGTTCATATTCTGTGATATCAAAAGACAAATCTTTAAATTTGCACAATTAAGAATAACAGTAAAATCATTTAAGATCATTCCACATATGTGTGCCATGCAGACAGAGAGCACAACAATACGTCAGCCCTTACTTTTCTTATTATGTGCTCTTAATGCATATGTTATGTTTTTCTCAAGTTTCTTTAATATGCAGAACCATAACTAGTTTCAAATAAGCTTGTCAAGATGTTGGCTTTAAATATACGGGTATATGCTAGATCTGACAACTTGAAGCTGAGATGGGCAAAGATTCAGATGTCATATGTTAAATATAACAAGATACGGCAAATTTGTATTGAAGATCCAAAAAATATGTTGGAGCTAGGGAGTTGATGGATATTGAGCAAAGTGTATGCCAAAAAGATTATCACCAGACCAATTATGTCGAGATGTATCAATTAGCAAGACAAACTTGGAACAAACTTGAGCCAATAACTAGGAATTACGCTAATCTCCACAAACAACTCCAAAGAATCGAGTTTATTATAAAAAAGGCCATTACTCAGCTATGGTGGTGGCAACCTAGGGTCTTGGGAGGGGAAAACTAGAGGCAGACCTAACCTTTGGCTCTTTTTATTTATTTATTTATTTTAAAAAAAGCTGCCTCAGGACTCAAACCCATGCCATTGCACCTATGAGCCCAAGCCTTTTAATCATTGCACCAAGCAAAGACCCCTTAAAGATAAGTTTATTATATTGCACAAAATTACGTTATGATTTGGAAACTTAACAACCTTTCAAATTGATAAAATTAAAGTGTAAAGAGTGAATAGATTTTGATCTTTCTCCCTTGAACTAAGAATATACTGCAAATCTTTATTCAATATGCATCATGCATGTAATAATGAACATATAAAATGTTGCAGGAAGGACAACAATAATTATTACTCACAGAATTAGAATGAACAGCAGTGGCTATTAGCTCCTCCTACGTTCTTGATCACTGTTATTTTCAACCAGAACGACACATTCCAATGGTAATAGCAAGGGAAACATACCCGCATGCCTATAATGCACATGAAGAAGCATGCATCCCTATTCACAACAGTAGTACCCATACTTCCAGAACTAAGATTGTTGAACACAAGACCATTAGATCCATTTAGATTCCACATGATATTTTGAATAGAGAGGGGGAGAGAGAGAGACCAAAAAGGAAAATGGAAATAGATAGGCAATATAGAGTATGATAAAAGGATAAAATGCTTGAGTCCCATTATATACTTCATGTGGGTTTCCTTTGCTATTCATCAGAAGATACAGACAGAAAAATGCACCTATTAGGGATCAACCAAAGGTTCGCTTAATATTTGAAGTATAGGCCTTAAATATTGGTCCAAATTTATAAAGGACAGTGGTAAAGTAAGCACAATAGCTTGTTAGCATGCAGTACAAAGCAACTAACACCAATTAAAACCAAAACTTGTGACAACTTTCTAGAGAATCTACATTTAATCCTTATTATAGGTGTCTAGCATTTAGATTCCGGGTTTCCTCCAATAGATCCAAAAGTGATGCTGCAATTTACAGAGCACCAAGTATTTGTTTACCTTTAGAGATTCTTAGACAGTTTCACATATGGCATAAGATAAAAAGCTGAAGTTGTCAATTGTATCTCTCATTACTTCAGAAACTTGCTAATCAAACCAACAAAACCAAGATTTGAATGGACTGAGGAACAAGGAGAAAGACCAGTCAATACTTGAAAAGTTGTTGTCTTCCAAATTTTTTATTATCCTACTGAGGTTTTTTCTTTTTCTTTTTTAAATTCAAATTGCACTTATCATCAGTAATGTATTTCAAAATATAAACATGATATTTACCATGACAACCAATGAAAAAAATTACAATATATAGTGCAAAGAAAACAATTGCGTGACAGAGCTAAGAGGCGTTGATTGAAGTCTAATTACAACATATCACAATTTTATGTGACAAGAAGTGTACCTTAGTTACATTGGGATGATCAAGCTTATTCCAAACAGAAACTTCTTGGGTAAAGGCTGCCCGAAGTGCAGCAATTTCAGCTTCTGTCCTGTTGCCCTCCTCGCCCCAGTCAAGCAACTTCACTGCAATACAAGGAAACTACTGAGGCTAGCAATACCTAAAAGAACAATACCACATACAATATAAAAAGTTCTTTTAAAAACTCAAAGTCAAAAAAATGAAGAAATCCAGGTTCAAGTTGCACATAGACTTCTGTCAGGATAAATTAAACTGTGGTAAAGCAGGAAAAAGAAGCAAGAGGATGTAAGTTCTATAAGTTGCCTTAGGTGAAATGGCTCTGCCAGGCAGTGTATGTGTCAATATTTGCCTCTAGTTCTATTCATGTGCAGAAATGAAGGTGAAAACCCATTCTACGTTTTCAAGCAGGTATGCAGGTAATGGAGCATACCCATGAAAAATAAGGTGGCAAAGAATGTGGATTAAAGTACATTAATCTGAAAAGCGTATGAATGTGGATATAAAAAGGTAAAAGCAGGCATCATGTAGAAGATTTCAGTTAAAACTAATGCCAGAAAGAGAAACTTCAATTTTCAGTTCGAGTGGTATAGGAAAATGATGTAGATATTGCTATACCACAGAAGCACACCAATGATTCACAGAGGAAAACAAAAAAGCTGAAGTTAGGTGTGACATAGATGCTCATTTTCTATTATTTGTTTGATAAGAGAATACAGGTACAGGCAATGATATGATACAGAAAAAATTTTCAAGGTAGCATAAGGTACTATAAAGCTTAAGTATTTGCCTCACTGGGAGTAAATAAAGAAAATGATAGCAATTTCTATTTTCTGTGGAGCTTACTTGCACACCAACCATGAGATGTTTCGATGGAAATAAAACTACATATCAGGGAACAAAAGACATCAGTCAATCAAATTTTAATTCCAAATCTGGTAAGCGATCAAGTTTCAGACTTAGCTTGAATGTCTTTGAGGTAGAACTAAGATACCCATGAAGTTTGTTTCACAAAGTCACAATTTCATAACAACAGGATGTCTGGAAAAGTTACAGAGAAACAGTGAATACTGCAATTCCTGAATCATGTTAAAAAAGAATGTACAATTAACTTCAACTTTCGGTTTAGACCCTGTCTTGCTGACTTGGTAAAGCAAAAAAAGGCACTTCAAATGTGATGGATTCAGCAAGTAATTTTGATTTTTGAATTGCAACTTTCCCATTCAAAATCAGATTGTGAAAGTGATGGCTTTAACTTCAGAAGCAGATACAAAGATAATTGCATTTTAATGTGTACGTTTAGCAATTAAAAAAAAAAAAGAAGATTAGACTAGATAATAGTGCCTGGTGACTGCATGCTATCAACCATAGCATCAAACTGTCAATTTTTCCCTTCACCCTTCCCCTCAAAGGTGTCTTTTTGCAACTAGTTTGTGCTTTTTCAGCAACATTCTTGCTTTTTGCACTTCCAACTTGAAGATATCACAAGACAAATAATGGCGCCACATCAGATTTTAATAAATGGTCAGTTGGGATCACATGAAAGTTCAAGGGAAAAAGCCGACTTCAACAAGTATCATGGAAAGGTCCTAACCAAACCCGTGAAACTCACAGGCCTCCATCAGGGCATGACAATAAGTTAGGAACATCGATTACTGTGACAGAAATGTACTCAAATCTAAATGAAGTACCTTACAGACACAAATCAGAAGTAATAACGGGTAGACCAATAGAGGGGAAATGCAACAACTTTACTGTTTGAAAACTTCCACCTAGACTCAGCAGACAAATAGTACACAGGACATCAATAGAAGGAATGTACTATTAGATGTCTTGGAATCATAACAGTTAGTAGCGTAGTATCAGAAGACTTGGAAGAACAACTGTTATGGTCTGCTTGGATCTTTGGGGAGAGAAGGAGAGGGTGAAGGGTGAGTAAAGAAAGGAAGGAGAAGGAAGGGGAGGGAAGGGTTGTTAGCCTTTTCTTGTTTGGAAAGAAGGAGAGGGAAAAAAAGGATAAGTTAAATTCATTTTGTTTGGTTAGAAAGGAAGAAGGAAGTGGAAGAGAAATTATGTTTATATAACTACAAACATAACGTTACTATGAAAAAATTTAAATCAATTTGTAGGAATAAAGTTAAAAAGATAAAATAAAAATTATAAACTCATTCTCCTCACACTCTTTACCTTCCAATTTAGGGTAAAGAATATTAACCTATTGAGGGTGAATGGAAGAGAGAATGGGAACCCCATTCCCCTCCCCCTCCTCCTTTCCCCTTCCTTCCAAATAGAGGGCTCATAAAACTATTTCCGTTCCTTCCCTTCCTCTCCCTCATATTAACCTCCATCCATACCCTTAGTAGCATTCGCTTCAGGGATTTTTCTTTTTCAAAAAAAAAAAAAAAAAAAAAAATCCTTTTGCTGGAGTAACCACTCTGTGGAGACAAAATTAAACGGAAACTCAAGTCTTTGAAGTGTTTGGGTGTGTGCATATATACAAAGACACATCCTGCGCCACAAACAGATGAATCATGATAAAAATCGACTGGCCATCAAAAAAAAAAAAAAAAAAAAAAAAAAAGAGAAAAGAAATCTTCGTTGCCTCAGACGAGAGTACCAAAAAAAGACCAAATGCTCATCAAGAACAGATGCAAAACAAATTTAAAACAATCCCTCCTCATCTCGTCAGCAAAAAAGGAATCTTTTCCTACTTCCCCCCGAGTCCTGTGACGATCTTATTTGTGGTTAACAGAAATCCAATTGAAAACAAGATAAAGGAAAGAATTTTTGACAGGCTACATCTCAATGACAAAAGAACGCAAATAGGTATCTTAAAATAAGAAAAAGGAGGGTTTTTAAGCACTCAAACAAAATCACAGGAATTACAATTTACGAGGAGAACACAAATGGGCAACCAAAGCCCATTTCGTCGGTCGTTTCGGCCTCACCTGCGACGTCCTGGCCGTCATAGACCCCACGGTGGACGGTGCCGAAGGTTCCCCGGCCGATGGCCCCTTTTATAACTAGCTTCGATGTGTCGATCTCCCACTCCTCCCTCGCCCTCTCCTCCTTCTCCATTGTCAATGCCCGGCTTATATGCCTCTCCAGATGCTCGTCCAGGCTTTTCAGATCGATCTGGTCCGCCCGAACGAACCCATCTCCCTCTCCTTCCTCCATCTCTCTCGTTCTCACTCTGCTTCAAGAGGACAAGAAGAAGAGGAAAAGGTGGTCTTTCTCCCCCCCTCCCCCAACAGAACAAGAAAAGGAAGCAAAAAAAAGTCGGAGCCTTTGTTCCCTCTCTCTCTCTCTCTCTCTCTCTCTCTCTCTCTCTCTCTCTCTCTGGTTTCAAGAGGGCAAAAGGAAATAGGGAAAAGGTGGAGTCTTTGGTGGCTTTCTCCTCTTCTTGCCTCGCCTATTTATACTTTCAATAGTGCGCGTTACTGCTCTCCTCTTCTCGCTTCTTCTCTCCTCTCCCTTCTTCCCTCTCTCATCCCTTCCCCCATTTCCATGATCCATGTGAGTGAGCACATGGATTCCTTTCTCTCCGATCAAACCTTTTACGTATATATTCTTCTCTCTCTAGGCTCTTCTATTTATGGAACGCTTTCCGAGTGCACGGTCACAAGACTCGAGCAAGCTCCCATCTTTTTGAGTTTTCTTCAGGGGAAGATTCTCACACTTAAATTTCCTCTCCGTATCTCCCCTTTTCCTTCAACTTTGGACGGTGACTGTGTGAGAGGGCATCCAAAAAGCTCATTAATTAAAGGGCCTTCTGACCCCTACTGTACCAAAAATAAAGGCTAATGAAGCTCCGGTCGCCCGTCCTACCCGCAACCCCCCCCTTTCTACTCTCTTTGTGAGTTATTGGCCTTACGTGCGGCATTATCTCAGAAAATTTACCTAGACACTAGTTTAGAATTTAGTGTGTGATATATCGATAACATTAGTTTAGTTTGTGACTGTTGGAAAGGAATGGAATCCCATGTAGGTGAAATATATCAATAATATCATCATTTGAATATAAAATTATATAATAAAAATAAAATAAAATAAAATGAAAATATATTTTTAATTTTTAAATTTTTATTTAAAATTTAATTTAAATCTTAAGTTTTAAAAATATTGCATTCTTAGGTTCACATTGATTAAATAATTAATGTATCATACCAATGTAAACTTATGAATTATTTTATCAATATTAGCTAATTCTAAATAAGAAAACGGTAGAACATAATATTTTTAAAATATAAAAAATAAAATTATAATAATTAAAAATTTAAGAATTAAAATTAAATTTTTACTATAAAAATAATTATATCAATTATTTTTATCTTTTATTTTAACACTATTACAGAGGCTAATAACAAATATCATGATGCAACTAGAATGTTATTGGATATATAGTAGTGCTTATTGATTTTTCTATAGTTGCATCATGATGTTTTATAATAGTTAGAATGATAATGATCCGGAAAGAAAGAATAATTAGCTGTACGTTTGGAAACTAAGGTTCGCATATAAGTTGCATGTATGTAAGGAGAAGGTAAAGAGAAGAGCCCATATTAATTATAGTTTTGCTGGGAAAGAATTGGTTATTAATTATTAAAAATATAGACTTTTATTTTGCCTTTACGTTTGAGAATAACTGAAGACTATATCCACAAGGATAATTCTGAGGCCACCTTTAAACATTCGCTGCAGATATACTTTTTCATTATTCGTAAAGAAGCGCCACCTGAGATTATTTAAACAGTAAAATAGAAGTTCAGTTTATGTTTGCTTTTATTTTTATCCTAGTTTGAAGAAATTTTTAAATTTTTACAAATTGCAGCTAGTATCTTGTCAAAATTACATATAAAATCTTATCTTATTTATATTTATAAATTTAACTGATGGATATCAATTTTTTTCATAGAAAAACATCCATTGGTTAGATTTGTTTAAAATAGAGGACTTTTTTTTTTTTTTTTTAATCTCCTTGTCCCTGATCTAGACTTTGGCAAAGAGTGCCGACGAGTGGCCCACCACGAGTAGGTATACCTTCTTTATCAGAGATGAGGTCCTAAGCCTCGATGATGGGCATCCAGAGATGCCACTGCCATTATTGGACCTTGAATTTGATGGACCTGCAGTTGATGCTGATGGCCTCGAAGTAGTGAGGGCGAAGGTCTCATCAACAAAGTACCAAGAGAGATCAAGAACATGACCTCTCACTTTCACGTCCTCACCCAAAAAAAAAAAAAAAAGAAAGAAAAAAAGAGATTGTTAGCTTCAGAGAAGAAGAACATGGTGAACGGCAAAAGAAGTTAAAACTAAGCTAAATCAAAAGAGAAAAAAAACTCACTTATTAGAGAAGAAGGTGAAAGTAATGTTTGTTAACATATTTTATAAGTTATGATTATTTTTGTTTGGCTAGAGATTCTTAATCTTATCTAGGATAACTGTTTGTGTTATTTGATCGTAGCATGAGGAATAGGGTTGAGTTTTAGCATATGATTGATCAATAATATTTTTTTCTTGCATCATCTATATATCTTTTTAGGTATTTTATTTAAATAAATAATCAAGCAATAAAAAGCGTGCTAATAATATGCATATAGAAGCATCAAAGGTGATATAATGCTCAACTAAAGACGATTTTTGAAAATGACAATTGCCTTACCAAATTCCAAATAAAATTAGCAGCATGTTTCTGTTATAAGACGGGAAAATGACAAGTTCACCTTTGTCACTTTTTTTTTTTTTTTTCTTCCTTCTAATTTATAAGATAAAATTGGCTGAATGTGCCGCCTATTATATAGTTGGATTAGAAATAACAATTGGTAAACAGCGAACAATAGTCTACTTAGAAATACAAGCATTTACAGAGAACAGGACTGAAGGTTCGTTTTGTAAATAGGGCTAGCATAAATTGAAACATCTATGGTAGAAATAGTTTGTAACAGGATTGTCTTGGAATGGTCATGGGAGCTTTGGTTGGCACAACTATTTCTTGTTTATGCCAAATATGAAATCTGATGTCCCAACCAAACGCAGCCTTGGTCTCATTCTTTTGCTCTCCTCCTCATACTGCCTCACACTGTCCAATCCCTTCTACTCGAGGCCAAGTAATACTCAAACCAGAACTCGACTCGAGACAAAATTCGAAACCATATCCTGCCTCATCTCCGCAGCTCCAATAGTGTCTTCCTTCGACCTTGGGCAGCGCCACTTCAAGAGGCTTTTGAAACCAACTGCAAATGACTTCACCTTAAGATTATTTACTATTTTGTGAGGCTTTGGGATTACCCTTAATATGAAAACTCTTAAATTTCCCTGTGATGAAAGTTCCAACTGCACATCTCAGTTTACCATCACCATTTATTAAAACTAAGGGCTTTGAGATTTCACCCTAAATAGATGTCCAAAGAAACTTTTCCTGTCTGAGGGACAAAACAAGCAGCGCTACAAGTATTCATTATTTTATTGCTATATGGAAATGAATTATGTTTCTCCTGTACAGTTTACCAATCAATATGGATATAAGGATGATACTGCATCTAAGAAGCAATTCCTTTTCATATACAATGTGAGGATATTTGTGTGACAACGCCCAAGGACTGGAGAAAGCAAAGCGTAACAAGGGAACAATTACTTGCGACGTCTCTTCTTCTCTGGTGTCTCATGTACTTGTGTTTTGACCCCGTACATCTTCAACTGGAAGTTCTCAAAGGCCTCCGATATTGCTTCTACCTGTAATAGCATTATATGGCTGTGAATTAATGTTCGGAAAAGGGCAAAGATAACAAAGATTTCAAAGTCAAACCATAAATTTCGCTGACCAATTCAGGTTTCTTGGCGTACACCCTTACTATTCTGTCTTGGCAAGAGGCAGGCAACAAGTGGCTGACACGATCATCTGAGATTGTAAACTTCTTCTCACTGTCATAATCCTGGGAAAATAATTTTACTGAGATGGAATTAATGATTATTCCATGAAGGCATAAACCAGTTATTCTCTAGGAGAAGACGTTAATTTTCAGTAGTTACTTTTGACAATATAACCCTTCTTTCGCATATCATATCGATTAGGTGGCCCTTTATATGAAAATCTTTATGAAAGATAATGATAACATTAAAGACACTAAAATATAAAATGCATTTACCCTAATAAAGGTTCGGTTTGATAATTCATTAACATATAATACAATTATGCTTAGCTGAAAATAATTAGGCAATATTCAATTTTTAAAAGCTTATCAAATAGGAATTCATATAATTTTATGACAACATGTGACATGGAAAATGCTTTTTTCAGTTATGTATATTTCAGGAATAAATCAGTACATTTCCTATGCATAATTCTTGTTCAAGCCCACAGAAATAGCACTTCCTGAAAATATATAAAATGAAATACATGTTCCTCTGGAAATATAAGTTCCAAGGATGATTTTTAGATGAGAAAAGTTTTTACCTTGAAGAAGTTAATGCTGCATAGAGTACATGTGCAACACAAACGAAAGCCATTAGTATCTGAATAAGCGAGCACAGAAATCATAAGCTATTGGCAAGCATGTGCAGATTACCTCTCAAGAGGGTTATCCTTTCCACGAGTCAAATCAATCCTGACATTGCTAATAGCAATGTCCTCTTCCTTCAGTTCAATTCCATTAGCTTTCTGCAAGACATGCAAACTCTATAGTTTAACTGATTACACCATATTAAACTAGCAAGTTAGGTTCATAAGAACATGACCACCTGTGAGCAAACAATATCTTGTGGAGTGACGTCCTTGAAGTGCTCTAGTTTATCCTTTGGAACAGCATACTCATTACAGAACTGCAGGTAAAATTATGAATTGCTAGAACCAAACATACAGCAAATGAATAAATCTTAATAAAGCATGACAAAACAATGACATGATCACTGGAGGGGTGAAGCATATTATCACACCATGAAAGGTATAACTACGTACAACACAGAAGACAGTCAAAATTTTCCAGTGTCATTTGGTGACCCATATATGGGCCACAGCTCAGCACAATACATGTTATCATATTGTATTATGCAGTTGCAGTGATCAACAGAAAGATAAATAGGCTTGTTCTCAAGTCTATCAATACAAAAGAAATGAGTAGGAAATCCTAGCTGTTGTCCTAACAGTAGTAGAACACATGTTTCATGTTTGCCTTTCTACAAGTTCTTTGACACCTCATGGTATCAAAGCCATCCTGGTTTGCCATCTTCATTTCTGATCATCACCAGAGTTAAGCAAGGGAGAAGCTAAAATTCAACATCCAAAGCAAATCCCTTTTCCAAACAAAAACATTGTTGTAGCCTACACCTTAATGGAAACTACACATGGACATGGAACGTAGGCTGTTTCACATCTTTAAAAGCTGTGGGCATATTACAGAAGTGAATAAATGATATTGAAGCTGAGACTGGCTGGTGGGAAGGCATAGAAAAACTTTGAGCACACAAGTTGCTACCTGATACAAATCCCTCCGACGAATTCTTCGGATTATATCCTTAGATTCCTTCAGTTGTCTCTTGTCAGCTGTTTCAATGGTTTTTAGTATTGTATCATCTAACTGCAAATAAAAGAGATGAATAATCTCAAAATATGGTACAATATGAATAGATGGTTCCAAAAGTAAGGACAAAATATTACATAATAGTAAAAGGAACCTTCCAAAATTGAGCTGGATCAAGAGTAAAAGAAGATATTCTTAAGTAGCTGTTTGCTGCTAGCAGTGCATCTACAAGCATGAGCTCTATAGCCTGGAGATGACAAGTTGTTAGAAGGCAAAAATTGTCAAACAACATTTACACATAAGAGGATCACTACCTCAGGAATAAGATTTTGAAAGATGCAATGGTACATGTGACCGAGAATGGGGAAAATAGCCCATGTAAAATAACACAATATTATAGCTATCCCTCAAATATATGGTACATAGTGCTAAGAGAGTTTGCCAGGATGAAGAAACACTGATATTGTGAGAACACATATTGAAGCATGCAAACTGTAAAGTAAATTTTAGGCAAAGGAAACATCATGGCAAGATAATTATGATCAAGAATTTGACACGATCACTGGTTTTTTAGCAAAAACATTTTGCTTGCATATGGAAATTTAAAGCTCCGACCTGGCAGGTAGATGCTGAAGGTTAAAGTGGCTGATGCATACACTTAGCCTTGGCAGTCAAATGCAAAATTGTGCCATGCTTCTTTTAATTTTTGTAAGATAATAAGAGAACCAATTAGAAAGGCATAATAGTTGGTGGTAGAATGGCAATTGTTAATATAGCCACCCTGGTAGGCGTCAAAGAAAACTGAAATTGAGAAAGTAGAAGGAAAAGGGTCACATAATTGCTTTGCATCAAAGGGCACTGTTGTCCAGATGATAGGATCATGGATCAAGTTATAGATTGTAAGATTATTATTATTATTATTATTTAACAAAAGAAGTTTAAAAGAACATTAAAATTGCAATTTATAGTCAATTGTTAATTAGATGAACAAAAAATTAAAAAAGAACAATTTCAAGAAAAGAGAAACATAGAAAAACATCAAATATGGTTGGAAAAAGGGAGAGTAATGCACATAGTCTGCCATAAGAAGCAATAATCTTATATACATGAGAACAATAAACTGGTGCAGATCAACAGTTGTGGTAAACATGAAACAATATGGTAGTTAGTTGACACAAAAAAAAGATGTGCATGCACGTGCAAGCATGCTCACTCTCACACACAAAGAAAGGCCATTTTGTGCATGTATTAGACTGAAAAAATCATCCAGACATAACTGTGAAAGAATCAACGTATATCATCTGCATACCTTAACTTTGGCATGGGTATAGACAGTTCTGTGAAGGTCAGCACGTGTTGCAAATAACTTGTGGATGGTAAGATCTGTGCCAAAATATAAGTAAAAATATAATCCCAAGTGAAAATGCAACACATGCATACAAGTATAAAATAGACACATGCATGCATACATATACACAAATAAAATACTAACATTCTTTAGCCGGATAGCATATTTCATTATCCATAACACGCATCAATTCCAACAGCCTGCAATATACAGAAAAGTAAAGATGAAGGCCAGCAGAATCCTCTAACTAAATTCTTGAATGCAATAAATTCCAGATTTTGCAGTATACCCTTTTCCAACATGAATAAAAGAGGACAATAATAACAGTTACCATGTGAAGCATAGTGCTTCAAATTCTGATGGGAATGCTTGGTTCATTTCCATAAACCCAAGGTTGCATTGCCAACCAGTGACACAAGCATCTAAACACTACATAATACTTCCTCATTAAAAATGTCACTAGATGTTGACTAACTCTTTTACATACACACAAAGTCCCATATTTTTACCACACTCTCCTGAGCATGGTCACATGTTTGGTGTTTGGGAATAAGTCGGCAAAATTGAAACTCTCAGAATTCAGAAAAAAGGGCAGATTCAGCAAAAGTTCTGAAGAAGTTCAGAAAATAACAAAGATGATAAATAAGTAAAATACAAGAACAATTATTTATATGCAAAAAAGTTTATATGTTTACATATTGCAACTCTAAATTTAACTTATTTTATTCCGACCCAGTAAAAAGATTTTTCTAAAAAAATTGAGGATTCCCAAATAGAAGAAAGTAAAGAGGGTACCTAATCACTCTGGTTGGACAGTGTCGAGAAATTTTTGGCTGAATAAAATAGGAAGGCTAGGGCTTCAAAAAAGAAAGAAAGAAAGAAAAACAAAGGATGGGGAGAACTCCCTTCACATAAGGTGAGGCCTAAAGGAACCAATCACTGGCTCCCTTATTGGTTCATTTGTGCAGGTGGGACACTGAGAAGTGGGTTTCCTTTAAAATATTAGTATATTTTGTCAGACATACATCACATCCACCTGTTAAACCATCTCATCCGTTCAAGAACTTATAATATTAACTTACTGCACTTCCCTAGGTCCAAACATCTCCGCTTCTCTTTAATTTGTGTTTGCTTCCTGAGGCCCTGCTGCATGGGCCGTGACTCTATATTGCGCTCCACAGCTGATCTCCCTCACAATTCAAATTTTCATAGACTTCATGAATTGTCTGCGATCCCTTCACAAACAATTGAATAATATGCAGAACTGTACACGCAGCTCTCAAGTTATGAATAGTTCACTACTGTTTGCAAAAAGTTGGCAAAAATTGTAACCATGCTTCTGAAACCAATGCCAACAAAAAAGGTTTACTTTAATCCTTAAACAAGTTATAAGCATTAAAAAAAAAAAAAAAATTCTTTGTTTAAAAAAAAAATCCTGCTTCATCCATCAATAGAATGACATCTGCTTTGCAAAAATGGTGTACATCTGTTACTCTACTACCAGACTATCTTCAGAACATGTAATACTTCAAGGCATACCTCCCGAAGTGGAAATTGCAGCCAAGACCACAAGCCCGGCAATCACGGCTAATATAATCAAACCTGCTTTTAAAAATATTTTTAACACAATTAGTGCATTGAAGGATAATAGTGACATGATTATAGCAAATGGACTCAAATTAAACATTGTCAATACAGTCCCTTACTTGTCAACATCTATCCCATTGCGACCATTAGCCACAATATCATACAAAAATTGTTTCTCTTTTGAACTCTGTGTAGTAAAAAGTTTTGAATCACAACAGAAAAAGAAAACATGTTATACATGTAATTTTTATAGCGAACAAAGAAGGCCAGTAGAAGGACAAAAGACTTACTCTTGCCACGGCAGTCTTAGAGCTGGCAGTTATCATTTCCTGGAAAAAAATTGCCAAATGACGTTTTTATAAGTATCATTTTTCCTGTCCAGAGTTTACATGGCAAATTATTGCATATTTTATCACATATAAACTCATATTAAAAAACATGGATCACAATAGTCAAGCAAAAGGGAGATACATGCAAGAAGTTCATAACATCTTGGACTCAGCCCCTTTGAATGAATATGATGTTAGAAAGACAGAAAGAAGCCTAATTGTTCAATGAACTGAACAAGCAAAGAAGCATATATGTGAATATAAGTGTAAAGAATTTATCATGGGTTACTTAAGGCGTGAAAGGTCAGTGATGGATACTTCTTCAATGGTTAAAGAAAAAAAGGATATAGTTGGACCATGACAAATTTTAAATAAATATCAAAGCAAGGTTTTAGAAGTATGGGTATAGAAATGGCAAGAACACTGAAGATACAAAAAGGCATAAATTTTAAATCTAACATGAATATGTTCAAAAAGGGAAATCCCATGGTATGCCATACCGGTGTATCATCCTATATCGGGCATACTATACCGTATCAATATCGAACCTAAAATCAATACTAGAGCATACCGAGTTTTGATATGCCGAACTGACTTGCGAACTAGAAATACTAAAACTATATCACATGGTATTAGTATGGGAACTGGTACTGAGATGATGAACCTTGTGGAACACACTGGCTATGTGACCTTATAAATCCTATAGAATGCCTTCAGCGCAATTGATAAGATAATTCATTATTCCTACTTGTCAACAAATGCACTATCATATTAACAAGGCTATCTCTACATTCTGTCTGCAGTCAAACGAATCCGTCCATGACCCAAAAGAAAGCCTCAAAAGAAAATACTAGGCCCCTACAAAGTTGAGCCAGTGAGAGTTTCTTTTCGCTTGTGTATGCATGACATTTAAGATTAATAAGAAACAAAGAAAAGTTGGCAAAAGTAAACACAGCTTGGCAAATTTCTGTGCATTTTGACTATATGTGCTTTGAACTAGTTTGAAATTATGAGTTTTCATACCTTTAAAGCAGTTAATAAAGACAGAATTAGGTCTTCAGGTTATTAGATTAATAATCAATGGGAATCAGTTTTGATGATGACTTTAAATAAACACATAAGCTAGTTTTTCCCAGCTTCATGTTCTCAAAAACAGAAGAATGTTTAGTGAAAAATCATCTTACTTTCACATTTCTAAGGATGTTGGAGTCAATCTCAATTTGGTGTTCATCAACAATATAGTCCACCAACTGCACTGACATCTGCTCATGATGCCTAAAAAGTAACAACCATGAGTTTGAAACCAAATAAGAAAATGAAACTATACATTGTACATTCAGATATTTAATTTGTGCCAGTCGTACACGAAGTTATCATAATGGGGATCCTGATGATAATAGACCAAACAAGGGTCCCCTTCATTGTGAACAGATCCAAGCCACAAACAGAAGCCAGCGTGAAAAAACAATTTCATCTTGCTTTATTTGATTGCTAAAAGACAATCAGAAGCTTTTTCCTCTGACATGACACAAAAATGCATGCCAATGAAAGCTTGGTGATAACTTTCTTGCTTATTCAGAGAAAAAGCCAAAGGACTTCATAAGCTATAATTTTGGAAATTTGAAAATTGCGTAAAGAAAACAGAATTGAAACAAGATCAGTATAAATATAATACAAAAATCGATTGTAATTGAACTGCTTATTGAACGTGCAAGATCGAGCATCTTTCTCTCATTATCAAGAATATGTTGTTACAATAAAAGGTCAGAGTCTGGTGCAGCTATATGAACAAGTAATAGAAATTAGAAAATGGTACAGTGGAAACTTGGAATATCTTTATTCACAGATATCTTGGCACTTTTCATGGAAACTGATTAGATCGATCTCCATATGAAAACAAGAATGTAAAGAATGCAAAATTGAATACACACTGCCACAGAATTTCTGTTATATCGATCCTCTGGCCTTCAACACTTGAATCGAATTCTATGAAATAAGACTGTGAGAATTTTGCAAAGTTGGTTCAAGATGTCTTCTGGACTGCAAAGCTCAGAAAGACATCAAGTAGAACTTACGACTTTTAAAATATAGACTAGTAGAAATGAAAATTACCATTCTAATCCTGGAAGGACCCGAGGAAGAAACTCACGCTCAAACAGGTGACTGAAAGGTCCATGGCCTATATCATGCAAAAGGCCTAGAAGCCACACCAACCATAACAGATATTATAAGACTGATTAAAACAAACAGATCCAAAGAAAACCAGTTACCTGCAAGTTTCACTGTTTGTAAATCAAAATGATCTATATCAAGCTCCAAACCCTGCAAATATGACATGTCTCAGTGGCATTCCCAGAATTGTTTATATTTTGCTATAGGGAAACCAATTATATATATATATATATATATATATATAGAGAGAGAGAGAGAGAGAGAGAGAGTTGGACTTGGTTACATTTGAATATGACCAAATCTAGGATCCGATCATCTTTCCCACCTTTGATCCTCGAGCCATCCCATCTTTTCCACTTTTTTCATTTTTGGGATTCGTGAACCGTGTGAATATAAAGATGGAAAAGGTAACTAGATTTAGGCTTGACTATATTCAAATGTAACCAAGTCTACTTACACACACATATATATATATATATATAGAGAGAGAGAGAGAGAAGAGCTTTGACTTGGTAGGTTTGAAGACACTGAACAGCTTCCCCAGCAAGCCGGTAAACCCCTAATGAATGTTCAAATCGAGTGTGTACTGCTCCTGGATAGACCATGTATGTAAGACCTGAAACACATAGAATCTTTATGCCTAGCACAAGTCTTGCAGAAGCAATAAAGACTTTCTCACTACATCATGAGATATCATATTCAACACAAAGATCAACATACAACGTACATATATAAGACCTACTAAAACAATTCCACACAGCTATCTAATATTAGTTATTTATATAGGATGACACAGAAGAATGAAGCCTTACTCACATAATAACTTATTACCTCTGTAACTATACATTTACTAATAATTAAATAATTACAAAATTTTATTTCCTAATAGCATATATCTTATTGTTTTTTAAAGATTTCTAACTTAATATTGTTAGTTTACACATATCACTTAATCTGTTTCCAACATGCAATATAACTATATTACTTGACAAATATGTATATATAACAACCATTTTGTTATTTTTGTATCCTTATCTATACTATAATAAAAAGCTGTAGGAACTGTCAAAATTAAGACTGTATATTTATCATTATTTACTTAAATTTGAAAAATTTATATTATGACATATCAAAAGTTATTATGCTATAAGCAAATTGCCAGCAATCTGACTTGCATTTTTGCCATCATGATAGGTGCAAAATCCAAAATAAAGAACTATGAACCAGATGAACTTGGTTGTCATGTATGTTGGTGCAAGAAAAATGGGCTCACTGCTATAGGATGAAGGAATGACTTATTCCACCTTAAAAGCATGTCAGATTTTTCAAGTGAGGTGTCTACTTTACATATGATTGATTAACATGTTACGGCTTTTTTTTCCCTTCCTGGATTTGAATGTGTAATATTTCATCTACATGCACTCACTAGATGATGTTTATACCATAGATTAGCAATTGTGAGTAAATTGTATTTCAACTCATTTCAGCCAGACCTTTCATAACTGAAATTGCTTTTTCTTATGTATATTTCTTCTAGTTCCTGGTACAAAAGCAGAAATTTTTCTCATCATCATTCTACGTTTAATCTATAACTGAAACAACTAACAGAAAATTTTGACCAAAAATAAATTTTGAACTTGACTAATTAAAACAAGTTACACCACATGATATTCCAAAATTCAAAGATCTCACACCTAAGCAAGGAAGCTTACCGAGTTGTTTCAGATCCCGTAGCCTGCATTATGTTATAAATAAAAAATCAGCATTAACCAATTGAATTCAGTTATATAATCAAGTATAACATCTTGACAAGTCAAACAAACCTCTGAAACTGTTCAGTGTCTATGAACTTCAAGCTCAGCTGCAATTATCCAGCAGAATATTAAACATTCAGTTGTTGCAAACTCAACAATTTATAAAACAAATGAAGGTCTACCTCAATAACATTAAGTATCTGCAGTTCATAAGATGAGAGGGAAAAAAAAAATATATTACAATTTTAATGAAATTCTGCTCATAACTTCAGAAAGTATTGTTAATGCACCCACAAACTTAGAAATTTGTGGCTAGGACTGAAATCTCTACATGCTGAATAAATTACCTAAACTTAATATCCCAAACTAGGATGAAATGTATGACCTAAAAATAAAATTGATTAAGTCTCTTGCAAAAACCATTAAACTACAAATTCTTTGCACCACAAAGGATAAAAAAAAAAAAAAAGAAAAAAAAAAAAAGATAACAGTAGATCCTCAACATGAAGCATTTAAAATATGAGCCAAATTTTTCAAAATTCAAAATCCGAAAATAAATGTACTAAACAGTGGAAGATTAGCTCAAATATCCCCTTACATGGAACCCAAGATACCAACTAGAGCTAAAAAATTTAAATATCCGTACTCCATGCATATTCTAAATACACAAATTTGAAAACCACTCGACTATTTTGTTTGCTCTTCTTCATCACACAGAAAGCAGGAATAAAAACAAAGGGGGGCAGGAACAGGGTAGAAGAATGAGTCATCATGAAGGTTGGGTAGAACAGAAGGTTGGGCTATCACTTATGAGAAAAAAAAAAAAAAAAAAAGACCGTAAAGGACATTATCCTCAAGACATGAATGATCTCCAGCAGAGCAAGAGAACTCTACGAAACTCTAGAGATCAGGCATCAGAACCAGAATAAAAACACACAATTTAAAAACAGCAACAATAACAGGGAAAAAAGATTCAGTAAGAAAATTCAAAAAAAGGACAAACCGAGATGGAAAAATCTGCATCCAAATCGAGCATTTGCGTACATTACACCAATCAAATCTAACAGACTCTGCCGTCACAAACCCCAGAAGTCCAATCTGCCAAAACTCCACGAGACCAAGACAACAACACACCACCAAAGAAAGGCAACACACTCGACCAAGAACCAATTATCCTGCAACACAGCGATCAAGAGGCCTACGAAAACGGAAGGGAGCAGGGACACAGCCCGTACCGGATCGAGCGAGATGCTGCCGTGGACGTTATCGAAGACCTGCTTCAAGAACCGGCGGTCCACCACCGCCTCCGGGCTGAGCAGCGCCGGTGGCCGCGCCGACAGCGACACCCCTCCTCTTCCTCCTCCGCTGCACCACTCCCCCATCTCTCTTTCTCTCTCTCCCCGACTTCGGAAATCGGAAGAGAGAATGGAAGGACGTTAGGGTTATCGGGATATTAATAGAGCCGGCCGCCGCTAGGGGATGCGATTATTTTATTCATTTTTGAAGAGAGAATAAAAAGTGGAAGCGGGAGGAGGGAATATGCTGAAGAGAGAGAAGAAGGAAGGGAGGAGGGAATAAGGGGAGAAGTTTCAAGGGCAAGAAGGGGGCCACTTAGTTGGAGACTGAATGCTTAAAGAAATAGAGGCCACATGCCCTGCACCACATAAGATTAGAACAGAGTATATAAGGGAAGTCCTCTGTTTGCTTTCTGTGGTAGACTGGATGTTGTCATCTTTCCATGAGGGAGACCCTACTGAGATCATCAAGATAAGAAGTGAATCACACTTGGTTTGTTTTCCTCCTTGGATGTTTGCTAGGGGTCAAGGGATTCAATTCAGGTCCCTCAGGATCATCCTTCAATCATTCCAAGGACTCTACCAAGAAAAAAAAAAAAAAAAACACTTGGGTTTAAATCCCAATCAGATGAGATGGATAAGAAGAGAATATTAGTAGTGCTGCACTTGAAAGCTACAAATAAAAAAAAATTCAGGTGTAAATCTCCTTTTGAATTACTAGTGATTGAAAAGAGGTTTAGAGTGTTTATTAGAGATAAAATATTAATTTGCTCTCAACAATTAAGAAAAGAACTAAGATTGATATACTGCACATCAAGCTACAGATAAAAGAGAGAGAGAGAGAGAGAGAGAGAGAGAGAGAGAGGAGGGGGTTGCAAATATAGTTTTAAATTACTTGTGATTGATAAGAGAGTTAAAGTGCTTATTAGAGATAAATTATTCATTTGCCCTCAACAATTAAGAAAACAAAGTAGCTGGCACCCCATTTGGTTACCACCCATGGTCATTATTTTATGTTATATTATTTTATTTTTTTTTTGGAGGTAAAACTTAAGCTGGTCAAGTCACAAAATTAGGTGGACTAATCATTTAGATAACAAAAGTGGTATAATTGACATAATCTATATGTCAAGTCTTACATGATTTATTAATACCTTCACATTTTGCTAAGAACTAATTCTCTATCCATTAATATAGAGGTAAATCTACCATGGCTAATACTCTATTAAAGATAAATTAGTAGATTAAAATAATCACTCTACTAAACTACAAGGTTACCTTCCGTAAACAACAAAAATAACTTCATGTTGCCAAGAAGGCTTAGCAAGCAAGAAAAAGTCAAGATTAATAATAAACTACTACAAGGTTACCTTCCGTAGACAACAACTTGTTCCCTAGAAGAAACCTTTATTCTTTTGTTAAAAGTACCATATATATCCTTGTACAAAGGGATCAGAAGCGAATCTTCTAAGGAACAAGATTTAGAGTGTTTTGGTGGCACTTGCATATCAATAGGCTAGTGAGAGCAATCAAACCCCATTATTATTGGATGGCACAAGGAAAAATCAAGACTTTCACTGTAGAAGTACTTCTTTTAAGCACAGCCTTCTTCATGCATGGCTTTGTCATCTAAAAAAGCTTGCTACGTCATAATCACTACATGGTGGAAGCTTTGATCATGGCTTTATCCTTATCATCAACAGGAGAAGGAAATAATTCAGTCATACAAGTTAAGAAGAGACACATGAAGGTCTACCAAAAACAATCAACGTGATTGGATGTCAAAAAGGTTGTTTGTGTTTGAGCAAAATAGGTTCTTTTAGATTTTTTATTGCTAAGCTATCTTGTATTGTTAATGACAAAAGCACCAATGATTAACTATAAGAACTTGTTATGGTGGAAGATGCCTGCTTTTTTCATTCTAATGGAACATCTGAAGTACATAACTCACTAAGATTAGAAGAATTTTGACCATCAATATACCTTGCACGGTTGGTATACCCTCCACATATGATCGAAAATGTTCCCTTGAAATTCCCACTTTGATCTTCATAATTTTCCTTTCAGAAAGGCACTACTTTCTTGAGAATGACCTTGCACACTGTAGTGGCTTTAAAATCATCCTTTTTTTGCAAATATTTGTTCTATCTAGCCATATAATATCAGCCTGCTAGCCTTCAGCTTAGGAAGCAGTCATGAAATATATCGCCTCTTACATGCTTCTGATGAGTGTCTTGTAGGCTATATGGCTGTATTTAATGACCCTCATAAAATATATCACCTCATCTAATGTGCAGCTAAGGTCTATCGGAACCCCTAGGATGGACCTATAAATGCATTTACAAGTATAAATGAACTAAACTGCACTCCTATCAGTACTAATAATTCTGGCCTTCTCTTGTATATTTGCTAGTGATCCATCACAAATGACCATAATCCATTGCTACAAGGAAAGATCTCATCATGGTTATGGTAAAAGATTTTATACTGATCTGTACTTCAACTATATCTTCCTATCATTTTGAGATAGCAGGCTGTATAATGGGACAACAGGGGCATTTCCTTCTTCCTACTGCAATAATCCTATTCAAGTAATTGCTTCCAAATATCCATGCAAAATGACAGACCAGCTTCACTTTCTTTTCTAAAAGACAGATGTTGTCTGCCTGTTTATATAACATTCCCATTGTTTCATGGAGGGAGGCAACTGCCAAATGGTAACAATCCACATAGCATTGTGGGTCCATACTTGACTTCTGGAAAACAAACAACAGACCTAGGTTACCTTACTTTCTCACAGCACTCTACCCAACCACCAAGGTTACCTCTCAAATTATAGCCATTTCAACAATTTCAGAGGCCTCCCATTAGGTTAGACAAATTAACCCTGAGAATTTAAATGATGTTTGTCATCTTGCTGTTATTCCATTATAATGAAATATCTAACAAAAAATAAGTACCAGTATTGAAATATCCTTGCCAGTAAGTAAAGGATTTTTTTTTTACTTTATTAAATGGTGATTCAAACAAATAACATTACATTTTCTGCTACGGGGTTACTGCCTCTTGTTTTCAACTATAACAATGGATAATAACAGTTATTACAGTCCTTCTTTGATTCTCAGGTCTAGTAGATTTGGACAGATAACAGTCATTATTTTCATTCTAACTGTAAAACTGTTAACATATTCTTAAAAGAAAACTGTAATTTTTAATGGAAGAAGCACATCATCTGTGAATGCCAGATTGCCCATCCCTATCCTTGATGTATTAGCCTTTATTAGATCTAAAGCCTAAACTAATTATTGATTTGCTTACTAATCTATACATTAATATATTTCTCTGAAAGCAAAGACTAACCATCTTAACAATATTCACTGAGTTATTAGCAAAACAAATTTCTGAATTACTCACAATTTCATTAATTGCTGAATTATTTTATTTTTTTCCTGAATAATCAAATAGTTCACAAACAATTGAACAAGAAATGATTTTATCTCAAATCATTAATGAGTTTAACAATATTTATTTGTGAATCATCATCAATGAATCAAAATTTCAATATCTCTTACTCTTAATCATCATCAATGAATCAAAATTTCAATATCTCTTACTCTTAATATCTAAGTTTGAAAGCTAAGAAAATCAAATCATTGCAGATAACATTACTGACCAGTCAACCATAATAATTTCTAAATAACTAAATTAACAGGTGTATGCAGTGTGCCTAGAACTTCCTTTTTTTTCCTTTCATGAATTGTTAGATACATAAAACTAGCAAAATAAACTAGCAAGAAAATTTATATGCCATTATAAAGGCAGTGGGTTCATTGCACCACATAAAAAAAAAAAAAAGCATTTATTCTTTACTTCGGCAACTGTTTCAATTATGGTCCACAATATATTGCTTAGCATTATACCAACTGCATCTTATTGACACATTAAATCAAAACTCAAACTTTTCATTATAGTATTAAGTTCTAGTAGGACATTCTGTAGCATATTGAGGCAGATTATCATTCCAAATGTTAAGATGGAACTGTCCCATGATTGTTCCAATGTCCTAATCAATACATGTTGGGACATCTTTCGTTCTATACATTAAGATGGTGCAAAACAGCCACGAAAAAATCGAGATAAGCTTATCACACAAGATTTAAAACCTTCCTTCTAATGATGTTTCAATGAATCTTGCACCATTTATTGCTTGAAGTAACATTATTTGTTACATGCGGCTAAGTAAAGAAATATGTAACCGAGGTTCTATTTTTACAGTTCTTTTTAATGCAGGTTGCCAGACCTTCCAAATCAGTCAATTGATATCCAAATAAAACATTCAAATCTTGATAATTTGAAGAGTCATTTAAACACCATTTCCTTAATATCTGTTCAGATTGATGCCAAGTTTTTAGTTGGATCCTAAATTTTTCTCAATCCTTCTATGAAGTATTATTAACCTGTGCTTCGAAAGCCTTGGATGATGATAATGGTATTGTAATATACACAGAATCATGCCTTCTCCCATGGTGGTGGATCATCATCCATCATATCTTGATAATTTGAAGAGTCATTTAGACACCATTTCCTTGAGATATGTTCGGATTGATAATTTTTATGCTCTACTTTGCCCATTTTCTTACCAAAAACCAAGTTTTAAACTGTTATCAGCTTAATTTTTACAACATCAATCACACATGAATTGTACATGTTCCTTCTAAATGTAAACATGATGCACATATGGGCTCAAAGCATCACACAAATAGTGGAAATCCAAATTTAGGAAACCTATTCTCCTCCACCAACTAGAACAATCAAGTTCAAATTAAGGATTCTTTGCTTTTATCCTTAGCTTTCTTGCTATCTGCGCCACTCTAGGATGAATGGGCCTCTTGCTGCTATCACTCTGCTCCACCCCTACCCAGTTGATAACCCTCAGTATCAATGACTGTGGGCAGCGAACCGACTTCTGTCCATCACCACCCATGGAAGCTTTTGTTTTCTTCAGACCTGATTCCAATGCTGCTTCGAGGAATTCCATAAACCAAAGCACAGCTTCATTCTGTATCTTCTTTGCCAATTTTATTGAGTTACCCAAGCTAGAAATTGTTGCTTTGTTCTCATCATTGACCACAGCGTCCACTCCCTTCCTCTCCGAAGAAGCCTTTTGGTTGGCACTCGATCTTGGGTGCTTTCCAAGGCTTACTTTTACTTCATTCGTTTCGGGGGCGAATGAAACTGATTTACATACTACTGCAGCTCGTCTCTTGGATGAGCTTATATTTGCTTGCCCATGCTGGTCCACCGAGTTGTGTGCTATCTCTTTCAGGATGCCTTGATCATCCTTCTCACTTGGTTTATCTACTGTTGAATCCTTTTCACTTGTGGTGGTAATTGAGGTAGCTGCTTGAATCGTCTCCAGGTCAGTGACTGCTTGCACAATCTCTTGATGAAAGCTTAGGAACTCATCAAAGCAAGCAGCTGGAGCTTCTGGTCTTGCAGCACTGCTCAAATCCGAGAACATCCTGCAAAGCACACAGAAAAAAAAAAGAAAAAAAAAAAAAAAAATCTGAAACCTGTAACCAATCTACAAGTCCTGTTCAGAAGAAAAGAGTGAAAATAATAGTTTTAATCAACTTACTTGAGGATCCGAAATACAGTTTCAGTGGCTGAAGCATCTCTCAGGGCTTGAAGAGCTACCTTCTGAGCTGCTTCTCTGTGCTGCATAGCCTCCTGAAAGTTTCGAAGAGCATCATTCTATCTTAAGAGCTGGAACATCTGTAGCACCTTCAAATAAATCTAGGAGGAGGTCGGTCGAGCCACTTTACCTTTCCTAATGCGCTCAACTTTCCAGGTAAAGACATGCCATTTCCTGAGTTTTGCTTGGAAGTGGCACTGCTTCCAGAGTGCGAGTATAACTGGTTGGATGTCACTGAATTGACTTCTTGTTCTTCAGATGTTGAAGAGGAGTCTTCAACTTTAGCAGCGCTTCTCAATCTATTTGTGAAAGTTGATGCATTCTTCTCCTACAAAAAGAAACAAAGAGAGCTTGTCACGTAGTCAGATGATGTCCCACAAATTCTTAGAAACTAGCGTTGGTTCAAGCACCTACAGTGGGGAAGGGACTCTTTGGGGGTTTAGGATCTCGTTCGCCCAGGCTCTTGCTCCTAGAGGACCTGGGAATTACGCAGCTCTTCCTTGCCGAAAAGCTTGCTTCCTTTGAATCTGCCATCTTGGACAATAGAACTCCACTTACTGATGATCTCGGGGTCACCACTGAACTCCCTTCCTTCCCCATTCTCCCACTCACCATTGGCGAAATTTGAGCATTCCGTGCTCGGTCCTTAACAGGTGTTTTCTCTTCGAAATTCAGCATGGTTGGCTTCACAACTTTGGGTGAGGAAGCACTGCCGGCTGGGTTCTGCTCCGGTCCCCATGAGCCTCTTCGGTGGTGGTTTGCTGATTTCTCTCCATTCCCTTTGATTCGGACGATGGGTTCAGGGGTGCCCACCAGAGGGTGCCTTCCAGGGAGTGGCTTCGCCCCCATGATGACTGGAACTGGAGAAGCCGGCTCCAATCTATCGACATAGATGAACTGGCCAAGCTGCATCTTGTTGCTGAGAACAAGGTCGTCTTGATCGAATGGTAGGCTGGCATAGATCGAGTGGGAGGAATCGGACACTTTGATGTAGAATCCATGCTTTGGCCAGAGATCCTTCTCATCGAGGTCTGCCGGGACGATGTCGGTGACCTGCAAGAGAGCATTCCGGTGCTCTCCAAGTGGTTTTGGGGTCCCAGAGTTCATACCATTGAGGAGCTTCAATAGAATCCCTGGTGCCAGCGTCGCCATGGCACCCCTGGAGAAGACCAAAAGAATCAAACTGACATCAGAGTGCAAGAAAATACTCTCATTTCGGGTAACTGAGATGGAAACTAATACTTTAAAAATTATAAAAAAAATCACGCAAAAAATTAGCCTATAAAAAAAGTTTGCGAGAAAAGAAGTGGGACTCGTGGTGGAGATACTAGAGAAATTTAAGACTTCTGACAAGAGAAGAAAAATAATAGACTTAGAGAAGATCGATCAAGAAAATCCACCAAAAAGCTATAGATCAAATTCGATAATCTCGCAGTAGATTCTTATCAGAAAAGTGATGGTTGCTGCTAGCCAATTCTGGATAAAATACTGATGGGATATCCCAAATACCATCAGGAAAAAGTTGGGAAATCTTACAAGAAAGAGATTTCAGAAAGAACATTTGAGATCCAAGAGCTGAAACGATTAACATTTAACAAATGCAAAGAAGTAAAATGATCCATCCGTATATTTACCTGAATGCAAGTTGATTTCCTCTGTTCTTGATCCACTGATCTCAAAACTAGCCAATCTCTTTGGTTCTTGATCCGGGAACCAAAACCCAACTCAAATATCCACCAATAAATCCATGAAACCTTGATCAAGAAACGGATACAAAGACAATATCCTTAAAAGAAGGGAGAACACATTGAGAAGACCAAATAAGCGCCTTCAATTTAGAAGCCCTTGCTTGGCTAAAGTTCGATGGAAGAGAGGATAAACGAATTAGTGAGTGAGAGCAAGAGAGAGAGAGAGAGAGAGAGAGAGCTGAGGCCTCCTATACTGACCCGCTCTAACGGCATGGAAGGAGAGCAAGAAGGAAGCGTTTAAGGTTTGGAAAATTGGAACGTTGAGGCCGCAACGGTCGAATTCTTTCTCTTAAATTGAAACGGACTCGAAATGACGAAAACGCCCTTAGGCTTTGGGGGTCCGGGAACAAACAAACAAGGGTTTTTTTCGTCCTGATAGGACCCGGCCTGAACCGGTGAAGATTCTTTTCCTTTCCTTGAAATAATTAACTTTTAGCCAAATAATATTACATATGAATAAATGTTTGCAGTTTTTCCACCAGAAAAAATCTGGGATGTGAAATAGCAATACCATAATCATTTTTGGATTCATACCTCATTAAATGATATAATTGTGATATAATATTTTAAAATATTACATACCATAATCATAATCTTCTAGGAGTCACCAATAATGAAATTAGCCTATTGACTATTTTCTTGATTTTATGTTATTTGTTTACCATAATTTGTTGTAAGAAAGGGTGGGAGGTTTGCAACCAGACAAGGAGCATGGCTGGAGCTCAGTCTCAACCCAATTTGGGGACCAGCCTCCTAGCTCAATCCCAAGGGAATTAGCCCCAATCCAACATAGGAATTGTTTAACAAAGTTGACCTGATCCAAGTCAAAGTGTAAACCAGGTTGAACCAACCTCACACTATGTTCCTAGACTACATGGCATGAATAGTGCTTTGGAAAGAGGTGGTGGTGATCTAAGTAAGTTCATGTTATTAACCAAGTAAGCAAATAGCCAAGGAGACCAAGTTATGCAAACTAGTGTGGCATCTCTAATGTAGAGATGTGTTTAATCAATAAGCACATGTAAATGAAAGCATCTACTTGTAGAAGCTTGTTACATGCAGACATGTATGTTATTGTTCTTCGATGCGAGGTTCATGGATATGATCGAATATGCCTGAATTAATGCACACTCTAGCACATGATCATTCTCCACATATGATCGATGGACTTGCCTTAATAATTTATTGGTCATGCCATACCTATAGTTAAAAAGCTTCAAAGTTTGCATTATATCACAAGCACAGAAGGGCTTGGTTAAGTTCTTAATACAGGAAGAAGACCAAATATCTCTGGCAGAGCAAGGCACAGCCTCCTAACATAACCATGTTCTAAAGAGCACAAAGATAATTTTGAGCACTATAGAAGACAAAACAACCAATACAAAAGAGTAATCCCTTTTCCATCTTCTACATTAATAACTGCAGTTATCACCAATCTTTTCTCAATGCACCCATCCAAATCCTGCTTCAAGGGAATTAGAACTCATAACTCTGCTCAATGTCTTTCTTCTCCTTTCATCAAGCTTGTTTTCACTCTGGGTTCTAGGTTTACAGCTCCTTGGGGATCTAAAATTGATCATTGAACCAACTCCTTTAGTCTCTCAGATACCCTTGAAGCCTCGAAGCCGATTCTAGAGCTGACAGCCTGTACAAACCAAGAAGAACTTTATTATATTTCCATCCATTATATTGTCTTTTAGATTAATCCAAACAAGAAAATTATGATTGGGCTTTCTGTATCTCAATTCTTTTGTCCTCATTTCTATGTTTTTATTTTTTATTTTTTTAAAAAAAAACTGATTTAGAGCCCCTAGGCACACATTTCTAAGGTTTGTTAGATTGCATAAATGCAGGTGTGGTTACCAGAAATCAAGTTAACTTTGTTTTAAATTCGCTTCCTGATTAAATGCCTTGATAATTACCAACAGAAGGGATTGGTGGTACAACAACACTGAAAAGTTCACTTGATCTAGCAAACAAAGAAAACCAATTCAAAACATTCTGAGATTTAGAGTTGAGCTTATCTTGGTGGTGCCATTGGAATGCAAGTACTATTGTGTGAATTCTAAAGCAGAGTCTCTTCAATCCAGCATAGGTTTGCCTTAAGATTTGTGCACTTCGCATTTTTAATAAGTCCCATTTGCAAATTGCCATCATGCGAAGGGTTCCTTTTTTATTGGGTATAGCTCTGTGAAGCACTCCATTGGAGTGGAAAAATAAGCAGAAAGAAAGCAATCGATAATTACCTGAGAGTGAATTGTGTGAAAGATCTTGTCACCTACAACAGTGAAGCTGGCATGGACAACTTCTGCACCTTCTTCCTCAAGGATGCTGATCACCTCATGGAACATGAAAGTCCTGTTAAGCCCGCTTATTAAAACAACCTCCATGTTTGAATCTTGGTGTCTTACTTCAATCACAGGAAGTCTAACGCCTATTGTCATCCCACTGCTAATATCCTTGTTAATTCCATTGGTGCTTGTTTGCAACTCCCTCCTTTGCTTCAATTTTTCAATCTTTGCTTGAAGGCTTTTAATATAAGTTGCAGCTTGGTCCAAGTGATCTTGTTGTGTCAAAACATCCTAAAACACATCGAAAAAGTTATAAGACATGGTAATTTCAAGTTTAAAGATTCAATTCAGAAAACTAAAAGCAAGAAGGCAGGCTTCTTTTGCCATCTAATTACATCTTGATTTTTTTTTTTTTTTTTTGCCCCCAAAAAGAATCTCAGAACATTTTGCATGATTTTTTAATATAAAACAATTAAAACTTGACATGAATGTGACATATATTTTGGTGTCCATGACATGGATATGATAGCACTAAAGCCCCACAATCTTCGCATAATAAATATATAAGTTTCATGTTGTAAATGCTACCATAAAATTATAGCAATCTATTATGTATTCATACGTATTTTTCATTTACTCATTAATCATCTTCACTTTGTTTTCATATCTTATAATAATAAAAAAAAAAACCTGAGAAATTACAAAGAGTACCTCCAAAGTATTAGTTATTATGACAGGTCAAATGATTGTAAAAGTTAAAGATGTTTTAGATGTAATTAAATTATAAAACTCAAGGCCAACTATCTTGTTGGCTTTTATCACCACTAGATATATCGCATATGAAAAACATAAAAGTAGGATCAATTCAATCACTAGCGAAAATATTTGTTCTAATGGTGGGAATAACAGTACCTCTTATAAATCAACTTGAAAGAATTCATGTTCCATTACAAATTCATTCCTAGAACATTTATGTCACCACATAGCACTACCTATAACACTGAATCACTGATGGCATATATTCCCTACTCATACTAAATATTTTATATTCCATGCCTATGATCGACCTAGGTCCGACTCAACAACTTCAAGTATGAAATTCACACCTCAGTCCAACCTAGCTGCTAAGTGGGTCAGGCTTGTCTAGTACTTTCAGTTTAATCTAGATGATCTTTCTTGGGTTTAATCTGATTGGATTGGATCTAATTCCATGCTGTCTAATCCTGATCTAATCTTAGTGCAGGTCTTAATTTAGATTCATGCTAGACTTATCTGCTTGAAGCCATGTGCTAACAGTTGGCCCACTCAGATGCACAAAATATATTGTCATATTTAATTCTTGAGCATGACTACTTATCTGAAGGAAGTCATGGCTAAATATAAAATCCAGATTGCAACACACACCAGCTCAGGATCTTTAGCTCAGGATCTTTACCAAGATCACTTCACATCTACAAGCAATTTCTTTCATTATTTTTTGGTCTGATGCTAACAGTCATGCCATGTGGGATGTTTCAATTAGCTTTTGAGAAAAAAAAAGAAGGTCATATTCAAAGATGAAGGGCATCAACTTGGGATTTAGAATTTAGATTCTCAATTTACTGAATTTAGTATTCAGATAAAAACGTAAAGGTCAAGACCTGAGGCTTGATAGAGATGTAGACACGCTATTCTGGTAGTTGAACTTCCTTTTGATCAAGGGCAACAAGTCTATCATTGTTGATATTAAAAAAATACTGCAAGCAGTCCTAAGGTCACCTCAGAAGTCCATCACCCATCTCTCTCTCTCTCTCACACACACACACACACAGATGAAGTTTGGGTTGGGGGGTTCAACTCCTGGAGAGAGCACTTGAAGGACATAAGGTTCTGATAATCTTCAAAATTACAGCATCCTTTTAAGAAAGTTGGGAAAGTTAGCATGTGAGTGTAGACCAAAGAGAAGGATGACAAGCCCCTAACAATTCCTACTTTCCCAACATACAGAGCAAGTTGGGGACTTGTATTCATGCAATAGAAAAAGAGAAGAAGAGAGTGATCCCAATCTTCTCTCTTTCAGCAAGTTAACTAAATGGAACCATGCAGCAAAGATTCAAGCATGGTAGTCCATTTCTACAACTGCATACAAGGCACAATACCTTGAAAAGAAGGGGGGGGAAATATAGAAGAGAGAAAAATTTTGAAGTATTGGTACCTTTGAGGCGGTGATGTGTTCTTTTGGGATGAGAGAGGAGAGCTTGAAGCAGAGGCTCTTCATGTGAATTCTCCTGTTCTTCTCCACTGTCTTTCTCTCCACCTTAGCTGCTGATCCACCATTAGAACTCTTCATCTCTCCCTTTCTTTGTGTGTGTGTGTGCGTGTGTGTGTGTATCTATATATATATATATATATATATATCTCTCTCTCTCTCTTTCCCCTCCTCACAATCAGCACCACCTCCACCACTAAGAAACTATTCAGCAAGGGAGGAGGAGGAAGAAATCCACAGCTAAAAGGTTGGAACCTCCCCGATGGAAGAGAGAAGCAGAGAAGTACAGGGCTAAAAAGGATAAAGGGCTGCGAGCAAAGCAATGGAGGGGGTGGTGAGACTTCTCCAGGCCTCTTTGGTAGGTGGTGAGCTGACGATGGACTTGGGGAGTATATAAAGAAACAAAAGAGAACCGTGTTTACGTGTGGGACATGCACATATGTTTCCCTTGGATTGGGCGAGTAATAAATATGACCAGACTTACTCGGGCAACCAAGCTCCATCTCCGTGGAAGGCGGCTTTGAATGAGATCATAGCGAGTAAGATAGATACCACCACTCCTTCGCCTACTTTTGTGGCCACGCTAACACCGACCAAAGCATTGACTTACTCTTATGCTTGGTTGAAATAGTGTTATAGATAATGATTGGGTGTGTGGGTCCCCTATGATGGATGAAAAACTTTAGTGGGAGGAGGCCAAGGCCAATCCAGAACACCCACAAGATAGGGGTAGATGCTGTACTCCACTCCTGATGGTTTGCATGCAATCTACTTGTCAGCTTCCAATCCTATCACAGCATCACTTCTGACTGCAGTGATGCAAGAAAAATGCAAATGATATCAGTAAAATAGAATTTTTGTAGCATTAAATATGAGTCAGACTACTTATGATCAACATCCCCTCTCCAGTGTATGTGGCTCCTGCAAGCTTGATCAGTAAAGATAAACTTACATGAGATCAAATTTTGCTGCTTGATTCTTCCATTTGACATAGAAACAAGTATTGCACAAAGAGCAGTGAGCTCAAAAGTATATATATATATATATATATATATAATCATGCTCCAAAAATTAAGTGGCTCAACAGTTAAGCTGGGTTAGGATTTAGCTTAAATACCTTTCTCTATGACTGCATTGACCTCGAATAATTCAAGTTGAATCCAATCACATTGCTTGCATTATGGACTACAGTAGATATCTTTGTTGCTTTATTTTGTTAACATCTATAGCTGCTTGATCTCTTGGCCTTTTTTAATTTACTATTGAGTTTATAATGCATAACATTTTTTCCTTCAAATGAAGTAGGGTTAGGCAAGAATAATTGAGGAATAAGCTTACTTCCACTATGTTCTATCGATTTAGGCAGTAAGATAGCTACAAACCAAATTGTGCTGATATGCTAGATTTAGTTCAAAACCAACCAAGGCTGGACAATAGTTGTAAAGGCTTTGCCTATAAAATGTTTCTCTTATAGAGAATTTAAGCAACCCTGCAGTCTTAGCTTGAGCTAGAAAATAAACAATAGTCAACTATGTGGGTTCTCTTAATGTAATTGTTGACTGCTTAGCGTGCAAGAAGGGAAATCTCCAAAGCTCATAGAAAAATTCACATGCCCATGTGTTATAATGAAATGCAGTAAAGAATTATAAATATAAAGTTGTAGCCATGACTCCAATCAACTTAGGGTAGAAAAATATGTGCAAATTGACCACATGGTGAAATTGCAAAATGAGGTGGTCAATAAGATTACAAAGGGGACAAGAGATGATGTACGAACGAGGTTTCAAAAGAAACACAAATCATTGGATAATTAAAAATAATTTATTATATTATTGTTTTTATTATTGATATGATGAACATTTATTTATTGAGATGCATTTCACATATTACTATCACCTTAAATTAAGTAATAGAACCTAAATGAGAGCTTTCAAAAGATACATAAATCATTTCTCTTCATTTTTGCTCCTCAAACAGGACAAAAAAAAAAAGCCTTCAATTTTCATCACATCAATCTTTGTAAATGAAAGCGATCTATATAATAAATTATGTAAACGTGCTACTAATATAAAAAATTTAGCAATCATGCAGGATATTGTAAATAAATATGGTGGGGTATATCAAAATCGACCTAGTCAAATATCGGCTAGATTTTATAGAATTTTGCTCGTATAGATAATTCAAGTAGAATTTCAAATTGATATGGAAATAAAGAATAATATCGTAGTTTATGAAACTAGTTTTTATTAGTTGATGAGCATACGATTGAGAGATTAATAAAACTATTAAGAGCTAGTTGACAGAGTATGCAATCCCACTAGGTTAGCAAGTGAAGTATATGGGATATTTAAATAATATCAAGCAATTTTAGATTGTATAAAAGAATAAAAAAGCAACTACTAAAAAGAACAGCCAGCAATCTACAAAATTTAATAAAATATTATGATATCAATCATATGATTTGTATCACCTGGATATGGGGGAGGGAGACAAAGTTTAGATCCATGTAAAAAAAATAATAAAAAAATAAAATAAAATCTTCATATAATGTATAAATAAAAATTTATTATGACACTCTCTTCTTCTTCTTCTTCTTTTATTTTTTGGATTGTATATGTCACTCTCTTAATTACCCAATGAATTTGAATCTTCTGAAACATATTAATCCTTTAACTTTATGATAGCTGCATCCAAATCCTTTACAAATTATACACTTGCAAATAAAAATTAAAAAAAAGAAAGAAAGAAATGCAAGGCACCATGGTTCAAAACCACCAAGGTCAAAATGATCATATTGCCTCATCATCATTTCATTTGAAAAATAAGCAAAGATCATGCATCACATATAGATATTGGGTGCATGAGAAGAGAGTTAATCTCAAAGATGATTTAAGAAGAAAATATGAAAGACCACAGACTAAATTAATTTTTCCAGGTCATACATATTATTATTAAACAAGAATATCAGAAAATCCTATATTTTCAACAAAGTTGTATCTGTAGAAAATTTTTTAAAAGAAAATATAATCTTTGATGACACACTGGAATATGGTTAAAGAATATATATGCAATTATAAGAAATGAGGGATCTATCCAGATAGTGATATATTTTTTTTCAAGACAAAAGGTGGTGCAGGCTTTCACAAAAGGAGACAGATGTTATCACACCTACAAAATTATTTGTAATGACTAGTTTGGACCTAACGTTAAAGACAAGACATTATGTCTCGTAATAATGGAGGATAAAGAGCCACCAAATCCAAAAACTTGGGGATATTCTCATCCGATAAGCTCCCACCACAAAACTTCTTGGCTGGGGCCAAGCAAGGACAATTTTTTCCACCCTCAAAACTCCATGATTCTATTGCTTCAGACTTGCATATGTGATGCAGCTGTTTCCAGTGCCCTCCCACCCTGGTTAACCTATGGATTCCCCACCTTGCTCAACCTCAAGCTTGGTCCGTTTTATAATCAAATCAAATTCGCATTGCCATGATTAATTAGTTTTGAGCAGAACCTGAACTGGTTATGAATAATTCATTCAAAAGATTTGGCGAAGACCTCATGCTTTCATATATATATATATATATATATAACTTCAGCTTTTTTTCATGATACTTTGTCCATCTTATAGTTTAAATGTGTTTTTATATAAATTATTTTAGTATTTAATGAAAAGAAATGATATATTTGTTCAACTATTGATGATAAAATAATATATAGTATGCTCTCATTTATATTTCAAGCTCAATTTAGCTCCACATATTTGCTCACTGAGTGACCCCAACTCAGATGTTGATAAGCTAAGCTAAGCTCCACAAAGGTCCAATCCAAACAGCTCAGTAGCTTATCTGTTCAGCCAACACATCTGGAAGAAGACACTCATATTGCCTGCAAACAACGGCAGAAAAGAATGCCAATAAGAGCCAAGCGATGCTGACAAATTTATATCAATAAAACTGATGCACATACATCAGCAATAATGCACATGGTTACAACTCTTTCCCTCATGACCTTTATATAGTCTCAGTGGTTATTTATTCAGTCTTGATTGGTGTATTCCCAAGATCTCGCCCAAGTAATTAGCACCTGAGGAGACTACCTTGTGAACTACCTCATGTTCTTTTGAAGAAAAGAAGAGGGATGCTGATATATTAATCTTTTCTTTTATGCAATACTATTCTAATGTAGTCTTCTTTTCCAACGAAAAGATATTTAGGACCTAATTTATTCGTAAATGGGACAAACTAGAGGCTACCACCCACTTAATAACTGATTCGAATCCTTTAAATTAAATAATAATTATAGTCTTGCTGTTTTGTACCATAACCTTAAACAAGAAGATTGGACTTATGAGTCATTAAAGGGTCCATGTTGTTATAACATGAAAAATCAAGATTATGTCATTTAACATAGAATTATCATTATAGTTGGTAATTAATTGTACGTTAATGACTATTTTATCCCACATAATAAAAAAATAGATTTTAATTATCTTTTATTGCAAAGGGGACTGTTTTGAAATTGAATTGTCAAAAAAATTAATCAATCAAAATCTAAAAAATTACCCATCCTTTCTGTCACATGTGCATGCATGATAAGTAAAACTAATCGACACATGAATATAACAAAGTCTACGTCCATGTCTTATCAACCTTATCTTTATAACATTCCATCCATTCATATGAGGTACAGCGGATAAAAAAATTATCTCAATCATGAGATCGAACACAAGTATAGGAAGATAATTTTGCATGGTGATATGACAAAAATTTAATGTACATCAAGAAGCTATTGTACATGTGTTCGAAAGGTACCCTTGTCATTTTAAATTTAGAATGCTGTAAGATTTCTTATAAAGGCAAAAATAGAAAAGTATGCTTTTTTTTTTTTTCATCAAATTTTGACACCATTATATTCTATAATAAGTTGGTATAGTTGGCATTTCTAAACATGATGATATTGATGGAATCTTGATCATAAGTCAAATCTAGACATATTGAGTGACAACAATTCTCTTTTTCATGCAACTCTTTGCTAAACCTTATATCATATTTCTAAGAAATTTCAAACTAAATTATGGTAGCCAATTAAGACCTGTTGCAAAAAAATTTCTTATAGAAGAATGAGAACTTATACATGGTCAAGGTTTGAGAAAAGAAGGGGAAGGAATATAGTGCAAGATGATCAACAGGAATGGACTAGAAAGAGGATGAGACAAAATTATTTTTTATTTTAAGAACTCACAATTGATCATAGACACAATGCTAGAAACCAATGGAGAGTGCACCACAAAGAAAACAAAATGTGTGCAAAATTAATCAAGAAAGTTTCATAGAGCAAAACAGTGGTTATTTGTCACCTCACAAGTTTGAACCCAGGACTCATCCTAAAGAGAGAAGAATACTAATCAAGTGAAAAAAAAAAATGAAAAAAAAAAAGGAATCAAAGCAGAAGACCACAAAAAATGGTATGCAGAAACATCACATTGATGTGGACTAGCAAACAACCAAGCAAGTACTCCAAGGGAAAGCAAAAGCCTCATGAACAAAAGGCAACAACAAGAGGAAAGAGATGGCGAAATGAATGGTGAATTTTAGTAGAATTATGGTGGGGACAATGCTGGACCACATCCAATTTTAGAAGTTACTGTTGCTAGTCGCCATTCAACCAGTAAAGAATTTCCCTGCCAGGAGGCCCTTCACCAAGAACACGGTCCTGCCTTCTAGATTAGTTTGAATGGATGGAGTTATACTTGATTTAAATTCAGCAAGACGGCAACTGCAGGAAGAGATATCCTTTCTCAGTACCCTCATATATTTAAATGATGCTTAATTTTTAGTTTAATTTAAATAATTATTTTAGCAAAAGAAATAAATTAAAGAAATAAATGTTCAGTTTATTGGTATGCTTAGTGAAAAAAAAAAAAAGAAGTTATATTATTAATTTTATAATTTTTGTTAAAATTTTATATATGCTACCAAGGATAGGGCGGCAGCAGAGATGAGAGGGGCGAGACAATGAAATTTTTTTAAAAAAATTATTTTTTTTAATAGAGATAAAGATATTCCATTTTGATGCCATCTCTGTTCATTCCCGATGGAGAGAACAGAGAGAACCAAAATTCATTGTTGCAGGTCTTTGGCTTGACTCACAACAGACCTCCATAATTCACGCGGATTAGTTGGGAGTCAGAATGGTACAAGGCAAAGAGGTGTAAACCTCGGTCGCGCATTGGAATTCATAGGACCACACTTTGGATCTGAGAATTTTCCTGGTGTTTTGTTCAAAAGTCTTTTTTTTTTATTTTAAAGAAGACAGTGATGTAATTTGCCTAGAGAGAGAGAGAGAGAGAGAGAGTCCTCCTTTTGTGGAAGAATAATCAAAGATGGCACACTCGGATTAGAATCCAGAATCTATTGAACGTTTGCTGTCAGATTTTGTCTGGTCTTGGACGCTGCGTTCCCTCTCTCTCTCTCTCTCTCTCTCTCTCTCTCTCTCTTTCACACTTTGAAGCCCTGTGTTCCCACTGTATTAATGCGTTCATAGCGTTAGAAGGATACCACCATCAGACTGCTGTATGTCACCATCAGGAGATGCATTACGTGGCATTGGCTCAGAGAAATGAGAGATTTCCTTAGATCTTCCCATGAAAAAGTAAATAACAGATTGAATTTGGTGCATGACCATGATTCCATTAATCAAGATTTTGACTAGATTTTTTTATCTGTTTAATTATGTATCCTTTTCTCATCCCTGTTCATTTAAGAGTGAACGCATGAAATCAGGAACAGAAGAGGTGCTTGAGGGCCATACACTTAATAGTTTGGATTAGAATAGTTGAGATTTGTAGATTTAATTTCTGTAATAAATAAAAATTATTTTAGAATCAACCTATAGAAATTGATAAACTGTCATCATCTTTAAAGCAAGAGACAGCGACATAACAAACAGTATGGTTCAGCAGTCTATCTCCATGGAGACACATCAACATTATGCAGCTGATTCACAACAAAGAAAAGAAAAACAAAGTATGTGGATGTGTTTTGTTGGTATCTCATCTTCTCAATCACTGAGCTACAGGTTTGCTGGTTTGCAAGGAGTTGGCAAGAGTATTCAATTTTTCAGTTATCACTGCAAACAGGGCATGGCCCAGTGGTTGTATTGCTCCTCCCTTTTGGGGGGAGGTTTTGTATTAGTAGTGCTTCCACTTACTCTCATAAGCTACTGCTGCTGCTGCTGCTGCTGCTGCTTTTTTTTTTTTTTTCTTCTGTAACATGTTGTCAAAAGCTTCTTTACAAGGCTTTTATGAGCTTTGCTACATGGAAATGTATGACACCCATATTCTGCAAATTTACATCTACTCACAAGCTGCAAGCATCTCTAGCTTAGATAGAATGATTCTTCCTTTAAATCTAGTTAAATAAGGGAATCACTGAAAAGAAAAACTCCTAGGACAGTAGATGTGGCTGAGAGGTCATAAGCAGTTATTCATATGTAGCCAATGAATAAAAATGAAGGTGTGTGGACAAATTTGTTTTGCCAACCTTGGCCATGAAATTATCTATTACTATTTATGGCTTGTATAGAGAGATAATGATGGCAATTTCTACTCATTAAAAAAATAAAAATGCATCCTAAAACTAGCTATAAGGTATTATTTGGGCCTCTTAATCATCTATAAATACTTAAGGTTGAACTAATCAAATGCATATTTGATGTTGAACTAAACGCATGCCGGCATGTGCTCTCATATACTCTCTTTGTTCTAAACCCTAACGTTCTCGTTAGACTAAATATTCAAATTTAAATCCAAACAATCTAATCACAATCACAAACACTACGATTGGCCAATAATCAGTCCCAAAAAAGTTTATCTATAGTGTCTTCTATTTCAAATAGTTATGCAACATATAAAAGCAAAAATAAGAAAGTTTTGGTTTTTAAGAAAACTTCATTATGAGTCTTCTTAGGAATCTTATTTTGTTCCTGTTCTTTATAGAAAATTTATTTTACTATCTTTAAGAGTCCTATTTGATTCTTTTTTAGGAGTCTTATTTTTGTCAGTGTCAAATTAGTCAATAATTCTATTTTTTTTTTTGAAAGTGTTTTGGACCTACTCTGATTAAGAGTTTTGGGCCAATTTTGTTCTATAAATAGGTCCTTAGTGCATCCCATTGAAACGTTGAATGATTTGAGTAATAAGATTATGAAACATTATTCTCTTGTTCTGGTTTGGAATTGCTCCTAGCTTGAGTAGTGCAAGGCCATAACTTTTCTCAGTGTAATCAAAGATACTGAATCAAAGACCCTTAAGGAGTTGATACGAGACCAGTAGTTCTCTCTTTCACCTGCCTACATTAGATTTGGTATAAGAGCTAAACCTGGTATTCATCTTTCCTTCCCCCTTCCGAGTGCCTGCATCAGATTTGGTATCAGAGCCAAACCTGATAACCATCTCTCTTTCTCCTTCGTCTTATTTTTCTTTTTCAAAACCTTAGTTTAAAAAAAAAAAAAAAATCATTGCCACTTGTTTCTTTATTTTCTTTCCATCCTCAAAAACCCTAACTTAGAGAGAGAGAGAGAGAAAAAGAAGAGACAAATGGTTCAAAAAAAAAAAAGGGGGTTTGAAAAAAAAGTGTATGAAAAAAAGAAGAGAAAATTGAAAAAAAATCAAAGAAAAAAATTCAAAAAAAAAATTTATCCTAAGAGAGAGGCTTATTCTCATAATTAGGAGGTCTTCCCTTTATATGCGACTGCATAGCAATCTTGCATTACTATCTTCATCAATATGGAAGTTCGTATTACTCTGATAGAGCAATAGTTCGATCGATTGGAGCACCAAATGAATAAGGTATTGGTCATCGAAAGAACAATTCAACGTAGCAATTACCAACATGTCAACCCTATTCCTCAACCTCTGAGAGCTCAACCAAGAACATATGATGCTGATGAAGATATCTGCAAAAGAGCTCCACCTGAAGTACCTGATTTTCAAGGTAATTTGGAGCCTAAAACTTTCATAAACTAGTTTTCATCTATTGAAGAATATCTTATCTATCATAAATTAATCGGCCAGAGGAAGTGTTGAATTTATTAAAAACAAGTTCAAAGAAGCAGCTGGAACTTGGTGGAAGGCAATTGAATATGCAGCTCATAATCATTTTGAACCTATTACTACTTGGGATGCCATGCGTATGAAATTGAAAGAGAAATATCTCCCTCTTGATTATTGCAAGTACCTGAAGAGTTCTACTTATAAGCCAACTTTTCAGATAAAGAAGTACTATATTTCAGTCTCCTATCCTATTTTATTTCGGATAAAGAAGTCATGGTTCTTTTCTACTAAAGTTGAAGCACAGAAGATTCCTGCAATTACTGAAGAAGAAATAAAAAAGAAGATAATAATGGCTCCAAAATTTAAGCAACTAAAAAATCAAACTAAAAAAAGATAAGAGTATTTTGATTGAAAAAGCAAAGAAAGAACCCCGTCTAAGCTACTGCAATATGAAACAGCTTATCATTAAGGTATTCAATAATATTGCTAAAGAAAAAGTTATGAAAGAATTTGATGAATTTACAACCTCAGTTGATCAACTAGCATATGAAGAAAAAGAAAAAGAAGATATGATGATAGATGAATTAACTGAAGAAAATATTTCTATTCTTAAGGAAGGTGAATCTAAAGTGTATCAGGCTCATTACATAGATAAATTTGAAGGCTACTATATTTTACCTTATGTCGATTCATCTGAAGTTGAATCTTTCAAGACAGGAGGAATTGATGCAGCAAGAGTTTACTATATCTTTCAAAGGTCTAAATCGAAGATACCAATTCCTAAAAAGAAGGCTTATTAAGGAAATTCATATGAAAAAATATCATCAAATAAAGAATATGATAGAGCACCATGGAAGCATAAAAAGAAAGCATGGTTACATCACAAGCTATATTTGAATAAACTTAAAGTGAGATCTTATAAGATTCATGCTAAGTTGCAATGATGAGATGGATCATATTCTGAAAGGCCATCAGATTGATACACTCATTTATTGAAAAATAAAGGTCACATTTAGCCTGAGCTTCAATTCATCAGGAGCTGAATTCTTTAAGACAGAAAGAGTTGATACAGCTCAGAAAAGTAAAAATAAGAAAGTTTTAGCTATTAAGGAAACTTCATTATAAGTCTTTTTAGGAGTCTTATTTTGTTCCTAGTTTCTATGAAAGATTTATTTTATTATCTTTAGGAGTCCTATTTGATTCTCTTTTAGGAGTCTTATTTTTATCAGTGTCGAATCAGTCAATGATTCTATTCTCTTATTTTTGAAAGTATTTTAGACCTAATATGACTAAGAGTTCTAGGCTAGTTTTGTTTTATAAATAGGCCTCTATATACCCCATTGAAACATTAAATGATTTGAGTAATAAAATTATAAGATATTAGTCTCTTCTTCCTAATTTGAGTGGTGCGAGGCCATAACTTTCCCTACGATGACTAGAGATGCTAAATTGAAGACCTTCAAAGAACTAGTGCAAGACCAGTCATTATCCCCCTTTCACCTGCTTCCATTACATGGGTTATGAATTAGATCCACTCTAATAGTATTTGTAACAAACCAAAATATTACTCAAGAAGACTAAACACATGCTGGTATAAGCTTTCATAATATGAATATTCTGTTTGACAACATTCAGTAACTGCAATCAAATTCCTACGCCTCCAAAATCATGCTAGGTTAAGAGCTTTGAAGCTCTTCAGATATTTAGAATCACAGCATAAGAAGGCATGTCAACTTTGACATGAGGAGAGGGAAGTCCAGGAAGTTACCGTTTGGAAAAGTAAAACTCCAGCATAGTTGTCTTTAAAGTTCAAATATATGATATCAGCAAGAAAGAGAAGAAGAATGAATACCCTGACTCTGTTAAATGACATCTCTCATGTTACAAAGGCATCACCAATTCAAGATCGTGCTTATTTCACATAAAATTCCAGAACAATGTTGGTGTATAAAGTGGCAAAGAATGAGAGGCAGGTCAGAGAGCAATTTGAATGACAGCATGGTCTTAAATTTAGGGAAACGGTTAAATAGTATATGCAATGCATTAGTACATTCCCAAAGAACAAGATTTTAGCGGAATTATATTGTGAATTATATTAAATAACCTTTTTGAGCATGTATTAACAATTTCTACCTGTTAAATATAGCTGATTTTTTGCATAATTAAACTTGATCTATAGCGAAGCAAGAAAAAGGAAGCCATATGATGACTTGTCGGTTGAACATTCTGACAGTGAGGAGAAAAAAAGGCTTCTGAAGTTGAACATAAGAGTTACATAAATACGCTTCCTAAGCAACAGATTTGATGAATTGTACATTGGTATGAGTGGCCATAAAAGCAAACTAAAGGAACTTCTAAGTTGTTAGACAAAGAAGTATTAACACAAACCAAGTATTTTGCATGAGCCATGAACTTTGCGCACCAAATTCTTACAATGAACAATATGAACTTTTGTGTTTGTCATTTGTTTTGTATAAGAAACAATATCAGTTCTACCATTTGCCAGCACTGCACAATGAGTTTGTGTTACTGATCTTGGATCCCACCGAGGTAAATCCTGCTAGTTAGGTTTCTGCACAAACCTTTTGAGTTTCATTTGATGATGTGAACTTGGGTATGATGAACATATCAAACTCTTGATGAGTTTGAACACCATTTCTGCCCTCCATCTTCTCCAATTAGTAACTTAAAGATGCATTACTTCATGAGACAGTTCCTCTTAACTAGAACTGTCTCAAATCCTCTGAAGGACCATGAGTTGTGCTCTTTGTGGTTACTTTCTTGTGGAATGAAGCAATATCTGACTAAAACTTCACAGACATGAAGATATATTCATCAACTATTGGTTGCTCCACCCTGAACAAAATTCTAGCACACTGTTGTTTCATGTTCTCCTTTCAAAATGGCTTTAATTTTTTTAATGATATTCACTACCAAGGAGATGTATGCCTATTTGCATATAAATTTTAACTTTTTTGCTGATCATGTTACTGATTGAATATTAAGAACAAGGTGCATATTTTTTCCATAATTTCCTCTTTGGACAGCAAAGCTACAAGTCCTAAATCCTAGAACCTGACCACACATACACTGATTCCCAGAGTGCAGAGAAGATGAAATATACAGCCCTGTGTTCCCTTGTTTTGGTACATGTCATAGAAGATTGCACCCCAACATTTTTGTGCAATCTTTTTATTCTTTATTTTGGTGTTTATCAAGATGCATATAGACTATATATATATATATATATATGAATGATTCATCAATCTGCAAGCCAGATTGTACATTTGTACTACCAGAATGGCTCTGGGCATAGACTGTAGGAACTTTTCCAAGTAAAGTGAATCCTCCCATGAGAAAGCAAAAGCCATCCAAGCAACCAGAAAACAACATATACACTACCAATTAAAGGAATCAGCTTCACGGACTTCATCACAAAATTGTGCAGGAACATGAAGTACCGAGCATGAATCACAGGTTAAAAGAAAGTGGGAGAGAGAATCACCTTTGCGAAAGCCAAGCCCATCTTTTAGAGCCTGTGGAGGGCATTGAAATGACTAGTGAGCAACGCAGAAGCAGTGACCCAGCACTGGCATCAAAGCCTTTGCACTACCTGACTCCACTGGAAGCAGCCCATTTATTCTCATGGATTCCAAGAACAAGGGAAAAAAAAAAAAGAAAGAAATCATTCAGACAAAAAGATAAGCTTTGGGAGTATCCAGCCTTAAGAAATCAATGCAGAGTAAAAGCCGGCCAACTGCATCAACCACATACTCCAAGATCTTAAATAACAGAATTATCTTAATGAAAAGAAATGGTTTACTGCAAAGATTGATCAGTGTCAATCTAGCTTCCCAAAGAAAAATACACAAAGGATCACATAAGGGAGGGAGCAAAGGAGAGGAAACTACTCAAATCTGACAAAAAGAAGAGCCTTTTCTTTTCACATGGGTAAAAAGAAAAAGAAAAAAAAAAAAAATCAAACGGGTATCCATAAAGAAAAAGGGCAAAAAGAAGGAAACTAAAGCAAGGAAGAAGATGAGACCGAATCCATTCTCCTCAAAGATTTTAAAGTTAAGAAAACCCAGCAAAAAGAAGAGCATCTCGAGCCAGAAGAAAGAAAAAGGAAAAGCTAGTGGCATAGATAGAGTCATAGAGTTGAATTCAACTCTATAGACCTAGATGAAATCTTCTCACAGAGATTTCTTAGAATAAGTGAAGGCAGAGAGGGACAAAGTTACACTAAGAAGCTCATTTTAACAAAAAATAATAATAACAACAATATTCATTACAATGCTAACAAAATGATCAACTTGGACAGTAAAGATTGCACTTTTTTTTTTTTTTTTTTTTAACGTCAACCTTGGATGATCAACCTGCAACCGTCCAAGCCATGTCCCCCTCAAAGATCCAATGGCACACCTCGATCTCTCCAGGCCCATATCCAAGGGCGACAAAGGCCCCGTGCCGTGGGCTCCAATCCGATGTATCCAAATGACACACAGCAACACCATGGTTGATCCTCTCTCTGGTCTCCACATCAAGGATGTCAGCTTCATACGCCCTCACCTTGGGCACCGAGTGACAGTAGTACACTAGATACGGAAACAAGCTCTGGTGGCACGACACCGACCTGGTCACCTTACCGCCATGGATCCCCCTCACTCGTCCGACCATTATTCTCCCACTGGATCCCCTGACATTCTCCGTGCTCCTCACCACCACATTGTCGCCAAGCATGGATGTGGCGAAGTCCATCATGTCCTCCATCGATGCCACGCATCGTTTTGTCTCGTCTCTACTTGGAGCTCTCTCACACTCTGCCACTGTGTCCGCCATTGCTCTCCCCATCATCGAGTCCATGGGGACCCCAAAGAGTGGTGCCAGGTCGATGGCAGAGAACGGTAATTTCTCTGCTATGGACCGGGGTAAGAATGACCTTTTGGGCATCTTGTCCCGGATGTCCGGCATTGGCATCGTTGTCCCGTTCTTGAGGCAGCCCTCTCTGAAGAACTTTCCGGGCTCGACCCATCTCTTATTCTCGGATTTGCCATTAGCATGCGGTGGGATGTTGGAAGATTTGTTACGGTAAGCGGCGAATGTGATGCCGGATTTGGAGTATGACTTGAAGGTGGTATTCTCACCGGCGTAGACCCTGAACCCGATTATCGGGTCTGCGGCCCCCTCCCCGTACCCGTTAAAAGAATCCGACCCGGGATTGAACGAGGCCCCGTAGTTGAGGAACCCGGCGCGGGCCGAGGTCCCGTGCTTCGAGTAGGACCGGAAGGTATCGTCACCGGTGTTGGCCCCCTCCCGGTAGGCCGCGAAGCTCTCAACCCCGCCATTCCCGCCATCGCCGTACGTCCGGAAGGTGTTCGACGGCTGGTTCGAGAGGGCGCCGTACGATGAGAAGGTGTCGTTTGCCGCGGTGGCGGACTCGCCGTAGCCGGCAAAACGGGTGCCGAGGACGTTGGCGTCGGTGGCGTAGGTGGAGAAGGTGGCGGGGGAGGCAGTGGCCCGTTGGCCGTAGGAGGAGAAGCGCTGGCCGCCGGAATTGGACTCCGGGGAGTAGGAGGAGAAGATACGGGCGCGGCGGATGGCAGCGGAGTCGTAGGATGAGAAGCGGAGGTCGGGAACGTTGGCATCGGCGGCGTAGGAGGAGAAGGAGCCGGAGGCGGCGGAGGCAGCGGCGGCGTAGGAAGAGAAGGTTGCGCCGGCGATGTTGGCGTCGGAGGAGTAGGAGGAGAAAGAATCCGGGCGGGAGGAGGAGCGGAGGGAATAGCGGCGGAAGGAGTCGGCGGCGGAGTTGACGTCGGAGGAGTAGTTCTTGAAGGAGTCGCGGCCGCCGGAGAGGGAGTCGCCGTAGGAGGAGAAGTTGGCGTGGTTGTAGTTGGAGAAGTCGGAGGGAGAAGGAGGGGAGTGGGCGTGGGGAGAGGAGCAGAGGAGGTGGGCGGCGGAGCAGAGAGAGGAAGGGATGGGGGCGGCGGAGGAGGAGACGGCGGAGGAGAGGGCGGCGCAGGAGAGGGGGGAGAGAGGGGAGAGTTTGGAGAGGAGGAAAGGAGGGAGGGGGCGGTGGTGGGTGTTTTTCCGTTGCCAGTAGCGGAGGGCGGCGGCTTTCGCGGTGAAGGGACTGGGGGAGGAGGAGGAGGAGGAGGAGGAGGAGGGTGGTAACGTTGAGGAGGAGAGGAGGGAGAGCAGAGAGAGGGAGAGGAGCAGAACAGGAAGAAGGAGGGAGCCCATTGGAGCCGCAGCGGTGGGGTGGCAGCGCTGGTGGTTCGAAAGGAAAGGGAGGGAAATAAATAGGTGGGACTGAGGAGTTTTCTTTTTTTTTTTAAAAAAAAAGAAGATATTTCTACGTATATTATTTGAAATTAATTGGAGAACTAAGGCTCTAACCATGCAACTTCTCTTACTTCTCTTGTCCAGACAAAGGAGCACACTAATTTCATTGCATCTTCTGAACCTCAGAAGAGCTCCTCCCAGTAGAATATAGCAAGACTTTTTTTGACCAACTTTAATTTATTAGCAGATATTAAGATCAACTTTGATTAATCTGTTCATCAAAATTTTATAATTAACTTAAGTTATAATTGGAGACTCTGAAGAAAAATCTATGTTATAGCTATTCTATTTCTTATTTCTATTCTCGAAGGTATGGGTTAAAACTAATCCTTAAAAATATTTTATATGATAAAGTTTTGTTACAAGATGACTTTTCAATAATTATTGATTAACTAAATAGAACCTCAAATTATTATCATCTTTATCTTAAAGAGCTATACTTTAATATTGCTTCCATATGTATGCATGTATTTAGAGAAGCAATTTAAACTGTCGACTTCATAACAAACTAGATAGTAAAACATGGACAATAAGCAATATAGATATCTTCTTTTCCCTCTCAGTTGATGCATACTCTTGAAGCAAATGAGTAAGAAATGATTTTTTTTATATTTTACTTGTCCGTCTTGTCTGTTATCCCCAAAAAAAAAAAAATGTAAATGTATTGATGTTCTGAATTATTAGACATAGCCTACGATGTTTAAACTATTTATATACTGAAAATTATAGAATAAAAATCTATGCATTGTGTAATTAAAATTGGTAATATTTAAATTAATCCTTAACCTATATTTCAATAAATATTTACATGTTGAGTTATCAGCACGAAAGAGTAATGACACATGTACATGCATGTATGGGTGAAAAATATTTACAAGAGCTCATATGTATATAACAAAGTTTTCTAAGACAAAGATGGGATGGCATTCATTCCAATTCATTCAATCAAAGTATAATTACTAGTTATTTTTATGGTTATGACATAAAAAAAGCTAGATAGGACTTGCACAAGAGCATTTCTTAAAATACATGATGCATGTTGGTGGGTTAAGTCTTTAGAAATTTGTATAAATCAATTTTGAGGTCATAACTAAGGACTAATTGATCCAACAATCATTTGAATTTTTAACTAATATATCAAAATAATGTTTCTATTATTTACATGTTTCGTTCCCATTGATCCTTGTTACTCTTTCTTTTTTGAATTATATTTAGACTAAAAGCATCAAATCCTCTTCTTAAATACATGCTTCTTTAAATTCTCTGTTATCAGTCCTTGCATGTTTTATAAATACTCCTTTTTTCTTTAATTTATTTAAGAATCAACAAGAAATTAAAATTTAGTCGAAATTTTGGCTCTCATATTTATTTAAGTTCACATTTTTTTTTTTTTTATTGTTACTCCCATTCTAACGAACCAGTGATGTTCAAGAGTTCTTGAGAAAAAAGTGGTGTTTAGGAGTTAATCCATGACCACCAACCAATATCTAAGTCATGAAGTTTGATGAATAAATGTCTTCAGTCATTGTCCCTACCCCAAAAAGAAAGTAGTTTTGAATAAAGAGCCAAGAGTTAATGGTCCACAGGATTAGGCCTGAATTTTGAAAGTCATTAGTTTTCTCTTGGAAAGTGCTCCGAATCTCTTCAAAATATAACCCTCTACATGTTCTCCTCCCCCCAGGAAACAGCCCTCTACTCCTCGAAAAAGATGACACATTAGAAATATTCCTGACATTGGAGGACAGGATAACAAGTTCATGAGCACAGTTTTTCATGCTTAAGATCCAAAAAAGTAAGGATGGAAGCAAGATGTTAACATGGTACTGTGATTTTTGTAATGCTAGATGAGTCAAAGGTCCTCTCTCTCTCTCTCTCTCTCTCTCTCTCTCTCTTTTTGAGTACATGATTTTAAAAACTGATAGTATCAATACTACTAGGATTAAATGAAATTGAGTCTTTGATCATTTCACTCCTGTTCAAGATTATGTTGATATATTAATTCCTAAAGTAGCTTCTAGTAATTATAATTATCAAAATATAAAAGTGATCTGTAGTTTCATTGTCACGTTTTTGTGAGTCATTCCACTCTGCTCTTATAATAATTAAACAACAGTGGAGTCAATAGCTTCTTTTCCACTGTTTTTTTTTAACCTGGAAGTTACTTCTGTCCACTCATAATGAAGCGAGCTTATTTCCCTTCAAGAACTTATTAAGCTGCGATAGGCTGTTTTACTTCATCCAACACATAAGGTAGATTGGACTTGCTAAATTGAAAATTTTGTTCAACCCAAAAGAAGGATAAAAAAATTTGAATTTTTATGTGTCTTCTAAAATTCTCCAACCTTCACCAATCCTTGAAAAAATGGGCAACAAAGACATCTGAACAGTCTTTACAAATGATTGCACTCTAGCTAGCAGAATGCATCAGATTGATTGTCTGTGGTGCAATCATCTAAATTGAATCAGACCGATAAAAACTGCAATTAGGGAATCAAGCTTCAATTACAAAGTTGCACCTAGTTTTCTCTGATCATAGTATTTGTGCCTGGCAACAAGCTCTCCATTGTTTTCAATCCATGCATGGAAAGTAGGGAACTGGATGGATAAAAAGCAAAGGAGAAGTTGACAATAGAATATTGGAATGGAAGACCACCCCCAAAAAATTAGTCCACAGAAACCCACACTGAGTAGAGACAATGGATTCTTCTCATTTTTGTTTTGTAGTGATTCTTGCAAAAGATGCTCCTTGTTTAACTCGTTCTATCCAGAGGGCTTAACACTCATAAATAAAATGGGAACACTGCTAACATTACAAGGAATCAAGCCATTTAGCACCAAGTAAGAAATGTCCTGTTGTTGGGGAGAGCCCATGTCCCAAGAGAGTGTTTCCAGATAGCAAACAAATCAAAATATAAAAGGTAAAGAAACTCGGAAATAGGAAGCCTGCCACCCCATACAAAGGACAGATTGGAATTCATTAAATTAGGCTAAGGATCACTAACCATATTTCCCTTCCACTATTTCTGACTGCTAGGTGAAGAGAAGATGGGGTTTGGTGCAGGTCTCGTAATTTTATCTATTTATCATATAAAATGCCTTTTTTTTCTTTTTAGAAATAAGCAAGAGAGCAGAAGCCAGACCAACCATTTCACAGAGATATTGAGATGCATAAAAGAGCATATCTACACTACAGTAAGCATCAAAACAAACAGAAGATGATCAACCAAACGTTACAAAATTTCAAACATCATGCACAAACCCTGAAATAAAATGAGCCCCCGAAGCAGTGTATAAAAGAAAAAGATGGACTGCATTGCCTTGGAACCCAGAGGTCCTCATGAGAGAACTCCATTGTCACGCTTCATTTGGTGAGCTTAGGGCTAAGTCTGATCAAGATCATTGCAAATGTTTTAATGTATTAATTATAAGCATCATGGCCATAGGATTCTTTTATTCCTTACATAATATCACCACCATATGGAGACAAAAAGTAGAACTGCTCCCTATGTAGTTACTATAATGGAGTAATGCAGTTTATTAAATCATATACAAACTGAAGTAATTGAATGACATCTATCAGTTTGCCAGTTGCCAAACATAAACACATGGTACGGTTTTAGGTATATGCCATTAAATGGGCAATCACTTAGCTATGTAATAAATCATGAATGCTAGGTACTCTGGCAAGGTCTCCTCACTTAAGTGCTGTCCAGTCCATCCATTGGTAGGTGCCATATCATTTGCATGTCTCCAATGTAAGTAATGGTAAACAGGATTCAAATAAAGGAACGGATAATGGCTTGTCCAGGGCAGGGCATCCAATGTCCTTGCCATGTCTTCACTTCCAAGCCATCAAGAAGGAGATAAATACAACACCTGGGACTACAGCATCCTCGATGCAGAGAGCAAGACCACAGTTAATAATGTCATGGAACACACATTATATGTTTTTTTTTCCTGTTTCTAGGATTGCTTATAAGATAATAATCAATTAAAGCTCTCCTTTCTAGAATCAAGAACTTTTACCGTTGTTGCTGTCGAAAGATTCACATGGAAGTCTGAGTCTTAATAGTATATTAGGACGCACATGGAGATCTACAAAGTTTTAGATGACCAATGTTGGTGTAGGACTTTGGAAAATCTTTATTTGTTGATTTGTTTAAAGTTCAAGCAGAGATTTATTTAGTCCAAATGACCAGCAGTAGTAATACGAGTGCTAGCTAGAAGAAGAACAAAAGGGGACAAAAAAAGGGCTACTAGTTTTAGCATATCCATTTAATTAAATATTAAAAGATGAAAAATGAAGTGAAACAGAGCTCAAAAGGCTTATCCACTCAAACATAAGCAGTACAATTAGTCCTCAAAACAACTTATTACAGCAAAACAAAAGATAAAGGTGTCCTACCATCATGGAGATAAGGATTCATGCACATAACATGATTAAAAATAAATAATAGCAACAATAACAACAAATTATGCAATCCTTGCTTGGCCTGCACCTCAACAACCAGCATTTTCTTTACAGCAGGCTTCACACAAAAGTCCCTGCATGAAAAGCTGACCATTTACCCATTGATAAGTTACCAGGTCTCGAATCTGCCGATTCCAAGTAGCCTACAACTAGGCTCATTGATGGAAACCAGACTACATAATAACCAGGAACATATATATTTGAATATTGTCTTGTTTATAAATAAATAAATTTGAATAAAATCAACTTATTCAATTTTATTCAGTCAAATGATTCTTTTGGCACACATTGACCATCACTATCCAAGTGCTGGTCAGTTCCAATCTATCGACTAGGATGATTTTTAAGTCATGGATTACAAAAGTAATCTTAGGAGAGGCGGGGAATAGCAAGAGAAGATGATAAGGATTGGAAAATAAAATTCACCTTCTGTTGACCATGGCCTCCTTGTTAATGGTGCACAGAAAGATGCCACTATTTGACTGATGCTTGTTCAAGATATATAGGTGCGTGCGGTCCTATTGATAGGTATAAATTAATATTTTCCAGGATATCAAACAACATGATTTCATGTTGGCTGCAACCACCTCTGTCACTGCTTTATAAAAAAGTTGAAATCAGTTTTCAGTTAACTTATGAACTGGGGCAAGCCCCATTTGTTACACTGCTTCGCTTAGAGATTCTTGGTTCTTTTATTGGATAACGCATTCTCAGAATTACAGACCTAGCTAATTGTTTGGCAGATAAATCTGTGTCTCAAAAAAACAACATCAGTTGACTTGCAGGGCACCACAGTTCTAAATATTTGGCCTTCCAAATATTGTATTAATTATCCGAGTCTCACATGCAGTTGATGCAGTAATAAAGAAAGGATTCATATCCATAACAGGATTTCACAGTAAACATGTCGTCAAATGACAACTGGAAACACTTCTTTAACTTAGGACGCATCAAGCAATTGCTTTCTTCTTTCTTCCAACTTGTTTTTAAATTTATTGAGCTTTTGGTGGCAAAATTTTATTGCTTTCATTAGTGAAAATAAGCAACAAAAAGCAGAAATTTTGTGCAAGAACCATTAATCTCTATGCTATGTAGAGAAGCAATAACAGAAACAACAATGATAGCAACACTCCTCTCGTAAAAAAATGATGTCAAACAGGCCTCTGGTGTCTAGTTCCATCAAATTTTGAACATGGAACTTCCACTAATCTCTTGCACACTAGTCCGACATGATCCAATTTCTACAAGATACAGAGATGAGCAGTTCACTGTGAGAAACCTCACTTTAAAATCTGATTTTAAGATCTCTGCAGAAGGTGTTCTTGCCATCTCCAACTATGTGTAAATTAAAATCCAATGCTAATATTGCTTATTCTTCATTGATGCGAATTAAAACCTCACACCATGCTGTTTTTCCTTCACAAGTGAATGTCCCGCTCCAGACTTCGAGGCTGCTAAGCGTGAGACCTGAAGTAAAATCACTTAGAAGGTAAGCAAAGCAAAATGAATTTTAAACTCAACAAACCCACCTGCTGGTCCAATTAATCTATTGATGGAATAAAACCATATGATCCTAAAACTCGAATTAATCTATTGATGGAATAAAACCATATGATCCTAAAACTCGAATGAAAGTTAATGACTAGCAAGTAAACTTGAGTTATAAGCATATAACATATTTTTCAAATAGAACTATTTTTGAGTATTACAATCTCTCCCCTTATAATGCGATATCCTCGTCGCACGTTACAAGCTAACCAAAATGTATCTCGAACTGAACCGTTAATCCATCAACTTTCGCACACTCAGATCGATTCTAATACCATTCGTAATGCTCCAAGTTCATCTGCTGGTTTAATTAACCTGTTAACAGATCAAAACCATATGACCCTAAAACTCGAATGAAAGTTAATGAGTAGCGAGTGAACTTGAGCTATACGCACATAATACATTCCCATTCGATGTAGGACTATTTTTGGAATATTATAAAAACATAATACATAAGCACCATGATATGAATAGACAGACACATCCATTCAGAACAGTACTATAAGCTGAAAGAAAATTTCATTCCTCGACACCAGCGTACTGACAGACAACATTGCAACTTTGAACTGAAAATAACAGATCCATACAGCCAGCTGCAGGATTTATTTGGACTGCTGGCAACTCAACTCACTAATGCATGTGAAGAAGTCCCTCTTTCTTCGATCAAAGCATGATCAGAGGTACTGGCTCGCCAGTTTGCCTTCCTTGACGATGTAGTTTTGTTGGGGGAAGTCCTCTCCCTTGAAGTATTTATCCAGCATGTCCTTGACACCAGCAGCATACCTCAGCTGCACCATTTCAGTTTAAATTTAGTAATCAGATCACCTATCAGAAAGAGATAAAGAGCAGAAGTATAGATATTTAGTCTGAAATGGCATACTTGGCCATCAATGGTAGTTCCTGAAATATGGGGTGTCATTGCATGGTTGGGCATGTATCGCCATGGGTGATCCTTCGGAGCAGGCTGTGGGTTCCACACATCACCACTGTAACCTGAAGATTAAAAAGAAAGGGAAATTCAAGCACCAATTCGAGTATGTATATATGAGTGTGCATAATTTCAAAAAAATAAAAAAGACTAAATTAGACTTGAAATAAGTCATCTAGAAAACATATAAGAAGTCTATATATATATATATATATATATCCTTTCTTTTTTTTTTGAATAAGCTTCCTAGCAGGTTGCTATAACCAGCTCAAAACTATTAATATTTACTGTGATTTGTTGGAAGGAGCGTACTTCCGCCACTCAATGATCCACTGGACACTACAATCAGGAAAATAAGCACTGCTTTTGGGTGCTGGAGAGTAGTGCATTGATGGCCATTTTGGCATAATCCTTGCTAAAAGGGAAAGTTAAAACTGGGGATCAAGAAATAAAGTTGATTTCTCTTTATCTTCTGTGACTAGTGAGATTCTCTCTCTTAACAGATCAGTCAATGAGAAACATGTCAACCCAAACTTATTTGAGTAGGATCATCCATCTTCTATTGCTTCAGAAATTACATTTATCATCAAAAGTTTGCTTAATTTATGGTTCAATCCCTCTTCTAGCTAACTGTAATCATTTTGGTACTAGTTTGATAATGTCAGGCTCACTTCTTGATCTCGATTATAACAAACTCTTGCAACCTCTTGGGTGTCTTCTCATATTGTCTCATATCTGTGATACTCAATCAAATATCCTTTTGAATATTCAACTGTTGTTCCAAACATTATATTGAGAATGTGTCTTATATTCTACAAACAGAATTTTTTTCTCCCATTGCCTAACCCAAATGCTTCAACTTTAGCCCCCATCATCTCTCAATTTTTTTTTCCCACTGACCCTAGACTAACATCAGCCAGACTATATTCACGTTTTTTCTCTAGGCGATTGAACGATCCAATATATGCCCTTTTCAACTTACATTCCTTGCCAGGGTTTGTGTCTATCTCAGACACATCTGAGTTGTCCTTTGCTAAAGAAATCACTGCTTTCCGCATGAAATCACATCAATCAATTCTACTTCTCATGCTTAGCAAGTATTTTGGTGCACATTACATTAGACAAGCACCAGGTAATAGGCCCCAGCTCTGTTGTCTTTTCTGCCTTAATATCCTTGCAGCTTCAAGACTAAGCATTATCGCTTACATAAAATTCAGCACTTATTATTTTCTCCAGACTCATTTTGGTCTCAAAATGCTCGTCATGAGACTTGACTATCATTCTCAACACGAGTTAATGGCTGATCCCACATTCACACTTGCTTGTCTATGAATTCATGGCAAGATCTGCTTACAGGTTCACATTGTCTCTTCACAGTTAATATCTTTGTGGTTAACTTACCATTTCTAGTCAATTTCGTTCTACCCAGCCATTTAAGGAGTTTGCTGGCATACAAGACTAACCAAACTTCAGACTATCCAGACCAATTACCATGGTCCAGTCAAAAAGAACAGTTCAATGATTAGATAAATCGTCGTGCTATCAGTCTATCAGAGCAACCATTAGTGCAAAACAAAACTTAGAAGATTTAACAAGCAACACTATTTTGGGTTGGCTTCAAAGCCCATATGTCCATGGTAAAATGGTTTTTCAATCTCTTTTAGATGAACTACTATGACGCGCTCATTCATGCATAGGCATCACAATTAAATCCTCCATAAATTTCTACACTTCTAATCTCAACTTGCATTATTAGAAAGATGATAATAAGTATTCCAGATAAAGCTATGCCTCAAGTATCCAGATCCAAAGTGGGATTGAGTTATCATAGAAGATGATATCAGGTGATGGATCACCATAACAAACAAGAAGTAAATGTTCAAGAATGAGAAGCAGAATTTCAGATGGAGATTCAATTATTCCCACACAAAACTGGTGGATGAACAGTGACAATACCTGCAATGTGGCCACTGGAGCAAGCATCGACAACTGCTTGAGTATCCATGATTGCTCCCCGGGCATTATTTACAATGAGAACTCCCTTCTTCAGCTTTGCAATTCTTTCCTTATCAAACAGTCCTCTGAAGCAAAGAAGTTACATAATAAAGAAGATGAGCATTTAGTAGCATAGGATATGCAAGTGTACACAAAGTCACAAATTTCCAAAAGACAGGGAACACATCTATCCTAATCAACGGACAGACAATTAAAAATAGTTAAAATTCAATGAGCACATCCTTGCTACATTTGTTGACACTAAATTTGCAGCTCCAACTTATGATCATCACCATTCTATGATAATTCTAATGAGTTCAAGACTTACCTAAGAAGTATAAATAACAGTGCTTTTTTTTTTTTTTTTTCCAATAAGGCATCTTCAATAGGTAATACATATACTTTGGTGTAATTAAGAGGAGTTACAAACATTAGATGAAGGGTTATTCAGACACCTCACTTTTGAGGAAAACTTGAATATTTTTGAAACTTCTGCTGCAGGAAAAAAAAAAGTATTTTTGTTTTGGAAACTTTAGAAAATTCAAAAATAGATGCTCCTATGCCGATAAAGACGAGATATTTCCAACATGAAAATCAATAAGGACAATTCCCTCAAAAAAAAGAAAATCAATAAGGACAACACACTAAGCAGTACTTGGTAACTCAAAAGCCAAAGGGAAAATGAAAACTGTAGCTCTAAACTAAAGAGAGCATGCCCTATCTTTCGATAATGTGATTCATTACCACCATAAAACTTCAAGTGATAAAAGCTATTGTCACGAAGTGTATAACTCAAGTTATAAGAAAAATATTGGAACCAGCATCTTGGTCAGTGTTACTTACAGTTCGAATGCCAAATAAATTTTTCTAGAAACATGGACCATTTCATATTGAATAAAGTTAATTTTAAGTTGTGACTTCTGCATAGCAACCTTATGGATTCTGAATAAATCACGCTAAAAAAATAAATTCATAATAAAGAAAACTTGGCAAATGAAGGGGCAAAAAAAAAAAAGAAGTCAACTTCAACTAATTTGGGATTAAGGCTTAGCTGAGTTGAGATAGATGAAGAAAAACATACTTAGTTTTCTCAGTAAGAGGCATGTTGATAACAACAATGTCACACTTAGGAAGCATAGCATCAAGATCTTCCTCAAATTTTGCCCCAATATCTTTCTCTAGTTGAGGTTCCATTTTGAGCCGATCGTGGTACAGTAGATTGCAGTTGAAAGGCTTCAGACGCTGAAGCAAAAGCTTTCCAATGCGGCCAGCCCCAACAGTCCCAACAGTCTTGCCTTCAAGATCATAGGCCCTATATGCGATGCCAGCAACATTCCATTCGCCTTTAATAACCTGATGATAACCAGGTACAAAGTTCCGAACAAGAATGAGAATTCGCATGAGCTCATCTTCTGCAACTGAAACCACATTGCTTCCGGTGACCTCAGCAACAGTCAGTCCAGCCTCAGCTGCTGCTTTCAAATCTATGTGGTCAGAGCCAATCCCAGCAGTGAGAAGAAGTTGCAAATTCTTGGCCTTCTTGATCCTCTCCGCCGTCACATATGCCGGATGGAAGGGGGTGGTTATCAAAACATGCATATCAGAGATATGTTTCTCAAGCTCTGGGTAAGAAGATACAGAGATTTTAGCATTGCAACATCTAATTAAAGAGAACTTGGATTAATATATTGATAAAATATATATTATTTTATGACTTGAAAAATGAGATAGATAATTCAACTATCGATCACAAATATGATAAGAGTGAAACCATGTATCAGCCATGAATTTTTGGGAACCACATATAGTCTTTGTAAGGTTGGAATTACAGTGATGTTATTTATGTTATAAAATGATGCATGAATCCACTAAACTGGCATTAATAAAGAGCAAAATTTAAAGCAGAGAAATTAAGTGTGGTATAAGGCTGACGAAAATTAACACAAACTAGCAAAAAACAATAAGAGAGTCTTTTGTTTCTTTTTTGATGTTGTCCTTTTTTTTTTCCGACGGCGTTACCTCATTGGAAAGGTACTATAATAGAGGAAAGCAATCGACTGCAGCAAAATTCTAAGGCAATTTCAAGAAAATAATTTGAGCTTGCTTATAGTTGAGTGAACTGAAACAACTTAAATACTAGCTAAGAAGCATGCATCTCCTATATGAATATAACTCTATCCATGTGATAATAAAATGCCCTGACAATGGACTTCAGCCAACTTGGTGAATTCTTTTGCACCATTTGCACTTACAATTATCAAGATTTGAATCCATGATCAAATGCTAGTTTGTCAAGTCTTCCTTCTACCCTGGTTTTCTTAGGTTTCCATCCTCCTCATGGACCCTATCACACACATCAAAGCCCCTTTCCAGACCTAGCCCTCTTCTGATCTTTCATGCAACTAACTCTTAAGCTGTTCTGATAAATGTTTAAATTTAACTAACAATAAAGGAAAATTTTATTTATTTTGATGCACAGTATCAGTCAACTAACTTCTAAACATTAAAATCTAATACTTAGACACAAAATTAATTTCTAGACCATCAATACCGACCACAATTCGGGCCTTCTTTGTCATCAGTGACAATGTACTGGTGACCCTGAGATTCAAGCCACTCCCGAATGCCCAAGCTTCCCTCAGCACACCCTAAGAAGTTAGGATTCATCGCCGCATACTCGTTGGCCTTGTAGAATACCCCAACAATCTTTTTGCTTCCAGGGGAAGCCTGCATGATATTAAGAAATCAAAACCTGGCAACCAAGTATGTTCATTGTGGCAAATGGTGATCAAATGACTAAAAATGAATAAAGAAGTTCGCTTCAAATCCTAGGAAACAAAACAGAGGCAGCTATAGGATTTAAGATCGCAGACTGCTTCAGAGAATTATAAGTTATAAATCCACTTTAGAGGAGAATAATTTTGGCTTTTCCCAACAAAACCAAATTCTTTGATTCCACAATCCTGATACATGAAAATATATATATATATATATATATATATATATACCAAGATCAGACTCAAGACAACTAAATAAAGAGCCAGGAATAACACTAAAGTTTTATCACCTCATTTTCTAGGAAAAAAAGAAATAACATGGTTCACTAAAAGCTCAACTTTCGCTCTTATTTTTATCAAAGGAACGGGAAGCACTCTCAGTAGGATAATATATATATAAAAGCTTACAACTGCTCCGAGTCACTGCCAATAGTGGGCAGGAGGTCCATTACCTGAAGCTTTTTTTCACATTAGCGCTTCAATAAAAAAATAAAAAATAAATAAAAAAGGGAAATTTATAGATTCGCTTTTAACCAAAAAAGTCAATCCGAAAGGAAGAGTTTTTTAAAGCAGAACTGGTATTATTACAGTAGTAAATTAGCAAAATAAACCAAAAACACTGAACACTCCAAATCACTCCATATAGCAAGAACCGAAGCAAATGACATTGGTTCAAAAGAGCTAAAAAGTGGAAAATTTATAGATTATTTGACCAAGATAACTAAAAAAAAAAACAATTTTTAAACAAGCAGCATGCAGTACGACACGAAAAAATCGAGAAAAGAAAAATCGGAAGCCCTCCAAATCACTTCAAACGATGAGATCAAAACAAGTCAACTAAACCACTCAGATAAATACTTCCAAAATGCGGAAAAAATGGAAACTTTCGGTCGATTACATGGAGCTGTCTCGCGAGAGGAGAGACATCCAGAATCCTTGGGGCCAGGGTCCCGAGCGCGTGCTTCGCTGCCCTCAACATCGCCATTGATTCGAAGCGAGAATGGGTAAAGCGTATGATTCTGGTGGGGAGTGATCGGTGGGCAGTGTGATTTATAGTGGAGCAGGAAGCGCGCGTGGCGAAGTCGGATAGGCCCAGCCTATTGTCCCACTTGGATGCGGTGTCTCGGCTGTTGCACGAGAGAAAATAGAGAACGGCTAATTGTCTGCCACGTTCCGTTGTTTCTAGAAACTTTTGAACGTGGCAATTGCGGAATGAATATCGCCTCCTTTTGGTGATTGGGTAGCAATACGCAATCAAGCGCCATCCGCCGTCATCTGCGACCGCGGTCGCAGTGAAGCGAGAGAAAGGGTGCGGCTGCGACGGAAATTGTGGTGCCGGGTACGCCACGACCTCAACCCGCCCCTGGCCATTTCTAGCGCCCAAAGGCCATTCCGGACCCGAGATGGCCCTTGGACTGATAAAAAGTTAAAATGTTAAAAAAATTATATATTATTGTAGACTCCAACCCACTAGGGACCCATCTGGAGCACTATAAAATGTTTATAATATATATATATTAACAGTAAAAAAGAAAAAAAAATTTCATACCAATGTTAAAAATCCTTTCTTATTTGCTTTTTAAATCATTAGAATTGGAGATTTAGAGCGCTCTAAACTCAGGGGATAGAATAAGTTGGACCTTATTATTGTTTAAGGACACAAGATACTCAGGCCATCCACCCCTATTGTCACCAGAATCTACCATCAGACCCATCAATCTAAAATGCAACCTATCTAAATTTGATATATAAAATGGTTCGTCTCATGGGCAGAATGATTTCACTCATGTCTTCATGAGAGAAACTTACCCTTCATCCATCCAATTACTATTTTACCTTGTAAAGTGAATTGATAGCTTGATCTTTACAATAAAATCTAAGCCACTATCAACCTCGGTGCACGTTAAATGCAGCTTACACTCTTCGCATATTTTTTTACGTCCACATAATTATTCTACAGAATATTCTTGTCCCTTAAAGAGTACAAAAATATCCCTTCTCCCTTTTATTCTCTAAGAAAAATTTAATTAAATGAATCAAATTAATATTTGATAATTTTTGGTCACTGAATAAATTTTAGAACTAGCATGACAATAAATTTGATTTATACAATTGTGAGATATTAAAACATAATTATTTTGCAAAATATTCTTGTTTTTTAAACAATGCAACAGTATCCCTTTCTCCCATTTATTCTTCATTCAGAAATTATCTAAATAAATCAAATTTATATTTGCTAATTTTTAGTTACTGAATAAATTTTAGAACTAGGATTACAGCAGATTTGATTCATACAGCAACAGTGAAATATAATTCGATATGATTTGATTCATACAATTATCAAATATATCAGCAGGTTTGATTTGACAGTAAAGTTGATAGCGTATTAACCATCAACAATATATTCATGCATTTAAATATGTTATAAGAAAATTTATCACCTAATGACCTTAATAGTTGAACTAAATAAATAATACATTCTCACGGGCCATCAACAAAATATTAATCATCAATGACCCAAGCACATATAATATGTATGTATAAGCGTCTAATAATATATCCAACAGAGTATTATTCATCACAAGCATACATATAATCAGCACATGCAGTTAATATACATATAAGTTTAGATCCAAGCATCATACCATTAGAATGGAGACTCAATAAGGAGAGGTATCAAAAAAAAAAAATAGCTGTCCCTTGGGGAACAAGCAACTTGCTGCATGGTCTATGGTAAATGTATCGCAAGTGGGGTACCACCAGCTGCAAGTGGGATGAGTGAGATCAGGTGAAGTGAGCGTGGCCAGTAGCTGCCGACATCATCGTACCATTATTAAGAAGGCAGCCAGAGGCCATGGAAAGCGTGGCCCCCGTGTAAATAAATAGTCTTGCATCTCCATCGCATTACCGACGAGCACTGGCAAAGTCCATGGCCCAATGCTGCGTCACCTATCAATGGATGGCTCTAGGTTCCTCCTACCATTCACTCATCTGGCTCTTGGATCTGCCATCCTTTTCACTTCAATAGATGAGGATGGCTTAGAAATGTCCTGGCGACATTGGGATGCCATTGCTAGGTCTCTCTCTATTCCTGCATCTAGAGGCATGCACTCGTACACACGAAGAACATCTCAAGATCATGCATGCATGCAACATGAGTACATCCATCTAGGTGCTAGATCTAGGACGTATCGAGTATCTAAGCGCTATAGGCACCACCAATACATTCTTGATCCATTATGGACCAGGCATGTCGACGGTACGCAAATGGATGCCTAAAATTCCAACACGAGAATAAACGGAAGGCAAATAGGTGGTAAGATTGTGGAAATTGCGGATTGGGTCTAGCTAAAAATTGGAGATTGGAGTTGGAATTAGGCATGAGGTCGATATGATCATGACGGCACTAAAAATCACACAGATTCATGTAGCAAAATTTCGGTAGCAATTATGGTTGAGGATGATGGATGGCATTGGTGCTAGAATTCAAGGTTCTCAATTTTAGGAAAAGTAGAGATTGGGGTTGAATGGCTCGAAGAAGAGCGCAAAGGCTTGACGCAAAGTGGAAGTGAGAAATATTGGAGAAGAATAGAGATGAGAGGAGGGATGAGACATCCGGGATTCGAACCCGGGAATGAGTAGATGGCGAAGCTTTGATCTTTAGGCAGACAGCGAGAGGAAACAAGGACGTTGGACCAGTGGCAAAAGAGGAGGTCAAGGAGATTCCCAATAGGAAGAAACCCTAAGGTGAATAAAGATATCTAACCACCATGATAGGTTAAAAATAAATAAAGAAAAAAAAAAAACATAGCAAACAAGTGGAGCTCGCATTTCGTATTTCATCCTGCAATGCTGCAAGAGGAAGGAAAGAATTTCGACGGTGCAGCGAGTGAAGAAAACCGACATCCACAAATTACATGGGCCCCCACCAAATTACATGCCCCAATTAATTAAGCAGCAGATTTAACCCACTTTGCTGCAGTTAGGGTTCGCTTACACCCGGTTACCAGCTGTCCAAACAACAGATTAAGCAGTTGTCTAATCCCCCTTTTGAATGGGTGAAAAATAAAGAAGCAAACTAAAAATTGAGTTACAGGCCCAATACGACAAGAAGATAGGGTTTTAAGACCACCAACAATCAACTTGACCACCCTCCACCACTATCACACCAGCAGTGGACATGAACCAATAAATTAACCAATCAAATGAAACCAAGAGGCCCTGCTAGAACCCTCAAAGCCTGTATCGGTTACCGATGGACAAAGCCCTAGAGACGAACCATAGTAGACAATCCAAGGATCAAATCCCTGGCACATTCACGCGTCCGGAAACAATGTTCTATTTTCCGAGAAAAATAATGATAATTCCTACTAGAGTAAAAGACAAGAACGAAGAAAGAGAGCTTGAAGAAAAGAATTATGCAGATTTGCATCAATAAAGGCCTTGAAAAATTGGCAATGGTCTCTACAGCATATGGTAATACAATGGCTGCAATTTCTCGTGAAATATACACTCATCTAAATGTATACAAGCTAATAAATACATGTCTACTTCATAGCGAATCTTGCATTGCATGGTCCTTGAAATCTACTTGAAGAACAGACCCTTTTTCTTCCCTTTTCTGTTCTCGACAGCCTGTATTAAAAATAAAAAAAAAATAAAATAAATATAAAAAATCTGAAATGTATAGTACAAAAACAGATCTGCACAGCTGTGCTGCTAGATTCAGATAAGAGTTGAAGTTCTTCATAAAAGTGCCTTTTTTTTTTCTTTTTTTTTCTTTTTTTTTTATGCCCTGTAAGCAACAACATAATATTGCATGAAATGGATAAGAGTCAGAACCAGGGCACCCTTCGCCGCCACGAGCCGGTCTAGGTCCTATCAAGTGAGATGCTCAAGATACAAAAATGAAGTGCAGATCCACACTCCACTAGAACAAAGTGCAAATACATAGCACGTACCCAAAACCAATAAACAAGTTGCACAAAAAAAGGGCAGGCTAAGCTGAGATGATCATGGCAGCCCTTCATGCATGTCTTTGCCAATTAATTCTGAGGCCCATAATCACTTATCAACTACAGTCATGGCGTTTGATTTTACATCGGCCAGGTGCACTAGGTTTTGCAAGCTAGAGGAAGACAAGTCGATGATGTGGAATATGAAATACATTTCTAGCCATAGATTTCAAACAAGTCTTCATTTTTATTCAGCAATTTAGATTGTATATCATGCATTCCATTTTAAAAATATCACTTTCAACATTTACACTAATACAAATTTAAGTTTAGCATCTGTTCACATATTATTTATCTGAACACTGTATTGCTTGCAAATAGCACGAAAATCACTATCCTACATAGAGCAAAGTAGAAAACATATATAAATTAGCACTACACAAATATATGCCAATTTCATTACTTTTAAAGTAATTCTAAATAATGTCGTAAAAACATACCGTCATTTTAAACAATCTCATGGTGAGCACAATGGTATCTCGCAACCTGCCAAATCACAAAAAGAGGACGTGAGCAATGATTTCATGTAAATTTGAACGATATCACTTCCCCAAATTAGGAGATAGCAGAAAACTGTAAAGCATGGCCTGACTATGAAAATCCTGTCTTTGAAAGTGTCTCCCGAACAAGCCTAGATATACCATGGCATTTAGCCTGAGATATAAAGAAGCAGAACAATAAGTAGCAGGTGAAGTGGAACTTACCGACTATCATCAGCTGTCTGTAAGAGAAATTCAGCACCATTAGCACAATGAATATAAAACTCAGTAGGATGTCCATCTGGGATACTAATCTGCAGGAGTACAATAATATCAGATATCAGGCTTGTACCTGGTATGCATAGCTCACAAGATATTAACTGATGGAGGAAACAAGAAGAGAAAGGGGGGTTGAAGGGTTTGCTAAAGGGTACATTGATGGGTATACATATATTTCTTTTCCATGTATTAGCTGATTTGTGTTGCATGAGTGGGGCGCTAATTTCTCGATTGTAATGTCATAAATCTAAATCATCATTATCTGAATCTTGTTTTCATCCTTCAATGGTTGCTTTCATTGATTCCTCAGGTGCAAGCATTTTGCAAAGTTTCACGAACGTTAACATACTTAACAGCAACAAGCAAAGAAAATCAATTAACCAATACAAAGACCATGTGGAATCCCATCCCTTATTATGTTAGATCATTATGTAGTTTTGAATGCTCAATAAGCACTAGAATAATCCAAGCAAATAGAAACAATTCATCAATATATTGGCTTGTTCAATTAGTATAACATATATGACCATCCATATTGTCTTTCATTGCCTAGTCACTTCCTCAATAGGTGAAGAATCATACCGAAGTAATTGGTTGAAACTTCTCTGTAACAACAACACCACGTGGCCCACTACACTTTATGCTGTAAGCTTCCCTCTTGATTGCCAAAATAGCAGGCTCCCATATATCTAGGAATCTAGTCTGAAAATTAAAACAACATTGCACATGGCCAATGTTTAAATAACTTGACAAGATGAAAATATAATTGTATTCCACTTCTTTTAGAATGAAATTTGTGAGAGATATAAAAAGTGGGAAGCAGCCAGTATACCGATAATGAAACTTCAAAGGACACGTGTCCAACTGCACGAGTTTTCTTGATTTGCTCAAGCATATCAGGATCTGGGTGAAAATAAAGAAAATCATGTCATAATACTGGACAGAGTTCGCAGTTTAGTACGCGTCATCCAAAAATCTATAATATGGCAAAAGTTACGCAAAGCTAAATTCTCCAAATAAACAATTAATAATACCAAGATAATAACAAGTGATCGAGCATAAAGATTTTTATTTTTTGCGGGTACGTAAAAAAATCGAAATAAAAGAGAAAAGAATATAAAAGGCGAGCTACATTTTTATTCAGTTTGTTTTGCATGTTGGGAGAAAAAAGAACAAGTTAACTATGTGTCACAGTTTACAAATACATACATGTAGCTATAGTTTATGAATTAGAACGCCCAAAAAGATAAGATAAAATAGCACGCACTAGCTAAACCTTCAGGCAGAGCATTATAAATCCAATGGACTGCAGCATTAACAGTTAAAAGGAATAAGCCTTCTTAAATATAAGTTCCTAACAAGCAACTGAGAGTCCGAGAAAACGAATCCCCATGCCATGCACTTTATAAATTGTATTGTAACATAATACCATCATAATTGCTGAAAAGGAGAAGGAAAAATATACTTCATATACACAAGTTGCTTGCAGAGGAGATTGAACAGACTGGCAGAGTCAGCAAGAACCACTGGTGACTTGTTTAAAGAATTGCCTTACAGGACATCAAGTTAAAAAAGTGCAATCACTTCTGAGTTAAGGTAACAAACTCCAACTCCGAGGAAGCTACTTAACAGCAAGACAGAAGTTCAAAATTATAGTTAATTTTTTATTCAGTTTGAGAAATATGCATAGGCTAAAGATTAGTCTAAGTGTGCACCAAAAACTCGTCTTGAAGTTTGGTGATCTCCTCTAATTAGGAGGAAACCCTTACATTTGTGGTTTGCATGCTTTAGACGTCACCTTAGTGTCATAGATGCAGGGCATCAGAGTAGCTGGCCCTACTGACATGAGCAATTTTACCCTAGATGTCGATGAAACATCTGTAAAAGATAACATGATCGAGCGGTTGTATGGCAATATAATGCTTTGAATAAGAACTAACTTGGAAGATATGGGATCCATGACTAAGAGCAAAAATAACAAGATTAAAATCACAAAAAGCTGATCTCAAAGAATTTAAATCATAAAATGCTGGACTCTGACTCTCCAAGAAAACATAAAAGCTAAATAGGCTACATAATCCTAAACAAAATAAACAATACTTCATGAATTTACAACTTAAGTTACATAAGTATTAGAAAGCCGCAGCTAAGCCATGAAAAAAACAAGAACAAGGAAAACGTCCAGATCAATAAGGAAACAACTAGCTCACCACAAGTTATCTTTCTGTGTTCATTGGCAAAAATCCTTACGAGTTCACCCTACAATTCCAAATGAGAGAGGCCATATTAATAATGTAGATAGTTACGATGTAAACATAGCAGCAGAAAAAACATATGCAGAGCTCAATATACAAGGTAAAGAGATGGATATATCAGTGCTATGATAGTGCTCCCCAAACAATTTACTCTGCTCGCTGTGCATGCTACTGTTAGCCAATAATAATAATCAACAAACCTGCACTACTTAAAAGTTGGCGTGTTCAAAGTCCATTTTTCAAAGAAGACTTGTACAATCAAAGGTTCCCCAAAAACAGACATTCATTCTGATGACCTAAAGTTTCTAACCATGTAGGATGCTTAATTTGTTTTACTTTCAAAACAATTATAGAATTCTTTCTTGCAATTTATTTCTCACCCATTTAGCAACCATCATAGGAGTGAACAAAAGCGAGCTAGTCTTTAAATTTGTAGGTATCTAACATGAGGCCCAAGGGCAGGCCTTGGCGCAATGGTATTCCACTATGACCTTAGTGTCACAGGTTAGAAACATGGAACAACCTCTTTGCATGAAAAGTTAGGGCTGCATGCATCTGACCCTCCCTAGACCCCATAGCGATAGGACCTCGTGAATTGGAAAGCCCTTTTTCTAGTATAATGTAGGGCCTGCGCATTCACTTTCTATACAATATGTTGATACCCCATCAGCTTTAAGGACTATTTTCTACCATTCAAATTTGAAGTTTCAAAAAGAGTTAACTTAGTTAAGGCCATCAGTTCCTCAAGTGTCGAAGTCTATAAGAAAAAATAAAACTAAATCGATGAAAAAAAGAAAAAGAAAATTCAATAAAAGTTGTATTATCCAATAAATTAGTATACCTTCCGGTTCCTGTCATCCAGGGGTTGGACTTCAATGGCAAGGTATGAATCGACATCATCAGCAGTTACAAGATATGTGGGTTGTTTCGCTCCTATATCAGAACATATTGTTAAAGTTGAAGTTTTCAAGAAGGAACGTACTAAAAGAAGACAGAGAAGATAGGTTATACCTTCAATATAATTCACAGATCCATCTTCTAAACAACGTACCCACTACAACAAACCAGTAGAGAAAGAAAATAAAGTTGTAACCATGAAGGAACCAGAAAGCACTTCAATGAAAAGAAAGGGCTGCGGCAATGTTTTAGAAAAATACAAAACATGATTACCAAAAAAATATACCTCAAAATTACAACTAGTGGTTCCATGGATGGAGTACCCACTTGCTTGAAGTTTACTTCCTGGAAAAGCTTCCCCTGAAATACGAAGCCCTTCAATTGCTGGCAAAGGATCATCCTCTGCAGCTGCATGTTTTGCATGATCAACCACAAATAACACAAATAAACATGGATCGCTAAAGATGAACTCCAAAGCAAAATAATTTAATTTCTAAATGATGTTAAACCTTCAGAAAATGAAGAACTGGGCTCCTCAAGGACTGGTGGAAGATATGGGTAAGATGAGTTTGGGTCTTCAATTCCTGATGGCAAGTAAGAACTGCCAGGAGCCCAGTGAACTGAGGATTCTCTACCGTGCTGGACTCCAGCTGCCTCGGATTCCTCCATCTCATTGCCTTTGACAAGGTCCTTGAAAGATGGATTTTGATTTTTGGCCTCAGCAGTAAAGCGTGCACCATGAGAATCGCCTTGATTAACTTGAGCTGCAGTATCCTGTGCAATAGTATTCCTGGAATAGTATACAGCACGATTAACAGATTTATTGGAATCTGTTGATAAATGTAAATGCCCCATCCTCATGTAGTTAATGTTACATCAAGTGGCAGTAAGATGGACAAAACCATATTATCGAAAACGACCTTGTAATTCTTCATCCAGCAATATGTAAAAGACATAAATCCTTAATATTTAAGAATGGTGCAGCGGAACACCTGTCACAAGATTACTGTCATACATCTTCCTATTATGCCCACAGAAAAAAATATCTCAGAAGGAACAAGATAATAGCGATCTAAATGGGCATCATATGGCTGATCTAAATGATACAGCTAATTTTCTTAAATCACCTAATGAATAGGACATTTCTTTTTCCTTCCAGAAGATATTAAAAGAGAACAAGAATTTTAAAGATTTCACTAATTCATCATAGGAGAGTGAAGTAATCCTTATTGAACAAATATTCATGAAGTAACTTGGAAACTGAAAAATAAGATAAAATTTGACAAAGGAAAGTTTAGGAATGATTTTCAAGGTTGAAAAACCTCAGTATGTCTAGACTGTACAAAAGAAGGATTTGACACAGAAGTACATACTGCATAGTAACGTTTAATAGGGTCCTAGTTCAATCAAGCCCATGCTTAAATAAGTCCACTTTCAACTAATTTAGCTTATTAGTTTACCAGGATTGCATCTTATTGAGCATATTATCCAACAGGATTTTCACACTATCTACGTTGTTAACCAAATGGTCATGCAACTACTAAGTTGGGAAATTTCCAAATTAGCAGTTTGAGCAACAACAGTAGCGGTAGAGTATATTTCATATTTGCCCCAAAACATCACATCATGAGCTTTTCAGGAATTTGTACAGCTCTGATAAATGTATCTTGAGCATAGTTCTGAGGTATGTCTATAACCTAATAAAGAGGTATTTTCTCTTTTATAATGATCTTTGTTATGTTTATTATGGGTATGACTTTGAAATTCATAGGGGAAAACCAACTAATTGATCCATAAGACACACTAATTTTATACAAGTCCTCTAATGAAATACGATCATAACTGTCCTTTTCTTTGTAAGTATTTAGCTTCCAGAGACATCACCTCCTAAGAATTTGTAAAATAATATTGAACCACAAGAGAAGCAAGGTTTCCTTTTTCTTTTTAACTTTCTTATTATAGGGAAGTCTCAACCAAGTACCAAGAAATGCCATCTAGAAAAATACCATTTTTATCAATGTCTCCTCTAGCAATCTCTAGCATATTATCAATGTCCTTGGATTTATTGAACACAAAGATCTATGCACACATGTCAGGAGGAAAAAGAGTGTTATCCAATATTAATAAAATAGTTTTCCAGAACTTCAGTTGCCTACTATTTTAACCTTCCTATAGTTCTTAATAACAATAAACATGGTAACACCTCCTAAGCAAATTTTTGTTCACAAATTTCTATCGCCCTTCTTTCACGCCTTCATTTACTCTACTGATTCATACAAAGAATCAGTACCAGTGGAAGAAGCTCTTGCTCATCCCGAGCAGGTACAAGATCCTGAAAAGGATATCTGTGCTACAGAGGAACAAAAAATGGGAAGTAATAACATTATTAAATGTAAAGGAACAAGTGTTGTATAGATTGGTGCTCACTAAGAATGGCAGCACTAAAAGACACAAGACTACTAATGAATTACTAAAGTTGGTTGTATAGTATTGGTTACTCACTGACATTTGCATACTAGTAAAATTAAAGTCAATCATGAGCTTGTCTGTGACTGCTACCATGAACTGGGAATTGCATTAGTTAAATCTAAGAAGTTTGTCCTATATGGAATTCTTAAAAAGTTCATGTCAGGTTTCCATAAGCTTTTAAAATTCAGAGTCATGATCACGTCTATGAACTAAAGAAGGCTACTTGCCACCCAGAACTGTCCCCAAATATTTGGCTTAGAAAATCCAGATTCAATCCACCATGTCAAATAAATACCTTGATGTGAAGAGAATCAAACAGATAATATGAAGCTAGTCAATGCAATGGCAATGAACAAACATAGACTTAAAAAAAACAGCACCCAGACACTGCAGTTAAAAGCAGTGAGTGGTTATCTGATAGAAAATCATGAACATAATCCAGTACTAAGCAGATGCTTCAACCATCACAGCATTATAAATGGTCAGAAATCATTTAGGTTCACCTGCTTATGGGAAAAGAGGTTCTCTCCAAGTTGCCACGGTCAGAATTCTTGATGGCAAGACCACTTTGAACAGTTTGGCGATTTTGGTTCCCTAATACCTCCCAGTCAGCTCTCGTTTGAATGTTGGAAGGAGAGGAAATTGGAGATTGTGCATGAGGATATGCTGGTTGTGGGACAATTTCAAGGCTATTCTTGTTCTAACATCAGCAAAAGAAGTTCAGAGAAGAACTGAAATTAGGAAATTAAAAGGAAGAAAGATGTATGAACATACAGGTGTAGCCATTGCAGCACCAAGAGGATGAGAAGGTGACTGTGGAGGAAAGCTCGTGTTGTTTGATGATTCTGCACGCCATGGAGCTAACTGGTACTGAGACTCCTTTAGTTTTTCCTGCACCATCCAAGTTTGCACATATGGCCAGTTCTGTGAGAAAATTTCAGCTTTGAGCAGCCATAACATGCTTATTACCATATACGAAAGTTTATGTACAGGTGATAATGTGATATTTATTAAATGCATGAAAGTTTTGTAAAGGTGCCAAATTAAATGCAAGAAGACTAATAATATCAACAAATACATACTTCCTATTATCGTTAAATGAATAAAACATACCTCAGTAATGATGAGCCTCTCCTGCAAATGTTTAAACAAAACCTGCAAGAGGCAAGCCCGCCACAATAAGATGCCAAACACACAATGCAATCACCTGTATCTAGTCAAAAACCAAAGCAATATAATTTATTTTGATATTTATGAGCATTCAACTGAAGTTTGCTGGAAGGCAAAGAAATGATTTTACAATTTTTTTTTCATTTATGGAAAACAAGTTCTATGAGAATTGCAAAAAGCTAATACAGCCATTTTAATAACTATTCTGAAGTTCTATATTTCTTTTTTTAAGTAATTCAAAAATTCAATATCAGTAAGAATAACTCATCATCATCAAGGAAAAAAAAGAACAAAAAAGAGGAAAGAAAAGGCACTGTACAACTTAATTTGTGTGTCTATGTTCTTTCCCACTCTTTAGAAGACATATGGGACTTGGAAGCATATATCCTACCACAGTGTTTACGCTTTGAAAAAGGAGAATTTGGAACATAGCACCATCACCTAATAAAATCACCAAATAGGTGAGACATTGATGAGAGCAAACCCACCAAACCTCTTCCTCTAAACCAAAATAATGAAAAATAAATAGTTGAAATAACATCACAATACCAGCTGCAAACCAGCAGAAAAGAAACAGGCAGAAGAAAGAAATGACTTGCATATGAAAGCCACTGCCACATGATGACCACCACTGAAATATATTGTTTCCAGGGCATCACATGCCATGATGATTATCAACAAACATTGAAAGCACAGAAACAAATGTATAAAGTAGTAATATACTTCTATAAATCTATAGCTGTAGTAGTATATGTTATATATTATACATTATGAAACTATCAAAGTTGCATCAGTCACACCTGGCCAAACAACGTTTTTCCCTTTACTGCTAGCGCACCAACAGGCAAATTAAACAACTGTTATGTAACTAAAAATATACTGATTCTAAATGCGCGCTATTCTACAAATACAGTATTCCCAACTAGATGCAATGAAACTGGCCGTTCGCATAAAAGGATTACTTATCATATTATATTAACTGTGAAGTCAACATGGCTAATTTAATCAAATGCATATAATGTACATCACTGTAATATATACACAGAGGCATATTATTTGAGTCAATTAAGGATATATTTCCCATCTAAATGGTGCTGTGTATAACTAAGATTACTGCACATGTTCAGAATAGCTTGAAATCTCCATGGTTCTGCATTGAGAACAAGGAAGGAAATATTTACAGATCAACTAACATTTAGGATAATATTTATGGAGCACAAATTTATGATAAACTCTAACATTATTGCAGAAGCAGCAATCTACAAACCTTCAAATTACTAACAATGGATTGAGCATCAAGCACAGAAGGCTGGAGATCATATTCTGAAAGAAGAGGCAACAAAGAAGATACAAATGTCGATCTTTCCTGCTGTGCTACCTGTAGAGAAAAGATAATGGAATTCAAAATTTAGTTATATAATTCTGATAAATAAATGGCAGTATAAAGGTTATTAAAAAGCAAATGAACATGCTACTTGCTACTGACGAGAATAACTAACATTCCACAAACATAATTTGGTAAGCACAGATGTCGAAAAATAGCTTAATGAAAACAGGAAAGGTTGCAACACTCAACTTAGTACATGTCAACATAGAAACATATTTAGTATCAAATGACTGAAATGAAAATACTTGGCACTAAAACCCATAGAACAGTTGCTCAAAATATTCTAACTATTAATAAGTATAGGACATTTATGGATGCAATTGCTGTTGCATGGACAGATCATACAACACCTTTTTTTTAATTACAATACAGATGATTATAGATATTCTCGTTTCTCATTAAATGCAAAGTTTCAGCGCTCAAGTGAAAAAAGAAAAAAGGTGTGGTGTAAAAATATTGGAGTTTGACTATCAATAACTTAAGATAAGTGGAAATTGCGCCTGGAGGTCTGGGACAAGGGCCGCAACCCTACATTCGGCATTATAATAGTAGAGTTTCACATCTACATTGCAGTTAGCCTGTTCAGCTGCAAACGCATTTAGCACCATTTGTTAGTCAAGGTATTCAGACTACAACAGAATGAAGAAATGGTTGAGAATATACTCATTCAACGGTACAAATTCAAAACTCTATTCCCTCCAACTCTGGCAATAAGACAAGGTTGTTTATTAATAACAAGTATCTTCATCTACCAAAGAAGCCACTAATCAGCCTAAACCATGTGGTCATCATAGGAAGACCTTTTTAAAGTAGGCAGGAGGCCTATTCCATCTATTTAATGTTGAAGGAATTCTTATACATGCCCTCAGCGTCAGAGGCCTATTTCAAAATGTAAAAGTTAACACAATCAAATAACAGTTGCTCTGATTATTCAAGAGTTGATTTCACTTATGCAACTAACATTACCTATCCAGCCCCTTTTCCACAAGTTACTTGTCGGTGGTTTGCATGTGTTGCACATGAGAAATATGTACAGTTAAAAAATCTTAATTTGTAACTATAAGAAAAACCTTGCAGAAGCAACAGTTATTCCATGTATCTCTTCACCTTGTGAAACAAAACTAATCAAGGAAACAACAAATGAATTACAAATATCCAGCACTAATATGATTTAATGGTCAGGTGACTCAATGGATGATGTCTCCATATGTATACATAAATAGCATATGGAAAGCTGGAAGACCTCATAACATGAGGTTAAATAACAGCCATTACAACACAACAACAATTAACCACAATGCAAAAGTTTCAAGACACCACCAAGTCACCAACATTATGTCGCGCACTGTATAAAAACGAGCAGCAATTTTGTCCTAGTGGTGACTAAAAGCTCTGCATTCCATCCTAAATCATCCTGAAGCTTATGACCTAATACCACGATAAGCCACACAGCTTACATTGCAACAGCCACTTTATTTAATATTATATGATACTTTTATTAAGTAATGTTTTTAATTCAAATATCTACGTATAATAGCCAAGTACAACAAAGGCCTACAACTATCTGTTATGGAACCATTTTAATTATTGTCATCTAATGTTCTCCTAGTCAAAATAATATTTCATATTCAAATATCTCTAAATGATTCAACAATAACTTTTTATGTGACCAAATAATGCCAACCAACTATTTCTATTAAATACAATTTAATAAAGGAATCAATTAACAATCATTACTTAAACACTAAACTCTGTTAACAAGAATTCTAGGGTCCTCCAAGCCACGTTGTAATCAATGTTATTTTAAAATATAAGCAGGATCTATAGTAGAACTGTAGAAGAAATGACGTGTAGAATAACTAGTTGGGGTATTTGTGGTATTTGCTAAATGTTTGAGAACATGATGTGAATCCAAAAAGCACATGATGAAAGCCAGCAGACTAAAGCACCAATTTTCTGAGGTTTAAGATAGTTTTGTTTGAAAATAAAATCTCATCCAGGCTGGCAAGGAAGAAAGTTCTGCTTCCTATGTCTGCACACTATTATAATGCGAACTAGGGGTACTTGACTCCACCCCCAAGTTGGACTCCACTTTAATATGTTTTCTTTCTCAATGCTGGTAAATATTCAAATAATATCCAGGTGCTTTGGAACCCTCAACCTGGTGTATTCCTTTTTTTTCTTTCCTTTTAATTTTCCCTCCTCTACTTTAAGCACCCATCTCGAAATTGGACCATCTCTCTGTCTATATTTGCAAATGCACAAAATCACATGCATTGCATGTGCACTGTGCTAGCAGAGGTAAAATACAATACATCATACAAAAGTGAGTAGTTATATATTTCCATATAATAGAACATAGGGAAAATCAGTTACCCTTCTGAGAAAAGATACTTCTCGAAAGGGATAGATAGGAACATAAATCAATTATGGTCCTCTTCTATGCTAATGCATAAAGGAGATCTTCCAAGCCATTTGAACACAAAAATATTTGGCCTCAACTCAACTCAACTAAGCCTTAATCTCAAACTAGTTGGCTAGGCAAGATGAATCCCCTTCCTCCATTCTGGTTAGTTTAGGTCCATATTCTCTAAAAGATGTAAGAGATATCAAGTCTTTCCTCCTTACTTCATTCCATGTGATTTTCGATCTACCACTATCCTTCTTTCCTTTTACATGTATCGAATCACTCTTCCATACTCCAGCCTATATTGTACATATGTAAACCATTTAAGTTATCCTTCACTCAATTTGTCCTTATTTGGTGCTACCTCCATCTTGTTATGATGACTTCATTTTTTTATTTTATTGTTTCTTATACTACTACACGTCCATCTCAAAGTTCTCATTTCTACCACACTTATTTTGTGCAGATATTTTTTAATTACCAACATTTTATATCACAAAACATAGCTGATCATACAGCTATTCTATAAAATTTTTCTTTCAACTTAGTAGACATCCTACGATTATATAATATCCTAATTGCACTTCATCATATCATCCAACCTACTTTGATTTTATAAATAACATTCTCTTCAATCTTCCATTTTATGTAACATCCTCTTCAATCCTCTCTTCCTTATAAATAATCGATCCTAAATATGGAAAATGACCATTCTTAAGAACTTCATGATCCCAATTTTCACTCCACCTTCATCTCTTTTTCTGATTTTACTAGAACTACATTTTATATATTCCGTCTTGTTCCTACTTAACCTAGAACCCTTATATTCTAATATATTTCTTTATAATTCTAACTTACGATGAACTCCGATTTTAGTTTCATTCATTATAATCATCAACCATATATAGAATGCATTGAGGAATATCATCCTAAATATGCCTAATAAACCAATCCATAACTAGCACAAAAGAGTAAGGACTTAGAGCAGATACTTAGTGCAAACCAATTATGATTGAAAACTAATTAGTATCAAAAAAGTTGTCTTCTAAGAACAAAAATATTATTAGAAGAGATATGGAAGTTGCACCAATTAGGGACAAAGTAACGGACAATTGATTCAAATGGTATAGACATGTATAATGAAGACATTACGGAGCTCTAGCATGGAGGTGTACTTCAATGTATGATGAAGGATGTCAAGAGAGGAGGTGATGATCTAAGCTAACATGGATGCAAGTTGCAAGAAAGGAGATGGAAATACTTGAAATAACACTAGTCATAACCCCAAATTTGAATAGTGGGTGAATGAAGGTTCAATAAGCCAACCACACAGCTCAAACGAGGCTAGTTGGTTATGGTTGTTGCCATTGGTGCTCAAAAATTGCTGTATATTTTCAGCTTATATTAGTTTGCTCCACCATAGTTGGTAAAGCCTTATGCAGCAGCCTTATTTTCCCAGATACTTTCCACCATCCATGTTTCACCTTCGCAATGCCTAATATACAATTAGGATTGCTTATTTGCAGACGTGCAGAAGCTGCCTGTATGGGTTACAAATTCAAAAGCATTTAGAATAACTAATTGCGTTTGGATTTGAGTTCGAAAATATTATTGCACACTTGATCTCTCATATCTAACCCATTTACCAGCCAACCTATATGTAGAGAGATATACTGGATTTCTGTAAAAGTAAAAGCTTACAATCAACTTCCTCTGTGAGAATGACATGGATGTCAATCATTCTAAAAAGTAAGAATAAGAAATTGCATATCTCTATAAAACTAAACAATGATACTCCTTATTTTTATTATTGATTTAATTCTCTATTGATACTGATTATTGATTATCGGACAAACGAGTTGCCAGCGAACATGAAAGAGCTAAGCAAATCATATAGGAAGAAACACACATTAATGACATGTGACAAGTCTGAGAAAAGCAGTGATATATTCCATTGAAACAGTACATGCTAACATACATATGGAACAAAAGCAAATATGATTAGAAAACAGGAAATCATAAAATGAGTTGCTTGAGAAGGCCAAATGACTCTCTGCTCAAGAAATGATAGGATTCTTACACATTATATATTTTGAGCATATGAATGGAACAGATGTGATTATTGCATCCTAAACCCTACTTTAGTGAGTAAGGAATAAATACAACCACTATATGATGATGAGCTAAAAATTAATAGACAGCAATTAACATTCACAACAACTGTGCTGATAAAAAAATTAACAGTTCTGTATGCAAAATCATTAAAAAAAGAGTTTAATGATCAGCTGAATCAGTACTTGCAATGCATATGTTAGACGAATGTTTTCCTCAATTATATCTTGTCTGTAGGAAAGGGCTTTTGATGCAGCATCGACCAAATCCTGCTGTTGCTGATCAAATGCCTGGAAAACATTCATTTCAAAAATGAAATTCTGTGCCCTGAGTCAAGGTGGGATGTAGGGAAATTCGAAAACTTGCTTACCAAACGCATATAAGCAATGCGTTTTTCTAGAATAGATTTCTCGTTGCGTATTTGTGCTTCCTACAAAAATGGACCAGTCATTGAGTTAATAAAAGCAACGGACCGCCAGAGAAGATATAGCTTAATATTTTGATACACTTTTTTCACCTTCACTGAATAATCAGCAAGGTGCTTTCTTAGCTGAGCAATCTCTTCTTCATGCTCTCTTACTTTAATAATAAGATCCTGCATTTAAAATAAACTCCATTTAATTAATTATACAAGGCAAGTATATGCATGAATGCCTGTGAGCAAGTCCAATAAACCACCTGCTTCCACATAATGTTTGCGCTGATTTCAGATGCTGGCATCAGCCCATGTCCAGATGAAGTGAACCCCATACCCGGTTCTACTTCCTTCTTGTGCCTAGCGAAAGAATGAAGATGCATTCATAGTATTAGATTTCCTTCAAGACGAAGTCTTTTTGCATCTATGGCACAAATGCGGTGCAGTAAAATTCTGTGCATTATTTAATACCTGCTTGGAGAGAGGGATGTGGAAAATGGCATAGAGATCTGAGATAGGCCAGTAGTATCTGCACCACTCTGTGTACCAGGAAATTTTTTTGAAGTTCCATTTACCTTGCTGGTTTGCAAAGGAGGTTCCTCACTTTCAGGGATTCCATTCTGACGAATGACTAGAGTACCTTGAGGATTCAGTAAAGAACCATTATCCACACGTCTGGTCCTATCTACTTCATTCCTTGTTGGAGAATTTGAGTGATGATGTTTGTAGGGTTCCACGGAATGACCCTCTCTCAAAACATCGGAAGGCCTTCGAGATGTAACCTCTAACCTCTGCCAACAAAGAAAAATTATCATAGCTGCACAAATTTAATCTCATGAAAAGAATTGTTAGGATAACATTTTTCTTTAATTCTATCAGAACCACACTTACAATATTACAATATCCAGTCTATGAATAAATTCAAAAAGCATGTAGCAAGTATTTAATATTCATCCATGACTATTTTTAGGAGCAGAAAATTAAATGAACAATGGAAACAGAGACTAAAAGATGAACAAAAGCCAAGCCTGTCATATTCCAAAACCAAGTCCGAGAAAATAGCTAATTATCTCCGCAATGGATATGCTTATAGAAGACAATCTATTTATAGGGTTAAAGATTTGCTTGATTCAAGAAGATTTTCCCTAGTTAAATAGAAATAGAAGGGTGGCAGCCCATATATAACTTAATTTTGTCACTCATTTTCTCTGGAAAACTGCCACCAGGGATTAGAATGTTCCCTGAATTATTGGTTCGGTCAAGCATGAGAATTACCTTATATGATGACCAACCTGAGCAACAAAGAGGAAAGGATGGGCCTGAGGCTTAGTCCATGGCAGATGTTCATGCAACAGTTATGCAGACATTATCTGCAGATGTCTGAATTGTTAGTGCAACTAATTACTGGGATGATTGCCTTCAAGATCTCATGTAAAGAAGCTGCAAGTACGAATATTTTTTGGACCTTGAGAATACTACGCTTTTCTACAATACTGAATAAAAATAAGGTAAACATAAATCCAAGTCAAGGATTTAAGTACTGGTCTATACTGGCCATGCCAGATATCCCAATAAGGTACCAATATTCATACACCCTGTGTTCCTGGTCCTGTACCATACCAAAACATGGGATTCACCTCTGTTTTGCTACACCAGAAGCAAGAAGGGCACCTTTGTGTCAGTACACTATAATACCATGCTAGTCCATACAACTCCATTAAAATACAAGTCTGGTGCCAGTAATTGATGCCTTAACCCTTGATCTAAGTGTTTTTGTTGTTGTGTTGTCATCATTCACCTGCCATACTTCAACATAACTGGATTTTGTTCTCCTAACCATATACAGTGCAAGTATGGTAGGTGAAGCAAAGTCATTAAGCCAAGGGTGGAGCAGCAACCAAATAAACCTTTGTTAGAAGTTTGCCTATTGGACTTCACAATAAAAAACATTCCAGAAAGAGCTTTAGGGTCTTAGTTTCCATCTTCATCATGATGTACCAAAATACCAAGCAAAATAATTCCAGACTAATTAATTAGTAGTTTGCCCATTGCATTCCCTCCAGTACTTGTCTGTCAAATTTCAGAAGTATAGACACTGGAGAACATATACAAGAGCCTGATGTTATCTTTGTAAAAACAACATATAGCAGAACTCTAGTCATTTCACACTTTTTTCCCAAAACCACCAGCATAGCTAATATTGTTTACTCCCTCATTCACGATGATCTTCCAAATCTTCCATTACTTCCCCACATTATCATCACCATAGGCTTTAACTGTACCTTTCAACAAAAGATTAAATGAAAAAAAAAAAAGAAAAGAAAAAAAAAATGACAGTCTCCATTCTCCATCATCCACTGGAGCACTGAATTCTGTTGCATCCCATCAGACAGCAAGGTTCTACTTCCACTGATATTTTAGTTAATTTTAATAATATCATAAACACTAATACATATTGACAATTATTTTCCAGCCCATGCAACACATGGTATAATACAAACACTTTATTGCCCCAAACATGATATATTGTTCAAAAAAGGGGGAAAACCCCACTAAACCTAAAGAAGACTGACAAGCTTAAAGATTGCACCTTTGCTCTACTTGTTCTAACAAATGGAGAAAATAGATTGGCAGTTGTATATACTGATGATTACATAGGCATACCCTAAGAGAAGGTAATCAATGCGATAGCTAACATATATCACTACAGACAAAAAGAGCATTTGCATAATTCCTTCCTTATTTTTGACTTCCTCATTATAAAAAATTTTGGAGCGCAAATGAATTTTAGATTTTTAGTCTATCCACTTAAATCATTTCTAGTTTTGATTCATGAATATCATGGAAAAAAGGCTTGAAGTTATGGCTTCCTAGCGAGGGTGTTGCATTGCTGAAATTAAATCATCTCACATTTACGTTTATTCAGGAATGGCCCACCACCAATGCAAACTAGAGCTAAATGTTTTTTATTTATTGAGAAATGAGCTCTCAGCTTGGTGTAAAACATAATTTGTTAACAACATGGCCTAAAGGAACGTTCCTATTATAGACTTGGAGTCGACTTCTTTTCTTCTTATTAATTACAACGAATCATTGTAAAGAGAAAAGAAACAGGAAATAAAAGCTTTAAGTAATTCTACAGGTTACATTTTTAATGATTTAGATTGCCTTCTGTTTATATGTAACTTCTAGGGGGGAAATGTCTCCAGCTTAGAGATCAAGTCCCAAATCCACTGCTTTTTGTGAGCATAGCCATAACCATAACCATCAAACCTTGTCCTAATTATATCGGACTGGCTTTATGGATCCTTACAAAGCATTCGAAACCACCTTCAATGTTTACAAACTTTTTGATATCTTTTTCTCATAACCTCCATCCATGTTACCTCAAGGCTCCTCCTACCTTTCCTACATCCTCCAACATATATTAAAGTACCTCTCTATTGAAGCCCATCCAATCTTCATTAGCAAAAGAAAAATTAAATCAGGAGGTTCCAGTTATATAAGAAAATAATATTTAACTCTCACAACACGCTTGAAAATAGAAGATCCAAGCAAACATATAGCAAGACAGTTAAACTAGTCTTAGATTATATAAATAGCATATTGAATGAAAATGAAGGCTAAGCAACTATGTTTGCTAAACATCAGTAAGATAAAAGACACAAATATGAATACTCAAAACTAATTGGAAAGACTATAATTAACCAGGAAAAAATTCACAGATAATCAACAAGAAGAAGACTATATGGACAGGAGTGCTTACATATCGTTCTAGTTCTTGAGTTTTCCACAGGAGCTCATCCTTTAGTTGGCTATTCTCACCCCTTAGTTGGTTATTCTCATTCTTTAGTAGGTCATTCCCATCCTTTAGTTCGTTATTCTCTTCCGCCTGGAAAAAGCAGCACTAATTAGAACAAGTGATTGTATCATCGCATGCTAACAACCTTCAAATTTTGAGGGACATCCAACTAGTTTGATCAAACCAATTAAAAAAATATTAAATAAATGACTAAATTCTGGCAGGCATACATAAGAAAATTCTGCTGTGTGAAATTGCATAAAACCAGTTGTGTTGTGCAATCAATGCACCTGTCATGCAAAAGTTCAGTCAATAAGAACCAAGTGCACAGACCACTATTTATTTGCAAGGTTTGCAATCTCAGCATTGAACCTTGTATTAATACCATGTTGGTATAATGTTAGTTTTCCCGGTATGAGGGTTGATTCAGCATAATTCTAATACAACCTACACTTCTCATATTGAGTATCAACTCGATACCGGTATAGTATGCCCAATACAGGGCGATAAATACATGTACTGAGAACCTTACTTATTTGTCTCATATTTGAATATGTATTTTTTTCTTTAAAAAAAAAAAGACATAGAAAGAAACTAGATTGCAATAAAGTTGCAAGCATTTGTAAAGATGCTTTGCATGAGCTAGCTTAGGGTTGGGGGTTGGGGGTTGGTTGACACCATGTTGTCCTTCAAGGTCAGCAATGCAATGAAAACTATTGAAAGCAACAGTAAGGTAATGCTAGAAGATTAGAGGGTAGGGATAATGCAAGGCTAGAAGCTGTTGATGCTAAAGATGGCAAGCTGTTGATGCTAAAGATGGCATGGTGGCATGGTGCAAGGCCACAGGGGACAGCACAGCAGATAGGCCAGTTAATTGTACAGCATGTTCATAAGCAGCTTATGTTCAACTAGGCATGTCACTCAATAAGGTGCTCCATTACTAAATAAGCAGAACTTGAGACTGAGATCCAAGTTTAAATATTTCGGACAAGATGCCTAAGGATTATCTAGTTTGCTTTCCCATTTGCTTGTACTTAGATTAGTTAAGTTTGGAATACTTGCATGCATGTGATAAGCATGCATATGAATGTCTATAAACATATCTGCTTTCAAATCCCAAAAAGACACCCTGCCGGATATCGGGACGACTTACCATCCCAAGTATTAGTACAGGACCATTCCACTATCATTTCAGCATTCCAATTGATGCATCTCGAGACATTCACTGTCCCAAGAGTTGGGATGGGGTGAAACAGCAACATGTTCTATTCCAAGAAAAAATCGGAACAATCCTATCTCATGGGATTTAGATCCTTGTCTACATATATATAATTCAGTTGTTATTCAAAGATATTAATTCAATGCCAGCAATAATGATATATATGAGATATAAAATAGTATCTTTGCAAAAAAAATGGTTGTTTATATAGCCCAAGCAATGTCAGCCTGCAATCAAATAAGGCCTTAGACATGCCTGGGAATGGTCAAGCAGGGTCTCGTCGGAATCCATTCCATGCAAGCTCACGGATGCCTAGAAAAGCTTGAAAAGCTTGATCTTGAAATAGCTTTACCCAATGTGGCAGACCTCAAGTTGGCTCACTTAGTCATTCCGGTTATAAGCGGCTGGCTACAATATGCAGTACTTATTATTGCTGCAATGAGAATAGGAAAGAACAATTTAATAATTTAATGAATATTTATAAAATTTTACGATACTTTAGGTGATTCAAGATTATATTGATATCACCAATGTACCAAGTTGCTTTATGGTTCTACAAATAGAGTTACTGAATTGTGCTGAGCAGGATTGAAAATGGTCAGTGTGTATGCAGTTACAGGGAAAAAATGTTTTGCCACAAAGATATAAAAGATTGACCAAATTCGGCTTCTAAATTTTGTTTATGGCTGCATAGTTCAAATAAATTTTAGTCCTGAATTATCCAAGGAATGTTAATTGCTATCTTATTCCAATGGTCTTCTTTGACTCATTTCTCATCGTAAATAATGGTTGAGACTACAATCATCATTTCAACAACTCCACTGAAGACTTTAGAGAAATAGTGTGTCCCTCGTTTACTTCTCCATTTTTTTCCTTATTTAAAAGAAAAAGAAAGGAAAATAAAGCCCATTCATTATGTTGTTCATTGTAAGATATGGTTGGAAGTCTTGTTTTTACAATTTCACTGGAGCAATTTGAGAAAATATAAAGAAGCTGTTGGACCATCAAATTCTTGGTACTCAAATAGTTTTTGCCACAACAATTCAAATGGCTGTTAAATAGTATGTATCCGCAAGCCTTAACTCAATAAGCAGTAACATCATGGCTGTTGGCTTGTGACAATATTTATGAAGCTATGGCCAAAATTTTCATTTGAAATGGTACAAACCTTCCAGTTTCTAAATCTGACTAGGGTTTATAAGCATGTCAAATGCCAGTGAGGATCAGGAAATTTGATACTTGAACAATGGAGTTGCTAAATCTGGGCAGGACCATGACTCCTTTTATCAGTTACAAAACCAACCACTTATTAGGTTATCCTAAACTGCCACATAGCTGAGATATGACAGGAAGGTTAAGTCCCCTGTAACCGAAATCCTCCATTGACAAGCATCTTGATGACTTTCAAAGCCACATTCCCAACACATATGCCATCATACTAGCCATCATCTCTCTTCAGGCAGTAAACAAAAGAACGATATCCTACATAAAATGATCAAAAACAAAACTTTTTGGCAACAATTTCAAAATTCACGTCAACAGTGAACAGTGGAATGCTAGAAGTCGTCTTACTGCATGGTCTAGAATCCACGAAAGGATAGCAACATACAAATTAACAAAACCAAGCATCGGTCAACCTCGGTTTTCAGGCCAATCTGAGATCAAAACCAGCAAGATTCTAAAAAAGAAAAAGGCAAGCTGACCTGCTGCTTGATGGTGTTCTCCGCGTCCTCCACCGCCTTAATCACCTGGACGAGACTATCCTTGGAGGAATCGCTGACCCCGAGGCCGGAGAACCCATCGGCCAGGTTCCTGACCCCGGCCCCGTCCCCGGCCCGGCCCTCCGTCGACGGGGTCCAAGGCGGCCGGGGCTCCCGGACGTAGGAGGCCTCCTTCATTGGGTTGGAGTCATAAGCTCCCATGGACCTCCGATCGAAAGATAGCTCCCCTTCCGGTAACGAATCCGATTCGATGAAGCTCAAGAAATGCGGATCGACCGAGGAGAAAGGCGAATTGGACCTCAGGAGACGGCAGAGAGGCAGATCGGAAACCCTAGAAATCGAGGCTAATGGAAAAATTGGGGAGGCGTCGGGGATCGGAACTCCCTCGGGTTCTTGAGGTGTTCTCCTGTGGGAGAGAGTGTTGTGGGGTTTTCCGAGGCCGCGGAGACAAAAGTAGAGGAGGGCTCCATCTGTTCTTATTTCACCCCCCTTTTCGAGATTTTTTCACAAGGCCCCTAAAGATTAGCGCATATATTTATATCTGTTTGATAATTTTACTACAAAATTTATTTCTAATTTTAATTTTAATTTTAATTTTTAGGTTAAAAAAATGAGAAACAAATTAAAAATGATATAATAATCAACTAATAAATTATGATATTAAATTTCATACTTATTCTTACATATACTATGTTTGTCCAGCACAAGATTCCAAAAAAAAAAAAGAAATAATCATAATTACATAATATTATTTAATAACTAATCCAAAAAATTTATTACTAAATTATAGTAATAATAAATATATAACAAACTTTAATCGAGGGAAGAAAAAAAAAAAAAAAAAGGAGAAATAGCAGTCAAGATAGGTTCATATCCTAATATGGTGGATCCTGAAGGGGGTGTATGCAAATACGCCTTTCTTATAGAAATGCCAGCGAAGGGAAGAGAAATTTAGGGAACTGCCATCGGCGGCGTCAAGGCCGGCGCATGCATCGCACGAAAATAGAGGAGAGAAATGGTCTGGAACCTCGTGGGACCAACGCGTCCAGCTGCCCCGCCAGATCACCTTAATTATCCTGTTCCCCCCCTCGAGAGTCGTGCCGCACGGAGTAGCTCGCCGTGACTTGATCCGCACCGTTGGATTTGGCGAACGGAGGCTTTTTCGCTCGATCCAACGGCCTGCGCTTCTTGGAAACGGTGGAGCCCGGACGGCGGTGCGAACTCGTGAAGGGCGCGGTCAGAGGCACGTGGACCCAAAAGAGTACGCGGGGAGGAGATTCCCGGAGAGGACCAATCAGGGCCGCTGAATGAAGCGGTCCAAGTTGATCGCGGACTTTACCGGTGGACTCCGTCGAAGACTGACTCTCGACCGTTGCTGGCACTTTTGTGGGCGGCTTTTGATCAACCCTTTGCCATGTTCTGCTTCTTTACTTCATTAATAATAAATTCCAAGTTGTGCATCCTCCCCTCTAAATCAAATATTCCAAGCTGTGTTCTTTAATTCGGTATAATCCATAGATTACTCCTTAAATATACAAGAAATTCTTTTGCTTATTTAAAGCTTGCATTCAATGGTTTGATTGGGTTGAGGCATGGGAGGATAAGAAACTTTTAATTTAAAAAAATAATAAATCTAGGATATTCTTGTTCCTTAGCTTGGTGTCATTGGGTTTATTATCATTCCTTGGTATCAGAAAGCTTAGGAATTATTTTGATAGAACAAAACAAAAAAAAAAAAAAAAAAAGCAACCACCAATATAGCAAAGTGAAATGGTAAAAGAAACACAATGATCAAGCTAGCGAAAACTATAATAAAATTGGAGATAATATAAATTGTAGCCATAAAATATCAAGAAATATACAGTGAATCACTTCTAAATGTAGAGATTACATGTTGTAAGGATTACAATTTATTATTATTATCATCTAAATATCATAGTGTTGTTGCGTCACTAATCACTACGAATTCATATCACGTAAGTATTTTTATCATAATAAAATAAGATTTTGTTATATAATTAATGGAGCATATATCAATAATTGCAATCCACTTAAATAATTATATTTTTGAAAAAAAAACACATATCCATCATTGGATCATATTATGATCATAATTTGGGCAAATTATTGCATTCTTAAATCTCATAACTACAAAGCATGTGTATGTTAAAATTATATCAACATAAATTCTAGTTACCTTAATTTTTTGTAATGTTCTTTGTATAAATTTTGTAATTTATTGAAATCATTATCTAGTCTTTAAGAGGACTTGTAAACTCTAGTAACACATGAAAACATGGATTCCATTGTCTTGAATCTTGACTTGATTAAAATTATATTGCAAGTGATGGCCTAAACTGCTATTCAATACCCTAAGCAATGCATTACACATTTCTTAATTTTTTTTTTCACATCAGTGGAAGGAAAAATATAAAAATATTCCAAAAAAATGTGAAACTCAACATGCTTTTTAATATCATCAACTACAATAACATTAGATATTTAAATACTGAAAAGTGAAAAGAAAGTACAAGTTGCATCATTGTTTAATTTTTAAAGCTAGGTGTATCAAATAGATTTATTCTAAACAAATAGTTGATATTGAAAAAGAATAGAATAGAGAGCAAGAAAAGGCAAGTTATATTAAACCACAAGTGGAACCAATAATTTGACACTCTCATGCATTGCTACAAGCCATGGCTTTGTCAAGTCACGTGTATAATTTATTCTTATCCTATCAATTGTAAGTGCATGGCCAAATAGAGCTAAGATATTATAGGTGGCTCAACAAGAACCCTATAAATTCATGGAATTTGATTACTCTCAAATGATTCTTAAGGTGCAATTGATAGATTAAAGCTATTTCTTTCTTTATAAAGGAGCATTGAAAGTTATACTTCAAATTTATTTGTTTGCTCAATCACTATCACTTTTTAAGTTTTTAACTTATCTTATGGCCTTTTTTTTCTCTCTCTCTCTCTCTCTATCTCTCTTGCTCTTTTGTGGCAACATACAGCCTTTCTTTTTAAGAGAGAAAAACTTACACGCAAGGCAACTATTTTGGAATAATCAATATCTTTATGAGGTTTCAACTTCTATATCACATTCTCATGAGCCCTCTCAATGCAAAAGCTTGGTGTTTGCCTTTATATTATTATCCAGATAAAATTATAATTATCAAATATTTTCTCTACCATACATTGTACTGCACATAAGAATAGCAATGAGGTGTAGCTATGCTATTAGCCATACCCATCCCATGATGGAGAATCTCATACTCACCTTCGATCTGCATCTACCTTAAGATGGATCAGATTGCTGTGAATCTATTTTGTAGGTATACTTAAATTCTTAAACTTAACCTAACCCCACTTTGTTGAAGTTTGTCTTGAATTTACAAATCCAGTACGTGTAGGACATAGCTCCTAATTTGTATAAGACATGGCTCTCAATTCTTACAGAATACGACAGAACTCTTCTCTATTTAAGTACATGTAACCTTCTATAAATCTGTAACAAAAAGATGTGAGTCTAAAAAAGTATTCTAATTTTGTTGGGTATATATGGGAGGTTTGTAAGAATAGATAATATTTGTAATCTCCAAATATTATCTCAGTGAAACTTGCATCATGGCTGCCCGCGTTGATATAGGTCAATTAGTAGAATCATATTAAATCTTGTATGTACTCTTTTTTTCATTTCTCCTTCTTTGTCACAACACATCTCATCCTATTATCTTTTTTTTTACGCATAAATCAAATGTAATATTAAATCTTAATGCCTCAAACCGTTTTAAGTAAAGAAAATTGAGAAGATGAGCGCTTAAGATGAAGGAGATTTGTAAAAGAAAGAGAAGCCACTGTAGTGAAGGATGAAGAGGTCGAAGATGCTAGCATAGAAGAGGGGATTGTAATGAGGCGACTAGTTCAGAAAAAGAAGATGTAATAAAGAGTTTAAACTTATATACTACAATACTTTTATCCTTCATTTAAAATGCATCATGTAAAACCTATTTCACTAAGGTTGAGTAGTTAAAAGTATAAAAATTGGATGCCAGATAGTGAAAGAAAGACTAAATAAGCTTGAAAGCTTAGGTTAATATGTTAAGCTTTATTTGGATTGATTAACAATTGAAGCCAATAGCTAATCAAAATGGATCCTTGTGCTATATCAATAATTAAAGTAACATAAATTATAAAAGAAAGATTAAATACATTGCATGCATGCATGCATGCATAGACACATACATGTATGCATGTAAATATATTTTGGTTGATCGCCATGCATTGATGCTCCAAGTTTCTCCTCCATATCATCACACCATACATATTTTGTACATCCATGACATCAACCAATCAAGCTAAATCTATTAGGTGGCCTAACACATATTCCTTGCACTCACATGCCAACAACATCACTGATGCATGGACCATTGGACCCCGCTCCATCTTGCTCAACCTGTGGACAAGTCCATGTCATTCCTCCATCGAAGCTTTTTCTTTTTCTTTTTCTTTTTCCGTTTTGAAGCGTCAAACCACATCAAAGTTTATCGAAGAACAAAGTAATAGCGCACGCTGTCATGGCCGTTGGCTTGACGGTAACGCCTCCATTTGCCCCGAATCGTTGCCACCCTCCGCTTTTTAAAAGCAGTTTCCCGTTTAAGTAAACAGCCGTTACTTAATTATCCCCGTGAAACCCCATCGCCTCGCTCACTCTCCCCCCTGTACAAAACTTGGTTCTTCGCTTTGTTGTAGGATTTCTCGCCTCGATTTCGTTAGGGTGTCTGTGGTTTTTGATCCTTGGGTTTCGGCGAGGTTTTCCTGGTTTTCCCCCTTGATTTCGGCGCGGAGTGAGCGAATGAAGGGGATTCTCGATGTGGATCTAGGGTTTAGATGAAGCCCCTGGGTCGATGGCGATGAGGGGAGTCGACTTCAAGTGGTGAGTTTGATCTTTACGCCCCCATTCTCCCGATTCTTGGTTTGATGATGGGAATCCGCCTGTAATACTTGCCCTCAAATCTTTTTTTCGCTGCTGATTATTTTTCTTTCTTTGCTTGCAGGTATGATGGGTTCTTCTTGTCGATGCTCGCGACAAGTGTGTATCCTTCAGGGGCCATGGTGGCGATTTATGTTGTAAATTTTGTTTTTTGCTTTTTCTTCCCTGTTTCAAGAAAATGTTTTGGTGTGAATTGATGAATTTGGTTAATTAATTTGTAACTCCTGACGGGATGTTGTTAGAATCATTGTTTCGATCAACTGGAAAAGGTACCATCTGTGCACCCATCCATTGCATATATGGATTGTGGTGAGTTACGCTCAAGCTTGCAGCTTTTGGATGGGTAGAATTGCAATAGCTTTTCTGGGAATGAACTAAGTGACGACTCACTTTCAGGTTGACTATACCACTGTCTTCATATTTCGGCTTCTGATGTTCGTTGATAATGGACTTGCTACGGGAATGGGCTTGTAAGAGTTCTACATTTTAGCTATTTTTTCTATTGACGCATTGATTTTATTACTTATGTTAGTATGAGCATCCAGTACTATCAGCATTTGTTAAAAGATCAACTACACTTGGTTTTAAGCATAGCAATGAATCAGCATTCTTCCATTTTCTTGGTCAAGAACATTAGATATCGATATTTCAAGCATGATGACTGGACAGCACGCTAACAGCTGTCAAATTTACAGTAACTTTTCTACGTTGACATGGTTATAATGATTCTCTTAAGGGTACTTATGATATTTGTTATTCTGCACAGGCTTTTGCTGCCTTAATATTTATTGAACGAGTAATTAAAACATCCTTAAATGCAGCCTGACTTGGAAGGCTATTGAAGTAAATTCTGTTTCACTTTTGTACAGTTGTGGCCCCATTCCAAGGTTTCTAATTTTCTCTGACACGTTGATCAGTCAATGATATTTATGAGCTTCAATGTGACCTTTTTTTTTTTTTTGGGTTGGTTGGGGGGGGAGGACCTTCACAGCTCATTAGTGGTATAAATGAAATAATATGTAGAGCTGAGGTTCAGTTTTTGGGAGAATTAAGCTCATCATTGAATAAAATTTGATGGAGATGAAAAAAACATTCATCTAATTCAGCTGTGTGAAATATTGGTACAGAAGTGGTACCTTGAGATGTAGTGTTTACTTCTTGTGGGGAACTTGAATTTGTTACAACCAGAATTGTCACATGTGAACTGGAGAGCATGGGGACCAATAAGACTATAAATCTAATATTTCTTCAAAAACAAAAAAAAGAGAGAGTAAAACAACATCGATAACAACAACACCAAAATCTTAATCTAAATCTAGTTGGGTTGGCTACATGAATCCTTTTTTTCTATTCCACTTTGTTTAGAGTCATACTTAAAACTATGAGCTGAGATGGTTTATTCACCTAAAAGAATTGCAACCAAGCTTGGCAGAAGCATTATTAGTGGAAAAGAATGGAATCAGGGTGCGATCCTCTAATTAAAAGAGCAGAACGAAGATGTGAGCCATGAGTGGAACTCAGTGGAAATGGCTTGATTTTTGAGAATGATGTTGGTTTTTTCTTTCGAGCAAGATCAACATTGGTCAAATTAACATTCACAATGACTCAATTTGCTGTATTTTTCCATCAAAGGGCACCTTCTTTCGTTGGGGAAAGAATTGAAAAAGCCCAATGAAACTTCTTGCAGAACGAATTTTGATGGGACAAGAAGAAAATTTTTTGTTCAGGTGAATGAAATCAGTGAACCACAGCAATTGAGAGTGATCTGGTTTTTGTTTGTTTTCGGTTGTTATTGTTGCTTGCTCTCCTCTCTATTTGTTGGTTGAGAACTGCTTGTTGGGAATGATCTTTTCTATTAGAGTCAGCTTTCGTCATGATTAAACAGTGCACCTAGTGATTCCTCCCCATGTGTCAGGACTAGTACTGGTAATGAAATCAGAAACAGTCAGGCAGGGTCATTGTGTATCACTTTTGCCCTTTGTTGTTGAATGCTGTGTTTGTTTTCATGGCTGAATGTTGAATGGTGCTTTCAGGTCAGCCACATTGCTATAGTACATCTTGTTTTAAAATTATTTTTCCATATATATAGAAGTCTCATGATGTTCTATATGAATTGCACCTTCTGTATTCACATATCGTTGGCTGGTTATCTTGATAGGGTAGAAGGTACTGTATGTTTGTTCATAGATGCTATATCTGACACATCTAGCTGCTGTAAAAACTAACATGCATATAATATACAAGTATATACATAGGTTAAATGTAGGTTTTTACCTCCCATATGTTGTTAAAAAAAGGTAGAATATCAGTCTTTGTAGGCAAATTTAGCATTTTTTTAACTAATGTGGTTGCGATCCGCGCCCCCCCCCCCCTCTTTATTTTCATAGTTGTAATTGTAATGCTGGTTATGTATTAACATTCTTTACTTGAAAAGCTTGCAATGCGATAATTTCTCATTTGAAATGTACTTTCAGAGATCTTGGATGGCAGCAGAGATATGTCCGTTTTTGCGGGAGAATTGTGGTTCTTTCCATCCTCATCCTTCTTCTCTATCCTTTTCTTTGGGTTTGGACTGTGATTGGCACACGATGGTTCACTAGTGCTAGGAGCTGTGTAAGTTACCATCTATAAACTTATGTAAATTCATTGGAGACACAGATATATGCACTAGCTTAATCGATTTTGTGCATCATCTTTAATGGTTGCAGTTGCCTGAGGAAGGTCAAAAATGGGGTTTTCTTATTTGGTTGCTTTTCAGCTATTGTGGGCTAGTTTGCATTGCTTGCATGTCTGCAGGAAAGGTTTGTTGTCTTCTGTAAACCATGACTGGTAATTGGTTTGCTTTTAGATAATATCTGCATAGGTCCTTGTTGGTGGATAGACTCCTTTGATGATTAAGTATCTTGTTCAGTACCTGGTAACAAGTGTTGGTGTGAAAAGCTGAGCATGCTCCAGGCTGTTCCTGTGACATTGTTCTAGTTTTGACAGCTTACTTTGCTTTATGTGAATTTTACTATTCAGAAATATTTCAGTAACCAGAGAGAAGTGGTGCATTAAATTAACCTCCTTGCTTTTTTATACATGTCTGTTTCTATGTCATTTCAAGCTCAGTTTTGTGAATCCAAAACCTCAAGGTTTATGTCGTCAATCAACTGGATTAGGTACCAGAAATAAAATGTTGAACTTTTAGTGAGTTCTGTTAAAAAGAAATTCAAGATTTTATTTTGCTGGTCTTTTTTTGATAACTTAGTTTGCCGAATGTTCCTTAATATCTAAAATTTGAAATATTGGTCTAAAATGCATGCTGTGGTATGGTATGTACAGTTTGGTACAGATTGACACGTAAAGGCAATGGTGCATTTTCTTGCTCAAGTTGAATTGTACATTTCATTAATATTATCAATATATGTACTATCTTGGATTTATATTTCAGTATCATTATGTAACTATATGTTTGTTCTAGTATCACCATAGCTAAGTCATCTGGAATTTTTTTATTTGCTAGCCTCGGAAAATAGGTCAACTGTCATGAGTCGACATATTGGGTTTCCCAACCTTGATAACATGATCTTCAATAGAACGGGGAAAGATATCCAGATTTATTCCTCCAAGTTCTACAGGTCATTATATTTTCTATTCATTATTTAGCTTTTATAAAATAGAATATCACCATTCTTTTATTCTTAGAAGGTGGGCGCCCATTAAATTTGTCCAGCCAGAGGTTTTGCAGTAATCTGATAGTTTATTCATGTAGCAGAACATTTTAACTCTCCTAGATGGAAAAGAAAAGGCATTGTGAAAAGAAAAAAATTAGTTTTCTCTTGGCATTGTCCGAGAAACTTCAATGGTAGGCTCTAATCTCAAATTTTTAAACTTAAAGTCACCCTGTGCAGAAATACTACGAATAGTTCATTTTCCCTCTAGTTCTAGCATTCGTAGGAGTTTGATGTTGCATATCATGTATGATCTTTGGTTTTTCTTTTTTTCATCTAAATTTGTGTTTGATGTACCTTTATCAGTATTTCTGTTAGTTAAATCAGCTGATTTTATATTGGACGTATTACACTTACATTAACTTGATAAAATTTTATCCTCCAGGCTTATGGTTTGATGTTCTTTGCAGTGGCGAATGCGGAGACATGCACACATGCTACGTGCACAACAAGGAATTCCGATTTCAGAATATGGGGTCAGTTTTCCTAACGAATCACTCCGATGAATAAGTTTTTTGCAGGTATTCTGTGTTCTCCATGTGTTTCAAGAAGTGCTTTATAAATGGAAGAAGACCAATGGTGAATCCACAAGGGCAACTAGCTCTAATAAACAGGCAGTAGGTGCTATTTAGAACTTGGAAGATTCTAACAAATAATAACTTTTAAGAAACACAGATATCTCTTTTGAAATATGAACTTCTAAATATATCAGCTTCTGATATTGTGATTCTATTTGGAGATAATTTGACGTTTCATGTTTATTCCGTAGCACAATTTTATTACATTTCTTCATCTAGGGAAGTCCTGTGAGCAAATTTATGATGATGCCGAGAAATGTTAAACTACTGATGTGTACTGATATCTTTTTGGTGGTGGAAGTCTTGGTGTGCTGGTTGTGGCCTACGTAACTGGATGGAAGCATCCATGATTGATATTCAATGAAAATTAAATTATAGAGTGATGAAAAATAAAAATTGGTAGTTTTTTCCCATGCTATTAAGGTAGTGTAATGGTTATTTTTCTGATATTTTAGATATTTCTACTCCATATTAGGAAATTGCAGGCTTCGTGACATCTCTCCTTCACTATCTAATGTGTACTTTCATGTCTGCCAACTAAGGCTTCTGCTAATCACATTGCAGAATTGATAATTCCATGTTCTTGAATTCATGATTTTATTATTACACAGGGACAGCCTAAGACAATTGCAACATCCTCATCAAATGTGATGTTTCATGTTTCAGTAGCATAGGTGTTTTCAGGGAATATAGAGTGCAAAGTCATTTCTTAGCTAGCAATGAAGTTTAGGGAAATGGTACACGACACTCTATGAGGCATCAATCCTCCCTCACTGTCAACCTTACAGAGTTCTTCCTCTACCAAGAGAGGTTTATACGGCACTGGAAAACATTTATTTGTTGTCATACAGGCTTAGGTGTGCCGAGGTGCCCCTGCACTTGCTTTGATGTTTTGCTGTGCAAAATTTCTTTGGGCAATGTTAGGAGACCCGCAATGAATGAATGAAAGGAAAAGTGTGCTTTAAGCATGACAGAAACCCTGGAGGAAGGCTGTGTTGTATTAGATGTGGTGACCCAATATCGGCTTTAGTGCCAGTATTCTGAACTTTTATACTAGGTCTGGTTGCTTAGTGTTCTAGTGCTGATGATATCTGGAAAAAAAAACTCAATTGTCTCAAAACTAGCCACAAGCTAATGCATTGCTTCCTACTCTTATTTTGTTAGGATAAGAAATGTGTTGATTAACATGGTGGGTATTTCAGGTTCTGGTTGACCTGATTCGTGTACCTGATTGGGCATTTGAAGCTGCTGGTCAGGAAATGAGAGGAATGGGCCAGGACACTGCATATCACCCAGGACTCTACTTAACAGCGACTCAGGTAAATCTATAATCTTTTATCTGTGTATTTCCTTCTTGATTCATTCCACGTGCTCATTTTATATTTTTGATTTGTAATTGTGTAAAATGAAACTTTCCAAATGTTTCATCATTTCTCAGAATAAACTCTCTCTCTCTCTCTCTCTCTGATACAATCAATCAATCTACTGCTATAAATAAGGCTCAAAACAAAGAAAAGAGTCATTAAGCTACACGAAAGCACCTATTTCTGATTACGATGATAAAATAAATGACAGACCCGATTATTTAACTCCATTTCTCTTGCCCCTTGATATATGTTTGCTTCCTTGATAGGCAGCAACCTGAAATGCTTCTCTCTTACTGAGATGGCAGGTAAAATTTTTCTTTTCTTTTTTATTTTTTTGGATCGACGTTGATCTTTAGTAAGCAAATGTTTGTCTTCTTGGAGATAAAAGAGAGATTGTGAAATATCTGTTTCTTTGTACTAGGATCTAACGATACTCTCGAAAACTTCAAGTTCAATATCAATAAACATGTGACATTATTCCTTGAAGCTTATGCGCTGCTTTGATCAGTTCTATGAGCTTGTTATCTATCTCATCTTTTTCTTTTTATTGTGATGCCATTTACTGCCATCTGCTAGCATTTTTGGAAGTTTTTAAAAATGGCATCTTGCAGAGAGAAGCAGTTGAGGCACTTATTCAAGAACTTCCAAAGTTCAGGCTGAAGGCTGTCCCTACTGATTGCAGTGAATGCCCCATCTGCCTCGAGGAATTCCATGTTGGGAATGAGGTAAAGGAATTCCATTTCAGCCTTAATTTTCTTCACTCCAAGCTTCACAGGTTCCATAATGATACAACTTTTACTAGCAAATAACTAAAGCACTCCTAATTTCCCTTGGATCATACTCACATATAATAAGAATGGTCCAGGCCTATCACAGATAGGCCACATCCATCTGGCAAAGAGAATTTTCTTCGCAATGGAGACAGATCCCTGTTTCTTTGTTCAAATGAATCAACGTTCTCTACTTGAAATCTTTATAGGGAAATTCACGCCATCTCAATTGAATTCACACAGGTACGAGGGCTCCCATGTGCCCACAACTTCCATGTGGAATGCATTGACGAGTGGCTGCGACTGAACATAAAATGCCCCAGATGCCGCTGCTCTGTCTTCCCCAATCTGGACCTCAGCGCCCTCACCAACCTCCGAGCTGACTCCGAGCAGCCCTCAGCCAGTGAAGTGACCACAGCAGCCACGCGATACGTGCGGTCGCAGCCTGCCGGCCAGAGTTACCTGCTTCGGCTTCAGGGGTTGCTGCGCCCTATCCGCACGGAGAACGTTGCTGCCGGCGAGACGGATGACCACAGGGAGCTTGACGACCACGCGGACCTAGAGAATGGACTCCATCGAGTGGTCGTTTCTCAAAGCCCACCAAATGTGGCTGGCCCCCTGATGATGTCCTGCGGCTCGGTTGACCGACTGCCCGATCATTGATCCATTTCAGATATAACACTTTTTTTTTTTTTTTTTTTTGTCTTTTCTTTTCTTTTTTGGTGGTGTGGAGGGGTGGTTAAGAAGGAGATGAATGCCCCTCTGCAACCGTGATTATATTTTTATCAAAGGAACTAGCAAAAATAGATGTGAAGACAAATCTTTAGACCTTACCTTCCTGTGAGTTTTACTTGGAATCGAACAGCCCTGACTGTAAAGTTTGATTCTCTTTTCCAAGTCAATCCTCTTATTTGAGCCTCTTTTAGCCTGATGTATCTCGCGAGCTCACGAGCTGAACAGGGAATGAGAGGGAGAGCAAAGGATGGAGGTTTGCAGCTTCAATGGACGGCCTTGGCTCCAGTCCTAAATAAGCAACCGAATGCTCGATGCTCGATCCATAAACAAAAATTTTTAAAAATTAATTTCCTGAAGCGGTGCGCCTCGTGCTCACGAGCTTAAGAATCCACGAGTCGCCTCCATCTCTCCGCTAGCCTAAAACTAAAAGACCGGTTGCCGTCGCGAACGTATGGGGTGCCCCGGCGCAGCCCTCCGCCGCCCCGCCCTCGATCTCAGGAGCGAGCGGGGCGGCACCATGCTCGCCTGCCGCTGTAGCACCATCTCCCCCGATTGGGACTGGAACCGGTGGAGCCGCCATTTCTCGGAGACCGACCAGGCCGAGAACTTCGTCTCCGTACTCAAGGTGAGTCCTTTGCTGCCCCCCTTGAATCGCAAAGGCGAAATCATAGATCTCTTCTCCCTTTTTTATGACTTCTTTGAGTTAGATTTCGACTATTTTGGCTTTTCTCGCCCTTCCATGGGCTTTAAATTTCGCTTGTTAATCTAATGATTAATTTAATGTTTCCAATTTCCTTTTTTTTTATTGAACCTATCTTTTCAATTTTATGGCGATCCGAATCAATTCATCTTAACTTTCTCCTTTCTACTCTGGTAGTTCCAACTTGAAGAAGCAGTTGAAAAGGAGGACTTTTCCGAAGCTGCCGAGCTGAAGAAAGCTATTGCAGAAGCAGCATCGAAAGATGTTGTAGCTGGAGTTATGTCTGAGTTGAAGGTCATTCATATTCTTTCTATCGTTATCAATCTGTCGAACATTTTCTAACTGTGAGTTCTGATATGATATTTTCTCATTCAACAGAATGCTATAGAAGAGGAACCTTATCATGATGCATCAAGATTATGCAAACATGCAGGCAGTGGGCTGGTAATTTCCTATCATGCATATGTTCCCTCATCTTAGCCATGCTAGTTTAGTGTAAGAGTTTGGTTGAATTTTAAAAATCTTATAACTTATCACTGTAGGAACTTGATCCTTATTTTTTGTCTTTGGTTGTTTGGATCTCTGTAGCGCCCGCAACGTTACCTCTGCTGTGCTAACATAAATATACAAGTCAACTTTAGACTGCCTAAGTTTGCACACCTTATTTTTCATTTCAAAATTAATCTAGATAATGTGTCAAGAAAGGAATGATTTTTTAGTATTTATGTAGTACTGTTTTGCATCATTCACTTGATTATTTATTGCACTTGCATTCCATTATTTTCAAGGACTTTTATGCGACTGTTGTAGTAGCTGAATTTGCTCCTTTCTTTGCTCTTGCTAATGCAGTATCAGTTTATACTGTAATATAACTATGTTTTCAATATCTGTACATTGTTAGTTAAAGAATATGCAAATACTACTTTATCTTTGCCTAAGTGGTCTAATAGTTACAATGACTACTTGCCAGCGATGTTGATGTAGTGCATTTACACAATTTTTGAGTGATGCAATTGGAACTGAGTTTAAAACAACATATTGTGTGGCAACTTAGTATAAAAACAGTGTTTATACTAGAACACTTTAGCAGTGGAAGGTAGAGAAGCAGGTGAATAATAAGTTAAGTTTCTTTTAGCAAATTGAAGACCATTTTTGAATGAGAAAGCTTCATCAGTGACTCTTATGACCACATGGTACATGCACTAAAAATCCTCTTTCATAATAACGCTGGTGTAAATCTTGCTGATGCCCAACTTGCCTCAGGGCACCATTTAATACAATGCTACAGATTAACAACAGGATATTAGAAGGAAGGACTAACAACAGAACTTTGTGGAAGAGCTTGAATGTTATAAAAATCAAATGACCTGATGCATATAGATATGTTAATTGTGTAATTTTCGTCTTACGTAATGTAGGTCTGTCCGTGCAAAATGATTGCCAAAGATAAAGAGGGGCCGAAACATGCCTGTAAGTCTGCCATATATTCAACAACAAACAACTACTTTTACTCTTCAATACAGTGTATACAGACCAAAAGTCAAACTTCAAATCTGGTTGTGGCTTTGAGCATCAGCTCATAATAATTTCCTAGAAGGCCTTTTTCATTCCCACTTTCTGCATGCTAACTCTTTGGTTCATGAAAATGCTAAGGTTAACCAATATATATAAATTTTCTTTTTTCTCTGCATGCATCTTCGCTTGATCAGAGAGAGAATCAGTCTTAAGTGAATATTTGATCATCATAATCATTTCAATTAGCGTTTTGCATGCAACAGTTCTTGTTTGGTCAGAGTAACACTATATGATGTGCTGCAATACTGATTAGTGTCTGCTAATGCCATCATTTCTTGTTTCAGGTAGGTTGGTGGGTGGGCTGGGCAAAGGATTTGGATGATCCTTTTGGCAGAATAGTACGCATAATCCCAGGTGTTGGAAGATATATTGCCAGGAGTTGTAGTCTAAGGTATTAGTTTTTGCTCTCTCTCTCTCTCTCTCTCTCTCTCTCACACACACACACACACACACACACACACACACACACACACACACACACACACACACACACACTCACAGATCAGCCATTATAACCTGTTGATAACTGCTCACTGGATCTACAGGAACCCCATTGCTTGAAATCTTTCTAATTAAAGATGATGGTGTGACATATATAACACAGGTTAATATTATAATGTCAAGGCTGTTATAAGATTCCTTCGATTCTAATGTATTCTGATCAGTTTTTGCAACCATTTAGTAATTTCCCCAACCACCTCTGATGATCATTTATAGGCCAGGTAGTATTCTTGCAAACGATGAAAGGAAATTCAACCCTTTCCCCCTCATCACTATTGAAAACCACAGATGGTTCAGCTGTATCTGAGAACTCATCCATGAAAGGAAATCCAGCAAATGATGCTGCTGGTGAGAAAGGCAATGAAGTTGTTGCAGAGAAAGAAAATGAGGATGCTGCAGAGAAAAGCAACAAAGATGCGGCAGAGAAAGGTGGTGAAGATATGAATGCTAAGGATTCCGGTGAAGAAGGTATTAAGAGTATCATAAATTTTTTCAAGGAGAGGATTCCTGGATTTCAAGTGAAAGTATTGAACGTTACTAGACCAGAGGAAGTTAAACTGGATGCAGAATCTTTGGAGCAGTTAGTGCAGGAAGATGAAGAGAAGACTGCTTCCATTGATGATCTGGAGGATGAAATCAGTAATCCAGATAGCATTCAGCATGAAGCACTTCCAGTGGGTGCAAGTGCTGATTCAACTGGAAGGAGCCAAAATACAACTGCAAGACTCTATATTGGTGGAGTGCTTCATAACAAAGAGGATGTTTTATCAAAATCATATATACGTGTTCCGGCTGAAATAAAGAATATGGAAAAGGACTCTTTCATAGTGCATATTCCTGGCAGAAGCGCTGAGCTTAATTCTGAAGAAAGAAAAGCTAGAAAAATCAAAGTTGCAGCCATTGCTGCTCAAGCAGCCTCAGATCTTATGCGTCCTGATGTTGCGAAGGTATTCTTGAGTGGAGATAATGCTTCAAAGTGCGCTTAAGATAGGCTAATCTTCAGTCATTGGGTAATTAATATTTTTAATTGCTCCAAGTTTGTGATCCAACTTAATATGATATGTTATTACCAAACTTTGTAATAATAAGCACCGCCAAATGAGCTACTGATACTACAGTTTTCATGAATTCCTTTTGCTTCACTGGCAGTCAAGATGTAATGATCGATGACTCTGATGACCTTGTAATGTTGGATCATGCATGTTACCAGTATTAGTACTACCACTTCTACTACTGAATATGCTTGATTCCTTTTGTTATGTTGACTTTTCTTGCATATATGATTCTATTTTTATGAAAGGAAAAAAAGAAAAATCTGAATTCATACATACATACATAATGCATACATGTACTAAAGAGAAGGCTAACTCTTGTTTGCCTTCATGATATGTCTGGCCTTTACCTTAATCAGTTCCAGTGGTTGTGCCCTCTGGAGGTTGAATTCAAGTTAGGGTCATGGAAAAATGAGTTCTATAACTTAGGGCATATGCTCTGTCGCACTTTCAAACTAGCTAAGTTTAGAACCAGCTTAGTTGTCAAAGACAGAAATTTTAAACTTGTTTTTGTGCATTTACTTTCTATCTGACAGTGTCAAATGTTCAGTACATATTCCTTGAGCATGAGTTTTTCTGTCTCGACTGAAATTTTAAATTTACCTCTCATTTCTGGTGTTCTTTAACTTGAGGAAAGAGGATGATGCCAATGTAGATGAAGTAGTTAATGTATGTGTAGTTATATATTAGATTGATATGTGTTGTGTATTTCCATTGTATTGATTATGTATCTTAAGGGGCTAAAGACAAAATGTTATTGACGGTTAATAAGCTTGTGCATGCTGACGTTCCAAATCAATTCCTCCCCTCTTACTTGTGTTTATAACTGGTTATAGGCTGATTGCAGTACGACCCTGGATGAGAAGAAAATCAAAAGATGAAATAGTTTTCATAGAGCTGACTATAAGAAATGGGTGTTTGTGTTGCATTAGGTTATCGAGACATTACAGTGGTAGCGTATTATGTTGAACAGGAGCTATCTTGAATCATTTATGCATGTGTCACCAGAACTAATCAAGCAAGGGTTAATGCATTAGGTTTCTAAAGATCTCCAAGGGGTTATCCAGCTTGCAGTTAGCCAGGCTCAGAGACCTAAACAGATTATCAAGGACTACTGTTTTTAATCGGATCATTACTGACAATGATGGTATAGATTAACACTTGAATCTATGTCTTGCGCAGGGCTTTGGGCCACATGTCGGAGGTGCAGAGCTTGGGTTCCTTTATGTTGTTGTACCTGAGCAGAGCTTCCTGGTGTTGTTTGAGCGTTTGAAACTCCCAGACTGATGTTGTGCAGATCAAACACATGAATTTGCTTCAATTTTGAGTCTCAGAAAATAGTGGCAGTAGAGAGGGCTTTGAGGAGTTCTAGATATCATTTGCTTGTGTTCATAATCCTGTATCTTTTCTTTCAGTTTTAAGTTTAATTGGCAAACTTTTCTTCTTCAAAATTTTCCTCATTCTCACTACCTGAGTTCTGATCCTGCGAAATTCTAAGTTATCAAGCAGCAGAATTTTAAATCTTGCTGGGATTTTTAATAAATGCAGATGCTAAATGTTTGTTGAGATCATTATTCTGACAACTGCTTCTTAATCTCTGACATTAATATATTTATGTTTTTCCCCTGTTTGGTAAATTGCAATAATTTTAAACCTGGTCTGAGACCAGCTTGTAGGAGAGCGCTTTGTGGGCTTGCCTTGTAGCAAACTGCTCTCTGTTGCTAGTTGTCTCCAACTAATAGGCCCTGGAGAGGTCCATGCTATGAAGCGTGAACTTGATTAAAGTTTGATCGCCAGCTAGATTTTGCCGTGTAGGGCTGGAAAGATATGGTGCTGGGGTCAAAAGTGATGCTGACCTTATGAAGTTGGGTGAGGAGGAGTCATGGGACTGGGCCCCAACAATATTTCAAGTCCACGAGGGGTTCTTGTCAAGCTGGTTTTTACCTACATGCTTGTGTTTCGAATTGCGCCAAATCTTTTTATACCAGAAATTTTGGCAGTATTTTGTGCAGCTGTTGGTCCCCTTAACAGTGGTTGTTGAGGGATTGAGACCAGCTATCTATGCTAGCGGTCGACCTTTAACAGCAATCAACTAATCTTAATCTTCAATAACAGTTGTACTAAATAAGCTCTTTACTTTCCATTTGCCTCTAGACAAAGGGTGTGTGCATGTGAATGACCAAAGATGATTCAATCTATTTAGCAGGCATTTCTCTCCGAGACCAATTAATAATACTCTTTTGGAGAGAAGTTTAAGAACTTCATCGGATTTTCTATTGAACGAATGGTACATGAGTGATCATCATACTTAACAAGCGATGCATCTTTGTTAAGAGAAATGATTGAAAAATTGGTATTGATTGTTGAGTGTGATGTGCATGCATGTCTTTTGTTCTATAAGCTGATGGTAAATCTATTGTATTTAAATTTTCCTTTCCATCTTCGCTGTTAAAATATAGCGTCTTTGTACCAACTCAAAATGAAACACAACCGTTTACTAAAACATCACAAAGAGGTGTGACAAAGTGATCACATCACAACTTTAGCTAAAATGGCGATTGTTAAATCTATCATCCTTTGCTTAGGATCTTCTATTTTATATTTCATAATTTTAACGATAAGAAAAAGGGAAAAGAAAAAGGAGAGCAGCCGTGGAGCTTTATTAGCTTTTGAAAAAGTCTCCGGGGCTTGTCCATTTCTTCGCTGCTAATTAATTAACAAAAATAAATAAATAAAGCAAACACGCGACCACCACCTTGCCCCGAATCTTTTTCCTGTGGTCCCTTCACCACCCCCCTAGATCCTATCAATATAAATTATAGATGTAAAAGGTTCCACCAACTTCAAGCCCGAACCCATCCATTACCCCTCCCCATTCGATATGGAAACTACGGCGGCGCCGACGACGACGGCCCCCCTTCCGCTGCCGGCCCCGCCGGAGAGCGTGGCGTCTGCGGCCGTGGCGCGCCGGGAAGAGCCCAGCAACAAGTGGTACTCGTGGAGCGGCAGGGATCGGCAGGAAGAGGGGTCGCGGGCGGTCACGGGGATCATGCGGCGGGGCCGCCGGGCGGAGGCGGTGCGGAGGGCCGCGGTCGGGGCAAGGGTGGCGGCAGCGGTGCTCTGCCTCGTCTCCTTCTCCATCCTCGCCGCCGACCGCCACAAGGGCTGGGCCCTCGATTCCTACGGCCGCTACAAGCAATTCCGGTACTCTCTCTCTCTCTCTTTCTCTCTCTCTCTCTCTCATCCAGGGATTTTTTTCCCCTCCATTCCTGCTCGATCGATCGAGTTTTTTTTTTTAAAAAAAAAAAAAAATTGTAAACGATGGGGTTGGGTTGGGTTCAGGTATTGCCTGTCGGTGAACGTGATTGGGTTCGCGTACTCGGGATTCCAGGTGTACGCGCAGATTCACCACATGATGAAAAGGAGGCACATCATCGACCGTCCGCACGGACACTATTTCGACTTCGCCATGGATCAGGTATTATTATTATTTAAAAAAAAAAAAAAAACAATCGGAAAGCTTCTCGTTAATTATTATTATTATTAATAATACACTTGATATTTTTATTGTTTTAAGAACTTAATTTTGCTCCATTTGTAGTGATTTCATATGTTTTCTCGGAATCAAAATAATCACCGAATAAAGAAATCTACTCGGATTTTTTTTTTTTTTTTTTGGTTCCTTTTGGTAATATATATTTTTATAGATATTGACTTCAGATAGCTAATTGACATCCAAAAAGGGGAAAACGTTGCTTAGAGGGCAAGACAAGGATCTAACAGAGATAACCTCCATTATCTTACAGGATTTTATACTGTTTTTTTTTTTTTTAAATTTTTTGGTGGCAAATTTGTGGATCATGCGTTGATGGTTTTCTCTTTGTTGATGGCAGACATTGGCCTACCTTTTGATCTCAGCATCATCCTCGGCAACAGCTCGCATTGGTGACTGGGTGTCCAACTGGGGGACCGATCCCTTCCCCAACCTCGCCAATGGCTCCGTTGCTGTCTCCTTCCTCGCTTTTCTGGCATTTGCCCTCAGCTCCCTCATCTCTGCTTACAATCTCTTCAACAGAGACCTATAGAAATTTCTTCACTGCTTGTGTATTTTTCACACGGACCATGCGCGACGATATATTTAATATAAATCTTTCTTTTTTCCTGGCAATTCTTCTGTAATCTAACTCCCAACCTCGGATTGCTCAAGTTGATGACAGAGTCTCGGATCTTGGTTTTGTGCTAGCCCACAACAGCACCAATATTAAATTGCTCTTCCTATTAATATTTATACAGGAATTTCGCATTGTCTTCATTCCGTCCTCATGCTCATACCTTACCTTAAAAAAGTTAAGGGAGGTAGGTACGTTTTAACAATTAAAGCTTTCAGAGGCTTTTGTAGAATGGAGTACCAAGTTCTAAAAAAATAAAAATAAAAATAAATAAATAAATAAAATACGGGAGCTTTTATTACAACAATGGATGATAATTTTGAACAGATTTCTTGAGCAAAATTAGCAGGCACTTTACAAAGATAAAATACAGAAAATTATCCGTGAAATCATTCTGCCCTTTTTGTCCGCTATTTCCTTCCTGACTTGCTACCTAAAAATAAAAATGGGCGATCATTTGAAACGCAGAAAACAGGATAAAAGATGGAGACAAAGTTGAAAGTTGACAACGAGATCATATTAGTAATGATGCTTCAATAGATACCAACATTCTTCATTGTTTTTTTTTTTTTTTTTTTTTTTTTTGGGGGGGGTGGATAAGGGATCAGTTGGCTGCATGGGAAACAGATCAGAACACTACTTTTTACTGGAAAATCCACATTCCCATATGTCTGGTTCGGCAGAAGACTAAAATCCAGAAACCTTTTGCCACATTTTCTGGAAAATTACACTTTATGTTCTTCAGCAACCCCTGGAAAACAAGGTCTCTTACAGAAGCACAATTGGGGTCTGCTTTTACTTTTCACTCTCTTTTCCAGATATCATAAAAAAAATGTCCTTTTTTTTTTTTTTCCTAGGAGATACTATTTTCCTTTCTTTTTCCACATATATTCTTGAAATCACTTATATACCTCAAACACCAAAGTTGAGACAATGCTTGGCAATTGTCTAATACTTCAATTCACAAATGATAAAAGCCAGAGACCTAAAGAATGTCAAGCATATGATTGGTGATATACACACACAAAAAAAAAAAAAAAAAAAAGCTTTTAGCACTTCATCACTTCCGTTGGTCGTTTCATTTTCTATTCTGAGGCCCATGCATGGGATCCAACAATACAATATTAGAAAAAGGAAGAGGAAATCCACGCTGAGCTTAAAATTAAAACTAACGGTTAAATGATAAAAGACCAGTCGGTTCCATACCTGTATCTAAGATCCACATCCTCATTGTGTGCTCTTGTTGTACATCCAACCTCCCAACTACCAAAGCTCTGGATGCCAAACTGTGCTTCTTGGTGAAAGAACAAGAGAAAAACCAGTGCATATTAACTCTGTTTCTTGGACAAATGTTAAATATAATCCTGTGTGCAGTCACCTCTTTCAGTTCAGCTCATCTAAAATGATTATTGTCATGCTGAACTATGGTTTAATGTTTAAATCCATCGTAATTATATATATGAACAAACTATATTATGGAACATTACTGCTACACTTGAATCTGATTCAGCCTATTGAACCAAACTGAGTGCAGTATCATGTGGAAGATATCGTATTTTATTGCTTTCGCATGCCACAGAAAATGCTTTTGCAACCTCTTCACATTCATGTGCATAGTTATATATCGTCTGAGAGGAATTTTCAACAGGATGTCCTTCAAGTTAGGTATATCCTTCTCTGCTACAACCACTGAAAATGCACTCCAGTCAAGCACTTCTTCAAATGGAAGCACAAAATTATCTGCTATTATAACTGGAACACACTCATAATAGATAGCCTCCACTATCCTTGGGCTGTTCACTTCATAGCCCATTGGACAAATGCAGAATTTGCTTGATTTCATGTGTTGGATATATGACATCTTTCTAGCAACCGCCTGTGGGAGGGTCTCATAGATTCTCATGTCTTCATCTTTCCCATGCCAGTACTGGATTAGAATGGGTCTGACACGGCCATGCATCTGTCCAGCAAAGAAGGCAAATATAGACCTCTGGGAAACGGGTTTTCCTCCAACATCTCTGAGAGGCCTTCTTGGTGTTCTGATGTAGGTTTCCGGGAGGGAGACATCTTTTCCACGAATAAATACTCCTTCAGAGACATCTGCATTGCAGAGAGCTTTGATGGTGTTCTTTCTGAATTCATCATGCAATTTTGTTGTGTAAGGACCCTACATAATATCATACAAGGAAAGATTAAAAGGTTATATATGAACAGAAGGAGTAATCGAAATACAATGGCCCAGGACAAAGATTACAAGGCAAAAAAGGTTCATTTAGGTAAGCAACATGTTCATCCAGTTAATGATATCAAAAGAAAAGTTCTGCTAATGAAGATGGCAGCAGACAGATGAAGGACAGCATAGTTAATACTTATTTTACCTTGGTTAACATGGCATGTTGAGAATGGTAGTGGCAAAACTTTATCAACACAACAGGTCCATTAAACAATGCCATAGGTCATGATTATTTACAGTGACAGCATTATACTAACTTACAAGATTTGGTGGCATATTCTTGTAACAATAATGATCGATAGAGAAGTTGAATCTGAATATTACACATGAAAGTAAAGAAGAAGAGGGAGAGAGCACCAAAAATTGAGAAGATACAAGGAGGTAAGATCAAAAGGAATGTTAGATTCCACATTGGCATTGAGAGAGAAAAATGAGGATGCATAGTAATCTGGTTCAGAAATTTTGGAAAGATAAATTGTTTCCACATTTCTTAGATCGTGCAAGTAATGTAAAAGACAATTGATTAACTAGTTGATGCAACCTCGTCCAGCTAACTCCAAAAAGAGTATTGTTATTTAACAATATTTGCAACTTTCTTGTCCCATGTATAACTTCTCCTAATTTCTGTGAAGTTTGTTTAGCTTCTCAGAAGGTAGAAATTTCTAAGCAGAGCATAACCATAGATGCTAGCTAAAGAAATAAATCACCTGTCAAGTGATAAACTAGAACTCAGAAATACTATTTCCTTAGGAGGTTCAATTTGCTCTGATGAATTGCTGACCATCTCACTTATTTCATAAACTCATGACGAATGAAGTGTAGAACATATAAAGCAATAATTTGTTGAATAATAAGCATTACAGCCAACTAGAATCAGAAATAACTGGTGAGATCTCGATATCAAATTCTCATCAAGGATAGTAAAGTGACAAATGCTAAAGCAAAACAAGACAATATGTTTAGATGATTGCTAAACATACACGGAGCTACACAAGTACACGATCAAGCGATATCATATTTAGAATGTCTAAAACATGACCTTTGTGTCCAATAGCAGATAAAGTTTGCATATAATCATAAAAAAGGAAAATGGAAAACGGTATGGATGAAGATAGAAAGAGCGTACCCAATCATGGCAAGCAACAAAAAAGTGATCTGCTCCTCTCGTCCGGTTCCAATAAGGATATTTAGCAGAGATCATGTTTATGTAGTTCTTTAGAAAGGCCGACAATTCATTCATATTATGTGACTGAGGCCTATAAAGAACAAGTTCTAGCTGCCGTGCACCGTATGGAAGATAGAATAAGTGGGCCTTGTTTCCATCCTTCACAACAAATTGCTTATTCCCCTCCATTAATTTCATAAACCATCCTTCAGAAGCATAGATGCCTTTAAGCTCAGGCAAGTGGAAAATAGGCCTCGATCCGTCCTTGTAGATATAGACCTTAAGTATTCTTTCCATCAGCTCATAGCTCCTGAAAGAAATGCACTTTTTAGGCTTTCAAATGGTGTTTATAAAAAAGGAAATGTAACAATTATGTGCCACTACAGGAAAGATAATAACTCTTGGAAGGTCATTGAATTCTAGATAATACAACTGACATGCACACTTTTTACATCAAATGCCAACTAAACATCATGCATTCTTGCAGTTATGATGGCTCTTCTAGTTGCTACGACAGAATATATGCTGACAAAAAGTATTATGACATATAACAATACAAAAATAAAGATACAAGAATACTGACATGGCGAAAAGTGCAACAATTACACTTGATTGTCAAATCCATGGAGAGAATAAAACACTATGTGAAAAATAAGAGAGATATATTTCTCAAGAGAAAGGGGAGATATTGCTTAATAGGCTAATAGTTAGTTACTGAGCAACATATGTTGCCCCTAGCCTTGTACCAACCAAAGTGGCAGTTAGACCAGGAACATAAAGTATAGATTAGCCAATTTCTCAGTTCATTGCAGCTGATTCTATAGAACCACACCAGCAAGCTCTCATTCTCTTTCTCCCCTGAGGTTAGGTAAGCCTGAGCTTAGAAGCAAACAACCAGTCTATGATTTCTAAACTAGATCGAAGATTGGCACAAGAATTAACATAATGAAAACAAAGGCTCATTGTGAAGCCCCTTAATACCCTCTAAGGTCAAATCAGAAAAATACACCAAAATTACCAACCAGAACCCTAACAAGCAAGCCCAGCCTACCTTCCAGTAATATAATTTTCCCCAGAAAACACTAAGAAACATGGCCCAAACCTACACGGTAAAGAAAGTAACAACTAAAACGAATCAGGGATAGATTTAGACCAGAATATCATTCCTTGATGGAGAATTCTTACACTCAACGTAAGAAATATGAAGGAGAAATCAAATGATTCAAAAGTTCTTCACTCTCACCTCTTAAAAACAGAAGCATTTCTGAACAATGGAGCATAAATATCAGGATCATCCAAAACAAGAGGGGCATGATCGATCTCTCTCTTTGCATATATAAGCTGCTGATCAGGAGACATCAACCAAACAGGCATCTGCAAAGATCAAGAAACAAGCCAAAAAGTTCCATGACAAATGCTAAAACTCTATAAAGAATCTAGAAGCAAAGAAAATGCTAAGATAAACGTCTACCTCCGGCTGCAAAGGTGGCGCTTTTGGTTCAGGGCTACTTGATTTCACCTCCACAGCATCCGATTTCGTAGTCGGTGGAGGAGGAGATAATACAAATGGAGGCGGCACGATTGTAGCAGTGGAATTGATGAAGTTCGAAGCATCAACGGACTGCAAAAAATCAATTAGGCATCAAATTCTTTCCATGAAAATATGAACTTTTCACCCAAAGCTCAAGTCCGAGCTGAGAATTGTCACCTCTCGCCATAGAGGCGGCATCTTTTGGTCAGGACCACCATCTTCCACGTCCTCGTCATCAGGATTCGCATCCAAAAGGGACGAAGGCCCAATAGAAGGACTTGAAGGCAGAGTGGAAAGAGAGGCTATTGGCTCCTGGGACTGAAGAAAAGAACTGGAAGGTAGCGGCGATGGCGAAGGCGGCGGAAGAAGGGGAGGATTCAAAGGAGGAAGAAGAGCTTCCTCCAAGGAAGAATCAGCGACGGCGGCGGAGGAGGAGGAGGAGAAACCGGTGGCGGTTCTATAGGAAGAGAAGGTGGCGGAGGGGAGACGGAACCAAACGGAGACGGAGTTCGGGGCGCCGAAGGCGAGGAGCACCACTGCCGCGAAGGCCACCAAAGCAAACGCGACGATCTGCCTTATCCACCAGCCAGCCACCCCGCCGCCACCGCCGCCGCAGCAGCCGAAGCGGCGCGCCGCCGCCTTCCCAAGGCCCATCGCCGCCATTCGCGGTGGTCGGGTCTCTCCGAGGCCGAGAGACTCGCCGATGCCGCCATGCTTGAATGGAAGAAGAGGGCGGGGATTGGCGAAAGCCGCGGCGGAGACCGTCTTCTTGCCCTGATGACTTTATTACCCCTACTTCATTCATACTTTTACTAAAACGTTATCAATAACCGATTATAATTTTGAGTTTCTCCTAAGGGTATTTATGGTAAAATAGTTGATAAAAATAGAAAGCGAAATGGACTTGAATGGAAATAATTAGAAGGAGGCCATAAGGTCTGAAGTACGGCGAGATTTCCTCGCAGCGCACGGCATCAGCTGATATCTAACACGCTCCTTTTAAAACACATACTCCTACACCCACTCGGTACGTGGGGTGCAGCGTTGGGGTGTGGGGGGAAGTGGGTGAATAATTTATCCCATCCAGTGCTATTACAGCATCGTTAAATTTGGCGAAGGAGTGCGGGCGTCGAAGGATGCCATGTTCTACGCATGCGGTGGGACACGTGGAATGGAATCCATGGCTACTACGCCGTGCATGGCGTTTGGTGGCAAAGAGCATACAGGGCTGAGCTGTGCTGCGGCGCCCATCTTTGGGGGCACCCACACCAGCACCCAGTTTTTTTTTGGACGTGGGTCCCATCCTGATGGAGTCTTTTGTGGAGGAGCTTGGATGGATGCCAATATGAGATGAGTTCTATGAGCTGGATCACCTTGTCATGTGACGAGAGAAGCTCATGGCTCATGTGAAGATTGGCTGTCACCAGCAAATTTTTGAATCTATTTTATTGTTGTTGCAAATAGTAAGAACAAGTGTTTGTTTTTTTTTTTTTTTTGTCTGCCATGCACCAAGTGAGAAGATCACGTCAAACAAAATGTTGATCTTGTTGATGACACCTTATAATAAATACTAAATAGCAATTGGATGAATTTAAGAATGATTCGAAGGTAAAGGTAAGAAATATTTGATGCTGAAGTTAAAGAGAGTTCATTAAATATATCAAGATAAGTTCTTCGTATTTTGTACTTTACCATACTAATGAATAATTATTTGAGCATAGATTTTTCTAATTCTATCAATGTACAAGATGAGTGTGTGCACGGATGTATGTTATTTAACTTTAAAGTATGAATAAAGTTGATACTAAAAATTATATTTTTTTTAAAAAATAATATTTGTATATTATATATTTCGAATTAAACAATTACAGTTTAGTGCATCTTGGTTTGATTCTAGTTTCAACCATCCATGCACTTGATTTGGCGAGCACGTTTCCAACCCTTACGCCTCTAGAAACGGTGAAGAGGAAGACTTACTTCAAGGCAAATACAATTTAACACAAAGCTTTTCTAATTACTTTAGGATCTATAATGGTTAATTAAAATTTTAAAATAATTTAGGCCTTATTTAGATTGATTATTGAGATACTTTAATTATATCTAGCAATGATCAATAGCTAATTCAAGCAAGCTTTTAAGCTAATCTTTTAAATTTACTGGAAAAGAAAAAAAAGAATAAAGATAAAACAAGATACGGAGGCAAAGAACCCCATTCTTATTCTTCCTAAGGTTCCTTCGTCTTTCTTGGATCCTTCATCTTATTTCTTTATTCCCTTCCCTTCACCTCAGTTTTAATCCCTTTCGATCCCACTAATCATCCACAATTTAATAATAACTTGCTCAATATTATTTTTTTATATTATTTCAAAGAAGGAGAGGCCCAATGCAGCGCGCTTCCCTCCCCCTCCTCGTTAAGCTGGCCGCCACCGCGGTCACCGGCGCGGCGGCGCTCCTCGCCTTCCGGCGGCTCAACCGGGAGGAGGCCGTCATCTCCCTGCGCCGCGAGGTCCGTGACTCCCTCCACGTCCTCCGCCGCAACAACGACGGCACCGCGGCCGCCCTGCCCACCGTCCTCGTCACGGGGTTCCGCGCCCACGGCAAGAGTTCCTTCGTGAACACCGCGTGCCGCGCCCTCGCCGGCGAGGCCGGCCCCCTGCTCCTCCGGACGGAGACGGCGCCGCCGGGCCCCGGCTCCGCCACCCTCTCGCGCCGGGTGGTCCAGGCGGCGGTGGCGAGGGGAGGAGGGGAGGAGGAAGAGGAGGAGGAGGCGGCGGCGATGGTGGAGCTGGTCGACGCGCCGGCCCTGCCGGAGGCCGGAAGGCTGACGAGGGCCGACGTGGAGGCGGCGCTGGGCGGAGGCGGGGGAGGGGATCGAACGGCGCCGGCGGCCGAGTGCGTCGTTCTGGTGCTCCGCTGCGGCTGGCCGGAGAAGGAGTGGAACCTGGCGGTCAGGAAGCTGCCCGCTATTGCCAGCGCCGTTCGCGAACGAGGTAACGTCATGGACAAAGAAAAGGAAATCGGCATATCATATACCGTTTTCTTTTGTGATTTCACTATTTTGTGCCGAATTGTTCTTACTCTTTGATAAGAATGCAATTTAATTTGCTATTCATGTCAGGCTTAAATTTGGTTATTGTGTTGACTCATAAGAAGGCCATAAAGAGCATAGAACAAGCAGAAGAGCTTCGTCGAGAGGTAGCCTTCAAGGCAGCATCTGATTGCGTTTACTTCATGGAGAATTATACATCAAGTAACATGCTTAACATTAGCCATCCATCGGTATTAAAAAATAACTTTGAGACCGACTTTACTGTGCTATCCATCATCAAGCAGTGCATTGAGTTTATCAAATCATATCGAAGCCATGCATCAAGGAAGACAAATGCATTGGCAAAAGTTAGCATTACATTGAGAGCTTAGCTCTTTTATTTCATCATTGTTTAAAATAATACCTCAATCAGAAATCATTATCAAATTATAATTACAAATTTGTTAGAATTTTCTATGATTTATATAGAAATCCAAGAGACTCTCTCTCTCTCAATGTGCTGACAAGTCAAGAACCTCTCAGTTGGAGGAATATAAGCATCATAATAATAGTGTTTGTGAAATACAAATCTTTTCTGAATTCCTAAAAGGATTTGTTTTAATCATTGATATTTTTAGATAGCCTAAAAATGTAAGTTGGTAAAAAAATATTTTTCACATGTTAATTATTGTTTTTAACCTTTCATATAGATTTTTTTAGTAGACTTTAACACCTATATTTATTTTTGCATTGCAATGAAATAGGAAAATAAGATTTGGTTTAATGTTAGGTGAAGGAGTAAAAGAAAAGAGCACTTGTTCCTTGTGACAGCAAAACTTTGCATCCACTGGTGTTCCCCTTTCCTTGAGAGAGCAGCAAAGGGAAACCTAATTCCTTACTCATTTATTCATAGATTGTTACCATTCTGTTCAGCATGCATGTATTTGTGGACTTAATTAACCATATATTTTTTAAGAGAAACATAGAAAACAATAAAACATTTGACCATTGATAAATTTTCTCTTTTGATAGAATCCGGCCATTAAACCAAGGTGTCTTGTGAAACATGACACATATATGTGCAAAACATGAGGTTTATTGATGAATTATATGTGCAAAACATGGTTATTTAAATGATGGACCGTGTGGCAAAACCATGGATGATATGGCAACAAGGTGGCTATTTTTTTTTTTTTTTATTGGAAAAAAAGCAGATGACTGCCAAGTGAAACGACTCCATTTTGTCTTCCCTGAGATAAACTAGTTTCAAGTCATAAACCATTTATCTCCCCACCAAATATATATATATATATATATATATCATAAATCTATCTTTGAGTTGTATTTATGTCTATGTTTGTTAGAAAATATGAAAAAAAAATTCATTGAACAAGTAGTAACACCAATATAATAATAAATTATTATTGTTGTTGTTGTTGTTGTTATTGTTAAGGAGGAGAAGGAGGAGGAAGAGGAGAAGAAAAGTAATTTAATAGTGACATAGTAGTACATTCAAGGAACAAGTAACTAAAGTATAACCACATGCTGACTCTGATAATCCAAGTACACCAACTGCAGTTGTGCTATGAGGCATTGGATAAAATGACATTGGATATTTATTTCCCTACAACTTGCTCAAGGGTCCAAGCACTTCAGATCCTGTGGTGCCATTCTCTCGGAGATGGAAATCCATTACGGTTTGGCTTCTCTCCCAGCCTTGGAAGTAGTAATATGGGTGAGCTTGTGACTGCATTCTAAAATGGAGCCTCTCATTGTTGATAATAGAATAATTAATGGGAACTTTGCTTACCGTTTTCATGTTAAAAATAAAAAATTTTAAATTTTTAATAAATTTTTTTTTTAATGGCGTGCTTGTGACTTTTGATCATTGCTTGTGACTTTTGATCATCGCGACCGTTGCGCTCTTCACAAGTGGATGTGTCAAGAACAGAAATACTCGAATCAATTTAATTTTTTTTCCTCTTTTTGTATGGCTTGGAGATAATGGCTATTGAGCCTTTAAGACCATAAAGGACCGACCTATTGAGGATTATCTCAATTGAGCTTATAAATAGATTCAAGCTTTATGATTATAGGCAATTCAAGCCTGAATAGTTCGTGATCCATTTTTCTATCTTGCTGAGGTCATGCTTACTTTCTAAGATACTATTGATTCTATTAAGAAGAAAGCTCGTATCTTAAAAGCTTGTTAAGAAAATGAGCTCTCTTATCCTTTTTATTATTTTTTTTCTTTTTTTTATTATTTTAGTATTTCTAACTTTATCTTTGGGCATCTTAAAAAGTCGTTGGGTTGCACCTGCATACAATCGTGTTCGTGATAGGATGTTCAAATCGAGTCGGATCATTATACCTTAGGGATAGATCGCCTACAACTTGCATGAAGAGATGAAGCTAGTGCTTAGGGCAGTATCTAACACGCTTTGGTATAGGCAAGATTCTATTCTAAGATCATTGATAATGATTGTATAATCCTTTACTTATATGTCGATAATATCCTAATCTTTAGAACATCTATTAAAATTATTTCAAAAATTAAATCTTTTCTTTCATCTAAGTTTGATATGAAAGATTCAAGTGAAGTAGATGTGATTTTAAGAATGAAGCTCATCAAATCCTATGAAGGGATAGCACTCTCCTTTTCTAACTTTATAGAAAAAATGATCAAGAAATTTGGTTATTCTGATCTTAAATCAGTATTTACTCTACATGATCCTAATTTTCATGTAAAGAATAATTTAGATAACTTAGTTGATTAGTTAAAATATTCTCAAATCATAGGATCCGTCTTATATGTAGCAAACAGGACAAGACTTGCTATTACCTACACTATAGGGAGACTTAGTAGATATAACCAAAATCCTGATCAATTTTATTGGACAGCCTTAGAAAAAGTGTTTTGATATTTAAAAGAAATACTTAATCTTTCTTTGTTGTTCACTGGATATCCTGAGGTAGTTGAGGGTTACAGTGATGTTAATTGGATCATCGATTCTCTTGATCTTAAGTCAACCACCGTATATTTCTTTCTTCTTTGCAGTGCTGCTATTGTCTAGGGATCATCTAGGTAAACTATCATTTCTAGAAGTACCATAAAGACTGAGTTGATAGTTTTGGATATTACATGTAATGAGTCATAGTGGATTAAGAATCTAGTATTAGAGCTATTTTTGGTACCTAAGCCAATCCTAATTATATCAATCGATTGTGATAATAAAGCCGTAATTGAATTAACTAATCGAAAAAGTATTAATAAAAAGATGAATCAACATATATGATTTCGTCATAAGTCTATATGACAACAAAAGAAAAATAATGTTAACTCCTTAGAATTAATCAAGTCTGAAAAAATTTTGCAGATCAATTAACCAAGGGATTATAAAGAAGTGGAGTCTTAAAATCATTGAGGGGGATGGAGCTTAAGCCCCTTTTTAGTCATCAGTAGTAGATACCCAACCTATGTGATTGGAGATTCCATAAAAGAGATTCAATAAGATAGAAACGAAGCTGATTGAGTGATCGTGTTAGAGCACAAATTTTAAAAAATTTTCTTCTCTCATCTCTATGATGAGTGTTCTTATAAAATGACAAAATAGATTTATATAAGGTTGGGTTATACTCTTACTAGATCCGAGATAGATTGTTTGCAGAGGATTAGTTACAAATACCCTTAGACCATTCACTTATACGAGAATTGTCATATTAGGCCGTAACTAAGGGTTTAGGCTAACCTTAAGAAATTCTTATAAAAAATCAAGGTATTAAGTGGAAGACCTTTAATATGTACTGACCACTCAACTCAATTGATCCATACTGTATGTATGATTAGTAGAAGTTTGAGTCAAGGATCTAGTTTAAGGTCTAATCTACTATGGTTCCTTCAGATGAATATAATCAATACTGAGTAGGGTTTAAGTCCATTAGGCACCTCACCTATTGCATGGTAAGATGCTATAAAATTTATGTTATTTTGATATTACTAGTTTTTCAAAATTTTAAAACTTTTATGAAGGATTATCGATTGTTTTCACGTTCAAAATGAAAAGTTTTAAATTTTTAAATTTATTTTTAATGGCATGTAGGAGTGTTGAGTGCAGCTTGAGTGTTTCATTCGTCGAGTGAGCATAATGTTCATGACTTCAACTCATCGTAAACATTGCACTCTTCACACGTATGAGTTGAGCAAAGAAACACTCAAATCAATTTGATTTTTTACCCTTTTTCTGCATGACTTAGGGATAATGATTATTAAGCTTTTAAGGCCATAAAAAATTGAGTCGTTGGGGGTTACCTGAACCGAGTTTATAAATAGGCATAAGGTTTAGGGTTATAGGTAATCAAGCCTAGATAGTTTGCAATCCATTTTTTCCTATCTTGCTGAGGTGCTGCTCGGACTTTCTAAGATTCTGTTAAAAAGAAGGCTCATTTTTAAAAGCCCTATTGAGAAAAAGAGCTTTCTCATCCTCTTTTCTTTATTATTATTTTATTATTTTATTTTTTTATTATTTTTGACTTTATCTTTAGGCATCTTTAAGGAGTCATTGGGTTGCATCTTCAAGCGATTGTGCTCGTGATAGAAGGTTCGGATCGAGCCGGTCATTGTACCTTAAGGACATATCGCTTACAACCTGCATGAAGGGGCAAAACTAATTCTTAGGAAAGTATCTAACATGCTTTAGAATATGCAAGATTCTATTCTGTTTTATTTATATATTTTTTATTAAAAATTTTAAATTATTAGTATTTCAAATTCTAACAATTTTTAGACATTTGTTTCCAACAAGCCTTTAAGTACTTTCCCAAAATTGGCTTATGTTATTTGAGTGAGTTGCTCAGCTTGCTTGTTTTCATTAATGGTGCATATAAAGTTGGATGTCCCTGTAAATAATCATTAACAACTTCATTAAATAAAATAAGCTTGTCACGCCCCAGATCCAGCTAGTGGTGGCCCAGGGGTGACAGCTCACCGCATGCCAGGCATGCAAGGCATCCAGTATAGTATCATTTACAAACAAGGAGAGTTAACAACTATATAACATACAAAATTTAATCCTCCATAATACAAATTATGTAATATTGGGCAACAAACCAAAATTTCAAAATAAATCCAAATGGGGTTACATATAACAAAATATAATCAATTTACATCATGAAGCTCCCAATTACCCCTGTTGTTGCCCCTGATAATTTTATGGCTCTGAAAAAATATTGTAAGATTTAATGAGCTCACGCTCAGTAAGTAAGCCTACTGTAACATAATATAGCCAATTCAGATTTTTGCAAATCAAATACATGTTATGCTTCCAAATTTACAAACATTTCATCATATTATAAAATTATGCAAATCTCATGCTTAAATACATTGGAAGCAAATATTATGTAATAATATTTCAAAATGCCATTTCAATTTCAAATCACTGTAAATCTCATTTTATACTCATGTCCCACGTCCACGTAACAAAACATCTCAAAGATGTAACCTCCCTGTACGCCCTAGAGGAGGAAAGGTGCCGGAGTCATTTAGCATATAATGCCATATCCTGTCACAGCACATCCCAAGGATGTATGTTCTCCACATATTCCTCCTGTGGAGGTGGGTCCCGGAGTCATGTAACATAGAATGTGGACCGTGATGACATATAATAACGCAATCACAAATAACATTTATATGCATTACTGCAAACATATATCAATTTATTTTTCATATTTTACCAAATTTGGTAATTTCACATAATCATGTAATAATCAGTTGCATGTATAAAATACCAATTTAATTTATAAAAATTCACAATAATCAAGTCAAATAATCATTTATATAAATGTGGTACCATAAATATCATTTTTCAAATAATACTATAAATAAATTTTATTATTTCAATAATGGCATAATTTAATAATGATTTATAAAAATCATTATAACTGGCTTACTTACCTCACAACGCTAATCCCAAAGTGTAAATCAGCTGTATGGACCTCTGGGTACCTACAACATAATTTTTCATATTTTTAATTTCAATTTTAGGATGTCAAACTGACTCCTACACTTAATCCAATCTAATCCTAGGCCCAACTTGGGGCTTGAATATCTCTAAATATAGAAGCCCAAATGGGGAAATAAAAATTCTCCGACAAACTAGAATCAGCGCTGATCACGACCATATTTTTCTTTTATTGGACCGGACCCAATTTGGGACCCAAAAATTTGGCCCAAAAGGACTAACTGGACTGGGCTGAAGCCGGCATCGGCCTAGTCCCTCTTTCCTTCTCTGTTTCGCCCCCTGGTTCAGGGTGGCCGGTGGCCTAGGGCCACCACTGGCCCTCCCGGGGCTCGGCTGGCTGCCGATGATCTGCCCCAGGCCGGCTGACGATCAGCCCCAGGTCGATCGCCGACGACGGCCACCCCCCTCTCCTTTTTTTTTTCTTTCTTTCTTTCTTTCTTTCTTCCTCTTCTCCCTTCACCGTGAAATGCGTGCGCCGGCGACGGCCGGGCCGGACCCCACCGGACGCCGCCCCGGCGTCGGTGGGGGCGCCGCCGGAGCCCGGCCCGGCGAGCCGGCGGAGCACGCCGCCGGGCCCGAACCAACGCCGAGCCGGTTCGGCTCCCGCTGATAGGGGAGGGCCATTTGGCCCTCTCCCTCGCCTCCCCTCGGCGGCGGCACGGCCGCCACCGTCGGTCGGGCCGGACCCCACCGGATGCCGCCCTCGTGCCGGTGGGGGCCGCCGGCCGAGCCCGAGCTCGGCGGGTCGGCGGCACGCCGCCGAGCCTGAACCAACGGCCAAGGGAGGGCCATCCAGCGGCCCTCCCCCCTCTTTCCCCTTGCCGGCGGCACGGCCGACCTCCTCCGGCCGGCCGGACCCCATCGGACGTCGCCTCGGCGCCGGTGGGGGCTGCCGCCCGGGCATCGGGCACGCCGCCAGGCCCGAACCAAGTGTGGGAGCCGATTCGGCTCCTACGACCTCTTTCTCTACCACTCTCTCTCTCTTCACTCTCCTCGCCGGTGAGGGAGTATTACCTAATAGCGGCGAGGCGGCGAGAACGAGCAGAGGTGACAACGGCGATGGATCAGAGAGGGAAAGGAGACGGAGGAGACTGACAGCCAGTTCGCTCCCTCCCTTTTTCAGCCCTCCCCTGCGTCCATGCGTGCGCGCGTGGGTGCATGTACTGGCATGCATGCAGCGCGCCGCGTATCGCGCACCCATACCATGTCATAATAAAATAGAAAAAAAATGCGTGGGAGGGTTTACAAAGCTCTAGTAGTGGGAAGCTCAGAAAATATCTAAGTAAAAGCATAGGTTCATCATAGAACATTTTCTCAGAAAAACAAGCAGCTGATGACAAGTTGTTCCAAATGGCACATACCAAATCAGAAGTGCAGGGTACTCGATACCAAAGCATCTTGGATCATGAACTAAACCATGTTCCACAAGTACTATTGCTTGTTTCAGAGGCATTGCAGAGGAAATTATGTATCCTCTTCTGTACTTGTTTCAGAGGCATTACATCAAGTGTTCAGGCCCTATGCCTGTTGTTTCATACCTGAGGAGTTTTAAAGCAAGAAATTTCATATGCCAGCAGATTAATGCTCTCTATCTAGATGAAGTCCTTGTAACATCTGTTGTGTCCGAGTTTGTGGTGCTGTCCTGCCAACATATTAGTCCTTTTTATTACTCAACATTTTAAGCTATTTAATCAATTTTTGCTCTGTATTCAGTCAACATAACATTAATCATCAAACTGTTTCTCTTGTAATTCTAGAGGCAGATCAATGCAAGTCCTGCCAAGATCACATCATATGCTCTCACATTACAAACCAGCTCATGAAAATGACTTCTTTTGTCCACAACGTAAATTGGTTGAACCTTTCCATCAAGATAAAGAAAAAGCAAATTGGTCACAACATCATTGGAAAGCCATGCATAATTCGATGTGAATATGGGATTACCAAAAGAGGTGAACTTTTCTTGCACAAGGAGATAGCTACTGAGCAAAGAGGAGGAGGAATCAAAAGAGATTATTCTTAGAATTCACTTGACTTGAATTGGATATCTCCTTCAATCCATGCAACAAATTCCAGATTGGTTGAGGTTAAAGGAGAGACAGCACTTGGCAAAAATTTTGATACTCAAAGTTGCAAAGCCAGTCATGTGCAACAAGCGGAAAGAAGAGGTGAAAAAGCTTTTAAGCCATCCTGTTAACATCATCATTCATCTGAGAGAAGTATAGTGATGATTTTTAGATTCCTGCATATACCCTTGAAATGAGAAGCCAGTCTCTGTAATGTACTTCAACAATGTGGAGGTGGGTCTAGTGTTCATTTGCAAGTACATTGTTTAGTCCATCATAATCATCAATAGGCATGACTGTCAGGTACAGTACAACAAATATCAATGGGCACCTTAAGTTCATGACTAGTGTCATACAATTATAGAGCTACATTCTGTTGCCAAATTGTCCTCATGAGAGAGAGAGAGAGAGAGAGAGAGAGAGAGAGAGAGAGAGTCCTGAGCTTGTGATGCTTAACGTAAGAGAAGCTGTGTTTGGCCATTGTTAGAAAGATGCCTTTGTCAATTATCACTGCCATAACACTGACAAAATAGAGCCACTTGGAGCCTACTTGGGAATCTTTCATGCATAGGGACAAGAAGAACCATGCCTTACATACCTTGTCCTTATTAGAGTTAATCCAATCTTTCATTAGTAGATATGATAGATTTGATCTTCTCGTCAATCTATTCTCAAAAAAATTGCATGAGCATATACCATCATAATCTTTCTTAAATTTTAAGGTACTCCATGTTTCTCAAATAGTTGTTATTAAACACATTAGCAACTGAAACAAGCTGGCTAAATGAAGTAAACCTTGTTTCTTTGCCCACAAAGTTAAGAATTGGTGCATTATACAAGAGGTTGGTTGAATGGTAAGTTGCAGAGTTAAATACACATTAATTTAAGAAACTTTAATATGACCAACATCCCACACCTTTTTATCATATGGAAGGTCAATGGTGCGGACACCAACAAATGTTTTCGATCAAATTCATTATGTATTGAATTATAAAGCAGGTCATTTGAAGCCACAAGAGTTAGCTCAATCACAACCCAAAAATCCGACTCGAGCACCGAAACCAACTCAATTCAAAAGATTATACTACTTCAACATTTCAGCTTCTACTTAGGCGCCAACAATTAAATTCAAATTCAAATTAGCCCGCCCACATATTTCTTCATAAATCATGTAACTCCCCTCCATCTTCTCCACTTAGGCGCCAACAATTAAATTCAAATTCAAATTAGCCTGCCCACATGTTTTTCCATAAATCATGTAACTCCCCTCCATCTTCTCCACTTGGGCGCCAACAATTAAATTCAAATTCAAATTGGCCCGCCCACATATTTCTCCATAAATCATGTAACTCCCCTCCATTTTCTCCAACTCCCCACTATCTTCTCCATGTAAGTCTCCATGAATTTTGAATTTTCAAATGAGCTTGGAGGGACTATAAATACCTCTCCATAGCCCTTGTAATAGAGATTATGAATGAATAAAATGAAAACTATTCTAGTTCCATTTTTCTTCCCATTTGTGTGATGCAAATGTCTTCCGTGAGGGAATGAGCGTGAGGTTCAACTTAGGTATCTTTCAAGCTTTGGTCTACCAAGGGGCGTCTTCTTCATTTCAGCTCTTCACGTCATCATCTTCAAGCCCTCAAGGGTCCCCTACAATTCGAAGTTAAAGAGGAGGTTGCCTTGCCTTGGAACCCATTATGGATGGAGTTCTCATACTAGTGGTGACAATCGTTAAGTCCAGTAGCGGTTCAATGGAGTGCTGAAAATAACCTTCCAACAACAAAGCGAGTGCTCATCATTGGTGATTAAACCCATCCGAATCTCTTAAGTCTGATCATATGAAGGTATACATCTTGGTCTCAAGGGTCCTCAATCATTAGATCCCTTCTTCTTTGGATCAGGATTGAGTTACATGGCTGGTAGATTTCATTTCATCAAGTAGTCACTTCTTTGAATTATTTTTAGCATTCTTATGCTTGAATTAATATTAATGTAAATAGGTATCATTGCTCAATCAATTAATTAATCTTTTATGTTAGATTCTATTCTTGCATGCCACACCATTTTTGGTATCAGAGCTTAGGTTTCAAGGCAAGTTTGGACTTGTCTTCCATTATTTTATTATTCCTTGTTTCTTGCGCCTTGATTTAGATTTTTTTTTTTAAAAAAAAAGGTACATATCTTGGTTTCTATTGTGCTCATTTAGGGATAGTCCAAAGGGGAAGGTTAAAGGTAGTACCCCGGGCTATTTGACCCAATGAACGTTTGGTAGGGATATCAGGGACGTACCAATAAGGCAGGCTATCGGTAGTACCTTGGTGCATTTGACACAACTACCTACGTTCCGGGAGTGCCGTAGGCTATCAAGAGGACTGTGCATAGCCGTCACAGAGAAGGCTGACTTGAGGCAAGGCCTTAAGTGACGCATATAGGCAAAAAAAAAAAAAAAAAAAAATCAAACACATTTTGCATCGAACCCAAGCCTTTAATAAAATTGAGTAGCAACTTAATTGCTCTAATGAGCTAGGGACACAAACGAGTCTGATTCAAGGTATAGTGGGAAAGCTGGTGCACTCAACTCATTGGTTATTACTTGACACTGGTATCTAGGCAAGAGGTTCAGAGGCAAATGCCCTAAGTGGACTTGTGGTTCATAATTAGGACCCTGCGAAAGCAGGGGGAGCCTCCCATAACCCCAACTCTTACCTGGCCAGTGGATTGATTAACTGGTGAATTGGTTGTAAAGTTAGTTGACTCCTTCTACATTGGATCTCTAGGTCTAGCAAACCCTAGAATGAATCTGTGTATTGAATGACTACTAGATCAGGAACTCCCTACCAACACTCACAAGACCAACCCAGTTCTACCATGGACCCCAATCTAGAAGCTTTTATGAGAACTATGACTGAGCAGTTCAATCAATTGAATACTAGGTTTGATTAAATGGAAGAGAGGATAGTAACCTTTGAAGAGACCCGTTTGACCCCTACTGAGCCACAATCACCCAGATTGCCACCTGTCCATCCTAGAGTCTGACACCGTGAATATACTCTCGACCCACAACCAAGAAGACCTCACCATGATTATGTTGACCAGGATGAGAGAGCCCTTAGAAACATCCGTCTAGATGCACCCACATTTGATGGAGACTTGGATCCTAAGGTGTATATAGATTGAGAAGGTGATATGGACCAATATTTCGACTGGTATAAAATGTCAGAAGATAGAAAATTTAAGTTTGCCAAACTTAGATTAGTCCATCAGGCTAGATTGTATTGGGGTAATGTTGAACGCATGAGTCAACAGAGGGGTAACATGCCCATAGCCACTTGGAGAGCTATGAAGGTGAAGCTTAGGGAGAAGTATTTACCAATGTCCTATGAACAGAGACTCTTGGATCAATGGCAATGATTAACTCAAGGGAGTAAGACAGTGTCCGAATATATTACCAAGTTTGATGAGTTCGTTATGAGATGCAATGTAGTTGAGTCTGAGGCAGCAACCTTGTCTAGGTTTAGAGCAGGTCTACATGAGAAAATCCAGAGAGAATTATTTTTGAGAGAAGTCCATGACCTAGACCAAGCCTACCAAGTTGCTAGGGACTGTGAGAGATTCTAGAGGAGACCTTTATTTCGCCGACCTGAGCCCATTAGGATTAATTCTTCTGGAAATAGACCAAGTCCAAGCCCAAGTACATCTAATAGACCCAGTCCTGCCACTCCATTAGTTCGAAGAGAAGATAAAGGAAAAAGTCCTAAGGTTCGAAGAGAAGGAAATGTCCATTGTTTTAGGTGCCACAAGATAGGACACTACGCAAACCAATGTCCCACTAGAGCATTACACATAGGGGAAGTAGAAGAGGAAGTAACTGAACCCCTAGAAAATAATAAGGAGGAAGAAGTGTATGAGGCAAGTGTGAGTTTAGTTGATGAGTATGAAGGGGATGAAGAGATCATTGACTCATCAGAACTACTAGGGGTTGTGAGATGTATCTTGACCCAGGTCAAGGAGTAAGAAGATTGGCGTAGGACTAGTATCCTACAAACCTTTATCAAGATAGGAGAAAAGGTGTGCAAGGTCATCGTAGATAGTGGTAGTTGTATCAATGCCATATCAACTAGTACAATCAAGAACCTAGGATTACCTACTGTGCCCCATCCTAATCCCTATAAGGTATCCTGGATAGATTCAACCTCGATTCCCATTAATTCTAGATGCCAAGTCACAATTCAGTTCCAGTCATACCAAGAAAAGGTTTGGTGCGATATTCTTCCGATGGGAGTTAGTAGCATCATATTAGGACGACCATGGTTGTATGATCATGACGCTATACTCTATGGTCGTTCTAATTCATGTTCTTTCACTCACAATGGGAAGAAGATTGTAATCAATTCCTCATCACCTAAAGACCAAGTTAAGAGAGGGTCAAGTCTTTTAAGGGATAAAAGACAAGGAATAAACATGATCACTACTAAGGAATTAGAGCAAGAGCTTAGCAATGGTTCACATGTTTGGGTTTTAACAACTAAGGAAAATTAGGACCAACCCCATAAGAAACAGCCCCAGGAAGTGTTAAGGTTTTTAGAGGAGTTTCAAGACATCTTTCCCGAAGACCTTCCTAATCATCTTCTACCCTTGAGAGACATTCAACATGCCATAGATTTGATCCCAGGATCGACGTTACCAAACCTTCCCCATTATAGAATGAATCCTACAGAACACTATGAGTTACAATGTCAAGTTGGAGAACTTTTCCAAAAGGAATTCATTAGAGAAAGCCTAAGCTCATATGCAGTACCAGCCCTTCTGATCCCTAAGAAAGATGGCACATGAAGAATGTGTATAGATAATAGAGCTATAAATAAGATCACCATTAAGTATCGTTTTCCTATTCCCCGTTTGGATGACATGTGGGATATGATGGCGAAAGCCAAAATTTTCTCCAAAATTGACCTTAAGAGTGGCTATCATCAAGTAAGAATTAGGCCCGGGGACGAATGGAAAGCTGCTTTCAAAACCAAAGATGGCTTATATGAGTGGGTAGTAATGCCTTTCGGTCTGTCCAACGCACCTAGTGCCTTTATAAGGATCATGACCCAGGTTTTAAGGACATTCATTGGGAAATTCGTAGTGGTCTACTTTGATGACATTCTCATCTACAGTAGAACAAAGGAAGACCACTTGAACCATCTGAAACAGGTTTGCCAAGCCCTTAGACAGGATAAACTCTATGCCAACCTCAAGAAATGTGACTTTATGACCCATAGAGTTATCTTTCTAGGATTTATTGTCACCGCTGAAGGGTGTCTGCCGATCTCAAAAAGGTCAAGTCCATAGTCGAGTGGCCGGTACCCAAAAGCATCCATGATGTCCGTTGTTTCCATAGTCTAGCCACCTTCTATAGGAGATTCATTCGAGGATTCAGCACGATAGTGGCACCCATTACTGACTGCATTAGGAAGGGAACCTTTGAATGGACAAAACCCGCTGATAGAGCCTTCCTAGAAATAAAGAAGAAAATGACACAAGCACCTATTTTGAGGTTACCTGATTTTTCAAAGGTATTTGAGGTTGCTTGTGATGCCTTTGGAGTAGGGATTGGAGGAGTTTTGAGTCAAGAGAGTCATCCAGTGGCATTCTTTAATGAGAAATTGAATGAGGCAAGGATGAGATAGTCGACGTATGATAAGAAATTGTATGCGGTAGTTCAGGCTTTGAGATATTGGAGACACTATTTACTACCGCAGGAGTTTGTTCTTTATTCCGATCATGAAGCCTTACGATTCCTTAATACCCAAAAGAAATTGAACCCTAGGCACGAAAAATGGGTAGAATTCATTCAGGCATACACCTTTGTTCTGAAACACCGTACTGGCACTGAAAATAGGGTTGCAGATGCATTAAGCCGACGATCCATGCTTTTGACCTCAGTTAGCATCGAGGTTGTAGGGTTTGATAGACTGAAAGAGGAATACCCTAAGTGTCCAGACTTTAGTGAAATCTATCAATCCCTCCAACAAGGACCATCTAGTGTACATAGTGACTATACTCTCCTAGATGGATTCCTTTTCAAAGGAAATCAACTGTGTGTTTCCCAAACTTCTATTAGAGAGTTTCTGATCTGGGAAGTTCATGCTGGAGGCCTAGCAGGTCATTTTGGTAGAAACAAGACCATCTTAACGGTAGAAGAACAATTCTTTTGGCCAGGCCTCAAAAGGAGTGTGGCCCAAGTTGTAACTCAATGTCGAACTTATGCTATTGTCAACTGTACACTCCCTTACCAGTCCCTGATTGTCCATGGCAGGATCTTAGTATGGACTTTGTACTAGGACTTCCAAAGACCTCAAGAAGACATGATTCCATCTACGTTGTAGTTGATCAATTTTCTAAGATGGCTCACTTCATCCCATGTTCTCAAACCCTAGATGCTTCAAAAATGGCCAAACTTTTTCTTGACGAGATGGTGAGACTACATGGTTTGCTCAAAACCATTGTATCAGATAGAGATGTTAGGTTCACTAGCTATTTTTGGAAGACCCTTTGCCATATGCTAGGAACCAAACTAAAGTTCTCCATAGCCTACCATCCTCAAACGGATGGCTAAACTGAAGTAGTTAACCGGAGTCTAGGAAATTTGCTAAGATGTTTAGTTGGTGATATTGTGGGAAATTGGGATCTCTTACTCCCTCGTGCTGAGTTTGCTTATAATAGCTTAGTCAATAGATCTACTGGAAAGAGTCCATTTGAGGTGGTCCATGGTTACAAACCTAGGAAGCCCTTAGATCTTATCCTTTTACCCACACATGCACGAATCTCCGAGTCTGCTGAATCCTATGCATAGCATATTAAGGACTTGCATCAAGAAATCAATAAAAAACTCAACTTGAGCAATGAAGCCTATAAACATATGGCTAATTCACGTAAGAGAATCAAAGAATTTTATGAAGGAGACCACGTAATGATTAGGCTCAAACCTAAAAGGTTCCCATCTGGAACCTTTAAAAAATTACATGCCCACGATGCATGCCCATTTAAAATCATAAAGAAGATCGGACCTAATGCATATGTACTTGAGTTACCTTCTGACCTAGATATCAGCTCGACCTTCAATGTTTCAAACTCGATAGAGTATAAGGAGCCAATGATGATACATAGTGAGCCTTTTGGGCCGACCCTATTTTTGAGAGTGAACCTGCCCCCAAGTGTCCACCAACCACTTTTCCAAAGAAGCGAGACAAAATTAAACAAATTCTGGACGATAAGACTGTCACTACCAGGAACAAGGACTACCAACGATATCTGGTTTGTTGGCAAGGGCGACCAGAATCTGAAAACTCATTGATCACTAAGGAGGACCTGCAACGAATTGATCCGGACTTATTGGAACATTACCAAAACCAAGTTGACCCATACTCGACAGGGTGGAGTTCTCACCACCCCAAAAAATTTGGTGCGGATACCAACAAATATTTTCGATCAAATTCATTATGGATTAAATTATAAAGCAGGTCATTTGAAGCCACAGAAGTCAGCTCAACCACAATCCAAAAATCTGACTCGAGCACCAGAACCAACTCAGTTCAAGAGATTATACTACTTCAACATTTCAGCTTCCACTTAGGCGCCAACAATTAAATTCAAATTCAAATTAGCCCGCCCACATATTTCTCCATAAATCATATAACTCCCCTTCATCTTCTCCACTTGGGCGCCAACAATTAAATTCAAATTCAAATTAGCCCGCCCACATATTTCTCCATAAATCATGTAACTCCCCTCCATCTTCTCTACTTGGGTGCCAATAATTAAATTCAAATTCAAATTGGCTCACCCACATATTTCTCCATAAATCATGTAACTCCCTTCCATTTTCTCCAACTCCCCACTATCTTCTCCATGTAAGTCTCCATGAATTTCGAATTTTCAAATAAGCTTGGAGGGACTATAAATACCTCTCCATAGCCCTTGTAATAGAGATTATGAATGAATAAAATGAAAACTATTCTAGTTCCATTTTTCTTTCCATTTGTGTGATGCAAATATCTTCCGTGAGGGAATGAGCGTGAGGTTCAACTTAGGTATCTTTCAAGCTTTGGTCTACCAAGGGGCGTCTTCTTCATTTTAGCTCTTCACGTCATCATCTTCAAGCCCTCAAGGGTCCCCTACAATTCGGAGTTAAAGAGGAGGTTGCCTTGCCTTGGAACCCATTATGGATGGAGTTCTCATACTAGTGGTGACAATCGTTAAGTCCAGTAGCGGTTCAATGGAGTGCTGAAAATAACCTTCCAACAACAAAGTGAGTGTTCATCATTGGTGATTAAATCCATCCGAATCTCTTAAGTCTGATCATATGAAGATATACATCTTGGTCTTAAGGGTCCTCAATCATTAGATCCCTTCTTCTTTGGATCAGGATTGAGTTACATGGCTGGTAGATTTCATTTCATTAAATAGTTCCTTTTTTTAAATTATTTTTAGCATTCTTATGCCTGAATTAATGTTAATGTAAATTGGTATCATTGCTCAATCAATTAATTAATCTTCTAAGTTAGATTCCATTCTTGCATGCCACACCAGTCAACCATCATGAAATCATTACTATTGTCTAAAATAATAAATTATTCTTCTCTTCCTTAATGCAATTTGGCTTAGAAGCTCTTTAATGCATACTATATAAAACAACAATTTTAGTTAAAAGATTTTTTTTTCTTTTTTTTTGAAAAATACCCATCTACTTCTCTTATAATATATAACTAATTCCTTTTTAAATAAATTCATTTTTTTAGTTTAAATAATCAAAATTTTTGATTTTGAATAGGAAATAAAAATTAACTAGATGCTAATCACCTTTCTAGGTAACAACACAAGAAAAAATATGCTAGTTTCTAACTCTCTCTGTCTTTGCCGACCAAAGGAGCAGGTGCCACCAAAAATAAGTTTCTTTATAATTTATATAATATACTTAAAATTTCATATCAAATTTTCTTCTCAATTATCCATTGGAGTTGCATGCACCCAATTGCTACTCATGTGAAATATACAATTACCAAGCCATTAGGCCAATAACAAATCTACAAGTACAAGAGCTCCTTTTCATTGCAGGGCTTGAATTATATACTGAAATGATGGAGCACTCCACAAAGGAAAAACTAGAATATTTCAGTTTGATTCCCATGTTGGTTTTGTTCCAACTTTAATATATGATATAGTTAATATATATATATATATTCTCGGTAATATTAAGTACTGCCTACTTCACCTTCTTACTGAATTAATTCTAGGTTTCATGCCTTCAATATCAAGAGGAAACATGAATAACTTAAGCAAGAGATTGGCTGCTTGATTTCTAATGAGCATGTATTCCGGCAATCCAACCCCATTATCTTTCTTCATATCTTCAGGCTTGGCCTTCAACAAGTGCTAATGGGCAAAGTGCTTTCTATACTGTTTCAGAATAGATGGGATAAGATTGTCACTTAAATCTAATCAACCAAGAAGCCTATCATGTTGTCATGTGACAGGGCCACCACCCCAGCTCAGTCATATATCTATCAATATAATGTCATGATTGACATGGATGGGATATTTTAGTGCAATGAAATCATGTTGAATGGCTCATACAGCACTAAATTGATAGAAATGATCTATTAAATTTAAACTGACAACATCCTTGCATCATGCCTGTGTCATCATCTACTCATTATTTTTATGAAACTGTTCTACTATCCTTAAACCCTTTCTCACTCTCAGCAAACAGAAAGAACCTGAAGAAAAAGATTGAGACTGATGCAAAAACAATCACCAAGAGCCTCAATTTCAAAGGCTGAAGCTATCCATGTTGCATAACTTCTTGGTTATTACCATCACCATAGCCATTCAGTTTTTTTTCTCAACTATTTAGGCATTGGGAGCCTTTTGTTCATATAAGTAACTAGGCAAAAAATTTCTGGTTGAATTCCAAAAACAAACCCACTGATTCCAGGACCCATATGAGTGCTGTAGTGGGACAAGTTGATGACCTGCTCTAAAATCTACTTGGTAATTCTCTACTGCAATAAGATCTTGAGTAAAAGAAAGAAAATAAAGTTGAGTTTCTGCTAGCAAATATTTAATCACACATTAACTATGTATCAGAAAGATTAAGGAGCTTAAATAATATATATATATATATATATATATTGGTTGAAGATGAAGCCTTGAGTTGTTGTGTATGAATTGAGCAACTCTGCTCATGTGCTGATAAGTGTGGAAGATAGAGAGATCGAGAGCAAGTATGGGGTTGGAATGAACAACAAAAAAGAGATTGATGATGAAATTTTAGAATAAAAGCATGAGAATCCAAATGTAGGTGAGCAAGATTGCTCATAACTGACGTGGAAACAAGGCCTTGTGAACTGGCTGATAGCCCATCTCCGGGTCCATTTCATTAGTGGGACCTGGGCCTTTATTCTCTCATCTCTTGTCTCCACTGAACTCCCCTCATGCTTTCATGACTTCATGCTTACATAGCTAGAGCTGATTAATCTGCCCAATTCCTCAAAATTATTAACTTAATAAACAATCTGAATATAATAAAATAAATAAAAGGCGAAAATATATTTCATACAAGTGAATTTATTAAACTTTCAAGATAGCTTAAGATAATAACTTGCCAGCAGCAGGTGTTTTGTTTTTTCTTGATAACAACTCCCCCAGTTCAACCTCTTTAAGAACAGTTTGATAGTAAATTTTTTTTTATAAATATTGTTGTTTCTTTTGAATAATGTTTCATTGACTTGATTTATTGGCGAACTCGATTCGATCAGCCAATAAATCTGGGTTTTTTTTTTTTTTAATCTTGATATATTTATTTATTTATTAATAGATGGAGAGATGTAAAGAAATAAAGATGGTGGGTTAACGGATTTCCTCGAGAAGGGTAAAGAGGCCGTATACGGAAGAAGGACACGGTTTTCCGACAAAGTCCTCAGGATAGATCACGCGGCTGTGGGCCCCTTCGTTCTCCCCCCCCCCCACCCCCCTTCCATCAGGGGGCAAAAGGACTCCTCCCCGCAATGCCCTGTCTCCCCCACCGACCAATTCACGTAAAACCCCCTCCCCTTTCATGTTATAACCAATATGCCACTCCAGCATTTTAACCCCAAACCAATGCTCAAGAAGAATTCAGCATCCATCGGCAAAGCGCCTCGAATTGATTTTGCTCAGAATAATCTTTTATAATCAAATTGAATCATCTCATTCATCATGAATTAAAATAATTTATGAATTAAGATCTCTTGATTTATTTATCGATTCGATACGGTATACTTCGTATCGATTCTTGATACGAGAATTTCAAGTAAAAATAATAATTCTAGCCTACATCACTCCAAACCTTTAAAGTTTTTTTTTTTAAAAAAAAATATATATTTTAAAATATTCACTATTATAGTTAAATATAACTAATATTATTTTTTTTACCAACTTCTACATTCTTTCGTAATCTTTTATAATTTTTTTATTATGATAATTTAATAATTTTTATTAAATTTACAGCAGCATATGAAGTTCTTAAATTTTTTATCAGATTTAATTTAATTTGTATATAATTTATGTATGAACAATAGCAAGCATTGCTGGTATTACAAATTTTATTCGATTTATATGACTTAAAATGATCAGATGAGGGATCAATGGAGAATAAGATTTAGATATCAATTTTTTATCATTATAATCTTTATATTTTATAATAAATAATGCTATTTCAATAAATATGCACGCCCAAACAACCTCAGCCCCTTTCCCCTAATATTTTTTATATATAAAGAGGGAAGGGTAGTCTAGAAATAAAAGCGACGTTCATGGGCATTAGCAAGAGCAGAGTAGGCCTGACTCGGAAATGAACTCGGTTGTTCCCCAGCTTGGGCGGCGTCCCACGTTACCCCCTCGCTTTCTCTATTGCTTTCTTTCCCTCTCCTTCCTCTCTCTCTCTCTCAACCCTAACCCTAAATCTAACTCAAGTCTTGAATTCTCTGCTCCCTATACTCGGAGGAAGATCCCATTCCTCCCCTTCACGACATGAGCTATCGAGCTCTTCGCCGTTTGCCCTTCTTCTTCTTCTTCTTCTTCTTCTTCTTATCTTTCTTCTTCTTCTTTTGAACTCCTAATAGGTAGGAAGAGGACCAGGAAAAGGTTTCGGACGAATTGTAGGGATTCGTTCGAATTCCCAAGGATCAATGGGAATTTATTCCAGTCCTTTCTGATTTTAATTGTTTATTTTGGCAAGAGGCCGTGATTCTGCTCGGATCTGCGGCGATGTGAGAGTGCTGAGAATCTATGAGCTTTCTTATGGGGCGTGCCGTTGGGTTTGTCAGAACTGGCGAAATGTAGGCGAAATGGAGAGATTTTTGGGTGCGACATCGAGCTCTCTGCTTGATTTGCACTTGATTTTCACTTCAAGATTGCCTTAACCTGGCTTACGTTAGCAATCCGTGAAAAAAAGTTGGAATTAGTTTATCTATTTTGTCAAAAAGCTTCGATTTTTACCAGGAATTGTATGCGTATTATTTCAACATTGCTATAACTCAGGGCTTAAAAAAGAGATCTTTTTTGGGGTGTGTGTGTGTTTTTTGTGGTGGTGGTGGTTAATGGTTTTTGTGAATACTGGTGACTTGAATCAATGAAGAGTTTGGATTGCTTAAAACAGAATTTGAATAGGAGTAGAAGGCCAGAAAGGAAGCTCTCTTTTGGAGAATATAGGAAGGCGGTGTCATGGTCCAAGTACCTGGTCTCTTCTGGTGGGGCGATTAAAGGTGGAGGGGAGGAGGAATGGAGTGCAGATATGTCCCAATTGCTCATTGGGAGTAAGTTCGCTTCAGGTCGGCACAGCCGGATCTATCATGGGATATACAAGGATAAAGAGGTGGCCATTAAGTTGATAAGCCAGCCTGAGGAGGATGAGACTCTTGCTGCTTATCTGGAGCAGCAGTTCACTTCGGAGGTTGCTTTGTTGTTACGCCTCCGGCATCCTAATATAGTCACGGTAATCTTTCTAATTCAAAGTTCCATGTTTTCATTTACACTTCTATCACCACTTGTCTGGCGTAGGATATATGGAGAAGCAACTTTTGGATGTTCTTATTATTTGATATTTTCTTTTAGTTGTTGCTTATCTTTCGCTAATGTTATTTTGAACACAGAGAAATTTAATGGATTCTGAAGTTATTGCTTTATAACCTGGGAGTCTAATATATTTCAAAAAGAATAATGAAGAAACTAGTTCTATATTCTGTTTGTGGTACTTATGCCATAAACAAACAAATCTTATCATTTTCTGTTCAGCACCAACTGTATCATGGAATCTTCATCTTTATCACCGTGAGCTTTTCAGATCCCTCTTATAACTTTCATCCTTGTTTTATTAAGCCTTTGACCTGTTGGGGATCTTATTGAATGGAATCAGAGCCACCTCTTTACCAGAATTTGCAGGTAGTTCTCCGTTTCACAAACTAATCCAGGAACTTGCGATCTTCCTTTTAGGTACTCGTGTAATTCAATTTGTCTAGCTCACTCCATCAGACCTTCTCTTCTTAATTATTCATTTTATATACATGGAAACTTCATTGTTAACAACTTGTTCTCTATAGCAATTCCTATGTTAATATAAAACTATCCTTATATGTAGCTACATATCCATCTAATCCACATCAACCTTATCCTTTTGTTTGTTTTTTCATCTTTATGTTTCTTCTATGATAACTTGAAAATTAGAGAAAATGGCAACTTTGGCCTACTTTTGGCTGTCAATTTTGACTGTATCATTTTCATGTGTGTGCCACTGTTTTCCTTTGTAATTCCAGTTCAACTTTCAGATTGACCTTCATCTTCTTGCCTTATTACCTAACAGCATGGTTCACCATCTTTATACCGGGTTGTGTGCTGGGAAAATTTGGTATGCCTTCTGTACTAAGTGCCATTATGCCTCCCGTACCAGTACCGATCGGTGCAGCATATCTTGCTTAACACTATATGATTCAAAAATAAGAGGCCATTTGTCTATGGCCTATGTAAAGATATATATGCTTTACACCAACCTATGACATAATTCCTTCAAAACTTGTAATCTACTGGCCTCGCAACCATATCTCTCAACTTTCTGCAGCTCTTATCTCCTTTCAATATACTTATCGTTATCTTTCTTTAAATCCAGAAGTCATGCCTGTTCTTCTCCAATATGTAAAATCATTTAACCACTTGCCTTATCAAAGAATAATATTTGCATGGTCATTGCAATTTGCCTTCATGTTTGTTCCACCACCTGTCACCTGCTTTATAACTTCATCATGTGGTTTGTACTTTCAATGTGGTCACACAATCTGGACATGAACTTCTTGTACCATAAAGATGGGAATACAGCTGTGATTTTTCAATAAACTGCACATATCAGATATGGCTTTCAACCCAAGAGCATTCACTTGTGTTGCAGCCTCCCTTTTTTCACATCTTAGATCATTCTATTTTCATTTCTTTTTCTATTTTTGCCTTATCTTTACTTGTAGAAGTTATAGCACCACTATCATTCCTTTTCAATGTTTGGTTATATTTTATACTTCAAATTTTTTAGAAGAATTAAGTGGTTGTGTTTGATGTTTAACATTTCTTACTTTGGTTGGTTGTTTGTTGGTCCTGTACTCTAACTTTATCCTCTTCAATGCATTAAAATCAAGAATTTCTTATCCATAATTCCCAAATAGTAAACATGCATTCATGCTGCTATCATACAATAAGCCTAATATGAGGTATGGTAAGGTGAATGGTTCAGATAGTTGCAATAATCCAATAAACCCATGTGGTATGCAGTTGTATTCCCTCACTGATAAAATTTAGATACATGTAAGCTCATGGTGTATTTCATTGCAAAGAAAGCTATATTTCATGGACATTTCTAAACCTCCCTCCCATCCAAAACTGACTCCCCCCTCCCAAATAAAATAAAATAAAACAAAATCACAGCATACCATACTTAAAGAGTTTTCTCATTATAGACGAGTATTGATGAAAGAGCCCACGATTTGCTCGATAGAACTAGAATTGGGAAGAAAGAGAGTATAGAATAGATCGTGAACAGGAGAAATTAATGGTCAAATGCATCGCCTGCATGTGAAAAATCAAACTATCATCCAAGTACACAGGTTAGATATTATATAAAAGGGCATCAGGAAGAATGCCATATGGGATTTATTTTATTTACTTAAGCAAGAGATGATATCACTTGCTGATATGATAGACGAAGATTGTTCTAGGAAAAATGAGAAGCTAATGATGGGAATATGTTACCTAGACCCTTTAAGTTTATCATAGTGTCATGTGCCCATAGATGTGACTCTTTGGTATGGATCCATGAGAAGAAATTCCTAAAGATTAGAAAGATGTGGGACCTAGAGAAGAACATGCATGCAACACACGCCCAGGTCCATGTGATGTAACAATAGAAAGATTTATTGGATCAGCAATCCATTTATCATCACTGATGGCTCTTAGCAATCAAGCAAGATGAGAAGATAAGTGACTCAAAGATGCTACTAGAGAGGTATTGATGAATGAGCTGGACAGAGAGAGAATATGAAGAGTCGTAACAAACTACTGCAGTACATGCCTGGCAAGCATGATGTCTGTGCAAAAGATAATAAAATGGATAGCACCCACCACCTAGTTTGAGATCAAAGCTTTGTTGTTGTTGTTATTGTTGTATCGCACCCACCAACTAGAGAGACTGAGTAAGATTTGCTAGGGTGTATCGCTAGCGGAAGGTAACTTATATGAAGATTCATTGGCTTATATGGGAAGCTTTCAAGGAATGCAATAATGCAACTTTCTTCCATCCTGTTGTATAAAATTTTCCTTTTATGGTTATCTTGACTTGATTAGGATAATGCATGCACTTGCCTCTCTCTGCAGTTTGTTGCAGCATGCAAGAAACCCCCAGTTTTCTGCATCATCACTGAGTACATGGCAGGTGGTTCTCTTCAAAAATATCTCCACAAGCAAGAGCCTTACTCACTTCCACTGAAGCTAGTCTTGAAATTATCCCTCGATATTGCTCGTGGAATGAATTATCTTCATTCTCAGGGAATTCTTCATAGAGATCTGAAGTCAGAAAATATACTTCTTGGGGAAGATATGTCTGTGAGGGTATCAGATTTTGGAATCTCATGCCTGGAATCTCAGTGTGGCAGCAGGAAGGGGTTCACAAGCACTTATCGTTGGATGGCTCCTGAAATGATCAAGGAAAAAGTTCATACAAGGAAGGTTGATGTATACAGTTTTGGCATTGTTCTTTGGGAACTGCTAACAGCATTGATCCCATTCCAAGACATGACTCCTGAACAGGCTGCTTATGCTGTCGCCCAGAAGGTATGATCATATAGGTTCCTATGATGTGATCATATATTTATAATTTGTATTATTTTCTAGCAAGTTCTTAGATGTCAGACACATCCATACGGAGATCTTTTCCTTCTTCTCTACTGCCATTGATTTTACATGGAGTCCATTGGATGAGTTGCCCTTGGTTTCATGTTGATCAGGTATCTCTTTGATTGATAAATTGAATGTTGAAGATAAAATAAATTACGACGAACTGTGAAACGAGAAGTTTATTCATTCTTTTTTATCGCTTTACCTGTGGCCTGCTGCATATATGTTGCCACCTTATGTCTACTAATAGTGGAGGCAGCATGTGGAGCTGAAAAGAGATATTATATGTCTGCCACTAGAGAGCCAATTTCCCCATGGTTGCCTGGTTAATCTTCATATTTCAGTGGTAGCATGACAAATTAAACTCACGTAGGTTTCATGGATTAGTAGGGATATGTCAACGAGCTGATTGAGATTATTATATTAAGTGTCGTTTTTTATGGCCATGTTACTGAGTTAGCTAGAAGTGTTACCTATTTTTTCAGCAGCATTTTTTAGTTAATTTGTTAATCTTGCCTCTGTTATTGTTCTTGTATATCTCAACTCCGCCATCCTTGCAGAATGCTAGACCACCTTTGCCTGCTGCTTGTCCTGTGGCGTTAAGCCATCTCATAACTCAGTGCTGGGCAACTAACCCTGATAAAAGGCCTCAATTCATGGAGATCGTATCCATACTCGGGAGCTACAAACAAGCTTTTGAAAAGGATCCTGCATTTTTCTTGTCCTACAAGCCTGTTCAGCAGCAGACTTTCCTTGGATGCTTTCCAAGGTGCATGGCTGTCCGAAGATCCACATCTCTTAGAGCATAAGACTCTTCTCTATGTTTCTATGTCGTGTAACCTGTACCATATTTTTCCTGTAATGCCAGTTTATGCTTAATGCTAGCCTCATAAATGAGATGAAGGCTTTACCATAATCTGGGTTTGTATATTTAAATCTATCTTGGGTTTCCTGGTATGTGATTTATATTGGAGAAATCAAGTCAGACAGAAAGGCAAGCAGGCAAAAGCAGCAGGATAGGGGTGATAAAACAAATCTATTGTTGTTTCTTACGGTAAAAAAGCAAGTAATCTTGTAATGAGCTTGTTTTTTGACACACAAATTCTTGTAGGTCACAAGGAGAAGATGCATTGAGCTACCATACCTGTAATATAATTAAAGCTCCAAGATCAAGTGGAAATTTTGCTGAAGTGGTTTCTAGAACTTTTACAATTCCGCTATCTTAGATCTCTTTCTTTTGAGTTACTATCAGGTTTACAGCCTTCCTTCAGTGCCTACAATACCTGGTTAACAGGAACATGCTTTGCTCATTTCAGATTAAAATGAAATGTGTCGATAAATTACATACTAGTAGTTTAAACAATAATAAAGTCTTAATTTCAAACTAGTTCATATTGGTTTTGAGCCATATTTTGTGTAAGAGAACAAAATATATGCCAGATGAAAATGATGAGGGATCATTTGAGTAAACCTTCTGTACTGCAGAAGAACATGATGAAGCTTCCATCTTAGTTCATGTTCCATTGAAGCATTTGATCGATTCTGTTAGACTGATTTGAGCATTATGGTGATGGGAGATTTTCCTTGGAGCTGCAAATGAGTCAAACTGCACATAAAGGTCTCGGAAACAGGTTAAGAAATAAGAATTTGGTAAGTTAGTCAACAATCCAACACTGCTCTTATTAATAACCCATGCCCAAACATTTGATTGCTTTGAACAATAAACATGAGCTAGGACTTGAAATCGGCTTGCTTTAGTTGGGCGTGAGGTGAGCTTCGACAGAGGTGCTTTGCTGTGGTGCGAGCCCAATCCAAGTCCTAAAATCCATCTCAGTCTGGTGTAATAATCAGTTGATATTTTAGTTGGTGCTCATAAGAATACAAAGACAGTTTGGTCGAGTAGTCTGAGAAGTCAGTTTTAGGCTTTAATCTGGAGGGTCCCTGTTTAAATTTCACTGTTGTCAAACAAATAATTTTAAATTTGAGCTATTATTATTTTTGATTAAAACAAACTTTAGAATTCTAAAATTTTAAGCTTTAGCTATGATTTTTTTTTAAAAAAATAGCCTTTAAAATAAATTTTACAATTCTAAATCCAATCCCACATCTATCAAACGAATTTTATTAATTTAGCTATGTTTCTTTTAAAAATATATAATCTTTGCGATTCTAAATCTTATCCCACAACTGCATAATAAGTTTTATTAATTTTAGCTGTGATCTTTCAAAAGAATTGCAGCCTTTAAAATAAACTTTACCACTTTAAATCTCATCGTTGTTGCAATAATTTTCTTACATTTTTACATGATTTTTTTCCCATTTTAGCCCTTAAAAGGAATCTTTACAGCTTTAAATCCTATAGTTGTTACCTTTTATTATCATAATTCTAGTTGCATGTGAATGGTGTCGTAATTCATAGAAAGTTCAAACACATGAGAGAGTAGTTTTAAAGAATGAAGACTTTAGAGAAGTTTTGAATGATGGAATAGGAGGTCAATTTTTGTAAAGAACCTTATAAAAATATTGAAGCTAAACTCGTAGTAGTCACAACAATTATTTTGCTCTTTATATGTAATTATTATTATTTTTTATTATGCACTTTAGAATAAACTATACAATTCTAAATCTCAATAATTGTTGTAATGATTCTCTTACTTTTTAAAAATACTTAGCACCTTTTAGTCTTTAAAATAAACTTTATATTTTGGTGACCATATTTTTTCAAAATAAAAAGACAAACATCATGCTTTTTTGAACATAGTTGTGATCACCAATTTTAAGTATTCTTTTTTTATTTTGCTTAATCATCCCTAGGAATGTGGGGTGAGTTATGCTAAAGGTTCATCTATGCATCTAACCTTAGGTTTAGTATTTATATATAATATAAAGCTTGTAGATATATAAAACGAATGATCAATATCCTTCTATCTCTTAATTTTTTAAAATATTATATTTCAATATCTCCAATAACATTATCTAATGAGTTGTATGGATTTATAAATTTGTAAAAGATTATAATATATATTTAACCTTACTTCAATTATATGTTAGAGAGATCTTCAATATTTATGCAAAGATATGAAATCTAAATAATACCTTATAGGTAGCATTTTTTAATATGATTCTGAATTATTGCTCATCTTCTTCTTAACATCTATTGTTATTCAAAGACAAAGATTGTTACTGAGCCCCACGAAAGCTAATCTCTACTTCTATACCAATAGTTTTGCATGAAAGATCTTGGATATTTCACAAAGTAAGAAATCAAAATGATATCCTTGAACTAATATTTTTAAATGAGGTTTTGAATCATTATATTATATATATTAATATAACTATGAAATTTATCTTGAGGTAGTCCTACAATAAGATGTAAAAATTTCGAAATAGAAATTAGAATGATAAATGGTCCTTGCCCAAGCACTTGTTTAGTTGCCACGCTTGCATCTCTCCAATCACTTTCCTACCTACCAATCATTAATTTTGGTGATCTTTCACAAAATTGACTTGCTACCTTGAAGCATCACTTGCTTCAGTGATCAATGAACTTAGAATTAATCTTTTATATTTACAAAGTAGCTCATCAATATCAACATCATCATCATCATCAACACAGGGGATCTTGGGGTAGCAGTTAACAATCAAGCTGTCAAGTATCTTTCAGTGGAAAGAAAAGGTTACGTGAGTTGCTGTCGTCTTGGCAAACCAAAACAAACCAAACCAAACCATCCATCTAAGCCCGTGACATTAATGAATTCATTCTATGATGTGGGGACCTCCTCCTCTGTTCACGGGACCTGGCGGTGGATCCTTGTCACATGCCAAGCGTGAAGCTCTCCTAACGCACAAAGATGCATCGAAGATCTTAAAGATATTAAAAGAGAAATGTAATAATGCTCTTTGTTGATCTAATTAATTTATTAATGAATCAAAATTATGTGATCTTAAAAACTTAAGTGGTAACAGATGAATTTGAGTTATAAGCATTTTAAATTTTTATTTTCTCATCTGATCTGAAATTATTTTTAAGGTATTACAAGAAATATGTATTGATCGAAAGAAATGGAACCCGTTTGCTATAATTGTTAGAAGCTAGTTGATAACTATTAGCCCTCTCACTCTCCCAACCCAATAGTAATTGTTGGATCGGAGACGAATCATCTGGGCTAATTGTTGGCCTAATAGTTATTACATGTCCCTAACAACTGTACCAAATAAGCCTTTAATTATATATCTATTCAGAGAAAATATTTTACTAAGAACACAAATGTACGTAGAAAGTAAATGCTCGTGACTTGGAGTTAAATGTTTGAAGCTAGAATTGATGCTGAATTTTAAGCAAGCTACAATAATGAATTTTGTTGTTGAAAATTCTTCACATTTATTTTTGATTTAAAAAATGAGAGAAAAATCAAATCTCGATGATTAGGTGGCATTAAAGTACATAAATTTTATTTTTTTTTTAAAAAAAGTGCAAATGAATTGGTAGCATGGTGTTAGATATGTAGTTTTTTAATTTAAGTACATAGCATCACATTTCTTTGCACAAACTAACGTGGGCATGATTCTAAACTAAAGTCATTCCCATGTCCAAAACAAATTAACTTTTGATTCCATTAAATATAAATTAATTCTTAAAACTGGGATAGCATGAGAATGCACCACCAATGGAACATCAAATAGAGTCCAAAAAGCTTAACCCATAGGTAGGAAACAAGGAGAAAAGTACCCAAAAAAAAAAAAAAAAAAAAAGTGCACCATGCCAATGGTGGAAGGTTGGAGGTAGGCATCACCCATGTCTCATTCACCCATTTCATTAATGATTGATGCAATGACCCTTCTGCCCTTCGGACAGATGAAATGACTTCAAAATGCCCGGGGGTATTTTCGTCATTGTGGTATCCGGGCTTGGTGACACCAATCTGTCTCCACCCAAGAATAGACCCCACCCAATAATGCACTGCAAATAATAAAGCATGGACTTGGATCAATGCACGCCTCCTTTCCCTGAATGCACTCCCCTTGTGAGGAAACACCACTGGCACGATAGCGCGTTTAAGAAAATATGGGCGTGCTCATATGCTTTCCCTTTCCAATTAGATTGGTCCACGGCATGGATCTCATCATGGGTGCGAATCGTCCCTCCTGCACGAATCTCGATGCAGCCAATTTCGGGCGACTCCACTCCGTACCGAGCGGCTCCTTTCCGGATCGTTTCAGCTGCTCCTCTGCTGCATCTTATTAAAATGGTTTCATCAAGGGATCGACGGATCATATTCATTAAGAAGCCTAGACTGGACCATTCGTTGATTTGTCCTGTGGACAAGGTCTGGGAAAGTTAAATTGTCCGTGAGGGACAGCTGAAACGTGAGCCGCAACGAAAACGAAGGCGAACGCGGAGTTTCTGACCTTCGAATCACAGCCGTAGGATCGCGTCGCGCGGATGGGGGTCCACCGTTAACAGCCGACCAGATTGCATGGACCACTGGAAGCAGCTGGGCGGGCCCTTTCTAAGCTATTAGCGCGTTGGGCGGCCGCGATGGAGACTTACCGCCCAATTCTTTGGACACCACTCCGTCTCCTGTCACCGCCCCGTGGGCTCACCTCCAACCGGATAACGGCCCACGCTATCTGCACCAAAATATACTCGCTTTTTAGCTATTTAATATCTTATTCATGCGGATAATTTTATCAAATGAGAGGTCCAAACTATTATGGCACTTATAAACTGCTCTTGTGATTAAGTTTATGAATAATTTCTCTTGCCACATGATGAGAAGAAAAAAAAAAAAAAAATTGGACTTGATTTTTAAGCCTGTTATCTTAGACTTAATTAATTTCCTAAGTATAATATATTGTAGGCACCTAAAAGTATTTTTAAATTAAATTTATATTATTTACATGATGAATTTATAATGTATTTTTAAAATAAAGTCTTGCCGTGAACTCTTCATTCAGCAAAAACATTTCATTAAATTTCTTTTTATATTCCATCCCATTATTAATGGCAAGAAGCAAAAGTTCGATGCCCGTTTATTAATAGATCATTTTAAATAAGAATACAAGATCACCTTTAGTTAATTATCTAATGATCAAATAGATGAGGTCTTTGCTTCTTTATTTTGAATAAATTTATATACTTCTAGTGTGGAATATCTTTGAGAGGTCCCTTCAGCAGGAATTCTTAGTTTTTGCTGTCCTATTTAGAATCTTGTTGCAATGAGTTATAAGAAATTCCTATGAAGAATAAAATACTAGGATGTTTGCCATAATAATTTTATTGCCATGGACTTTGGATATAGTTTTAAAATAAGGAAGCCTTGAGTCAAAGCAGCAAACATACTACATACGTAAAGATCTATAAATTAAAAATGCATTAAAGTAGTGAACTAGCCCTAATATTATTATAAGCACTGTTGCTTGGTACCAAGATAGTCTAAGATTAGATGGGGATTAGAAAAAAATTAATAATAATAATAATAATAATAATTGAAAGATAGCATTGATCTGGACTAGATCTAATAGTGGTTGGCTGTTACTAACATTGGAACAGAAATCAACGGTTATCACAGGAACAAGAGGCCGATCAATGGAACAGGATAAGGTTTTCATGGGGGAAATCCCAAACCCTTCCATCCCATTGGGAGGGGAGGACGGTGGGTGATGGGACCCCTCTTCTTTTTGTACCCCTCTACCACGCCAACGCTAGACCTTTGGGAGCTTCCCCTTGGCTCCCCCTGAGAGGGGCCCATCCGTCATTTCGAACATCTCCACGTCCGTTTTGGTAGCGAACCCGCAAGCAAACTCCTCCATCACGGCCGTTAATCACGGGGTCCACAGATCTAATGGAGAATAATAAACAGTAGGAGAAGCGTGGTTTATAGGGCAAATCAGTCATTTCATAAAGAAAATTTTAAGATTCGGTCGAAAACTTCGGCCGACGAATCTTGTTATTTTATTTGAATAAATAATTATTTTACCCGTTATTTTTTGTTCTTTTGCCCTCGACTTGCTGGCGAATTTCGCTTGCGTTATATTTCTAATTAATATACGAAGTCCGATTTATTCGTTTTATTTTTTAGTTTTTTTAATCATGCGTTTTATATGTAGGTGAGATTATAATTCAGCTCTCTCCGTGGTCTCTCTCTCTCTCTCTCTCTCTCTGATTTTTACAGGGAGGACGAAAAGCTCCGAAGCTTTCTCTAATATCGGAGTATTGGGGTACGAACTCTTTCTCTCCGTCTCTGGATTCGCCCTCCCCCCCTCCCCTCCTTTCTTTGTAGTTTTTGGTCTGTTTCTGGGTCGTATGAGCTGATGAATCTGATGATAGGATTGTTGCGTTTGAAATTCCGAGAGTTTTTCATCTTTTTTTGAGTGATTTTTTAAAGCTTTTTATGGTTGCTCGTTTGTCGGTTTGGTGTGATGGATGAGACGCTCTGGATGTATTCGCGTCTGCGGTTTTGGGTTTGTAATTGAGGGTTTTTGAGTGATATGGAAGGATGGACGCGTTTTTTAGCTTGGGTTTGCCATTGTAGTTGGTTGTGCTGAGAAAAATGCGATCTTTTTTCTGCTTTTTATTTGTTCATTCATCAAAAGATTAGAGCTTGTGGATATGAATTGATATTGGAGTTGTGCGTTCTGTTCTCATCGTAAAAGATCCAACTTTTCTGCACGCTTAGCATGTTTGATGCGAGTTTTTTTTTTTTTTTTTTGATTATATATCTGTTTGTGTGGATCTTAATTTGTTTCTCTCTTAATTGAATCCTGTTTGTATGTGTACTGTGAGAATGAGAATTTTGACTCCTCTTTTTTTTTCTTTTGGGGGCAAAGATTGAATCTTTGTTATTCTATGCTTGGTAGTTTGCAGATTTTTTTCCATTTGCTGGGTTTGATCTCTTTAACTGGTTTCTTGAACTTCTACTCCTGCTGCAATGCCTGGAATTATACTGGATGGAGTTGATGCGAATGAGGCATCCAATGAGTTGAATTCTTCTCAAATTAAAGAGAATCTATCTACACCAAAATCTCCTCAGGGTTTTCCAACCCCTTTGAGTGCTCAAAGCGAGGCCCTGGACCTTCCTGCTGAGAGTTTTGTTGAGCCCTCGATAGAGCAGTTGTATGATAATGTGTGTGAGATGGCGAGTTCCAGCGATGGGTCCTTAACTCGGCGGAGCTTTGGATCCGATGGTGAGGAATCGAGGATCGATTCCGAGCTGCGCCATCTTGTTGGTGGGGAGATGGAAGCTGTTAGAGTAATGGAAGAGGAGGATGATGCAAGTGTCACTAATGTGGTCGCTGGAATGGAAAATGGATCGGCTGGCAAGAAACATGAGAACCAAGTCAATGTGCAATCTTCCCTTATGCCTTCTGAATCATCAAAGAAATCTAAGAAACCTTGTCGATCACAATTGGAGTCAGATGCATCCTTGAAATCCAGTTCCAAGAACAAAGGCAGCTCCCCTGAGAAAGGTGATTGTGTAACCAAGCTCAGCAGCAGAGGTAGCCGCATGAAGAAACTAAAGAATTATTCACCAGGAGAGGCAAAGTCGCAGAATGGAACTGATGGTCCATCTGAGGCAGGGTTGGATAACCAAGATCTTGGGCCTTTCCTTCTTAAGCATGCAAGGGATTTGATTGCTTCAGATAACCCCCAAAGAGCTCTGAAGTATGCCCTTCGAGCAGCAAAATCATTCGAGAGATGTGCTGCTGAGAAGTGCAGTTTGGACTTAGTGATGAGTCTTCATGTTATTGCTGCAATTTACTGCAATTTAGGGCGATATGCCGATGCTGTACCTGTGCTTCGGCATTCGATCGAGATCCCTGTTCTTGAAGAAGGCCAGGACCATGCTCTTGCTAAATTCTCTGGTTATATGCAATTGGGAGATACTTATTCCATGTTAGGTCAGCTCGAGAGCTCGATCCAGTGCTACACAAATGGGTTGCAAATCCAGAGGCAGATCTTGGGTGATATGGACCCAAGAGTTGGTGAGACCTATCGCTACATAGCTGAAACACATGTACAGGCTCTGCAATTCGATGAAGCAGAGAAGTTGTGCCAGATTGCCCTCAACATCCATAGGGAGAATGGTGCACCAGCTTCCCTAGAAGAGACAGCAGACCGGAGGCTCATGGGTCTCATTTGTGATACCAAGGGAGACCATGAAACTGCTCTCGAGCATCTTGTCTTAGCTGGTATGGCTATGGTGGCCAATGGCCAAGAAACAGATGTAGCTTCGGTGGATTGCAGCATTGGAGACAACTATCTCTCCTTGGGTCGATACGATGAGGCTGTTTTTGCATACCAAAAAGCACTTACTGTCTTCAAATCGACCAAAGGGGAGAATCATCCAACTGTGGCTTCTGTCTATGTTCGCCTCGCTGATTTGTACAATAAGACAGGGAAGCTCAGGGAATCGAAGTCATATTGTGAAAATGCCCTCCGAATATATGGCAAGCCTATTCCAGGGACCTCTGCTGAGGAGATTGCTAGTGGTCTCACTGATATTTCTGCCATATATGAATCGATGAACGAGCATGAGCAGGCACTGAAGTTACTTCAGAAAGCCTTAAAGATGTATGACAATTCTGCTGGCCAACAAAACATGATTGCTGGAATTGAGGCACAGATGGGGGTGTTGTATTATATCATTGGGAACCATGGGGGGTCTTATGCATCCTTTAAGAATGCGATCACCAAGCTTCGGGCATGTGGGGGGGAGAAGTCTGCTTTCTTTGGCATTGCTCTGAACCAGATGGGGCTAGCATGCGTGCAGCGGTATGCCATTAATGAGGCTGCTGAGCTGTTCGAGGAAGCTAGAAGTATTCTCGAACAGGAATACGGACCATATCATCCAGATACACTTGGAGTATATAGTAATCTTGCAGGAACCTATGATGCAATGGGAAGGTATGAACTCTTCAATGGTTGGGCATTGTGTCTGTTCCCTGTAATTTTTCTGGGTCATTTTCTGTTTTCTTGTCTTAGCTTTCACTGCTTTGCTGTAATCTCATTTCGATTTGGCTCATCGATACTTATATTTCATGCTTAGTGATGAATGCCATTCATTATATCAAAATCTCTTGGTTACATGAGCTTAAATTGCATGGCTAGTAAGTTAGATTTTCTACATGTCAATAGGCCTTCCATTTTTTCATGGCAGACCTCTCTCTTGCCGGGGTTTACCTTAGCTAATAATATAATATGCCACTAGTTTAGAGGGCTGGCATCATGCTGGAATCTAACCATAATCACTCTTCTTTCTGTAAAGGCGGCCACCTAGCTGGCATAAGACCTGTTGCTTAAGGTGGGTCAAAGTTGTCAAAGCTTGTGAGAGCGACTTCATACCAGCTTACACTCTACACTCTCTACAGGATTTCTCACAGAGCACGACCCTTTATAGTGTTTTATGGCCACTCGCACCATAGTTCAATTTTTTTTTACGTGTAGACTTACTTGGCTCTCCAGCTTTAGGTATCAGAAAGAATCATATTTTATTATCATAAACTCTTTTCTTACTCTGTAGGCAAATAGAGATCCCATAAGCTTGGTTTATCATCAGAAAATAGCAGGTTTTTGACTTACACTAGCTATCATTTAATCATCTCTTGTTTACTTCTTTGTTGAATCACTGCAAGTGCTGGCTTTGCGTCTGAAACGGAAGCTGGAACCGGACAATCATGTTAACGTCATGATTTGTTTCCACGTCTCAAAAAGTTGGAACTTCTTAAAGTGTAATCACTATTAAAATACTGTTGTCTTTTGTTCTCTTTCATTGTTCAAATTTGCTTTTTAATTTTCCATTTAATAAAGTATGATTCGTGATTAGTTTATGGTTTCTTTTACTTTCTCTTTGTGGTGTGCTTTGTTGTTGTTGCTCGCCTGAAAGCTTCCCATCACCAGTAGGCCATGTGGCCTGCAGCTTTGTGGACATGTTTATCTACTTTTCTGATCTAGTTTGTGGAACTAAAGAGGAGAACCAAAACTTTTTAATATAACCTCTATATCTTATGTAATAGTCTTATAGATGGAATTATTCGCTTTACATGGCAAGGCATTTTTCTTTTCTCCTTTATTATGCTGTTAATATACATTGCACCAGCTTTGATATTAAAAGTAACAAATGCTAGGACTTCCAACTTTGATGATTGTAATTGGTGGTGCTACTATCTCTTTGATGCAGATTGGATGAGGCTATTGAGATCTTAGAATATGTTGTTGGGATGAGGGAAGAGAAGCTGGGGACAGCCAACCCGGATGTTGATGATGAGAAGAGGAGGTTGGCTGAGTTGTTGAAGGAAGCTGGCAGGGTTAGAAACAGGAAAGCCAAGTCTCTGGAAACTCTCCTGGACACCAACAAAAATATTCAGAAGGAAGATGTCATTGCAGTATGATAGACCATCATGAAGCATGAAGCTTTGCATACTGAGAAGATGATCTCTGTGCAGTATTGATTACTTGCTTGTAGTTGGGGGAAGGTAAACAAGGATAGAAGGGCTCAATCTTACGAGATTTTGATGTATATTTATTCTCATAGAGATTATTCTATTGGTTCTCAATTGTTCAGAGAATTTATGAAATTCCACAGCCAGATAACATCAATTATGTTAATGCCAGAGGGATTTAGAGATGTATATTTACGAATGCTATTACCAGTAGAATACTATTTTCTTTCCTGGTATAAATCTCCGGCATGTCCGGATACCACCTTTTAACTCTTCCATCCACCATCTCAAGAGGACAAAAAAACCGACTTGAACATTTCTGGTCAAAGAAAAAAATCAGATTTTTAAATTGAAAATTTATCAATGAAAAGGAAAGAATGATTCTGAACTATAGGATAGAATACTTGATTAGTTTGATATACATCGTTGTTCCACAATCTAAAGTTCAGAAGCGTATCTACAAGGACTTCAAAAGCCATGAAATCCTCTATATCTGGCAAATTGAAGTCTGGATTGACCTTCATAATTAGCAATAATATTGGTGCCCAATTGAGAGAAGCTTGAGAGAGGAATAGGATTTAGTTCAGAGTTCCTATGGCAAAGGCTAGGACCCATCAACTATTATATGAGCACTTGATGGACTGGTGATACTTCTCTTGATACCAAAGATGGCCGCTATAGTGGTTTTGGATCCTACGTTTCAGGTTGCGTACAAATAACAAGAATTAAACAACCATTATCTGGCTATAAATTCATTTAAGGACCATTATATAACAATAATATGATTGTTATTTATCCTTGTGAAAATGTTACTTTCAAATTTAAATTTTTGTGCCATGTGTAAAAATGCGTTTCTTTTGGTGCAATTAACAATGATTCAAGCAAAAAATCCTTTTCTTTTTTTTCTTTTTATTGTCCATGGACCATTGTAACAGCAACCAATGGCCATCATGGCAGGTATCATTTTATTTCCAAAAAAAAAAAATCTAGATAAAATGAGAAAATAATGGCTGTTAATGTCATTATAATTACCAATAATGATAACAGAGGGAGTCCAACATCTGGGAATATCAGTATCATTTAAATCTTGCCTGATATCAATCTCAATGAGTCACTGTTATTTGCTTTTATTTTTTCCCATCTTTTTTGAGAGCAAGAGAAAAGAGCCACCAAGAAAAATTAGTGATGCCTAAATTCTTAAAGATACGCTACCCAACCTTCAGACCCAATATCACCTGAAGAAATAAAGGGATATAACCTGAGGCACTGCCCTGCTGGTGATCCAACAAACAAGTATCATCACAAGTTCGTTCAATAGTCAGTGACCTTCCTCTATTGATGAAAATATAAGTCAAATTGTCAGATATATAAAAGAGTTGGTTTATGTTAATTTACATAGCTTAAATGATGGAATGAATACATACATACATGTATATTGAATCCAAAAATGATATTGTTTATGCTATCCAGATGAATGTTTAAATACAATTACAGTAACCTGGCACATCAACACAATCCCCCAGGCCGCATACTAGTTTGTTTAAATGCATACATTGAAAAGGTATAATTGGGCTCGGACTACTTCCAAGACATAACAAATGGAAACAAAAGAAACCAAAGATATGTCTAAACTCATGCAGGTGTTAAAAAAGATATGATGGACAGCATTGTAGCAACATTTCAATAAAAGACAAGGTTTTCATGTACCTTAAGGCTGCTTAGGACCGAATCCTTGAGAATTTAAACTTTAGCAATCAATCTTCTGGTCTAACTGGATAGGAGTATTGTGGTAGCTCCAATTTGCCATGCTTGCATCAGTATTTCAAATACGAGATGAAAGAGTAAAACCAGCGAACTCAGATATTTTCAACAAAGTGGTTGCTTATGCACCTGCTGTGAACTCCAGGTCAACTGAAGTGAAGTTGGAAAGATAATTGTTGGCTTTCTCTTACTCTCCTCCAAATAAGGGAAGTCCTCTGTAAAATGTAGACCCCTACTTTCTTGCCTTGCAAGTGCACTGCTCACAACCAATTTTGCACAGCAGAACAGATTCCTCATCTCACATGCCTCAAGTCCAACCATTGTAGGTTTCCACCCTCTCAGGAACAAAAACTCCTCCCATTCTAACTCCAAGTCCCGAATCTTCCACTCGGCAGTCTTCAATCGGCTTGTAGACCTCACTATCCCAACATACTCCCACATAATAGATTGCAGCTCCGTCCTTGTATCCTTTGTCCTCCATATGATTTCCTCCACAATGTCACGGCCAAGGGACACAGGAAGCATCGGACATGCCCACACGGTTGAAGCAGGGATATCAAGGCTTGAGCAAGCCATGTGCTCTATGGAGGGTTGCACTGCACGGCGGGCAAAGACTAGTGCTTCGAGCAATGAGTTGCTAGCAAGCCGATTAGCCCCATGCAAACCAGTGCATGCTACCTCACCAGCTACAAATAGACCTTTCACATTTGTCTCTCCCTGTAGCCCAGCACGAACACCACCACACATGTAGTGAGCTGCAGGGATGACAGGTATCGGCGAGCTTGTTATGTCCAGCCCATGTCGGAGACACTCTGCAGCAATATTGGGGAAGTGCGAGAGAATTTGTTCTCTTGGCTTATGGCTTATGTCCAGCAACACATACTTCTCTCCACGTTTTTTTAGCTGATCATCTATACTTCTTGCGACTACATCCCTTGGAGCTAGCTCTGCTCGTTCATCATACAATGGCATAAACCTCTGCATGGACTGGTTATAAAGGATGCCTCCATCTCCTCTGACTGCTTCAGTGATCAGAAATGCATTCTCCCGTCTCTTCATTGGCTTGATTGGGAGGCCTTCATCAGCTAATGCTGTTGGGTGGAACTGCACAAATCTTCAGAATAAAAAAGGACACATATTATGATGTCAAGTTTTCATGGATTGATCTGACAAAAGAATAAAACTAATTTTGTATTTTGCCTGTATAGCAACAGTGAGTCATTGCAACCACCAAGCTAATATGTAGTTTGTCTATGTATTTATGTAACAGATAAAGAATAGGTACCAACTACTTTAAAGACATATACTTACTCCATGTTAGAAATCACAGCCTGAGCACGATGAGACATTGCAATTCCATCTCCAGTGGCTACCTGTATATTTATATATATCCAAGATGAATCAGAGTAAACCAACACAATCATCACAAACATTTCTTTTGATGTTTACATTTAACTAAGATGCTAAGACAATTCATCCAGTTGCATGAGCGATAATTTTTTTAACAGGAGTACCAGGTATTGAATTCTTCAAAACATGTCTTTGAAACTAGTGATCGACAAAAACCACTGGCAAGTCTCCAATGTAAATATCGAAAACCAATAGAAAAAACCTGCAAATGAAATCAGCGGTCATCCACAGTTGCTACTGTTAAGGTTACTAAACATACCGGTGGATTTGTGGTTGTGGGATAAATATGTCCAGCTCCTCCAGATGCAAGCAGTGTCACCTTTGAGATGAAACGAACAACCTGGAAATCGCAAAAAAAACCATATATCCAAAAAAAAGATATCTTTCTTGGTTAAAAGAATATCCACTGCAAAAAAAGAGGGGGAGGGGGGGGGGGGGGTTGTCGGGGTTGGTATTCGGGAGATTATAAGTTTTGAACATCAAGCATACAACCTGTTGAGTTTCCGTATTCAGAGCATCCACACCATGGCAATATATTTCATCATCATCCTGCAAAATCATCAGCTAAAATGGCTTAGTGATTTCAATATATCATCTAACTTGGTTTTTTTCTTCAATATCCACTAAATTAATTTATCAGGTTTCATATGGTTCCCCAAAGTTGCCTTGCTTGATGTTTTCGGCCAAGAAAATTATACTTTCACTGCCTCAGTTATGAAGAATAACGCAATCAAATATTTGCATAAAATAAAACAAAAGAGCCAACAGAACGAAAAATTAATTATATGAAAAAGAAATAATGGTTAAAAAATTACCTGAGAAGTTAGTAAATCAATGACAAAGTGGTGCCCAAACAAAGTAACGTTAGGATCATCATCAACAGCCTTTAGTAAAGCCCTTTCAATCTCTCTGCCAGTCATGTCAGCAGCATGAACAATTCTATTATGAGAATGTCCTCCTTCCCTTGCAAGATGCAATTTTCCATCTTCTCCATGATCAAATGAGGCACCGAATTCAATTAGTTCTTTAACTCGATCTGGACCTTCTGTGCATACTACCTACAAGAGACAGTTGAGAAAAGTATGAATAAGTTGATATGCAGCACACAGATAATTAAATCCAATTGAAGACATCATAAAAGATAACGATGTGATCAAATATCAAACCGTAAGATTTTAGGAATATTATAAGCATATTTACGTTGATAAAGCTCTATAGTTCAAACTTTGTAGTAAAGCATCAAAAGCACCTGTGTACATTGTTTTGCAGGCAGGACATTCTAAAACCAAGTAAAAGCAATCACAAAAAGACATTAGTCTATTGTCCCTCACAATGTGCCATAAAAATACATATCTAAACCCGTAAGGATATCTGTTGCCGAGCTGTATTCTCGAGGGGACTTGTATACTTCTAAACTCTCCAAATATAGCATAGAATTGGCAATGAAAAACATATAGCATAAGCCGTACACCCAGAAAAAGAACGGGAAAGAACGAGCGCCCCGCATTTCCAAAAGAGTACTGATATAAAGTAGCAAAAAATTCTTCCTTTTTCTATTTACAGTCCTTTTGCACCAGCATACCCCAAGAATTTCTATTTTGAGCTGTTACTTCAATGAACTTCCCTTCATATATTTGTTTCTCTTGTTACACACATGCTCGAACGCACACATGCATGCAGATAAGCAAATGAAAAGGACTTCCATCTGCGAGCCAGTTCATGGCAAACCTAAGCCTATGTTGTTGGCAGAAAATCGATCTGGGAAATTCTGGCATGTTACAAAAGGTCCTGACTAGATTTCAGGAACCACCCAGCAACTTGTACTTCATACCCAACGGTGATCACGCACATGCACACACACATGCACATATGCAAATGAAAAAAAGATGCCATCTGCAAATCTAAGCCTGCATTCATGGCAGAAAATCAATCCTGGAAACTCTTGCACTTCATGAATAGTCTTGATGAGATTGCAAGAACCACCCTGCAATTCATACTTCATAACCTCTAGGGATCACACACACACAAGCAAATGAAAACACATGCACACATGAGCAAAAGCAAAAAGATGCTGCCATCTGCAAATCAGTTTGTGCCAAACCTAAACCTACATTCTTGGCAGAAAATCAATCTTCAAAACGCTGGCATGTCATAAATATCTTGACTAGATTTCAAGAACCATCCAACGTCTCATATTGCATAGCCACTAGGGTTCTGAAAACAGACACACAAATGAAAAAAAAAAAAAAAGGGTTCCATCTGCAACTTAGACCATGACATGCCTAAGTGTGCACAAAGGTACACATGTGCATGTACACATGTGCATCCACACTCATGCGCAAGCAAATGAAGAATGGCTGCCATCTAAAAATAAGCTCATACCAAACCTGAGCCTACATTATTGGCAGATAATTGATCTTGGAAATTCGGGCACATTCTAAGTTGCTGCAAATTACAAGGGTTTATCATAATGAACTTCTAATAAAGGAATCATCAAGCATTTGTTCAATTAATGTTCAAGTATTTTCTGTATGTAGTAAATTACAGAATGCCTGATTCAATAATTAATGTTCAAGTATTTTCTGTATGTAGTAAATTACAGAATGCCTGATTCAATAATTAATGCTATTTCCCATTCTAATAGAAAGTGGTAGAAAACAACAGCATACAAAATTAGAGAGAGATGTACTCAAGAGATAATTTGGAAAGGCGAAAATATTTTGATTTGTCATAAGAAATGCGCACAAGTTGGCTAGAGCAAAGCCCACAAGCAAATGTCCACATAAACCAATTGCAGCAGGATAAGTCAGGTTGGACAGGACATTAGCCCCATGAGTGATGCTCTACAACATGATCGAATTTAGGTAAAAAATAGAAAGGTTCTTCAGGGAAGGAGAAGAAAGGGTTTCAGCCAAGCTTTTTTAATGATGGGATCTTGGTCATCTTGTCAAGTGACTGAGACCTAAATGAACTAAGATCTCTAATGGTATTGGCCAAGGTTGGCAAGTAGGAAAAAATGAAAACGACCAATGATTACCAAGATCTTGGCTGGTAGCTTTGGACCAAGATGATAAAATCTCATCTAATATGGTAAATTCAGAATTAACAAAAACATTAGAGCAATAATTACAGAACTAGTTAACTCTTGTTTGATACCACTTTTGTTTCCTATTTTTTTCTTTTTAAAAGTAGAAACATAAAATTCAATGTAAAAAATGTTATTTTTATTTTTTATCTTTAAAATTAACTGTCATTATTTATGAAAAAAGAGGAAGCGAAAATTTTCACCTCCACTCTTTTTTTAAATTAACTTTTTTGCAAACTGAAACAACTTTTTTGGAAAAGTAACTTTTAAAAATGTCTCCTACTGTAAAAAATATAAAATAATAGTAGCTATCAGTTATGTTTCTATCATCAGAATTATAAAAAATAAAAAGCAATAGTGACTACCAAATATGTTTATGTTGTCAGAAATATAAAAAAAGGAAAAAAATCTTTTTATTTTTATTTTTTAAAGTGACGGTGATGCCAAATGCAGCCTAAATCATCTCTTTTAGACAGAAAAAATGTGATTTAAAAAAAAAAAAAAGCTGATACGTTAATATTGCACCAGTTGATATATCGGGAATCCGGTATACCATTTTGTATCAGCCAAGATAATATGGGCCAAGATCAACTATACCATACCGGTGGAAGTCCAATACCTATACAAACTGAGATATTGGTTGAAATGAAAACCTTGGTTTCTGCATCAAACAAAACATAAGCAGCTAAAGAAATGGTTGAATTCAGTGATAAGTGTGGAAACGATTAAAAAAAAAATGAAATTATCAAAAGTTGGATAATTATTAAGATTTTCTGACTCATATATTTCTTCCTTTGGTTTTCTCATCCTTCACTAAAATGGCCTGGCAATTCTCCCTTCGAAGTTTATCAATTGAATATGCAGTTTTATGAATTAAATTACTGAAGAAATAATCACCACTAACAAAACTTATCCCAGTTTTAGGACCCTGGTTCGAAATTTGCACCTAAGAACACAACAATAGGAACTACCCCAAACCATTCAAACATCATCAGGTACAGAACTCGCTAGAAATCAGAACTGGAACAACTTAAAGGAAGAAAGGCACACCACTAGAGAAATATCTTTGATATGGAAGATATGAAAGAAAGAATACTTAACCTATGAGAATACTATAACTTACCCGAACTGTCTCCTCATCACATAAATAAGCCCCTGCAACAATTGTGTCTTGCATGTGACTCTCCACAGAATCTGAAGGGCATAAAACCGCACTAACACCACCTTGTGCGTAGTTTGTGTTGCTCTCATGAGGCTCAGCCTTTGTAATTACAGCAACAGATCCATGTTTTGAAACTTCTAGAGCATACCTTAGGCCAGCAACACCACTGCCAACAACTACAAAGTCAAAATACTTTGTAGCACTATCCTGCAAGCATGCAAGGGTAACAGCTCTAATGGAAGCATTTCTGTGACTGAAAGGGGTTCGGAAAGGACCATCTCCCTTGGCACATAAGAACCTGGATGTGGTACATAACCTGGTGCACAGAAGCAGTAAATGTATTACATGCATACATCCACATCTTATGACTTTGATAAAGCTGTAAGAAACCTGGTACAACAAATAAGATATTCCTTGTCCTCCACAAGACAAGAAAAACAGAAAAATGAGTGTAATAAAACATGTATGCATACCTTGCATAATCTAACTGCATGCATGTCTTGAAAGCTAAACCAGATACTGCAGATGCTTGGTGGTGACCTTTTGTGTTACATAGCTTTGCTCCGCATCGTAAGTTGGCACTCCCACATGACAGACTGGCTGACATTGTAGTATTACTGCGCAAACAAGAGTTAAACAAGGGATAAGGAAGTAAGCAAAACATCTGTGATTATGTAACTCCATACTATAACTACTGAATGGTTTCATTAAAAAAATCAATGGGTCTTGATTCAATTCAAATTGAATTTATGACAAGATCTAACCTAGAAAGAGAATAATCCATCTAATGATATGATACATACTTGGGTGGACAACAAAGCTTCCCTTTTTTTTTATATCTTTTTTACTTTCTTGTGCAATTTTGCACTCAGAAGCATAGAAGCTTTTCCCTGTCTCCAGGAATAAATCATTTAACATATAAAAGATCTTAACATGGAAATAGGTTTCTTTTTATTCAGGATGTGGGCGACTAATCACCTAAACCTACTACCATGCTCAAAAGACACAATCCCCATCTCGGTAAATAGCATGCATATAGGCCCCATGAACAAAAACCAGTGCCAAGAAAGTCACATTCTCTCTCTTTTCCTCCATTCAAAAAGATGACAAATAAAAGGTGAACTAAAAAGACCCCACAAATCAAAGTCAATTGAAAACAACTGTTTGCGCAACAAAGAGCACAGATAACAAACTGCTTGGGAAAAGGAAGAATAATAGTTGAAAGGGAAAAAAACAGCAGCCTACCAACCCAAATCCAATAGAAAAAGTCCATATTTCTCGTCAAAAACTATCAATCCATACGCAACCACAAAAAAAGAACCACAAGAAAAGAAAAGAAAAAATTGCCTACGAAACGGATTGAGAGGAGAAGAACAAGAAAAACGTTAGGACTCCAGCCCAAGTACAAGAAAAAAAAAAAAAAAGCTTGTCTTTTCATCCTAAAACAAATAGAAAAATTTTAACCCCTTAGTATATAAAATGATCAATATGGAAGCGAGCATAAAATGAAAAAAAAAAAAAAAGGAAAAAGAAAAAAACTGCTTGCAAAAGAAGTTAAGAGATGACTCAGCTATACCATATAAAATGATCCATATGAACGCAAACAAAAATAGACCAAAAAAGAACTGCTTGAAGAAGAAGCATAAACAAAAGCACAAAGAGTTTTTCTTTTTTTTTAAAAAAAATAAGAATTAAACACAAGAAGAAAAAAAAAAAAAAACCTCTTTTCTAAACCACATCTAATAGAAATATTGGATCTTCAGCATATCAAGCATTCGATCCGCGCGGAAACACAAACGAACGAAAAAAGAAAAAAAAGAAACAACCATTCACAAAACAAGAACCGAGATGACTCCACAAATTGACGAAGAATTGAACGAAAAAGTTTTAAAACTTCGTAGAAAAAAAAAAAAAAAAAAAAAGGTTAGAAATGCCTCCCTTCCAACCAAATAGAAAAATCTTGACCTTTACCTCGTAAAACGAAGAATTCTGATACAAGCTCTATCGGAACCCAAGTCGAATAAGCATCACAGGGAAAAGAGCCCTATTGAAACCCAAGTCGAATAGAAGAAAAAAAAAAAAGAAAAAAGAAAAAAAATCACCATTATCACGGAAAACGATCAATTAGTGCGGGGAAAAAATCTCACCTTTCTAACTTTTTCCGCCGTGTTTCGGCCCTTCAACCTTCTCGACGAGGAATCGAAGCCGACGAGAAGAAAGAACTGAGGAGGGGGGCTCGCTCTCTTCTTTGATGGAAGAAATTTACAAACAAAATAGACGAGAGAAATGCTCGAGAATTCCGAGCCGCCACATATCGGTAGAAGATTTCGTCTAATAAATGGTTCGACACCCTTGCTCCGCCCCTCCCATCTTAGGTCTCGCGCTATTTTACCCTTAATTTTTCTGAAACTGGTGCTACGCGGACCAAACAAAATTACCAACCAGTTCATACCACGTTGCAAGAAAACATTGGCTCAATTCACCGGGCAAGAGTGGGCCTTTTTTCTTTCCTTTGAATGAATGGTTATTATTTGAACTGGTTTGATTACTTTGGGGAAGGAGTCTTTTAAAACGGCACGGCTGTCTCTGTCTTCTTCGTCTGCGGTACCGAGGAGAGGGGGAATCTGGAGACGGGGGGCCACCAGGGCTCGTCGTTGGAATTCTTAAATGAGATGACGAGATTTGTGCTCGAGTGGCTGTGCTTTTTGGAAAAAGAGTTAAACATCGTAGTCCGGTCCACATAGAAACAGGGTGTAACCTGGGGTCGGTGATGGTTGCTTCGGAGGAAATTTGGGACCACATTCATGGGTTTCAAAAGGTGGTAGCTTCTTGGCTCCTTCCTTGCCATGTTCTGGTCGTATGGTGGTCTTGTTCTCATCGCATGTCTTATCCTCCATCATCTTGTCATGCTTGGTAATAAAAGGAAAAGGAAAGATGTTAGAAAGAGGGGATATCCATTTGTCTTGTGGTTGAACTAGAAGGTTTGATTCTGAATATTTTAAACCAAACATTCATAGGTTTCAAAGGTGGTAGTCTTGTTCTCAGCGCATGGTAGTCTCATGTCATGCTTGGCAATAGAAGGAAAACGAAAGATGTCAGAAAGAGGGGATATCCATTTGTCTTGATTGATGTGGTTGACCCATAGAAGACTTGATTCTGAATTTTTATTAACATGGTAATGTTCTATGAGTTATTATTATTTGGTATCGAGGGAGCAACGGAATGAACTACAATGAGATGCAAATAAATGGAATATAAATTAGATCACAATCTATCATTAGAATCTAATTTATTTATTAAAGATTCTGTTACACTATTTTTTTTTATTTTTTAAATATTAAAAATATAAATCATTCAATTTTATGTTAAAGGATGTAAGAATTTTGCTGATATCCTGAATAGTGCACTAAAAAGTTAACTTTATGTGCTAATAAATAAAATGATGTTTCAACATATGGCAGTGAAATTTCTTTTATACCTACATGTACGATATGCGTATATGGTGAGCTACTCGCAAGGTGTATAATCTATCCCAAAATATGTATTATGAAGCTGCCCACTCTTATGAAGATGCTACCATGATACGATCATGGAGTCGATATGGTGAAAAGATCGACAAGACAATCACTTTAAAGGAGATTGAAAATAATGACTTCAGTTGTCAGGAAGTGTAGGGACTTCAAAGTGAAAATATGCATTTTGTTGCTACGGCGAGCCTGTTTCAACCTTGATAGAAAAATAAAGGAGATAACAATTCTGAAAGAGGAACGGCGGCACCAATGGAGAGACGGGAGTACTTCTTTGCACCGTTACTTAGAGCCTTACTTAGAGGCTTAGAGCAAGCTAAGTACTAGTGAGATCCTTAATATAAAAGGCTAGAGTACTTATTTTTTTGTTGCCCATTGTCACGCCCCAGATCTAGTTGATGGTGGCCCAAAAGTAACAGGCCACGACATGTCAAGCATACAAGGCATCCAGTATAGTATCATTTATAAACAAGAAGGGTTAACAACTATATAACATACAAAATTTAATCCTCCATAATACAAATTATGTAATGTTGAGCAACAAACCAAAGTTCCAAAATAAATCCAAATGGGGTTATATATAATAAAATATAATCAATTGCATCATGAAACTCCCAATTACCCCTGTTGTTGCCCCTGATAATTCTGTGGCTCCGTAAAAATATTATAAGATTTAATGAGTTTACACTCAGTAAGTAAACCTACTATTACATGCTATAACCAAATAAGAATTTTTTTTTTTTTTTTTTACCAAGTCAAATACATGTCATGCTTACAAATTTAAAAACATTTCATCATATGATAGAAGTATACAAATCTCATATTCGAATAAATTGGAAGCAATTAATATGACATAATATTTCAAAATACCATTTCAATTCCGAATCACTGTAAATCTCATTTTGTACTAATGTCCCACGTCCACGTAATAACATCCCAAGGATGTAACCTTCCTGTACGCCCCCAGTGGAGGAAGGGTGCCGGAGTCAATTAGCATATAATGCTATATCCTATCACAGCACATCCCTAGGATGTGTGTTTTCCACATATTTCCCCTGTGGAGGTGGGTCCCAGAGTCATGTAACATGTAATGTAGACCGTGACGACATATAATAACACAATCACAAATAACATTTATTCGCATAACAGCAAACATATATCAAATTACTTTTCATATTTTATCAAAATTTGGTAATTTCACATAATCATGTAATAATCAGTTGCATGTATAAAATGCCAATTTAATTTACCAAAATTAACAATAATCAAGTCAAATATTCATTTATATAAATGTGGTACCACAAATATCATTTTTCAAATAATACTATAAATCAATTTTAATATTTCAATAATGGCATAATTTAATAATAATTTAAGAAAAATCATTATAACTGGCTTACTTACCTCACAACGCTAATCCAAAAGCGTAAATCAGCTGTATGGACCTATGGGTACTTACAACATAATTTTTCAAATTTTTAAATTTCAATTTTAGGATGTCAAACTGACTCCTACACTTAACCCAATCTAATCCTGGGCCCAACTTAGGGCTTGAATATCTCCAAATATAGAAGCCTAAATGGGGAAATAAAATTTTTTTGACAAACTAGGATCCATGCTGATCACGACCATATTTTTCTTTTATTGGGCCGACCCAATTTGGAGCCCAAAAATTCAGCCCAAAGGGCTAACTGGACCGGGCCGAACCCGGCCCCGTCCCAGTTTTTTTCCTTTTTTTTTTTTCTTTTCCCCTGCTTCACCCCTGGTTCATCCGAACCAAGGGTGGCTGGTGGCCGGCAGCCTAGGCCGCCACCGACCCTCCCCGGGGTCGGCTGGCCACCGACGACCGGCCCCGGCCGGCGCGCCGTCGTCGGCCACCCCCTCTCTCTTCTCTTTCCTCTTCTTTTTCTTCTTCTTCTTCCTTTTCTTCTCCTCCTTCCTCACTGTGCCGGCGGCACGGCCGGCCACTATTGGCCGACCGGACCTCACCAGACGCCGCCCCGGCGCAAGTGGGGGCCGCCGGCCGGCCGGTGCACGCCACCGGGCCGGACCAACGCGGAGCCGGTTTGGCTCCCGCGACGGGGAGGGCCATTCGGCCCTCTCCCTCCAATCCCTCCCCGCCGGCGACACGGCCGGCCGGGACCCCACGGACGACGCCGCCCGGCCGGCGGGGGTCGCCGGCCAAAGCTCAGAACCGGCAGGCCGGCGAGCACGCCGCCGGGCCTGAACCCACAGTGAAGGGAGGGCCGTGGAACGGCCCTCCCCCCTCTTCCCTTGCCGGCGGCACGGTCGGCCTCCTCCAGCCGATCGGACCCCACCGGACGCCGCCCTGGCGCCGGTGGGGGTTGCTGCCCGAAGACCGGACCCGACGAGCCGGCGAGCACGCCGCCGGGCCCGAACCAAGCGTGGGAGCCCGCTTGGCTCCCGCGTCAAGGGAGGGCCCTCCTGCGGCCCTCTCCTTCTCTCTACACGCTCTCTCTCTCTCCCTCTCCTCGTCGGTGAAGGGGGGCTTACCTGCCGGCGGCGAAGTGTCGGGGACGAGCGGAGGGCGGCACGGTGATGGGAGCTCGCGAAGAGGAGGGAAGAAGAAGACGGAGGGGACTTCCAGTCCCCTCCCCTGTCATTTCTTTCAGCGAGGGGAGGGCTCAGCCCTCCCCTGCGCCCCATGTGCGCACGCGTGGGCGCGCGCGCACCGCGTGTCGCGCACCCACGCCGCGTATATGTTAAAAAAATTCTCAGATCGGGGGGTTTATATCCTCCCCTCCTTATAAAAATTTCGGCCTCGAAATTAATGCATAACACGAATAAAATTTTTGAGGCCCAAAATGAACATTACTAGCTGTATTTATCTATCTTTCTGGTCAAATTACAATAGCAAATACACTTTTGTGCATATATACAAATATCTATTCAGATACAAATAGATGAGGATATTTCTTTTTCACCTCCTCTTCAAGTTCCCACGTAGCCTCCCGTTCAGAGTGATTGCTCCACTGAACCTTAACATAGGGAATGCTACGCCGTCTCAGAACTTGATCTTTATGGTCCACAATACGTATTGGATGCTCTTCGTATGTCAAATTCTTCTTTAGCAAAATGGGCTCCGCTTCTATGACATGACTGGGGTCAGAAATGTACTTCCTCAACATAGAGACATGGAATACATTATGTACCCCAGAGAGTGCAGGAGGTAATGCCAGGCTATAAGCTACTTCCCCCACTCTGCTCAAGATCTCAAATAGCCCAACGTATCGTGGACTCAATTTTCCTTTAAGCCCAAACCTCATCACATCTTTGGTTGGTGAAACCCTTAAAAAGACATGGTCCTCAACCTGAAATTCCAGCTCCCTTCTTCTAACATCAGCATAACTTTTCTGTCGGTTCTGAGCTACTCGGAGTCTTTCCTTAATCAGCTGCACTTTTTCTACTGTCTGTTGAATTAGTTCAGGGCCCAACAATTTCCTTTCCCCCACATCATTCCAACACAAGGGAGATCTGCATTTCCTACCATACAGAGCTTCAAATGGAGCTATTTTGATGCTGGCTTGGTAACTGTTATTGTAAGCAAACTCCACCAAAGGTAGGTGGTTGTCTCAAGCACCACTCAAGTTCATTACACAGGCTCGCAACATGTCCTCTAAGATCTGTATGGTCCTCTCAGATTGTCCATCTGTCTGGGGGTGAAAAGCTATACTGAAATTCAGTTTGGTCCCCAGAGCCCTATGAAGACTTTTCCAAAACTGGGACACAAACCTGGTATCCCGATCTGATACAATCGACTCGAGAACACCATGAAGTCTCACTATCTGCTCAATGTACATGGTGGCCAATCTCTCACTAGAGACCCCAACTCTGAACGGCAAAAAATGGGCTGACTTTGTCAATCTATCAATAATAACCCAGACCGCATCATTGCTTCTGGGAGTTTTGGGTAAACCAGTCACAAAATCCATAGTGATCTTCTCCCATTTCCACTGGGGAATCATCAGAGACTGAAGAGGTCCCACAGGCCTTTGATGTTCGGCCTTCACTTGTTGGCACACTAAACACTTGGCCACATATTGAGCAATTTCTCTTTTCATTCCTTTCCACCAGAAATTTTTCCGTAGGTCTCTGTACATTTTGGTGCCTTCTGGGTGAACAGTATAGGGAGAATAATGAGCCTCCCGCAAAATTTCAGCCCTTAGATCTTCCACATTTGGCACATAGAGCCTAGTATCAAATCTCAGAGATCCATCCTCATTTATTCTGAATTCATTCTGAACCCCTGATTGCACAGCTTCTTTTATCTTCTGTAGTTCCAAATCTTCTTGCTGGGAAGACTTAATCCTGTCAATCAAGGTTGGCTGAAGTACAAGTGTTGCAAGAAGCCCATCAGATCGCTGTACTCGCAAACCAACCTCCAATTTTTCAAGGTCTCTGTGAATGTGAGGCTGAGAAGTAATTATGGAAGCTAGCTCTGAGGAGGACTTTCTGCTTAAGGCATCAGCTACCACATTGGCCTTTCCTGGATGATAATGCAGGTTCAGGTCATAATCCTTTAGTAGCTCCAGCCACCTCCTCTGCCTCAAGTTTAGCTCCTTCTGGGTGAAAATGTATTTCAGACTTTGATGGTCTGTATGCACATCACAAGTCTCCCCATATAGATAATGCCGCCAAATTTTCAGTGCAAAGATCACGGCGGCTAACTCCAGGTCATGAGTAGGATAGTTCTACTCATAAGGCTTCAGCTGCCTGGAGGCATAGGCTATCACGCTTCCGTCCTGCATCAGAACACCTCCCAATCCCTTTCGAGAGGCGTCAGTGAATAAAGTATATCCTCCAAATGTAGATGGAAGAGTAAGGATAGGGGCTGACACCAGGCGCTGCTTGAGCTCCTGGAAACTTCCTTCACACTCCTCTGACTAAACAAACTTTGCTCGCTTTTGAGTTAAGCGAGTCAGAGGCAAAGCAATGTGAGAGAAGCCTTCCACAAATCTGCGATAATAACCAGCCAGCCCCAAGAAGCTTCTGACTTCTGATACATTGGAAGGCCGACACCAGTTCACGACAGCCTCAATCTTCTTAGGATCTACAGATATACCGTCTTTGGATACGATATGACCCAAGAAGGATATTTGGCTTATCCAGAAGTCACATTTCTGCAGCTTGGCATAAAGTTTCTTCTTCCGAAGAGTCTACAGAACAATCCTTAAGTGGTCTTCATGCTCCATATGACTTTTAGAATAAATTAAGATATCATCAATAAAGACCACTATAAACTGATCTAGGTATGGTTTGAAGATTCTGTGTATCAAGTCCATGAATGTTGCCGGGGCATTAGTCAACCCAAACGGCATCACCAAGAACTCATAATGGCCGTACCTGGTTCTGAATGCAGTCTTAGAAACATCCTCAGCCTTTATCTTAAGCTGATGGTACCCTGATCAAAGATCAATCTTTGAGAACACCTGAGTTCCTTGAAGTTGATCAAATAGATCATCAATCATCGGCAAAAGGTACTTATTCTGCACTGTTACCTTATTAATTTCTCGGTAATCAATGCAGAGCCGAAGACTGTCATCCTTCTTTTTAACAAATAATACTGGAGCACCCCAAGGAGAGACACTAGGTCTGATAAATCCTCGATCCAGAAGCTCCTGCAACTGACATTTTAACTCTTTTAACTCAGCTGGGGCCATACGGTAAGGAGCTTTGGATATAGGTCCAGTGCCAGGGGCTAAATCAACAGTGAACTTGACTTCACGATCTGGGGGTAATTCAGTCAGTTCCTCCGAAAAGACATCAGGAAACTCTCGAGCCACTGAAATATCTTCCAATTGGTGTTCATCCTGCTGAAGGTCTCTGACCATAGCAAGAAACCCCTGACCACCTTTCTTAAGTATTTTCCAGCTTGCAAAGCTGACACTAATACCGAAGCCAGATATTTCTGACTCCCACTAAAACTGAATTCAGGAAGATTAGGAATTTTAAAGATTATCCTTTTCCTAAAACAGTCAATAGAAGCATGATAGGAGGCCAACCAGTCCATCCCCAGGATTACATCAAAGAATTTTAGTGGGAGGACTATCAAATCAGCATTCAACCTCCTATCTTCCATGTCAATCAAGCAGGACTTACTGAGTCTACCATCATGACATCTCCATTTGGAAATGCAATATGCATCTCTTGCTCTAGAGAAACGGGTGTCAATGATGCATTCTTGGCAAGATAACTATCAGATATAAATGAATGTATGGCACCCGGATCAATTAAAGTCTGAGCATAAGTGTTGCCTACTTTAAACATACCTGTCATAAAGATTAACTTAACTTAGATGTCATACAGCATCATATGTTTTTCCTCTATCTACTACCATAATCCATGCATTATACCAGGTATGAATGCGATAATTTTTAAAGAAATAATTTAATTTAACATACATACCTGTCATCACAGTATTAGAGGCAGCAGCGTCCTGCTGAGTGAGGGTAAAGACCCTCCCTTGGGTCCTGGGCTGCTGCTGGCTCTTCCCCTGATCTGGAGGGGGCTGCTGGTCCTTCCGAAGGGGACAGGTGGCCATTTTATGGTCCATCTTCCCACAAATAAAGCAGGCACCAGTCAGCCTGCGGCACTGCTTGCCCTGATGGGCCTTCCCGCAATGAGGACAACGGGCCTCCTTATCCTTCTGTCCTGAGGGAGCCTGAAAGAAACCCTTTTTCTTCTTAATCTGCCCTGAAGACTGGCCAGAAGGAGGTTATCTCCTCTTCATCTGTTGCTTCCTCATCTGCTGAATGGCAGTCATGTCCCTCTCAATGACCAGAGCCTTGCTCACCACTTCACTGTAAGTGGGGAGCTCAAATTCATTGGCTGCCTGCCTCAGCCTGGGGTGCAGTCTCTCGGTGAATTTGGTGATCTTGGCTCTCTCGGTCATAACAAAATCTGGGGCAAATCTGGCCAATCATCTGAACTCGGCTTCATACTGGGCCACAGAAAGGTTCCTCTGCTCCAATCTCATAAACTCAGACTCCATCTGTCTCTGCACACTCCTGGGGAAATACTGGCAATAAAAAGCCTCCTTAAATTGTTCCCAAGAGATGGCCCGACCTCCAGAGTGCTGCTCCAACATCAGCCACCAATCGTATGCCTCCCCCTGGAGGAGGTAAGCGGCAAATCTAATCCTCTCTTCCTCCGGGCTACCAAGGGCCGTAAAGGCCTTCTCTATCTCTCTTATCCACCTCTCCGCATCAAGTGGGTTGGCGGATCCAGAGAAGGGAGGAGGGGCCAAGCTCTTAAACTCGAAGAAGCTACGACCCCCTCCCTGCCAGGGCTGAGATGGAGCGGGCTAAGCACGATCGAGCCGGGTCGGTCGGGTCCGAGGAGTAGGAGGGGCGGACGGAGTCCGTGAACAAGAGAGCCGGATATAGCAGGGCGATGTCTGCCGAATCTGGCTTTGCATGGCTCCGAACCGCCTGAGTCACTCCCAAGAATGCCCAGAGTAATTCGGCCTGCAACTGCTGTGGGTCATTGCCAACTGGGGCAACGGAACCCGCATCTGCTGAGGCTTCCGGGCCTCCCTACTGGTCAGGGTCATCAGCCTGAGAGTATCCCTCATGTCGCTGACCACTGGTGCGACGATACATTATGAAATCCTGCCATGGTTAGGTTCTAATCAATATCATAATAAATCATCAAATCTCAAGCATTTTTAAACAAGTCACTTGAATTTTTCCTAGAGTTATTACCCTCCTGATATCATGTCAATATTTGGCCTAGAGTTAATCATGTGTTTGGCCCTAATGTCAAACCTTGCTCTGATACCACTACAAGATGTCACGCCCCAGACCCAGCTGGTGGTGGCCCAGCAAGGTATCCAGTACAGTATCATTTATAAATAAGGAGGGTTAACAACTATATAACATACAAAATTTAATCCTCCATAATACAAATTATGTAATGTTGGGCAACAAACCAAAGTTCCAAAATAAATCCAAATGGGGTTACATATAACAAAATATAATCAATTGCATCATGAAACTCCCAATTACCCCTGTTGTTGCCCCTGATAATTCTGTGGCTCTGAAAAAACATTGTAAGATTTAATGAGTTTACACTCAGTAAGTAAGCCTACTATTACATGCTATAACCAAATAAGAATATTTTTTTTTTTGTTTTACCAAGTCAAATACATGTCATGCTTCCAAATTTAAAAACATTTCATCATATGATAGAAGTATACAAATCTCATATTCGAATAAATTGGAAGCAATTAATATGACATAATATTTCAAAATACCATTTCAATTCCGAATCACTGTAAATCTTATTTTGTACTAATGTCCCACGTCCATGCAATAACATCCCAAGGATGTAACCTTCCTGTACGCCCCCAGTGAAGGAAGGGTGTCGGAGTCAATTAGCATATAATGCTATATCCTGTCACAGCACATCCTTAGGATGTGAGTTCTCCACATATTTTCCCTATGGAGGTGGGTCCCGGAGTCATGTAACATGTAATGTGGACCGTGACGACATATAATAACACAATCACAAATAACATTTATTCGCATAACAGCAAACATATATCAAATTACTTTTCATATTTTACCAAAATTTGGTAATTTCACATAATCATGTAATAATCAGTTGCATGTATAAAATGCTAATTTAATTTACCAAAATTAACAATAATCAAGTCAAATATTCATTTACATAAATGTGGTACCACAAATATCATTTTTCAAATAATACTATAAATCAATTTCATTATTTCAATAATGACATAATTTAATAATGATTTAAGAAAAATCATTATAACTGGCTTACTTACCTCACAACGCTAATCCAAAAGCGTAAATCAGCTGTATGGACCTCTGGGTACTTACAACATAATTTTTCAGATTTTTAAATTTCAATTTTAGGATGTCAAACTGACTCCTACACTTAACCCAATCTAATCCTGGGCCCAACTTGGGGCTTGAATATCTCCAAATATAGAAGCCCAAATGGAAAAATAAAAATTTTCCGACAAACTAGGATCCATGCTGATCACGACCATATTTTTCTTTTATTGGGCCGGCCCAATTTGGAGCCCGAAAATTCAGCCCAAAGGGCTAACTGGACCGGGCCGAACCCGGCCCAGTCCCAGTCCCAGTTTTTTCCCTTTTTTTTTTTTTTTTCTTTTCCCCTGCTTCACCCCTGGTTCACCCGAACCAGGGGTGGCTGGTGGCCGGCGGCCTAGGCCGCCGCCGGCCCCTCCGGGGCCGGGCGGCCACCGACAACCGACCCCGAGCCGGCCGCGGCCGGCGGCGGCCAGCCCCTCCCTTTTCTCTTTCCTCTTCTTTTTCTTCTTCTTCTTCCTTTTCTTCTCCTCCTTCCTCACTGTGCCGGCGGCGCGGCCGGCCACCGTTGGCCGGCCGGACCCCACCAGACGCCGCCCCAGTGCCAGTGGGGGCCGCCGGCCGAGCTCGAGCCGGCGAGCCGGCGGGCACGCCGCCAGGCCCGGACCAACGCGGGAGCCGGTTTGGCTCCCGCAACAGGGGAGGGCCATTCGGCCCTCTCCCTCCAATCCCTCTCCTGCCGGCGACACGGCCGGCCACTAGCGGTTGGCCGGACCCCGCCGGATGCTGCCCCGGCGCCGACGGGGGTCGCTGGCCAAAGCTCAGGCCCGGCGGGCACGCCACCGGGCCTGAACCCACAGTGAAGGGAGGGTCGTTCCACGGCCCTGTGCCCGCCGGGCCTGAACCCACAGTGAAGGGAGGGTCGTTCCACGGCCCTCCCCCCTCTTCCCTTGCCGGCGGCACGGCCGGTCGGACGCCGCTCCGGCGCCAGTGGGGGCTGCCGCCCGAAGATCGGGCTCGGTGAGTCGGCGGGCACGCCACCGGGCCCGAACCAAGCGCGGGAGCCCGCTTGGCTCCCGCGTCAGGGGAGGGCCCTCCTGCGGCCCTCTCCTTCTCTCTACACGCTCTCTCTCTCTCCCTCTCCTCGCTGCCCTCTCCTTCTCTCTACACGCTCTCTCTCTCTCCTTCTCCTCGCCGGTAAAGGGGGGGCTTACCTGCCGATGGCGAAGTGTCGGGGACGAGCGGAGGGCGGCACGGTAATGAGAGCTCGCGAAGAGGAGGAGGGATGAAGAAGACGGATGGGACTTCCAGTCCCCTCCCCGGGCTGAGCCCTCCCTGCGCCCCATGTGCGTCCGCGTGGGCGAGTATGCAGCGCGCCACGTGTCGCGCACCCACGCCGCGTATATGTTAAAAAAATTCTCAGATCGTTAAAAAAATTCTCAGATCGAGGGGGGAGGGTTTACATCCATTCTGCAAATCAGGACATGAAAAAGCCAAGTATCAATCATCTCCTCATTAGCTGCCTCAATCATCTCCTCATTAGCTGCCTTTGTTTAATCTGAGATTTCTAGGATTGAAAACCACAAGCCAAGTATCAATCATCTCCTCATTAGCTGCCTCAATCATCTCCTCATTAGCTGCCTTTGTTTAATCTGAGATTTCTAAGATTGAAAACCACAAGCCTCATTGCTTGGCACGCTCAGTGGTATAGAAGAATCTTGATTGGCACTCAGTGGTATAAAAGAATCAGTCTCAGTTTAATTTGGAAAAATAATAAGTTTGTGTCACGTTCCCCACATTAGAAATCAGAAAATTTCAAGTTATTTCACTTTATATTGTGTTATTGTAATTGGTGCAGGCATCATCCAAGGAAAGATTTTTTTTTTTTTTTTTTTTTGAGGGTCTCCCAGAATTTGACAATGGTAATTTCTATCACCATTTTTCTTATTTAGTTTGTGGTGCTCTCATGATTACTCTCAACAAAGATTAAATTAGAATGTTTCTGTTTATCCACATCTCAAAGGGACTGGAATTTCTCAAAGTCCTTTACTTGATACCGAGCCTTGATGTGCTAACTGAATTCATAAGTGATCTGAAACTATTTCAACATGCAACCCATTTAATCTCCACTGTGGGGGTGACTCTTCATGTGGAACAAGCAAGAGTGGTTGCTTCAAAACCATTGATGAAGAAAAGTTTTTCATACATTCAAAATCTGAAGAAAAATGCTTCAAAACCACAAAAGTTTCTTATAATACCAAGATCTGTAGAAAAATTTATCCAGCAATATATTTTTATTCACTTTAAACAAATGTCCAAAATAGCTTCTAGCGTGCAGCCATAAATTAATGACCTGACAAAGAATCCCTAATCTCATCTTAGAAAAAGGTATCTCAAATTTGAAATCGGAATAATAAAATTTATTATGATAGCACTGATAGCTCTGTCCTCGATGGTACACAGGTCAAGATTCATGCCTTCCAAGCCTCAAAATTGCCACTCACAAAATCATAGTACCCTCCATATAAAGTGAGAGTATTCTTCTTCAATGCTTCATTGACGAAGGGGTATGTCTTTAAATTATCAAGAGACACATTCACTGCTTCCTGCAGGCATATAACACAAAGGAAAAAAATAATAAAATCAATAATATTAGTAAAAATATGGATGTGCTCGCAAATAATATTAATTAGCATATAACATCAAGAATGAGATTTTACTGCATAGTTATCAAAAAAAAAAAAAAAAGCTTTAATGCATCTCACCAGTTCCCTAGAATTGGAATGCAACCATCACCAAGCTAGGAATCTATGAGCATTATACTTCATAGCAAGATTTTTAATTTTGTAGGATAGGAATGTCCAGATTTTTTTATGAAATGAGATGTTTCGCTGTCTGCTTCATCCCAATAGAGTATTGTGATACACTAGTCTCTTTTTTTTTTTTTTTATCTTTTTTTTTTCCTCTTATTTCTCTTCTACCTTTCCTCCTTCCTTCTCTCTTCCTTTCTTTCTACCTTCTTCTTTCCTTATCTTCCGGCCCTATTTTCCATTGAAATGAAACAAGACCTGTTGGGACTTAAAATCTTACCTTGTAGGCATACAAGGTCCATGTACAAATAAGATCAAAAAGCATACTAAGGTGCTATCACTTATTAAACATCCACTGAGTATTGCTGAAAGGTGAAAGGTGAGACAGAGGAGTAGCAAAGGAGGAGGGTGACACCTTCTCACATTTGGTGCATTGGTCTGCGAAGGCCAAATCAGCAGAGCTGCTCTTCACCTTCTCTCTTGCAGACATGCATATCTTCACCCAGTCCTCTATGAAGTCACTGTAAACATCAAGTAAATAAACAAAACTTACCATCAGAATCACACAAATGCCTTGTACAATAATTATTATCCTGCCATCTAATGCTGGTCCATCCACCTATGCCACCATGATCAGCTCCAAAAAAATTTTAATCAGAAGGCTGTCAACATGAGTCCACATGCATGCATAATGTTCTTCATAACAAAAGAAAGAATTCCAGTATCCCCAAACTATAGGAGGGGGCCAAGTAGGAGATGAGAAAGATGCCTCCATGTTCCCACCTTCCATTCTATTCCATGGGATGCAAAGAAAGGGAAAGAGAGGAGTTGTCAAGGGAAAGAGAATACAGAAGAATCAAGAGAGAAGAACTTACGAGCTGGTGGTGCCATCATCCTTGACTGACATGAGCCCTTTGATGCCTCCGCAACGGCTGTGACCGATCACCACGATGTTCTCCACCTGTCCAATAATTAGTGTGCTATGAGTATTGAAGTTTAAATATTGGCAGGATGGTAGGTGGTAAGATAAGAATGATGGCTATGATTAAAATTGGTGGCTTTAGTAGAGCAAAGTTGTCCCCGTGAATATTCTCTGATAGGAGAATTAAATAATTTTCCTATTTTATTTAATTCCTGTCTCTTTCTTAATGGATCCATCCATGTCTATCACCTTGAAATATTTGTCTTCTCAAGCACAGCTACCCAAAAGTCACTAGTTGATTACTTAGGAGTAATGAATTGAATCCTAAGAACAAGGCCAAAACAGTGAAGGTGGGAAGGGATCAGCCATTAAGACCAGTGGAAAAGGTCAGAATAGCATGGCTCAAATCTGGATTGTGGAAATCCCCAACAAGTCACATTTCACAATGTTCATTGAACTAGCTTGACTCCCTAAAAAATTAACTCTCCAGCAGGCTATACCAAAATTCTGGCTGACAATACTAGATTGCCAAAATAATAACATATAATCTCTGATCAGCTCCCTCTCGAAACCATTTCTCATCTCACAAATAATTTCACCCCTATATCAATTAATAAGATAAAAATTCTAAATCTCATGAAATAAAAGCATTCTAAATCCATTTCATTCCGATTCCCAATCAGATTCAAGCGTTCGAATACTTGCTTGAGATATTTTTTAACAAAATATTTATTTAAATATATTTAAATTTTAAAAATTATATTTTTATTGATATATTTAAAATTAATAATTAGAAAGAAAAAAAAATAAAATTTTTGAATTCTCTCTGAAATGAAGCAGAGCAGTAAGTTGGGCTCTATTTTGTTGGGACTTAGAATCATTGTTTAGGATAATACTGTTCAGTTTTGGCTGTATCTAAGATTACTTCGGCATTTAGGATATAATTATTGCCGGAGATAATAACTGGTGAAGTTGTATGGCTGCTGACCTTGAGGTGGAGGACTGCATATTCTATGGCTGCACCGACGCCGCTGTACTTGGTCTACAAACAGGAACAACTATTAATAAGCGTCTAAAAATAAGGAGGACCCAGTATTCAGCACGTACGAATGGCACGCGGGAATGGACGGTGGTGATCGGATGGATGGATGGATGGATGGATGGATACGTACCTTGTCGTAGGGTGGGACCATGTTGGCGATGTTGCGGACCATGAAGGCCTCGCCGGGCTCGAAGTTGAACACCACCGACGGGCACACGCGCGAGTCCGCACATGCGAACACCATGAACTGTTTGTAATTAATTCATCGTGCCAACCTTCCATGTTAGCGAGGTGATCCAAACGAGATTAAACCACGTGTGGCTCTCAGTAAATTATTCTCTTTTTTTTTTTTAACCCGTGGTTTCAGCTAACAGCTTTGGTTTCAGTGTTGGATGGCCCGGCCGTTGAAGGTGGTCTCCCAGATGCATTTTTCAAATAAAAATAATAATAAATGTTATTAAGATAAATTTATCTCTATTTATTTATTTATTTGAACCTACACAAATCTAAAAGTTATTCTATTTTTTTTTTTTTGTCTTTAAAATTAATGATTCATATAAATTTAAAAAAATTTAAACTCTTATATATATATATATATATAAAGAGATTTGATACATTAAGAGCGGGATTTGCTTTCAAACCATCCTATTTTTAATAAAGAATAAAAAAATTATTATTTTGTTAATTGTAAAAATTATTTTTTAAAAAGTAAAAATGTTATAAAATATATTTTAACTCATTTTTATTATTAAAAAAAGGGAAATATGAGCGAAATATGATGTAGTTTATTCGTTTTAATGTCACGATCCAGTTAAAAACAGCATCTTCTATCATTGAACTAAAGGAATATTTTTAATCAAAATTTTATGGCAGATTAAAAAAAATACTAAAAATAACTATTTCTATAGCCACGCACACTTGCTAAAAGTAATATATTCTGAATGATTTATTTAGAAATAAAATTAACATGGAAAAAAGTAATGGATCATAACGAATGACGGCTACGAAGAAGGTTTGGTTTTACAGCACTGTTAAAAATAAAAATAAAAATAAAAATGCGAAACTTTTACCCCTTTTTTTTTTTTATTAAAAGAGCCTGAAATTACCTTGGGGCTCTGGCCCTCAGCGAGCGCGCGGAAGAGGTCGGGCTTTCCCCTGCATGGCACGGATGTAATTTCATTCAACAAATCGGGGCTCTTTTGTCTTGAAAAATTACATGCGATTCACCGACCCCAATAAATAAATAAATAAATAAATGCCCTTCTCTAATCTCCTCCCATGGTTGACCGATAAAATTATACAATGCCTAAAATGCCCTTGTCGGATAATTTCTGTCTCCGATTTTGCCCGTTCAAAATATTAAAATATAGCGGTCGGAATTATACATTCATGCATGACCCCATGATAAAATTTTAAAAATATAAAGGGTCATTTTCGTCATTAAAAAAACCAAAAAAAAACTCACTCGTAGGTCTCCTTCTTGAATCGCTCGAACCCGGATTTCATCCTCTCAATGGGATCCATTTCCTGCTGAGATTCCGAAAAATTACAGCAATTAAAGATAAATAAATAATAAGATTTGCTCCCAAAAAAACCAACAAAAAAAAAAAAAAACGAAGAGAAACGGCCTCTCCGTCTTCAACAATGGCAACTAAATAATCAAAGAGAAAATTATGAAATAAAAACAATTCATTCCACTCGACTTACCGAAAACAAGTCGCAGAGCTAATAAATAATTTTTCATCAGTTATCCATAATTCCTATTTTTTTTTATTTTTATTTTTTTATTTTTTTTCGGGGGGGGGGGGGGGGGATTAGATGGAGAACTGAAACCGATTAAGATCAACATTCAGATCGAAGATCATGGAATTATAAACGTAAAAATCTAGACTGAGAAATAAAAGGGAGGGCTTCAGGCGTCCACAGACCTCTCTACGATGCCAATCGAGTCCTCTTTCTCTTGTTCCTTCTTCCTACTGAGAGACGTGTTCCGCTCGAAGATGGCAACCTTGGCGTCGCTTTATAGGAGGAGTCCGTTCGGATGGGCCGCCGGAGCAGGATTAGGAGAGGAGATCGCCGGAGATTCTGGTTTGTTAGCGGATAGACCGGGACTTGGATTTCCGTAATCCTCGCTCTCCTTCAGAGCTAATTGCGACCCGGTGGTGAATGCAGGTAATTCCAGTGCATCGATTAGTGAATCCGAACGTGTAAAGTATTTAATGATGATTTAGAATATGCTATTTAGATCTATGAGTAGTAATATTATGCCAGCCAGCCTTAGTCGAGCCTTAATCTGTTTGTAATTATTCCAAGCTCAATTTGTATCTAAATTCTATCTCAGTCAAACGCTAGTAATTTATAAATCTTCAATCGGGACTGGACTGGAAATTAATTTGAGTTTCATTCAACTAAAGCTTGATTTCAGGTTTGATTGGTTTGAATTGATGTTTGAGGAATTCAAACATTAAAGTACATTCTAATGAAAATTTTAATTATAAAATAGAAGTTTAGGAAAAAAAATACTAAAAATATTGTTAACTACGCTGCTCTACCAAAATTCGAGCCTTATTTGAGCCAAGCTCGAATGGGCCTATAATTTTTTTTAGTTTGGCTTAAATTATTAGTTTAAGCTTGGTTTATTTACTTTCAGATCAAATCTAAATAAAGTTTATTCTACACTAGACTTGAATTGTTTGTTTATTTTTCTATCTTATATATCTTTTGTGCAAGAATTATCCTCCTCCTCTTCAATGGTAAGAAGAGAGGGATGCAAATCACAAATTTATTTTTAATATAATATTGGAGTTGCCGAATCAGTAGCCATGAGTCCAATAAACTTTTTATACGCATTTGCCTTAGTTTATTGAGAAAGGAAGGAGATAAGGATATAAATTTACATCAATTTATTGCATACCTATTTTATAATTATCCAATTACAATGAACCAAAGAGTTTTTTTTGATTTTATCTCAATTAGCTATTACTACACCGTTAAGTTAGCTATAGATTATTGATTAGGACTAATAGCTAATCCAAACAAGCACTTAATGTGATAGTAGATGAACATGTAATTATGTATTTATCTCTCTACATTATGCACCAAACTTGATTCCCATATTAATTTATTAATTATGAGACTTTTGGGAAGGAAATAAGGAATGGTCTGACTGGGTCAGGTAAGAGGCTGCTTGGCCCTGGATGGGGGTAGGTGGCACCATATTTTTTTTTTTGGCAAAAGTCAAAAAAGGGGATCACATTTCTTCCTTTGATAAGATGTGAATGACTTGATCAACCTCTTAGGAAACACATTTTGAAAAGCAAATTTATATAAAAAATAAAAAAATAATGATCTAAGTTATAGCAAAATATAAGCTAGAAGATTTCCTTGTGGAGGACATGGAAGACATTGATAGTCAAAACAGCTGGAGTACTTGGCTGGACCTGGCTATCTATTCTTTTTGGTAATAGTGTCAATCTCGGAAGCCAGGACTCTCTTTTACACAAAATCTTACCTACTGGTAAAAAAAAAGAAAAAAAAGAGGAGTAATCTAGTGATTTGGACTCTACTGGAGCTGATTTGTGATCCACAGCTATCATGGGAAAAACTTGAGGCTACGGTATTATTTTTATTCACTTCTCTTGTACTGAATGCCAGACTCACTACGGTATGGAATGGTCTCAGAGAAGTATTGTAGTTGACTGGCTCAAGTTGAGCACATTGTCATGGAGGATGATTTGTTGCAGTTGTCTTTTGAATAGATAAAAATATTTTTAATTACCTACAGATCAAGTGGGCGTAAATTTTTGAAGCTGATGCACGAGAAACTACCTTGTCAAGAGTTTAACCTTCCTTCCTCGTTTAAAAAAAAGAAAAGAAAAAGGAGAGTTTAGATCCTCCCATAATCAATGATGGAGCTGGGACAATTTGGCTTTGCAATCTTCACCATTTATGTGTTACAAAACAGCTCGTGATGCATAGGACCCACACCGTCTGTGATAAGACTGGTGCTATGATATATGGGACATGATGCATCATAAGCTGTTCCATCATTCATGGATGGTCATGGTTAAAAATATGTAATGCTTCAAGCCCACCGATTCAATTAACTTCATTGATAAACTAAAATGGTTCAAAAACTCTTCAATATGAGAATAAATTTCCTCTTATAATGTGATGTTCTTATCGCACGCTATAAGCTAGTCAAAATCTATTCCGAATCGAATCGTTGGTGCTGTATGAATCTATCCCTCCAAATCGAGCGTTGATGCTGTAAAGATTGGGTAAGAATCTGGCTTCTTATCGCACGCTATAAGTTAGACAAAATCTACCTTCGAATCGAGTTCTTGAATCGAGCATCCCATAAGCTAGTCAGAATTTACCTCCGAATCGTAGTTAGTGGTGTTGTAAGGATGGTGTCCGCTATAAGCTGGTCAGAATCTATCCTCAAATTGAATCGTTGGTGCTGTAAGAATGACTTCACAACATTCTATAGTTAGCCCTTTCCTCCACTCCCGAATCGAGTCGTTATGCTGTAAGAATAGCTCTAACGTCCCATAGGTAGCCCCTTACCTCTACTTGCTGCTCCAATTAACTTTATTGATGGATCGAAACCATGTGGCCTAAAAATTCACTTGATTGAAAGTTAATGGATAGTAAGTGAACTTGAATTATAAGCATATAACATTTTCTTTTTCATCTAATGTTGACTAAATTTATGTTCTACCATCGCCTTGCATGCAGCACACCGGCAGAAAAATCTCATCATAGGATCGTGGCCATTTGTGGATCTCATAATAAATCGCATGATGGCACACAATTGCATGGGCCTCCTGCTAAGCGCATAACGCACCATACTAGCAAAGCCCATATAATGATGGGCCATCATACAAAACGCTCGGCAGCTCTCATGCGATCGGTGCGTCTTATCAGGAGAGGAAAGCCATTGAGAAAATAAACATCATGGGCTCAAAGGCTATATATATTTGGCCCATCCAATCAAAGCCATTGCACTGGATTCATTTTATAACTGTGACCATTCATTTTAGATTTTTTTTAAAAAAATATTCTCCTACAAAACATATTTTTTATTTAAGAAAATAAAAAAAATCAATATATTCAAGTAAAGTTGAAACAAGTGCTTTTATTTTATACCATCTGGATTTATGTATTAAATCATATTTAATTTTCTTTTTTAAACCTCATCATTTATACATTTTTCATTTATGGTCCTCTAACTGCAGTTATGTGTCTATCTACAAATGTATGATTTTACCCCTTTAATTAAAAATATTTTTGATTTTTTTTCAAAAGTCCAATTAAAAAACCAGAAAAAAAAAATATTGATTTTAAATTTTCTTAATTAATTTTAGAGAAATAAAAAGATCTTGCAACATGACAACCGGTCCAAATCATGGTGGTCAAATTGGCATCCAATAATTGACTCATTAAATAATAGTAGATTCTTGCATGTTTGACCTATATGGGTTTAAAAGTTTACTTCTATTTGTTCATGAAAATTACAGACCTTTTTAATATAAAAATAGATAAATTTTAGAAACATAAACGGTTTCAAGTGAATATAGAAAATTTTAGAACAAACATCTATTTTTTATTTTTATAAAAATATTTTTAAAATTCATTTATTTTTTAATCCCTAGTTTTAGATGTATTAAACTCTTTTTATAATTTAAAAAAACTTTTATTTGATATATATTTTATTTATCGTATGCCTCTTTGGATTAAGAGTGGCATGTTAAAAAAATATAATCTTAAAATTTAATTTAATAAAATAATATTATATTTTTATTTTTTTATAAAATTTAATGCATATACCAATTAATATTAATGACCAAACATATTTTTCATTATTACAAATTAAAATATATAAATATATATATATATATTTATTTATATATATATATTTTGTAACCCTCTCAATGCCAACTCTCCATCCAGCCAACAGGAACGAACGATAGGCTTAAAAATTCCCAACCGAAACCAATGTTCAATTTCTATACTTCTTCCTCGCATCTGCGTGCGTGCGATCAACAAACCCCCTCCTTTAAAATAAATCCAATCCAAATCCAGCCCAATCCTTGAAGCTTGAAACCCCGTTCTCTCTTTTACCTTCAGGTCCGGCACTCGGTGTACTTTGTCCTTTTCTAGTCGTCGCGGTTCTTCTTCTGCTGTTTCGAGCCCTCCAGGGCCTCACCTTTCCTTAGCCCCAGACGTTTCACACGGCGGTGGCACTCGGTGGTGGCGATGGCGACCCAATCAGCGCCTCCCCCAAGCTCTCCCAACGATTTCCCCCAAAATCAAGGTGATTTCTTCTTTTCCCCAAATCCCTATTTTCCAATCTTTGTCCCAATTTAAGTTCTTGTTCCCTTGTTTCCACTGGGTTTCCGATCTGCAATCTTTTTTTTTTTTTATGTTTCTTTTGGAATTCCCTTTATCTCTGATCAGAAGTTGTCGTGGCAGTGGTTTGATCGAAGCATAGGAGAATTTACGATTGGATAGGAAGAGAAATCATTAAATTGGCTAATCATTGTTCGTTTTGAGATGAAGAAGCTGTTTTTATCGGCAAAATTGTCCCCTTTTTTTTTTTTGGACATCTTGGGAAGCGTCTCGCTTGCCTTTCACTGATTCTATTTATTGGAAAAGGAGGGAGTTTGGGGACCGATTTCACTAGATTAAGAAGGAAAGGAATAATTAGCATCGGTGAATATCACACGATTATCAAAAAAAAGGCTTTTCTTTTTTTTTTTTTTTCGGGAGAAAGTCAGGGTTTTAGATGCGAAAATCACCTTAGGTACTAACATGGGGTTATGTTAGAGGCTTAAGTTGTGTTACATATAAAACAAGATAAACTGGATAACACAAAGACAGAGAGTTAACTGAACCAGCCTCAGCTAATGCAATGAAGAAATTTTTTTTATGGTTACAGGAGGTTAATTAATTTTTTCAAGCATTTCGAAAGTACACCAGGTTTGCTTAAATCCTACGATTCTTGAACTGCCTTATAAATTATTGTTTCTGCAAATAATAGATTCCAATATAATGAAAAGATCAATAATAACTAGCTTTCCTGAATTATGGGTTTGGCCATGTTAGGCATGGCAAATGGTGGCATTTTTCATTGGAAGCTTGAACTATTCGGGGAAAATGAAGGGTTTGTCATATGATCCCTGTAAAATTATGAAGAGTAAAGAGCCTATGATATTGGCGCATTAACATTGGTTGCACCATCTAACGTTAGGGCCTGAGTTATCGAAGATAGCGGAGGTGAATGGGAAGGATGTCAAAGGGGACACTGCCAATGAAGCTTCGAGAGAACCAGTTTTTGCGATCCCACAACCAATAAGGGAGGACCAAGTGCAGAATGCTGTTAAGTTTCTATCTCATCCAAGAGTAAGGGGTTCCCCAATCATTCACAGGCGTTCCTTTCTTGAAAAGAAAGGTCTGACAAAGGAGGAAATAGATGAAGCCTTTCGCCGTGTACCTGTAAGACCTTCTCTCTCCCTTCCCCCCTCCCTTCTCTTGTGGAGGCTTGGTATAATGTTTTTTGCTGTTTTAATGTTTCATATGTATTGCAGGACCCTCCTCCAAATGCTACCAGTGTAGAGGCTGCCACCACAAATCAGGGTAATCTTTTTGAACCTAATGAATTATTTTGTCACTAAGTTGGTACTGATACCATGTTGACAGTATGCAGTCATAAATGCCGCTTAGATTTATACATCTTACAAATAAATCTTGTGTTTACTGAACTACCTTAGAGCACCACCATCTCCACTAAGAGTTAACAGAAAAGGATTTTAATGTTATTTGTGTTGCAACTTATCACTTTTGTTTTAATTTGGTATTCTATATCACTTTTTATTTACTTATATTCCAATGTTGTTCTTATACTTTTCTTTTTTTTAATGTTTGTTTATTTTACCTGAGAATGGTAGTTATAAAACCTTGGTTAGAAACTTTGATCCTAGGTAGCTATAAAACCTTTGTTAGATACTTTGATCCTGGGGCTTTGGACTTTTATATTAAGTTTGCCATCCAGATTTATATGTGTGGCAAATTTGGGTGGATTGCTATAGATCATTGTGATTTGGTGAAGATTTTTTCCCTCATTTTGAGGATTAAAAGATCAAGGAATTGGGTGGATAGGGATATGTGTTTTTTAAAGCTTTTTGGGATGGAAGCCTCAAACCAGATTCCTAGTTAAAGAAGATAATCTGGAATAATGTTTGGATGTCAACTTTTGTTGAAAAGAAGTGGAATTCTCCATCAATTAATTCCTTGATGGGTGAGATAAGGAAAGCCTTTTTTTTTTTTTTAAGATTCATTTCTAAATTGGTTGCTCTACTTGCATCAATGTAGAAAAATAGCATATGTATTATAACTAATGTATTGTGGTTTTTATTTCTTCATCTACTTTGATTTGAGCACTCTTGTAGTATCAATCTATTGCAACCCTTCTACTTTATATGAGCTTGAGATCGGTTGTGTACAAAATTCATGTTTTGTACATTGGAGGTGTTGCTCTCATAGCATCCATATAAGTTCAATAATATGAAGAGAAATTTTAAATATAATATGGCTATGATTAGGAGTTAGGTCTTGCCTAAGTGACAATGTAGTCAAACTATGACTTATCAGGACAATTTCCACCCAAAGCAATACTTCTAATCTGATCAAGGCTTTTCTAAGAAAACTTTCACGTTTAAGCAGCTCCTTTTGTTTCTCTCGTCAGATGAAGCCGCCACTTTCATATGATATTTCACCATCCTAGCTAGCAAAATCTGTTATCCTGTACACATTACATCTTAGCAAACTTGAAGAAATAACTAAAATTTCTATAAAATGCAAATAAAAAACAAATTCATCTGTCTCTTATCCTTAATTTGAATGGCTGATTTGTTTGGTTGTTAACAGCTGTCCAGCCAAAATCATCTACAGCCTTGCAGGCCCAAGCCCCAGTACAAGTTCCACAACCAGCTGCTGCTCCTGCTAGCAGTGTTTCCGTGGCTCCAAGTTTGCAGCGATCCAGATTTCACTGGTCCCAGGCACTTCTTGCCACAGGGGTTCTAGCTGCTTCAGGTGCTGGTACAGCTGTTCTTTTTAAGGTATTTCTCCACAGTTTTAGTCTTGCAGTTTACTTAAGATTTTTAACATATTTGCAGCTAACCATTATTTCAAGTGCTCTCTAGCACATTCCATGCCATGCTGGTACTGGCACCTGGCACAAGTTGCCGCATCAACTTTTAAATCTGATTTTAATATATTGTTAAATGAAAAAGGGATTTAAGTTATTTTTAATATTTTTTAGTTTCTTTTGTTTCAACACAGCAAGCTCATGTGCTAGCATGGCATATGCCATGCCAGCAACCAGCCAGCATGTCCAATGTCACCCAGCAATTAAATCCTTGCTGCTGATTGACTCTCTCTCTCTCTCTCTGTGACTCATTCCCCCCCCCTCCTTTTTTCTCTTCTCCCCATCCTTCCTGATTTAGATTCGGGAGCCATTAAGTAAAGGCTATTTCTGTACTTACAATTTATTTTAACAGAATGTGGTTGTTCCCAAGCTGAAATCTTGGATCAGAAAGGTTGTAGCAGAAGAAAGTGAATCTGATAAGGAAGACAAACAGAGTTCCAGGTTGGCTGAAGATGCAGCAGAAGCTGCAAAAGCAGCAGCAGAAGCTGCTGCTGTTGTTGCTAAAGCAAGCCAAGACTTGTTAAATGCAAAAAATGAAGGTTATTCACTTTTGCATTAATTTATTCCTTCTTCTGAGCTTGTAAATAATTAATGCCATTTTGATGTTGGGCTCCTGACTTTGAGTGTTTCTTCCCTTTTCTTATGTAAGAGAGGAAGTACTTTGAGGCTTTTATGGGAGCACTAGATGTCCAAGTTAAGGAGATGAAATCCATGGGTGATGCTATTCGTAAGCTGGAAAGCAAAAGGGAAAACAGTTTCTCTCAGGAGAAGCTGATAGAAGAGTATATGCAATCTACAGTAGGGAATGGTAAGTTAACCAAATGGACATATCATTTTCTCAAATGGTAATTATCCTATGTGGTGTTTCTTTAATTGAATACACTAATTGGTGAAAAAATCAGTCTTCTATCTTGAATATTGATGGCAACTAAAAGCCTTTAATAATTGGTTGGAAAATTTTGGTCTGTAATGATTAATATGTTCAGAAAACACGACATTGAAAGAATTCACTAAAATTCTGGGTAAGATGGTAGGGAGCATAGAAAAATAACTTACTAGGATAATGATAGAAATGTTACATTTGATACCTTTTCGTGGGATAGAGTTAAACTGGGTATAGAAAGAAAAAGTAATCCCAATGAAGAAGCGGGAAAGAGAAGAATAACTGATAATAACTTGGAGAGATTTTGTAGGCTGATAACTTGGATAAATTTGATGATTCGAGTCAACCAAGTTCCCTGTTAACTTACAAAGTACTCAGTAATTTGGTTACAAACTAGAACCTCATAGACTGCAAGCAAATTGAAACCTGGGGACAAATTTGAAACAGAATAATCATTCAAGGACTCCCTCTACTCAACCTACAATTGCATTCATGACTTTATCTTGTGTCTGTGCACATATATGTCTAATCAAGGTTCTTTAAAGGTAGTGGGTGGCCAAGACTGAGATGAAGCGACGTCTTAGTCTATCTTGACCGATACGTAAGGTAGGTAAATTTGAAGGGAATTGGTATTTTCTGATATCTTGACTGATATTTTGGGACTGAGATGTCAAATTCTCGGTCATTATGGTAAATCCAAAATCAGCAACTAGAAATGCATTGATTTGTAATTTGCCAGTTAAAATTCTATTTAAGAAAGTAAAAAGGTGATTATGATGTTTATATTGTATTAGCCAAGGTTTTCATTTTTCAGTACCGGACCATGTATGGATAACTTACTGGTACAAGACCGATCAATAAGGTATATTGTCCCTGTACCAGCACCTGATATTGCTGTTGGAGTCATAGCAGTAGTTTTATCAAGTGATGATATGAGGGTGAACCAATCCCTGAGACATTACCATGTTGGTATGCTATGTCTCATACTGGCTGGTACAGCTCAATACTGCAAACACTGGTAGTAGCCAATATCTTGGTATTTATTGGGTTATGTTGGTTGAGATATTGGAGACCCAATATTGCTAATAGCTGTATCTGAAGGTGCTAATAGTGGTACAAACCAAGATCTTGGTTGAGATGAAAACCTTGCATCTAATTGGGTGGTTTTCTAGCATTAAAACTTCTAGGTTTACTAGGAAGATGCAGAAAAGTGATTTTATGCTTGCATTTGCAAGTCATATCTTAAATCTCTCCTATGTTTGAGTATTGCTTAATACTACGGCGACTGGTGAGACATCTTCACACAAGCATTTGTAATTTATATTATTACCACTATCAATGACATGATTTTCTCTCAGCTGACTATCATTCTAAATGTTTCTGTACAATCTTCAGGGCCAGCTAACAATTCATGGAGAACTTCTCAGGCCAATCAACCTGATGCAAGTCTCCCCTCAATGTTTTCAAAGGTAAATTACAATTTTGACTTGGTACACAGTTTGAAGTTTGAGCTCTTTGACTATTTGAGTATTGTCATTAGCCAGTTTGATTTTATTGACAAATTTCTGACTAGTTCTTTAATTTTTGTTTTCAGCAAGCTAAAGTAAATGGCTTGGCAAATATGGACTTTGGAAGAGGTAGCCATCTGTTTCTTCTCCACTCCCTCAACCCTCCCACCCAAAAAAAAAAAAAAAAAAAAGGAAAACCTTTATGTTGCAATTCACATTCCCTTCTGTTGCTCATCTCATCTGATGCTTTTGAACAGCGAGGCCTTCGTCCACACCTGCATCAGTAGAGTCTATAGCCGCACCACACACAAAGCCATTTGTGGAGGTATATAGTTCCATTCTCTTGTCTATACCTTCATAACCCAAAAGGAAAAATAAAGACAACATCAATCGAGCACCACAATTGCTTGCGTGAAAGGAAGTGATATTTGTGCTTTTTAATGCTGCAATCTTTCCCATTTGTCCTGCATACAGGTTTTGATAGCCAATAGGTGACTCGTTGTAGTGCTCCTTCAGAAAATGTGCCATTAGAATCTTTATATGCTATGTGAGGATAGGTTCCACTTTCTTTAAATCATCTTTTGATGTGACCCTTATGGGAAAAACTTGAATGGTGTTTTTTTTTTTTTTTTCTCGTTCTCTGCATTGATGTTTCAAATTGTTTCTAAATCTTTTCATTGGAATTTGTGACGCTGAATGCTGGCTGTTTTATCTTTTGTATCGGGTTTTCAAGTTAACAGTTGCTTAAAAGAAGTTATAAAATCAAGTTTCATAAAGATGATGGCTACTTAATTAAGGTCGCGACAGCGATGGTCATGAAATTATATGGTGTTTTTAAACTCACCTTGTCCTCATTGATGAGGTTCATTCTTGTTAGTATGTGAATAATGCTTGTGTAACATGTAAATGGATCAGCAATGTTTTGGATATTTCTATATGGTCTCTGAGTAATTGAAACCCTGATATAAGGCATTCCCAAATTGGATTTTTCGAGCTAGTAATGGAAAAGCATATTTCGTATTCCTGGAATTTTCTTTGTTCATTAGTTATTTTGGAAAAGTGAAATTAATTCCAGCACTTACCATTCAACTTTGAGGAGTCTAATTGATGCCTGAGACCACAAGTAGGCTTGAAGTAACTTAATTGGCATTTCTGAAAAAAAGAACTTAAATTGGCCACTGAAATTACAGAAACAGCAATGGTATCTTTGCTGCTCTTAGTTGTCCTTTGCCCTTGAGTTTGGCTTCCAGAGTAGCAACTTGAAATAAAAATTACTCAAATATGAATTGAGCCTCTTACTAGAATTCTAGCTCAAAGCTGAGGAGGAATCACTCAAGAGAGTAAATCTCTTGCTGTACTACCTTCTTGAATTTTCAATGAAGAAGAAAGCCTAAAACTTAATTAAAATATCTGCATATGCTATTTGCAAGTAGAAGAAAGGTTCTCCACACAAAAAACTTAATCCTGTTTCTAACCCCTGAATTATAGTTTCCTGCAGAACAATATATATAAAGAGTAAAGAGACAAAGCTGCTTCATATAAAGATAATTTTCTAATGTAATATAGATTCTTTGACACTAACCCTACCTAAAATAGGAATTTAAACAAATAGTGAAATAAATGAAAAAACTAATCTAAAAATTGCAAGGTAAAATAATTTTTATATGCAGACTATTTCTAGGCTCTAAATGGAGGGAATCTTCATGTCAATATTGGCCCCTTAATAACCAGTCCTCGAGAATGGACGCCATACCAAGATTAAATTGACAAATGAGAGTTCTGAAGTAATGAATATGCTAGTTGTTGGTCTTTCATCAATTTTCCTTTTCAAGTAATGAGCTTCAAATGATGCAATCTTTAAACAGAAACATGCGTACTCCTTGTATTACAATTGTCTATTGGATGTGCCAGTGACATTGAATCGTAGTTCTCCATTTATGCAGACCTAGATCTTTAAATATATGAGGGGAATGCATGTCTCTTATTCTTGCTGCCTTCTGATTAACATTCATGTCCATTCAGCATGTTTGGATGACTTATTTAGCAAATTATATCTACTTTTTTTAGGGATTCTTTTGGAGATAAATGTAACCATTTAAAGATCCAGACAAACTTATGGATTCCCCCCACCCCTGCACCCACACCCCTATCCTACTAGGTTATTTTGATTTGTTTATTTACATTTTTGGGCATTGTGGGGGTTTTAAGTGTATTATTTTGCATATATTTATCCTGCTCACTCTAGTAGTTACACACAACAATTGATATTATCTGCATACTGGAATATCTTACCTTACCCATTATTTGGGAATTGAAATTGCTTTGACAAGTTTCAATATTTGATTCTTCTGATTATGGTTATTCAGGAGAGGTGGTGCCTCCTGGAATTAAACTAGATTGTTAATTCCACTAATTTTCTGCAGTGGACTATGGTTTCCCTTCATTACAAAATAATTTTAATATTGAAATTGCTTTGACAAGTTTCAATATTTGATTCTTCTGATTATGGTTATTCAGGGGGGGTGGTGCCTCCTGGAATTAAACTAGATTGTTAATTCCACTAATATTCTGCAGTGGACTATGGTTTCCCTTCGTTACAAAATAATTTTAATTCATTTTCCTTTTCATTCTAATGTCCAGGATATCAATGACATGCATCCGAGTCCTGATCAACCTCTGATGAAACCTACAGCTGCTAGACCAAAGGTTTGTGCAAAAGCTTTTGTGCTTTTAATTATCTAGCATAATTTCCTTATCTGTTAAAATTATGATAGTGCAGCCTTTCATTTTATTATCCTTAGCTATTTTCTTGATATGACATTGTCTGGCCTTGTGTGAACTAGTTTTTATTTGTATGATTAAGTACATTTTATAAGGATTTTCAAATATTAGGTATATTTTTTCTATCTTAAGAAAATGAAAGAACTTTGCCACCTTCAGTTTCTTTGACAGAATTACCTTTTTCTAATTTTGAAGTCAGATTTTTTTTTTTTCTTTTTTTTTTTTTCTGTGTGTATATGCATGGGTGTCTCTTCTTATATCATACCTGCTGAACATTGCTGATGAGTACTTGATGTGATTGCATCAAACAGCCATATTGGGAGGTGCGTCAGCAACCTCAGCAAAAACCCAGCTATGATCTCCGATCCCAATCAAGTGATGAAGGGTTGACTTCTGAAGCACAAGAGAGCACCGACCCCTACTTTCAGATGAATGGGAAGACTCATGAGACTTCAGAGCCTTGGTGGAGAAGGACTTCAAAAATAACTGAAATAGAGCCCAAAGTGGAGGAACCAAAACAGGTCCCTTATGGAATCGGAACCAGTGAGGGGCCTGCCCAGCGGAGATGGGTCCCACCAAAGCCACCAGCAGTTGCTATGCCAGAAGCAGCTGCTGCCATCCGGCACACAAAATCATCTGCTCAAAAGCAGCAGTCAGGGGATGAGCAGTCCGGGGCGAGCTCTGATGATGGAGAAGAGAGGATGGTGAAAGCACCTGATTCTGCTGTTGAGGTGGAGACCTCCAGTGTTACAGAAACAACTCAGACTGAAATACAAGAAGAACGGGCAGATGGCATCGAAGTAAACTGATAGTTCAAAACAAGAGTTTGGAATACTTTGCACTGTTTAATCCTTAACTCTTTTCAAGGGGAAAGGCGGGGTAGCCAATGATAATAGTTCTTACCCCTCTACTTGTTTATCATGCATCATGTGTCTTTGCTTCTAAGCTACATTGCAAGGTTTATATGACAAAATATAAGGGAGAAAGTGGTCTATTTGTCGGTTTTAATACTTATGTTTCACATTTCATTTGTGGTGGCTTTTAAGTGATGGCAGGGTTGTAAGATATGCAAACTGTAAGCGTCCATCCTTGCGCTATCTTCTGGCATTAGTCATGAAGATACTGAAAAAACAAATGATAAAGCTGAGTGCAATTTGCCTTCTGAAAATGTGTGTTTGATGACAGAACTGAGCATAAGTGGAGTCTGCAGTATCTTCTTCTATAAAGCTTGCCATGCCAGAGGTATTTAGACTTGTTCGTAGATGGTTGTCGTAAGAAGTGTTTTTTTCAATAGATATTTTCACGAGGAGCTGGAGTTCACAATGGTGAGAAGAATAATTATATTGTTAAGCACTTGGTTATCTGGTTAGCTTTCTCGGCAGTGGGGTTTGAAGGGATGCATTTTATTTCATATGCTGTGTAAATTTAGCAGAGCCTTTTCCCAAGATTTGTTTGATAAAGTTTACAAGCCCAATGGTGGGACAACTTCTTGGCACTAAAACAGTAAGTAGCTCGGAGCCATGGATGGCATTTTATTCATCTGTCTGCAATCGCCTGCGTATTTCTTTGTGGGATGTTCAAAACTCTTGTTTGACTAAAACACCAGAAAGTCAATTATGGTGGGGATATTTTCAAAGTGTTGACCATATTGTGGTACAACGTAAATGGTACAAAAACAAACATGAAGTCAGAAATAGCAACGGTTCAAAATACCCACGAGCCAAATCCCTTTGGTGTGGGTAAAAGCCTTGTTTTAATCACTTGAAGAAGCCAAAATCCAAAGTAACAGTCTCAGTGGCTAGACTTAGCTCTGACTCTTGGGGACATATTCCAAATCATTGAATAAGAGCTTGTGATTTTTCCAAAGCATGGAAGCAGAAAAATTCCAAGTCCATACAATGTGCTGTCCAGGTCTCCTCTAGACTATAAGATGGAAAGGTCATGATCCTTGCGGTTCTGATTATAAAACTATTGGAATATGAACATGTTGCCTATAACTAGATAGACATCAAATGATAATATAACTACGTGTAGGGCAATCCATGCTATGTGGCAATGGAATAGAGGGTGACTTTTGCCACCCTCCACTGAGACCCTGCAGCTTTGAAGCCTCGCTGAAAGCGCCGGGCAACTTTGGATTAGCCTCCACTACCAGCAGAGCATTTGTGGAGTGGCAGCTCAGTCAAAATCCCATTATTCTATGGCACCATGGGGAATAGAATACTTTCCAATGGAGAATAGTCTTTATGTAGTGAACGATATCATGTTGGCCTCCATTGTGTTGTCTCCGAACAAGTATTCTTGATGTAGTCTAATGACAACGTTTTCGTGGCATCTCAGGTAGGGTATAAATATGATTTTTTTTTTTTTTTTCATTCCTCTTTTGATAAGATATAACAATGCTGGTGGAATAGTTTGGTCAGCTAGATAATCATGGGTTTTTTTTAAAAAAAAAAAAAAAAGGAAAAAACTTTACTTCTTATTCCATCCTTTTATTATTATTATTTTTATTATTATTATCTTAATCAAAATTTTGAAATGAGTTCGTCTCATCTCAATCCTTGATTCGTTCAATTATTTTGGTACTTGCTTAAATATTTTCTTTTTTAAAAAAAAAATTTATTTATGAACCTTTACGGTATATTTAGATGGAGGTTAATCTAAGGGAGAGAAGTGGAATAATTTCATGGACCCTTGTCTAAAAGGAAGGGAAAAGAAGGAGGGAGCAGAAAATAAGGGTAATTAGAGATAAAAAGAGAGAGAAAAATAAGTTTATAATTTTTACCTCATCTTTTTAATTTTATCCATACAAATTAATTTAAATTTCTTTCATACTAAAGATATGTTTGTAATTTTATAAACGTAATTTCTCTCTTCCTTCCTTCTCTCCTCTATCCAAACAAAATAAATTTAACTCATTCTTTTTTTTCCTCCTCTCCTTTTCAAACAATAAGAGAGTGATAACCTTCCTCTCTCTTCCTTTTTTTTCTCCTTCTTTTCTTTTTTCACCTTTTGCCTTCCCCTTCTTCTCCTTCCAAACATCCGAACAGATATTTAGTATTTTAATTAATTTTTAAACATATTTAAACTTCAAAAGTTATATATTTATGATAAATTAGATTTATTTAACATTATAGTGTTAATATATTATGGGTAAAATAGAGTAGGATATGATGGCCAAGACTGGTTCTAAAATCTTTCTAAAATGGAATAGAACAGTCAAGATAGCATCTATCCCATCGAAACTTGAATCACTAATCGTGATATTAATTCAATATGAAATGATAATGCATTGAGTTTGAATCCTATAAGGATAGCATCTTACAAAGAAAAAAATATAAAATAAAAAAAATAAAGAAAAAAAAAATAAGAGAGACAAAGAGAGATCAAGCCTATTTTGAATTTGTCCCTCCCTCCCAGGGCCAAAGTTTTTTTTTTTTTTCCTCTCCCTTTTTTTTTTCTTTTTTAATTTTTTGCCTAATGCTAGTATCGTTGCTACATGTCAAACTTGGCTGGCCGAGCGTCAAATAAAACATGGTGAAGAAGTTGAATTTAGGTCTTGGATCACATTAATTGTTTGCTTGCTGACGGCCGACACCCTCGTCGGACTTTGATTTCGTGTAATCGACGGCACCGGGCCAGATGAAACGCCATGAAACACCTGAAATACCATGGAATGGGATAATAATAAAGTGGCAATAACTATGTTGGTGAAAATTTGCACTCGGAATGCCAGTGGATCTCACTGTTGAAGCGTGACTGCCGTATGACATGCATCAGCTAACAATTTATTTTGAATCCCATACCTCAGGCTCAACTATAGCAAAAAAATATTCTTTGGGTAATTAAAACTCGATCAAAACTATTAAAAAAATGAGTCTGAAAATATTCAAAATACTACAAGGAACTTAAATTATATTGATGATAACGATATACTTTATACTTATGTAATACCCCGAGCCTACCGCTGGATCGAAATCATTTGGATCAAAAATTCGAGTAAAAGTTAAATGATAGTAGGTGAACTTGAGTTATAATGCGATGTTCTCTTCACACGCCACAGCCTAATCAGAATCTATCTTAAGTTGGATCGTTGGTGCTGGCTAAATTTACCTTCGAGCCAAATCATTGATGCTATAAGGATGATTCTATATCGCACTGTCCTATGGGTAGTCAATTTTGATACCATTTGTAATGCCTCGAACCAACCTACTGATCCAATTGACTTGTTAGTGGGTCCAAACCACGTGACTTAAAAACTCGAGTGAAAATTAATTTGTAACAGATGAACTTGAGTCATAAGCACATAACACTCTCTTTTTCATCCAATATGTAACTATTTTTTAAGGTATTATAATCTCTTTTCCTTATAGTGCGACATTCTCGTCGCATGACATAAGCTAGCTAAAATCTACTCACCGTCACATTGGTAGCTTTTTGCTCATGCCATCAACTTTTGCATATTCGGATTGTCTCTGATATTATTTATAATTCTTCAAGTCCATCTACCGATCCAATTAAGTTCATTAGTAAATTAAAATCATACGATTTAAAAATTTAAATAAAAATTAATTGATAGCAGATAAATTTGAGTTATAAGTATATAATACTTTTTTTTTTTATTTAATGTAAAGCTAAATTTAAAGTAACACGACCTGATGATTTTTGTAATTAGTTATTCAGAGAGGCTGAGAGGGATCTTCTGTCGACTTGTGTAGTTTGACAGGAAGTCCAAGCAAGAGCCATGAAGGCCACGAGGCTGCTTCCACCTTTGATCGTTTTAAGCACGGAGCAGTGACCATGTCTCCCAGCTGCAAAATCACGTGTGTCATGTGATGCTACCCCCTTGTCCTTCTGCGTATTTAATTCAAGCTGGTCTCTTTCAATCACTTTGTTAATCAAGTAATCCAATCCACGTGGCTTTTAAAAAATATAAGCTTGAGTTTTTATCGCATCGAGTAAAATCATCGGTGCTGTAAAAGATGCTATAACAAAACTTTCTTTATTACTATCTTATGAGCAGTTTTTTTTTCTTATCAATCAATTTTTATATATTTAAATCAATTTTAATATAATTTATAATGCTTCAAAACCATATACTGACCTAATTAATATGTTATTAGATCAAATTTTATGGTCTTAAAAACTTAAGTACAAATTAATTGATAATACATGTACTTGAATTATAAATTTTTTATTTTTTTCACTTAATATAAAATTATTTAGGATATTACAAAAATACTACAATAATAATAATAAAATCTTATAAATCCTAAATTAATTGACATTGATTATATATATATATATATATATATATATATATATATATATATATATATATATATGTAACAGTTTGATTTTGAGTTTATAGGATGAAAAATAAAAACCTTCCCCACTTTCTCTGTACAATTCTCGGTCTTTCTCTGCATCTTTTTCCTTTTGTAAATATTTTTTCTTTTTTTTTTTAAGAAAATGCTCACCAGAACTCTAGAGGCCTTCTCGTCGATTTGCTAACCATCTTATAACACGTGAGACATACGGGATTTTAATCCCAACTCCTAAATGATCTCAGAGGCCATCTTTTATAAAAATATTTGAACATCCAGACGTCAAAGTCTGAAAGAAGTTGGACAATTTTTACTTCATTTTTTTTTTCTTCTAATAGATATAAATTCATTTTATTTACATAATTTATGATAATTTTTATTATAATTAAGAATTGAAAATTTTTCATTTATTTGACTTCAGCATGACTGTCGGCAGAGATCGGCCCCTATGACAGCAGTATGGTTCTTCAACTCGATTAATCGTGTTAAACGTTTCACGACCACTCCACGGAAACGGAATTACGACAGAGAGAAGAGCAGGCATCACGTTTTGCTCGATCCTGTTTTGTTTTTGTTTGTTTCTTTGTTTATTTTTTCCTTAAAAAATTTGGCCTTGTGACATTCATAGCCACAAGTTTTAAAAAAAGAAAAGGTGGTGGTACTTTTACTTGGTCGGTGGTCTAGTCCAATTAGTGCTAGCTTGGGTCCTATTAGGCTCTGTTTCTGGCCGACCAATTTTGTCTACTTATAAGGCTATGGGGCTCACTCATCCCCATCTGCCAACTTTTTTTCTAGCCAACGTGATTAGAGCATGGCAGAAGAAAAAACATTCATGATATATTTAATCATGCTAAAAAGTAAATATTCACACCTAAAATTTGCATAATAATAATAGAAGATAAATATTTGCATCCATAATTTATACAATTTTAACAGATAATATTATTTCTTTTATAATGCTTCAAGCTCATCTTTCGATTTAATTAATTTATTAGTGAATCGAAACCATATGGTACAAAAAGCATATGTGGAAGTTAATTAATAGTAGATAAATTTAAGTTATAAGTTCTTGAATCTTTTCTTTTCTATTCAATATGAGACTATTTTTAGAGTATTAATCTGTCCTTTATAATTGATGCTGTAAAGGTAGCTTCACATCATAGTGGGACTTCATCACCATCCTATAAATAGTCTTTTCTTCTTACCCACCAACTTCTGCAACCATCATCTTATGGATAATCCTTTCTTTCTGCAACCACCATCCTATAGATAGTCCTTTCTTATACCCATCAATTTTCGTATCACAACCACCGTTCTATGAATAGTCCCTTCTTTCTATCCATCAACTTTCGCACACTTTGGTTGGATACCATTTGTAACGCCTAAGGGTTAGTTCTGATACTATTTATAATGCCCCAAGTTCACTTGCGGGTTCAATTAATCTGTTAGTAGGCGAAAATCATATGGTCTTAAAATTCAAGTGGAAGTTAATTGGTAATAGATGAATTTGAGTTATTCTTAATTTTTTTTATTTAATGTAAGATTATTTTTGAAGTATTATATCTTTAATTTTTTTTTTGACTTATATATACAACCAAAGCTTTGCACGTGCGCATGTGTATACATGTGTGTGTATATATATATATATATGATATGCAATTGAACATGTTCGAAGAACCACACCATTTAGAAGAATTAATTTGAATGATAAGTGAATTAATATTAGAGGACAGCACATACCAAAAAATAAAAAAAAAAAAAAAAAAAAAGAAAGATCAAACTTCAGAGTTTGACTCTCTAACATCTGTGATGTGCATTGCATGTGGAAAAATGAAACGGTTTGCTAAAAACTCCATGGTCAGAGGAGCATTTTGGGAAAGAAGATATGTGGGTATTAAACAAAAGTATTGATGAATTTTACACTGAATTCATTTTTAATGCAAGTGTTGTTAATGTTTATGATCAAGTGTGCATGCCTTGATTCATTCTTCAAAGTGTTGAACTGTCGTTGGAAATCTACAAAGTTTTTATTTCAATGAAGATATATTTAATATTTACAAAAAGGTCAGGAATGCATAATAAAAAGAGATATTGCTCAACTTATTATTAGTTCAGTGTTTTGCTTTCATTTTATTTTTGTAAAACTAAAATAGCATTGTTTCTCTACCTTTTACTTAAAAATACAAAAGTTTGCAACCATATAAATTTCATGTGCATAGGTTAAGGCAAGAGTTTGGACAACGAAAAAGTTAAGCATAAAAAAATGATAATCTAATATTATATTTATATGATCACATCAATCTTCTTCTCCATTGAATTAATAATACTTATCTAGTGATTTCGTGAAATCCCTCATCAAACTTATAAAAGTTTACATAAAATAAAGCATTTGTTCATTTTCATATATGCGATCTAATCTCTACAAATAAATATAAATCTATTATTATAACTATAAATTTATGTTGCTATCTAAAAAGGTATCATTGTCAACTTATCATAATCTTTGGTTTAAACGATTGATTTTTTTTTTTTTCTTAAATGAGAATATGAGAAGATCATGCCAAGGAAAAAAAAGTATATTTATCAAGAAAAAAAAAATCAAACACTTAAATTTTTTTTCATATAGCATTGTTTCTCTACCTTTTACTTAAAAATACAAAAGTTTGCAACCATAAATTTCATGTGCATAGATTAAGGCAAGAGTTTGGGACAACGAAAAAGTTAAGCATAAAAAAATGATAATCTAATATTATATTTATATGATCACATCAATTTTCTTCTCGATTGAATTAATAATACTTATCTAGTGATTTCGTGAAATCCCTCATCAAACTTATAAAAGTTTACATAAAATAAAGCATTTGTTCGTTTTCATATATGCAATCTAATCTCTACAAATAAATATAAATCTATTATTATAACTATAAATTTATGTTGCTATCTAAAAGGGTATCATTGTCAACTTATCATAATCTTTGGTTTAAACGACTGGTTTTATTTTTTTCTTCTTAAATGAGAATATGAGAAGATCATGCCAAGAAAATATATATATATATATATATATATATATATATATTTATCAAGAAAAAAAATCAAACAATTATTTTTTTTTTCATATAATTAGAATCATTTATGCTTTTTCACATGCATTACACTTGTCTATTGCTAGATAAGGAAAATCAATATTGGAATAAATAAGACAATGCCACCTAAATTAAAAGCTATCCAAAAATAATTTTATTAGAAAGTTGAAATAAAATCCTTCCATAGCTAACCTTTACTATGAAATATTATTATGCTAATCAACTTTTAAAATAATTTTGATTGGTTGCAGGTGAACACCGTACAACAAGCAATGATGCCATATCACACCAATATTAGATATTAATCATAATATTTTTATATTTTATACTAACGCAACAAATAATATCACAGCATACCAATATTAAATGTTAATTATGATATTTTATATGCTGAAATTATGGAGATTTAATGCTACCCAATTTGTCCAGTTGGCCGCCCAGGGGCATAATCCGGTGTGAGGACTCGCCGCTCCATCCATGTGATTGCTGGATTCTGTCCTCGTCTTATCCCCCCCCCCCCAACTCTTAATAAGACTCATCTCCTTTCCATTTTTCTCTTAAAACAGACGTATAGATTTCTCTCTCTCGCTCGTTGCTCGCTTGGTCTCTCTCTCTCTCTCTCTCTCTCTCGCGCTCTCTCTCTCGCTGTCGCTGCGAATAATCGAGGAGTAGGAGGTCGTGATGGCGCTGAAACTCCCATTGCCCACAGAGGTTGGACGGATTTCCTTCTTGGATTCAAGAAGAGGAAGCCTCCAACAGCTCAAAGGTGAGATTTTTAGGATTTTCTTCTTCCAAAACGAGCGGTTTCTATTTCTGTTTCGTATCATTTGTGATTAAAAGGATGAGCTCCGATGCGGCTGTGTTCTATTTTACTGCCGGTGGATTATTATGAGATTTCTCTGTAAAATTTCATCGGTAAATCTGGTTTCTTGGTGGAATACTTGTTAAGTTTTTTCATTAATTTCTAAGGATATTTTCTTAGATTATATGTTTTTGAGTGTAAAAAGTTGGTGTCTTTTCTAAGTTTTTTTGAAGTAGTAAAATCTGTTTGTTGTTCATGATTGGTCATGACGGATATATTGATCCGCCAGAAGTATGATAGATTTGAGTGACTAATTGGACTTGCAATAATTGACTCTGCGAAGAAGTTCTTCATATCTATACGTCTCTCCATCTCATTTCAGTTTAGTAGGCTGTTTTTTTTTTAAAGAGGGGGGGGCGGCGGGGAGAAAACGATTTTTGTTGCCTTTGTTAGATGAATGGTACTTGGCTTTTTTCAGAATTTCAGCTGAAAAAGGGGCAATTTTATCTTCAACGGTTATACTGAAGCATTTGCAATAGTGTTAATGTTTGCTGACCACATAAAATAGAAAATCAAGGATTTACCATACTAGATGTTCTTGTGAGGTTTGAGCGATTTAAGCGTATAGTATTGTCTTTTAGAATTCTTGGAGTTAAATTCTATACTTTATTGTGTTTCCAGTGGGATTTCCTTTGAAAAGGAAGGAGAAGGAAACGGGTTCATCAAGGAGAACATGTTGCTCAATGCCACAGGCTCCGCCACCGGCCTGGCCTGGCCGAGCTGTTGCAGAACCAGGGCGGAAGTCATGGGATGGTCCAAAGCCTCTATCAATTGTCGGATCTACTGGTTCGATCGGAACTCAGGCATGCACCACACAGTACTGATGCAGTATATTGTTTCTATTTACCATACAGTACTTTCTTTTATGTTCTTGCATGGTCACCCAAATGAAGGTTTGAAAATTTGCATGAAGTGCTTGCACCCCTAACTTGAGACCTGATTTTTTTGGGGGGGCAAAAATTGGTACCTTCCTTTATTTTTAGTTTCATTCTAGTGTTTGAGGTGGTTTGGGATCATGTCCTAGTAACACCTGCAATCGTTAATGGTCAATCCTCAAAACCATCAAACCAATAGGATAGCTGTGATTAGGTGCCAGATTTTCTTTTCTCTCTTCTATAAACTATGGTTACCACACCCTATTATATATTTTCTTATAATTTTCTATTATGTTTTCAGACATTGGACATAGTGGCCGAAAATCCAGATAAATTTAGGGTTGTTGCACTTGCTGCTGGCTCCAATGTGATGCTCTTAGCTGATCAGGTATGTGTGAAGTTGCTCAAGTAAAGTTGCTGAAGGTGGCAACAAGCAAATATATTTTGATAACCACTAAGTTTTCTGGTGAGTTTTGATATCTGATCTTTCTTTCCATTTCTTGAGCAGGTTAAACAATTCAAACCTCAATTAGTTGCTGTAAAAAATGAGTCATTGATTGGGGAACTAAAAGAAGCTTTGGCTGATGTAGAGGACAAACCTGAAATTATTCCTGGGGAGCAAGGTGTTATAGAGGTCGGTCATCGTTCTGCATCTCTCCTATTGTTGTAAGGGCATGATTCTATCAAATAACACATTTGGGTATGATTTTCAGGTTGCTCGCCACCCAGATGCTGTCACAGTAGTCACAGGAATAGTAGGATGTGCAGGCTTAAGGGTAAAGACTGAAGCTTTTGTCTTAACTCTTGATCGATTTGTCTCAGACCACTGTAAACTATATGTTTGATTTGAAGGATTTTACTCTTAGTTTAGGTTTTAACCCGATAAATTTATCCGGAAACATCGTATACAATTGTGTGGGAAAAGGTTGTATTAGGGAAGATTTTTGGCATAAATCAGTGCAGCAATACCCAGATATTGGTACTTCTGCTTTCTGGATGGTAGAAGTGAACCACGAGTTGTAGAAGATGTTCATCATGGGCTTCTGTTAGTGTTGGCCTTTCTGAAACTATGGTCGATAGCTGCTACTTGTGTACTTGTAGTTGCTACATATGCTGAGAAAACGATAAAAATATGGAATGGCATTCTTGTTGTGACATCATTAGGTTTACTATTTTGAGTCATTTGTTCATATCTGATGTTATGATGGTGGAGATGACTTCAGTTACTGAAAATATTGGTAATAAAGGGTAAATATCCAATTATAATGAAATTCTTTTTTTTTCTTTTGTTTTAATGTCAGCCTACTGTAGCTGCAATTGAGGCTGGAATTGACATAGCCTTGGCGAACAAAGAGACTCTTATTGCAGGTGGTCCTTTTGTGCTTCCTCTTGCACACAAGAATAAAGTGAAAATACTTCCTGCCGATTCAGAACATTCTGCCATATTCCAGGTATCTAGGCTTGTTGCTGAAGGAACTTTTCTAAGTACATTCCAGAGCGCAGTTCATTACTTGTTCTGAACTGAAAATTTTTCTCTGCATGCTATTTCTATTCACCTGATTTCATGCTCATATGGAACCATTCATGCCTCCAGTTGGTTAATGAAGAATGATGATTATGAAAATGTTCATTTATCTCCAGTGTATTCAAGGTTTGCCTGAGGGTGCTCTTCGACGCATAATTTTGACAGCATCTGGAGGAGCCTTCAGGTGTGTTGAAGATCTAAGTTTTATCTATTATATATGCATCTTGTTGTGAAGAATAATAAGGAAGCTGAAATTCATTAACAGCTCAGGTCTATTCAGTATTTTTCTTTTTCTAGTTTGAATTCATTTTTTAGCTATTTATCATTTTTCTGTCAGAGATGAAAGGAGAGTTAAAAAAGAGCCTGACCTGTGGAAAAAGGCCAGACTAATTTGGATTCATGGGCACCTAAATTAGCCTTTTGTGCATAAGTTCTTGATCTGCCTGCCTTTTGCTACTGAACAAGCTACTCCCTTATACTAAAGGAGGAAATGACGAAAAATGTCCCTTTTTTGTTTTAATCTGATAATCCTTTTCATGTGATGGAAAGAGTCATCTTCTCTGCTATTATGTTCCCGTACCCTTCATCTTACAGCCAGGAATTTAGACCAACACTTTTACATTATGTTTTTGATAGGGATTTGCCAGTTGAAAAGTTAAAAGAGGTGAAAGTTGCGGATGCTTTGAAGCATCCAAACTGGAATATGGGGAAAAAGATCACCGTGGATTCTGCTACCCTTTTCAACAAGGTATCATGTTCTTGATGACCATGCAAGATGCAACATAAATGTCTATTTCTCTAGTTATTGAAGGCCTTCAGCTATCAGCAAGTTGTGTGTTGTACAGGGGTTAGAAGTCATTGAAGCACACTATTTGTTTGGGGCTGATTATGATGATATTGAGATTGTGATTCATCCACAGTCAATCATTCACTCCATGATCGAGACACAGGTGAATCTCTTATAATTCTCATTGCTATGACTTGCTCCTTTTTTTTTTTTTAATCCATATTTATCAACACTAAAGTTGCATTTATTGTTTCGTTTGAAAGTGTTTGGAGTTTAAATTTGTTTATTTATACACTGTAGGTCCAGTTTAGACATCAATAATTCCTAAATCATTCTATGTTGTTTTTCTCAGGATTCATCTGTTTTGGCTCAGTTGGGATGGCCTGACATGCGCCTACCAATCCTTTATACAATGTCTTGGCCAGAAAGAATTTATTGCTCTGAGATTACATGGCCTCGACTTGATCTTTGCAAGTACGAAACTTTTTTCCCTAATTACTATGATCCACATGCACAAGTTTATTTTCCAGAACTTACAGTTGTGTATTATCATTCACATATGAAAAACAACTCTTAAGTGTATTTTATTAAAAAAAATAGTGTATTTTATAAGTAATATTATACTAACCAAATTATGAGTGATGGTGGCATGTTTTTTCTACCTTATAGCACCCAATTATACAAGACCCTGCATGCCTTTTGCATCATCTTAATTAGATGAGAAAAGAATAACAGGCAGATATGGTTTGGGTAAATTGATCTTTAATGAGCAAAAAATTATCTGAAAACTTAAAATTGAAGAAAAGCATCATTTTTGTTGCTGTGCATCAAAAATCAAAAGATTCTAGCCGTTCTTTTCCATACAATGAAGTCTGAATTTTGTCAACTGTACGGCAAATAATTACCACATTCTTTGATAACATAGCCATGGGATTGAAATTGCTGTTGAAATATATTTGGTATAAAAGAATGGAGTTTACACTACAGATGATATCAGGCAAATATATGAGTTAAAATTGTTCAATGTGATTCTCTTCTGATTACCAACCATAACAAAGCCTTTTTTTAAATGGATGGTGCAGGCTAGGTTCATTGACATTTAAGGTTCCTGATAACGTGAAATACCCGTCCATGAAACTGGCCTATGCAGCTGGGCGGGCTGGGGGTACCATGACAGGAGTTCTTAGTGCTGCTAACGAGAAGGCAGTGGAGATGTTCATCAATGAGCAGTATGCATTCTTCTCCTTTTATTTAGGGCCTTTTATTATCTCATTGATAATTTCCTACTTAAACATCCACTTTTCATGCTGTCAAAGTGAATAATAATTTGCACATGATTGTATACTTCTGGAACCTTATAAAATGCTGCACTATGTTGATCAGTTTTCCAAACCTTTGCTTCAAAATTTGTAGAATTTACTGGAACATCTATTGCTTCCTTACCTTCCCTTGTAAAATTTTCATTCAGAATTAGAGAATGATGCATCTTAAATGCTATCAATATTCGTCTAGTTGCACTATTAGCTAACAGCTTAACATTCAATAAAGAGAAATCTTGCATCGTATGGATTTCCATCTTCAATCCTTTATTTCTTTGTTTTGCTCTGCATTTTCATGAAAGCTGTGCATGCTTGCTTCAGATGTGTTGATTTATCAACAAAGCGAACACTCGTTTTCTGAGCTGCTTGTCTCTGTGAATGTGGGAGGTAATCACTTAGAATAGTTGGATATATCTAATGGTCTTTGTATGTGTTTCAGAATTGGCTATCTGGACATTTTCAAGATTGTGGAGCTTACATGTGATGCTCATAGGAAGGACCTGGTGGTCAACCCTTCCCTTGAGGAGATCATACATTATGACTTGTGGGCTCGACAGTATGCAGCCAGTTTACAACCATCATCTGGCTTGAGTCCTGTTGCTGTGTAAGCAGTCCAGTTTGTCAGTTAGAATGTTGTTGTAGATGAGACCTCTTGAGGTTCATGATAGGAGGCTCCCCTCAACCTGTTCTCTGCGTGTTAATTTCATTGCCAATATGCATGAAATGTTGAAGCAACCATCATGTGTTGCAAGAAGAAAAGATGTAATGGGGATCTATGTATCTCAATCTTTATATTCATCTGCAGAGTTCAATTGCAAAAATCAATAAAAAAAAAAAGGTTCAATGCTATAATAAAGAGCAGCTAGTAGAATGCAATGGTGGAAAAAATTCGTTAATAAAAGCCTGTCATTTCTGGGCTGGGCAGGGGGAAAATATAGAAACTTGGATCAAGGCTTTAGTACCTGTAGCCTTAATACGGACAGAAATGATAATTTTAACTCATAAAGTAGAAATTTATTCAGCTTGTTTTTTGTGAGAATGAAAATGGAGGTTGTTTTTGTTCCGATCCTATTAGCTTTATATATAAATATTATAATATTTTTATATATTTTTATATTTATAAAATTAATCTTATAATTTTTATTAAAAGTTTATATATATTATTAGGAGAGAGGTAAGGATGATATAAAGATGAAATTTATCATTCTTCATAAGATAGAGATTGGAGGTGAAAATTTTGAAGCAAAGGATTGAAAATAATACCTTTTAGTCTTATGCCACACAAACCATGGCCACGTATGGAAGCTCGAAATAAGTTTTCATTCCCTACTTATTCTGCTTTTATCTCAAGTCAGTGCCTAAGGGCGTCATCCTTGTATAGCCTTCCTTTTGTACATATTTGCATCAATAAAAGCTTGGGGGGTTCTCGCCACCCAATTTTGATTAAAAGAAAAAAAAAAATTGTCCCAGTCTTATCCCACCTTTTGTATAGTCTTCCTTTCGTACATATTTGCATCAATAAAAGGTTCTCACCACCCAATTTTAATTAAAAAGAAAGAAAAAAAAAAAAGAGTTTGTCCCAGTCTTATCCCACCTCCTTCCATAAAATAACCAAAAGCCTTTTAGTTAATAAAAAGTAACCATAAAGGCAGCGACAGCCTTGCCTTTCGAATTCACATATATGGAGAATTGATTTATCCTTCTTTTTCTTTCTCCTGTTTGTAATCTAAGCTTAGGTAATCATAAATAAATAACTGGCTATTATTTATCCAGGGCTTGTTTGGTTGCTGGATATCTCTGGAATAAGGTGGTAAACAGCTTTATTTTTTGGAGGGGACAAGATTAATCTGGTCAATGATACCAATCATCTTACTTCGGTTATAGTTTCTAAGACCTTTGCTCAAGTGGCCTTTGTCAAAAGGAGCAGCATAGATGTGTGAATGAATATTCTCAGTTAACTATGATGAGATTCCTCAAAAGTTAGTGGCGTCGAGAATAAAGCTAGTTTGAGTAATGATGGGATACTGTGGACATGAGAGGTCCAATTGAGTTTTGGGTGCTGGACATTCAACTCTTTTGGTGACAAACGGAGAAAGCACAGGCCTTGGAACCACTTAGGAAACATGTGGACATGGCAGCAGAGCAGTCCAAAAGGTATTATATTTATCCTCAACACATAGCATAGCTCATTGGAAGTACAGAATGGGCCTCTGCCATAGATTTCAGTGTAAATTCATTCTCTTCCTTTTCTTCTCAGCCTAATGGAGGTGCAGTTGTGCTTCCTCTTGCACACGAGTACCGGGTGAGAATACTTCGCGTTGATGGCACAGTCCATTCAAATACATCCACTTATCGGCTCCCGTTTTGAGATGGAAATATTGTACCAAGTTCAACAAGATACAGTGACTTCTTAAATGACACAGTCAAATGCTAGATGAAGCTTATGCCCATAATTTCATAGTTTCATGGCCTCCTAAGAAGTCCTTGTACAGGGACTGGAACTTCTTGAAGTGCGTTATCTATGTGGGACTGAATGTGAAAATCTTATCACCATGGATATCATTTTTATGTGCAGTTTCACAGAGCAAATGTTGTTAATTATTCTTTTGTTATGAAAGCATTTGGTGCTGAGTTTTAAATTTTTGATACACTGGATGGAGTCGACTCATCAATGCTGTTTATTTAGGAAGTCTTCTCTTCTAACTCAGATGCAACTCTATCAAGTCCTATCAAAAAATAAAAATAACGGAGATATGGATCCTGCAATGAATTCAGATATAATTATTTAATATCATGTGCAGGCGTGTACTCATAATATCAACATTATTAATTATGTTATGGATTTATCAAATCGGGATATTCTATCATGGATTTCTCTCCTTGTTAACTTTCATTTATTATCCTGGCTATTCCCCCTTAGTTTATTATTATTATTTTTTTAAAGAGTGTTAATAATGGTATTAATTCCATAAGGTTTTATTCTTATGGAATCATGTAAGATGCTGCATTTTATTTTCTTCACCAGCTATTTCTTGCCATAAATGACAGAGAGAGCATACCAGGCCTCTGAAAGAATTGAGCCGAAAGTTCCTTCCTTCCTTCCCTTCCCCTGCAAAGCATTCCAAAAAGAATTAAAGAATAAGGCAACATATGTCAAATGCTATAAATATTTGGCACCTATTGATTAATATTCAGTAAAGGAATTGACATCAGGTGCTCTCTGTGGAAAATTTGGACATTTATGGTATGCCATCTTATATTGGCAACAAAGAAGGGAAGTTTTTCTTACAACTTTACATCTATGCATTTTTATTATGAAAGCTGATGGCAAAAGTTAGCCATTTTTTTCTTCTTTCTTGTCTTTGCACTTCTACACAAGTTCTCAATGCACATTTTGGATGCACCAGTGATTTGTTGACCAAGTGGATGATTATTCTCTATTAGCTTTTATGTCTTGAATATGAGAGGCAATAACTTTATTGGTGGACATGTATATATATCTGGTAAATAATGTCCTTTGGTTTTGGATTCAGAATTAGCTATCTGGAGATTTTTAAGATTGTGGAGCTTAACTGTGATGCACATAGGAATGAGCTAGTGGTCAACCCTTCAGCTGAAGAGATTTCACATGATGATTTATGGGCTTGGGAGTTTGCTGCAGGATTAAAGCTGAAGGAATTAGGGTAGATGGGTTATTTGAATGCAAGAGTTCATGAATTGAAGGGCTTCGCTTCTGCAGTCACATGTTTGCTTCTTGTACTGTAAATGGGGATAAACTTCTCCTTATGTGCATGTTGACAACCATCATCTCGCTTGACTCCAGTTCCTTCATAAGTTATGGTGATGTTGTTAAAATAAACAATAATAATAATAATAAAATCTCACCTCTTTATATTTTTAAAATTGGTATGGAAGCTGGTATGTTACCAGTTAAGACCATATCATGGTGTATGTAGATATGGAATAGGCTAATCAGTCAACTTTTTCTAATTATCTTGCTGTAATTTAGAGGGTTTATCAGACAGTCTTTTTTTATTTTTTTCAGTCAAGAGTTCTGGAATGAGGCAACAACCAACTACTGTAGAGCTGTTTTATTATAACTGGTAAGAAAGAGAATGGGGAAGCTTCCCATAAGAACAAAGTCATAAAAGATTAAAAAGGGTTCGATAAACCACACCACCTTTTTATCTGAGCACATAAACAATGAATCCATGTGTGGTCTATTAGAGAATTTTCAATAAATAAATTAATGCACGATCAACATTATTTTTGCAAGATATTTTATTAACATTAAGAAAATACAAGTGCTGCACCTGCTAACAATGAAGTTCAGAGGATCATTATTTTTTTTTTAATGAATCATTCAAAGCTTAAAACATTTGATATATGATGGTTTTACATGAAGAAAACAGGATGCATAGTGGTGATAAACTTACAATCTTAACACCCTTCAACTTTCTCTCAACTTTGATTGTGACTTAGCAAGTGCATTAGCTTCTCGTCTTGTGCATGATTTAGTGATGAGCATATCACCAACTAGAAGGCGACTGCTGTCTAAAAATGAGATAATCGAACTTTATTTTATTTTATGTGTATAAGTAGTCAATGGAGTAGATGATGGAAAATCACATTTCTTCAAGCATCCCAATCCTACCTACTTCGATGCAGACAGGATCTGAATTGATGTCTCTGGTAGAGCAATGAAAAGAACTCGTTTTCATGCAATATGATTAAGTTTCTTTGGTAAATTTCAGAGAGGAGGTGCTCAACATTCCTTATTAATTCTGAGTTTGGTGGTCGATGGCAGTTGATATAAATAAAATAAATGGACCTACCTTATCTTATGTTCAAGTGGACTTAGGGAAGAGTGATGTCGGTCGTCACAGGTTGGTGCTGATGTGATTATAAAACTGAGCTTGTTCATACTGAAGTATCTAACCCATGGCCTCTTTGAGATCATGTGGGCTCAGGTCAAAGAAGTTAAAGATACATTAACATGGCCTACATAATTTAAATTTTCAACTAGATATCAACACTAGTATCACTATTGCTGACAAATGACCCTGAATATGCCTTAAAATTTTGGAGTAACTCAGGAAGTCATAAGTCATAATACTCCTTTCTTGGAGACTGCTGCTCATCTTCCCACCATCAATACCTAGTTCGAATGCAAAAGACCTAGTCAACAAAGCCTTGAGTTTTTTTTTGTTTGTTTGGAATTAGCCCTGCAAGCTTGACTTGGTACATGAGTTTTAAGTCAAGCAATCTTAATTGGGCTACACGCTAAAGTTAAGATGGAGATTGCAGTCCCCTCCTTCTCAATTGTTGGTTAAGTGGATATGATAGCTTGCAACCCACGCATATATAAACTAAAGATAATGGGCTGGGAGTTGGCACATGGATAGTGACTGAAAAAATAAATTGACCATATGGGCATGCTCAAGGTCTTTCGAATGAAAGGTAACAGAAGGAACTGTTATCCTACTAGGTCGAAGATGTTTGTGATATTGCAACTAGCTAAATTGGATGACAAGGAGGGAAGAGAAAAAAGTTTACAGACTTTGTTATTAAGCTGCCATTGATATTTGGTGCCGCTTTTTCTGAACATAGACAACAACAATGGCTAATATCATGCTTATACTTGAACACAATTTTGCATGGGAAAGTAAACTCTGACCCATTCTTGCTTAAAATGTTTGATTTAGGAGTTGTGGGATGATGTAAGCAAAGCTCTTATAAGAAGACTTGAAAAGCATAGTTGTTCAAGAAGGTTAAATAGAACTAGTTGAACAGTCATTATCGTTGTTGTTGTGATATTTTAATTGTAAGAGAATATGTTTGGTCTGAAAATAAATTTGAAGAAGAAAATGGGAGCAACATTGCAGAGCAAATGCATCATCCTATCTCTGATGGATGGATTCAGCTTTCTGTCATGTACTAGATTAAATTCATCCTAAATGGGGAAGAAAAGGAAAACAGAAAACAAAAGCATTGAATAATAGATACCCTTCATAGCATTTATTTTTTTCAAAAAAAAAAATGACAGAAGTTCTTCATGGCCCTTAAATCATAATAAGGTTTCTCATTTTTAGGAGTTTCAGGTGTTTTCATCAAAGCTTCAAATAAATGCTGTAATACTCCATAAATTTCTAGTGTTCATTGCATAGCATTCGTGAAGTTATAATGTCAATTGCATTACTTCCTACATTGAAGACATGTTTTTGTTTTGGTTTTCATTTACAACAACCAAAACATCTTCATCACACAAGATGTTTTTATTTTAAGTGATTAGATGTAGCAAAGCAACAATAATTCAAGTTTGAAGTGAGCAATGCACAGAAAATGTCACCATAATCTTATTTAATAAAAATATTATAAATTATCATAGATTATTTTAACTTTTTTTTCTTTGAAGCAGGCCATAACCCATGTGAAAGAAGTGCACGTAAAAGGAATATACCAACACAGTAATAACAAGGAACCTTTCTATGGCTAATAAATTCTCTGTTTTGGAATATTTATAATTTTCTACACAGCAACACAGTAGTCATCATCAAAATATAAAAGTGATTACATTGAAATTTATCTTCATTGATCTAAATTTTTGATTTTGTTCTCTCTCTCTGTGTTTTTTTTTTTTTTTTTTTTTGGTGATACCAGCCACGCATTTGTATGGCTTCCAACGAAATAATCAAAAAGGGAAAAAAAAAAAAAGAGAAAAATTTAAAAGAATAATTTAGAAGGGATGATGCTTCCGGCTGAGGTCGCTAATGTTGGCGAAGAATCCTAACAGTCCCCGCCGGTAAGGTAAGAATGACCGCTGCCCGCCCTTCGCCTTTTCCCCTTTTCCCTTCTCGTAGTGCACGCGGTGGGCGGTGACCAGATCCAACTTAGTTGCCCGAACCTTTTTCTCCACCGCCGCCTTCGTCGGCGTCGCCTTAGGGTTAGGGTTTGGTGTCTTATCCTCCGTCGCCGTAGGCGGCGGCGCTGGTAGGAAGTCGAACTTCTCCTTACCGTCGCTCTGGCTCCGCCCTACGACCAGGTCCCGGAACCGCCACTGCCGGGCCGACCCGGTGGAGGCGCTCTTCTTGCGGCACTCTGGCGACTGCGGCGTCGACCGCGGCAGCCACGCACCATACTCCCCCACCGCCTCCGACGACGCGGACGGCGAGGATCTCCCGTCCTCGGCCAGAAAACGCCGGATGGGGATCGCCTCCTCCACCTTCGCCGACGGTTCGCCAGCGGTGGAGAGGAGGAGGCTGCGGTCGAAGATGGGGTAGGCGGGGAGGATGCGACCGTTGGAGAAGATCTCGTCGGCCGTGATGGAGGCCTCCGCCATCGGATTCCTCACCGCGAAGGTGAACTCGAAATCGTCGCTGGAGTCGTCGTCGCCCTGCTCCTCGGGGCGATCGGCGGAGATCTGCTGAGGGGGTTCGTGATGGACGGCGGCGATCTCCTCCTCCGTCTCTCCGAAGCTAGGGACGTGCGTGAGGGGCGGCTGTTCCTCCCGGAGCTCCGCCATCGCTCTTGCTCTACGATATTTCCCACCTCTCGCTCGAAGAGCCTTTAAAGAGGAGGCGTAGGAGGAGGGAGGGGAAGCGATGGGCCCTCCTGACGGCGTCGCCTTCGTTGACGGCCACTGTGCTTTTTCCTTTAAAACCGCGTTTACACGTGCGATAACAATTTATTCGAGGAATTTCTTCGACCGTTCGCGCTGCCTTTCGCATCCGGATTCGCCGTCCGGTCTTCCCAGGATTCTTCGTAACGCCGTTGTAACGGCGTCGATTACGCGCTCTTAAGTTAAATCATTATGTATAGATTATAGACTTGTAATACTAATTGCAATCCATATTAAAAAATAAAAAATAAAAAAATCTAATATATATATGTAATATAGAACTATTAAATAGGATAATGATATTTTTCTTGTATTTTTCTTGCATTCACATCCTTAAAAAAAAAAGTTATTGGCATCTATTTTCATTTTTAAAAGCTCAGATTTTTATTATTTATTTTTTAAACATGATTATTTTTTAAAATAAAAATTAATACATATTATGAGGTAAAGGTAGAATCAAAATAGAAGGTCTCTCAAATTTGAACCTGTTTATTTTTATATAATATAAATAATACTATTTAGCATTGTGAAATGAGTGAGTCGTCTGCGAGTTAGTTTATGTTAACCTAAGCTTAATCAAATATTAATTTTTATTAATTAGGTAGAGAAGTTGTTCATAGTCTGACTTTTACTTCGTTCACAATTTTTATTTTTTTTCTTTCTAAAATTGATATATTAAATAGTTTATTTTATAAAATTATTATATAATATATATATATTTAACGTGGTAGCCCCTAAAAAATTGTAGTTTTTTTTTTTAATTCAGTTTTTGACAGACGTGAGAAGATCCATGCATTTTCTTTGCCATTAATCAAATATTTTCTCAATAATGATAGAAAACTCGATGCCTGCTGACCTAAAAAAATATACTTTTAATCTTTAAATTTTCACTCAAAATTTATTTTAATCCTTTTAACATTTAAAATATATTATTTTTAATATTTTATTACATAAAATCGATTAAAATTGATAAAATGATACGTCACTTATTAACTAGTTTATGCATTTACATTAAGGTTATATATTATGTCATTAATTTTAGCTAACTCTATAAAATAAGTTATAAGGAATGCAATGTTTTAAATATGAGAGATTAAATTATAAAAACTTTCAGCTTGGGAATCAAAATAAATTTTCAATGAAACTTTGAGGATCAAAAGTATATTTTAGCAAAAAAATAAAAATAAAAAAAAAGTTGCAATCACCAAACAAGATTGTGTGGCCACTCAACCGGTAGAAGCTAGAAATATAATTTATAAGAGTAGGTTGTGCATGATTGATGCTACAAATTGACAATCTGCTTGTTGGATCGATCCATTAAATATGTTTTGAGATATTATATGATTAGACTGCATGTTAGGCTATTCATCTGAAAATAAATCCCTTCTATACAGGGAAAGGAGGAAGCAACCATAATGGAAAAGATTCTACCACAGCAATAGATAGTTTATGAGGATATAGACTGTAATATAATAGGAGTTTCAATTTTGGCTTCATTTCAATATAAGATATTTATTTCATTATGATAAGCACTGAAACATAATAGGAGTTTTAATTTTGGATCCATTTCTATATTTGGTATAAAAATAAAGTATGAAGTAGTACATTCTTTGGAATCAATGATTATGATCTAACAAATAAATAATTTAGTAAATTTTAATTAAAAATATTATGTATATAAAAAAATGAAAATATCAAGAAGCATATGATGTAGAATTATATCAAATGCTGCTTAGAAGTTTGCTATATATCATGTACTAGAAAAAGAGAATGGTGCAACACATATTAAAAAAAATAAAATTTTTGAAAGTACTAAACAAAAAGATAAAAACTTATTAGATGAATGTTGACATTAAATAAATAAGTAAATAATAAAAATAATAAATAATAAATCATATTAATTAAAAATAAAAATATGAATGAGAATAGAAGTAAAAAATATAATTAAATAAAAAGAGATCAATTATGAGTCATAATAACTAAAGAGAAATATTAAAAAAATAATATGGAAAAGAATTATAGCTATTATTATAATTAAATTTGTTATATTTTACGATTAATGATCTATTTTTAAAACTATATAAATTTGATCATGTTTTAATATATAATAAGCTAAATTAAACAATATATTTAATTGTTATTCCTTTTTTACATGTTCTTTTACCTCATATTTGAACAATGAAATAAGGACCACAATTCTACTACCTTGCCTCCTATAGCTATTTCATTTCTTGTGCCACTTTCTTTTCTATTCCATAAAATTATATCAAGCTTATTTTTTTTGTTTTTTTTTGGGTTTGCAAAGTGTTATTGTTACCTTCCTTTGTGCCCTTCTTCCTTTTTCAAACGCATGAGAGGATTTATTGTGCCTAAATTGATCATAGATCGATCTATAACGAGGTTGGTTTGTTACAAATTTGTGCTACTAGAATGAACAAGAAAGTTAGGTAAATGGGAAAGCTAAGATTTTGTTATCTTAAGCTTTAAGGACTTTGACTATTCCAATATCATAAATCAGAACAAAGGTTAAATTTATAGAAACTAAGTTACATCCACGCTTAAGATAAATTAAGTTAAATTAAGATAAAAGATAAAGACAAAGACAAATCAAATTGATTAATGTGTTAAAGTTTATTTACAAGTAGTTCTTAGATAATATTTGTCTAATTAAATTGTAATTACCTCCTCAACTATTCTAAATATGTGTGTAGTTCTGCATCGGTTACGTATTCTTTTTTTGTGAAACTTTCGTAGTGCGCCTCTTTTACTTTTCTAGCTGGATATTCCTCAACAATTTCATATGTGAATTATGTCTTCTGAAATATCTTCACCAATTGTCTGGGAATAATATTTTTTTGACTTATAGGACTTTCACATGCCATACTGTTCAAACAAATTGATTCACTTAGTTTGTTCTAATACCATTCCTAGCCTCTATTCAATTTGGTTTGGGATTCACCCTATCAATTTTGAGTCCAAGATATAGTCGTTCATCTAATTTGTAATCATTACGTTGTTATCTAATATGCCATATAGCACTTGCTTATGGCATTATTGAATTAGATGACCATCGGTCAAGATATGGTGTAAACAATTATACAATTAGATAAGATATTTGATCGAACAATCTCTCAAAATAGAATGCCCTATTTTTTCTTGAAAGGTGAGATTCATTAAATGGATGGCTTGGACTTAGCTTGGGTCTAGTTAAATATAGGTTCAAAAAGTTGTAAAATAGAAGTAAAAATTATTAGTCATTTCCCTTGAACACATGAGAGGATTTGATAGCCTAAGGTTAATCCTTTGTTGACTAGAACTTAGACTGATCATAGATTGACCTATGACTAGGTTAATCTACCATGCAAGTGTTGCATTGGTATAAATAATAAAAAAAAGATAAATGAGTTAAGATTTTATTAACTTGATCTTTAAAAACTTTTAATATTATAATGCCATCGATTAGAAAAAGGATGATAAAGGCCAAATTGATAGAAGCAAAGCCATATCTACTCCGAAAATAAATTTAGTTGATTGAGACAAAAGATAAAATAAAAATATATTGAATTAAGTGATGTGTTATGAGTTATTTATAAGTAGCTCTCGGATAGAATTTATGAGATGAAATTATAACTGCACCTTTCACTATTCTAAGTATGTGCATGGTTCTCGGTCAATCACATATTCTTTTTTGGTGCAACAGGACTCTTCCATTTTTCCAGCTGAATATTCTTTGATCCCATATGCATCTCTTTTGAAGAATCATGCTTTCCAAAGGTACATTCACTGACTATCCTGGAATATTCAGTTTGAGGTCAAAAAATGCTATTCCAAACTGTGTGGGTTCGTAGACCAAGCTCTTTTGACTTAGGAAGACAATTGATCTGAGCAGTGTAGCATATGGAAATACTAAAGGTCAAAAAAATATTATTGTAAGATCATTGATGAAGGTGCTCTAGTAGATGTAATTTCGGGATAGTTAATAGTATTTTTAAATTTGATTATATAAGTACTATTTAAGAGCTACCTGTAAATGACTTTTGATACATTAATTAATTTGATTTGTCTTTAATTTTATCTCAGAAGTAAATGTGAGTTGGCTTCTATCAATTTAGCCCTTGTTGCATTTTTTTTTTTTTTTTTTATTAGTGATGTTATAGTAATAGAGGTCCTTGAAAATCAAGACCATAAATAATATTTGATCCTGGCTTACTTGGTTTCAACCGGTTAGCACTTCAATGGGCTGAATCTTGTTGGGTTCAAGTAGACCAGGCCCAATATCAGAACCCAGAACATTGATGGGCTGGGCCTGAGTCTTGGACTTGAACCTGGTTGGTCCGGAATGGATTATAACTGGTGTCAAACCCAATCAGCCCAATTAGCCAACTAGTTTGCTGAGCCCATGACCCACAGGACTCAAATTAATTAAACCAGTGAACCAGGTTGTTATTTGGGCCTGATTCAGTGAACCAGAACCCACAATTTGGCCCAACTATTGAACTAATTGCTCTAATTGATTCTTATTATCAACCAGAATGCTAATTATGCTGAATTAAAATGGGTTTAAGTGGATTTGTGATGGGTTAACCTAACTAAACTCTAGTTAAGGCTACTAGCGACCTAATTAAGTCCCTAATGACCTAAATAAGCTAAGGTGAGTCCAATATCTTACTTTGTTGGTTATAAAGATTGATTAGATAGTGATTAGTACCATTGAATAATGATTACAGTATAATTAAAGGTGATTAAGCATAGGCTAACAACTAGTGGGATAGAGAGGTAATTTTATAATTAGCTAATTAGTATTTCTTATAGTAAAGTTAATTAATTAATTGCTCATGATTAATTATAGGTGACCAATGATTGATTTGATTGGTGGAAAAGTTAAATTGAGGAATAGCATTTGAGATAGGAGTTCTGCACCTACTTGCATACAATTTGTTTCATGTCATACATGCATACCTATATCATGGATTTATTGTTAGTTTTCTAAGTATGTTTAAATGATGCACAATGGTTTACATTTGAAGGTGTACATATGTATGTGGTGGTAATTATTTTGATTATGGTATGGTTTTGATTTTCTTTTGAGATATGTTGGTATGTTGTTGGCATGTTGATATGGTTATGGCATTGATGTGAGATATGTGAAGATATGTGGACTAATCATTGGAATGTGATAGTGGTGGCATCGAGGGCAAGGTTTAGGACTGGTTGAAGCTCGATGTAGAATTAGTCATGCTCTAAGAATATGAATTGAGCAGATTTAAGACACCATGCATGAAAACTGTTGATGCATGGTGCTAGTTTTGATAGTATTGGTGTAATTCCTCACTGAACTAGATGCGTAGCATCGAAAAAGGACTAGAGGGCCGGTTAAAGCCAATGTAGAACCAGTTATAATCTGTTGATATGATATAGCTTGATTTACAATGCTTGGCACTAGTAGGAAACCAGCCTATGCGTGCGTATATCGTTAGTTTAGGCTGTTAGATATGGATCACTGGCATGAGGTTTGTTAGTATATATCTTCAGTATGTTGTATGATACTGAAATGGATGATGTAGTTCAATGCCTGAATGGATAAAGGTTAATAATCTAATGTATATTGTTAATACATGATACTAATTCTAGTAGTGTTTGTGTGATTCCTTACTATCCTAAACATGTAATATCGAAAAAGGGATAGACAGTTGGTTGAAGCCGATGTAGAACTAGTCATGTTCTATGGATATGACGTGGCTTAGTTTGTAACACTTGGTACTAGTATGGGAACTAGCTTGTGTATATGTATATCACCAAGTTAGGTTGTTAGACATAAACTATCAACACGAGGTTTGTCAGTATGCATCTTCAGTATATTGATGAGTATGATGTTGGTGTTTGATTATGTTGATATTTGGTTTGAGGATGGTTTTATAATCTTTTTAGTAGGATTTATTTGGTATATGTGAATATGAGTATATTATTTTCAGTAAAAATATATCTTGACTTGCATTCTATTTTGACTTTCATTTTGTATCATATTTATATCAGTATGTGTGAAATTTCTACTGAGCTTTTAGCTCATTACCCTCCTTTTACAATTTTTCAGAGAACGATGATGATGTATACTTGTTGGATCTAAAATTGAGCATGGGCACCAAGAGTGGGACTTAGATTTTTTATCTGTTTGATATGATGTTGATTCTAAATACTATGATATGTAATTGAGGTTGACACTTAGGATCTTTTATATACTAGGATATTGACATTATGATAGTATTTTTGTGGATATATGAGATATAGTTTCTATGTATGCTCATAGGGTTCGCTTTAAGAGTGCAGCCATGTCATAATTATTTATGAATCGGACTCTAAATTGAAGGTTGTGATAGTTTTGAAAATATGTATAATTATATTAGATAGCAAAGAAGGACAATGTATACTTTTATTATCGTTATAAAAGATTATCGGATAGAAGATAGTTAGAATGTACGTGTCATTCTATTGATCATTTCTTCGTATCTAGTTTCCTCACTGATAATCTGTATTTTATATTATGGAGGATGCAGGCGTTTAAAGAAAATTTTGTATCCTTATAAATTATAGTTTGAAAAGAGGTTTTTGCCATTGCTATTATTTTGAATCAGATTTGCTTGGGGACAAAAATAAAATGTGTTCTTGTGTTCACCATGAAATTTTTGTGGTATTAGGAGTTCGATCCTGGCTATGAGCTCATGTGCAGGTGGATGTATAACCAAGTTGGGAGGCAATATCATTGTTGTTTGTGGAAGTTGTTTGCATGCCTGCAAGGTTGCTGTAACAACTATTTTCTGCACTTAGCACTCCAACGAACACCTGCTGAAAAGTTGCAGCAGGATTCTTAGACCCATCATAATTTGAAACAAGTGTTTTGAAAAACTTTCCCATAAAGGATAAGTAATTCTAATCCTAACCCCATTGCATTAAATTAGTATTTACAGATGTTACAAAATGAGAGGTAAAGAACGAGTCAGGATGAAAGATAAGAGCATCAGTAAAGTGGAGATTATTCCTTAACAACTATCATTTTATAATAATCATGAAAATTACTTGAACTTTGATTTTTCATCTGATCAAAGAGTATATTTTTGAATTCAAAGACCCATATCAACAATAACATGCTTCATTAAATGCTTCTATTTTGTCACTCTCTTCCACTATGATGTCTAATAACAGTTGTTATAGCAATCTATCATACAGCTTCAAAGGAGGGTTCTTGTTTAGGATCATTGGCATCATAAAACGTTGAAAAACTTTGTACATATAGTTTTTTTAAATTATTAATATATATATATATATATATATATATATTTCCATTGAAGTTTGGTCACACTTAGTTTAATGCCGCAAATTTGGACCCTTGATAAGATAAGCAGGCTCTCTGTCATACTTATAAATGGATCATAGTGGTGTTTATTCCTACAAAAAAAAAATATTATTTTTTGTCCATTAGCGATCGGTCCATATAATAAAAATACTTTAGAGGCATTTTATTTATTTATTTATGGATCGTTCGGCCCCGTGATCTTTGACCCGTTGACCGGGTCGGTCAATTGCTGACATTGGGAGCCGAGATGGCCTCGCCGTCTCGCTCGCATCATCCCTTGCGTAGCCTGACAGCCAAGTCCAAACACGCAACATTCTAAACCGCAAATCCTTATCTGCCACGGAGCAAGCGAAGGTCAATCGACCACTCGGGAGACGCCACGTGGATGGTGGACGGTGGAAGGAACACGACAAACGCACCTCGATTTTAACGTCGAACGGCTTCTGCAACTTCTGCATCCGGACCGTCCGATGAAAAAATTATTCCGCGGTTAAGTCCGAAGAAAAAAGTTCGAATAGACGGTGGAGATCATCCCATGGTGTCGAATAAAATAATATTTCTCCGCCTTGGATCTCTGGGCCTACGTCCGGCTTTCCCGTAAATCAGCTGACAGATTCCGCACACCGCACACCTTTCCCATTCACCAACCGCCACCCTGTTAAATTCGGTACGTGTACGTGTCGGAATTTCGTTTGCTAGTGGCGAGCGTTTCCTGTTCGGCCCAGCTGCTAATCGAAATCCATGTTCATGGGACGGACTCTACGTGCCCGATTGAAGCACTTCAGCTGTCCAAATCACCGACACTGATGCAACGAAAGCAACGGCTGCAAATTTTCTTCCTCTTTTGTGCCGTGGCACCGAGGCATGCTATGATATGCCATCGCACCCTGGAAATATTATTATACAATGACCTGCTTTTTTTTTTATGCAATTGAGAGCTTAACAATTTAATTCTACAATGACTGCTTTGTGATTGAATTGATAGCTCATAAATTTAACTTCCTTTTGTCAACCAGTGAGCAAGTCTTATTTCCACAGCGATGATGTGACTTTGATTAAGGAAGTTTATTTTTGATTCATTCCACCATCTGTAAAAAATAAAAAAAAATAAAAAAAACTATCTTTGAATTTTTCTTTTCAAGTATGATCTCATTTTTATAATTATGCTTGCTGCTCTAATCTAACGGGACGAATGAAACGAACACATGCTTGACTTGCACAGCTACATAAACAAATATTCCTTAGATTTTTAGTAATAAAATTAGTCTAACACCCATCTATTTTGAATATGACTTGTTCAGTAGCAATGGCCATGCATGTTCCACTTGATGATTGAAATAACATCTATGATATTTTAGAATAAATTAATGATAATTAAAATGGCTTCGATATAATAGAAAATAATAGATGATGATAATAATATGATTGCGATATTTTTTGAAGAAAAGATGCAAGGGTTTTTGGTGGATTGAAAATTTCAATCCTTACGGTTTATTTATTACTAGATCTTTTCATTAATATAGGCTGCATTTCTAATTAATCATCAAGATTTTAGTTTTTTGCACAAGCAAAAATAGAGCTTTATGTTTCACTATCTACGAGGATTTACCTGTAAATGGTGTATATAGAATGGTCAGACTATAATTGAGCCGATCTATCCTTCTTTTATGAAGGATTAGGTAATGTAGTGGCTAATGGAGCAAAAGAAATGGAGACTTGATCATGTTTTTATTTACGTAATGATCTTTATCCTAATAAGATAAAAGGTAAAAAGATCAAATAATAATAACCTTCTTTTTTAAAAAAAAAAAACAATCAAATAACATAATGACCTTATATAAAGAAACATGTTTTCGTATATAATGATATGTTACAACTATTATTAATGAATGTATGCAGGATTGAATGTGGACTCGAACTGACTTATACTAATTTTAACTGAATTAGAGCTTAAAAATAAAATTATAAAAAATTTTAGTTTGGACTATTATTTAGTTCAATCCAATTTGAATTTCTACGTGAAACATTGATTTTAATTAGGTTTGAAGCATTGATCTCGATTGGATTTGAATCTAATCCAATGGTAATTTTAAAAACTTAAATTGGGATGCATATTTAAATTTTATACGAAAGTTTTTATCAATTATAATTATATGAGAATAGGTGGCAAATTTTCGAGCATGGTTTGAAATAATTATTTTTTAATATAATTGTTTTTAAATTAAAAAAAAAAAATGAATTGGGCTCCGCATGGTCCGACGCGGTCCCGTCCACCTTCGGCCCTGGCTCCGTCCATTGGATACCGACGCCGGCCATCCTTTGCCGGCGTTGCCTTCCGTACGCGGTCACTGTTTTTTTTTTTTTTTTTAATTTTTTTAATTTTCTAATAATAATAATAAAACATAATAATAATATATATATATATATATATTTTTACGTTCACCGTCCCCAGCTCAACGCCTCGTGGGACGCACCTCCTAAAAGAGTCTCATCTTTGGACGAGAAAAAAATTAAGGTGAAAAAGGAACGAGAAAAGAAGGTTCTCTCTCTTTTTTTTTTTTTGGTTTTTTTTTTTGTACTTTTTCCTGAACCGCAAGCGAGAGAGAGAGAGAGAGAGAGAGAGAGAGGGCGATCGCGAAGGAAGCGCGGGGGGGAGAGAGAGAGAGAGAGAGAGAGAGAGAGAGAGAGCTCGCGATCGTGAGAGGGCTCGCGATCGTCTTTTGCCTGCCCTCGGCGAAGAAGGGGGCGCCGAGATCCATGGCCAAGAAGGCGATGGCTGACTTCTAAGACGACTTCCCGTCTCCCCGTCCTTCTTCGTCCCAATCCATTATTGGATTCACTCCTTTGCCACGGTCGCTCCGTTTTCGTCGTCGTTTGATTCCGTTTCGCCTCGGAAGAAACCCTAGCCTTGCTACATCGTCTTTTCAGGTGCTCATCAGATGCCGATGTTCTTGTATGTTCGTCGATGGGTTCTGTTCATTGTTTGTCCATTGACACGACAATAGTTTACTCTTTTTTTTTTTAAGAATTAAAAAGTTTTTTAATTGAAAATTTTGCATTGTTTGTGCGGTTTAGGGTAGGAATTTGTTGATTGCTTGATGCGGTGGAGTCATTTTTCGTGAAAAAACGAGGAGATAGTTAGAATTATGATTGGATTGTGACCTAGACTTTCGCAAAATTAGGAATTTCAAAGAGATTCGAATAGACTTGGTCGTTTTGGATGTCTTCGTCAAATTCATGTGAAAGAGGGATCGATTATCGGTTACTGAATTGAAGATAGCATATGGAGCTCAAACGAAGAAAACTTTTGCCCTTTTCTTGAAAGTTATGTTTCTGTCAAACTCATGAGATCGGTGAGATGGATTGGATAAAGTGGAGTGAGATCTTTGTCAGCCAATTTCACCAGCGTTAGTTTCAGCCAGCGCAAAACTCAGATACAATACTGATGATATCTGAGTCTTTTAGTTTAGGAACCTATGGAAAACCCATAAATCTTGTGCCCGATGGAGGAAACAAATAGAGAACTAGTAAAGAAGGGCAAATCATGAGTCAACAACTGATGGCTTGGTTCGTTGGCACCAATCTCTTCAGGCAAGAGGTGTCAGGTTTGAACCTGACTGATGGCAAATAACCACCACTGTATTCCCAAAAAATAAAAATAAAAAATAAAAATAAAAGATAAATTTCACATAGTTCTTCTCAGTGGTCAGATATGGATAAAATTTATATTAAAATAAAGAGTTCGCAAGGATCTGATCTTATTGGGTGCGCAGCACTGCAGTAGTTGACAGAAGAAAGTGGAGAAAGATAATCCTGTTCTCTTCTTGTTTAACCCTAGGTAACCTTATTTTTGTTTTAGGAGGTTTTAGATAATTGGCACCTTGGACTTTGTTTACGAAATGCCCTCATAATAAGTTAAATATTCACTAGTTTACAAAAGGAGATAAAGGGACTGTTTTATAATGCAATGCCTTTATATTTTCACTTTCTGGTAAACATGGACTTGCCAGTAATTGAATGTCAAACTTGCCTTGGGTTAATAGATTAGAGTCATTAGATGCTACGATCTCCACTCAAACTTAGTTGAACTAATTTCCGTGAGCATGTGTTAGTTTTTCACCTCGTTCCCCTTCTTCAAATAATCACATCTTACTGTTTCTAGTGATTCCTTGGATGTGGTGTTGAACCCTAATATGGCTAATTCTTAGTTGATTAACAAGGCTCACTGCCCATCAATTAGTACTGTGCTCTCTGGTAGAACATTGGAGCCATTCTACTAACTATTAATTTTTCTTAATATGATGTCCTAGCTTGGGTGCTTGAGAATGTTATTTTTAGCACAAGCTTTTGACATCCAGCTGTTTGGAATTTGGAAAATCATAAAACAGCTGGGTTAATATTATGCATTTACTAATAAAATTGCTATTGCGATAAATGATATTTTTGCAGTTGTTCTAGGGAAATTGTGAAAATATTCAACTGAGTTGTTGGGTTTCTCTAGATGAATTGCTCCTTTGTTTGGCACAAATACAAACTAATATCAAGAATTCATGAGGCCATGATGGACCTCTTCTTTTCTTGAGTATTGTATAGGATATGCTCAAAACAAGATGCTGACACAAGCAAGATAGTGTTGTCACTGAAAATGCTAAAGGGTTGATGAAACTCAAAAAGGCGGCTACATGACTAGGCCTCAGGCAAGAGGCTTGAACCTTTAGAAATTTTGATTCTAATTTGTACTTGCAAGGGAGTTAACTGCATGCTAAAATTGATGATTTTGATTAGAACAATATTGTTAAAAGTACTAGGCGTACTTAAGTGCAAAAGACTCTTAGAGCTTAGGCACTAGGTAGAAAACCAGAAGCACGGAAGTGCGTTTGAGCGAAGTGAGGCGCACATTTTTGAAAGAAATGATAGAATAATTTATATAAGCAAGATTTATAATACATAATAGAAAAAAGCTAAAAAAATTATAATAGTGATATATTTAGCCTATGAGCTCAATGAAAAGCATTTTTTTCTCAGTTGAAATCTTTGGTCCCTTAATATCATTTCTTCTTTTTCTTATATGATAGTATAATTTTTGGTGTTTCATGTCTTTATCTTTCAATTTTTAGCTTTTTTATATGGTAAGAAAAATAATTGTGTATGTGTTGATGCATCATAATGTCTACACAGTCTAATAAATAATTAAATATAATAGATAAAAAAATATTACAAATATAGCTAATGAAGGAAGGCATGCTTTTCTTGTGTCTTAAATCAGATCAAAAGTGTATACTTTTTTCACCTTATGTTTGCCTAAATGAAAGTGTTTTGCCTAAGGTGTAAGAAGTGCTTAAACCTTGGTGTTGCATTTTAGGATATAAGAAGCGCCTAATCCTTAGCGTCTTATACCTCGCAACTTAGGCACGCCTTCGATAACACTGGATTTGAATCGTATGACTTGGGAAGAAACTTTTAGAGAATGGTTTTTTTTTTTTTTGGTTGTAATTCAAGAAGAAAAAAGGGAAAAGACAAATGTAAAAGTGGAGACCTGAGGAGTGAATTTGATTAGTTAAGGGAATATCTAAAACGGGTATTATTGATTGTGACATCACAAGATAGGTTTGAAGGAATTTGTTTGAGGACAAGGGGCGTGGAAGTTACTCCGATTGACTCGATTTAGAGGTGGTTGAGCATATATGAATAGTTGATTTGTTGGTGTAAACGATAATCTTATTCATGGATGAATATGTTGATCATGATGCATTTGGAGATATAAGAAGCCCGCAACGACCACAAACCCTTGCAATGTTTATTGATGTAGTGCTTGAATAAGATTATTCCCATTATTATTTGCCTGGATGTAGGAAGATAAACAAGTAAATCGATAGGTATGTTTGAAGATCCAATGCCATGCTGTTTAGATAGTTTAGGAAATTGAATATCACATGGTACATATTATTTGTAGATGAGATAGTGCATTAGTGGATGATAGTGAGGTCGAGATTCATCATAAATTGAAATTATGGAGAAGTACATTAGAACGTAAAGGTTATGGGTTAAGTATAATAAAGACAGAATACATAGAATACAATTTTAATATAATTAGAAAGAGAGATTAGGATCAAGTAAAAGTTGATCATAAAATTCTTAAAAGTGATTATTTTCAATAGTTAGGATCGATTATTTATATGAAAGGAGAGATTGAGGATAATGTTGTACATAGGATTAAAGTAGGTTGAATAAAAAAGAGAAATACAGCTGGAATATTATGTGATTGTAAAATACTTGTTAAGTTGAAGGAAAAATTTTGTAAGATAATCATAAGACTGATTATGCTTTATGATGTGAGATGCGAGCAGTTAGAAAATTACATGTATATAAGATAATGTGGCTGAAATGAGAATATTGAGATGGATGCATCATAATATAAGAAAAGATAGAATAAGAAATACAGTCATTTGTAAAAAGATGATGGTAGTACTAATTGATGAGTAATTGAGAGGACAACTTTGATAATTTGGATATTTGCAATGTAGGCCTAAGGATGCACAGTTGTGAAGAAGTGATTTGATACATATAGAGAAAAAAGATAGAAATAGACTAAAAATTATGCACGAAAAAGTAATAAAGAAAGATTCAATATCTTTACATCTTAAAGAAAATGACTCTAAACTGAGTGGAATAGAGAAAAATGATCTATGCAATGGACTCCAATTAATTTGTGCTTAAGGCTTTGTTGTTGTTGTTGTTGTAGGAAAGTGGATATCAGAGAACCCAATTCGTTATCACGGATTAGGAATGGGTGATGAAACTCTAGTTGTATTCATTTATTTTCTCTCAATGACACTAAATTCTTTCTATTGTCTCCCAATCTTGTTATTGATCAAAAATTTGAAAGAGATGAAGATCTTGTGGTCTCTCTATTTTCACTCAGAAAATCTCATGTTCCCAATTTTACTTATGGTGGGAAGCCCAAAAGCTTGAATTGATTATTTAAGTTTAGGGCAATCAAGGGATATATTTTTCCCTCCATCAAACAAGAAAGAAACTTAAAAAAAAGAAAAAGAAAGAGAGCATGCCATATTATTATCTGCTCATGCATGAAAATGGGCCTCTTGCTGAGGACTGGGTTACAAGCTCCCTGATGCATCTGTTTTTGAATCAAAGTTGGATTTTGTGACCTTGTTTGATCTGGATAGAATAGGTCTTATTTGTTCAAATTGCAGATTGCAAGATTTCGACAACACTGGGACCTCATAAATCTGGGCATTTATTGTGCCTCAGGCAGGGCCATGATCTAGCATCAATGCCAAACATGCTGCCTTGAGCCTGGACTGCCCTGGCCCCGGATCTAACTTTTGCATGCTGTCCTGGCCTAGCAAATGTCAAGCTTAGGAAAAGCCTAACCTGCCTGACTCGGTATCAATTCCTAGGTCAATTTGCCTAAGTTGATCTATGTCCATGGTGGTTCCAATGCTTGTTTTGGGTGGGGGGTGTGGGGGTGTGGGCAAACAATGTGAGATTGCTTTGCACGAAACTCTTGTGAAAGAGGGAATGACGAGAGAAGGAATTTTGGAGTTATATATTGTTTTATATTATAGCTTATTATATATATGTATATAATGTGGCATCTAATCTTAAAAGGAATGGATTTGGTGGATATATTAGTAAAGAGGAAGATCTTTATAATTGCTTGGTGTTCAGGTTTTCAAACCTTGGTTACTCTTGGAAGAATTCGGATCTAAATAATAGCGATATTTGTCACATCGCATGTAATATATATTCTTTTTTTGCAGTTGGTTGTCCATGTTTATGAGTTTGTAATTGTACTTATGACTTCTAGATTCCTTTATCTCTTTCTGACATATCTCTTGATTTGTTCGTAATGGGGGGAAAGACAGCAGCAAAGTGGCTATAAAAATGGTTTATTTAGATTTTCTGTAGTCTTTTCTGATGTTTATGCTTTCCGTGCCTTCATGTTGATGCAAAATTGGTTGGAACATGGCTGTTGTTTGCTTTTAAAGACTATCTTAGGTTAGTTTTGGATTTCTAAAAGAAATTAGATATTCTTCACTTGTTTATTGTTCTGAGAAAGCCATTGGTTCCTCATTACATTTTTGTTTCTTCCTTTTTTGTTTTTTTTCAGATATATCAAATGAGCAGTATTGTGCTTGGTGTGAATAAATTTGATTAGCTTTGCTGTCGTGGCTCTCTACATTTCAATGCAGGATTAGTTGGAGGTACATGACTTCCAGTATAAGATGGTTCTCATTTTTGAGAAGCTTTTTTGGCACAGTGATGGTTATTCTCAGCCACATGCATACAGGTGCTTCTCAATCATTGTAATAATATTTTTAAAGTGATATTATGTGTAGCAATATCTTTAAGGTGAATGATATTGAATGTTTTCAAAAGATTAGTAAAATTCACCCTTATTTGTTTTGCTAAATTTGGTTTGGAATCTCATTCTGTTGGGAAGGGAGATACTATCAAATTTGAGCAATTTTCTTCTGGATGCTACAGTTACCTCGTAAACTCTTTAAGTCACTTGATGCATCCTTGAAATTTTAGGAGCGTGAAGGTTGTTAATGATGCCCTTTAAGGAAGAACCATGGAACATGAATTTCAGAAGAGATTTCCAGCTAATCCTAAAGATTACAAGTTGTATGAGGAAGTTGGAGAAGGTGTCAGCGCTACTGTATACAGGGCTCTCTGTATTCCACTTAATAAGATAGTTGCTATCAAGGTTCTTGACCTTGAGAAGTGCAATAATGACCTGGTACGCTTGCTTTTTGTTATTGGCTGGACAAACTTGAGTGTAAAACTTGTTTATTCCAAGCTTTTCTTTTTCATTGTTACATACTTTATCATCTCTTCGTTTCTTAGGAACAACCTGGTGGTTAGTTTTCTATTAATTAGTGGTGAAATTTGAGTTCCACACTTCTTTATGTGATGATTATAATGATATTTTAACCTTACTCTTTTCTAATGCCCTATATTCAGTCTAAGTATGGTTATAACTCTCTATTGCATCACATAGTATCTCTTCCATAAATCTGTAGTCTCTCTTAAAGCATTCTAATCTTTTCAATATTTTTGTCATTGCTATCATTTTTCCACGTAGTTTTTGAGTTTCTAGTTACTTCAAACTAAAACCATACCAAGAAGCCTTACCAAGTTGCTGTTATTTTCATTTTCATGGTTTGATGTTTCTATTATTATCTGTGGAACCCTCTGTTTCATATTATCATCCCATACGATATTTCATTTTGACATCAGAAAACTAGTTGGTTATAATGTTTTCCCTACTATTTTGCGTGCTTAAGCCAAATTGCAGTTTGGTTAGTTTTTCTTTTAATTACATGTGCTGGTGCATACTTATCATGTAATAGAAGTTTGTCTAGGTCTTGTAAAAGGGCAAGCAGTCCATAAACTCAGCTCTAATTCCTTTGACCAGAAGTTCTTCCTTTTAAAAAAGTATTAAATGGAGATCTTCCTCTTGATTTATGATGATTGTTGCACAGCTTTCTTCCCAGTGATTGTTTATTTGTTTCTGGTTTCCTTCTTACAGGATGGAATAAGGCGTGAAGTGCAAACTATGAGCTTGATTGATCATCCAAATGTCCTAAGGGCTCATTGCTCTTTCACAGCAGATCACAACCTATGGGTTGTGATGCCTTATATGGCTGGGGGATCTGCCCTTCATATAATGAAATCTGATCATCCAGAAGGTTTTGAGGAGCCAGTTATTGCAACTCTTCTACGTGAAGTCCTTAAAGCTCTTGTTTATCTTCATTCTCATGGGCATATCCATAGAGATGTTAAGGTGATTGTAATGTTTATCAGCGGTGCTTTTAGAATTTTCTTGCTTATCTATTAATGACCTAAGTGTTAAATTGGATTTCTTTTTTTTTTTTTTTTTCCTGAGTCTGCATCTCATATTCATTGGTTTGCTTGAAAATAAGCGTAATTTGCATTGAGTGATGAAAGATAAATAAAAATAACAACAATGTTTCAATTGATCCACCTTATTATACCGAGAGAAACCTTCAGCATTGGGGAGTTTGATTCTAGCTTTGGTTTCTTATGCAACAAATTGATTGTTGAAAGAATAAGTTCTTATGTACTGGTTCATTTGCTTAGAATTTCAAGAAAGATGATCTAGTTTGATATCATTTCTTGTTTGGGAAGTTAGATCCTTATCACTTAGAACAGCAAATGAAAGATCAACCCCAAAAGAAGAATTTTGTTTTTCTTCATCTGGTGCCTTATGATGATCAAATAATGATCCAACTATTAGATTGGGTGAAGGCATGCAAGATGATGACATAATTTTGTTTATTTATTTAACTGTTTATCTTTGTTTCTTTGTAAATGCATTTGCAAATGCCGGGGTCTGCCTTGTAAGTGTAGTGCTACATCAAGACTAAGATGGAAGTGGTGAAAAAGGAGTAGTGGCAACTTGGTTGTCTAAGGAGGCAGCACTTAATAGAATTGCATGACTAAGAGGGTTATATAAAAGTTAATCTTTAGTTGAAGAGGGTTTATGATATGATAATAGTTGCAGGTGACTTAACAGTTAAAATTCTCCACTAGGATTGGTATGTATGGCTTAAGAATCTATACCTCTGGATAATATTATTTTGTTGCTATTTAAAGACTATAATCCTTGGCATGTGAGATTTTTCCCCTTCTTTTTACATGATAATATGATATGCTTTTGACATGGCTTAAGGAGAGAAATTTCGAGTGTCAAACTTCAAAATAACTTGGCCACATGTTTAATGTAGTAGCGGAATACCCCTGCAACAAGCATATTAATCTGTTTGTATATACTTACGATATCCTTTTTCTTGGGTTTGGCTTCCACTGACATTTCACACGGCTGGCCAACATAATTGGCTCGCTGTCATGTGCAAAATTGTTTGTCACATATTCGTCAGCTTTACTTGTCTATGTGAAAGAATTCTGCATTCATAAAGTTAACTCTTTAAAAGCATTTCTATTCAATCTCTCTTTAAAAGCATTTCTGTTCAATCTGCTGTAGGACTTTTAAAAAAACTGTGATGGTCTCATCCCACGAGATTTAAAACCTTGGCTTGTAGGACTTTTAAACTGTATGTTGACACCCTTTGAAATGTTTTTATAGTACCATATTTCTTTGGTCTTCTTTTATCTTGTATTTTAGACATGCCACATTGGTTCTACTTTTTCCAGGCGGGGAATATCTTAATCAATGCCAAAGGAGCTGTTAAGCTAGCAGACTTTGGTGTCTCAGCGGGCATGTTTGATACTGGAGATAGGCAACGGTCACGAAATACGTTTGTGGGGACTCCATGCTGGTGCTTCTCCATAGCCACCCATTTTTCTTTTCAAAATCTCCATTTTGTTCTTGGAATATTGGCTATGGCAATTCTTTTGTTGTCTTCTATTTAATGTGGAATCAGATGAATTATGAGTACTGGCTTGACTTGTTCAAACTCACCCACTTCTTTTATGTTTCACAGGATGGCTCCTGAAGTAATGCAGCAGCTACATGGATATGATTTTAAGTAAGTGGCTACCATGTGATAGTGATTTAAGGAGCTTAGTAAGCTGCAAAACGTTTAAGAATTGTTCCTACATTAATGTTTTCTATTTTGTTGTCTTTTCATTTTGTGTTTTGTAAACAGAGCAGACATCTGGTCATTTGGCATAACTGCATTAGAACTTGCCCATGGTCATGCTCCATTTTCCAAGTATCCTCCAATGAAGGTAAATCTAGATATATTAATATTTAGAAGACATGCCTTTTTATGGTCTTGTCTTGGTTTACTCAATAAGCATCCTATTTCATGGTTGCAGGTGTTGCTTATGACCTTACAAAATGCACCTCCAGGTCTCGACTATGAAAGGGACAAAAGATTCTCAAAGGTTTGCTTTCTTCATCAAAAAATTTATGATAAGAAATAAGTTTCAAGTAATGTTTAAAAACAAAAATTTATGATAAAGAATAACTTTCAGCTAATGTTTTGAAATCATTTTTTTGTTGTAGTCTTTTAAAGAGATGGTAGCTACTTGCTTAGTGAAGGATCCGAAAAAGCGTCCCACATCAGAAAAGCTTTCGAAGCATCCTTTCTTCAAACATGCTCGTTCAAATGAATACCTAGTTCGGACTATACTTGATGGCCTTGCTCCACTTGGTGATCGTTTTAGGGCACTGAAGGTTTAAATTTAACTTCTAATGTGAAGTTGTTTCTATACTTATTTTTTTGAAGCCTGACTGTTTCTGTTTCCAGGCAAAAGAAGCCAATTTTCTCCTGCAGAACAAAGATGGTCATGAGGAACAATTGTCTCAGGTAGACAACAATACCTGCTTGCCCTTGTTGTTTTGTCAAGTCATCCAATCATGAGATAATCATAAATATGTTACTTGTGGTCCCTCGATGTTGCTGAGCTAACTAAAGCTAATAGGTTTCAGATATATGCGTAGCATTTCCTTTTGGCTGGTTTGTATTTTTTTAAAGATCATGTGAAGCAGATTTTCTGTTAAATGTTTTGCTTTTTCTTAATGTGTCAATTTGTTGTGTGGGATGTTTTTTTTTTTTTTTTTCTCGAACTTGTTTGCCTATCTAGTGAAGCAGGCAGGTTCAATTTTCCTACCTTGGAACTTTATAAGGAGTCTGATGTTCAGCTTCTGAACTAAATCTGGCAGAAGAAATTTGTTGTCTTAAATCATAGCTACTTTAAATGAAACATGTGATTCCTTGGTGTTCTTTATCACCAAAATATCCCATAACACCTGATTGACTGTTCATTTCTCTTCCTCTCCTCTGAAGTTTTCTCATCTTGCAGCATTTAGGTACCATTGAATATGCATAATGGCATTAAGATAGTTATCAAAAGTCATTAGCCTTCTGTCCTCTGAAGATTTCTCATCCTGGAGCACTTAGGTACCATGGAATATGTATAATGACATCAAGATAGAATCCCAGGCGTCTTGATAGACTAGGTGACAGTCTGACCATAAATGTAGCCTGGCCTATAGCTTGGATAAATGGGAGTGAGCAACTAAAGCAGTTGCAAATGCACATAGGATGTTGACAAATAATTTGCATAGACTATCCTTAAAAACTAACTCAAGTGTGTGAACACGTCACTACACTTACCTGCAATGTAAATGTAGAAACTGATACATTATTGCTTCTCATTAATGTTACTAGTATACAGATTAAATTGGGAAAACAAAAGAATTTAAGCAGTTATATTACAAAGTGAATTGGCTGGACTCATTATAGCAATAACTGGAGTTATATGGATTGGAAAATCAAGAGTTTGTGATCATGAGCTGTGGGAACAAATCCTTAAAGTGGGTGCTTGGTGATATACAAATCGGTCAAATTTTTGACTAGCCTATGTTGTCTCACTGAGATCCACAACCAACCTTCTTTGACCAATATTATGTCACATTTGCTGGGTTTGCTCATGAGATAAAAGGTGAGGAATGGTTGATTATTTACTCTTGTTTAATTGTAATTAGATTGGTAATGAGTGAATGTGATGATTTTCAGTGCTGACAGTTTATCTGAACCTAAATTCTATCTGGTGCTAGTAATAACATGATAACTAATTATAAATAATCCACTATGTAATTCCTTATTCCATTGTTACATACTCTATTTTATTTTTAATATGATGTTTTTTTTTTAAAAAAAATCAACACATCCAACTTTATTATTTATGAGAATCTTGTTATGATGATTTACACTAAGTGATGTTTTACATATGTTGCATTATTTGCTGTTGTAACTTCTGTTTTAAAAAAAATCAAATTATTTAACTGGTTTATTGGCTATAAGCATTAACCTATAATGGGTCGTTTTGCAACTCATGGCATATGATCTAGTATTGAAATGTGACAATCATGCATCCTGCTATTTTTTTCTCGTTTAATATCATGAATATAAAGAGACTCACTATGAACTGGTGCTTTTGAATTTTGCAAATTTTTCACATAGTTCCTGAAATCCCAACTTTTTTAATAACTCAAGTCAATAAGAAACAAATCTACTCATTCTTCAATAACTCTGCACTTCTTCTTAAGCGAGAACACCTTATTAGGTGGAAAAACAAGTACAGGAACAATTTGTTCACCCACCATTATGATAATAGTGAGGGAACCTGTAAAAATAAAAGAAAAAAAAACCAAAAACAAGAAGGCACAGGAGAGGTTACTTTTGATATGTGGTACTCAAGTACTTATTTTACTGATGGTGGTTGAGTATTATATTGTATGTTCAAGCAAGATTCTTAATAATTTTCCCACATCTCTTTCTCCATACATTATGTAGCCTGTAGAAGCCACTGATTCTGCTAAGATATGATATACTTTGATCTGATTTTTATTTGCAAATTAAGGTTTTCGGTGAGAAGAAGAGAAAGGGATTAAAGAGGAAGAAATTTGAATGGGAATTGTAAGAATTAGATCTAAGAGAAGGAATAGGAAAGGATGAGGAAGAGAATAATAACATTCAATTTTATTTCAATATTCTTTTGCTTGCCTCATGCAATAATATTGGACACAACAAATAGAAAACCCTAACCCTAACGCCAATTTTACTTCCCTAAATTACCCCTTAGAGCTGATCCTTAAAGTGGCCGGTAAGAAATAAAAGGAGATGGAAAAGAGGAGACGTATGGGCTTGTACAGATGCCCAGTAGGGTGGGGTAACCTTTATGCATTCCCCTCTAGTTTCCTTTTTTTTAAAAAATTTCTGTCTGGCCACTCAGGGTCCACAATTTAAAAGGCTATCTGATTTGACTTTTAAGTTAAATTGCCACATTTAGGATAATCAAAACTTTTCACAGACAAGATTAGATAATTTAATCTCGAGAACACATCAAATAGACTCACTAAACATCAAAATAATGACTAAAACTGAAGATAAAACCTAGTAAACTGAAAACCAAGCTTAATTCCTGCAAACTTGTTTCGAAAATTTGATTGCATCAATACCTCTCACCACCATGCATAAAGCTCAACATTCCATTATTTGAACTGTAAAAATATTGTTGTCTGCACATTATGATGCAGGCTGCATGGCAGATTTTCAATATGCAGCTGCCAATGACAGACATGATCCTATCACACTTTGCTGCGTTGGGTTTTCTTTTTTAATTTTTATTTAATTCATAGGCGCACTCGAAGTTTTGGCATTTAGATATCCTTTTTTTATTTAAGCATTAAATCAGAACAAGTCTTAAGGGAAGTATAGTCATGAAAACAGAGCTGCATTTAAAGTTGTGACCTTGTGCACAATCATCCAGCCACGCTGGGATATGCTTGTTAATATATAACTAGTGCTTAGAACTTAGAATTTTGGACTAATGCCATCAGCTAACTATTTTTTGTAAAAACCTTTTAACCTGCTTGCCTGGCATTGAAATGCTTGCACTCAATACTATGAAAGTGAGAAATGTCATGCAATATATCACTGGATTGTATGATATTGTTTATATTTTTTCCATGAATAATTATTATTGCTGTAGTTAATATTGCATACGATGGCAAAATTCTGCACCGCTGGTTACCAATAACGATGTGAAAGTTGTGGTGTTGCAGCAAGTGTACATACATGGAATCAGTGCATGGAACTTTAATTTGGAGGACTTGAAAGCTCAGGCTGCTCTTGTAAGGAGGTCCACCTTGAGTTTGATGCCACACTAATTGAAGTTGTCATGCCTTAAAAAGGATCAGTTGGAGGGAAAAGAAGATATGCGAAAGGTCCTAACAATTCTCATTGTGCTTTGGTTTGCAGATTGAGTCTTCAGATGACATAGTCGTCTCAGAAGATGTAGATAATTACCACAAGCTTAAGGATGACAATGATGGTGTTGATTTTTCACCGCAAGTTCTGTCATCTGAAAGAGTTAACCATTCTAGCACCATATCTTCTAGGGAGGTATATTAACTTGTCTTCTTCTGCCTTCAAATGTTGCTTTATCCCATGCTTTGAAGAGTGTAGTTCATTGTTCTTCTGAATGTTCTAACAGCTTTTTTCCTGCTCTCTTAGGGTGGACTAGAAGATCTTCAAGATTTGGAAGGCCCCCTTGCCTCCGTATTTCCTATTCGTCCTCTTCAGGCACTCAAGTATGTCTAGATGTCAATTGTTTAGAATTAGTAATATGAATTTTCTTCATACTGAGACATCCTTAATGTTAACCTACACCACTTGAGCTTAAGTCAGTTGCATCCCAACAAAAAACAAGATAAAAATGTGTGCAGAACTTTCACGATTAAGTTAAGTGGTGTGCTTTGTGAAGGTATTTCTTTGAAAGATGAGTGGAGTTGTGTGACATATAATCTATTTGTGCAATATATACACTAGATATTGCAAAAAGATAAGGGAATATTATTTTTGAGTTATCCTTCCTCCTATTCATCTCAAATAAGTTGTTCAACCTTTGGTGGCTTCCCCTCTTGCACTTCTACTTGGTGGGTCAGACATGCAGCTTACTAATGCCTGTGTGCATGTGTGTTTGTGCATGCCTGAGTTCATGTGGTCTACATGGATTAGGTTACAATATATATAGGGTGTGCATTTGCATGTGTTACACGGGTTCTAAATGACGTTCCTTTTATATTTATGATCTTAAAAAGGAGGTTCATTGTTTGATGTAAATATGGCATCAAGTTTGCCATCATTACCCTGTGTGATTGACTTCACCAATGCATTTAGTCCACTCTTTCTATTTGCAAATACTACATTTCTCTGCTTTATACGGGTAAGGGAAGGGCCATTTAGGTAATATCTGCATCTATAAAAAGCTCTACCTTCCACCCTATGAATGACATGGCCTACCATATTATAAGTACTTAATTCCATGTGTGTAACTATGGCGTCAAATGCGCCATCATTATCCCATGAGATCAATTTTGTGGACGCTTTTATTGCACTCTTTCTATGGCAATACTGCACCTCTTTGCTTTAAAACGTATTTGAGTAAAGGGAAGGACCATTTAGGTTTATCTGTATCTATATAAACCTCCTCCATCCATCCTATGAATAACATAACCTGTGTTTTTATTTATGTATATAAGATAAACTTACAACACCAGCCAGATGAGGAAAAAGAGTTTCCACACACTACCAAGTTTAGAGATGGTGGCTAATAAAATTGAAACCAAAATTATTAAATATGAGATGCTAGGTTTAAAATGCATGCAGAAAAATGTTTTAGGGGCCTTTTTTTAGATTTGCTAAATTGCTCTATCGAAACATCATATTTTGCTTGTAAAACTGCTAATTTAGGTCTACTTAGTGCATAGGCTAGGGCTCCCAAAACACATGATTTTTTACTTATAGAAATTTTGAACCTTTTGAATCATATCAAATGATTTAGATTCCATTGTGCAACCCCATCTTTGAATTTGGTAATATGTGTAAACTCTTCTCACCATCCATCTCGTGTCTATTATAATTCTTTCCTATATTAAGCGATTTAGATAATCAGTTTTTCCATGTGAATTGCCATGCCAAAACCAAAAATGGACTTGAAAAGCTTTTTTTTTTTAAATTAAAGAAATGAAGAGAAGACTTAATAAATGTTGTGCTGGTGTGGTGCCAAATGTCGATATTGGCGCATTATGTGTGGCACTTGAAACCACGATATGCACGGATAGCTTCTTTTGAACATTCACTTGCTCAGTTCGCACATATTCTTATGGAAGCTTGGTGACATGATTCAACTCAAAATATTGCAGTAGTACTCACATCTCAAATAATATTAATTGATGCAGAGGTTGTTTTGATGTTTGTGAGGACAATACTAGTGCTACTGGTCCTGATTGGAAGGGGCAGTCAACTTCAGAGTCCACACTCCCTTTGCAGCAGTCATTAGAGGTGGAAGATGTCAAAACTCGCATGTGTAATGGTGAAAATCTGGAAAGATGTAGTTCTGTACCCACAGATATCAGCATGCTTGGACGCCAGAAATTCTCGAGTGGTTCCCTTTTACCAGAGCATGTCCTTTCTCCTTACAGAAATAATATCAGGTATACTTAGAGGCAACTCTGTACTTTGGGAGATCATTTTCGTTTTTTCAGAATAAATGTTGATAACACACAAGCTGCACAGTCTTGATTCATTTTAAATTTTAATCATTTATGTGTTACTGGTTGCATGTGCTTTCTGCCTCCTTTATTTGCACAGATAACCATTATTCTAGTTCACCACTCTGTTTAGAGAAAGAACCCTTTGCCATGGTACCAACTGATTCTGGCTATATCCATTGTCACATTAATCACTTGGCAGGCTATTTTCCCTTTCCTTTTCTTGGTGTGTTCTAGATTAACATATACAATCAGCAGAAGATTATAGTCTAACTTCCATAAGTTTTTTTTTTTCCTGTTATATTTCTTAGTGTATGCTACCTAAAAAGCTAGATTAACATCTGTCGCACTTCACATGGAGAATTAGGACAACCCTTTTTTTTTCTCTCACTAGCATGTTAGATAGTGAAATGTGAAAAAACATATCTGATAGTGTGGAAAATAGGATGCACCAGAGTAATGCTGCTCCTGCATATTTGAACAGTGCATCCAGTTTTTACAGGCGGTGTGTGAATTAGCATTCCAACTCTTGTGAATACTGCCTGTCCTTAAGGACAAAAAAAATGTGCTGTTGTCAGTTGCACTGGAGTATAACATAGAATTTGTAGCACTTATTCCTATCCTGCAAAACGAGGTTTTTAGCACTTCTTTAGTTTGTTCACTTTGATATGTTTGCAGATTGTCCACCACTAGGGTTATTGTTATTTTGTATTTGTTCGTCATTCTTTCTACATTGTAGCATCTTATGTTTCTTGAATCTTTAGGAAGTTTTCTGTTATGCAATCTTGAAACACTTCAATTACCCATGATGGCCTAAGATTTATGGCTTCAGTTTTCTCTCATGGCACTCCTCTGTAGTAGTCATGTACTCATATTTCAGCAGAATTATGTCACTAAAAAAAGTAGTCATATATAGTGAGAACCAAGTCCATCTATGCTTAATTCCTCTCTATCAACACCCTGCATCTCTTGATGTTACTTGCTCTATTTCTTTCTTCTTAAGTGAACAGAAAGCTGTCTTAGGTACTCTAGATGTGTTTACCTAGTAAAACTCTGATTTTCATAGGTGATTCTTCTTTCAATCCTTTTCTCCATCCCCTTGTCATACAAAGCAGGCCAGCTTCTTGAAGGAGCAGCCCCTTAACTACTAGCCTCCCTGGATTTTGACCGTTCTATTAATGAGAATTTGTGCAAGATCTTATAGGCTGGTGTCTTTTTTCCTTGTGATGTGGACATAGAAAGGTTTTTGTGATCTTGGTGTGCTCACCTTTTGTCATAAAGAATGAGATGCTTTGAGTGGTCATAACATTTCAATATTAAAACATGAGTGGGGTATCCTGAAGCCCTTCAAATTGCGTGTTTTGCTTCTTAGATACTCAACAAAATTGCAGGCTTAAAAGTGCAAGTCCATAGTTGGCAAAGCTGCCCTGATTATTTGGAATTTAGTTTGATGAATTTTATTTTGCAATTCATTCCTTTCTGTGGATGGCTGAATGCCAAGAGAGGCAGTTTGTGAAATGTTTTAATTTAAGTGGCAATAATATCCAATTCTAAACATCAGTGCGGTATTGTGAAGCTGTTCACGTTTCAAAAGTTTCTGCTTAGATTGTTTCGACAATTGTTGTCCTTAAAGCATATATCTATAAATAGGAATTCCTCTCCTGATCATTTGCAGTTAGTTTCTTGAATTCTGCTTTGCAATTAGTTCCTTTCTAGGGTGATCCTATGGCTGAGTACCTGGTGATATAACGTGAGTTTCAGGGAGGTGCCTGTATGTTGGTGGATATAGTTATGGCACTAAGTCTGTGTTGAGGAAACATGGCTTTGTGATCTGGTGGCTGAAATGGCATGTTTGAACTTGACTTGGCTCCAGCAAGGGACAGTGTTTTTAGGCCCTTATTTTATCATGCCAGTCACTGTGCCATATAAAATTAATAAACTAGGGTTGTAAGCATATGCTGTAATATGTGACTTATTGTTGATTTGTGAGATGATGGTAGGGAAAGTACTAAATTTTGACAGGGAGATTGATGAGGACCTTTCCAATTCGTAAGAGTGGTAGAAGTGGAGATCCACTTTTAGATGATCTGTATTGCCATGGGCCACTGATCCGTAATTGGAAAAAAAATAAGGAACTTGCACTCAAGCTTCTAGTCCTGTGTAATTCAGAAGGTTACATGACAAAGAAGGTGCGAGTAAATAATACGAGAGGTCCATGTTTGATGAAACAAGGAAGACCATACTTCAAAACACAAGTTAGAGGAAGCACTGGAGTCACATAACTATAGGTCACAGTGACATTCATTATGAGATAGAATGGATATGTGTAATGTGTAACGAAGAGTAATGATGGTGCCAGTGAGTGAGGACTGTATTTTGTGCAGAAGTGCCTGAAAAGAGGAGCCTAAAATTACCTGGACGGTTGTTGCGGTATAATATCTCAAGGCTTCCATATGTGTGGCAATATATGATCTGAAATAGTTTGCAGAAATGATGGTACCATGCATCAGGGCATTAGGCCAGAAATGGTGCAAGGAAATGATCATCTTTAGGGTGCATTGGTATAGAGTTAAAGGGGATGAAAAGTTACTTCTATAAAATTTCACCTTCTTTTGAAGGTGTTTGGTATGGGATTAATTTTTTCAGGGTAATAACAGGTGGGGATAGGTTAACAAGGGTTAAAGGTAAAAATTATTCAAGGATAAAAAAGGATTGAAACATTAGGACTAATAAAATATTAAATAATTTGTTCACTCTCTCATCTCACCTCTTTTACATTAATGACATTAACAAAATATTAATGATATTTTTACTTCTTTTACATTAATCTTGTTCCAAACATAGTTAATAGTTTACACTTGTAGTACTTCACCCTCCATTCACAAACACAACGAAACGCAGTTTACAGAGACTTTTATGCCCTTATAATTTCACCTGGAAATATCACTGCTGTAACTTTTTGCTCCTAGTTGTTTAACCCCATACCAAATGCACCCTTATATGAGAGGTGGCTTTACAGCATGGGAGCCATGGTGCAAACATACATCCTCATGAATTCTTATAGAGGCTCTAAAATCTAACAGATTGTGATGATTCCTTGATATTAAATGATAATGAAGCCTTAGTTATTTTTTATTTTCATTGTAGTTTTGCTTATATGTTGGTGTTAATTGTTATGTCATGTTTGACTGGGCATAATCAACATGAAATGGAATGACAATTCCAATCTTGATTCTATTTCATTGTTTGATTACTAAAAATAAAGCTAAAATTGCTATTCCTTTGGAATGAGAATTTCTTTACTTGGAAAAATGGGTATTCCACTACCTTCACTTGGGAATCATAATTTCATTTCACTGCCTCACCACCCATATTTTTTATTATTCTAACTTTGCCCTTATGTTATGCCTAGAGAAGCATACTACCCCTAATGTTAAATTTAACATTAACTTGAGTCCCGTTATCACCAAAAAATTTAGTATAACAACTTTCATTATAACATATTATTAGATTATAATATAACCTAATATAATAATTAATATAATATTAAATTTAATGTTATAATACTATAAAAAGTTATATAACTACTTTCATTATAATATTAAAACAGTTATATTAAATTTTAATATTATAATATATAACAGTTATAATAATATCAAAATTGTTACCATATTATAATATTATATTTAATGTTATAATTTTTAATATTATATATTATAATAGTTAATGTCATAATATATTTTAATTTTATAATATTAAATTTAATGTTACATTCATCATCACCAAAAAATTTAATATAACAACTTTCATTATAATATTATAACATTTATATTAAATTATAATAATTATAATAGTTAATATTATAATATAAAATTATTTTAATGGTATAATATTAAATTTAATGTTATATTCATCATCACCAAAAAAATTAATATGACAACTTTCATTATAATATAATATAATGCAACGTAATGTAATATTATATTTGACAGAATATTAAATTTAATGTTATATTATTAAAAACTAATATTATAGTATATATTGTTATGTTAATATGATTGTGACATAAGTTATATTAATATCACATGAGTTATATTGAATTTATAATTCATTGTTACTAGGACTTTATGTTAGAAAATTTGAAAAATGGAGTTTATTATCTTTTTAAATCACTTTCCATATATAAGGATAGAACAGTTAATTTACAATAAATCTGATCCCATTCTTTCAGTCTTATTACACAGCAAACACAGGAATGGAATTAGCATTCCATTCTATGCTCAATTCTCTGCTTCAAACTGGAATTACTATGCTCATTCGATTTCATTCCTACCTTGATTCTATTTTTTGCCCCGATTTCATTCCTGTGACCAAACGAGGCATTAGTGTATGAGACATGAGTAGATTTATTACTTTATTTTTTTGCTTTCCAATTTGTGATATCTTTCTATACTACAATGCTTACATTTTTGAGGTTCTATAATATGTCGAAGGGATGATTTTCAGCGGAAACATCAGTCTGAAAGGAATTATAGTGGGCCTCTGCTACACTGTCAAATTAAAGATCCACATAATATTACATCTGGTATGACTTGCAAATGCTCATCTGTTTAAAATATACTTTCTTTTCTTTTCTGGGTTTGCTGGTCTCGTCTTATACTGAGGGAGATCCATCTGAAGATATTTTTCATGTCAGTTATCTTTTTTTTCACTTGAAATAAAATTTCCTTGACATTGCAGCAACTTCACACGAGGACATGTCAGAAGGAAAAGTTGTCCAACGAAAGGGGCGGTTCAAGGTTACATCTGCTGATGCAGTTCCCAAGGTACTTAAATGCTATGTTCTGCTGTTATCTATCAATATAGAAGAAAAGGCTGTTTCAAACTTTAGGTCATTAAACATCTGATGTTTTTTGTCTTTGTGGCACAAGCAATTTTCTGGCAAAGGGAGGAGGGGAGTAGAATGATAACATTGATTTCTGATTACTGATTCATGAATTATGGTGGGTCATTTTCTTGGGTCAACTAGGTTGATGATAAATAACTGGCATTTACAAGTTTGGTAGTTCATAGTACCTTTATTATCCCTTTCTAGCAAAATACAGCATAAATGGGTCAAATGACAGGGACTTGATCAAGATCAGGATGCTACAAATATAGTCAAGTAGTGGGCTTATATACAAGAGGAGGACCAAGGAGGAATGGTTATTTTATTGAAGGTTTTAAAATAATATGCAATATGTACTATGCAAGCAAAATTTGATTCTGGATTGGAAACTGGGCCAAGGTTTGCCTTGTGTGACAACTTGCTTCTGCTGGAAAATACAATCAGCAAACAGGTTGAAGCACCTTAAAGTCCTTTAGATCTAGTAGGTATAATTGATGAGAGTATCAAATTTTGTTGCTTTAAAAGTAGAGGACCTAGGAATAGAACCTTGTTGCAGACTAATTTGTGGCTATTCTCTGAATTATGTGGGGTATCTGAGATAGCCTTACAGAAGGAATAGCTTCTGCATTAAGGACATTCCCATGGAAGTCCTGCAGAGATAATTGAGGGCATCAGTTTACTGTCTTTTTTAACAAAACATATGTATATAAAAGCTTTTGCTGGCTTATTTTTAGTGTTGATCATGTGTTGCAAAAATAAGGTGGTTTCACTTATTAAATCATGATTTTGGGTAAGTTAAAAAATTATTTAGGCATTTGGCAACTCATGTAAACAATTAGTTGCCAATTGCTTTGATTTTAGTTGTATCATTGTATTTCTTTTGTTTTCTTCTTGAGCATTTTTCTTATCAAGACCTTGATGATGAAAGAAAAGAATATTTTTGCTTGGTCAAACCAAATTCTTTTTGGAGTTAGAAACTTATATCTCATGATCTTTTGCATTTGTTGTCGATTAGGGAGCTCCATCAGCAAACAGTGGGGTCAGTCCAGTAGGTAAAGCACCAACAAAATCTACAGTTACCACTGCTTCACTTCTTCCAATGTTGCAATTTCTGTTGCAGCAAAATGCTATACAAAAGGTCTGCTACTAAGTACTTAACAATCATTGGATATCTGTAGTCATTAGCATTTCACATTTCTATATGCGTTGTTGGCAGGAACAACTGATTAAATTGATCAAGTGTGTGGAGCAAACATCTGGTATGTCTATGGGGCTCTTTTTCATTTTTGTTTTGTGACAAATTTTATACATCTCTGTGTGTGTGTATGTGTGTTAAGAACATCACTAGATTCCATAAAACCAAAGCACCCAGTGGTGCACTGCAGCTGACACTCTAGCACTGGCTCCAGCAACAAGTTCCTTCCAATCGACCACATAATGCAATGCCCTCACAATAAACTGGTTCTTCTGCCTACAATAAAAACACAAATTCACAATATGTTCAGTTAAATAAAAACATAAATAAAAGTCTGAAGTTCAAATCATCAACCATTTCCCCTAGGAATGCATTGCACTTTGTGTGCACGCATGTAAGTAGAATGGTATTTCTTTTTCCAAGCATATGCAGCCATTAGATTTAGTTAAGAATACCAACCTTTGCTAACTAGATCTCTTAAAACCAAATTAGTGCCCGGTTCCACACTCTAGCTGAGAATCTAGCACTGCATCTGGCAACAAGGTCCTTCCAAGCAAGCTAATAATGCAATGCTATCATAATAAATTCATCACACCATTGGGCCTTCAAAGCTCATACTCCTTCCTAGACTCATAGGTTTGGCTGCTGAGTGTTTGACACTCACATGGATAACTGTGAGTCTGATGCCTGCTTAAGTCTACGTCTGGGAATCTAATACCTCTTTATAAGGGGCGTTTGGCAACCCAAATGAGATCACTATAGAGATCTTAGATCATTGATGATTCTTTTCTCGATGTGATCTAATTACTAGAGATCTAAGATCACTCTGTTTGATATGTTATGTCCCAGTGAATAAAGATATACCAATATCCACAATTAACTTGTTTAATATGCCTTGAGAATTCAAGATCACTAACCGTATCATTATCAAAACTGTTCCTGATATAGTTTGCAATTACCATGATACCTTATTGTTATTTCATATTATTTATTATAATACATAAATTATAGATTAGCAATAATTTACACTACATTATGAAAATATGAAATAATACCAGTATAATGCAACATAGTATATTATATTATATCTATTATTATTAATAGTATAATATATTTATATGATGAGAGGCATTTTGGTGTAATTTTATTATAATATATAATATATTATATAATAATATTGTATTTTCACTATAATATTATTTATTATAATATAGTACATGATGAAGGGTATTTTTTTATTAGGCATCCGTTTTCTATGGATGATGGGCATTTTGATCCTCAAATTTCAACCTAAGATCATTGCCCTAGAGAACCTTAGATATCCATCCTTAAAGGTAGGTTTAGGATTACTAGATTGGGCAATGATTTTAGAGGTGGGAGTGATTATGTGATCACTGCCATCTAGGATAACTATTGTAGTCTAGGATAATTATGGTACAGTTAAATGTGGTGATTCCATTGCCTTCACTCAAATCATGGTGATCTTGGGTGAATCATCTCATACCAAATGCTCCTAAAGGGTCTTCAAATCCCTCCAAAGGTTGGATCTCAACACTTCCACGACTCCACAGATTCTACTCCCTTCAAGACATGCATCTGTTTGAGGTCTTTGATGACTTCTATTGATATGCAAACATTTCGACTGTTCTCTACTCTGCTTGGACCTCATGGTCCAATTTCAATAACCAATCCTAATATGAATGTTGACTAGCAAAATGATATGGACAGAAAATCTTAAGATGTGTGTCTATATAACCTTGGCAGCCACCAATCTATCCATTCCCCACTATCTTCATGTCTAACATCATCCCAATTGTATGCGATTTCTACAATTTTGTAGAGTTATTTGTATATAAAAACGTTAATCTTATGCTGAAGATTATAATAATATTGATTAAATTTATTACACAATAGTTGTTATAGCAGGAGTACTCATAGTAATGACTGTAATTTTTTTCTCCCAAAAAAAGAAAAAAAGGGACCAATATTTACACCCTCACATGCTTGAATGTGCGCACCTGCTAATCACACCCATGTACATGCATGTGTGTATTCACACACAAATAATAGGATTTGGAAAATTGCTTTAATGAGATTCCCTGCTCATTCATTTAGATCTTGGTCAAAAGTTATCAGTTTTTGACAATCTTGCATCCTGTTCTGGTCAATAAAAAGAGTTATGTCTAAGGCCTAAAGCATTACCTCTAATTCGCTTAATGAATCTGTTTATGAATAAGAGTTCATGTCTAAATATGAATGCTTTGACTTCAAACTTAGCAATTGCCAAACACATCAACCTACTTGTAGTTATTTTGACACATATGAGCTGATATCATCTATCATCTAAATTTGTATCTATGTGCATCTGTGCACATGTTTTTTTTTACTATCTTTATGCATATATGTTTTAGCGTGCATACGTTGTAATTTGGAATCTGCTGTTTAAACAGGTTCTCAGACAAGTGTTTCTGATGGAGGCACTGGTGATTTACCACAGGTATGATCTTGTCTATTTTTGAACAGTCCTTCCCTGCATTCCATTAGACAGATATGTTGTATTGCATGTCAGAGGAAGGCCTTTAGTCACTACCCTCAGTTGTATTCCAGTACTAATTAAATGCAATATTTAAACCTAACCGCAGATATTTTGAACTTGTGTTTTTTTGTATCCATGCAACCAGTCTCTTTCACTCATATCTTTTAGCTTGTGATAAGCTGTGCCACTGTCATGTCATGTGGGAGCTTGAAACATATACTTTTTCTTTCTTGTTTTTTCTGTCTTTCTGGCAATCTGATAACTAGGTCAAATTTTTATCTTACACTTCAAGGAGAAATTGATTAACCTTCACTTTTCGCTAAAAGTACCATGAATGTTTTCCTGACTGTAGACATTTAAATCTGTTCTAGCCTGGATTAGGTTGGTTAAATGGGATGAATTAGAAGGAAAAAAGGACAACAAAACTTTGCCACCTTTTCATATGAGATTCATTCTTGGGATAAGTGCAATAAATATGTTAGAGAAAAAGTGGACATTATTGTGTACCAACGTTTCAAAATTAACTATTCTGCCCCTTTTAAATGGTGGTTTAACCCAGGTGTTGAAAATTGAAGTAAGTGTTTTGCTGAATAATTAACCACTAAGAGAGAGCTTTCTCATTCAGGCTTCTTAGAATTTTGTTGGATGGCTGTAAAAGGTGATTTGAAGACACCTCTGTTTGGGAGCAGTTGACTTTGCATAGGAACTGATGGTTAAGGACACTCCTAGCCCAAATGGATTGGATGGAACTAGTTTAATACCTCCAAGTGCAATATTGATTGTCATTATTTGATGTTGAGAATAAAACAATTAATGTTTTCTGCATGCATGTTCCTGTGAACGCCATGCAGTGGTACGCTAAAAAGAGGCTGCAATGATTTAATTGGGGACTTCTGGAGAAAAGTTCGGTCATTGTATGGAGTTTAGAAGGAACATGAAGGATTTGTAGAAAGTTTGCATTAATTGGAGAGCTTAGCCTGCAACAAAATATTTGGTGATATTTTGTGAAGGCCCCCCCATAGAGCCATTCCAAGTCCAAGGCTTGTTATCTTTTGCTTGAGTATGAGTATCTTTCATGTATAACCTTTATGCCATGCTTACTGTCTCTCCACTTGGAGTGTTCTCACCGTTTTGGCAAGTGGTGACAGCACTGATTCTATCATATCTGGATATTAGGGCCATCCCTCTAATAAAAAATATATTGCCCTCTTGCTTCCAGAGCATGGCCTGAACAATGCCATATCTTTAATAATGAAAACATTTCTTTCATGGATGTCATCCTTTTGCAGTCTCTGGGACTAAATTAACCTTCTTGCAGATTGTTTTGGTTCTTGCATGCTTTTTTGTATGAACTTATCAACAATTCCTTTATAATCCTCCAATTTAGTTTATGTAATTTGATGGCAACCTTTTAAACTGTCGAGCCTCCCCTGAACACATCAATGAAGCTACTCATCAGCAGCCTGCGACTGGAAATGGTGATGCCCATAGGCAGATTTCTGACGTTCACAATTGTATGCATATTGTCACACACAGCTGTTTAGCCAGACTATTGTTGGCATGATTTTTTTTTTTTTTCCTTTGGTGATAGTCTACTATCAATGGTATCTTTAGGATATGAAGATGACTTGATTTAGTTTGGAGTCAATCGATAGGTGATTAGAAGATGAATCTGTAGATAACTCATTGATGGCACCAGAGCTTTCTCATGATCCATCACTTCGGTCAAACACTGCATAAACTAGAAAAGAGGAGAAATTTATGCATTGAAATTTATTCAATCTGATTAATTTCTGATATAGTTTGGCCGTGTTTAATAACATTGAATTTCTTCAGACGCAGCTATCTCTAGCTTCTAATAGGGAGAGGGGACTGCAAGCTTATCTGGCCCATCTGCAACAAAGGTACAGCATCAATTTTCTTCAATGTTTTATTGTTTTGGACATTGGACTGAAACTTGCCTTAATTCAGTGTTGCGAAACTTGGTGAAGAGGTGCAAAGGTTAAAGCTGAAAAATGCTCAGGTGAGTTATTACAAATACTTGCTAAATTAAATTTGCAATTTATTTATCATTCCAGGTAATAATTTTCTGGCTTTTTCTACGATGCTTTTGGCTATACGTGGATGATGCCATAAATAAGAGAAAGTATAAGGGCACAAGGGGATGCTCTGAAGAGGCTGAAGGCACTAAATAAGGCTTTGAAGGGATGGCACTGTTTTTGAAAAAAAAAAAAAAAAACTTAAATAGTATACTAGTTGAACCCTAGTATTTTTTTGAAAAGCTGACCAGCAGGCTCCAGTTGAACATTTAGGTGAACCATGTTTCTGTACCACTTGAACAAGTTCTTGATGTCCTCCATGATTATCAAAGTCAACCATCAGAATACTTGCATCAAGTGAAATAAGTACAAGCTTATTTGATATGCACATCTGGGATGGCTGGACTTGTAATAATGTGTTTTTAGCTTATTTAGTGAGAAATTTCTTGTGCTAAGGTATGTCATTGTCATTGGTCCCATGAGTCTCCCAGAATGAAATTGCACATAATGTGTGCAGAGTGCAACATATTTGATAAAGTTAGATTGTGTTTGAGCACAAATTTGGTCACATCAAATTTGAAGATGGGATTTCAAAACAAAAAAATATAAATTATTGCATGCAATCTGTTTACCTTTTGAACTGTACAAACCAAAAACCAGATACATTTTAGGACATGAGCTGTATCTGTACCATTTATTTTGGGAAAACTTGATCCATAGGAAGGAAAGAAGTGCAAAAAGGTCTAATTTTTGGTTTACAAGCAACAGTTGTCATCATATCAAAATGGTGGCATGATTGCTGTGTTAGGACAATTCCATTCCATTTTGGAATTTAAGCAAGTATAGATATGTTGTGTGTGTACAGATAGAACAACGAATCAGTGCTTTGTACATCGAGGAGAGGACGCAAAAAAGCACGGGGATGACATTGTCACAGAAGAAGAATACGACACAGGATATGTCATAGTACTTTTGCAACTCTGTTCTCTGGGGCCCCTTCCATGTAATATCTTTGTACAATTATACGCTGGGCAAGTCATGCATATCCAATTTTGCATGGTTCTTCTCTTATCGGGAAACTATGTAATCTTGTAAGTTAATTATTATTATTATTATTATTATGTGGTTAATTCATATTAATTTATTTGTGCGATGCTTTTGCGTTTGCGTTTGGTTGCGAAGCTGCGGGACACGGGATTTAATTCAGATCCCTCGTACCTGATTTTTTTTTTTTTTTGATCAAGAAAAAGTTATCACGTTTCATTCGTTATCTCCATATATGTTTTGCATGGGGCTCCGATCTCAGGTACACTCTGGAATTCTCCAGAATTTTTATTTTTTCAAAGGATTTGCGCAAGCCTCTCCGGTTCTTTCGCTTGTAGGACCTGAATCAAGGCTATGGCAATGTTGCACTCACATGGTCCATTCCTATCCCTGTGAGTTGCGGGCGGCATTTCGATCCTCGCAGCTCACCCTGCCATCTGAAAGCCCCTAGAAAAACCTTATGATTATTAGGTTTGATGGAATTTAAGCTCTTTTAATACCAGGATATAAAATGTACGCATACGATCATGCTGGCGAAATTATGCAGCACCAAAAAAGAAGAAGAACGCACCATCACTTTCATATCTAAAATTAAAGAGGCTGCTCGATCTTTTTCCGTCATGCAACAAAAGCATCGGTATTGAATCCAGAGTTAGCATTGCTTAAAGTACCAGTAGCACAGCTAAGCTAAGGTGACTGAAATGGATAAAACTTTCATATACTGGTCCCTGATGAAACTGACTAACAACATCTAAAACAAACCGCATCTCCAAGCAGATACTGGTTCCTGATGAGCTAACTAATAACACGTCCAAAACAAATCGCATCTCCAAGCATGCCATCGGTTTCTAGTGACCATACTTCTGGAATTCCCACTCGCTGTTGTCTGCAAATTCACAGGAGAATCAGGATTCAGTGGTAAGCACACGAATGCACGTCGACTTGGAAATGTTAAAGGAAACAAATGGTTACCCAAGGGGCAAACTTGACGGGTCTTGAGCCACCGACTGATGCAGTGAAAGTGAAAAGCATGATTGCAGACACCTGTTTTCAGTAAAACAATGCGATTAATCAGGAGAGATTATCTTAGATCTTTTGATGAGCACTCAGGAACCTAAAGCAAGAATGTTAAATCCACCAAACTGCCAAAATCGTGACTCTAAAACTGAGTTTTCGAACCTTGGCTCAGGGGATGAGAAAATGGATCTAGTACACTGCAGTGGCATTTACATGTACTTCCAGCATCCATTAATATTTTAACTTAGCCAAAACTATGGTTCGGATGAATCAAAATAGATCAGATAAATATTAAATATGTTGAGCGAATATAACCAACTCAGAAACTAACAAAATGAGCATCAATATATAATTCTTAATAGACCTACTGTTTGCATCAATATGTAATTCTTAATAGACCTACTGTTTGCACCACAGCCCGAACCATTCCCATTTAAATTTACAATTCATGAGAAATAATACAATCAAGCAACTATTATTGTTCACAACACCAGAATCATAACTATACATTTCTAGGTCATCAAACTTGTGAATTGAACTATTGCAAGTCCAGAGTGCAAGAAACTGATTATACCACAATTATATAGGGAATTCAATAATGGCTCTAGGTTTTGCTTGACAGATGGGATCAGTTAATCAACAATGTCAATGCACCAATCAACATCCAATAAAAACTGTCCCACCATAATGATGTGTTATATATGATTTTATGCTTTTTTCTGAGGTCTACCATCCTTTCTTCAGATTCTCAAAAGAAGTATTAGTCTATGAACAGATTACCACACACTGGTTGTTTAATATTCATCAGAATGTCAAAAAACATTAGTTCAAAGTGAAATAAATCAAATAATTGTTCTTTAAACAGGAGAATAAAAGAAAAATAAACGCCAATGCAATGAACAAATGATGAATGCATATTGCAGGCTTGTTATACTATAACTGCAGATGTAGATAGAGAAAAAAATGACAAGATCCTACATGCATGTGAGCAACAATGGAAAGAAATGCCAGAATAAGCATGCCAAAATTCACCAAGGAAAGAAAGGAGATAAAGGATAAGGGTTGAAAAAACGGATTATAAACTGCTACAGGTTTTTTATTTATTTATTTTTGCAACATCATACACACTACGTTACAAAACAGTTCACCAAGTCAAAACAATTTTTTGCATTTAAGTGTGGCCAAGAAATGAAACCCAAATTGCTCATCACCCAAATTTAAAACTCTAAAAGAAAACAAGCAGGTAACAAAAGCTAAGGTACTCGGCATCATCGGGTCTTTTAACTCTTGTTAACTTGATAAACACCAATAGAAGATAAGAAACCAAATGTGTATTTCCTATGTAAACAAATGTGTATTTCCTGTTATCCCTAGGACCGACGAAAGAGGCATTGCCATAATAAATAGAAGGAACCCCCCTTTATTTATGAGTAGAGCGAAAGAACTTGTTTGCTCCCTATTTCTTTTTTGCTGTGATTTTTATTCAATAATAAAGTTGGCTTGGTATAACCTGTTTGCGAAAAAAGAGGACAGCTTCTGCAAATAAAAAGGATATTGCTCAAAAAAGAAAAAAAAAAGGTGCTTGGGCCTGATGACTTAATGATTAGGCTAATAGACAACATGTTTATTTCTTGCAATTTCTATGACCAATAACAGACAAAAAAAAAATAGAACATTCTTTAGCTGATAAATAGCTTCTACTGTTGGCCATACCAGCGACATTGCAATGCATCAAGTCCAAAACTAGTGTTGTGAACTTAGTCATAATCACAGAGACAACCTGTCCATGACATTCTATGATCAAATATCACATCAATATTCACATCCAATTAATAATTACAATTTAACCTATGCTACCTATCCTGCAGACTTTGACTGTTATTACTTTTATTAAATATTATAACATATTCGTTGATGCAAGTCTAGAAAATATAATGAGTTTTTGAAAGAGATCCAAAATACACACTTTTATGGATATGCTTCAATGTCCTTTTTCCCTAAACCATTTCCAGGAGGGGATATGTAGTTTTCTTTTATATTCATTTCTATCTTTTCATTTTATAGGCCTTAACAAGCCTGCTTTGGAAATTGATCGAAAATTAAGTTGTGGTTATGGATCAAGGGTGCACAAATCCAGAGGGAGCATGTAGAAGCATCCAAATCAATAGTAAGCTCAAAGAACTTTGTCAAAAATACTGTTTATTTAGTTATAATTGTTTTTTCCATAACTGAATTATGTTGCTATATTTCAAAAAAAACGTATGCTACAAGGGTAATTTAAATTACTGAACTTACCATGGAAGAAGTTAAAATAAGTTTAGACTATATAGATAATGTGAGACCAAGATTCCAGGGGGACACAATAACATGAATAGAAGACTTCAGCATTAGAGCACAATTCTCTTCTGAACCGACCATTTCCCCACTTTTTTGGGAAAATGGGTGGGAGTGGGAGGACAAGAGGCCCAAAACCAACATTGGTAGATTGTCTAAGCTCCAGCCAAGCTTTAACCTACATAATGTATATCAAACTAGGTTCTGCTCGTAATGGCTCTTCCAAGTTCTATGTCAAGCTTTACGCTACAAAAATCCAAGTGACTACTGATATTAAAATGCATGTTCATATTATGATACTAATTGCAACAGCTGGTAATCAGCACAACAAACAAAATAATCATTTTTTAGCATCATTGCATATTGACAGGTAATCACCTAAAGGCATATGCAACAAAGCATAACATATATCCTTCCTTCCTTTTTCAAACAGAAGCTCGAACATCCTAAGGAGCCCTGGCTTTAGTCAAGAAATATTCTTGAATGTTTTTTCTCTTCCCTTCATTTTGAAAGAAACTGAAGGTTGAATGCATGAGCTTATGCCAATTTCATAGAAGATTTTGAGATTGTGCTGTTAATATGCAAACTATGTAGCCGCTTTTTTGCATTTAAGGTTATTTGAGCCTTTGAGATGAATGTGACTAACATGACTTTATCAAAAGATATCATCCTCCCATAAAAGTTTTGGAGGATTGCTCCCATAAAGCTTAAACTGTGACTGGTGGTAAGGTAGTTCTCTTTAACTGCCAACTAGATCATATAAGTTCGATTGCAACCCCCTTCTTTCTCTTAGGGCTTGTTCGGGAGGGGGTTTTGAGGGGGAAGGAGGAAAAAGTAAAGGAGGGATATTGGGATACTCCTGTTTCGGAGTTCTTTAAATTGAGAAAAGAAGGGTTTAGGAGGATTCTCAATATCCTCTCAAACCTCTCAAGAACAACAATTTTTAACCCCCCCAAATTAAGGGGTTTGCAAAGGTTTACTTTTCTTCATTTAACTAAACAAGGGTAAGGTACAAAACCTTCTTTTCTCTCCTATATTTTATGAAACTTCCAAATAACAGGAAGGATTTCAACCCCACCTTTACCTTTCTTTATTTTAAAAATCCTTCCTTTTCTTTCCCCTCTAACTCCCAAACATAATGTTAGGTTTGCCTTGCTCAGGAATTCAGTACTCATTTCTAATGGATTGCCAGCTAGTTAACCGAACATAAAGTCTGTTCAATCTATTGAGTCTTCTCACTCTTTGTTGTACCCTGTAGCCAACACCATATTTCATGGGAAAAGGCTCAGGTGGTGGCGATGAAGGTGATGATAATGGCAATTACGATTTTAATATCTAAATAAAATAGCAAAACTTTAGCTGCACGACAGATTATTTGGACCCATGTTATGCACAAATTAAAGAATATTCAACATAGTTACACATAACTTGGATGAGTTATGAATCTCAATCCCCATAAATTCTGTTTTACATTTATTTTTTTAAATGTCTACTTCATTAGTATAAAGTAGTCAAGATTAATCTCTATATGTAAAATAAATAAAGTGGTGTTGCTTGACATGACTACTGTGAATACTTCTAGGCAGTTGCATAACTCTCAATGCAAAATAACAACATAACATGGCACAGTATGCATGCACCCGCTCATCAGCAGGAGCACGATTCTTGATACTCTAGTCCTGGACCATTAGCCATTCTAGGTCAAAAGCTAACCTAGCGCTGCTCAGCTCATTCATTAATGGGTTATTAAACAAATTATTAAAAATGAAAAAAAAAAAAAAGACAACAAGAAAGTGACCACTACCAAGGACCTTATTTCAGAGACTATAAGCATGGTCTTTCAAGTTTCAAAGAGGGGAAAAACCAGCAATGAATGTTGCAAATGCTATACCAATATAGTTTACTTTATCCTAGCTGCCACCAAGTAAAAGCAATAACAACTTTTATTTTGACATAACCATAGTATCATAAATTTGTCTAACTTCAACTTTCATATCAATTTGTTTCTATAATATTGGTCAAGCTAAACTAATAAAAGGACGTCAAATTAAGAATCATGCTAACATAGAAATATTGGTTAACATTTTGAATAATATTAAAATAAATCCTTATGTATAGCTTTAATTGGAAACACTCTTGAAAAAATGAAGATTATTGCATCAAAGTAAATCATCATGTGGGTTAGACATCCACTTAATGACATATTGCATTGATAAGTCCAACAAGGCCTATGCATTGGACAATGCACATAAAGATCTGTTATGCGCATATTCTTCGAGTTGGTATGATCTCAAAATTTCTTTTGGCAATTTCAATCATCAATCTACATCTAATTCTCCCAAGTTGATTCAACTAAACTCCAACTTAGTCTAACTTGTTTTCATAATACTACTCAAACTAATCTTTTGAATCAATTTAAGAATCATAGGTATAAAGTGATCCCAATTAATATTCCTTATTAACCAAAAAAAAAAAAAAAAAAACCGAAGATATTTTTTGATAAAATGAGTTGGAAGACCTTGAACCTTTTTCCCACCTTTTCCGCAGTGAGTCTTTAGAAACCAATATCCAGCAAAAAAGAAAATATGGCGTAAAATACAAAACATCTCACTTGCAAGAATAAATAAATAAATCACATTCATAACATGAAGCCATAACTGCTAAAAGGTTTCACAGATCACGAATATCATATACGCCGCCAAACAGAAGGCACTAAATTGCAGACTTGCTAACGCGCAAATTAACAATCTTGATTGATATAATATGAAACATCATCGAGTTCTTTATTAATCAAAAGGAAAAAGGCAAGCCCGATGCTTACCCCAAGCAACGGTGCATTCCTCGCTGGTCGCACTGGCTTGATTCGCCTGGCACTCGATGCCTGCCAAGATTTCAGGCGACCAGGCACATCAAGAACCAAAACAACAAAAAGAGTCAACAAAACAAAACCCTAACCCTAGTTAAGAGCCAAACGAATAGGAAACCAACCAAAGAAGAAAGAATCACTCACAGAGATCCATGATGTGGTTCCTGCAAATAGCGCAGTTATCCACGACGATATCTGCACCAAATCAAATTCCAAAAATTAGTCAATCTATCGATTTAAAATGTCTTCCAAGAGCATCAGAACCAAAGCATAAAGAGGGTTAAAGAATCGAAACCCTAACCCCAAAACTACCGGAAGAGGTTAAAGAATCGAAACCCTAGCCCCAAAACCGCTAGGGTTTGAAGCAAAAGAATCGGTGCTAGGGTTTAGGGAGTGGTCGGTCGCGTACCCCAGGCCCAGAGGGCGACGGCGTTCCACTTCTTGATCTCGAAGCGCTTCGGTTTTTTCGAGGACGATGACGGCCCGGAGGTGCCGCTCGATCCCTCTCCGGCGGGAACCATGTTGATGTCCGTATCGAGCGACGCCATCAGAACGACGAATTAAACCGAGAAAGGCTTCGATCGAGTGGAGCAGAGGGGACGGTCGCCAGTCTTATTAATAACTTGGACTCGGTCGGGTTGCTGGGGTTGGGGTATTTTAAAGGGACCGCCCTCGGTCTACACGACTGAGGTCGCGCTCCCAAATCCTCTTCCAATTCTACCCTTTCCTTCCCCTTATTTGTCCCAAAATTATATCTTTATTATGTATTCCTTGTTCTGGCTCTTTGGTGTCCGAATTTTTCGATTACGTCCCCCCTTTTTCTTATAAAACGAGTTAATGTGAACTAAGTAAACTAAGATACGTGTGGGTTCAGTCGTAGCTCAAATTCATTAAAATTTAGAAAACTAATTAATGATCAATAACTTGTAAGCTATAATCGTGCATCGACCAAGTTGGCTTATTTCAAAATAAATGCAACATATTAGTGAAGAATATGAAATATCCCCTCCACCACCACGCAGTGGTAGGGATTAATATAATTTTGAAAACTAATATGATGTACAAGGAGACATATGAATGTTGACAAGCTAATTTATTAGACTCACACAACTTTTCCTGTGTGTATAAAATGGTATGGTAGTGTAGTATCATACTGATGGTTTGCAGGTAGTACCTAAGTTGTATCATTTCCCTGACTCTTGTGAAGGAAATCTAGACTTAGATTGTAGAGAAAGCTGATAAATTTATTTGACTTAGTAAAAAAGCTAAAGAGAAAAGCAAAATCATACTTCCAAGATGAAGAGAATAAGCAACGAAAAATTAAAGGAGAAAAATACTCTGGAACTCACCTTATTTGCACAAGAAAATATCTCTAGGGCAATTGTTGGTAGCTTGACAATTTAATATTCAATTATTGTTCCCGCAACTAATGAAAAGAAAGTCATGCTTGGACTCAGATGCCACTATCAATCCTTGTAAAAGTCATGCTTGCTTTAAAATTATCTTTGCACATACATACATACATATTAACTCAGTAGTAACGCATGAAAACCGTTATCAAATCTGCATCTCCTCCCTCTATTAATCCTAGTAAAAGTCATGCTTGCTTTACAATTATCTTTACATGCTTACATATTAATTCAGTAGTAAGGGACGAAACCAGTTAACGAATCTATATGACAAATGAAACAATTTTATTTGGCTTTAAACTTGCTAGTATTTGCGCCACTTACTCCATATCTGAAATGTTGATCCATGATTCATACGCTCCATGCATTTTTGGCTTCTACCATATCATAATTCCATGCTCACATATTGCAATTTATTTTTTATTTTATAAAACTGCAGAATATTATTCAATTTAGGCATTTATATATTATATAAGACAATCATTTATTTTGAAACAACGGTAAATCAAGCTGCCCTTGTAATAAAGCCTTCAGATGTTCTTTCATAACTCATAAAGAATTGAATGCCATCAAGATGATTAACCGAATCCATTTTTAAAGTCAGTCGTTGTGTTTACAGATGCACAATCCATATCATGAAGGATTGTAGAGGATAACCAGCTAGCAAAGTGGCTCTCCTAAAAAAGGCCACGAATTACAAATGTTCAAAGTAGACATTTCTACCAGAATCCTGACCAGAAGCTGTGCTATTTTAGCTGATATGTATAACTCAATCATCTGATACACTTCAATAATTAATCATACCTTGCTAAAAAGAGAGAATAGATAAGACATTCAGGACTCGATCAAGAAGACAGCAATACAGAAACCTTGGTGGCATTTTAAGTGGACGCTAACACTATAGATCATGACCATCTAAATTGAGAAGAAAATTTTAAAAACAGGGAGCTGGCGGACTTCAGCGCACCATTATTTGAGTTCATGAATTTCATGTCCTGGTATACAAATCTGACTATGGGCTGTCATAAAAGACTATGAGAAACAATATAAGGCTGTTAACTCTACACTAAACCGCCGTGGGAGGATCACAATGGGATTTGTCTGACTGCATACCACCAATCTGATGCCACGATAAGCTGCTACCACAGTTCTGCCAACAGTTTTTTTTTTTTTTTTAAATTTTTTTTTTTAATTTTATTTTTAAGGTTTCTGGTAAGAGTGGAATGGTACTACAGCTTCAGTTAAAACTCATTTCTGATATAGCCCCTTGAACACAAAAATTCCAATTCCACCCATTGCCATAATGAGGATAAGTGGATTCACAATTGAATCCAAATCTAGTACTCTACATCTGTTGTCAGTTCTTTGGTGGGTCAACTTTGCCAAGTGCTCGTGAACCAAGTTGGAGAGATTGTCCAGCTGATGCACGATTTGACGCTGGCCTCGGGTGATGAGCACGAGCTGCTTGTTATAACAAATATCAAAAAATGAGCATCTTTCCTAGCAAAAACATAAGGAAACCAGACATATGATGCATAAATGTTGTAAAAAATGTTAACCAAGAAACACACAAAAATCCACTAGGGAATAAGGCAATGAAATTATCTATTTGTGTTTAACTGATGAAGAACTACTGAAAGTTAATTGTCCAATCTCTTGATATATTGGATACAACAGGTGCCTTTCAAGATGCAGCAGTTAATTGTCCAGTCTGGCAGCACATGGGAAAAGGATAAAGTTTTTGTAATCACATAACATTAGATTTTGTTTATTTTTGAGATAGTCTTATGAGCCTTTTCTTGCTTCTTTTGCAGCATAAGGATTTCCCAGGAGCTCAAACTTAAGATGGCTGGGACATGATACGGAAGAGCGAGAATACAATCTTGAAGAACACCATCAATATCCAGTAGAGCACTCGGTTGTCATGGTTAAACTACTAAGGAGTAATAATATTGGAGCACAAGCCACACTTGCACTTGAAAAAATCCTTTGGAAAAAGTAGTTGAAACATGACATGATAAGGTGGTCAAATTTTTGCATACCTCTTCCATCAATGGAGAATCTTTACTCAGTTGAGAGAATGATGATGAGTTGGGTAACAAGGTACCATTGCCCAAGCCAGGCATGAATAAAGATGTGGGTGCAGAACCATTACAGGTTTCCGAGAGGTTTTGTTGGCTCATAGAAGGTTTCGGTGCACTGAACTTGGCATTCAATTCTTCGATTCGGGAAGTAAATTCATCCATCCTTTCATTCAGAGTTGAAATCTGTTCTGAGAGCTGAGTAATTGCACCCTAGAGATAAAGCAAGAAAACACAGCTATGAGCAACATAATCAGTCAATATAGCAGCAACAAAATCTAAGAACCACAATTATTTACTTATATTTTAACAACTTGAAACTCGACAGAAAAATGCTGTCTTCTCACCTGGTTGATTGCAGGTGAATCAGGGGCTCGCCCATCAAATCTTCTGCTGCCGACTGTAAGCCTGGTAAGCTTAGGTAGATTTTTGTCACGCTGTGTTGAATAGGAATGTGATAAACCACTGCAAAATGCACCACATTAGAGCAATGATGACAAAAAGTGGTGTTTCTTTGAAAAGGAAACAATATTCATATCCAACTTTTAAAGGAACTTCTGCACGGATACCAGATGTGAACACCAAAGCTTAAAAAAGGAAAAATTAGAGGTAAAAGTATTACGTGATCACCTTTACACAACAGATCTGTCATAGAAGCAAAATATTGCAAATGGCATGCAATGTATCAAATATTCTCATTGAAATGTCTAGTTGCAACCATAATACATATACGCCATTTAATATTAAAGAAAAGGTGAGAGATGCATATGGATGGCAAGGGAAATTCAACCAGTATGCTTTGACCTGTTGAAGATATGCTGCAACAGTTCTTAGTTGCAGTGATAAGGAAACTGCTGTGTGAAAGACTCAGCAGTTATGTGAGACCAAAATCACGGGGATTTTAAAATAAGATAAAGTAAAAAATCACTCACAAAGGTCAACATAATGCACACAAAAGGCCTAAAACTTAAAGGATATCTATATGGGACAGATAATATGTGAAATGAAAATAAAAATAATGGAATAAGAAAAATATGAAGGATTCAACTAAGGAAATTAGAAGGATGATTGATAAGTGGCAACAAAATGCACACAAAAGGCCTAAAATTTAAAGGATATCTATATGGGACATATAATACGTGAAATGAAAATACAAATAATGGAATAAGAAAAAAAATGAAGGATTCAACTCAGGAAATTAGAAGGATGATTGATAAGTGACTATCAATTCAATTGCTGTTAAGGGAGCTGATTGCATGCATAAACCTAAGTTCTGTAAAAAGGATCTTAAGAAAGAATCAACATACTATTTTGGGCTGAACAGATGCTTCATTCCATGATATTCGAGGCTTGCTTACCATGATTTGCATGACAATATAAAGATTAAAAAGATAGTGAAGGATACAGGATAACATATAAAGAACAGAAATCAAGGAGCAATAGGAACAATTTTTTTTTTTTAATTGCAGGCTTCTAAACTGGCCATTAGGTAAATTATGAAAATAGTGGTACTTAAAATAAAGCAAAATTATCATAGATTAAAAGGCTTATCCTACAGATAAAGTCTCTTTTTCAAATCCTCAAATGGTTGCTTCTGTACTCTAGGAATATTTATCCCAAAGAACATAGAAACTAAAGGTTGTTAGTGGTTCATCCAATTGAATAGAAGAAATGGATTATATTCATTATAGATTTCCAAACAAATAGCAACCAAATAGTATTCCATTTTTTTTAAAAAAAGAACTGTACATGAAGTTATCCCAATCTCACAGGTAGATTATCATCACGATTTTGTGTGAAGTACATATACACAGAGAGTGTTGGTTTGCATCAATTGCCAAACATGGTGCTTAACTTTCAAAGCTACTAATGTTATTCAAGAGAAAACTACATAATCATGATTTGTCCATGGTTGAATATACTCATATTTTATGTCCAATAGATTTGCAGACATAAAAGTAGTTAACTGATAAAAAAGGGAACCTCTTGAGATGCTTGGCAACCATGTCAGCAGAGGCTCGAGAAAGTGCTTCTTTGGGACTAGAAACCAGATCATCATCTAAGCTAAGCTTGGTCTTCAAATCATCTGGCAAGGCCTACATTTCAAATGTATAAGAAATGCAACAGTACAATAAACAAGACAAGAGGGAAAAATTATGCAATAGATCTGTTTAACAGGAATCCATACCATAACTTCATTCACAAGCTTTTCTAGTTGAATCTGTTCAATATAAGTACGAGGAATATATGAACCATCCAAGCCCAACTGCTCTGCTACATGCTTGACAAGCAGTCGATCTCTTCCTTGCACCTTTATCAAAATTAAAAGAAGCTTAATTTCATTTGCAAGTTTACTGCCAATTAAAAGAGAGGAAAGTTTTTACAACCCAAAACATGATGAATTGTGGAGGGCAAGAAAAGAAAAGAAAGCAAAACTACAAAAGAATAGGCTGGCTTTCCCTCAAAGAGATGCGCCTTGCTACAGTGGATGCATCTAATAATTTTTTTGAACAAAACTACATCTATACACACAAACTTGGACAGACTTATTATGATAATGATTGTGGTAAACATGACTGTCAACTCTGTTTATGTCAGTATTTTGCAGTGATAGATCTAAGAAACCCTAGAAAACAAGCCCATAACTCTCAGACGATGCATTAGTCTTTGAAAATATGCAACAGGTTCTGTCAATGACCAGCTAATTGATTACAAGTTTGGATTTATCATACAAACTAATGTTGTGTTACCTTACGAAAGTAAAACCAACTTGTCGCCTTACTTAACTGACTCCACTCTCCTGTAGTCAGAGAAAAAGAGAATTCCCTAGCCATAAAGCATTCAAGGAAAAAACAACACAAAAGTGTAATCCCATCAACATTAAGTCAACAACAACAACAAAGCGACGGCTACATAAATCCTTTTTCTTCATTCAGCCTTAATCAACATTAAAACTAGGGAGCAAAATTCTACTTAAATGGATTGGTGAAGTTCTGCCCCACACAACCAATAGTCGACCATATTATGCTTAATGGTGATGAAAATGATGCCGTTGTCTAGATTTCATATGCTTTGCTATTTATGGAATGCTATCTTATTTTCACAGCCAATAAAACAGTAACTCTATGCTGACCAAATAATGAAATTGATCTTGGTAAAAAGACCTGATTGAATCAAAGGAAACACACTCATTATTTTATATCCCCTCTTGCCCTTTCATCACTAAAACACTAGTTTCAATAAAATCACAAATCTGAACTACTAATGTAGAGTGAAGAAGAGGTTCCAGGATTGTATGACATCCATCAAACATAAGTGCTCCTTTTTGATCCACATACATGAATGAATGAATTTCCTAGCAAATTCTATAAAAAAACTCAAACTGCACGACATTGGGTAATGCTACAAGCTGAACCAGGATTAATACATAATTTAGCAACATATCTTTATATGTCAGCCAAAAGAATTCACAGTGAAAGTGTTCGTATTTACAGCTGAAAAATGAATGAGTATAACTTTCAACTGGTTCATCATATAATATTGGAAAAGTTTTGGGAAAATAAAATATGAGAAAAGATACCTGAATATAACGTCGATTAAGCTGTTCTAACCAATCAATCTTCACAGTGACCCTATCATCAGCAAACACGTGGCTGCTTCTTTTCAGAATAGCTGCGATGCTGTACCCCAAGGCCATCAACCCACCAAGAAGGCGCACACTAACTTCAAAAGTAATCCTAGGTGATATAATGAAGGGATTATCTGTTACCCATTCCTGACAATCCATAAGTATATGTTAGCCAAGTAATCCTGTTTCCTGAAGTCTCACTTGCAAATTGCACAATTAAAATACTAATCATCAAGAAATCATCTAAAACGCACATTCAAAAAAATTAAATATGATCCTATTTTACTTTTTCAGGGATGAACAGCATCATTAAATGGATAAACTGGCCAAATCGATACAAGTTTGCCAAAAAAGAGGAGAATCAGGGCCAAGGATTAATGGTATATTGCACATCAACCTGCCAGGATTTGAGCAATCACAAAAATATGTAGGTCAACACAATCATGCATGCAAGCAGTCCAAAACAAAAGCATATTTCTATCTACTAATGGCAGAATGCATGTGATATTCTTCAAAAAAGGTCCATGGTTGAATTAATTATCAAGCATGACTTGCAATTAAGAGTTCAAACTTATTTTGGAAAGATTTCTAATTGCACTGCATATACATTCACATTAAGCTAGGCATTAGGATCTGACTTACTCCCAGTAAAAGGCCAACCTATTCTGTTTTGTGTCATTTTAAATGCTAGTAAAAAAATCCCAGAAGAATAACTTAGATATATCTACTAGAATACGGAATGCATAACAGAAATATGCTTAAAATGAGTCCAAATGTAAATTTTTAGTAAGTAAAAATGGACATCATGGTCTAAGTGCTCATCAGAGTAACATGAATTATAACCACCAAGCCTTTCTCGAAACTATTTGAGCAAAAAGTATGCTACAATTAGATAAGCAATTGGGCCTACACATAAATGCACTATTTATGCCAATAATCATGAAAGAAAAATTGATACAGATTGAGACAATCAAGCAAAGAACGAACCTCAAACATAAGATTATATTTCCCATCCCTGTTTCGCATTCTTAGATAAGATTGGCAAGCTTCTGGATCTTCACCTGGTGGCAGTAAGTATATATCGTAAGTCTCCTCCAGACTTTCTCTGTGTTCTTTGGAAACAACAGCCTTGATTTGATCCACTGATAATATCCTTGATGACTACAATAATAGAAAGCACTTAGTGCTAGAAGCAACAAGAATAGATACATCAGTAAAAGGTACATGCTGATATCATCTTTCCTTGAACTTTATAAAAAAAGGGATAGGACATTAACCTTTAGAATATAAGTTGGATTCTGGAAGCCTGAGAATGGATTAAACTTGTTGATGATTTTTATATGTGCAGTTTGAAGATCTGGTTCAATAAAGGCCTTGTACATTGGATACACCTGCATAAAGTGATCCACTCAAGACATTAGAAATAACTAAGTTGTTCATAATACAGATACAGGATAACTAATTCAACAAGTAAAAAAAAAAAATCCTGCTATTAGTTTAGGAAAAAGAATAAATGATGTGACAAAACCAAATTTATTTTATGTTGCAATAAATTGTCTCATTTAGGTTATACAGGAAAAAAAAAGATATACTAAGAAAGTTAAATAACCGTTTCAGAGATCTGATGAATTATTTCTTCAGGTTCTTGGCCAACACGTTGGATGTCTCTTAAAACCCTTTTCACAAGGTCAAAATGCACACCACCTGTCACAGAAACACGTAGGTCTAGTAGAGGCCGCAACCTTTCACTCAAAGCATAGATTCCTTCAATAATTACAATTCGAGAGCTAGGAACATCTACTGTCCTGTTAGCAGTAAAGGCAAAAAGTGAAATTAAGGTTGGCTTGAGAAGTCATGTCTGAGATATACATCAAGAACCAACAGATATAAGATAATAATCTCAAAACATATAGAAGCATTCTGCTTTCTGATTAAGCAAAGAGGTACGTCACCTGTATCCTGTGCGGCAGCTCAACTTGAAATCATATATTGGCACCTCAACAGACTTCCCTTCTTTCAAACCATGAATGTTTTCCAGCAAAGTATCATAATCTGTTAGGCGTGGATCTATACCAATATTGTAAATATTAGTTATCTGAAATGAAACTTACTTTCTTATGCATTAACTTGTACCAATGAATAACTGACAAATTTTGCCAGTATAACATCAAAAGCCAGATGCATATTATGAGCTTCAGTGTTTATTGATACAACTATGGATTCATCTCTCAGCAAAGTCAGGTTTGAAATTGGTGAGTGACAAAAAAGTTGACATATACTAATAATAGTCAAATAAAGCAATATAAATGAAAGAGAGGAGTGAAACTAGCATCTATGCTAATCATTACACAGAATTTAATGATAGCTTCTAGCCATCAACATACACAACAATAAGATAATATCATTATGTATATATGATCACATAAATAGTCTATCATTCCATCTTTTATGAGTGTGTACATATCCTTTCGATGTGAAGATCAAAAGAAATATTGATCTTCACACAAAATGTATGAGGCACATTCCACATATTATCTAAACTCCCTTAATCAATTCATAAGACCTCATTGAAGCTTAAGCACAAGTATAGAAACCTGCAATGCATCTTGCATACAAACGAGTCATCAAATAATATTGCATGAATTAGAGCCATGACATGCTTATAAAAGCTGCGGGATATGGCAAGCAATTGGTTGCATGCTCTGAAACCATCCAGGGGCACATTCCTTCTTGTCAAGTAATGAAAATGCCTATATGTGGAGTGCAATCTACAAATAAACATCTGTTATTTTGTGATCAGACAAATAAGAGTTTGGTTGAAGAGCAATGAACACAAATTGTTGAGCAGACAAAAACATTATGACGTTATTTCTAGAAACAATAATGTTCAAAATGCATTCAAGAATCAGTTTTCTAACTAAAAGAACCCAATGCAGCAACTACTGCTTCAATTTGACTCCTGTTAGGTTTCCTACATTTATCTAAAACAGCTTGTATACACCCAGCAACAGTAGGCTCCCTATACCAGAGTTCCAATCCTCTCCAGTCCAAAATCCATCTTCTAATATCATGTCCAAGCACATCATTATTGGATAATGGGATCCATCTGAACTCAACAGTGGGTGATAAAACAAGACAATACAGAGGTTTTGGACTCATTGTTTTTTCCCCTTCTCCAAATAAGTCTTAGTGGCACTAGGGCCTATTGCAGAAGAGAGAACTGGGATTAAACAGACAGCTAGCTGACTCTAACATCCAGCATATTGCAATGAGGTTAAGTGGACACCGTAGTAAATTGAATGATTTAGTATTTTTACGAAGACTTGAGATGAAAAAACTTTTTGAAATAGAAAATTTTAGAGTATTGAAAGTCACCCTCACATCTGCTTTTAAGGCCACTTCTTTACCATTTGATCGACTTAAAGTCGTAGGTACCTTTGAAGTTTTGACCTGCAAATTCCTCCAAGGCTCAAGACAAATTTCTGTCAAGATTTTGGCTCCATAGACTTCAATAACTCCTCTGCTTGTCTTGCTGCGCTCTTCATGAAAAAGCAAAGTCGCCTATAGGAACAGCTAATTAGTTGTTGATCACTTATAGTCTGCAAAATGCTACATCATGAAGCCAATGTTTCTCTTACCAATAACATCTGGAACTTGCTTGTCAGCTCAGCATGAGAAAGAACAACCTATTTGTACTTGTAAATCTGAAATGCTTAAGGCCTTAAAGATGTTTAAATCCAACAGAAGCTTGATTGCAACACACTGGCTCCAATCTGAGACTAAGAAGGGCCAATCTTTTCACAAAGCATGTTAAGCTCTTGAAAAATTGAATTCATATTCAACATCGAGTCCATAATTTATGCACATGGGCAAGTTTGCTCTTTTACAATCTTCAACAGAAAATATCCCTTCAACAATATTGATTCCTGGATCATGGACCAGCTGCAAAGCTCAGCAGCAACCACTGGTAACTTTGGTACTGGCCTTCTTCCTTGAAAAGGAAATTTCATTCCACTCCTGTTCCCTTCTAGTACAGTACTTTTGAAATGTTAATTGCTGAAAATTGGTTGTTAGACATTTCCTCCTCATTGCTGCTCCAAGTATCATTTTTCTTCACAAATTCTAAGCTCCAAAGAGTATTATATCACAAGTGGAGCAAATTGTATCCTCTTTGATAATACTCCTTGTTAGTCCATTTTGAGTTAAACTAAGGCAGTTACATAGCACTCTGGTAAGGGGACTAATAGCTTGATTGTCTCCATGGCTCCGTCATACTAAACAAAAGCCTAAACATAACAAGAGGCATCACATAGACAGGAATTACACCATGCTAAGACCACATTCTTAATTTCACTCTTCCCCCTCTTTTTCTTCATTTTTTAAATGCCCATGAACTATGTAAAGCTATATTTGGTGCATTAAATGACCATGCAATTTTATTTTGGATGGACTTGAGTTTATTTATTATTTGATTAATTTCATAACAGCCATCCAGATATCTAAATGTCCTTAAGGATCATGCTATTGCTGCTGGTATTTTACAGATGTCAACTTTGTATCAAACTAAGGGCCCTATGATTGGATTCACTCCTTTAAGCTATGCATTATCTGATGCCAATTCGTCATGCATTTGAAGTTGGTTTTATTAAGAATCAGGCTTCTAATAAACTACAACTGATCCATATGTAAAACTAAGACACGTTCGTATAAAAGTGATTAAAAAAATGATGATAGGTAGCCTCAAGATCCTCATAGCTTTGCTGAATCCAACATTTGATATGCAACTCAGAAAATATTTAAGCCTTTGTTGTCAAAATCTGCACTGTACAAAAAAATGTGGACATTTTTATAAATGGAGTCTGAAACAAAAAGCAGGCCAAAATAACTACTTGTCCACTTCTCTTATAATAAGAAATAAATTTTGAGAGAAGTTTTACATTGTAAATACATTTTGAAATCAGTAAGAGAGACCTTTACTCTTCCTAGAAAAGCAAACCTCCAAGGAAACAAGTATGGACATGAAGTACATATTGAAACTTACTAAACAAGGCATCAATGCCAATAGCCCCTAATGTATCTTGAATAAGATGCAACTTTATTCCCAAATGAAAGATAAATGAAAAGTGTTTCTTCGGATACGGTCCAATAAAAAGAGCTTTAAACTTCTCACATGACATATAATTACAATTTAAAGTAACTTTCACTCTACATAAAAGTAAGGGATCAGCTTTTCTCTTATCAATCAAGCTTACATCCAAAGAAATCTAGCAACGTGAAAATCTAGTCAGCAACAAAACTAAAGAACAAGGCATCATTGAGGTGATGCTGAAAGGCACTGATAAACTGACTTCATTCTTAGTGTCAAGGGAAGCAAATCATAAGGAAAAATGCAACAAAAAATGCAAAATGGTCCGGAAAAATAATTAATTTCTTAAGAAACAGAAGTTACCATCAAAATTGCCATCAATGATACGGCTTGAATCATTATAGTTGTCCATTGATATAAGTGCAATGCTTGGCATAAAATTGAGAACCTTCTCAGTAAATACAGTCTTCCCAGCCCCGGAGGGGCCAGCAACACCAACCACAATAATTCCATCATTCTTTTGGGCCAGCAACTGGCAAGCACGAATTACTATAAAGAAACCTTTTTCAAAAGATAATGAATCCTGGATTGGAACAATTTCATAACGATCAGTGTCCTTTCTCTTTACCAACTGGACTTGATCTCTCAAAAGACCTGGTTTTCTGCGAGGTGATTCAGCAATGGAACTATCTTGAGCCATTAATGGGAAGAAAACTGTGCTTCTCCTGTGGGGAACAAAATCCAAGAAAAACCATAGAAGATAATCAACAGCAAAAAAGCACAAAATGATCAATTCACACAAGAATGCAATGCAGAGAAGACAAAGTTAAAATGTATGGCAAGGAAAAATAAAAAAATAATAATAAAACAATGTATGGACAGATTTAATACTTTGGTCATTTTAGTTATTCTGGGTGCTCCAAGGATACCTCAATCAGCATGCTTTTAACTATGAACAGGGTTTTATTCCTTTAATGGATGAAACTAGCAAAACTATTTAACTATAATGGTAAACCTAGAGAGTAAAGAGCAAGAATATATATATATATAGATAGATAGATAGATAGATAGATAGATAGATAGATAGATAGATAGATAGAGAGTTATATTGGATCATATTAAATCAAACTTTAAATCACAACAAAGTTTCCACCATCATTTTGCCCCTTCTCATAAATTTAAATCAGTCATATTGGTAGCAGCTGGCTTTTATTCCTAGGCTCAAGTCTTTGATCAATGCTCTTGTTGATCCCAGTAACACATGATAGGACCAACTCAATATAAAATAATGTAAATTAATTATCATATATCAGATTACAAATCACAAGTTCAGATAGGATTACTTGCACATATAATGGTTTAGTAGAACATGTGTCAGGCTCAAAAGAAGGAACAGGAAGAGGAAAAAAAATTGATGGCAGAATATTAAGAACAAATAGCAATAAAGTTATGTAGAAATAAAGGCTTGCTTGCATGATACACTAATATGTGAATGTGTTAAGCCTTCAATTAAGTTTTTCCATGATCTCAAGCAACATTCATAACAGCCTTTGTGCACTTATATGCAATTATCATAAACCAGGGCATAGTTTCCATTATGGCAAACAGATTTGGGAAACAATACAAAACTGGGAGGCAGGAATTGCGAAATGTTATAAAATATTATTAAAAAATTACAAATATATATGAATAATAACAAATAAATTAAAGATAAATAACTAAAAAAGTTTGTTTGCAAATAAGTAACTTATTGGAATAAGGAGTCCCTCTGCCTTTCAATGTTTACTCTCCAACTCCTTTTCTTTCTCTCTCTCATCTCTCTTTCTCTAGAAGCCAATCTCAGCTGTCTAAAACTCTTCCCTTATCTTCCTATCAAACTTGATTTAGTTCTCATCAAATGGAATTCTGATTTGGCTTGAAATCTCTTTCCTTGTAGTTCCAATCTCTCATTTAATTCTAATTAAAAGAAATTTATACTAAAAAGTCCATGCTCTGAAGCAGTCTGATCAAATGGTTGATAAAAAAAAAAAAATCATATAGCCAGAATTACAAAACTAAATATGACATCATAAGAGATGCAACATAGTAGTTTCCTTTCAAATACCTAAGGACTTTATCGATGTTTACTAGACAATGTTGATGCGCTCTTAGAATTAAGCTTCCTTGTGTGCCTTGAGACTTCTATGATCTTGAGTATTGTTGCAAAGAAGCCATTCCATGCAATTGCAAATGCTTGCTATCACTAAGAATTCCCATAGTTAAGAACATTAAAAGAAGGCACTAAAAGTCCCAAATTCCCTTCTTTTCCAGATTTAATGTAGTAATTACAAGCTCCAGGTTTCAGTATACAAGGTTCTCTTCTCATTCACATATTTCTCGGACCCTAAGGAATATCTAGGCATTTGCTCTTTATATAGTTCTCCCTGTTCTAACCTCAATACAGCGGCTGGGCAGCATGCATTGTCCATGCAATACAACCTTTAGATCACCTCACCTCAAGAACAAATGTTTCAAATGTAGTGAATAAAAGAAAAGACAGAAATGAGGAGGACAAGGAGGAGGAGAAGAAAATAAATGTTCCACATGTAGAGAAGGAATGGAAAGAGAAAAAGAGAGAAGGAGGATCTCACTTAAAAGGTAAGGGCTCTAATAGGAGAGGTTAGATTGTACCAATGTTTCTCTCCTCTAGATTAAGAAGTTCTCTATTTGTCTATTACGTTTGATAACTAAAAAGCCAGTGCTGTTTTTCTCCTGGCTCTATATATATTGGAAAATATCATTGCATTGGCTCGGACTTTCTTATGAACCCATAACAAATTGACTTTCATGTTTCAATAACTTAATATTTTATTTGATTTCTACTGCCTATTCATCATATGCAATAAACAACCAAACAAAGAACAATACCTGTTGAAGCAAATGTTATATATAACTCCAATGCTCAGGGTGCATCTAGACCACCCAAATGCACCTTGACATGCTCTCCAGCCCAGCTGCCTCCATAGCCATCCAAGCCAAGATATGTCTAAAGATATATTAAATCTTTTCATTAAAGATATGCCTATCTAAAGATGACATTTCAAAGAGATTCAGAGTGTAGAATGCACTTATCAATTCACCAAAGAAAATTTAAACAGCAAAAAATATGTGTCCCAAACAATTTATTGGATCCCCATGAAACAAGTCTTCCCCCTCGTGCAGAATCAGTTACAATCATCAAACATCTAAATGATTCATGTAAGTAAATAAGTTTAATTAGGGCAAAGAAAGGATCCCAGTCATGTTATCTGGTGATTCGATGAAAGCCATCAGTCAAGTACTTCTTCAATATTTCCACTTGAAGTAGTCTGAGCATTGCATGGGATCTGATCACAGTCACCTATTAAATTTCCCGTTCTCTTTCGAGCCTTATGATAGGAATGAACACATTATGATGGCAAGAAATTAAAACCAACCAAAGAGATTTCATGGTTTTATATGATTACAGACACCGATCAAATACCTTTTCATCTTTGATCAGGTCACTGCAACACTCGCTTCAAGTGCTAGTCAATTCTAGCACAAGCCCTTACACTAACCTGACTCAAATTTAGCTTTCTCGATCAAATTATATATTCATATAACATCTCCAAACACTAAACTCTCATTCAATAGCGTCATCACTCAATTCCACAATCAATCAATCAATCAACAGCATGTTTCACATTATTAAAAATCAAAAAATATCTTTCAGATTATTCAAAACCAGATTTTAAAGAAAAACACGAAGAAAAAAATGATGAATTTTCATAGACATTCCCGGTCTCTTATTCCGCACCCATCGTTCATTTTAAATTCAACCCTTACCTTCTCGGCCTTTTTGGTTGGACGAAATCTTGTTAAAATTAAACAAAACCTGATCCAAAAACATTCAGAAGTTCCATGCTGCACTCAAATTTCAACGCGTAAAAAGTGCACAACGAAAGGAGATCGGCACCGTATTACTAAAAGATTCGATTCCCGTGCATTAATCTCTTGGAGGTCGGCCCGCTTACCTTCGGCAAGAAGCGGCGGAGTCGGGAGGAAAGAAGGAGAGAGGCGGCGGACCCGACGGAAGGGACGGGGATGAAGGCGCGGACGCCGGCGGCGGCTGGGACAGGGCCGGTGGCGCGCGGCAGAAAGACGGTGGAGGCGAGGGTTTGTTAGCCTCCGGAGGGAGCGATGAGGGGGAGGTGAGGAGAGAAGCGGTTGGGGACCACCAAGGCGGAAGCCGCATGGGGAAGAGAGATCCAGTTGAGGGTTTCCAGTCCTCCAATTTTCTTGCGCTTGCGCTTAATTTATTCTGATTTATGTCGGACGTTTATCTGTGATCCGACGGCTGCAGATATGTCATTTTTTTTTTTTGGGAGGAATAAAGTATAGATGTCGGTACGCCTAGAAATCTCTTCGGATGGTAAGACCGCAGCGTTTTTTCGAGCGTGGACCGACTAAAAATGAAGAAAAATATATTAGTCATATTATATAATTACTATCAATAAAATATATGGTATTTGAAGAAAATTTTCTTCGAAGAAATTTATTTTTTTATGTGTAATTGCACAACATCAACTTTTCTTTCTTTTTTTTTTTTTAATGCATTTAACTTTATTATCATAATATTATATATCAGTATGAATAGAAATGGTAATGAATAGAATTTTGATGAGTAAAAAATTAAATTTGGAATGGATTTTGATTTAAAATTTTAAATTTTGATTTAAATCAGATCAGATTCAAATTTAGAAAATAAACCATTTGAAAATTTTTGATTTTTCAAAATTATTATATTTTTAATGATTATAATTTATATTATATCTTAATTTTGTTGGGAAAAAAATTGTAGACATATGTTTTGTAATTTATTTCAATTTTATTTGTGCGTTGTTGAATTATTATAGAGGTATAATTTTTTTTAATTTTTATAAAAAAAAATAAATTTATTTTAATTTCAGATCTAGTTTGGGTTAAATAATCGGTTTGATTCAACCTGATTTTCATAATTGGTTCAGTTACGAGTTTAATAAATTAGTTTGATTAAGAATTTGGGTTTAATTTTTATTAAAAAAATTAATTTTAAAATTGGTTTGATTTTTGGGTGTTGGGATTTAGATGGCATAAAAAAAATAGAATAGCAGATGCGTGCGGTGCCATCCCTATCTTGGAATAAATGCACTTATAAAATGCAGACGTTATGTCCTTTCAATAAGTGCATATGATTTTCAATTTTAATCAATCAATAAACCTCAAAGAAATCATTTAAATCATACCTAATTTCTATCAAGTATTGATTGAAGATCGCCTATAATCTACCATCCATCATTCTGCTCACGGCTTTATCTATTTGTGTTGCCTCCACCACTTTCTTGTCCTTCAACCTTGTTCCATGATGCCTGGCCCCTACCCTACCCCTAGTGATCATTGGCATGCTAGCAATCAATTTTTTATTGTAAAACTGCTCAGTAGATAACAACCTAGTGATCATTGGCATGCCAGCAATCACACCTTCTAGAGTTAAATTCCATCCATTGTGAGTCATAAAACATCCCACTGCCTCATGATTTAGTAGCAATATTTGTGGGGCCCATCCTCTCACGATCAAACCCCTCTCTCCAATCCTCTCTTGGTATCCACCGGGCATCCACTCATCCACCTCACTTCTCAGCAACCAAAGGAAAAGGATGCCCAGAGTTAGTGAGGCCCAATGCCAGCTCACACATCTCAACATTGCTAAACACTCCTAAAATAAACGCAAATGATTGATCTAGGCTCCTTCTTATTAAACCACTTCAAGCACTCATTGGGATCCATGACACTCATGCTCTCTCTCAAAGATTTGTCCTCCGATTTCCTGTTGCATAAGGATAGAGGACTTACAAGCTAAGCTTGTGATAGAGGTTGGCATAACTGAGCTTAAGCTTGTAAAAGCTATTCATCACCATGATAGGATTCTCTAATTTTGGAGATCTTTTCAAATCTATAAAATTCTCTTGATTTAAAAGATCTAGTTATTAAGAAAAACTCCTAATCTTAAATAGTGATTTATTTCCTTAATTATGCATCAGTTCCATTAGAAAATTTCTTTACATATTGTATTTAGCTTTTCTTGAGTAATTAGGGTTTCAACCTTATAAATATATAGCAATCCTTCTAGCTTATCAACATGAAATAATATTATTGGATCCTTTTATTTGGAGGCTTAACCCTCTCGGTTATTAGGAGGTCTAACTCCCTTGAAGCGGTTATCTGAAGGCGTGATCCTCTCAAAGTGATCACAATCATCTTAAATTCCCTATTTTATCTATCATTACGGTTAGGATTCACAACAATTGGTATCAAAGCTTAGAGCCAATAACCTGATACTCTTCTATTCTCCACCATATTTTTTCTATTTTCTTCCATATACAAAATCCTAGTATTGAAAAAAAAAAAAAAAAAAACCTTGCTTCTTGTTGCCACCCCTAAAACCCGTCTAGCTCCTGTCAAAAAAAAAAAAAAAATCTTCCTTTCTTCCTATTGCCATTCTCAAAACCCATCTAATTTTTGTCAAAAAAAAAATCAATCATTTTTTATTTTTTATCTAAAAAAATCTTACAACCAAAACCCTCCTTCTCTACCCTTTACCAATCTGATCGCTGCAACCGTTCCACCCTATTTTTTTGTCTTTTCTTTCTTTTTGCAAAAAACCCTTGTGTGTGTATGTATATATATATATATAAAATCTCTTCTCCCTCACGACAAAATCCCTCCTTCACCCCTAACTCCATCTTCTCTGCTGAGCTTGCCAAGCCCCTTTGCTGGTGACCCAGGTCTCTCTTCTTTGCCACTGCCGAGTGTCGCGCTGCAAGCATCAAATCTGCGTCGAGCCAATGAGCGTTCTCACATTGCCGGTGCTATCGCATCCTATTCCAGCACGATGCTGGAATAAAGGTGGAATAAATATTTCGCTTTACTTGCTTGAAAAAAAAAAAAGAAAAGAAAAAAAAAGAGAAAAAAAAGAAAAAAAAGGAAAAAAAGAGAAGAAAAAAGGGAGAGAGAGAGAGAAAAGTTCTCCTTTATTTTTAAGGAGGTTGTTGCTAAGACTTACAAAGATATGATAGAAAAAACACGTCTACAATAGTAGAAGAAGCGTATGGAAGGTGATATAAAAAGTTAAAAAGAGAGGACAAAAGCATATGTATCATTGTGATTGGGGTTCACAACACACCACTCCATAGTTTCTCTTTTTCTTATTGACCATTCGATCAAATATCTTCTTGAACCTGGGGATAGCTTTATTGTTGTTTGCAAGTTAAGTTTTTAGCATTTCAATCCAGTGAGGGATTCTGGGAATGACTATCAACTCAGCATTAGCTAGTTGTGGCTTGTTCCTTAAGGCTTGCTGGCATAGTGTGAAAAAAAGCTAGTATCATCGAAGTTGAGACATGGTATGTTGCATTCCTTAGCGATATTAATAGTCTATGGGAGGAACGAATCGGTGACAATGGCATCAAGAAGGATGTCTACAATGACATGGCGAAATGGTCCTTCAAGCATGGTGATGGTATCAAATATCTTTTCCAACATGGTGAAGCCAAGGGGCATGGAGAAATTTTCAACACCTTCAAAGAGGCCAAGGGCGGCTGCAGGGAAGGGGAGGAGCTAAAGGTGGAGGTGAATGGGATGAAGCTGGTGTGATTGATGTTGGCTTCAATAGAGGCAACATTTATTGGTGTGGTGATGAAGGTGACCTCTACACCATAGGCAGTGAAGAGCTTGGCCATATCCGCTATGGGAAGAAAATGGTCTTGGAATGTGAGGGGAAATAAGAGAAGGTAGAGAGGGTGGGATTCAGGGTCCATTGAAAAATCTTAGTTGATAGATACAAATGTATAGAAAGAACGAATAACGAGAAGGATAAAAAGTGATTCAATGGCATCTCTCTTTCTCTCTCTAGATACAAATGTATAAAAAGAAAGAATAACGAGGAGGATAAAAAGTGATTCAATAGTCTCTCTCTCTATATATATATATATATATGAATGAGCTTTAGGTAAGGCCATTTATTATTAGAACGATCATGCATTAATTGGCTCGAAATGGTTTAAATCTCTTTTACTTTTTTATTTTTCTTTTCCTTTGGGATGACAATGGAGTTGGTATGCTATTACTTACACCCGTCCCTTAATGAAAAACTCTTTTTCCACCTTGAAGCAGGTCAAGGTTTCCTAACCCTGCCCATAGGTATACTTAAATTTCTAAACCTAACCCACCCTGCCCAATGTTGTCATCTCTTTTTTCATCATATAAATTGATTTAACAAAAATAATAATAATAAATCTCAATACTTATATAATATTAAAAAATAAAATAAAGAAGATTCGAAGCTCTTAGAATGAAGAAGAAAGGAAAGGATGTCATAAAGAAAGGTATCACCATCGTAAAGGATGGAGAGGTGGTAGATGATATCATAGAAGAGAGGAAGCTGGGATGAGGATAATACGGTTTGGGAAAAAGAAGAGATAATGAAGGTTTTAGACTTATATATCAAATACATTTTAAACTTTTACCAAATATATCGGGTCATGTTCATGGTGGGTATGCCATTACCCACCTCCACCTTGAGCCTTGCTTTGGGTTTAAATTTTAATAGCTATATTGCTCCTTATTTTAACTGGATAAGTAAATCTTGCCTCATTAGGGTTGAGCATTAGTAAGGTAGAGTATTAAGCAGGTATAAATTGCTTCCTCTACTTTTCTTCCTTTCATTTACTTCTTTCTTTTTCTTTTTTCTTCCTATATTTTCTTTTGTTATCCTTTTTTTTTTCCGTTTATCTCCCTATTTTTTTGGCACAATTATTGATTGGCCCCTCAAACTTTGCTACCATAACATTCGATCCCCATTGACCGAGCTTATATAACTTTCGATCCCTCAAAAAGGTGCCCCATTTCCAAATGACCTCACTGCCCCTCACATACACCTAAGTGCATATGGAGAATAGGCTAAGTGTGCAGGGGGTCAAATCTAAGTGTATACAAGGAAAAATTAAGTACATACATAATGGTATAAGTGTGTATAGGATTTTTTTAAGTATGTAAGGGTAATATAAGTGTGTATAAGATTTTTCTAAGTATGTACAATATCAAAATTCAAGTGTATATAGAAAAAGGCTAAGTGCATACAAGGTGGTGTAAGTGTGTATAAGGTCAAAATTCAAGTGCATACAAGAAAGGACTAAGTGCATACATGGTGGTATAAGTATGTATAGGGTCAAAATTCAAGTGTGCATAAGATTATTTTAAATGTGCACAGGGTGATATAAGTGTGTATAGGATTCTTTTAAGTGTGCACAGGATCAAAATTCAAGTGTATAAAGGGAAGGGCTAAGTATGTGCAGGATGGTATAAGTGTATACAGGATTCTTCTAAATATACATAGAATTAAAATTCAAATGTATACAGGAAAGGAGTAACTGTGTATATAATGGTATAAGTGTGTATAGGATTATTTCAAGTGGGTTAGGGTCAAAATTCAAGTGTTTACATGATTATTCCAAGTGTGTATAGGGTGGTATAAGTATACATAGGATTCTTTTAAGTGTATACATGGTCAAAATTTAAGTGTGTATAAGGAAGGGATAAGACTGTACAAGGTGATATAAGTGTGTACAGGATTTTTTTAAGCATGTACAGGGTCAAAATTCAAGTGTGTGCAAGGTGGGGCTAAGTATGTATAAGATGATATAAGTATGTATAGAGTCGAAATTCAAGTATGTATAGGTAAGGGCTAAATATATATAAGATGATATAAGTGTGTATAGAGTTCTTTTAAGGTATATAGAGTCAAAATTTAAGTGTGCAAAGAGAAGAGCTAAGTATGTATTAAGAAGTATAATTGCAAACAAGATTATTTCAAATGTGTACATGCCTCAAATTCAAGTATGTACAGGATTGTTCTAGGTGTATACAAGGCAGTATAAATATATACATGATTATTCCAAGTGTGTACAGGACAGGGTTAAGTGTATATAGTTTTTGTTTTTTATTTTCTGATCTTCAAAAAATGTGTTTGGTAAGTAAAAATAAAAATTATTTTTTATTTCTTATTTTCATTATATATAATATATTTCAAAAGGGTAACTAAAAAAAATTAAAGGAAGTATATAATATTATAACAATATAAAATCTATAAAATATAATATTCTAATATAAAATATAATATTATAATATTATATAATGTTATAACATATAATGTATTTTATATTATATTATAATATAATTATATATATTAAATATAAATAATGATATAATTATTAATATAATGTGAACAATATATAATTAATATTAATAATATATTGCATATTATAATAATTAATATATAATAATTATAATATATTATTATTTATTATGTACTAATAATATATATTATTATGTTTCTAAAAAGTTGCGTTAGGTTCTCAAGAAAAGTTACTTTTAAAAATAAAAGTAAAAATAGTGTAACCAAACATAATTTTTAACGATAAATTTCTCGTTTCTATTTTTAAAAATAAAAAATAAAAAATAAAAATGATACAAAAATAGATCCTTTGTTTTTTTACTTTCTTCTTTTTTTTTGTTAGAAAATAGTTAAAACATCTTTAAATTATTTTAAATTTTCTATTATTTTGAAATTATTATATTTTTTAGAAAGCTATTTTTATTTTCATTCATCAAATATATTTTTATAAATATTTTTTATTTTTTATAAAAATAAAAAAAAAATGAGACTATTCTCACAAACCAAATGTAATATAAGCTTTCCTTAATTAAAAAAAAAAAATTCATCATAGGGAGTGAGACGAAGAGATGTGAAGAATCGAGCGTTCCAAGGGCAAAAATATCTTATTTCAAATTTTTTTCTTTCAAGCAGGAGACTACCGCTTAAAGGCAAAATTTGCATTTTAGATATTTTATGGCACTTCATAGGCTTGTGAAGTTCTTTTTTTTTCTTTTCCATTCCATCATTTCTTTCTTTCCTTCTCCTTTTTTTTTTTTTCTTTACTTTTTGACTTCTTACCTTTCCTTCCTTCCACTTTATTCCTTACAACCATATAAAAAAACTAACATATGAGAAAAATAATATGCTTGAGCTGCTGTCCAGATCGACCAAAGCATCCCAACTTTTTCTTCACTCTCTGGAAATCATAAAATCCTGTCTGGATTCAACGAAGTCTTATCCAGAAACATTCAGAAGTTTACATATTGCACTCAAATTTATTGTGATCACATATGTTAGTGCACCTAGAAAACTCTTTAGATGGTAAGACTCCACAACGTTCTTTCAAGGGTGGACCACCTAAAAAAGAATAGAAATTAATCTATCAAATTATATAACTACTAAAAATAAAATATTTGAGCATTAAAAGAATATTTTCTTTTAAATGGTGAGATTTATTTTTTCTCTACAATTGCAAAGCAATGAATGGAGGTATCACCATTTATTGGACAATCCCCTATCTTTCAATAAATGCGCATGATTTGCTTATGAATGTAGACTTATTGCAAGTAAGTGCACATGTATCATGGGGTGGTCGAAAAAGTAAATAAAAAGGCTTTTATTTCAAAAATTCCAACAGCAAGGATTTGTTTATTTCAACTGTCTGCAAATATTTCTCTTGCTCTTGGAAGAATTTATTTGCTCATGGTAGTTCACCAAATAGTTCTTTGTTTTGCATGGATCTTGTATGTGCCACTTATCTTAGGTAAGGTATAAGCGTGTATGAATGACAAATTAATTTGTTTCATTGTATACATAGTAGATGTTACTGGCATTAGATGAGATTTACAAAATTATCTTCGCTGCTTGAAAGCTACTTTATACTATATTGGCCCCAAGATAATTGAGTGTCCGAGGCATTATAAGAAATAAAAGAGTGAGTAGAACCATACAGAATTTGCTAAAAATTGCTGGAGAATAGCTTGGTAAATGTTAGTGATTAAAGGATTGGCTTTAGCTCTCAACAACAGTATTTTAGATTTACCTCCTTGTTCACATAAAGAATGAATATGCCCATTCTCCTATTCTTATTGGAGGAAGCGTACCATCTTTTGAAGGGCAAAACTTTATATCTAGTGCAATAAATTAGAATGTCAAGGTGTGAGGAATATATTTGGTGATGTGAGTTGAGCAGTGATGATAGACCAAACATTCTCATACTAGTATCTAAATATAAGCCTCTGGGTCATATCAAGAGCCATATGAGCCATGCAAGACTTGATGTTCAAGTGTTTGATGCATGCAAAGAATTCTCCAATCGAAATAGTGTATGGAGGACAAAGCCAATAAGTCGACCATGATTTCTTGAAATGGATTCACATCCGTTAAAACTTTGTCTCAACTTTTTATGATCCAAGTTTCTTTGAACTGAAAAATGAGCACAGTTCTTGGATGTCATTTTGTTTAGTTGTAGGTTCTCAGGGAAGAAACACATAGTTTAGTAATCATATCCTTTTCTAATGGTTTTAGCCAAGTGCTTGCTGAGCCTTAGGAATTCCTTTTAGTACTGCTGCCAGCAACTCATTTGTTGCCTCTTGAATGTATGACCGATGTTACGATAACTTAGAAAAATCTATTTTTATATGAAAATTGCAAAGCCTCTACCATTGCATATTAGTTACACCTGCAATGCTTTTTTGGGGGTTGTATAGCTTTTTACCACACCAATTTTCCTCCTCTAGCTTACTTGATTATTGTTCTACTCTTTTGAAATCGATGTAAAATAGAATTTCTAGATGATAAGCCGGCAGGCATTTGCATTAGAGAGTTTCACATGCACCTTGTGTGCATTACGGGAACAATAAATCCCAAATGGGACCTTATGCACAATTGAAAGAGGTTGCTTTTTAAAAGAGAAGATTCTAGCTATCATAACATTAAATTTATTCCAAAGAACTACAAAAAGAAAAGAAAGAAAAGAAAAATGACAACTTGGGATGAAGATGCTAAAGTTCGGGATTTTCAGCTTTAATCAATCAATATACATCAAAGAAACCATTTAAATCATACCTAATTTCCATCAAGTGCTGATTGAAGATCGCCTATCCTTTAATTCTTGTATCAGGTTTTCTATATCAACATAGGATGACCCACCCTCCTCCAATGCCCTCTTCGCTATCTCTCCTAGCTTTTTGGCATTCCTTTTCATGCTCTCTGCCTCCTCTCCACCATCCATCAATCTCCTAACGGCTTTCTCTATCTGTATTGCCTTCACCACATCTCTATCCTCTGGCCTTAATCCATAATGCTTGACCCCTACCCCAACCCCAATTCTTAGGATCTCAACAATCAGTTTCTCATTATAAAATTGCTCGGCAAACAACGGTCTAGTGATCATTGGCAAGCCTGCAGTCACACCTTCTAAAGTCGAATTCCATCCGCAATGAGTCATAAAACATCCAACCGCCTCATGATTTAGTATCAATATTTGAGGGGCCCATCCTCTTATGATCAAACCTCTCTCTCCAATCTTCTCTTGGTATCCATCTGGCATCCACTCATCCACGTTACTTCTCACCACCCAAAGGAAAGGATGCCCACAGTTAGCAAGGCCCATTGCTAGCTCACGCATCTCAACATTACTAAATATGCTCAGGCTTCCAAAACAAACATAAATGACCGACCTAGGCTCCTTCTTGTCCAACCATTTTAAGCACTCATTGGGATCCATGGCATGCATGTTCCCTCTCAAAGATTTGTCCTCTGATTCTTTGTTACACAAGGATAGAGGACCTATGAGCCAAGCCCTCTTGATGGAGACCTTATGATAAAGATCAGCATAATTTGGCTCAAGCTCGTAAAAGCTATTTATCACTTCTCCATAGCTTCTCCTTCTTTTATTGGCCAACTGATCAAGCATCTTCTTGAACCCGGAGGTAGCATTGCTAAAGTCTGGAAGTTGAGTTTTTAGCATTTCAATCCGGTGAGGGATTCCGGGGATGACTATCGACTCGGCATCGATTGGCTGTGGCTTGTTTCTTAAGGCCTCACGGGCACAATGTGAAAATAACCCAGTGCCATTAAAGTCGAGACATGGTATGTTGAATTCCTCAGTGATGTCAACAGTCCATGGGAGGAATGAATCAGTGATGATGGCATCAGGAAGGATGTCTGCAATGACACGGCGAAATGATCCTTCAAGCATCGTAATACCATCTAATATCTTCTCCAACATGGTGGGGTCAATGTGCACGGAAAAATTTTCAACACCCTCAGGGAGGCCAAGGGTGGCTGCAGGGAAGGGAAGGAGAAGGAGGTGGATGGGGTTGATGTAGAATTGGTTGGCATGATTGATGCTCGCTTCGGTGGTGATGAAATTAGCTGGAGTGATGATGAAGGTGACCTTTACACCATGAGCAGCAAAGAGCTTAGCCATATCCACCATGGGAAGAAAGTGGCCTCGGGCCATGAAAGGAAATAAGAGGAGGTGGAGAGGGTGGGGTTCAGAGTCCATGGAAAAGTTTTAGTTGATAGATACAAGTGTAAAGAGAGAGAGAGAGAGAGAGAGTATGCAAAAAGATGTGAGGTGATTCAATGGTGTCTAATTTTGTATATAGATAAATAGATATGAATATAAATATATATAGAGGATTTAAACCATCCCGAGCCAAACCTTTGAATTTATCTAATAATTGACAAATAAAGGATATTCTTTTATTTCTTTTCTTTTCTTCTTCATTCTTTTTGGTTTTTTGCTTTCTTTTTTCCCTTTTTCTTCTACTTTCCCCTCCTTCTTCCTTCATTTTTTTTCTTTCTTTCCTTTTCTTCTTCTTTCCTCTCCTTTCCTTCTTTTCATTTTTCTTATTATTTCCTTTCCTTTTTCATTCTTTCCTTTTTTTTATTACTTTCCTTTCTATTCATTTTCCTTTTAAACATCCATAACTCTTAAAATAATCTTCCAAATAAAACTTGAAAAATAAAAAAAAATGATGCATTAATACCAAACTAATTTGCTTGACCATATTGAGTATCGGTACAATATGTTTGAGCCCTCACGAATGACAAAGAGTTACCTTTATTGTAGGTGTGCTAATAAGTACTGTTTATCTCTCTTCTACGTACCTGAGAAATTCGAGGAAGGAAAAACAAGAACATCATCTCAAAACAACAAGCTTTCTCCCACAAGCACGACTAGAAAAGAAACAAAATGAAATTGATAAGCTTAAGAGTGGTCCATGAGCACATTTTTGATAAATCAAAAAATATGCTATCTTTTTAGATAAATACAGAAAGCTTCTAGATAGGTGGCAGAGGTCTCTATATAAGTCAATAGATAAGAACCGTGGATCATACCATCATTTAAACTTAGATACTATTTAAGGCTTTGAGTCCTCAAAAAGAAAAAAAAAGTTAAGACCTATCCCTATAACAAAACTAGATATTGTTGGAAATCCTATAATAATAAGATTTAAAAATTTTCCTAACATTTATGATAATTGTTGGAAATCATGAAAATCGTGACATTAATTTAGTGATATTTTAGAAAATATTAAAAAGTTATACTTTTCTCTATATTTATGATAATTTATTATTTATTAATGTCTAACTTTCTATAGATTTGATCAAGCTTCTCAATCAGATCGAGCTAGATTTTAGTCATTTTCCTAAAACATTAGCAAGTCATGGTAATGAAGGGCATATCATATACCAAATGGATTAGTTTGAATACAACCCAAAAAACTTCGTATTTGAATCATGACAAAAGTGTTAATTAGGGCTGTGGTATAGATATCGAGTTTAATCTAGCATCCTATTTTGGTCATTTAACCTATCTGATTGCACATTCAATCAAGATCAGCATATGAGTTCTACTACCTGGTTTAATCCATAAAACCTCTAGCATTAATTTAAACCCAATTAGTGTAAATTGGATCAAATACAATAATTGGGTTCAGTCGCTTAGCTTGATTCTTGGCTTTTCGTCGTTCATTAGGTTCGATTAATTTTGGTTCAAATTAATGCATCTAGCCTAATTCCCTTAAATCAGATTCAATTATAGTCATTATTAAGTAAATCAAATCCAATATGTATGGGTATGAGCCACACCTAGAATAAGATTTTTAATGCCTAATTTAGGCCATGATATGTGATCAAAGGAAATTAAAAAGATGATTTTGATATTAAATTAAGATGATCCTTTTGGTTTAAGGCACCGTATAAAGGTCTTAGTTCAGAAAGTCATGGGTTTGAATTGCATTAAAAAAAGAAAAAAAAGCAAAAAAAAAAAAAAAAAGAAAAGAAAAGAGAGAGAGAGAGAGAAACGCCCGCCTGCATCCACCCAATATATATATATATATATATATCAAATTTTTAAAATAATTTCAGAAAAAAAAAAACGTGCGCTTGCACAAAGAAAAGGGAAAAAAAAATAAAAGACAAAAAAAAAAAGCAAAAAAAAAAGAAAGAAAGAAAGAAAGAAAGATAAAAAAAAAAAGCAGCGCACTCCTATAAAAATCATCCAGAAAAAAATCTGGAAGAGATCACAATAAAAATTTGGAAGAGATCATGAAAAAATGTAGATTAAGATCTAGAAGAGATCATGCCCCATAAAAATCTGGAAGAGATCACGAAAACATCTAGATGAAAATCCAAAAGGAAACGAAAAAAATTCGGAAGGAAAAAAATCTCCAGGAGGGCTCATTTCAAAAAGTAAAGCTCTTGATGCGTCTTCTCACCCCACCATCCCTCTCATCCAACTCTACCTTCCTCCTCCCAGCTCGACCCCCTATTTTACCCTATTTAGAATCTCCATTCCACACCGGAAAACCGCCATGGAGTGCAAGAAGTCTTTCCGAAGGATTCAGAGAGCATGGTCTTAAGGATAAATCTGGAGCTACTAAGAAGTGTAGATCACCTCATCCATAGCCGCAAAAGATAAAGATTAAAGGCGAGAGATCATTGCTGGGAGACGCCGTCTTCCGACTTGTTGCGATACCATTGTTGTCATTGAGCTCTGCTTCCAGATGAAGCTAGCAGGGAATGGCGTTGTTAACCATCTTCTACAATGGTGCCGTCACCATCTTCAATCTTCCTTAAAATGAGGTCAAAAGTATGCTGAAGATG